>CM049382.1:14022327-16422327 GCA_026937815.1 Etheostoma perlongum
ATTATGACGTTAGCAGCGACACAGTAAACGCCGTAAAATAACAACAGCAAGCTAGCAAAATAAGATGAGGATGCTAACCTAAGCTAGCTGTGCTAACATTGTTTCGCATCCATTATTTTACCTTTACACGGGTAATAACATGTACAATCACAGATCCGAGAAGTCATATAATTGAGGAATTTAACCTATCTGATAACAAATAATGGAGAAAAATGTCGGTTGAGTTAGCTACTCACCCGGTTACTGTCTTGTGCTAACAGCTGACTGACTACAACACGGCGTCACGATCTATCATATGACAGTCACATGACACAGTTGACCCAGCAGGAGAAGACTGAGATGTTTTTACTTTTTTAATGGAAACCAAAATCTCAAGTACCGTTGCCACAGTTCCTTTATATAAGTATGATATGATATATAATCATAATTTATTTGTTGATTTTATCTTGTGTTATAGATCTGAATCTACAAAGCAACTCATATAAAATAAAAAGTAAAAAGTATACGTACAGTTGTTTGCTTCTGAAGTGCAGTGGAAGAAGAAGTATAAAGTAGCAGAAAATGAAAATACTCAATTAAAGTCTCAAGAAATTGACATATTAAAAGTAATGGAAATCCTCAAGTAAAGTGCAAGTTTGTACAGTGACGTTACTTGAGTAAATGTTACTTTTCACCACTGCCTGTAAGAAGAAGAAGAGATAAGAATAAGATGAGATGAGAGAAGAGAGATGTACTGTATGAGTGTGTTATAATCTAAACTGTTTTACTAACAGTGCTGCAACTTTGGCCAAAAGCAAGCATATCATTACATTTAGGAATCTTACATTATTCTTTTTTACATTCATGTAGAAACTGAACATTTGAGTCTAATTACTTTTATATAAATTTCTGGAATTTCTAGAACCAATTATAAAGTTTAAATTACCATGCTGTTTTACCAAGTCTGTGTGAATCATTCAGAAACTACACCCTTGTTTTTTAAAAAACTAATTAACTCAGCTTTGCCCAAAAACCCAAATAGGAAAAAATGTGAGGGCTGCTGCAGTGATGAAATTGATATAACCAATGGGGCTGTGTGCCCCTGCTGCAAAGCAAGAGCATGACTGCAAATATCCCTTAAAACAAAAACAAACAATGAAAAGAGAAGCAGCAGAGCAGACAAAATTAATACTGTGAATTTCTGCCCATCAGACAACATGCAACATCCTGATGTGATGACAAAATAAGATTTCCAACACATGTGAGCCCAGACAATCGACTAGAATCAGCTGTTTTATTAGTGGACGGGGGACTTTAACTTTGTGGCTTTGTGAGGATGACAGAGAGCTGAAGTCAGTTGATTGTTCACACCAAAAAACTTTGATCAGTGTTTATCCTTGTAAATCTGTAATAAACGAGACAACAATAAAACACATTAAAGGCTCCTCAGTAAAATACAAATGGCACCACAGAGTGTATATTTATATTGATGGTGCTGCATGTACATTGTGGCCAAATGTGTCCTTGATAAGCCCTTTGACCAACATCTTTTAATCCATTCTATTACATGGTAGTTCACCAAGACACAAATACAATCACAAATGAATCCACGTCTGTCACTTGTCTTCTTTTCTGTCCATCTCACTCAGACACTAAAACCTCCTGGCTTAATCTGGCCTAAGCTGGTGAGACGCAGTAAAGCATAGAGGAATCAGGATTGCATCCAGTGGGGACATTGTCCTAATCCCCTTCTGTCCTCTCCTTTGTAAACACTCTTCTCTTCGTCAGTGTCATTGATACTTCCCCCCCCTTTCTCTCTGTCAGAATGTGCTTCAGAACAGACGAGGGGAAAACATAGAGCAAAGGAGCAAGCAGTGTGGATTTCTTGTGATCTCAAACAGAATTGAGCCTCACGTGGCGAATGAGGTCTCATGGTTGGAGCATGCCATGTGTTAGAGCGGTAAGGCAGTGGGAGATCAGGCCCACGTCTGCTCTGTGGTGGATCAGACGCACCAAGGCCCTGATGTGGCAGCGGATACCGGGAGTGGTCCGGGCCTGCCGGCATAGTGTGGGATACTCAGTGAACTACAATGACCCAGTCGCAGAGGAACAGGAGATGGTGTGCCTTGAGGTATGAGCATGCTGTAGTAGATGTAGATGTAATCTTCATGGAGAAAATACAGTGAAAAGTCACTAAGTTAAATTACAGTTGACTTTTTTTGCTTTTTGAGGACATATTTCAGAAACTAATAAGCAGCCACAAATTACAAAATAACATCAGTCAGTCGCTGAAAGTATTTTGAGCCTAAATTTGTGAGGTGCAGAGTAGCAACATATTTCCATACAGCTTTCAAATAATATTTGTTTCTTATTATTAATCACCTGCAGTAAATGAAACATCCTTCATACTGTTGTTTGTTTGGTGTTGTTATTGTAACTAGATTGCTCTTGTATTAGCATCAGCAGGCCTTTTTGCTTCTTGCCAAAATTCTATTTAGGGAAGTACTTCCTGTCTAAACGAGGTCTAAGAAGATTAAAAGAAGATAGCGTGTCTTGAAATAGTGTGACACCGCTCATTGGAAATCTAAATTAAGTCCCCCCCCCCTAGACACACACACAAAGACAAAATATGTCAGCCAGCATTAACATCACAATGCATTAGTTGGGGAGTTAATGCAATTGGTTGTTTTTAACAATAGTTTGAAAATATTATTTTGCTTGGTAAATGGATAGATAAAGATTTCCGCTAGCTATCTGTAGTAAGGAGAACTATGTTATTTGCAGAGGGAAAGGGATTGTAAGAGATCCACAGGAACTGCTCCCAGAATTGAGTAGGAGGACAGGAGAACAGAGGAGTCCGTTTAGATCATTACATACACATTACACAAATGTGTTTATTGGCCACATATCTGAGAGCAGAACTGGAACTTGTTGAATTAGAGTAAAAATACTTTTCATCGTGACTATGACTATGACATCACATGAAGTAATTTATTTTTACAGATTTTACACAGTTCTCTATGGAGCCACAAAAGGCTTTATGCAATTTATTTTCACATATGCAGCAGTACTCCCCAATACCCCAATACTTGTGAAAACAGATTGATGTGTAAAATCCGTGATGTTCCTCTTTAACTGAAAAATACATACACTTGTGGATGTTGATATAAAGACCTTTGATTCAATCTGTCTAACTGTATTCTTTCCTTTATTGCTGAAAAACATTTGTTAATCAATTTGAGGTTTAAACTCACGTAGACATTTTCCACAGCAGACATTTTGACTCATCATGGCAGAAAAAGCACAGTTGTAATTAATAATTCTAATGATGGTCAATTCCATTAAATGTCCCAGTAAGCTATTCCAGTGAGACAGCGAGTTATTATCTACACCTGTGCTTTTCCTGCTATGACAGCTCCATGCCACACATTTAGGGTAATGATCAAAACCTGTCTGGCAGTGTTAGCAACAAGTGGGTTGGCAGTTACTTGTTGAGTCATATGCACCCATGTTTATTTTATTACCCATTCTATTTTATTTTATTTTATTTTATTATTTTAGCCCTTATTAAATAGTACACAATTTAGAGCTACAAGAGAAGCCAGACTCAAACCAGGGACATTGCAACAGACCTTTTTGACATTTTGACTTTGACTTACGGAAAAGCACAGGTGTAATTAATAACCTTTATGATGTCTGCATTCAATTAATCTCAGTTAGTTTTAGGGATCTCGGTTGTTTACACTAAATCACATATTTTATTAATTACCATACATAAATAATATACAGAATGTTACAAAAAGTGGTCATTGGTTTTCTTTGAAGATATAATGTTATTGGCCATGCAGTCTTGCCCTATAAGGCCTGTTGTGTCATACCATAGATACATCCATACTTTATCTTTGTAAAGATTTATATTTAGATAGCTTTTCAAAGCAGTAATGAAGATGAACTCTGCAGTATATGGCACCCATTCATATGCCATTGCTTAATTATGTTTCAGTTGTAGTTTTATAACCTTTATGATGCAGTTCATTTGTTCTTATAGAGTCCAGCCAATCACATAAATGATAAAAAGCATTTCCTGATAAAGAACATCCCTCTTAACTTTAATTTCAAAGTCCTTGTTAGTAGAACAAAGAAAGGTTTCCCTGCACTTAGTGACTATTGAAGCTCTCAAGATCTCTTGCACATTTTAAGTAAAAGGCTGTATTATCAGTGTGGACAGATAATTGAAATGATACATGGGGATATGATATGATTCTAATTAGTATTCATTTAAGCACATCCTCAAGCCACCCTGCACCTCATATGTTTTATGAGTAATACTTTTGAATCTTGAATCAGGAGTGAGATCAGTGATGGCATTTTGCACTATTGTATATCCATTACTAGTTTGTAGGTGGATGTTTAAAGGGGTATTCACCAAATTCACACAATAACACAAAAAAACTAACCATTTGAGGCAACAGTAGACCAGTAACTCCTGTGTTCTGTAAGGTAAAATGATTGTTTTTGGCAAAGGAGTTTGGTTTGGTTTGGTCAATTTGGAGAAAGCATAAATAGATATAACGGCAAGTTCAGTTCCCAGTCAAAAGCGTTGCCTGATAGTAAAGCAGTGAAACATTCTAAACATAGCGTACACTAAAACTCATACAGATTTTTTTAGGTGGGCCTTTTTTGTTGTTAAAATAGGTTTAGCGGCTGTCCCCGTCCACAGCGGTACATTGCGTAGCTTCCATGCATGGGGAAGTGCCGACTGTCATCTACTGTAGGTAATATGGATAAATACCTCCTACAATCAACCCAACAAAAAATACAAACTATCCCTTCAATGTATATGTTTCATTTTATGCAAACTGCAAACTAAAGTTCCTCTTGAGGGCCAATAAATAAATACATGTTATATCAAATAGCACTACAATAACAATGACTTCCTCCAACATTTATAATGATGACATTCAAGAAAAAGGTCACAGAGAATCACAACAAGATACTGTGTGTGCAAAGCTACATAAATGTTTCTCCTGGAAGGCTCTAAAATGCCCTTAAATGAGCCCAACAGAATTGTGTTTACCCCAAACTGAGGGTGGTAATTTGGACAATCAGTTTTCATGGAGATGTAGTGCCTCGAGTTAGGTTCCTAATGTGATGTTAATGTAAAAAAAACAAAAGAACCGATGACAGTGTAACTTCATTACAAGGATTAAGACACTTTTGTGTTTTTATTAAATTGAGCCTGACATTTACAGTGCAAAGAGCAACTTGATAAACACACATAGAAACACATTAGAGGAATAATTTATAAAATAAATGAAAAGGAATTATGTACTCTGTTGCCATCTTTGTTGCTGTAACTGGACGACTCATTTTCACCTTTAGCATGTTCACAGATGCCTTTCAAGATCTCTTGTAGTTGGTAACCACCCTTCCTCTCCAGCAGTGGCTCTCTGCATGTTGGGTTCCAGTGATCGAATCTACAGTTAAATCTATCTTCCTCAAAGCGTCACAATGATTTAAATCCACTTACCCGCACACTGAAAATACTTTATTTATCCTGTCCCCCAGCTCTGGCATCCTACTCTTCCTTGTGACCTTGTGTGTTCAGACTCCCTCCTTTACTTGGCATTGTTCCCTCAGAGGCAAACATCATCAAAATCACAACAGCAAGAAGTATCATTCATTGCTTGTATGTGTATGTATCAATATTTCAAGGCTATTTGTGGGTTTGTGTTGCATAACATGAACACAGGGGAAGGTGTTAAATGAAGTGTTGTGGAGAAAGTCACATGTTCTATCTGCAGAGGAAAAAAAGATGTGTGGATGATCAGGCCCACCCGAGTTCAACACAGTGATTAAACTGGACAGAAAAACTACTCTTCTTTTCCCCTTATTTTAACAAGCTAACAGAACAGATGAATGCCTAATCCTTAAGTGGTGGACACTGTAAGAACACTCAGTTTTGTATTACAGGTGCTCATATTTTGCAGCACTTCTTAAAACAATGTGGGATGGGTGACATTAATTTCCATGGCATCAAAGAACATATTGACTTACAATGGGACCCAGACAGCACAGATGTGATGGTTCAAATTAAGTAAAAAATGAGATGAAATAAAATATGTTGTATGACACGTTTGAAGAATAGGCAGAGCTCCATCTGGTGTTTCTACAAAGCAAAACATGATGGGCACCTAAAAGCAATGTTAATATTAATAAAGGCTTATAGTAGATTGCATTGAAAGACTGTAACTACCTCTAGCATGATTTTACATCAAATAGATATTAAACAGCCACAGTATAATATTCATACAAGCATGTAAAATATTAGTGATCATATATATATATAAGAGATCATATCTTGCAAACATAGCTGTGCCTTTCACAAATTCACATGACTATCAAGGCTGGATGAGTCAGTCAGTGCTTTACTATGATGTGCATAGAGAACATCATGTCAGTGCTGCGGTTCTATCTACCTTCAGATGGCAGTGTTGTCTTCTACATCATTATAGGTTGCAGGCTTGGACTGTAGATTACAAGACAACACAGGAGCCTGGCAATCATCTTTAAAAGATTTAGACTAAAAAACAAAATGCTCAAATACAACGCACTGTGTATAAACATCTGTGAGAAATAAAAATATGATTTAATTAATTAAAAAAAGACAAAACAAATAAACATTGTTGGATAGGGAGAAGCAATGTAACATAATGTAAATAATGTAACATATGCAAAATAAGTCAATTCATGCATGCTTGTGTCTGTGTGTATTTATTATGTATTGACATAAAGGTAAGGTGTATACAACAAGAGTGTGGGTTTGTGTATGCAGTATGTGAGTGCACATGTGACAAAATAGCTGTTTGGATGGATGAATCAGTTAGGAATGTAACTCACAATTAAAAAAGAAATCTGTCAAAATCATGCTATCCTTCAGAGTGCTGCAGTCTAACAGCTTCCGGCTGTTTCAGCACCATAGACAGCGACTTCAGGCAAAACTTACAGGATTATGTACAAACCAAATGAAGTCTTTTTCGGTAATAGGCCTACCATTTTGGTTTTTTAGTTGTAACTATAAGTTAAGTTAAGTTTTAGGTTGCTTTTTTCTGCGTGGTGCGTTAGTTTGTAGGCTTCATTTTAGTCCCTCTTTATTTATTTTAAGCCGGCATGCCACCTTCGTTTCTTGAATAGTTTATAGTCTCTCGCGCACAAGGCAGGGTGAAGGACCTGCACTGTAAAAATCTGTGCCATACTGTCGGGGTTTACGATCTTCACTGGGCTACTACGAGCTGGAGAGAAGACGCATGCGTACTGAATTGAAGCATCCAGTCGGGGGAAAAAGCCGTATGTGCCATCGGATGTAATCAAGGCAAAGAATTACCTCTTCTCGCTGTGCATACATGGTGAAATTGTAAGTATTGGTAGCAAAACGATGTATCATTGCACGGATATTTCGTGAGCGGAGCATTTGAGGCCGTTTCCCGGTGTTTAAATTGCATGTCACTATCTTGCTTTACAGTGGGCTTTTTAACAGATCGGCAGTGTCTTTTCGGTGGCTGTCCAGTGCGAAGAAGCTCTACGATTCTTCATGGTGGCACTTTCCATTGATGTGTTGTGCGAGTTGCTAATGCAATGGTTTCTTTTTGTTAAAATAGTTCAGGACCCATTACATCACAGTGTCGATCACATTTCTGCTACGGTAAGACTGAAGAAAATAGCGGTTTATTTGGTGTTATCATGATTTATCCTTTGAATGAATACGACCACCCCCACCCCGCATTTCATCGTCTACAGTCAAACCATAGCGTACTGCATTTGTGTCAGCTTTAAAGTACCCTACACCTAACGCGTAAAATATGCCATTTGGCAAGACGCACGAAATCTGCAGCTGAAGCCTGCTCTGCATCTGAGTAAAACCGCGCGTGGATCCATTTTAGAAATGACCAAATGGTATTGTATTCACTTATAGTGTGTGTGATAGAGCAATGCTGCGGTTACAGATTTGCAAGCTGCGCCTTCGGGCCCCCTCCCATGTACCAAATCTCCTGACATTTTTTTGTTTTAAAGCATCGTTTCTTGTATCAGGTAGTAGCCGTTGGATGCCGTGCAAGCGACAGCTTTGTTATATAAATGATCTGACAGGATTTGGCAGCGTCTGACCTGGCGATGACACACTTGTTAAAATCAGACAAGAAGTCATTCTGGAAGCATAGCCTGACTATATCTATAGGCCTACAAATATTAATGGGGATTCTGTTTATTACAAGTACTGTCATTTCCCATGGACACGATACCTGTAGCATAAAGTGCACACAAAGTGATACTTGACAACTAAAAATTCAACACTAACAATTACAAATATTTACATTATTATTATGTGTATTTAATGTATTGGTCCACTTGGGCCCAGTGAGCATGGCAGATCTTTTAATACACTGGTTTTACACTCAGGCTTTCACAAATGGGATGTTTCAAATTTTGGATAATATACATTGAGCCCATGGTCAACAATCTCTTTTACACATGTAGTTGGAGTGTATAAGGTAACATACAGCCAAAGTGCTTAGTGGGTGCATATTTGGCAGTGGGAAAAAACAAAATCAGCAAATTATTCTTCCATACTTTCCCCCCTTAATAGAGCAAACAGCATTCCTGCAGTGTGACCTCTGGGCATGCCAGCACATGCTCCAGCAGCAGTTCACTTCCTGCACACATAACAAATACATTGGTGTCAACTGGTCAGTTGTAAATTTAATAAATCTAATTTATTTGGTAAAAGTAATCAAAGTGCTGGTAAAATGGATGCACTCAGGATTTTACACTGGTCTTTAGTCTTATTACAGTACACCAAGCTGTGTCCTTTTAATCTATATTGCATTGGCACTGATTTGTATTATACAAATCCATTGCGATCAAGAGATTGCCTTACCCCAGAATAAAATCTCACTATTCCTCACATCTAAAACACTAAACTTAGTGCCTCTCCTCTGTCTATAGCCCATGGGATCAGAGCGGATGGAGATGCGAAAGAGGCAGATGTCGGTGCAGCAGGAGTCTGCAGCGGGGGGAACTGCACCGGCCCAGCAGGGCCAGGCCAACCCACGGGGATCAAATGCATGTTGCTTCTGCTGGTGCTGCTGCTGTAGCTGTTCCTGGTAGGTCTTCCCCACGCAAGAACTTGCTTGTTATGGCACAGTATGGCCGACATTAAAGCACGCAGGACAGCACAGCCTGAGCTACTGTGTCCCAGCAGCAGGCCCTGGCCTGTGTCTTATGTGTTTTGATGTTTTTTGCTTGTGATCTGTTGACACTTGTCCTGCAGCTGCCTTATTAGAATGTAAACCTAAACATCAGTTAGTTGAGAATGTGAGAAATGTTTTTGAAATATCTGTAGGACAACACAGATTCAGACATGCAGCTAAACAAAGATAAGCAAACATATAGCTTTTGTAAATATCATCTAAGTATTTTATTATATCTATCTGCTATATCTATATATATACTTATATGCTATACTTATATAGCATATTCATTATTGAATAATCTGCAGATTATTTTCTCAATTAATTGACTTTAAATTGATCATTTACTCTAATGTTGAAAAACCCTCTCATCTCTACAGGTGAGAGTGAAGGGACTGCAAGGATAAATATTAATTATTCTATTTATAGAGGTGTTTTATGTGCATGTGATGTTGTCTTATTGATATTTCTATCTTGTGTCTTTATTTGCATATTTGGTTAGAGGTAATTCAAAAGTAATGGTAAGTAAATAAATGATGTTACTTTAATATTGTGATACTTAGATTAGGTTACTGACTACATTTTTTAACAGGTAATAAGTAACTAATACATTTTTAAAGTAACCATTCCAACCGTGGTTACACTTTTCTATAAAAGCTAGATATGTACAGTAAGATGATTAATATATAACATAAATTAATAAGTCCTTCAGAAAAATGATGATGGGCATTTCATCATCAATTTATCTGTCTTACTATTAGGAATGAAGACCGGGATGAAAGGAACCGAAAGGCTTCTTATGACGTCAAGGAAGGGACCGCAGACTGTGAAGACTGGTCAGCTGAATTCACTGCACATGAATGCCAAATCTACTAAACATATTTGTGGAAATAAAAATGATAAAATCACTCACCCCCATGTTGTCCACCCTCTCTGCAGCCCAAAGCCCACGCTGGAGGACGTGCGCTTGTGGGGGCAGTCGTTTGACAAGCTAATGTGTTGCCCTGCGGGAAGGAACTCCTTCCGACAGTTTCTTCGCACTGAGTTCAGCGAGGAGAACATGCTCTTCTGGTTAGCCTGTGAGGAGTTCAGCAAAGACCCCAATAAGAGTGCGGTAGAGGAGAGGGCTCGGGTCATCTATGAGGATTACATCTCCATTCTCTCGCCTAAAGAGGTCTGGCAAATCTTAATTTCCCTGTGTAATTAAAAGGGTTTTACATTCAAGGGGGAAACTTCATGACATCTTACAAATCTCATGCTCCCTGACAGTATGAAATAGTTTTATATTTTAAGAACATTTGGAAGATTGATACCACTGAATTTACAGTTGGTGAGCTTAGCATAACGACTGCAAACAGAGGGAAACAGTCTGGCTGTGTCCAAAGGTATCAAAATCCATCAACTAGCGCCTCAAAGCTTGCTAAGGGATTGATTATACTCCAGAACGCGTACATGGACAGCTGCAGACCTATTGGGCACATAGTAAGTCTTATAACACTATATGCTTGGAGGACGCGTTCCACACATGCACAGTAGATTCTTACACTACCACCTGTAGCAGAGTGGCTGCATGGAGGTCTGCACAAAGCCTACGCTTATACCTTGTGATGATGACATTTCTGTTATACAGACCCACACTCACAGTACAATGTTGGTTTAACATGCTATAACTTAATATGTACAAAAACTGAATATTATGCAATGCTATGCTATGCTATGCTATGCTATGCAACGCTATGCTATGCTATGCTATGCTATGCTATGCTATGCTATGCTATGTAGGTGTACAGTATGTTGGACTATTTCTGGGCTCTGAGCAGCATAGACTACTGGAAGTTACATGTCCTAGTCAAGAGATTCAACACATATTAAAGCAGTAAACCAGCAAATTGTTGTTTTTACACTTTTGGTTTTAAAATAAATTAAACAAATTAAATATAAGTTGTTAATGAATGAGCTTTGGACGTGCTGGTAGGTACAGACAGAGCCAGGCTAGCTGTTTCCTCCATTTACAGACTTTGTGCTAAGCTAAGCTAACTAACTATAGCATCATATTTATGGTACAGACATGATTAGTATCAATTTTAGTTGTCTTATTTCTTTAAAATTACTATTAAAATGTCAAACTTTTCCTGTAAGAGACAGTTTGTCCTTGAGAATATGCACATCCTGTTACTCTTAATTTTAACCCTGTTCTTGACTCCCAGGTGAGCCTTGACTCCCGTGTGCGTGAGACGATCAACAGGAACATGCAGGAACCCAACTTGCACACGTTTGAAGATGCCCAGTTGCAGATCTACACACTAATGCAAAGAGACTCGTATCCCCGCTACATGAACTCCGCAGACTACAAAAACCTGCTCAATACTCTCTCAGAGCAGTCCCCTGAATCGTAGGGTGGTGATGACCTGTCATATTTTAACTCTCTTTATCCCCCCATCCCTCCCCATCCTTATTCCCTTTTTAAAATTTTTCTTTATATGTTCAGTGTAGGATTACATGAACCGGGCCTCTGGCCCAGCCCCTCCCAGGGATCTCAGCGCTATTGTGATCTGCACCTGACCGAAGACACTCAGGTCTCAAAATCTCCCGAGGGCTTGACATCACAAGTACTGCTACTGATCAACATAGCAAAACACTCCAAAGGAATATGAATACATTTTGTTTCTGTTTTATTCTTTTGATAGAAATAATCTATTTTATTTGTGTTCAGTTTTTTATGATCTGTTGTTTTTTGTATGATTGTTTGGGGGGGAAATGATTCCTATTGTAGACTATATATATTTATGAGTTTGTAAATAGTAAAAATTGAATTGTGGGTATTTTATGTAGAAAAAATGCCTGGTTCTATTTACTGCGTATGAAAATCAAAGCTCAAGTCAAAGGCTACGTGTTAGCTCTACTTGCAGGCAGCTTTGTGGGGTACTGTATGATTTTACCTTGGTTTCACCCTGTTTTGTTACCTAGCCTCACACTTTGGTACTTTTGACCACGACTTGGCAACTCCAGTTAGTGTAGAAACTGTGTGTGAGGTAAACTGCTGTAAATGTGGTTTTCAGGGAAGCAACAGGAAGTGACGATAGCTCTTGTCACAGTGTACAGTTTGTTTCCATAAGCAACTGAAATCAATGATTGAAGGGTATTTGAACTTTCTTTACTAAATATATACCCCAGAAGATTACCTATTCAAGACAGATTTATTTTACTTTAGTTACTAAATGCACACCATAGGTTTAATATAGTTTAAAAGTGTGACATTAGAACCAAAGTTACTCAATTTACCACATAAAGTATTTTTTATTTCTTTATATCTATTGCCAATACAGAAAAAAACATAGTACAGTATACGTACAAATGCTATTCCTATGGTGGAATAAACTATACTATGCTAGAGTTAGATGGGAGGGTTTATATCTTTTTCATATTTTCACTAAATGTAAAGCTACATCCAGAGGCTGCTAAGCTTAGCACAAAGATTTAAAACGGGGAAACAGCTAGTCTGGCTATGTATAAAGGTAACATCTACCCATCAGCAGCTCTATAATAATATTTCATTTGTTTTACAAATAGCTGTTTCCCCGTTTCTATTCTTTATGCTAAGCTAAGCTAACCAGCTGCTGGCTGTAGCTTCTTATTTATCGTCCAGACATGAAAGGAATTAAAGTAAAGTAAATTATAGACGGGTAAAAAAAAGTATCATTGAACTTTTATTTTATACTTAAATAAATCTTACCTGCAATATGAAATTGACTTCTGATTGAAATTGATGCTGGGGTCCGGCCAGGTCAGCAGCAGCACCAAAGCTACCATATAAACTGTGTTTATGTGTTTGAAGAGAGCATTTCCATTGACTAAAATTGGAGTTGCCAAGTATTAAAAAACTTTTATATATTCTGATAGTTTTAGTTAAATTACTTTGTTGCCTCACAAACATGTCACTCAAAGACAAGATCCTCACGTGGGGAAGTGCCTTCACATTCAATTTTATGACATCTTTCTCATGGGCAACAGATGTTTTGAGACTCTTGCCCTAAGGGTGGTTACTGGAGCATGAGGCCAGTTTACTGGAAAGTGTCCCTCTCCCTGACCAAATTATCGCATGGGTTTTGTCTTGATTTCTTAGTCGTGACTACATCGGTCCATTTTGGTAGCGCTACCAAACAGTATGGCGGAGCGTGGAGGGAACATGTTTTTATTTGCTCAAGACAAGATCATTGGATAGGGCTGTTTGGTCTGAACTTCTTGCCAACCTGTGTGCTTCATGGTGGCACTTATACTTGTCTTAGAGTTAACTTTAACTTACTATGTGCAATTTGAGCTGATGGATACACCACGCAGATCAACCTCAAAACACAATCTAAGCCAGTGGTTTGGAGTAATGCCTATACTTTATTTCTTCTTCTGTTTACTATATGAAATGTGTTATTTTGCGCCGAGTTTATTGAAGAATACATTTTTTTTTAAAAACAAATAATGTGAATGTTTACAGCATATGGTTTAGTTTTTTTCTGCTACTCTCCAAGAAAATAAGGACTTGTGGGCATTTTGACTGAGATAAAATAAAGCACAATCATTTTACTGACTTTGGAATTATTTCAACACAAAACCACATTCCACAACCATCTAGTACTACTATTTTCCTGGGGAAGAAAAACAATCTAAAATACTGTTCTGAGTCAAGTCACTTTATCTTCAATATAAACATGAGGTACAATTTTGTAAGAAGCCAAGTGTCATTATTAAATGATACACAAGAAGTACAGTGAAACACATACTTTGGACACTTGAGCATATGTACGTATTATTATATAGGTTATTAAATGATATCTACTTAACTCTGTTCAATGGGGTTCTGGAGACACAGGGCACTCATTAAATAATTGAATTACAAATACTGTTTGATCACATTGATAATTCATGACTTTATTTTATGAGAATTAAAACATGTTGCACACATCTTAATATTGTAATATTAGTAAAATACATTCTAGCCTGACTAGCATTCCTCAAGTTATTAGATTGAACTGACTTACTCTTGTGTGACTGACTGGTCTGGGTTCAGTTTGTGGAGGCTTAGGCAGCACAACTGCTTGTCAACATAAGTGGTTGCACCTGGCAATTTAAAAGCAAAGGGAAACAATTGTGTCTTCCTTGGTTCTGCCAATGACATTATCCTGTCAGTAGACAGATTCATATGCATACATCAGCATTTGCTTTGATGTGATGATGATCATCTCTCGCACGCATGCACACACACACACACACACACACACTTAATTGCATCAGTATAATGCTCAAGATTCACATACAGTAACCAAAGGAGACTGACGACTAATGAAAAACACTTCTTTTTAATCAAATGGATTACACTTTTATTGGGAAATTAAATAAAACAATGCAATGTTGTAAGGGAAAAGCAAATCAACATTGTCCAAAGTGTTAAAACTACATATAAAAAAAATGCAGATAAAAGAATGAGACAAGATTGATCGTATATATCTGACAGTGACAAAACAACTAATAACAATAGTAAAAGATTTTGGGGGAGGGCATTGGGATACTGACAGTAAGCTCAATCTATGAACAGGATATTTATTCAAACGGTAACATGTGGCATCTTTGTATGGCATGTTGTGTACTATGTACAACAAAATACAAAGCTCCAATCTGTTGCAGAGAGACACAACCTGGTCCAGAAATGTTGCTACTTGTTGAAGTGCCGTGTAGATTCAGCAGAACTAGGACACAAAAACACAAATTAACACCCAGACACTGGAATATTAACAATGAACACTGATGATTACAAATAATATAATGAATAAAAAATAGCGGGGAAACAAATTCTGTTAACAAACACTGACATTTATCTGACCTAGATCTATGTAGGCTTTAATTTAATTTCTTTTCTTTATTTCTTTGCCCTCTCAAACATTACTAGGGCTTCTTAATGATATTGCATTGGTTACATTTATGGTGTAAATTAAATCAAAAAGCACAGTCTTTACCCTTGATAGATGCATTATGTCAACCTCTATTGATACTAAACAAAAGACTGACCAACAGTCCCAAAGGTATTAAATTTACAATAATAAAAAACAATCAAAGGCAACAAATCTTCAGATTTTTAACACCAAGAATCAGTGTTGGTAACTTGGCAACTTTCTCTAACTTAACTCTATTTCTAAAAGAGACTAGTGATATATTTAACAACTTCAGATCATCATGGGAAAAGTGAGATATATTATATTGTGGTTTGCTGCTCAGAGTAATCACAGGCCACGGATCTTCTGAAAACCACACAGGCTTTCTCTCTTCCTCTCCCCTCGCACAGTAAGCATCAGGCAGTCACCCGATACATCCACTAAGCTTTACACAAATGACACGCAATGACACCACTAATATGCAAATGAGCATATGATGTTTTCTGGCGACTTTAAGCAACTTTTTGAGATGGTGCTAGCTACTTATAATGTAAAAGAGTTAGCAACACTGACCGGAAAAAGTGAATATTTTGACTTTTGCTTGCTAAATTAAATAAAAAAGTAAATCAATTATCAGTTTTGTTGTAGATACATTTTCTGCTGATCGACTAATTGATGAATCTAACTAATGAATTAACTAATTATCTTAACTAATCATTTCAGCTTTCATTTGTAAGGTGTGCAGGTGAAGCCTGCATGGAGAGTGGACAAGGCCCAAAATGGCCTAAAGTCTTTTGGAACCAACACATCTGCAAAAATATTAATACTTGCATATTATGTAGAGACACACAACTTAAACGATAAAATACAAAGACTTGATGCACAGTTAACTGATGCGTTCCAGGACTGAGTCAACAAAACCCACTTTAACCAACTTACTTTCCATCTATTTCCACATTCATTGCAGAAGACAAACGTGGTCATTGGCTCATCAGCACTCCGAGTTTGAACCTGGGAATGACAAACACATGCACAAACCATTCATTACAATATCGTACTGAAAAAGCAGGGCAGCTGTCAAAATCTGACTCTAAATCATGGAAAAATCACAAGTTGCCAATTTGCACTCAAGTTACCTGATCAGCAAGCAGTCATATCAATATTACAATGCACCATGTTTTTTTTTTAACCAAACCATGTACATTCACTCAATTCATTTATATCAACTTTTTCAACAGAGGAGCTAAATTGTGATGTCTACAACAGTGCTGAAATAAATTATATCCACATCTATAACTTTCCACATACTTTCCAAACGAGATGTAATCTCCTGTTAAACCAAGTTTACCATCAACCACAACAGCTTTCTCTTCCAGCCACAGTTCAAATAAAACACAAATGACAATCTCTACCTGTGTGTAGGTGCAGCACTTCCCCTTGCACTTGCCACAGGTGAATAGATCAGTCTGAGTGCCTCCAGTGGTGGCCATCTGGTGGTCCCTGACAGCCTCTTTGGTCAAATTCTTTCTCATTTCCTTCAGCTCATCACTGGCCATTTCCTACAGAAACACAATAATGTCAGTTATGATGCCATTAAGTACATTACTGTATATACTGTATGTTACTGCTGTAACAAGATATATACACCAAGAATTTGCAACAACAGCGTTGGAATAACTATACTACTGACTCGAGCTGTAACGATGTGCAATATAAATCCGAAAGCACGACACTCCGATCTGTCATGTGTCGCGCTGTGAGAAGGAAGAACCGCGACACACCCCTTCCAACTCCCAGAGTTATCCTTCCTGTCCAGATCACAAGATCACATCGCAAGTTGCATTTTAAGCTCCTTTTTCCTGCTCATGGAGTTACGTGACACATGAAACTATATTGCCGCGGGCAACTGTGGACTTGTGTCAGTCCTGCAAGCGGTTTTAAGAAAATGGCTGTGTGTGTCTGACAATGCACAAAACATTAACACCGGTACAAGCCTACAGCTGTCCACGGACACAGAGTGCAGAAAGTGTGTCAGAGCCTCCCGGACGGGTGAACTGAGACTGTTTCCTGTGCTTTCTTTTAGAAAACTGGCTGGCAAAAATGGCACCTTACCAGCACCTTTGTTTCTCAACAGTATTTTGTTACTAAATATTATAGAGCTGGCTATTTGTATGTTTTACTTAGGTATTTTGTGAATAATTTGCATAGCTGGTGTTCAGTTTATACAGATTTTTCAAATGTCTAATAAAAATATCTTTTCTTTTTTTTTTAAATCCCTCCCTAAAAAAAAGAATTGAGGTTTGTATCGAATCGTGGGTCAAAAATCATGATATGAAGCGAATCATGGGTTTGGTGCATCGTTACAGCCTTATTACTGACTGTGTGCCAATTTCAGGATCTTTAAGATTTAGCCACCAACAGCCAACACACCTCTGCGGTCATCCTAGCCATCCGCTCGGGGGTTACACTCCCGCATAGCACAGTCCTCCTTAAATTTGGGTTCTTCATATCCTTCAAGTTTGAGATTCGGCTCCGCACACGATTCTTGTATTTCATGTCTGTGTTCTTAAACTCTTGAAAGATAAGTGATAGCAGGTCAAGGAATACAATTGGGCAATGTATTTTTCATCCTTCATTATAAAAAGTAGAGCCTAAATCTACGCACCTTTAGCTGTATTTGTGTTGAAACATTTAATGGATTAACTTGTTAGGTATCAATGAATTGAGCAAAATTTTGATAATTAAATTGCTCAATATTATCCGTTTTTAAGTTCTGAAAAGTGTGGAATTTTTGGTTGGTCTGTTGTCTGTTGGTCAGACAAAATTAACAATTTAAAGTCCAAAGACATTACCATGGGCACAGCAAATTGTTGGAAATGGGTATTTCGCCAGTTTTTCAAAAAATATAGACTATGAAATTGATTATTTAAGAAAACTAAAGTACTATTAGAAGATTAATAAATGATTCACAGCTCTAATGTGCTTATTTGTATCACTGGCATCTCAAACCTAAGTGTAAACGTAATTTAAAACACAAAAATCTGCTTCATACACATTTTCCATTCAATGTAAAGGATATCTTCCTCGATCTGTGCTCCAAGTTCATCACAATCGGCACCAATAGCAATATAATCATCTGAATAAAAAAAAAAGACAACATGTCAGAGGATGGGCATAAATATAATGAAGAAATAATGTAAATAAAGCCAATAGTAATCAACCACAATAACATATGTTCTATGTTAAAAATGTTACCTCCAGCCTGCAGAGCATTGGCCAGCAACTCTCTGCACTTGATTCTGATAGAGTCGGAGGTGCTGGGGGCGCGAGGAAAGGTGTTGATCAATGTGTTGGTTGAAACTTCAGCAGGCTCACTCTTGCTGCTGGAGTTACTGCTGGAGCTGCTATGGGCGCAATGATGAGAGAAGAGAACTTCAGCTGAAGTAAACCACATTTCAAAAAAATACATGAAAAGTAGATCAAAATGCATTTCATTTTTGCAGCCAAATGGCAAAAGATGTGTGTTGATGCTCAGAAATGTTAAAGGTCCCATGACATGGTGCTCTTTGGATGCTTTTATATAGACCTTAGTGGTCCCCTAATACCATATCTGAAGTCTCTTTCCCAAAATTCAGCACTCATGGGTGGGCCTAATTCTCTGGGCAGGTAAAGCAGAGAAAGGGGAGGTAATTCCAGATTGGCCAATCTGAGCTTTCATTTTCTCAAAGGCAGAGCAGGATACCCAGGGCTCGGTTTACACGTTTACATCTATCACCATTTCTAGTCACTGGGGGACCATAGGTAGGCTGGAGGAACCCATATTAAAAAAAAAAAAAACTCATAAAGTGAAATTGTCATGCCATGGGACCTTTAAACGTTAATGGTAAATGTTGAAAAAAAAAAAATATTATTATGTGTCTTGTTACCTTTCTTCTTTTGCTTCTGGGCTTCCCTGCGAGGGAGAAACAGGCGTTGTTTGCTCTTTCCTCTTTTCATCTGAAGGTTTATCTCCACCACCAGGCTCATCTGGAGCAGAAATCAAGCAAGTAAGAATACATACACCATAACAAAGTGACACAAGAGAATGCCAACATTAAAATGAGTAAAGTCAATACTTTGATGTGCTTGACAGCTGCATAGCTCTGCATTAAGTACAAAAAGCCAGCCTCACAGCTTTCCTTTAATGGATCCCTATAATGTTTTGTAGGGTTGCATAGTGTTTCTTCATTAAATGTGTGTGGAGAACTGTACCCGATTCTGTGGCATTTTAAAAACATGGAAAGAGACATGCAACAATGGTCCTTGGTAGGAATTGAACCAGGTACGCTGTTTCACTGAAGTAGAAGCAAAGCGACCTTTATGGCTTGGGAGTATAGTGCCATGTGAGGTAGTAGCTTTGCGAGATTGTTACCTTTTTAAAACATCATCTTCTCTAATGTGTCTGTTGAGTCATACATTTGTAAAATCACACAATGAAGTAGTAATAAAATTAGTGTTAACAATGTAAATAGACAATATTACTAGAATATTATTAGAATAAACACTTGGGCATGACATTACAGAAATGATGTTATATAATAATGTTATGCCTATGTTACACAATAAATCACAACCTTTAAAATTTTTAAAAAAAAAAACGTAAATCCTCTCAGGCTGACGCTTGCCGTCGGTGTGGATGTCTTCACTGAAACTTTGGTCCATTTGTTTGTGCTGCTGAACACCTTACTTACAACACTGTGGGTTGTGAATAGATGGACGTGATTTAAGAAACTCAAACAGGACATGTTTGACAGCTGGTGTACCCAGAGTTTGATGTGTTACAGTAAGCAAAGGATCAAAATTGCCCTGGGTTTTATAAAGCCAATCAGTTACAAAAAAGCTATGATTGGCTCCAGTAAAATCATACACAAGAGCTTGGGACATCAAAAGATCTCCTTAGAAAAATGACAAATAACAAAACAAGTTTGCACGGTTGAGTAGAATTGAAAAGCATAAATTACCTAAAAGCTTCTTCCATGATTTGATCAAGGACTTGGCTAGGGATGTCACCTCGTCGTCTGTGCTCTGCTTGCGGATGGCATTAACAGACATCCCAATTCTGGTAGACTGCAGAAAGACATTATGTCAATACTTCAGGTTTTGAGCACTGACAGTTAGGGTTAAGAAGAATTGAGCCAGGTACCTGAAGAAGCTCAAGAGTCATGGGGATACTTCGCAGCTCCTTCAATAAGTCCAAAGCCCCTGCCTGTAGAAGAGAGAAGAGGGGGTTGAGTGAGCCTGGTAACATTTCACACAAGTCTTGCTTACTGATGACTTATTTTATGGAAGTTAAGTGCTATTTATTAACAGTAATATTTCAGATGTAAGTAAGTAAACTAAATTGTCAACAAGTTGATATTCAGGGCATAAAAAGTAATATATTTTAGATGGAAGTTGAACATTAACGTTTGAAAGTGAAATAATTGACTAAAGGTTTTGATAATGGATTTATCGTTTGAGTGACTTTTCAAGATACAATTACAAACATCAGCTTGCAAAGTTACTAGGATCTCAAATGTGAGAATTTGCTGCTTTTCTGGTTTAAACTGATAGTAAATTGAATAACGTCATCTTTCGGTCCTGGACGATTGGCTGGACGTAAGAAGACATTAAAATATATCACTTTGGGTGAAATTGGGATGGCATTATAGTCACATTATAGCACAGTAATCGATAATCGTTGTAGACCCATGGAAGTAAGATCATATGTTGTACAATAACATTAAGTTAGCTAGGCGGCTAACAGTTGTTAACGCTAAACTCATCCATACAGTCAACGCACTATTTACTAGCCGCTTGGAAAATCCCAAAACACAACAGAAATCTTAACGATAGTTGTATAATTTAATTTCAGATTTGTTTTTTAACTAGCTACTTAAACCAAATCTAGCATGTTATCGCGCTGCTAGGCACAAGGGTAGTGAGCTACGATGTTGCTAGCTGCTAGCAACCTATAGAACAGCCGTTCAGATAAACAGACTCGCAAGCTAGCTATTTGCAGCTAGCTAGCCAGTAAGCACACCTAGCCCTAGCCGTGGAACTTATTTTCCAGGTTAACCGTGTAGTTCAGAGTTGGGAAAAATACTCTTGAACTGTGTTGACAATGACTGAACTGCCTAGATGATTAATTAGCTGGAAAGTTGGCAGATAACCACATAACAGCCCATTAGCGCCAAACGTTAGCTGCACATCATCAGCCTGATCGGCTAAGCAGCAGGCAGGTAAGCATCCATTCTCCACAGACATCTCACCCCGTTTTTCTTCTGCGCCATTTTATCCATCTTCTTTGCAATTCTGATGATCTCCTCTTCCTCCTTTTTGCCCATGTTGACTGATCTGATGAACTCCAAAAATCAGGAGCAAATGGAAAAGGAAAATCGCGACAAAGAACACGAAACTGAAGGAAAAGCGGCGGCGTATACTTGAAGGACCGGGACCGCACACCGCCGTGTAGCAGACCTGAGTAGTTGATGCATGATGAGTTTAGGGGGAGTTAATCGAGACGGAATTAAAGATTCCTCATCATACTCTGGGGGCATGGGAGCTATCAGAACACTAACTACTATTTACCACGCATTAATCAGACAAAGGACACTTTCTTATTAAATGAATACTCAGCTATACCTTTATATTCTCTCTGCACACACATATTGTTATTATTTTTATTATACGTCCTCCTGCTACCAAAACAAAGCCCGTATTATGACAACATCACTACCTATCGTTAGATGGTGCCAAAGTGCCACTTATCTTAGCTCGGATCAACAGTTGGAAACTTTTAAATTTCTCAAAAAAACGTCTGGGCCTGTCCTTGTTTTTACATTAATAGTTAATCATTTTTTCGATTGACCGGAAATGAAATGGCCGCAATTTTAGTAATCATTTAACGAATTTTATAGGCAAAAAAAATGGCAAACTTGTTATTATTTATTTTTACACATTTTATGGTATAAATATAATTCAACTGGGTTTGGGAGTGTGGGGGGATGTTATATTTTATTTCTGATTATTGAATGATGTATTTTATATACACCAACTACTTTAAGAAAATAATTGCCAGATTGATCGATAATGAAAATAATAAGTCTTTGTAGTCCTAGTTTTGTCTCAAATAGGGATCTAAATTAACATTCAACAACAATAAACAGGATAGGGAAGCAGAAAAAAAACACTTATGCCATACAAAATGTATATATTTTAATCTGACTTGGTCATATAATTAAGGATTGAAGCCAAAAAGGTTGAAAAACACTGATACATGTCCTTGTTGAAACATTAATAGTGTCAGTACTTGTTTGGCACTGTTGGCATGTTCACTCCTGGAATAAAACAGTTGCGGGTACATAGGGTGTAAAAATAGTTATTTTTCTCCAGGCAGCAGTTGACAGTTATCACTGTTTTATTAATTGTAATCACCAATCGGTGAAAGAGTTTTAGTCTTGCTAAGGGTCTTTGGTAGGACTTATGGCTCTTGATGAAGGCATGTATGTTGTGCTGATTAAACCTGTGATCTTAGAGTAGCAGGAACTAGGCCACGAAGATGGCACACTGTTGATCTACTGCATGTATCTGGCACTGATTGATTTGGATCTTACTAATCCAAACAGATCAGCATGTGACATAACCACATAGTGACTGAATGTTAGGCAATTACTGCAGTAGTATTGGAATTAACTGAGCAAAACATGTAATATGCTGCTAATTACAGTAAATGAACATATACAATATACAGTACACAAAGGCAAAATACTGTGCCAAAATTCACACTGTTTCATCAGTTTACAAGTGCTAATGGTAACACAATAGCAAAGGTATTAATTAAGATTTTATTTAATTCTTATCCACACTTTTAATACATGGTGTAATAGAACTGTTCCATACATTGGATATATTTGACCTACACAGGCCCTTCTGCCATTATCCAGGACACTGCATGTTCTCATGGGAGGTATTAGCAGCTTGCACAGTGGCAGTTGGTAATTGGCCCAGTGTCTTGTAACTGCAGTATAGTGACACAGCTCTTACGACTAGATACAATTAAATCATTAGCCACTAAACAAAAATTTACAATATGGTAAATGTTTGGATATACTGGGTTGGCCTTCCAAGTTTGGATACAAAACTGCAGTATTTTCAAAATTATGGTCACATTTCTTATTAATTACATTCACCAGGATATTCAACACGTGCAAATACTGATACATTGTGTGTTCTCATGGTGGATTTCCAATACCTGCTGTGAGGTAAAAGTGCTCTCTTAAGACCCTATTCTGCCCCATGCTGTCAGCAAGTGCGCAAAATCTTTAACCTAATCCCTATTAGCCCAAGACTTTTAAAATCTGATTACGCAGGCTGCTTGCAAATGAGAAAGAGTCCTAGCCACCCGTGGTATCTGTAAAGTAAAGATGTACTAATATCCTTTGACCTGGAGAGTTCATTTACCTTCATGAACTTTAACCATTTCCACTTTACTTTGATTATTCTGGTGCTCACTAATCCTTTTACTGTACTCATTCACTCTGTTACTTTCTCTCTTTGTCTTTTTGTACAAATGCAAACTGAGAAATTCAAGGCTGATGGGGCAGAGAGGGCTTTTGTAACATTTCATTGTTATTATTATTATTATTATTTTTATAGAGAATTACAGGATAACATTAGCCATAATGTAAAACGGTCGGTTAGCCAAATAAGATTTAAATCCTACAATATTGCCATCCATTTGTGATTGAATCTTATACTAATAAAAGTTTTGTCTGCAGCGATACAGTTCCTTTGTTTCCTTCATTTGTTATCTTGATATGCTGATTAGGTGTGAGCAAAGATTAAGCAAATTGGCACTGATGTTGCATGTCCCAAAATAGCCCTCCAACGCTACTGAGAGGCTTTGACCAGCGCTCGGAGGAATAACGGATGCACACTTTCTGTTGTTTAGCCGCTATAATTAAGGTGAAATGTGAGATATACAGTAAGTCTTGTTCATTGCATTTCTCTTGACATGTTTGTTTACAAGTCAGTTATTTTTTGTAAGTATCTACAGGGTGTAATTTGTCTGATTACTAGATGATTCAGGTTGTGTATAAGTCTGTCTACATTTAGTTAGACTTGTGTTCATAGTAACAATGTGGGTTATTGTTTAAACATTAATGATGTAAAATCTGTTATAAAACATTGTTCTTCAGACAGACTATTTTCCCTTTATGGTAGATTATTACATAAGTTATGCAACTGCTAGAGTAGGCTAAACAACAGAGGCTCTGTGCTTTTACACAAGGTGTTATCTCTTAATGTAGTCTACAAATGATGCTCTCTTCCACTGTGCTGTATTTATACCTACTAATATTATGTGACTATAATGTCAACAACACCCATGTTATCTTTTATTGCATTAACATGAATCTGCAACATATTAATATTTGGGAAACACAGGGACAAAAAAGCTTAAGAATATTACTGTACACTTAGTCATTTAATTTAGTCATTTGTAATTTACATTGACCATACACAGTATGTCGGCGTTACTTCAGTTAAAATGTAATGTTGTGCATGCGTGTTTCTAGTTTACTTTATTTCCTAAATGACACAGTAAAAGTATTCTGCTTACAGTGTTGTTTTGAATGCTCATGTGTTCTCCATTTTGAGATGACGATGGACAAATCTAACACAAATTTCTCATCACTGTTTAACTGGATCTTTCGTGGTGATTGTAAAAAATCTAAATCACAACAAGGCAATTAGGAGACATGACTCCCTCTGGAAAAATGAACGATTGTCAAAGAGTTTAGTACTATTTTTTTGGGTAGGGCCCCTTTTTTGATACAAAATCACATCCCACACCAGTAGACAACCATTTGTTATCACAAGCTGGTGTGAATTTTATTTAAAAAAAAGAAGCAGTGTGAATCTAAATATTATTTGTTTAATGTTTTTCGTTCAGGATTATGGGAGGGTGAGAATGGATCCATTTGTAAACTGATATTTTGACACTCATCATAGAGCTACTAATCCATAGGGAAACTGAAGAATAGGTGATCCCGTTTGCCTAAAGTCTCCTCAAATTAAATTATTTATTATTATAGTAGTAGTTCCTTTGTTACACTTTTTATAAGCAATGTTAATTTTTAGATTTAATTGAGTGTAATAAGTATTTAGAGTGCTGCATTTGAAGGAAAAGCAGAAAGTGCATCCCTTTACACATGTAAGTCCAACATGGTTGAATGGTCTTTGTACAGGGCTCAAGGGGAAAGGGAGACAAGATTTCTAAATTATTATGAGAACTACGATCTTACCTGATAATCTGTTTGACACTCAAAAGACAAAGTGGAGCATCACACTTAATCCACAATTTACATAATTTGAACAGTAACAAATAGTTCTGTCACTCTTCTTGCTTTCTTCCCAGCCACCTCACAATATGAGCAACACACCCGTCCAGGAGGAGGCCCAGGAGCCACCTGCTCAGGAATTGTCCGCCGGAAGTGGGCAGACTTTACCCTCTCGACCCTTACAGCCAACCTCTGACCACTCATCTTCTAAAAGAGTATGTTTCTACAAAAGTGGTGACTATAAATTTGGTGGGCATCGCATGGTCATCAATGCCCGCACCTTCAAGACATTTGATGCTCTACTAGACGCTCTGTCCAAAAAAGTGCCACTGCCATTTGGAGTGAGGACCATCACCACACCTCGCGGGACCCACCTGGTTAAGGCTTTAGATAGCTTGCATGATGGGGGATCTTATGTATGTTCTGATCAGAAACGGGTGAAGCCATTTAACCTGGATGAAGTGAACCGGCGGCAGGTACCATGGAATACTACCAGACCCTTTAGCGCAGGGCGGCGAAAACGTCAAGGACCCCAGTTTGGCAGAAGGAATGAAGTCACCACCAACAGACCAGCAAATGTCACTGATAGGGTGGCAGTACGGACACCAAAGAGGCTTGTGGTCATCAGAAATAGGGATCCTACTGTTAAACGCACAATTGTGTTACAGAGAAGAACAGCACCAACATTTGATGCTTTACTGGATTACCTTTCCCAAATTCTGCAGTTTCCAGTGCTGAAAATCTTCTCTACAGATGGCAGAAGAGTAAGTATTTAGCAAATAAAGAAAATGGAGAATGATTGTGGCTCAATGCAGACTTATGGCAACTCCTTTTAACCATTTTAAATAGTGAAAAAAAAAACTATGTTTGACAAAACACTGTTCAGTGAGGAGTGTTTACCTCCCTCACCCGCTTTGTTAAATTGGGAGGAGGATGAGGGAGAAAGGAATAATAGTATATTAGTTTTTGCCAGCTGAAATCCAAACACAATGTTCTACTATGATTTTGCTCTGCTAGCTGCCCACTAGCTACAGTTACAGTGCTTATAGTGATTTTTATTGGCTCAAGGTTAGTCTTAAACAATATTCCTACAATTTACAAAAGAGAAACAAAGTGAATTTTGATACAAAGAAATACTCAAAAATTACTTTCCAAATGCACCATGCTGTGTGACTCCATGGTACTTCTGCTGTAACAGTTGTCATTGAATATACTTTCTTTATAAGGATCTTAAGGCTATTTTAAGCAAATGTACTGTGTGTCTGGGTTACACAAATAGGATACTTTTATATATATAGTCGTATATACAGTACACACGCAAACACATTGAGTTTATCAGTTCTTGATAAAACAATCTTAACTCAAGGTCCAATTACTCGATTGCCCCAGAGTTTACACTTTTCTTTTCAAAGTCTAAAGAAGCATCAACATTTAGAGGCCGTCAAGAAGTACTTGATGGAACAATAAATTGTTTTGGTTGTGAAATGTCTGACTGAGCTTTTATTGAAGCAGGCTTTGAAAAAGTGGGTGATAATCTATTCATGCCTAACTAACTAAAACAAACAACTGTTATGGGCTTACTTTTCAAACACTAACTTGTATTTTAGGAATTAGGAATCAAGGCTTTTACCCTGTTACTTTACACTTTATAAGTCTTCCCAGAAGTACTAAGAGGTCCTATCAAGTTCTCTACCCCCTAGTGATAATCCCTCTTGCCACGTGTCCTTTAACAGGAACATGCTTCCTGTTAATGCAAACCTTTAAATGCATCTTATTCCTCTAGAACTGCCTTATCATCTGCTATCTCTGGTCTGTTTTAGGACAACTTGTGGCCCAAAGAAATGTCAAGCATTTTTTTTATAATGCAAATTGAATGTCTTGTTTTCAGTTTACATGTATCTAGAGTCCAATATAGTGAGTGATTGTATGTGACCAATTTAAAGGGTCTAGTGTGTAATGAAAAGTGTTTCTGGTCCTCTTTTAGGTCGATAGTCTTGCAGGACTTATCCTGTGCTCTGGAGTTATTGTGGCAGCGGGCAACGAGCCATTCAGATTAGGAAACTACAGTTTTCAAGGAGCGGGGCAGATGGCACAAGTAATGTACATGGATACTGTGGAACCATCTATGTTGCAGCTCAGAACTCGTGAGTGTTAACCAGTTCATATTGTAAATTGACCTTTGACAGTCCTAATACAAAATGCCTATGTGCTCATCTTATTATTTACTATAGCATAGCCAGTAATTGAAAATTCAAAGAACACAAAGAAAGGACTTGCACTTACACCCTTTCTAGTAGTATCTAACCGTTAATTATCTAACTTTATGTTTATGGTTTTATCTATCCTAACCAACACAATATGAATACTCCATGAAGATTTAATAATGTCCTTAATTTTTCTTCTTCTTTTTGTCTCTCCCTCTCTCTTTCACAAACACCTGTATTTTCATAAAATATCTTCAACCAAAGAGAACAACAAATCTTTGTCGAGTGGAAGAGGCTCAAGGAATTTTTCCTTATCATCAGAGAGATATATTGTCAACCAGATAAAAAACTCTCAAAATGGAAGCCCAAACGGCCACCTGCTTCACCACAACGGATCATCAACGGAGTTCAACCATCGCCAGAAATCAATGGAGACACATGGAACCGGGCGGGTAGATAACGAGCATCATGCTGACATTGTACCTCAGGACGATGACATTGAAAAGTCTTTCCGTGTGAATCAAGATGGCAGCATGACAGTGGAGATGAAAGTTCGTCTGACCATTAAAGAAGAGGAGATGCTCCACTGGACTACCACACTCAGCCGCTCCAGCCTTAGCAAGGGGACAGTTTGTGCCTCAATATCTGAGTCGGGCAACAGCTCACTTGATTTAAACAATGCTGTTGCCAAAGATTCCTCTAACTTCAGTGAAAATGAAACAAAAGTGGAGAATCATCCTGGTGAAGCCAGAAAGGGCGTCTGCTTTAACGATGAGCAAGAAAATGAGGGCTACACTTCCATGACCTTGGGAAAAGCAAAAACTGGTTTCAAGTGCACTCCTACGCCAGGTCCTCGGCAAGTTACAAAGAAGGTATCTGTTGAGAGTGTGAAGACAGTGAGAGAGTCAGGGGTTCAGAAGAGCACACTGGGACATTATTCATATATAGAGAGGACGGCTGGCGGTGAGACAACTGATGGATACTGTGTTGTAAGACACAGCAGCAGCAGCAGTAGCAACAACAGGCCAATCCCAAAACCTCGGAAAACAGCATCTGTTAGGGCGAGCAACAATGGCTCCCACTCCTCTATCAGTTCATTAGGAGTAGCTGAGGTCCTTCAGATACAGAATAACGGCATGGAGGTTACAGAGACGGTGATGCATATTTATGAGAGTCAAGGCTGCTACGACAACTATTTTGCAAATGAGAAACATAGCGCAGATGGTGAACCTTCGCAATGTTCTACTCCAGTGCCAGAAAGTAAACCATCCATTGACTCAGGGCAGCGTTCAACCAGCAATGACTGTGATATAGATTTTAGCTGGCAGCCACACACAACTGACTCGCTACAAAGACAGAAAGAGGAAATGTTATCATTGTCATCAGAGCCAACCCCAACACATGAGATCACTGCAACAAACTCCCAAATGCAGGAGACAGTAAGAAAAGACAAAACTAAACGCGAATCAAAGAAAAAGATGATTAAACCCGCTCGGAATCCGAAGAGTTCAACTTCAACAAGCAGCTCCGGTAAAAAACAAAAGGAAAGCATCGTAAGCCCCTCAAATATTAGCAAACATTCATGTCCAGACAAGCTCAGCAGCAATGCCAGTGTGGAAAAAAAGGCTTTAAGTTCATCAGAAAGTGCTAGAAGTGGTCAAAAGAGTAGGGGAGCAGATAAGCCTCAAATTAAGAAAGTGAGTACAGATGAAAAGACACCCAGGAAAGATGAAGCCTTAAAAATGACTACACCTAAGAGACAAAACGTGAGTAAAGCATCTGCTAAATATAATGGCCATAATGTAAATACTCCAACTGGAAGGCCTCAAATGAAGAAGAACATGTCAGACATTTTACAACCCAAAAAATCACTTTATCCTGACAAAAAGACAAGCATCAAGCCCAAAGTCATGACTGGAAACAGAATACCATCACCTCAAAAGCCTTTACAGTTGAGTGAGAGTTTTTCAATGCCCTCTCTCAATCCTTCACCCTCTGAAATCCACCAATATGTTGAGAGTTGGTTGGAGAAAGTCAGCCCAGACCCAGTTCCATACACTGAAGAGGCCATCACAGCTGAATCAGAGCCTCAGACAAAAGTTGTGTTTCAGATAGGCGGTGATTCTGAATTAGATGAAAATAGTGAATGCCAGACTCATCAGGATGAGCATTACCCATCGCCCGGCGAGGATGTCAAGGCGTCAGCGTCCTGTCTATCAGTACCTCATTGTCATGGAACTCTGCTGCACAACGAACGATATGCGAGAGGTTTATGTGCTTCAATGCCAAGTGTCAGAGACAACCCTGTGCACCAGGAGAACAGACTGAGGCCACACAAATCTGCAGAGGCCATCGTTCCAGCTGACAACGAAGCACCTTCATCTGAATCCAACATTTTGGATTCGAGAGCAAAGATAAAACCTGTCCTGCGGGAACTTTATTCATCTATTCACTGTATCAGAAGTGCATCTGAAACAAACACAACATCCAACCTGGAGAAGTCCAACAGCCTTCCTGATTTCTCAACCCAAGTGGCATCACTGTTGGGCTCGTCATGTAAAGCCTTTGTGTCATTCTTATCAGTGATGACTCTACGAGATAACCTAACAGGATCTGTGGCGGGAGACTGTATCCAATCAAGAAGCCCCTCAGAGGCCATGCTGATGGTGGAATCCCTGCAAAAGATTTCTGCCATCGAGGACGAGGAGGAGCTGAGGGCAAGTTTGACGGAACTACAGAGCAGAGCATCTTCTCAGTTCAGAGAACGCTGGAAAGATTTCCAAATTCTGAGGGAAAGGCTTGACAGTGAGCCGCTGTCTTCCAAAGTTTCAGAAACAGAATTTGCCTTGGATCTTTTCTCCGAAGGGGGTGATGCATTTGAGGATCTCGACGAGCTGATGGATGAGCTGAATATGCCGCAAGACCTCAGAGCAGAGATTTCTTCAACAATCCATCAAGCTAAAAGTTTTTACCCTGTAGAGGACAGCACTTTTGTAGAAACTGAAAGAAACCAATCGGACTCAGAGGAAGATGTGGAAACATTTGTTGAAGAATGCAACGATGAAACAAAACAATCACCTGAGCCTGATATTACCTACGTGGCTGAGGACACTGCTCAAACAAAACAGGATGATGATAATGGTGAGATAGGTAACTTAAAAAAATTGCAATCTGTGTATACTCAACAGGCCAAGATGACGCCCAAGTCAGAGCAAGAACCTGATAAAGGATCAGAAAAATCCCAGACAGAAAGAGATGAGCCCGTAAAAGAGCCACAAAATGACGAAGGAAGGAAGGAAGAAGGGAAACACATAGAGGATATGGTGGTGAATGACAGAGAGAATGGACATACAGAAGAGATAGTTTATGATAATGATGATGGTGATGGTTGTGGTAAAGAGACTGAAAAGGCAGAAAAGGAAGATGCAGAAGAGGGGGCACTGACAGAAGTGGATGTTAAGGAAGAGGAGGAATCAGAAAAGGAAAAGGGAAGTGTAGAAGAGGAGGATGAATCTGTTCAGGAAGTAGATGGAGGGGCAGAGGGACACATGACAGTGGATGAAGAAATTCAGAAATTAGAAGAAGCAGAGGAGGGATTAATGGAAGAAGAAGTTCAACAAGCAAGAGAGGATGATAGTGTTGAAGAGACAGATGAGAGAGAGGGTGTTGAGGAGACAGAAGAAGGAGAGTATGAGGTTATTGAGGAGTCAGATCAAGGAGAGGAAGTAGAAAATATTGAAGAAGTAAAAGAAGAGGAGGAGGAGGAGGAGGAAGAAGATGATGCAGATGAGGTTATTGGGGAGCCAGATGAAGGAATGATAGTAGGAAATATCAAAGAAGTGGATGAGGGAGAGGAAAAAGAAGCAGATGAGGTTATTGGGGAGACAGATGAAGGAGAGGAAGTAGAGGATATTGAAGAAGTTGAGGAGGAGGAAGAGGATGAAGAAGAAGAAGCAGATGAGGTTATTGGGGAGACAGATGAAGGAGAGGAAGTAGAGGATATTGAAGAAGTTGAGGAGGAGGAAGAGGTAGATGAAGAGGAAAAAGAAGCAGATGAGGTTATTGGGGAGACAGATGAAGGAGAAGAAGTAGGGAATATTGAAGAAGTTGAGGAGGAGGAAGAGGATGAAGAAGAAGAAGCAGATGAGGTTATTGGGGAAACAGATGAAGAAGAGGAAGTAGATATTAAACAAACGGAGGAGGAGGAACAAGAAGCAGGTGCTTTTACTGAAGATGTTGAGGAGGAAGCAGAGAAAGGTATACAGGTGGTAAACAAAGAAGAGGAAATAAAGATGGTTATTGAGGAGGAAGGTGAGGGAGATGAAGAAAATGTCGAGGAAAGAGATGAGGAAGAGGACAAAACTGAGGTGGTTAGTGAGGAAGACAATGAGAAGGAAGACAAGGAAGTAGAGAGAGAACAAGAGGTGGGGGAGAATGGTGAGAACGTTGAGGTTATACATATAAAAGAAAGGGGGACTACAGATGAGGAAGAGGAAGACAATGGCATTGATAAGTATATAGAAGAGGAAGAAAGGTGCAACGAGGGTGAGGAGAGCAGGAAAGAACTGGAGAAAACAGTAAATAGTCTTGAGGAAGAATCAGAAGAAGAGAAAGAAGTTGTACAGGAGGTTGAAGAAAATATGAAAACAGGGCAAATGCTAGATGAAGAGGAGAGGGAAGATGATGAAGAATACAAAAGTAATGAGTTAAATGAGGGGGTTGGTGAGGATGAAGAGCAAGAATCAAAGGATGGGGTACAGGAAGAAAATGGTACTGATGATGCAGACAGTATTACGAGTGGTACAGGAGGTAAAAAACTACTAGAGGAGGCCTACAGGCAGAGTAACTGTGAAGAAGCAAAGGCAGCAGATCACAACACTGAATCATCAACCAAATATTCCTCTGAGGGTCAGTGTGAGGATGATAAAGGTAATGGAACAGACACTGTTAATGAACTTGAAACAGACGAGGGAGGGGAGCCTCCCGAGGAAAGAAGCAACAGTCTACGACATCCAGCGGAAATATCACAGGAATTACTTGACTTTGTTAACTCTGCCCTGCAGTCCTCTTCACTTATATTCACGTACGACACCCAAGGGAAAATCAGGATAGAGCCAGATAATGCTCGAGTTACACAAACTAAACAAACTGTTATTCCAAAAAGTAGACAGGATGTTTCGTACGGATTAAAGCGTCTCCCGAGCCCGAGCACTTCAGATTTGTCTGATTACAGGCCAGAAACATCGGCGAGTGGTGGATATAAAACTCAGGAGTCTGTAGATATTGTCACTGAGAGTGGGGAAGAGGGTTCTCCAGTCTGCAGACGTAAGAGTGATTTCCCTAATAGGAGAACAAATGCGGAGCGAGCTAACTCCAAACTGTCTGTTGCAACTCATACAGAAGTCTTTCAAAATGCCCCATTCAAAAGTGGAGGGAGTTTCTCTTCGAACTCAGGCACAAAAGCCTCAAAGGAGGATCTGTCTTATTTCAGTGCTGCAAGCTCACAAAAGGCAGATGCCGAACCTGCCACAGAGACCACACGGAGCACCCCAGAAAAAGACTCAGCTGATGGGGTTCTGATCGACCAAGGTAGATGGCTGCTCAAGGAGAATCACCTTATCAGAAAATCACCTCCAGTGTCCCTGGGAATGTACAGTCATTTAGATAGCACATCTACAGATACAGGTCAGGCGAACTCTAGCGAAGATTCCCCATCGCATTGCAAATCCCACCACTACCCTCTTGAAGCCATATCCTCATCAGAGCTTGAGGAGATGGCAAAGCCTCTAACTCCGAAGTGCACCTACTACAACATGCCACATGGAAGTGATTCTGACCCCTTTTTGGACGATTCCAGTGTCAAAAGTGGGAAAAAAGATGCAAGCAGTGTGAAAGGGAAGGGTTTCAGGGTGTCACCTATGATTGATACATCTAAAACATGGGCAAGTAAAAATGGTAGTCTGTCTTCATTTGCATCAGTTGAGTTTAAAATGCAAGATAGAAAAGTACATCCTGAGGGGGAGTCCTCAGCTGTGGCAAAGGCAAGACAGACATCTAGTGGAGGAGGACGTTCACTGCAATCACAAGACTCCCTTGACACGCTACCTGTGAGATGTGGCAAATACTGCCCCATATTATAAAAGCAGCACCTTTATTTCATAGAAATATTTACACACACTGGTCCTGTGTGTGCTGTCAGTCTTGGCGATGATTATTTTGTTGTAATGCAGCTAGAAATGTTTTGTGTTTCCTCAAATAATCAAGAACAAAAACTTTTCTTACAGCCCCACCGGACCTACAGACATGTGTGGGGATTGAAGAGAGTTGTGCCTCTAATTCATGTTTGAATAAAATGAAAAATATACGTTTTCACACATCAACTGCAATGCTGTGTTTTTGGTGGTGGCTGAGGAGATCCATCACAAAGATAATTAAGTAAGTAGCCTAAGTAATTACAAAATCAAAAATAGAATATAACATTATCAGCAGATGAACAACTTTTAAAAACTTATTTTACTGATTAAATTCTCCTGACTGTACATCAGTATATATTATTACAAGTAGCCTATACAAGTTGCAAAGTAATTTGTCATTGAATACAGTGCAATACATCAGAATAAATATGCTATTGTATCTGCCAAGGAAAGCAGATTTGATATCTTGTTATATTTTGTATTGCTTGTTTGGGTTTTAGAACTCTGAATCTGTGCAGTGCATGTTTAGTGATTAAGACAGCTGTGGATCGCTGAAGGTTTTAACAAAGCACTAGGCTACTGTATGTCAATTGAGAACTGTTTATTCTGGGATAAGAAAATTCCTAAATTCATTATAAGGCAGCTAGCTTGATTTAGCTGTAATCATTTAAATTCAATATTCAATAAACCATGTTTCTTTTTTAGATTGTGTCCATACTGTAATTGTTAGAAAATTGCTTCTCTGTAACTCAACTCCAAGTTTGTAACACAGGCTTTCTGTTATAAAACACAATCGCGTTTATTTGAGTCAAAAACCTATACGTTGTTTAAAAACAATAACACAAATACTTTGCTCTGAAGGTAGCCTATTTCGAGAAACATAAAAAACTACTCTTAGCAGCTGGATTACAAAAATATTCCGTCTGCTGAACAATAGAAAACTATTAGTAACCTGTTACCCCCTTGCTATTTTAAGGTGACCAGATTTCTCAGACAAAATCCGGGGACATTTTGAGCTCAGAAGTGTAAATACCTCCAAAATGGGTCATGTTTTTATCTTTGTAAAACTTAAAACGATGACACAGCCCCAGGGGCATCACAAGGGGGGTCCATGGGCCTGTCTATTTTAAAGATGCTCTAAGCGATGTTGGGTGACATTACTTCTTGTTGACGTTCAAAGTATTTTCAAACAAAACAAGACTAGCTCGCCCCTCCCTCCTCCTCAGCCCCTCCCTATGTTCGCTGATTGGACCGGGAATTATTTGGCCGGAGAAAGCCCGCAAATATACCGCAAACCCAGACGGTGTGCTGAAGGAAAATGAAAATTGAGCAAAAGGACGTAGGAGGGCAGAGCCAGGCAATCAATCTGGTGCACTTTGAAAAGAAATTCAGAAGTTAGACTTGATTCTTCTTATCTATGGATGGAAATATTTGTGCTGTAGCCTGAACTAGTTTGCACATCAGAATTTTAACCATGCACACACAGGTGGAATTGGTTTTTCTTCATATTTTTGCATTAATGTCCCTAGGAAGCATACCAGTATAAATATATATTCATATTTGTAAATGGGATATATAAGTAAGTGGGATTGTCTGGAATCTGGCAATATAATAACCATTATGGTGGGATACACTGGCTAAGCAATTTACAAAATTGTCTGTGCTGACATAAATAGTTCACATGAGGATACATTATAATTTTGGAGACCATGTAAAAGATTTGTTGCAATTTTAAAACCGGATTACTCGGGAACCGCTTGTTGTACTGATGCATGTGTTAAGTGAAGAGTTTGTGAGATATTTCACAGAGAGTAATGGGTGTGCAGATATTTATGCATAATGTAAACATGATAACATTTCATGTAGGCCCCATTCTTATTAGTGGCTGAGCCCCCCCTAAAGGTCTGATCCTAGACTCACCCCTGCTGCTACTTCATACTTCACACACCTCAGAGGGGAATGTTGTAATGTTTACTGAACTACATTTATCTGACAGCTTTTGCTTTATTGCGTCAGGCTTGTTTCTGCAACAGCTCATTGAGTATCAGATACAATAAAAACTATTGAGGAAATATTTTCCTTTGACATTGATGCAGTATTAAACGAGATCGCTGCAGTCGGCAGCAGAGAAACAAGCTACAATGGAAGTTAATGGGATAATTGTCCAGCTTATTTACGTTCATAAAAGTGCTCGTTTTGCTGCTGACAGACTCAGATTAATATTCTAAGTGTCAGACAACATTATGGAAAGGATTTCTAAGGAGGTCAACCTTTCTGTTAAAGATTGAGATCCTTTTTTTTTAAACATAAAAAGTCCGCGAAATTGCGTTCGCTAAACCCACCAGACTATTATGTAAATAATTAGTGATTTTAGCATGGTAAAAGACGGCTTTCTGAAACATCTCTGAGCTCCGAGCAACGCTGGCTCTGGCTGTCTTGAGGCTGCGTGTGTAGGGTGTGAGACTATCGGCTTCGTTTGGTCAGTGTTTTCTTTCTTTCATTCCAATTTCGGGTCTGTCAGTCACAGTGAAAACCGGGGACATTTCCGGGGACAGATCCAGCCGGGGACAGGTCACCAAAACCGGGGACTGTCCCCGGACACCGGGGACGTCTGGTCGCCCTATACTATTTATACATTCTATGGTTGCAACATGTTGTAACTTCCCTAATCAAAACAAAGATGGCGGCCCACCGGTTACCTGGATAGTAAACAGAGTCACAACTTGGAAACATATTTTTTTGTAATTCATCGGGCGGAATATCTTGTCATCCAGATGGTTAGAAGAGTACTTGAAGATTCTGGAAATATCATTGAAATGGCGGTACGTGTTTTCACACTACCTTCTGGGGGTTTCCAATCATTGGCAGCCTAAGTTAGCTAGCTAATTATCTGTTAGAGAAATTGATTCTCTGACCCGGATATATACTAAAACATGGGGGGAACAGAGTTTAAAGAGAGTGAATATTGGACTAAACACTACATTCATCCGATGGACACATACGGACTCGACAAATTATTTCCATTGTTGCTCTGTATCTAATGTGTAGGCTACATACCACCTGCTAGTTCGCCATATTAGCTAACTTAAAAGGTATGCGTGTTCACAACCTATTTCCGCTGCCCTCATGTGGCCAAACCATAGACTGTACATTTATATTAACGGCCTAACAGACATTAACTGATAACTTTCTGACATAATCTGTATGTCATTTAGGTAGGCTCAAATGGGGAAAATGCTGTGCAAAAATCTAATGTTGACAACTATCTTTCTGAGTGTCATTAGTAAGCAAATGTCTAATTTTCTGACTCTTTGTGTTTTACTCTCTGTATCATAGAGTTAGTTAAATACCTAGAGACTCAATGAGAACTTCATTATGACATTGCATGAGAGAGATTTTAAGGTACTGTCCGGTTATCTCGACCTCATCAATATCTCGACCTCATCAAAACAATGAATTATTTAATGACCTCCACGCAGACTTGTCTCAGATAGTTACTCCAGTCTGTTGTTGTGTCCTTGTTGATCCCAAGCTCCCTATTGCACAGCTTCCCCGATGTCATTTCCCAGGCCCAGATGTAGATGAAACGCGCGACAGTAACAAATGGAAGACGAGATTGAGCGAACCAGTTGCCGTTGCGAATATTGATCTTCTGATAGCAGGCCCTGAGTGTGCACTTCCAGAAGATTTCTTTGCCAAAGTACAGCTTCATGAGATGGTCGTTCTTGCATCTTTGTTCTTTTGGTAGTAGAACTTTTGGTAGTAGAAAAAATTTCACAACTTCCTCCTCAGTAGTTGGCAGGCTAAAGAGGTTCATCTTTCTAGCCGAAAATGAGGTCGAGATAACAGGTGGAATAACGGGCGGAAAAGATAACGGTCGAGATAACGGGCGGAATAACGGGCTAACGAATGAGGTTGAGATAACCGGAGATAACGGGCGGAATAACGGGCGGAGAAGATAACGAAAACATTAAATAATTCATTGTTTTGATGAGGTCGAGATAACCGGACAGTACCGATTTTAATCACAAACTTTCTTGATTTGTGATTGAAGCCCAGATATAGGTTTATAGCTACCGCAGATGATTGCCTTAACCCTCATGTTGTCCTCGGGTCAAATTGACCTGTTTTCCTATATCAATGTTATTTTTAACTACCCAATTGTAATTACCACAAATCTCTACTTTTATTAAGTTTGGGGTGTTATTCAATTTTATAGCATTTGAAAAAAACATTGAAGTGGTTTTGAAATTTTATTGATGAACAGTTGACATATTCCAACATACTTTTCCTTTAGTCAAAAATAATTCCTAACATCTGCTTTTCTAACTCAAACATTAGATATAATTTCCGTCACGTCACAATAGTGTTGAAAAAAGGGACAAAAACGTAAGAAAAAGTTAAAAACATTCATTATTTTCAATTTTGACGGGAAGGGTTAACATAAATTTTGTATTTTTCCAAAAGTATTATTTCCTTTCATACAAAAATAATCACATCAGTAATCTCCTGTCTCATAGAAATTACATTTGGTGGTAAGATACAAACTGGTGAAAATAATCCTGTTTATGATTATTGCCTAAAAATCTAGCCTGTGGTGACATTCAACTTTCATGAGGTCATTATTAACTAAGAGAAGCATGTGAATTCTGAATGAGCTTTTGAGGCTTACAATATTACAATTATTCTTAGAACTAAAGTACAGCAAGAGTGCCGGAGTCCCAAGTAAGTCCTGAATTATATAAGGTTTCTCTCAAATCTCTTTAAATAATCATGTCAATATGTTAAAAAATATGATTTACTTCAAGGCAATGCAAGGCAGTTTTATTTGTATAGCATATTTCAGCAACAGGGCAATTCAAAGTGCTTTACACAAAATCAGTTTAAAAAAACAACAACAAAAAAACATTAAGACACATAAAACACAAGAATAAAAGTTACAGTGCAGCATAAGAAATTAAACATTAAAGAAATGCAACATCAAAAAGAAAGGTCTTCAGTCTTGATTTAAAAGAACTGAGAGTAGCAGCGGATCTGCAGTTTTCTGGGAGTTTGTTCCAGATATGAGGAGGATAGAAACTGAATGCTGCTTCACCCTGTTTAGTTCTGACTCTGGGAACAGAAAGTAGACCTGTCCCAGATGACCTGAGAGGTCTGGGTGGTTCATAGTGTAGTAGCAGATCAGAAATGCATTTTGGTCCTAAACCATTGAGTGATTTATAAACTAGCAAAAATACTTTGAAATCAATTCTTTAAGACACAGGAAGCCAGTGTAAAGACTTCAGAACTGGAGTGATGTGATCCACTCTCTTGGTCTTAGTGAGGACCCGAGCAGCAGCGTTCTGAATCAGCTGCAGCTGTCTGATTGATTTTTTTAGGGAGACCTGTAAAGACGCCGTTACAGTAGTCAAGTCTACTAAAGTTGAAAGCATGGACAAGTTCTTCCAAATCCTGTTCAGGCTGTTAAAGGAATATTTAACTCTCCTTCAGGCCACTCTAAAATGGATTCCTACTGTTAAGCCAGGTTCATTCAAACTCTGGGTTAGACACTATCCATTGGGTCAATCAGGTAATTAAGGACCATTTTGATGTAGGATTTTAAAATTGAAGCCTTGAATGTCTAATTAATGCTGTATTTTAAATCTTTTTCAGGCTTTTAAAGGCATATTTTACTCTTATTCAGGCTACTCTAAAAAGGAATCCTGATGTTATGCCAGCTTCATTCCAAGACTGGGGGAGACATCACATATCCAGTGTGTCACTCAGGTAATATCAGAGCATTCTGATGTGCGACCTTAAAATTAAGGGCTTAAAAGTAAATCTATATTGACTATATATTCAGGCTGTTAAAGGAATATTTAACTCTCCTTCAGGCCACTCTAAAATGGATTCCTATTGTTCAGCCAGGTTCATTCCACTCTGGGTTAGACACTACATATCCATTGGGTCACTCAGGTAATTTAGGACCATTCTGATGTAGGATTTTAAAATTGAAGCCTTGAATGTCTAATTAATGCTGTATTTTAAATATTTTTCAGGCTGTTAAAGGCATATTTTACTCTTTTTCAGGCAACTCTAAAAACAAATCCTGATGTTATGCCAGCTTCAATCCAAGACTGGGGGAGACATCACATATCCAGTGTGTCTCTCAGGTAATATCAGAGCATTCTGATGAAGGATTCTAAAATTAAGGGCTTAAAAGTAAATCTATATTAACATAAGTCCTTTAACCCTTGATATATTCTTAAGGTGATGATAGGCTGACTTTGTAATTGTCTTAATGTGGCTGTTAAAATTCAGGTCAGAGTCCATGACTACACCAAGATTTCTGGCTTTGACTGTTGTTTTTAACATTGTTGTTTGAAGCTGAGCGCAGACTTTTAATTGCTCCTCTTTTGCTCCAAAAACAACCACCTCAGTTTTTCCTTCATTTAATTTCAGAAAGTTCTGGCACATCCAGCCGTTAATTTGTTCGATGCACTTAGTCAGTTTTTGTATTGGACTATAGAGCCCTGACGATAGGGTTATGTAACTTTGTGTGTCGTCCGCATAACTATGGTAACTTATTTTGTTGTTTTCCATAATCTGAGCCAGTGGAAGCATGTAGATGTTAAACAGAAGAGGCCCCAGAATGGAGCCTTGTGGAACTCCGCATGTCATTTTTATTTGTTCAGATGTATAATTACCTATTGACACAAAGTAATCCCTATTCTGTAAGTATGATTAAAACCAGTTAAGTACTGTGCCAGAAAGTCCAACCCAGTTTTCCCATCGGTCTAGTAATATGTCATGGTCGACCGTGTCAAATGCAGCACTGAGATAAAGTAATACTAAGACCAGATTTTGCCACTATCTGTGTTAAGGTGGATGTCATTAAAGACTTTGACAAGAGCCGTCTCAGTGCTGTGACGTGGTCGGAAACCCGACTGAAAGGTATCAAAACTGTTGTTTAGTGATAAGACATAGTTGAGTTGCTGAGAAACTGCTTCAATGATTTTACTTAAACACGGAAGGTTTGATATTGGCCTATAGTTGCTCTTTAGTGATGTGTCTAGATTGTTCTTTTTTAATAGTGGCTTGATCACTGCAGTTTTCAGGGCCTGTGGAAAGATACCTGAAAGAAGAGACGTGTTCACAATCTGTAGAAGGTCAGAGGCCAAACAAGTCGAGACATTTTTGAAAAGCCCCGTTGGTAGAATATCAAGCCAACAGGAGGAGGTTTTCAGATGTTGTATAATGTCCTCCAAGTTTTTATGGTTGATCGTATGAAATTCTGTTATATTGGAACTAGTTTTGCTTGAACACTGTGACAACACATATCCTGTACTTAATATGGAGGCACTGATTGTTTGTCAAATCTTCTGAATTTTGTGTTTGAAGAAGGAGGCAAAGTCATTGCAGGCCTTGGTAGATAACAGTTCAGATGGTATTGGTACTGGAGGGTTTGTTAACCTATCGACAGTGGCAAACAAAGCACGTGAATTATTATTGTTTCTAGAGATAATATTAGAGAAGGACAGCCTTGCATTCCTAAGTTCCAAATTATAAATACGAAGTCTCTCTTTATAGGTGTTATAATGGACCAAGAGATTTGTTTCGCCACCTTCGTTCACCTCTTTTTTTCTGTTCTCAACAGTAGGACATGTCTGCATGGAGATCTTTTCTTACCAGAGACAACTTTGACCTTAGTGGGAGCAATGACATCAATAACATTTGTAATTTTACAGTTGAAATGATCTACAATCTCAGTGACTGAGAGCCCAGAGAGCCCAGAGGGGGCGGGTGTGGAGGAGAAAAGCTGAATAAACGTTTCACTGGTGTTTTCAGCGATATACCGTTTTCTGATTATCTTTGTTTGGATACTTTTGGGCACAGAGATAGTGCCGCTAAAGAAAACACAGGAATGATCAGAGAGAGCAACGTCAGTCACCACAACCTTGGAAATGTTCAGACCCTTGGAGACTATCAGGTCTAGAGTGTGCCCCTTATTGTGCGTGGTCTCCATCACATGCTGAGTCAGTCCATAGTTCTCAAAAACACAACACAGTTCTTTGGTCCCTCTGTCCTTGGTGTTGTCCACATGAATGTTAAAATCACCCGCAATGATTACACAATCAAAGTTAATACAGATTATAGACAGCAGTTCAGTGAAGTCATCAATGAAGGTTGCACAATATTTAGGTGGCCTGTAGATATTTAGAAATATCGCTTGAGGGGAGGACCTTAACTGAAGAGCCACATATTCAAAAGAAGCAACATTTCCATAACATATTTGTTTACAGTGGAATGAGTCATTAAACAAAATGGCAACTCCACCTCCTTTCTTATTCACTCTATTCTCGCTCATAAAACTGAAGTTAGGGGGAGCTGACTCGATGAGAACAGCAGCGCTGTTATTTTGGTCTAACCAGGTTTCAGTTAAAAACATAAAATCTAGATTGTGATAAATAATAAAATCATTGATTGAAAAAGGAGTTAGCTGACATCCTGGCAGAGGTGCCTGGCGTTTTACTTTTGCCCAGGGTCAAACGATGGGGGAAGGAAGGGGTGTAAATTTGGTTCCAGCATCTACCAGCTGCTTCATGTGGTCAGTGAACTCCAACATGGGGGTAGGTGAAGGAGGGGAAAGGGTGAGTGGAGACAGCGATGGCTCCTCAAAGGGTTTGGGGTTGGTAAGGGGGTTTGAGGGGTGCTGGATGGGTGAAGAGGGTAGTTGAGGTTTCATGTCTCTACTCTGCGGACTCCCATGGTTAGATCTTTGCACAGGTGGGGGCTGTGGTGGATCACTGCCGCACTTTGTTATGTCTTCCTGTTTAGATTTGTCTTGTCTCATGACCTTGGCAGAGGGAGCAGATGTGTAGCGCAGAATGTAGAGTAGATTAGATGTGAACAGCTTTACTCCTGGCTTGTTAAAGAAAAGTCCATCTGCTTTAAAAAGATGTCTGCGATCCCAAAAAATGTAAAAATTGTCAATGAACTGCAGAGAATGGACATTTGTTTAGTGCCAACAGTTGGCTGAATCTCTCAGCTCCTCTTCTCACTGGCGGTATAGGGCCACTGATAAACACATCTGCGTTTAGGGTGCTGACTGTGTTCAGCAGTTCCCTAAAGTCCAGTTTCTGCAATTCAGACTGTTGCTTTACAACATCCTGTGACCCTATATGCAGTATAACGTTCTTCACAGTTGGGTGTGCTGCCACTATATCCGGGATTCTTTGGGTCAAATCAGACACCAAGTCTTTGGGAAAACTGAGTATTTTGGTGTTTTTACTGTTTTTTAAATCTTTTACGATAGTCATCCACAATCAGGGTTTGAGGCCCAGTTGTTAGCTTTTTACTTTTTGAATTGCTCTCAGTCCTTACCCTGCTGTGTGGTGATGAGACGCAATCCTGGTCATCAGATGGCTGTCCAGCGTCTTGCAGCAGAGGAGTCCAGTTGCACCCCAGGTTGTTGGGGGGGCATTTTGTTGCTAATTTTCCCTTTTGCAGCTACCCATGGCTGTGTCCTACTAGGTACAGGGGTTGAAGAGGCGCTCTGCCTGGATGATAATGCAGGCCAGCCGGTCATATCACAAATCTCAGGGAGCTGTGCCCTGCCCGTCCAGGGAGGACTACCACTTGTTGATTTATTACTCGTTTCACAGCCCTCCTGTTTCTTTGTAGTCTTGTTGGTGCTAATTAGCTGTGTGTTAGCATGTTTTTGTCCATTGTTTTGGGTCCATGGTAAAGTGGTGTCATTTCCACAAGGTCCGTTCACTTCCACGTACACTTCTAATCGGTGAACCTTGGTTTCCAGAAGGGCAATCTTCTGAAGGAGTTTGTAGTAATCATCCACGGAGAAAGGAGGCATCTTGCTGTTAATTAGTTTTAGCTACAGTCACTGTAGGACAGACTTGAGCTATTGGTAGGCCACGCTCACGCAGATAAATGTTGACATATGGCAATAGCCTACTATGTCTACCAAAAATGTATAGTCCAGTGATTTATAAGTATCCAAGAGCCGCTGCTCGTAGTTTCTCTCAGAGGAAAAGCAAGATTATCAGCAAAAATATGCAAGCAGGAGCAAGCAGCAAAGTGTCTGCACTGTAAGAAGCAGGAAGCAATATTATTCTGACTTTAGAAACAAAACTGTTGAGGTATGATTAGGTATCATTCATGTGATTTCTTTTCTACCTTCACACTTGAAGGGTTTGCCTCACTCTTATCCACTCATCCTGACACAGGTGAGTGCACAGAGGAGAGGGCGAGTGTCATCTGCAGCTGTCAGTTGGCCGGGTGATACTCCCTGATGCAGTCTGGCATATGTATATGACACCTAGTGACAAATTGGCTTAAGTTATGTGTGACCAGTGGACATTATCCTTAAAAGCATATGTGTTTTTATTGGCTAGGTGTAAGTCATTTGGGCATTTGATGCTGTATATTTGAAAAATTATACATGAAATTTTGGCTAATGACAGACACAAATGCTGGGAAGTTATTCTTTCCTCATTTCCCCTCCTAGTCCCTGACCCAATCACACACACATGCTGAGAGACAAAAGAAAAAGGGAGACAAAGAAAGTGAGAGAGGACTTAACAAAGTGGCCGTTCTTGGATACTTTCCAAGGGTTTTGTCAGTCACTATGGAGATTTGGAAAATAGCCCCCACAATTGAATTCCTCTGTTGTTACCATGGCCAAAAGGTATCCAGTGTAAAAGCTCCATTCCCTGAAATGAACAGCCGTTGTCCTTACTCTGCCCATTTTGTTGACCACTGACAGAAAAGCTTGTGCTTAAGTTCCATGAGATAAGATAATTCCTCACAACTAGAGGTAGATTTAGATTCTTTACTTAATTAAAAGTATGAAAGTAAAAGTACTCGTTCTGTAGGAAAATGGCCTGTGTGATTATATATTATTATGTATGACATTTACTAGTGTAGCTGGTCGAGGTGGGTCTAGTTTTTATATATATATATATATATATATATATATATATATATATATATATATATATATATATATATATATATATATATATATATATATATATATATATATATATATATACGGGACGCATCGCTCCACAAAATAAACAAAATATTGCAGACTTATTGGGACACTTTCGATATAATATTGCGCAACATAATATTGCGATAAAGACATAACATATATATATAAAATATAGATATAAGTCAATATATCCTGCACACCTAGTGGATATACAGGCATACTTTCTTACATTTAAATTTACTTAAGTCGGATCGCCATACATTCACTGAGGCGCAACAGACACATTGTGTTGAAGCACTCCCTCCACTAAAACTGCCATGTCATGCCCCACAAAGAAGCCAACCAATTTATCTTACCAAAAAAACAAACAAGCAAAACCTAAAAGGAACTTAATATAAGATAGGGACACGCTGTTGCAAACTGCACACTACAAACATGCATTTTTGCAACTTTATAAATAATATAAATCATTAATTGCCAGATAGAGTTTATCTCTGTAAACATGGCAGCCCCTGAATCTGTCTCTGTCTGGGTTTCAGCGCTGGGAAATAATGTTGGACGATTGCTATGGCTACTGGGCGCACGGGTCTGTGATTCACCATCATGGGAGGTGAAACAAAGGATGCCTTTTTGCTGCCCAGTGTCTGTGGTTTTGAAGCGATGACACCCAGAAACAAGATTTAGCTTCTCTGATGCCCTTTCCCATTACAGGCTGTCTGACTCTGAATAATGTTGAGTCTTATTTGATTCTTCTTCTAGTCCTGTTGTACAATGTTTTAATGAGCTCCCCTGCAGTGTTATTGCTTTGGAGCAAAACGGGAACCTCAGCAACAAAAATAATAGAACCAAACGATAAATTCCAAACATTGCCAAGAATGGGAGCTATTTGGCTTAAACTATGGCACTGGCAAACACCGGGCTACAAACAATAATTAAGGCCCACTGTCTGCATTCTATCGCTGCAGTTAGGTGACAGATCAGCAATACACAATCCCTGCTCTGTCTGTGACAATCCCAGCCTCCTCTGTCTGTCTCTGAAGCCAACACTGGCAGGGCTGGCTCATAATGGGCCTGAGAGCAGGAATGTTTTACAGCCCCCTGCCTCTATGTGAGTGTTGATCATGTGAATTTCCATTGCCTGTTTTAGTAACTGGGTTCCACTGTTTACTAGTACAGGGGCCCTTGTGTGGGCCCTTTCAGCCTGTCCTCACCCCAAAAACTACAGTTTGCAAGCCTCATAATGAACGACAATAACTTTTCTTGTAAAGCGCGCCCCCTCGTAGCTGTAGAAATGATCACTAGAGCAAACAAAGAAGAGAGGTGACAGGTGAAGTATAAGAGCGCAACATTTTGCATTAGGGAGGTTGGGGTGGGTTGTTGGTTGGTTGGTTGGTTGGTCAAACAAACAAAGGACTTTAACTCAGGAGGCCAGGGTTTGTGTCCCTTGTGTAACCAAAAGTCAACCTTCATTTTTAAATGAACCAAGTTGTACCTATGGGTTTTATGGACCTGGACTACGGATTTTAGAAGTTTTATATGACTCATTTTAAGCCAATCCCTGATGGTTTACTAACCCTAACAAAGTATTTTGTTGCCTAAACTATCCTAGTTCCGTTTTACATTGAATATGTTTAAAATTGCGCCCGTTACATAAAATAGAAGGGTCACATGATAACGGTCACATGATTAAACCTCCAGCTTTCAACAGTAAATAAAATGGCTGTATGTGTCATTTTGGTTGTCTTTGGAAATGGACCTATAATTTTGTTTAGGTATGAGAAGGTGTTGACCCTCTAGCACCACTGGCATTGATGCATTTACATCTAGACAATACCTGTAAACAAAATTGTTATAGTTTTCCCTAAATTAAAAGATCTCAAAACTACTTTCACCACAGCACTTAGCCTATTCATGATTCAAATGCTAATATATACATTTTATAATAATATTAATAACCTATTTTATTTAATGGCACCTTTCGCTCAAGGTCACCTTATATTAAGTATAGTAATAAACACACTAAAAAATCAATAAAACATCAGCACAGTCAACATTAGATAGGACATGTATTATAAATGAATTAAGAACAGTTAAAAAACGTGAGATGATGATAAGACCGTTAGACTGTATGGGTTAATAAAAATATAAAAAAAAAATAACATCAATATAGCAACTTCCACTGGGATAAGACACAGAACCATGTAGAAAATCTATCAATTCAAAGGACATACAATACATATTTTGTGTTTTGTGTCAGTGTATTAGTACTTACTTATGCTCATAATCACCCTTTTTAGAATGTAGAATGTCCCCTGACCACAATCTTTACTAGATTATTGTTGTATGATAACTTTAAAGCTGGTTCTGAGTGGCTATGCCTCTCCTGACAGTGTGACTTTATTGGATTTCTTAAGGTGATTGACTAAAAAAGTATATTTATTTGTGTACGGTGCCTAAACACAATTTTTATGTGTTCCATTTTGACTATTTCTTTTTACTTCTATTCCATTTTAGAAATGTTTTTGTACTTACTCCATTATGCATTTATTTTACAGCTATAGTTACTTTAGATTTAGCAACCAAAACATGCGATCAGTTCATAAAATATGATGTAATAATGTAGATTATACCCAAAAGCATATAAAGCAGTTAAAATTAGACTCCATCTGGACCAATTACAACATTAAAGTACATTAAAATGAATACATCAATAATAATAATCCGGTAATATAACATAAAACTGAGAGGAGCCCTTTTGCATAATCACTACTTTAATTTTAATACATTATACATTTTGTTACCAGTATTTATAATTAAAGTTGTTTTTGAATGGCAGGCTTTTGACTACAACAGTATTTTATAGTGTTGTATTGCTACTTTTATTTCAGTAAGTGATCTGAATATTTCATCCACCACTGCATACAACAGTAGGGGGAAACAAAACTAAATGTAGACGTGGGTTATACTTGCACATAAATAAGTAATGGGTGAGTAAGTAAAATAAATTGTTAAGTACGAGTCAGACAATAAGGATACAACTTAGTGTAGTGTTAACTCCCTAATGTTGCTCAGACAAAGCCAGACTGTAGTTCGATGTTTTCCTCAGCCTATGATGCTTTACAAAGATCAGACCAGCTCACTGAGTAGCTGGGTTTGCCCCTGCAGTCATAACTTAGGGGCAACATGCCAACTTCAATACTGCAGCCACCTAAGCCCTCGAGGCAAAAATGTGATTTCTGTGAAGTGAATATTTGTTCAGGCTGCTATCTAGTCGACAAAGAACAAAACCTCTTTTTGTGTGTTCTGTAAAGAGCACAGTACACCCAGTAGCACCGGTGCAGTGTGGCTGAGAGGTGTAGAGTGTCCCTGGCTCAGCTCTGCTGCCCTGCGACTCCCTTCACAATCACTGAATCGCAGCTAGTCAGCAGCACTGCAGTACTGACAGCTCTCTATTCAGAGAAGGGAGAAAGCAAAAGCAACAGACATACAGGGAGCAAAAGAGTCTCCCCTGACATATTTAATACACTGTATGTTTATAATATGCTGCAGGTCAATCTGGAGGAAGCGTGATTACTAAGAACCTGCGAACATACAAAGCTGCGGCAAACCTGCTAGTATATTTGATTCCTTTTAATTTGTACCCCACCCCAACCTCTGTCTCTCTCTCTCTCTCTCTCTCTCTCTCTTTCCTCTCTGTGTATGTGATCATCACAAAGAATCCCGTGTGTAATGGATTAGCAGCCCATATGTGTTTGCATGTTCCGTCACTTGAATGATGTCCTCAAAACCTGATTAACAATTATAAAGTTTTTGATTTTATGATTTCACACTCAGGCATTTCACATGAAGCGCATTCATAAAATGCTTTAATATACACGCACACACACACACACAAACACACAATTTGCTGCACTGCATTAACTCAAATCTGGATTGTGAGGATGAAAGTTTGCTGACATGGACAGAACCCTGGCAAAACCTTCTGTCCCAGAGAAACACATTTCAATCACTGTTTCTTTTTTTTCATTTTCTTTATCCCCATAACTATAGCTAATAGTTCTTGGAGATCAGATCCATATCCTACTTCTTTAGGGTTTTCTAAATCTATTTGGCAAAACATCCAAAATAAATCCTCACAAGATCAATAGCTCAATCTGCATCTCCTGACACTCACGTGCAGCTGCTGAAACCAATGCAATTACCCACATGTGACTTTTATTGTTGAACATCTTTGAGGTGACAGCACATGCCAGACCTCACATATCCTTAATGTGTTGTGCGCAATAACCTTTTGGCCTAGTTTGATCCAGGGTGGACCTGGAACACTTTTGTGTAGCCTACTCCGTTCTTTGATTGGATCGTCAAGGTGTCACTCAGGTCACTGTTGCGTTATTTGCATGAGGAGGAGACTATAAATAAGTAATGGGTGAGGAAACGCCCTCCCAGGCGCACTCCGTTGATGCAGTCGGGACACAAGCAACACCAAGCTACTGTCTGAAAAAGTACCAGCAAGATGTCTTATAGAACAGCTCCACAGTCTTCTTACAAGAAGATGTTTGGCGGGGAGAGAGCCGCGACCAGGACCAGCTACTCCAGCCGCCAGTACTCCAGTCCGGTGCGCTCTTCCCGGGTATCCTACGGTCTCTCCTCCGCCCCCCCGACCATCTACGCAGCGAAGACCCAAAGGCTCCGGAGCAGCGCACCCATGCCCCGGCTGTCCTCCGAGAACTTGGACTTCTCCTTGTCCGACGCCATAAACAGCGAGTTTATGACGAACCGCACCAACGAGAAAGCTCAGATGCAGTCGCTCAACGACCGCTTCGCCAACTACATCGATAAGGTCCGCTTCTTAGAGCAGCAGAACAAGATTCTGCTGGCGGAGCTGGAGCAGCTGCGGGGCAAAGGCACGTCCCGGGTCGGAGATCTGTACGAGGACGAGATGCGGGAGCTGAGGCGCCAGGTGGACCAGCTCAGCAACGAGAAGGCCCGGGTGGAAGTTCACCGGGATAACCTGGCAGACGACATCGACAGGCTGAGAGAGAAGTAGGAGGCGTGGGACGTATCTGTTCTCCACTGTGTGATGTTGAAGAATTTCTATACAGATTACTTTTATGTTATAGGCCTATAAAGCTCAGCAGGCCTATATGCATGCCACATTTATTCATAACTTTGTTAAATAGACTTAATTACTGGATATACCTTTAGTAACTAGTCAAATATATATGCCAGCTCTGTGTCTGAGTGACTGAAATGTTTTTATGAAAAAGTGGATGAGTGCTGGAGAGGCAGAAAAAAGTGTCATGTCATGCTTTAAGGTGTAAGTCCCATCAGCTGTTAAAAATAAAATGCCTGCTTTTTGTCTGCAGGTTGCAGGATGAGATATGCCAGCGGGAGGAGGCCGAGGGCAGCATGCACAGCTTCAGACAAGTACAGTACAATTCATGTTTTTTTTTTTTATATATATATATATATATATATATATATATATATATATATATATACACACAGACAGACAGACATCAGGTACATCTCTGCCTTAGGATTTTTGCAAAGAGAATAATAATAGGGAATGACCTTACTGTTCAACAGCAGAAGATACTGATGGCAACTAAGCACTCTGCTTAGTTGCCATCAGCTTTAAAAAAAACTAAATGGACATCAAGTGATGTAAAACCTTAATTATCTCAATGAGGCTAACTTCTAACAGTAATGTGGTGTAAAAGTCCATTTGGTCCCCTACCTGATCTCTATCTAATTATTGCTCATGAGCTGCAGAGACAGGAATGCACTCTTCTGATGGCACAACAGCAGATTCTTCTCATGATCCAAAATAACTGTAGAGCACAACTGACCCTGTCCTGGTACAAAAGGCCAAGTTGTGACTGTTGAGTTAAATCAGGCCTGCAATGAGGAGATCTTTTTTTTAAAGTCTGACTGGTCACACTGAATGAGCTGGACAAAACAGTGTGGACCCAATGGTTATCAGAGCGAGAAGACATGCCACCATGTGATCCGGCTGTCTCATTCAGGGGGAGCATCAGCATATTAAAATCTCACTTGTTTGCCAGTGATTGTTCACCATCACTGGGTATCATTGTGATTGATGAAGTGATGATAAGTCGTGGAAAAAGTGTCACGCAACAAAAAAACACAACAAAAACCAGGTGCATTTGCATAGCTGCAGACATAAATAAGAGTAAACTTAAATTCTCTAGTGATTTTGTGCTGCAGTATTTTATTAATACTCCGCACCATCACAACCTTGTCTATAAATGAATGGCAGGAAGGAAGTCCTCTGTGGCCTGACATGGAGCTATAATGCAAGGCCCTGCAGCTGGCTGTCACTCAGTTAGGCAAACAGTCACGCTTCCAGCCCTGGGCCTGTTTGGGGAAACCCTGCTGAATAGCAGACTTTGTTTGTGGCATTATAGCAAGAGCAAAGCTCCTTTATTTGCTGATACCTCCATTACCAGCCTGCCAACGCCCTGACAAAGCACAGGGATGAGGTGCCACAGCGAGTATGTACGTACGAGAGATAGACTATAGTAGGATGTTTTGAATACAATAGGGTTTTACATTATAGTGATTTTTCTTGGTAAGAGACCATTTGCTTCATGCTTAATTCAGTGAAGTTATAAATGATAAGATGCAGTAGTTATTGTAATTACTATATCTTAAAGACAGTCACACAGTAGCAAAGCTTCCAGTGGAATGACTACATTTCTACCAAAAGAACCAATAGAAACCTTCAGGTCAGGAATGCAGTTAGGTAAGAATAAATGGGATTAAGGGCCTCCTTGAATAATGCTTTGTGGCTCTGGGTGATCAACAGTGTGTCATTTTTTATTAAATCAAATTCATTTATGTAGGTATTGAAACAGTCTCACTGAATTCCTTTTTAACCTCTTTCACAGAAGATAGGCATATAACTTTGTCTAAACCTTACAAAGTAGTTTTCTGCCTAAACCTAACCAACCTGCATCCATTTCACATCTGTAACAGTGTTTAAAATACTCCTGGTGGATGTGCTTCCTACCACCGTTAGGGACACTAGCTAATGAAATGCTCCTATGGATCAAATTAGATTAGAATAAACAACCTATGTGGTTGTGTAGTTTGGAGGACTTGGTGGCAGTGACATTTGTCATGTGCCTGCAGTTGATTTCTATTGGATCCATGTATTCGTGACCTTTCCTCGCTACACAGTGGGTCATTGTGTGTACGTGGCTATTGTGTGAGTGTGTCTGTAAAGCATGTTTGAGAGAGCATTTTCTTCATATGTCAGCAAACACATAATGCATAATTCATGGCACCTTCACAAGTCACCTTATTAAGAGTCAATGTCACTACACAGGATGTGGACAATGCTGCCCTTGCCAGACTAGACTTAGAGAGGAAGGTTGAGTCACTCCAGGATGAAATTAACTTCCTCAAGAAGCTGCATGATGAGGTAAGCTTCCTTTTTTCTGGCAAATGCGGACTGCAGAAACATTGTGCATGCACTGCCTAATAAGCTAAAGACACCCTTATGTCTACTGGGCCAAATAATTTGAGGTATTTGTAAATCTGGTCAGAGTACCAAATCCGTGCAATTAAATACAGGTAGGAAAGTCATGGAAAAGTATATAAATAAAAATAAAAGTCTACATACTCGCAATAGTGTCCTTAATGTATGTCATCTGAGTAAGCAAAGAAGTGTTTGTACATGCCAGTTCTATTGATATTATTGCAGGAAATGCTGGAGCTGCAGACCCAGATCCAGCAGCAGCAGCATGTGCAGGTGGACATGGAGATGGTTAAACCTGACCTTACATCTGCTCTGAGGGACGTCCGTCTGCAGTATGAGAACCTGGCCTCCAAAAACATTCAGGAGTCTGAGGAATGGTACAAATCCAAGGTAAAGATTATCTACAGGAGAATGTGGTGTAGTTAAAAAAAAAAAAACATCTTTAAAAGAAATTCCAAAGCAGCAGGATAAATGGACTAAAGCTTGAATATAATCCCACATTCTGCATATCTTACATCTATAAAATCTAAGGCATCTATAATCTGTATTTTTATGTTAGTAATTGATCACATCACTACTTGTATTTTAAAACTATTACTCCTAGCAATAAACCCACCTGACTCTGCAGATTGCCTTAATTCTTTAAAACATTTTAGTGTCTTTCAGCTCTTTGTTTTCTGACCCCCAACTTTACTGTTTTGGATCATTTTTCATGGCCCTCGTCAGTGTTGTTTTTGCTGCAGTAGGCGCTACCTGCCCAGTACCAGATGGCTGACAAAGTTAGCAACTAAACTAACTGGTGAACTCTGAGGAGCATTTAGCAGCTAAGGAGACACATATTCCCCCCAGGACTAAGTAGAGACCAAAACAGAGCTAAAATAGAGTGAATATTGGACTTACATTTGTCAGGTGGCCAGAAACACAACTCCAAATGAATAATAATGTTGCTTCTTATCTGCTTGATTCGTGAATAGGTGTTGACTGTTTGCTAACAAGTTTGCCATATCAACCTAAAACGTTATAGTGTCACTGTTGTGTTCACAGTGTGTTTCCACTGCCCCATGTGGCCCCAAAAATCAACTGCTTTAATTTTTTTCTTGAAAAAAGCATTAAATCATCTGCCAAAATACTGAAAAGCAATGCAGTAACGTATAACTTGCTTTATGACCTTTGAACATTGGATTGTCATGAACAGCGTCACCTCAAAATAGCTTCAACCCCCAAGCTAGTGTCTGCAAGCCTCTTGTGGCCACATCTTTCATTACATGCTTCACGCTATCTGCCATAGTCACTCTCCCTCAACCTCTGACTCATCATTTATTGAACAGTTGACTCAGTTCTACCCTGTGCTCTCTGTGTTTGTCATTGGAATCGCCAGTTTGCTGACCTCACCGAAGCAGCAGCCAAGAATAATGATGCCTTGCGACTGGCCAAGCAAGAGGCCAATGACTATAGGCGCCAAGTTCAGTCACTTACTTGTGAGGTGGATGCCCTTAAAGGAACTGTGAGTATGCAAGAATAGGCTTACACTGTACTGGACAAGATAATCATGCAAAACCCCATTTTTCAATCCATTTGCAGCTGTAATCAAACAAATTGAGCACAAAACGTTCAGAAACAGCTGTATGCTTAAATAATGACACAGCAAATGGATACACATCTAGGTAACAAGTTACACATTATTTTCACTGCCTAAGTGTCATTTTGATCCCACTTGGTTGCTGTCCCAGAACGAATCCTTGGACCGCCAGATGAGAGATGGATGGAGGAGAACTTCTCAGTGGAGGCAGTGGTTACCAGGACACCATCGTCCGCCTGGAAGGGGACATTCAAAACATGAAAGACGAGATGGCCCGTCACCTCCGGGAGTACCAGGACCTCCTAAATGTCAAGATGGCCCTGGACATAGAGATTGCCACCTACAGGAAGCTGCTGGAAGGAGAGGAGAACAGGTGAGGGATGAAGATCTTCAAAATGTCTAGCTGACCGAGATGCTTATCAACATTCATGACATAAAACAAGGACACACGTGTTGATTTGTGGACTGTATTTCTCTATTTTCAGAATTGCCACCCCACTGCCAAACTTCTCATCTCTACACCTGAGAGGTAGAATCACAATCTACATGTATATTTCACAGCAGGAGTGTTAGAATTGGTTATTATGTGGCCAGATAATAAAACACACCTGTTTTTTTTTTTTTTTTTTAGAAACAATGACTGATTTCAAACCACATTTTGAAGCTACAACAACTAAGAAGGTTGTCATCAAGACAATTGAGACCAGGGATGGTCAGGTAGAAACCAATTCAAGTCATTTTCAATCAATGTAGTTATCTGATGATAATTTGAGCTCAGACAACCTTGCTAACCTTTTTTTTTTTTTTTTTTGTCCTCTACATCCTGTCAGGTGATCAATGAGTCAACCCAAAACCACGATGACATGGAGTAATAATGTCGTTGCCAAGCAATCAACAAAAGCAATACTAAGAAACACATTTCACCGGGGCTACAAGCAAACAAACAAACACAAAAAGCAAAAAGCTTTGAAAAGTGCTTTTTATATGTGTTGAACAAGTACGCCTGTTAGTTGACAAAGACTGTATTTTGCTTCCTCCTCTGCTGAAAGTATTTCTCTTTTGTCACATTTGTTTAGACACAATAATGAAATCAGCACAACATAGAAATCCTTATTGAGGTCTACAAAAATCTTTCTTTGTAACCAAGTAGTACTTTTTGATCAATACAGCATGCACACTCCAGGAAATCTGTATGCTAAATATGTCACAATTGCCTGTATGCAGCAATAAACCAATAGGACTGTATCTCAATATTGTGCACACAATGTGTAATACTTTGCTGGTATTTTCTGGTATTGCTGGTAATAGTTTTATGGTGATGAAGTAGAAGTAGTAAAACAATTCCTTTTATAAATAATTATTTTATTTTGTTGTGACAACAACATCCACATTTGCAAGTAACTAAATTGTGCAACCAGTCTTAAAAAGCTTACATTGTTCTTAATGAGGTAAAAACTGTACATGTTATAAGCTGTTATAAGAAGCAAAACTGATTTGAGCCAAAATTGTCCAGATGTATCAACGTAATCATATTTTTATGTTTTTGAAAGCAGACCAGAATAAACATGCCTGTAACCTAAAGGCATTTAGAGAAACTAAGTATTAGAAATACCACACCATAGAATACAATCCTCTGCTAACTGTGGCCTTACAAATGAAATTACCAGAGTTAAATCAACAGCTCTCAAGAAAAACTAAACATTACAAGCTTCACAAAGATGTTTTTTGCAAGCCTGTTGTATTGGACAACATTAGCTTGTTGATGTGGACCTAGTGGACTGCTCACTCAGCGCAGTGTCGCACTTTTGGTGTTCATAGTTTGATAGCTTTGTCTCGGTGGATCCATCACGTCCCAGGCATATTACATGCCAAATAGCAGCAGAGACTCTTTCTTACTGGAAGGAAGAGTTGGGTCTTACAGAGTAGACAGAAGTAACAGTAGTATAATTAAGAAATAAACACACATGCCCTATTCATGCACAAATAGAGAGATGTCAGAATGAAACTTAATTAAGGCATAGTTACAGCTGCTAAATGTACCTCCAGGCGAAATTGTTTTGTCAACTGGTTTTAAGACTGAGCTTTTGAAACTCAACTGTGTTCATAAAAAAGGAAATTTGAAAATCTACAATTCCATAATAACTGCAAACTTCATCGAATGATGCTTCTCCAGGATGGTTACTAAGTTGACCTTGAGGTAAGATTGTTTATCAATTGTAAAAGGCTTAAAAAATGATCTGTCACAGGTCATTTGTTCAAAATGCTTTCAAATAGTATGAACACTGACATTTCATACTAAGATAGAATGTGATGTGTTATGTTACTAAGTACATTTCATAAAGTACTGCACTTTATGAAATGTACTTTGTACAATTTGAGATGGTTTACATGAGCATTTTTGCTTCTTTATACTTCTTCTGCACTTTAAAAGTAGAATATGGCACTCTACTTTTTACTCACACTACATTTATCTGACAGCCAAAGTTAATTTTCAGATTAAATTTCACATGTAAAACATGATTTGTTCATAAATAATGATGCAATACTTTATTTAACTTAACTAACTTATAATTAACTTTGCCCCGCCTAACCAGCTCACAGTATTTTCACACATGTATCAAATAGGCCTACAGTACTATAACACAACAATAGGCCATTCTGCGGCATTGATGTTTGAGCATTTTGCAGATAATACTGCTGTGCTTGTATTCTAATAAGATTTTAGAGGTAAAGGTAAAGATTATCTACAAGAGAATGTGGTGTAATTTAAAAAACAAAAATCTTTACAAGAAATTCCAATGCAGCAGGATAAATGGACTAAAGTTTGAATATAATCCCACATTCTGCATATCTTACATCTATAAAATCTAAGGCATCTATAATCTGTATTTTTATGTTAGTAATTGATCACATCACTACTTGTATTTTAAAACTATTACTCCTAGCAATAAACCCACCTGACTCTGCAGATCGCCTTAATTCTATAAAACATTTTAGTGTCTTTCAGCTCTTTGTTTTGGTTTTCTGACCCCCAACTTTACTGTTTTGGATCATTTTTCATGGCCCTCGTCAGTGTTGTTTTTGCTGCAGTAGGCGCTACCTGCCCAGTACCAGATGGCTGACAAAGTTAGCAACTAAACTAACTGGTGAACTCTGAGGAGCATTTAGCAGCTAAGGAGACACATATTCCCCCCAGGACTAAGTAGAGACCAAAACAGAGCTAAAATAGAGTGAATATTGGACTTACATTTGTCAGGTGGCCAGAAACACAACTCCAAATGAATAATAATGTTGCTTCTTATCTGCTTGATTCGTGAATAGGTGTTGACTGTTTGCTAACAAGTTTGCCATATCAACCTAAAACGTTATAGTGTCACTGTTGTGTTCACAGTGTGTTTCCACTGCCCCATGTGGCCCCAAAAATCAACTGCTTTAATTTTTTTTCTTGAAAAAAGCATTAAATCATCTGCCAAAATACTGAAAAGCAATGCAGTAACGTATAACTTTCCTTGCTTTATGACCTTTGAACATTGGATTGTCATGAACAGCGTCACCTCAAAATAGCTTCAACCCCCAAGCTAGTGTCTGCAAGCCTCTTGTGGCCACATCTTTCATTACATGCTTCACGCTATCTGCCATAGTCACTCTCCCTCAACCTCTGACTCATCATTTATTGAACAGTTGACTCAGTTCTACCCTGTGCTCTCTGTGTTTGTCATTGGAATCGCCAGTTTGCTGACCTCACCGAAGCAGCAGCCAAGAATAATGATGCCTTGCGACTGGCCAAGCAAGAGGCCAATGACTATAGGCGCCAAGTTCAGTCACTTACTTGTGAGGTGGATGCCCTTAAAGGAACTGTGAGTATGCAAGAATAGGCTTACACTGTACTGGACAAGATAATCATGCAAAACCCCATTTTTCAATCCATTTGCAGCTGTAATCAAACAAATTGAGCACAAAACGTTCAGAAACAGCTGTATGCTTAAATAATGACACAGCAAATGGATACACATCTAGGTAACAAGTTACACATTATTTTCACTGCCTAAGTGTCATTTTGATCCCACTTGGTTGCTGTCCCAGAACGAATCCTTGGACCGCCAGATGAGAGAGATGGAGGAGAACTTCTCAGTGGAGACGAGTGGTTACCAGGACACCATCGTCCGCCTGGAAGGGGACATTCAAAACATGAAAGACGAGATGGCCCGTCACCTCCGGGAGTACCAGGACCTCCTAAATGTCAAGATGGCCCTGGACATAGAGATTGCCACCTACAGGAAGCTGCTGGAAGGAGAGGAGAACAGGTGAGGGATGAAGATCTTCAAAATGTCTAGCTGACCGAGATGCTTATCAACATTCATGACATAAAACAAGGACACACGTGTTGATTTGTGGACTGTATTTCTCTATTTTCAGAATTGCCACCCCACTGCCAAACTTCTCATCTCTACACCTGAGAGGTAGAATCACAATCTACATGTATATTTCACAGCAGGAGTGTTAGAATTGGTTATTATGTGGCCAGATAATAAAACACACCTGTTTTTTTTTTTTTTTTTTTTTAGAAACAATGACTGATTTCAAACCACATTTTGAAGCTACAACAACTAAGAAGGTTGTCATCAAGACAATTGAGACCAGGGATGGTCAGGTAGAAACCAATTCAAGTCATTTTCAATCAATGTAGTTATCTGATGATAATTTGAGCTCAGACAACCTTGCTAACCTTTTTTTTTTTGTCCTCTACATCCTGTCAGGTGATCAATGAGTCAACCCAAAACCACGATGACATGGAGTAATAATGTCGTTGCCAAGCAATCAACAAAAGCAATACTAAGAAACACATTTCACCGGGGCTACAAGCAAACAAACAAACACAAAAAGCAAAAAGCTTTGAAAAGTGCCTTTTTATATGTGTTGAACAAGTACGCCTGTTAGTTGACAAAGACTGTATTTTGCTTCCTCCTCTGCTGAAAGTATTCTCTTTTGTCACATTTGTTTAGACACAATAATGAAATCAGCACAACATAGAAATCCTTATTGAGGTCTACAAAAATCTTTCTTTGTAACCAAGTAGTACTTTTTGATCAATACAGCATGCACACTCCAGGAAATCTGTATGCTAAATATGTCACAATTGCCTGTATGCAGCAATAAACCAATAGGACTGTATCTCAATATTGTGCACACAATGTGTAATACTTTGCTGGTATTTTCTGGTATTGCTGGTAATAGTTTTATGGTGATGAAGTAGAAGTAGTAAAACAATTCCTTTTATAAATAATTATTTTATTTTGTTGTGACAACAACATCCACATTTGCAAGTAACTAAATTGTGCAACCAGTCTTAAAAAGCTTACATTGTTCTTAATGAGGTAAAAACTGTACATGTTATAAGCTGTTATAAGAAGCAAAACTGATTTGAGCCAAAATTGTCCAGATGTATCAACGTAATCATATTTTTATGTTTTTGAAAGCAGACCAGAATAAACATGCCTGTAACCTAAAGACATTTAGAGAAACTAAGTATTAGAAATACCACACCATAGAATACAATCCTCTGCTAACTGTGGCCTTACAAATGAAATTACCAGAGTTAAATCAACAGCTCTCAAGAAAAACTAAACATTACAAGCTTCACAAAGATGTTTTTTGCAAGCCTGTTGTATTGGACAACATTAGCTTGTTGATGTGGACCTAGTGGACTGCTCACTCAGCGCAGTGTCGCACTTTTGGTGTTCATAGTTTGATAGCTTTGTCTCGGTGGATCCATCACGTCCCAGGTATATTACATGCCAAATAGCAGCAGAGACTCTTTCTTACTGGAAGGAAGAGTTGGGTCTTACAGAGTAGACAGAAGTAACAGTAGTATAATTAAGAAATAAACACACATGCCCTATTCATGCACAAATGGAGAGATGTCAGAATGAAACTTAATTAAGGCATAGTTACAGCTGCTAAATGTACCTTCAGGCGAAATTGTTTTGTCAACTGGTTTTAAGACTGAGCTTTTGAAACTCAACTGTGTTCATAAAAAGGAAATTTGAAAATCTACAATTCCATAATAACTGCAAACTTCATCGAATGATGCTTCTCCAGGATGGTTACTAAGTTGACCTTGAGGTAAGATTGTTTATCAATTGTAAAAGGCTTAAAAAATGATCTGTCACAGGTCATTTGTTCAAAATGCTTTCAAATAGTATGAACACTGACATTTCATACTAAGATAGAATGTGATGTGTTATGTTACTAAGTACATTTCATAAAGTACTGCACTTTATGAAATGTACTTTGTACAATTTGAGATGGTTTACATGAGCATTTTTGCTTCTTTATACTTCTTTTGCACTTTAAAAGTAGAATATTGCACTCTACTTTTTACTCACACTACATTTATCTGACAGCCAAAGTTAATTTTCAGATTAAATTTCACATGTAAAACATGATTTGTTCATAAATAATGATGCAATACTTTATTTAACTTAACTAACTTATAATTAACTTTGCCCCGCCTAACCAGCTCACAGTATTTTCACACATGTATCAAATAGGCCTACAGTACTATAACACAACAATAGGCCATTCTGCGGCATTGATGCTTGAGCATTTTACAGATAATACTGCTGTGCTTGTATTCTAATAAGATTTTGAATGCAGGCCTCTGTAATGGTGTTATTTTACATTGTTGCATCGCTACACACGTTTGACAATTTTATCATAACATTTTATCATTACAAAGTGTTGGTCTTTTAGTCTTTTGTTCAAATTAATATAATAATTGATGAGGCCCAATGATAAGATCTAATCTTGATGTGTGGAAAATAATATAGGCCTACTTTATTTGACTGCCATCTGTCGGTGATTAATGTCAATTAAACTACCTTCAGTGGTGGGTCATTTACAGCACGCTACGTTTTGTCAGAAGTAGCACTGCTTGATAAAATCACATTTATCCCAGATACGTTAAAAACGTGAAAGGAAAATCTACCGGTATTTTTTTATGACCATAAACAATATTAGTCCTCGTTAAGTCAGTGCATTTGTCTTTCTGCCCATTTTAATAATCCGGGGTACTTGGCAGTTAATTAATGTCCCTTGTTTTCGCCGGTTTGCCCCGAGAGATCCGCGTGCTTGTCAGCAGAGCAACTTCCTCATGTGACGTGTCTGTCGGAGGAGACACAAACAGAGGGGGACATGCCGACATTCTCCGGTGAAACGCTGTTTTTCGGTTCTTTAATCAATTTGACATCTTTCTGTCGGTGAATTTATCTAAAAATGACAAGCTAACGGGTTGTGAATGACAGACGTTGGGTTTGTTCGTTAGTTTCGCCGACTTAAACAAACATGGTGTCAAGCATAGACACGGTATAAAACATTTTGTTTTGTTTTATTGTGTCAAGTTTCAACCGGTTTTGAGTAACATGAGCGGTAATCTCAGAGTTACCGATTCTGACTGAAGCTGTTTAACCTCTTTTTTGGTGATGGGCTCGGTGACTTCTGCTCTAACACGGACAAGAAACGCGTTGGTGAAAGTGGGTTCAGAGCCGGAGGACCCGGACAGAAGCCAGTCCGCTCCGCACTCGGACCGGACCAAGAAGAAGAGCACGCGGTTTAACGTCTCGAGCCAAACAGGACTGCAGAGTTCCCGCCAGGCGCTGTCCGAGGTGCTGAGCAGACAAGACTCCGTCGGAGCTAAACGCACTTTGAAGAAAAAGTCTTCTCACGGTCAACAGAGCAGTAAGTTTAACTGTTACTGAGCTTGTTACGTAAGAACTTACCCACCTGTTGGTTTAATGTGCATTTGTTGCAAAGAAATCATAATATACCGTGCTGGAGATTAACACACATGCATTTACTCAAGTACTGTTTCTTCAATTTTTTTTTTTTTATATTACGGCCTACTTGTACTTTACTTGGGTATTTCGTTTTTATGCTATTTTGTACTTCTACTTCACTACATTTCAGGTCAATTTTTCATACAAAACACATGCTCAGTTTATAAGATGATGCATTGTTCTATAACTACCTAACTTCTAACAGCAACCTACTGTACATGAAGTCCAGCTCTACCTCCAGGAACTATTCTTGATACTTTTTGTTGCTAATAGTTATACTAATTTTACTTGCAAGACTTTTTTGCATCCTTTACTTTTCCTCAAGTAAATGATTTGAATGCTTCTTCTAGCACTACTAGCAAATATTCATTATAGTGGACATTTTGACTTGTCAGGAAAAATCACAGGTGCAACTAATGCAATTAACGATCCCTGTAAACCCTCCCAGTGAACCAGCAGCAGGGCCCTGTGAATGCTTATTTAAATGGGATGCAGTTCTTATTTATGTTATTTATTATACTTGGGCTTTTCCTGCTGTGACATGTCAAAATGTCTGCTGTGAAAACCTTTTTTCTTTTACCAGGGACAGCAGTGGGCCTACTCTTACTTTCAAAAGTTTACACTACCACTTTCTAAAAAGGCTCCCTTCACAAAGTATCTTAGTGATAACTAATTGTTCTGTTTATAATTATGAAATAATTTACTAATGCTTTATACAGTAGGTCAAACCATTTAAATGGTAACACTTCAGGGCTGCCTAATGAGTGGTTTTACTTTGGTTGGCAAGTACGTCTTGTTTGTAATGATTCTGTATTGCAAGTGAACTTTTAGTAAAGTATCTGAAAATTGTACTTAAGTACTGTATTTGAGTACATACTTTGCACCCCGGGCATGCAGTTTAACCATGCAGTTATCTCTGTTTGGCTTTGTACTTTTTTTGAATTGATCACCAACTAAAAGTTATATAGTCCACGCTCCTTCACTCAATGATGTAGGTGTCAGGGAATTATAAAAGTAGGCTATCATAGTGATAGATGGCCATGCAGTTTGTCAAATTAGCAAATTTTTTAAGTATGTTTTCTGTTAATCATGAAACATTTCTTCAATTTTTTTGGGAGCATCCGAGCCTCAAATACAGCTGCTGTGTCTTTATACTGCACATCTCTGTGGTTCTGTTCATGGATCTATATGTAGATGAGAGCAACTGGTCACTTCTGAGGATTACTGTGAATATGCTAGTGAAAAAAAAGGTATTCAATGAATGAATGCGAAGCTCTTTGATGGCCGGCCTCAATGCAACATATCTCCACTATACCAAAGCATCTCTTTGATGTGTCCCACGGACTGAAATAAACCAAATTACAGTCCCATTATTTGTAACAAATTCACATGTGAAACTGCAATATTGCAGAGATGTGTTATATTTTCTTTATTGGAAAAATATAGTACAATTTTTTTTTTTACTGAATCAACATGAGTTATCTGGTGAATGTACACCAGCAATTAGGTGGTTGTCATGGTAATGACATATCTGTAAAGAGACGGACTGCATACACTAAGCTCCAATCATTTAATTGCATCACCAAGTTAGACTACATTTGGATTTCTTTCAAAGTAAGTTGAGACAGATTAAAATGTAAAATTGAAGTTGTAATTTTTTTATTTTGTTATGGGAGATAGGTGGTACAAAGTATAATCATCAGTTGACAGTTCAGTGAATCTACAGTATGTATGGTACTAGTATATGTGTACCCTTTAACTACTGTTATACATGCAGCATTTTTATTCCTTAAACTACTTTATTGTATTTTTTTTTTTACACTTTTACCTTGTGTAAGTCTGTGTTTCCTTCAGTTTTTCTCGTTTATCTTCCGCTGTCCCACTGCTGCCACTTCTAGTTCCAACACCCTGCATATCTGTCCCAGAGGAAAATAATTCTCCCTGCCTGACTCCTAAAATACCACCTGTGCTGTGGTGTTTCCATGACCTAATGACAGTGTAGACTCCCGTTGAGTTTCCTCCCTGGTCCCAAATGACGGTCATGTGTATTGACGAGTCTCAGCTGACTGAACGCTCATCTGCTTTCATGCATCTGAGCTGCCATGCCAAATGAGACCACACACCCCTTCAATTAAGATGGATGAATCATTTTTAAATAGTATCAAGTCTACTTCAGCTATCCATAATATATGACCAGTGTAGCAGGTGCTTTATGGGAAATGTCAAACATTCAGGTGTAAATATAACGTACTGGAGAGATTGTACAATAACGGGAAGTTGAAGAGCAGAAATAACCCTGCTGTTGATTGCCTTACTGGCACAAGAACTGGGTCCTATTCCAACAGTTTCCCATGGCGTTCAAGGAGCGGGAGTCACTCTCATAGCATATATTAGTCATACTGAATGGTATTTTACACTTGAATGAGAATCAGTGGAGTAAAGTTGTGTTTGAGACTGTGGTGTCACACATTTTTGAGAGGAAAGATTGTACCATATCTTTAATGTGTATAAACTTATGCTAATAAATAAATACGGAGACGTGAAGTAAAGTGTTACCAACATATGCAGAACATGATTAAGTTATTCTTCTTCAGTAAATCTTCATTAGTATCTCATGAAGGCCACATCTATACATTTGCATCAGGCACTGAACAAACAAATGTGTTAACAACCCTTCATAAATGAGTGCAGTATAGAGGCAACACAAATCGGTGAACGATGAACGTGTTCAAATTTTAATAATACAACAAGCTTATTGAAAACTGTGATTCAACAGCTGTAATCAGGTTTAGAGCTGACTAAACATTGAGTGTGTAAAATGGAGTTACAAATTCAATCAACATTTAAATAATCTTTATTCACAAAGTCCTTGATGAATAGTCTTCGGTGTGCATGTATGAATCAGTGGGACATTGAAGATTGAACTGTTCAATTTAAATGGATAAACTGCTTAATACTTTTACAATGTATCATGTCTGTTAGAAAACAATGTTTTATGTTAATACAAAAACACTTTAGTTATCAGAACCAATAACCAAAAACAAGCTTCAAGATAACAAAACTATGCTAATAATCCATTCCAAGCCCACTGTCATGTGATCTATGCTCATATGTAATTGAATTGCATTTTCATTCTGTGTCAGTACAACAAGTAGTGTGATGTTCACTGTTAAATGTTCCTTCTTCAACATGGTGGCTTGGGTTCACATCTGCTATCATACATCTGGTCAGTGTTGACATCCGTTATATTCACTCTTTTTCCCTGTGGAGTTTCTGACCACTATTAACGCTATTGAGTAATTCTTCATAACGGTCCCCATTTGTGGATTCACAGGAATAGGCAATTTAAAAACACTGGTCTTGAATATTTTACAGATACATTTAGAGCGAATTTGGTGGGACAGCACTAGGAAATATGTTTATAGATATGCGGTCAGTGAACCTGTTGCAGAGTTATTTGTTACTTACATTTCTGTGATTTTGCAGAATAGCTGCATATGAGCATTTCTTAGGATAAGGTTACTTTTTAAGAGATTATGCTACTTTACAATAGAGGTTGTATACAGTTAAGTTCTGTCTTTTTATACGCATTTCACTATGGAAAAATAATTTGTAACCGACCACGTGATTTACTGCATTAGGTGTTGATTTTACAATGAAAACCTGCAAGCATTTAGCTCTGGTGTATGAGCTGTGTGGCCTCTGTGACAAGTGTATTAATTGGCACAGTGTGCGCGGGGTCGTCAACACTTCATGTGTGACATTGTCGTGAAAAGAGCCGAAGGGTAGTTTTGACGCCGTCCAGATAACACTGATTAGTTGCTTTGGTCTGTTGGGGGACTATGTCTGGAGGTGTAAGACGCCTGGTTCTAATCAAAAGGTTTACATTTATTTACCGTGCTTACATGACACTCACCCACTTAACTGATTTAGCTTCTTTGACCCGGAACCATGCTGGTGCAAAAATCATTAGCTAAATGCTTGCACTTTATAGTTCAATATTTTTTTCCTCCTGTTTTCTTTAGGGTCTTTGTGCAACAGGGGATGACACTTCATGTAGCTCTCTGCTTTGTCATCTCATTTCCCTCGGGTTTGCAACACAGGCTAACATTATCCTTGAAGGTGCCTCTAATGAGTATTTAGCAGGGGAAAAGGCAAGCTCCCTGACACCCTGTGTGTCCTAATTACATGACTATGTCACTGTGGCAACAGTGGTGTGGGGACTGACAAAGAGCAGGTTGTTCCACAGTCTGGAGGAGACCTCTAATGAGCTTGTTTTTCTGTATGATTGCATAGTTGTTGTCTAATCGCAATGTGCTACTGGGACAGATTACACAATGAAAAAGTCCCAACAATTGACGTTATGTTTGAATCAATTACACAATAAAAATGACAGTGACATGTCACTTTATCAGAAAAAAAGGAAAATGTAGGATTATAATCCGGTTTGGGATTGTAGTGATTGTCATTTATAAAATATACTTTGAATATGCTGATTTATAGGATGGTACCTTTACTCACTACAAATACAAACAGGACTGTTTAGGATAAATTTGGTGCAAGAGGCCATTTCTAATCCCCTTTAACCCTCAACTCCCCTTTCTCTTTATGACCTATTAGTATCTAGTGGTGATGGACTGTCCTGGTGTTTGATGGCCAGATCAAAGGTTGAGCAATTTCACCTTCAATGGACATAGAAAAAGCAAGCAGGTGTATTTTTGTGCAAGCAATCCACTGTATCATCAGTTTGTTAAAAAAAACAAAAACAACTAAAGTTTATGTCTAAAACTATTTTTTTTTTAAAATGCTACAAGAAATTCACGTAAATGTTGTAACTTTTGCCATCATCCCATCAAAACTGAATGTCTCTTTTGCATTGTTCCAATGATCACTGTCTGCACTGATGAGGGATTCCCCTGCCTGGGAACTGGGGATGATGTTAGTTATATCTCTGTAAAATGCATCAGCTTAAGTATTAAAATGTATGCTTATTATACCTGGTTCATGTCAAATAAACATGTTAAAAATGTAGGTGTGAAAGACACTAAAAATAACACAGTAAAATAACTTCAGTATATATACTTCTACTATACAATAAAAACCACAATAGCGTGCTATTTGCAATATCAGCCCCTTTGTCATCCTCAGTGAAATCTATGCAATATGTCTGAGAGAGCTTCCTGTTGCCTAGTGACAGTGACGTAGCCCTGGTATTGACCCTTAAAGAAAACGGATCTTGACAATGACCCAACAGATGTACTGTATAAGATATACCACTTAGAGTCGCCATTGTACTACAAACCACATGATCCTTTGGAAATGTGCTCCGGCATTAAAACTAACATACACAGATAATATATTGTGTATTGAGCTTGACCGGTGTAAACCAAAATTCTTGGTATCTGTGTTGTCGAGCTGTATCAGCAGCCAAGAGTCACGCCGTGGTTTACAATAATTTAACAACAGCTAAGGGGCGTTTGGCCCGACGCTGGCCCAAGTGGCTTAATGCTTTTAAACAATGGTCAATACATATTGTTAAAGCTTACCATAGATTGCTAGTTTGTCTTCTGTGGATGGAACTAAAAAGGTGAGTGGATTGGGCGGCAGCAATGACAGGTATTTCTCCAAAGAATCGGCAGGAAACAGTGGGTTTTCTGGCTGCTCATACATAAATCCCGTAGGCTCTCATTGTTCCTTCCGCTGGCATCTTTGTGGTTTTTAGTTTGGCATCCATTTAATGACAGCACTGCGTACTTCTGATTCACATAATTGTGATGCGGTCACAGCTGTGTGTTTATAGAATGCTTTACAACGGCTTCGAAAAGACGCTTTGCCAATCAAAATCCAATACTGGAACTATCCATTTTGTAAAGCGTTATTGAAAACTATGAGACACTAATTAAACATCAAATTGAAAACAATTTTTTTAAATTGTAATAATGCATCAAATTAAATTTAGTTAATACAAAATGCAATTGCATAATAATTAAATACATTTAACTTAAGTTAAAAGACACACCATCTGTAAAAAAAAATAACAACTCTTTTTTGACTAACCATACTTACATTTTTCAAGATTTCAAGATTGTTTTAAACTCTAATGAAATATTGATGATTACGAAAGGCTTTGGGGTCACTCATTCATTAGAGAAAAGGCTGCAGGCTCATTCTGTATGTTAAACAGGGTTTAGTAGGAATAAACAACCCATCGTCGTATGGTTTGGAGGACTTGTTAGCTCAACGCCTCCACCATCCTTACATCAGCACATATTGAGGCTTTAAACAGAATGTTTTGTGAAAAGTTTTAATTGTCACCGTATTACCAGTAGAGTAATATAAATCTGTAGAGCACCACATAGCCCTCTAAAGCATCATAAACACAGAAGCACACTCCTTCAGTTAAGTGTATTACGCAATCTCCTCTTTATCTTTCATAACCCCAAATGCGTTAAACGGGAAGCTTGAATATACTGCAGCAAACTTTGACTATGATGAACAGACACCTACTCTCATGGAATAAACCCCTAAAGAAAGCATTGGTCTTCAGCACCTTTGTAATTACTTCACTAATTGCACAGATTCTTTTAGACTCATTATTTAGGGATGCCTTTTATATTGGTCACTTAATTGCAACAATATGATAATAACATTAATCATATTGAACGTGAACTGTGGCATCAACAGGCTAATCATTTTGTAATTGTAAAGTCAAATTGCCCAGTTTAGGCTTCTCAAACAAATGGTTACCTGGTGACAAAGGTAAATACTAAAAAAGTCACAATAGCTCTGAAACAGGCATGTGCTTGAGGTTGCAAAGTGTGAGTGTTGCAAAATTAGGATCCTAACTTATTGCTACATACAGTATCATTGGTGGCCGTAATGTGCATGGTGACAGAAGAGAAAGAGGGGATAAAGAGCTCTTACTGTAGCTTAGCTAGCAGACAAAATGAGATGGATTGTAATTATCTAGCAAGTGCATACTGTGTCTGCTAGAACTGCAGACTCGACCTGGCTCTGTTACAATTGGATAGATCTCCTGATAGTGATCGATTTTCTTTTCCTCAGACACCTTAATTGCTACATCACTTAGACATTGTTTATAGTACCTATGTTGTATGTATGTTTGACTATGCTCTTGCTTGACAGATCTGGGATTATTATTTAACAACTGGTGAACACTCATTTCAACGGTTGATCACTCTTCAGTGTGTGATTGTAGTGCAGGTTTTAAAGTAGGCGTAGCCACTTAGAGATTTGCAGCCACACAGAAATCATCTACGACTCAATAACTGTTTATTAATGTGGGGACGTGTTAATGCTTCTAAACCCCTTGTCTTTGTTGTCACATTGCTTAGATTATATTGCATGCCACTGAAGTAAATTACATAATTTGTTATTGTGGCTGTTATTATAAAGTGACTCAAGGGAAGAACAGAGGGGAAAGAGAAGAACAAACACAAAGAACACATTGTGGGCCAATATTTACATAAATTATTCTGCATTAAGTGTAAAGAGGGAAAATGGTTTAGTTTGCTTTTCTGCTATACCATAGAGGAGTGAGCTGTATAAAGCAATCACTAGTGAGGTAAATTATGTTAAAATGACAATTAAAGGACATTATGTCTTCTTAGCTATGTTCCTGCTTTTATAGGCTATTATATCTATTGAATTTAGAAAAAGGTGTGTGAACAAGCCAAAGCCAGGAGTACTCACAGACACTAATGATCAGGGAAAATGAAACACGAAAAATTTTATAGCTAAATGTCAGATGGTGCTAATAAGGAGAACATTTTCTCCTTTGTTGATCTGGTGTGTGCATAGGTAAGGAGATGTGTACTGGGCAAAGGAAATGTAGTTTTAAATAGTATAAAGGGACAATCTTTGCAAGGCAACACTTAAAACGATAAAGAAAGCAGTGTCCTTGCTCTAGTGTCATTTCCAGTTTAAAATAAATAATAATTTCAAGGCAGTATGTGCACTCTTACAAATGTAACCACTGTATCGGGTAATGGCTCGTTTTCTTCCTTCAAAAGAAGAGTATGCTATGTACCCTGTTAATGGGCTCCAGCTTTGTGAGGCTGAGTAACCTCTGTAAAATGAAAAGCAGTGGCAGTGATTTAATGACTAGTTTTGACTCAATACACATAATCACTCTGTTGCTATCTTTCCCTCCACCTCTTCCTTTCCATTCAGCGCACATGCACCCAACCATTTTGTGGCTCAACACGATTTCAGAGTCAATTTTTGTTTTTGTTTGAGTGTATGTGAGCAAAACAAGAATAGACTACAATAGGCGAGCTTTTAATGTTTTTGCTATGAATTCCTAACAGTAGGAGGAGTCACAATCATTTGAAGACCTCTAGAGATGTCATCCCAACCTCCACCACCACCACAACCACTACCACGCCACCCACCTCTCACACCTACTGTACCTCCTGGGGAAGAGAGATGAGGAGAGAGAGCGTGGAGGGAGGGGTGGAGGGAAAAACTACTGTAAGAAACTGAGAGAGGAGAAAAAAGAGAAAAGATGTGTACAACAAAGACAAGGGGAGGGAGAAGGACTTGAGAGAAATACTCCAGCTCGATGCCTTTATTGAGAAGTGGTGAGTGTTTGACAGTTCTCCTCCAGCTCGAGTCAGAGGACTACATTTTATTTCTCTCCAGGAGGAGAGTTACCCAAACAAAACTGAAACAAGACAGTGCAACTCACAAGAGGCATTAAAACAGATTCAGAGGTGCACCGGTGACCGGAGGTTGCCAAAGCGATGGAAGCTAACTCCAAGAAGGATCGATTTAGGAAGGGTCGGAGTGCCACCTTCAGCATTGACGGCTTCAACATCACCATAGGTAAGACATTGTAGGGTAGGCAGAGCAGGAGGAAAGGTAAATCGTGTTTGCATGTGAGCAAGATGCATGAAAGTGTGTGTGACAGGAGCAGAATACATGTGGGTGAGAGAGTGTGAGGCAGTGCAATAAGGCGTTTGGCTCCAACACAGTGACATTGTTAAACACATCACATTTCAGTCCCTATGCACAACTCGCCATGTTTAGTCCATTCTACTGAAGTTGATGCTTACCTCTGCAATTTACCTACACCATGGAAACAAGGGGGCTTCAGACTAAAGCTGTGTGCTGCTGACGTCACCATGAATTCATTTAATTGTCTTGACAACCAGAATGTTGAGGAACTTATGTGACACCTTTTTATTTGAGTGCTTGAGAAAACTAACTGGAGTAAGTGTTGACAATGTTGAAAATAGAGCAATTTGAAGATGTTCTGTGCTGGAGACATTAAAGGCACTGTGTTCCCAAATCTGTTGGTAGTTGTTTTTTGTTTGACAGTTTTGTTGCATTTGTTGTGTACACATCAGAGCTAATGTCACAGGTGTGACGATAAACATGTGCTGCATAGTTTTTCTCAGTCTCGTTTTGGTAAATGTCATTACCAGTGACTAGGCATGTGCAGTGATTCCTTCCAAGTGAACACAGTGAATCTGATTGCAGTAAATGTGACAGACATAAATGTTTTGCTAACCCATACCTCAGTTTATTTCCTGTTTTCCAGTGAAGTCCACAATAGTCAATTGTCACAACGTTTATGCCTTTCTGTCACTCCTGTCATTCCTTATTGCAGTTTAAGCCTATTTAAGCCTGTTAGCAGGAGGATAACTCAGTGTAGACAACACAGATTGTTTTCATTTGTCTCCCTACTGACAGCGCTACAAATTTGAACCCTCCTGTTGTCCTCGGGTCAAATTTAACCCCTTTAAAAAATGTCTGTATCTGAAATATGGGTTTCTTTTTAACCAAATTACCACAAAAATTGATTGGATTCCATACAACACTCTTTGCACATACAATTGTCATCACTTTCACTCCTGACTAAACTCATCTGTACGTTTCTCTGATCTTAACTATTAGTCAAAATAATTCGTAATTTATGCTTTTTTTAACTCAAATATAAGGTATAATTCTATATAAATGAGGGTTATTGACCACAAATTCCAAAAAGTATATAAGCGTTATAAGTATATATGCAATCAGAAAATTGCATATCTTTATGGTAACGCAGCTTCTAAAATCAGGTAAGACATCATTTATACCTTATTACAGTATTACGATATCCCAAATCTAAGATCATATCTAGTCTCATGATAATATCCACATTATACTAATATAATATTCATCCCTATGGTCAGAAACATGACTTCAAATAAATGTCTATATCTGCTGAATGTGTAAATAAGCAACTGTTTACTTACACTACAAATACTTTATATAAAAGTGTCAAAACAATTATTTAATCATGCTGTAATGTTAGCAATATTTGTTTTTGTTAGAGACATATGTAAGCTGATTTTTTTCTATTTCCATGCTCCGCAGGTACTGACCACATTCTGCTCTTGAAATTTATGTCAAGTCAGGGATTTAAGCCAGCCAAAACAATCGTCTCCATATTGGTCTGGTCAGTGCCTTCTTACTACTGGGTGCATCCAAGTGTTGTCTTAGTGCTTTATAATAAGTTTCACCTATAGGTTGAACTCTGGGCCATGAGCTCAGTGCTTGTGCATATGAGACACAGGAAATACTTGGTCCTTGGGACACACACCTCCTACCTAAACTTATCTGCATGATATGGATGTACTGATACGAAGGGGAAAGCATTGGTGTTATGGACGGGAAGACACAAAAACAGGAAGAGTGATGCTTTCAGATCATTTCTGGATATCTTTTTAAAAGCATTAAAAGCAGCCCTAAAGGCTTTTATGATCCCACAGAAAATAGACTTTGGATTTTTCGCTTGCTTGAACACATCCTGTTACCTTTCAAAACCTGCTTCAATCACACATGGCCTATTTCATACTACCCACAAGCATGGCAGTTGTCATGGTAACCCACAAGTGTCACAATCAATAGCTCACTGGGCCTAAGATTCAGCCTGCACACCATTTTGCTAATCACCTCCTCTGAAGCGTGACTCCTAAGCGCTGCTAGCTCATTGCCTCGCTGGACACCTTGTGTTCACTCCTCTATTAACCTCTGAGCCTGCGCTTAGATTCCAACTGAGGTGTTTAGTGGTGTGTTACGCTTGTAAGCTTTGTTGATGTTGTGAGCTCAAGTGGAGAAAACATTTTAACTTTTCAGCTCATCTGCAGGGGTACAGAGCATTCAGGCTTTACTAAAAAGCTTTGTCTGTTTTCTTTTCTTAATATCTTGTAGTACAGAGGCCATGCTTGACACATGATTATTGATCTTTTCCCTGAGAACTATTTTCCATACAGAACTCTCTCAACTTCTGAAGTGTAAGATTATACATTATGATTATGATTATTATTATAATGTATACACATCTTTTTTACACTACTGAAATAAGTCTAAAACATAGATTGACTAAACAATTACAGTATATACCGTACAGGATTATACATTTAAGTTTAATAAGATATGTCTCACTTTTACTATACATTGTTGATAAATTGTTAACACTACCTAATATCATACCAATTATCACTGACCTTTTCCTCTATTTTTTTATGTGCTGAAAGTTGATACATTCTCTACTTGCAATTTTGTTTCTAGTTTTGCTGGTTGATTTAATATTGCAAACTGAGCTGGGATTTACTCATTCTTTACTACATCATTTTAAACCCTTTTCTTTATTTCACCAGGATAGTTCTTAATCCTTATAATCATTGTCAATAGGCTACTGCTTTCCTGGAAGTCTTGGGTACGTACTATATGACAAAAGATTGAAATTCCCAATAAAACAATACTATAATTAAAACACACAGCACCATCAGTAGCCACAGTCTGTTGATAGTCTGTTGAAAGCACACAGTGTGTCTTGATTTCACAACAACAAAACATCTGTCTGTCATTTACAGTCTTGTTTTGTCTCATCCACCTCTTCCCTAAATATTAGACCGAATACATGATGATATGTTGGAGTTTATAACTGATTGTTGTGAAATTAATACTATAGTTTAGTATAGTATAATAGTTACTATAATTAGTACTAGGCATGCAGGGCAAAAGTATGGGTATATTAAACCTTAAACAGGTTTGTTACATCAATGTTTGTACATTAATTTGTTTCATGCCTTCTCTCTTGTTTGGCATGGATGAAAAAGCAGCTAACATCAGAAGGAGAGTCATAATTCTGTGGGCACAGTGGTGAAGTTCAGATTCACACACAGACTTTATTCTAATCAAAGGGAACATATGTATTCCATGGTCAGATCATGATGGTGTTTTTCTGTGTTCAAAATATTTTTGTTGTTCTTGCTGAATCCTACATTTCCCATAATCCACCCAACAGCATCTTTTAGTTTGACCTTTCCTGTCTGGTAAATGCCCACATCTTTCAAACTCGTTAAAATTCTGTTGTATGATGTCTTTTGTTAAAATACATCACAGGCTGACTGAAGGCCCTTGCAGTAAACTGCCCTTTCCATGTAAAATTGGTGGATTGCACCTTTAGTATATAGAATAATATAGGCAACAATTGTAATGGATGTTTTTGGATGCTGCTACAGATTATCAGTTGTCATTATCAGTATTGTCTACAGCAGTGAAACGAAGCTATTCTAGGTTGGTGGTGTAACAAACCATGAATCCTAAGATCTGGGATGATCAAACTAGACAAGTTTTTTTAGTTCACAAACAAGAATCTGTTCAACTGAATCTAAATGGGTTCATTCTGATTAAAACTCATTCACTGTAAGGGTAAAAGAAACATCCATTGAGCGCTCATTAAATTCATAGATTTCCATTCGAAAAAAAATAATGCAGAACTTCCTATTCCAGTCCAGTGGAGCTACAAATATTAATGATTGTGTATTCAGACTACAGAGATACCTTTGGGAAAATGGTAGCACATCAGCAGTAGAGAAAGTAAGTGAATGTTGTGTGAAAAAGACAATGCTGACAACACTAATAATATAAATTGTAGTCCACTCTGTCAACATTTACCAGACAGTGGTTTCCAAAACAGTGATGATGAAACACTGGTAGGGACCCCCAATGCCACCTCTCACAGAGGCATATAGTTCGTTCCATTTATCTTGGAACTCGGAAGCCGAAGCTGGGAATGGCTTCACACCGGAGTTGAATGCGTTACATTTACAAGTCTGATTTTCATTGTTTTCATTAGCTCTAACCAGGTTAGCCATTGTTAGCACTGCCAGTTTATAACAACGCATCACGCTGTTAGTTTTCACAAAAAACAAAGTAGCAACATGTCCACAGATAGAAGATGGACACGACTGTGTGAACAACTGATTTAGTGAGACATAAATAACACATAAGTGCTTATTACTAGCTTTCACAACTCTGGATGCACGGTGTATCTATGTTGTATTTTTAGCTTGGGATACTCGGGGGGTTGCCCAAGTTCCGAGATTGAAAATACGAGGTCAGGAGGCGTGTTTCCGACTTTGGCCTCCAAAAATTCGACTTCCGAGTACAAATAAAACACACTATAAGGAGTTGAGCTGCGGTCAAAAGAATTTGAAGCCATCCTTATCAGAGCAAAGAGAAAAAGTAGTACAATTGAATTTTTATATTTTTGCCAGTATTTGTGCCTTTGACAAAACCTTTGCTATCTAACCTCCTTTATCATCAAACAGTTGCAGATAGTTTAATTCAGGGGTGTTTAACGTTTTTTAATCCAAGGAGAAGGGAGCAGGGACCCCCCACCCCCCCCACCCCCTCTACATATATTGTATAAAATTAAGTTGCATATTAAACTGGGTGGCCTAAAGTCTTTTTACATGCCTTTTTGCATAGAATACTAAGCTATTCAAATAACTTAATTAATGTTGGCATGATTTTTAAATTGTGTTTTAATACATGCATGAGTCACAAGGAACCATCACCTTATCGTGGTGGAGAGGTTTGTGTGTCCCTATGAACCTGGGGGCTGTGTTGTCTGGAGCTTTATGCTCCTGGTAGGGTCTCCCATGGCAAAGAGGTCTCAGGGGAGGGGCCAGACAAAGAATGGTTCAAAGACTACTATGGAAGAGCAAGGAAGGGATAGAGGGACCCTGCCCGGAGGAAGCCCGGGGCCCCCGTCTGGAGCCAGGCCCAGACGGCGGGCTCGTCAGCGAGCGCCTGGTGACCGGGTTTGCCACGGAGCCCGGTCGGGCACAGCCCGAAGAAGCTACGTGGCACCTCTCCCTCCAGCCCATGGGCCCACCACCTGTGGGAGGAACCAAAGGGGTCGGGTGCGCTGCTACACGGGTGGCAGCGAAGGTCAGGGGCTTTGACAGACCAGACCCGGGTGGCAGAGGCTGGCTCTGGGGACGTGGAATGTCACCTCTCTGTGGGGGAAGGAGCCGGAACTTGTGCGGGAGGTGGAGCGCTACCAGTTAGATCTGGTGGGGCTTACCTCTACGCACAGTCTCGGTTCTGGAACCGTACTCCTGGATAGGGGTTGGACTCTGTCCTACTCCGGAGTTGCCCATGGTGTAAGGCGCCGGGCGGGTGTGGGGATACTCACAAGCCCCCGGCTGAGCGCTGCTGCGTTGGAGTTTACCCCGGTGGACGAGAGGGTCGCCTCACTACGCCTGCGGATGATGGGGGGGAAAACTCTGACTGTTGTTTGTGCATATGCACCAAACAAGAGTTCGGAGTATTCGGCCTTCTTGGAGACCTTGAATGGAGTCCTGTATGGGGCTCCAGTAGGGGACTCTATAATTCTGCTGGGGGACTTCAACGCACACGTGGGTGATGATGGAGATACTTGGAGAGGCGTGATTGGGAGGAACGGCCTCCCTGATCTAAACCAGAGTGGTTGTCTGTTGTTGGACTTCTGTGCTAGTCATGGATTGTCCATAACAAACACCATGTTCGAACATAGGGATGCTCATAAGTGTACGTGGTACCAGAGTACCCTAGGCCAAAGGTCAATGATCGATTTTATAATCGTTTCATCTGATCTGAGGCCGTATGCTTTGGACACTCGGGTGAAGAGAGGGGCAGAGCTGTCAACTGATCACCATCTGGTGGTGAGTTGGGTCAGGGGGTGGGGGAAGACTCTGGACAGACCTGGTAAGCCCAAACGGGTAGTGCGGGTAAATTGGGAACGTCTGGAGGAGGCTCCTGTCCGACGGACTTTCAACTCACACCTCCGGCGGAGCTTTTCGGGCATCCCTGTGGAGGCTGGGGGCATTGAACCTGAGTGGACAATGTTCAGAGTTTCCATTGCTGAAGCTGCGGCAGCAAGCTGTGGTCTTAGGGTCTTAGGTGCCTCAAGGGGCGGTAACCCACGAACACCCTGGTGGACACCGGTGGTCAGGGAAGCCGTCCGACTGAAGAAGGAGTCTTTCGGGATATGTTATCCCGGAGGACTCGGAGGCAGTTGCAAGGTACCGACGGGCTCGAAGGGCTGCGGCCTCTGCCGTGACAAAGGCAAAGCAGCGGGTGTGGGAGAAGTTCGGAGAAGACATGGAGAAGGACTTTCGGTCGGCACCAAGGTGCTTCTGGCCACCTCAGGAGGGGGAAGCGGGGAATCATCCAAGCTGTACACAGTAAGGATGGGACGTTGTTGACCTCAACTGGGGAGGTAATAGAGCGGTGGAAGGAGCACTTTGAGGAACTCCTAAATCCAGCTGACACGCCCTCTGTGGTAGAGGCAGAGCTGGAGGATGATGGGGGATTGTCATCAATTTCCCTGGTGGAAGTCGCTGAGGTAGTCAAACAACTCCACAGCGGCAAAGCCCCAGGGATTGATGAGATCCGTCCAGAAATGCTGAAAGCGCTGGGTGTGGAGGGGATGTCTTGGTTGACACGCCTCTTCAACATTGCGTGGAAGTCTGGGGACGGTGCCTAAGGAGTGGCAGACCGGGGTGGTGGTTCCCCTCTTCAAAAAGGGGGACCAGAGGGTGTGTGCCAATTACAGGGGTATCACACTTCTCAGCCTCCCTGGTAAAGTCTACTCCAAGGTGCTGGAATGGAGGGTTCGGCCGATAGTCGAACCTCGGATTGAAGAGGAACAATGCGGATTCCGTCCTGGCCGTGGAACAACGGATCAGATCTTTACTCTCGCAAGGATCTTGGAGGGGGCCTGGGAGTATGCCCAACCAGTCTACATGTGTTTTGTGGATCTGGAGAAGGCGTATGACCGGGTCCCCGGGAGAAATTGTGGGAGGTGCTGCGGGAGTATGGGGTGAGGGGGTCCCTTCTCAGGGCCATCCAATCTCTGTATGACCAAAGCGAGAGCTGTGTCCGGGTTCTCGGCAGTAAGTCGGACTCGTTCCAGGTGAGGGTTGGCCTCTGCCAGGGCTGCGCTTTGTCACCAATCCTGTTTGTAATATTTATGGACAGGATATCGAGGCGTAGTCGGGGCGGGGAGGGGTTGCAGTTCGGTGGGCTCGGGATCTCATCGCTGCTTTTTGCAGATGATGTGGTCCTGATGGCGTCATCGGTCTGTGACCTTCAGCACTCACTGGATCGGTTCGCAGCCGAGTGTGAAGCGGCTGGGATGAGGATCAGCACCTCTAAATCTGAGGCCATGGTTCTCAGCAGGAAACCGATGGAGTGCTTTCTTCAGGTAGGGAGTGAGTCCTTACCCCAAGTGAAGGAGTTTAAGTACCTTGGGGTCTTGTTCGAAAGTGAGGGGACTATGGAGCGTGAGATTGGTCGGAGAATCGGAGCAGCCGGTGCGGTATTACATTCCGTTTATCGCACCATTGTGACGAAAAGAGAGCTGAGCCAAAAGGCAAAGCTCTCGATCTACCGGGCAATTTTCGTTCCTACCCTCACCTATGGTCATGAAGGCTGGGTCATGACCGAAAGAACGAGATCCAGGGTACAGGCGGCCGAAATGGGTTTCCTCAGGAGGGTGGCTGGCGTCTCCCTTAGAGATAGGGTGAGAAGCTCAGTCATCCGAGAGGAGCTCGGAGTAGAGCCGTTGCTCCTTCGCGTCGAAAGGAGCCAGTTGAGGTGGTTCGGGCATCTGGTAAGGATGCCTCCTGGGCGCCTCCCTAGGGAGGTGTTCCAGGCACGTCCAGCTGGAAGGAGGCCTCGGGGAAGACCCAGGACTAGGTGGAGAGATTATATCTCCAACCTGGCCTGGGAACGCCTCGGGATCCCCCAGTCGGAGCTGGTTGATGTGGCTCGGGAAAGGTAAGTTTGGGGTCCCCTACTGGAGCTGCTGCCCCTGCGACCCGATACCGGATAAGCGGATGAAGATGGATGGATGGATGGATGAGTCACAGTGAATCCTAAGAATGAACTGTATCTGTGGATGGTTACCTTAGTGACAACTTTACCTATAAGCCAGTAGGCAGTTGGGCTTTATATTTGCTAATAATATGTTGGATTCATGTTAAGACTTTTTAATTTTGGAACAATAATTTGAAGGCCCTCCATTGCATTGACTCTGAGGATCCCTTTAGGGTCCCGGACCACCTGCTGAAGATCCCTGGTTTAATTAAGTGTACATGAAAGATCTGTGGACAATCTTAATATTGTTATCAAGTCAAACAATATTGCATATATCCATCATAGGGAGATGATGAAGAGGCTATATGCTCTGCTAGTGGGAGAGATTTATTGAGGACCACAAACATACACATGCATCTTTACTATCGCCAATGGCCTTTTCTTCTATTCTAAGTCTTTTATCCCACATTAAAACTGGCATGCCCTCTAACAGAGCATGTCTATCCATTGTCATGAGGATAAATGTCAACCCACCTCCACTGCACAATATATCACAATAAGATGTCCATTGTAAGACTAGAATTATAACTGTAGAGCTGCAGACCAACATGATACAGAAAAGTACTATAGAACAACCTCAAGGTCAGTCTTTTCTGCTTCTATGCTGCCTGTAAAGGTTCTGACACTGGCACAAATGGCAAAATGCAAGTTCCACGCAAAACACATTAGACTCCAGATCAAGGACAAAACTAGAAATACAGATGGTACACAAATTAAAGTGTGGGAGAGTCTAGATTACGTTATTACAGTAATAGAATATTAAAGCATTTTGTCACTGAATTTTCAGGAATCAAAAAGACCTAGAATCAAAGGTTCAATATGTAATATACGTATTTACTGTAATAAATCCAAAAATGATATTAAGGAAACATGTTAAGTTGAAATACTATCTTTTCTGACAACAATGCTAATTCCAGTATTTTCACCTTTTGTAATTTCCCTTCCGTGATGGAATTTCTGTTTGTGTTTTGCTTGTTGTTATCAACTGCCCAGTTTGACAGCCAGGCCGCGTTGCCAGATATACCTGTAAAAACAAAAACGCAGCTTTCTACAGCTGAAATGTTTTTTAAATGTTTAATTTTTAGCAGTTCCTACTGTAATGCTAAGCCGAAAAAGTATGTCTCTCAGTTGGGTACAGAGCTCCGCGTGAGCACGGGCTTTTATGACTGTCAAATGTTGCCAGCATCTAACATTAGCTACTCTGCTGTGCTGTGGCGTAGTATCTGGCAATGTGAGACAAGCGTCTAGCAACATTGTTGTGGCTGCTGCCGTATCAGCCTGGCAACCTTTGGGAACTTTAAGTCTGGGTAGGAGACTCTCTCCAGTATTTTGAATTTGTAGTGCAGTAACTATTTTAAACACTAGCTGTCAATATTACATATTGCACCTTTAATGAAATTAAATAAATTATTTTTTGTGGTAATTTTTGGTAGACCAATTAAAAATGGTTTTGGGAAATAATGACTCAAACTGCTTTTTATATCAGAGGTCTTTAGGGTAGGGTGGAAGAGTATTCTTCTTTCTTATGATCCTCAGGGTTGACAAAAGCCAGACTTACGTCTCATGAACCATCAGGTTTAACAGCCACAGGTTGTGGAACTAAGCTTTGAGCATGCAAATCTTTATTCATGTCATTCTAAAACAATAGCTGCTTCCCCAACATAATTATGTTTTTCTTGATTTGATTTGTTTTGGTAGCTGACCACTTAATGAGCAAGCAAGCTAACATTGTCACTATATCACAATATATTTCACATGTCAATGTCACCTTTTGGATGTTTTAACGGGGCAAAAGGAGTTTGTTGTACAGTCATTTTTATTACTTTTAATTATTCATTACCACTATGACGCATATTAACCTTCAGAGTTTCTAACTGTAAAAACATTTATTGACATGCTTACTGTAATGTCTGAGTTTTACGGAGGCAGCATCAAGTGGCTGATAGAGGAACTGCATCTTAACCCTGATGTTGGATTGTGCAGTCAAACGTGGGTTTGGACTTGCTTTTCTCACAATCCTGCAAGCTGTTTTGTCTGATATTGTTCTTGGTCTTCCAGATCTTGCTTTAACTTCCACTGTTCCTGATGACTGCCATTTCTTAATTACATTCCGAACAGAGGATATTGGCATCTGAAAACGCTTTGCTATCTTCTTATAGCCTTCTCCTGCTTTGTGAGTGTCAACTATTTTAAGTGTCAGTTTTCTAGACAACTGCTTAGATGAACCCAGGGTGCTGATTGTTGGGGCAAGGTCAGATGAGTCTGGGCATTTAAAACCTTAAGATTGACATCACCATCAGACAATTATTGAGAACAATCCATGGCACTGCCAGGTCTCAGCTTTCCAAAGGGGGTGGTGCATGCTATAAACTCTGCAGGGTGCCCAAACTTTTGCAGACGCCATTTTTTTGTTTTCTATTATTTTGAAAGTGTAAATTATGTAAATAAAATCTAACTTTTTGTGACATATTATACGAATGTCTAATCTGTCATTTGATGCCTTTTGGAGATGTTTCCGTCTTTTCTTGGCTTCTTTATGTACATTAATAACACTTTTTACCTGGGGTGCCCAAATTTTTGATCCCCACTGTAACCCTGTTGAAATAAATACATCTTTTCAGACATTTTATTCCAATCTGTATAAATCTGAGGTCATGTTGGATAAATCTCACTGTGACAGCTGGTTAAATAAGCTTGACTTGCCTCAGTTATCAGCAGAGAAATCAGCTAGCTTGGACAAATTAATGTCTATTGGGGAATTAAAATTGGCAGTACAAAATATGCAAACAGGAAAATCACCAGGCTTTGATGGAATTCCCCATGAATTTTATGCAACTTTTTTGGGAACAGCTTGGCCCTTTCCTTCTTGACATGATTAACTTCTCTATTGAAAAGAGTGAATTCACAAGGGATGTTAACAAGGGCTGTCCGGTCTTGGACTCGAGTCCGGTCTCAAGACCATTTTTCTATGGACTCGGACTTGTCTCGGACTCGGTAGTATTTGGACTCGGACTTGTCTCGGACTAGGCCACTGGTCTTGCCAAATATGGCTTTTGGTCTCGACCGAGTCCAGGTGTCTTTATTATGTTGATGATAATATTGGAGGGAAAGTAAAACACAGTTCAGGTGGGGATATTGTTCGGCTTTTTACAAGTTTAGACAGCTAGCTAACGCTATGCCAATGTTTGCTAACGTTAGTACACCAGCGTTAGCCTAGCTTACTAGCGTTAGGTAAATATTACGGCTGCCTTCGGAGTTTCCAATATCTGCGTCCACGTTGTCAACATAAGACCTGTGGCGTTAGTGCTCCTTTTGATCCATCATTTTATTACATGAAATAAGCTTTGCTCTTACAACATGGGTGGGTTTTTGTTACGTTATAAAAAAGCTAACTGGCGATAGTTAGCCCGTTTGTATGCTAGCGGACATTAGCTAACGTTGCCGAGCCAGCTGTCTGTGTGTGTGTGTGTGTGTGTGTGTGTGTTCCCTAAACAACTTCTTGCTGATGGATTTATTTTTAAATTCTGCAATTTGTCTCAAATAAAACGAACATATGTTAAATTACACTCTGTTCATTTTTGTTTAACCAAACTTTAATGTTTTCTGAAAATACATGTATTTCCTATTAACCCACGTCCAAATAACATTAGAATACAATATTTTTTAGGTAAGCCATAAAGCAACCATAGGGCTACACTCTGTAATACTGGTCACTTCATTTCTACACTACATCTGGAGTGAAGCTATGTTGTCATTTAGTTGTTCAAATGCTCAGTACTAGTACCTACTGTAGCAGTATTGTCTATGTAGCTATTATGAGTTATCACCATATGATATCAAGGGGAATGGCTATACTCATAAATCCTGGGTGTTCTGACACTGTTTTTGCTTTTATATCAACAAATAACCCAAATTGATTGTCTTGATACTGTCATGCATAAGACCTTTTTTTCTGTCCTGGACTCGGTCTTGACTTGGAGTCAAACCTCTTTGGACTCGGTCTTGACTTGGACTCGACTTGTCCTGGTCTCGGACTTGTCTTAGACTTGACAAAGGTGGTCTTGACTACAGCCCTAATGTTAACACAGCTTTGATTTCCTTACTCCTAAAAAAGGATAAGGATCCTACAGAGAGTTTTAGCTATCAGCCTCTGAGCCTGCTTAACGCTGACATAAAAAACTTTGCAAAGCTTCTAGCTTGCCGTTTAGAGTCTCATATGTCAAAATTAGTGAACCCTGACCAAACATGATTCATAAAAACAAGACTAGCAGCACATAATGTTAGACCCCTTCTTCACATTGTGGATGCGGCGGAGGACAGTAAAACCCCAATGTCACTTCTTTCTCTTGACGCATTGAAAGCCTTTGACAGACTTGAGTGGCCATTTTTATCAAAGCTTTGTACTCTAATCCCTCAGCCCGAGTCTTAACTGGACCCACCTCCTCCTCCCTATTTCCAGTATCTAGATCTTCTCGCCAAGGTTGACCCTTGAGTCCTGCACTATTTGTCCTCTCTCTAGAGCCGCTGGCTCCAGCCATTTGCCAATCAATTAGCGTGTCACCAATATGCATTCGTAGTACACAGCATCATCTCTCACTATTTGCAGACAATGTTTTGGTCTTTTTAGAGAACCCCTCTCAGTCTCTTCCTCACCTTCTATCATTATGCGAGGAGTATGGAAGCTTACCAGGCTTTAAAATTAACTGGTCAAAATCTGCACCACTTCATTTAAATGATTCTGCCCGCAACTCAACCATCTCTGCCGACATCCCAATTGTTAAGCAGTTTAAATATTTAGGCATTAAGGTCTTCCTCTGCTTAAACCAGATTATTAAACATAACTATTCTGTTGCTCTGAACAGTGTTTTGAAGGATATGGAAAAATGGAAGGATTTCCCGATGTCGATTCAAGCCCGTATCTCAGTGGTTAAAATGAATGTTTTACCCAGGGTCAATTTTGTGAGCTCTATGCTACCTCTCTCCCCTATATCTGGCCGCTCTGCCCTTCCTATTGAGAGGATCTGGGCTCGCGATTGTCCCAGGCCTCGCTCTCGACTGGCATGATGTATGGTTTAACATTCCAGAAGTATCTCGCAATCCAGATCACCAGCAGATTCACTACAATTTCATACATAGGACATATCTCACCCCCATGAAAATACATCACATGAAAATAATTAACAGTCCTTTATGCACTTTCTTCCCAATTAATGCTCAAGGTGTATCTTCATATGTTCTGGGAGTGTTCTCCTAATGGTCAGTTCTGGAAAAATTGCATCCAAAAAAATTTCCACCTTGATTAATGTTACTGTGCTTGTTACTGTCAACATTTTGATTATGAATGACTTGCCAGCCTTCCAGTTTTCTAAAGCTCAAAAACGTGCTGTTAGCTGGACTTACAGCTGCTAAGAGGATGAATGCAACTTGTTGGAAGCCACCTCATGACTCTGTTTGTTCATGGATCCTTTCTTTTTTGGATGTCACATACAGTGGGTACGGAAAGTATTCAGACCCCTTTAAATTTTTCACTCTTTGTTTCATTGCAGCCTTTTTCCAAAAATCAAAAATGTTCATTTTATTTCTCAGTAATGTACACTCAGCAACCCATCTTGACAGAAAAAAACAGAAATTTAGAAATTTTTGCATATTTATTAAAAAACAAAAACTGAAATATCACATGGTCATATGTATTCAGACCCTTTGCCGTGACCCTCATATGTAACTCAGGTGCTGTCTATTTCTTCTGATCATCCTTGAGATGGTTCTACACCTTCATTGGAGTCCAGCTGTGTTTGATTATACTGATTGGACTTGATTAGGAAAGCCACACACCTGTCTATATAAGACCTTACAGCTCACAGTGCATGTCAGAGCAAATGACAATCATGAGGTCAAAGGAACTGCCTGAAGAGCTCAGAGACAGAATTGTGGCAAGGCACAGATCTGGTCAAGGTTACAAAAAAATTTCTGCTGCACTTAAGGTTCCTAAGAGCACAGTGGCCTCCATAATCCTCAAATGGAAGACGTTTGGGACGACCAGAACCCTTCCTAGAGCTGGCCGTCCGGCCAAACTGAGCTATCGGGGGAGAAGAGCCTTGGTGAGAGAGGCAAAGAAGAACCCAATGGTCACTGTGGCTAAGCTCCAGAGATGCAGTCGGGAGATGGGAGAAAGTTGTAGTAAGTCAACCATCACTGCAGCAATCCACCAGTCGGGGCTTTATGGCAGAGTGGCCCGAAGGAAGCCTCTCCTCAGTGCAAGACACATGAAAGCCCGCATGGAGTTTGCTAAAAAACACCTGAAGGACTCCAAGATGGTGATAAATAAAATCCTCTGGTCTGATGAGACCAAGATAGAACTTTTGGCCTTAATTCTAAGCGGTATGTGTGGAGAAAACCAGGCACTGCTCATCACCTGTCCAATACAGTCTCAACAGTGAAGCATGGTGGTGGCAGCATCATGCTGTGGGGGTGTTTTTCAGCTGCAGGGACAGGACGACTGGTTGCAATCGAGGGAAAGATGAATGCGGCCAAGTACAGGGATATCCTGGACGAAAACCTTTTCCAGAGTGCTCTGGACCTCAGACTGGGCCGAAGGTTTACCTTCCAACAAGACAATGACCCTAAGCACACCGCTAAAATAACGAAGGAGTGGCTTCACAACAACTCTGTGGCTGTTCTTGAATGGCCCAGCCAGAGCCCTGACTTAAACCCAATTGAGCATCTCTGGAGAGACCTGAAAATGACTGTCCACCAACGTTTACCATCCAACCTGACAGAACTGGAGAGGATCTGCAAGGAGGAATGGCAGAGGATACCCAAATCCAGATGTGAGAAACTTGTTGCATCTTTCCCAAAACGACTCATGGCTGTATTAGATCAAAAGGGTGCTTCTACTAAATACTGAACAAAGGGTCTGAATACTTATGACCATGTGATATTTCAGTTTTTGTTTTTTAATAAATATGCAAAAATTTCTAAATTTCTGTTTTTTTTCTGTCAAGATGGGTTGCTGAGTGTACATTACTGAGAAATAAAATGAACTTTTTTGATTTTTGGAAAAAGGCTGCAATGAAACAAAGAGTGAAAAATTTAAAGGGGTCTGAATACTTTCCGTACCCACTGTACATGGAACTTTCAACGGCTCGTGTGGGTGGAGCCCCGGGGAAGAATTTGGACACTTGGCACAGCATGGCTCACTCCTTGAAAGCAAAGCTGTAGCCTTTTCTTTTGTTTGTGTGTGTGATTGGTCCCTTGTCCTGTGTGTGTGTGTGTGTGTGTGTTTCTGCATGTATTGTTTTTCCTCTCTGTGACTGTGGCCCTGGGAGGCGTTCCTATGCCCCAGTGTGTTGTTTGTATCTGTTCGTGAATGTTATGTTTACATTTTTTTTCTGAATATTAAAATTATAGTTAAACACAAAAAAAGACTTTTGAGAACTTTGAATACTATTACTACTATATACTATTTGTTGTACTTGTGAAAATGCCCTTTTTCCAGATATTACAAACGATTTTGAGTAACCATAGTATTCAACACAGAACAAGTCTGTGTAACAACAAAACATTAGTTAAATATTTAAAGCTATAGTGCACAACTATTTTATATTCATGAATGTCCATTACATTCAAGCCATTGCCAAATGAGTTCATACAAAGGGGTAGTGTTGATGCAAGATCACTGAAGGTTTGCACCGACCGTGTTGTTGTCATTACTTTAAATTCCTCATGGGGATGACAAAAACTACGCACTAAAGCTTTAAAATCATTAGTAATTACCAAAGAGTTTGATGCTTTTAAATAGTAGGCTATCACATAAGCACGATGAGTACGTACAAAACCCACATTTTCTGGCATCATTAGATTCTCTTCTGTTTTTCTTCCTCCAGTGGCGAATGAAGATGGGGAGAGCTCCACCAGACCACAGGCCAGTTTTGGACGTAAGTGTTCTCTCTAAGTCAGTCTTCATTATTAGTCAGTTCACTAAATTCAGTTATTTCAATTCATCACACCTTTCAGATTAAAGAATACAAGGGTCATTTTACTTTGAGTTAATGAGAGATTAGTTACTCACATCATCATGTGTTATTGAAGCAAAAAATAATAATTTAAAACTCAATATTTCCCATACATCATTTTACTGTGACTGACAATTATCTCATTTTCTGTCTGATTTTTAAAAAGAAAATGTATTGGGAAATGTAGTGGGAACTATTTTCTACCAGAAGTAAAGATTAAAGAGAGGGACAAACCAGGATCAAGATCAAATGTTCTCTCTAATATATATACACTGTATATATATGTATATATATAGTCTACTACTTGTGGTAGTAGCACTACTACTTGTCCACGGTGTTGCAAGTGCAACTAGTAAGTGCTACTTAAGATAAACTAGCATTGACAACATACATCCACATGGGGGCAGCATTACAAAGGCATAGAATTTTCTTACTCTGCGAGATCCTGAAAGCCATTCAGTGGAGATTTATGTTTATTGTTATATAATGTATACAAACTACCACCTGGTAAACAAATAAAATCTTGGTTCATGGCACTATACAAAATAACTGAACACCACTAAGGATTTTATTTTATTTTTTTTATTGCAGGCTCAAAGTCCCAGAGTGCTTTGTGGAACGCCATCACGGCAGGGATGGGGATCAAAGGCAAAGAGCAGAAAGCCCCCCCCCGAATGACACACGGAGTCCTGAAGAGATTCTGGCTGATGATCTTCCTGCAGCAGATGAACCAGATGCCACAGAGAAAACAGCCATCAGGTTTGCTGCTGCCAGGCTGCTTTAGAATTCAAAAAAATAATTAATTATCATGGATTAAATCTTGTGTTAGGCTGTGGTTGGTACATTGACAGCTATGTCCAGCTCATTATTTTACACAGTTGTAATTTGCACATTGTCAATATTCCTTTTAACATATAGGGAGGACACAAGGTATACCATTCTGCATTGGGTATTCATTTGGTATTTTTGTACTTTGATTAATGTACACTTTATTATTAAGTTGGCAAGATTTGAAGTAGTTCCTGGATAATCTTCCTTTTGACATTTAACATTCTTCTTCATTCTTTAACACACACGCACGCATGCACGCATGCACACACGTGTGCACACACACCACACAGTGCTAATTGCTGTGTTTGGCTGCTGACCTCAAGGGACGTGGGCAAGATTGATTCCACCTTGACAACAAGGACTTCAAACCACGATTAACATAATTTGTTGTCACTTTTAGAACAGTGAATGTCTTTTAACGCCTGATTCCAATTAACCTTGATGGCTCTGGAGACTGTTACAAATGTCGCAGGTGGCAAGAAGGGAGCATTTGTAAGAAGAGCCTAAAAATGCACCTTGTGCGCGATAACAAGGTTTTGATTGTATGCAAAATAGACAAAGAGTTATGGCAAGCTGATTTGAAGGGACTGCTTTTTCCCTCCAATGATCAAGCATTCACAGATATTTATAATTTATGGGGTGTTTTGTGTAATATTGTGGAAATTCCATTTGACTATTGTCTCATGTTTTACTTTTCTGCAAAGTCTCACTGCAATATCATTATTATTTTCCCTGGTACTTCTCCATGCTATTTCGAATTAAAACACTGTTGTTCTTTGCCATAGTTTTCCCCCAGAATGCAGGATTTTTTCCAGAGTAGGGTGGTGACAAGGATAAAGTGATTTTCCACTTGACTGGCCTGTACCTTCATTTAAAAGCTACAGCCTAGATTTTTAAAGAAAAATATAGTCAGTGCAGGGCAGCTTAAAGCACTCTCACTTTCCACAGAGGAAACAGTTAATTTGTCCATAGAGACTGTAACTTATTTCAGTGTCATACTCTATTAAAACATAGCTTTAGCTTTAATCATTCTGGGAAACAAATGCAAAGCACAAGCCAAATGCTGCTAAATTTACGAGACTGAACAATTTGCATTTTTCTTCTGGCCTGCAAGGGAATGATTAATTTCAGTAGCACTAACAATTTAGATTAAAGTACAATATGCCAAAATATACCCTTGCTGCCAATTTCCATCCTTGTCGCATATGACACAAAACCACGAACATTATATGTCACGTTTAATATCTCCAGATCAATCCACTGGAGAGACTTATTTTTTGGGTTTAGAAGCAGATAAATCCGCAGTTTTAACGAGACCATGATACAATTGTTGTACTTTTTTAAATCATCGTGGAATTACAGTGTCTTTGTAACATAAATAAATCATTATCAATCCAACAATCAACTTGCGCGTATGTTCCTCACTGTAGCTCTAGCTGATTAGGCGAGAGCCCTTTCTAGAGACCTCTTTTGTGTCTTCATAGCCCTTCCAGAAGCTTAGAAATCCGGCCGTGAACATGGGGACTTTTCGGAGACACAGTTCCAGAGCAATAGATCTATGATTGAATGGCTATTTTCTGTGTTTCGTACCAAACAGAAATTATTTTTTGTTAGCCAGCAGCCATGATTGTTTGGGGAAATCTTTGTTGACCAATCACATGAAGTAATGTGCTCAAAGAGTTTGCTCAGCAAATAGAGAGACCAAGGCTTTGTTTGTGTATTGGGGGGACACAGAGGATGAAAGGCAGCAAGAAGCCTGGAGGCTGAAATTAGTGTTATTTGGCTTACTGATGTCAAATAGCAGACAGATAATGCATTGAAGACACAATCCCCCCACAATCTTCCCCTCTCCCACATCCTGTCTGTCAGCTATTATACTGTAAACCTGGAAGCAACACAACTTCCTAAAATTCAACAGCAATTAAGCAGAATTCCTCCTCATAGGCTCCACACTCAGCAAAATCAATAACCCCACACTCACCCTCGATGGCACCATTGTCTCCCCATCCCCCCAGGCCCGCAACCTTGGCGTAATCTATGATTGCACCTTCTCCCTTGAGCCCCACATCCGCCATGTCATTAAAATCTCCTTTCACCTCCACAACATCGCCAAAATCCGACCCTCTCACACCCCCCGCTGCTGAAAGACTCATTCACGCCTCGATCTCCTGGACTACTGCAGCTCAATTCTCCTTGACATCAGCTCTACCAACATCCCAGCCACCCGCAGCCCCCCGAGTCATCACCCGCACTAAATCCTCCAGTTGTAAAACAACTCCACTGGCTCCCCATCTCCCACTGGATCACCTACAAAATCCTGATCCTTACCTACAAAGCCCTCCACTATCTGACCCCCTCATACCTCACTGGCCTGCTCTCCCCCTACCAACCCTTACAGTCCCTCAGAGCCACCTCACCTCAATCCAACCAAAGTCCACCCTCCGTAGCTTTGGGGAAAGAGCCAGCTCCCAGGCTCTGGAACTCCCTCCTCCCCCTAGAGATCCGCACCTCTGAGTCCTTTATCATCGTCTAAGTAAGTAAGTAAAGTAAAAGTTTATTTATATAGCACCTTTCACAGGTATAGGGCCACAAAGTGCTTCACAACAAAAACATTAATATCATAAAATACACACAATAAAAGCATAGACAATACATGATCATATCAACCCACAAGTAGCTAATTGAAAGCCTGAACAAATAAATGTGTCTTTAGACTGCATTTGAAGGCATCAACAGAATCAGAAGAGCGCATAGACGGTGGAACGTTATTCTACAACCTAGGGGCAACAGCCTGGAAAGATCGGTCACCTCTAGTACGGTAGCGAGTGCGTGGAACCGTCAGCAGGTTCTGATCCACAGACCTCAGAGTACGCACAGGGGTATAACACTGAATCAAGTCACTAATATAGATGGGAGCCTGGCCATGTAAAGCTCTGAAAACTAGAACCAAAATTTTAAAATTTATCCTATAAGACACTGGTAGCCAATGAAGTTCTTTTAGGATTGGGGATATGTGAGACCTCCTATTAGTACGTGTTAAAATTCTGGCTGCAGAGTTTTGTACTAATTGCAGTCGAGAGAGCTCCTTTTGGTTTAGGCATAAAAATTAACTATTACAATAGTCTAACCGCGAAGACACAAAGGCATGAATGATAAGCTCCAAATCATTTCTTGAAACTATATTTCTAAGTTTTGAGATTTTCCTTAATTGAAAAAAGCAGTTTCTCGTCAGCTGCTTACAGTGCTGCACTAACGACATGTCTTTGTCCAGGATAACTCCCAAATTTCTAAGACTTGGCTTAGCAGACTGACCTAAATCACCCAAGTATTGTTTAATCCCAGGGATTGCATCCTCAGGGGCAATGATCAATGTTTCTGTTTTGTCTGCATTTAGCTGCAGGGAGTTTTCACTTAACCATTTTTTAATTTCCACAAGACAATAGAGCAAGGAGTTTAACTTACAGATCTCTGATGGCTTGAAGCAACAGTAAAGTTGGATATCATCAGCAAATAGGTGAAAAGAAACATCATTGAACCTTTGTATGATCTTTCCCAAAGGGATCAAATACAACAAGAATAGAACAAGGCCCAGAACAGAGCCTTGAGGCACTCCACAGAGCAAGTCTGCAGACTCAGACCTTATTTGGTTAGCTGTAACACTGAAACTACGGCCAGATAAATATGAGGTGAACCACTGCAGGACTGACCCTGACAGCCCTACTTGATCCCTTAATCTTTTCAGCAAAACCTGGTGGTCGACGGTGTCAAAGGCTGAAGACAGATCCAAGAGAACTAGAACAGTGTGTTTTCCAGAGTCAGCTGACATCATAATGTCATTTGACACTTTCAGTAAGGCCGTTTCGGTAGAGTGTTGTTTACGAAACCCTGACTGGAATGGCTCATGGATGTTACTATTATCCAGGTGAAATGTCAACTGTTTGCAGACTACCTTCTCAATGATCTTAGATAAAAACGGGAGCTTAGAAATAGGCCAAAAACTATTCAAATCCGACGGGTCCAAACCTGCCTTTTTTTAGCAATGGTTCCACTATAGCATGCTTAAAAGCATCTGGAAAAACGCCAGTAGACAGCGAGAGGTTAACCATTTTAGTTACACAAGGGCCAATTTCATCAAATACTTTTTTGAATAATCTGAATGGAATGACGTCAGATGAACAGGAAGATGGCTTCATCCTGGTCACCAATTCAGAAATATCCGAAATCGTCACAGTCCTAAAAGTGGACCACATGCCGGAGACATTTTAATTTTATTAATGAAAAAACCCCAAAAGGTATTGCTGTCAGCTTCACAACAAACAGGGATAACTGGGGCAGCAGGGCAAACAAGAGTATTGATCGTATCAAACAGCACTTTAGGATTTTTTTTATTTACTGTTATTAATTGACGGATATAGTCAGATCTGGCTTTTCCAACCATCACATTATAGGACAACACAAGTTCTCTGAGATAAAGCCTGTGTACCTCAAGGCTAGTGGATTTCCACAGACGTTCAGTCTTTCGACACAATCTCTTAAGTTTTAAAATCTCTTCATTAATCCAGGGCCACATTTTTTCCCGAATAGGCAAGTTTGAATTTAATTCAATTCAATTGAATTTAATTTATCTAACAATTTTATTCACAGTGATTGTTTAAACGGTGAACAAAAACATCCACATCAGGGAAATCCATAAGTAGAGCAGGATCAAACAAATCAGAAAAAATATCTGCAGTATTAGCCGTGATAACACGTCTCTGAGACCTAACTACTGGAAGCTTTGGGTCAGAACTGAAGTGAAGATCAAACAGAACAATATTATGGTCACTCATATAGACATCATTTACAGATACGTTTAATATATCTAGGCCAAGTGTAAAAACTAAATCTAAAATATGGCCTTTTTTGTGAGTGGGCTCAGATACATGCTGATTAAAATTAAAAGTTTCAGTCAATGTTAAAAATTCCATTGCGGGGCAAGATGAACTGTCATCTACATGAAGATTAAAATCCCCAAGGATTAAGACAGATTCCAATTTAATAATAGAGGATAAGAATTCACTAAAATCCTTTAGAAAGACAGCAGCAGGGCCCCGGAGGTCGATAAACCAGAATACAGTAGAAGGGGGGATAAAAAACCCACCTTTACCATCTGCAATTCAAAAGAAGAAAATTTTTGGGGCAAAATTTCATTACATTTGTGGATGCCCTTGTGCACAATAGCCAGTCCACCACCGCGACGAGAAGGGCGGGGCCTCCCAATAGCAGAGCAACCAGCTGGGCAGAGCTCATTTAAATGAATAAGCTTCTAGTCCCGCCTCAAAACCCATCTCTTCACCTCTGCCAACCCGTTGCCCCACGCCCCCTCCCTTTTCATCTATGCCTGAATCTTGTTGTCTTGTTTTATTTTTCTTTGTTTTGTTCTGTTTTGTTTGTTCAGTTTTGTTTTGTTTTGTTTTGATTTGCTTTGTTTTTGTTCTCTAACTTGCCCTAGAAAGCAACTTTGAGTCCTTGAAAAGTACTATATACATTCAATTTAATTTATTATTAACTAACTTTTGGGGGTAAAAGTGTATGGACTTTTATGGGAAAATACCTAAATAGTTTTATATTTTTTTAGTTACAGAGTTCATTTCTGTTTCTCATGATTGCAAACACCTAGAAGAACACTTTTCAAAAGCCAAAAGGAACTGCCATTATTGTTTTTTGTGTGATTTCAATAACAATCAAGGCATAACTGCGGAGCCCCCGAGGTCAGCAGAGAAAAAAAACTAATCCGTGTCCTCGGTTTTATAAACTTTTCGCACAGATTTATAGTTTGTATAAACTCATTTTCATCAACAAGAGCCATTCTCCAACTTGGAGAAATAACATTGGTCTCTACGAGCCGGTGAGAGGGCAGTGAGACGAGTGCTTAGGGGCCGTCTACAAACTACATCTCCAAAGAGAGATACAACAACAATATTTATTAATTTAATGATTAAATAAAGTAGTGTCTCCGAACCTACCTCAATTATACCTTGTCTCCTGCTAGTTGTACTACAGCACTTACTTTAAAAAAATAAGCATATTCATAATTTTGGGGAATTATTTTGCCAAATGTTTTTATGTCATATTTACAGAAAGACTGTGAGTAAGTTTGGGAGACTCAGGAGACTACATACATAACAGGGTTGAGATTATATACAAGCATTATTACACAAGGAGACCAGGCGAACAAAAGATGGAAAAAAAAGAGCTTAGAGGGGGGACTTCTGAGGGGAGTCATTTGACTTATTAAAATTTACCAGCAAATGTGGCTTCTAAAAATAGCTTAGTTCAGCTTTTTTGATTTGTTGCATCCATTCAATATGATTCATCGCATTAGGTCAAGGAAGTCTTCAGCAAGGGCAGGTGGTTAATAGAGGGCCCACCCACAGGGAGTAGTGGGGATAAAGACTTGAATGACAGATGGCAAGATTATGGCACATGAAGGTTAAATGACTAAGAAACTAGCAGTAGGCCTAATCCATAAAATGATGCAAACAGCATGTCACCTCCGAGGCCAGAGCTGGCTGTTATCCTCCAGGCGATGATAATTAGATTGTATTGGCTAACTGAGAGGGACCATGTTAAGTGTAGCAGGGAGGATGAAAGTGAGTGATTTAAAACACAGCAGTCCTTAACTGGGCTTGAATGAAGGTAAAAGGGAATGCGAAACTATGAAAATGACAACATTTTGCATATTGTATTTTTTATATCCATTGCACCATTTTAATTAAGCTCAACAGTCCATTTCCCTGCAAGTATAGCTCATTTATATGCTTCGTTAGCTGCAGTTTTCCCAAATAACAAAGTTACCTTATTATCTTTTTACCTTTTTTCTCAACCTTCAGATCAGATGAATGGCTGCCTAACACTCCAGCTACATAGCAGCTGCTGGAATTGTTCATGATTAGAGCTGCGGCTACAACACAATAGAGTACATGCTTAGTCACACAGTGAGGGACAGAAAACAATATGGAGCCATTAGTGTACAAACACGCTGACTCATCTGTGTGGCTGGTGCCATGCTGTTGTTTCTGCTCATTAAGAATGCCTTATGCATTTTAAAGCACTTGCTAGCTGTATAGGGTTTTCCCGCAGAAGATGAAACCAGAGAGATTTTTGAATGGCATTGTGTATGAAAACTGTCATTGTTTTCCCCAAAGTCACTCACAATTTGTCACACACATTTATGTTGCTATTATAATTTTACTATTTACTTTACTGTAGATATAATTTATAACTCTAATGTTTTACTGCTTTCTAAATATAATTTGTGTACACATAACCTTAGTTCACCAATTTGTGTGTGATATTACCAATGGTTAACTTCATCTTGACACTTTCCATTAGGTGTGATAGCATGCAAATGCTGTTTAAATTGTCTCCATTCTGCTTGATGATGAATCAGATATACATTTTAATGGTTGTATCACCATGTGAATAGAATACAGTATCTTCGCCATCATTTTCATCATCAGTGTTTCTCATCTGGTTTGACTGGTTTGATTTTTGATTTTTGTTTCCATTTAAAATTGCAGTTCTGCTGTCACAGCCAAACCTTTAAAGGGGTAAAATGCAAAAAGTACACAGGCCATTAAAATTATTTCCGTTTGGGTCCTAGGAGAAGGGGAAGTGAAAGGTTTTGGGCAGAGGATAAGTAAGTAAGTAGGATAGTAAAAATTACCTTTTTGTTAGAGATTAATTGCCGTTGTATTTCACACTAGTAAATGTTGCACTGTGATTTCAAGGTAGGAACCAGCAGCTTTTATTTTATTTGATAATTATTATTTGATTATTTATATGATCAACATGTTTTGTAATAACACATGTATTGACAATGTATTAGGACTAGTGTAGTCTGGCTCAACCGATGTACATTGCTGGGATAAAGCCTGACAACATCCGGTATGTGAAAGAGAAAGATTTGGTTGTCCCTCCTCTCTCACTTTCTCTGCTATTGGGTCTTAGTGCTGCCTAGGAGGCTTGTCATTGGTTTGAAGAAATACAAACACGTCAGAGTGTTTTTCCCCTATCCCAGAATAGATTGGCAGTGCAGACCATACTCCAGCTCCAACTGTGTGGCAATACATCTGGCAATGCTAGACTAGGAACATTGTGATTTCAAAGCACAAAAAAAAGTAGATCAATTGATGCATATAAACTTAATGATGAGTGATGATTGAATCCATTATTGTTAATATTATTTTTTTGTGATGCCTGGTAAAATTTGATTTAAAAATAGATATTTTGCCAGCAAGAATAATAGTTTCATGCTTGAAACGCTTGAAATTCAAACAAACCTAGGGGATAAATCATGACGCAAGCATGTGATTATTTTTGTTCATTTGATGTTTAACTGGTGCTCTTTTAATTACATAATCACATTGTGCCCTTTTCTAAAGTTGTTAAATGGCTCTTGATAACCCCAACTCCTAAAATGTGCAAAATAGTAGTGGATGGAAACATGCATTAATTAACATTTTCTTTTGCTGACTTTCTAATAATTCGGTTACAATTGGGATTTTAGGACTACATTGGGATAGAAACTTGGCTAGTTTCTTTTTTACTTGATTATCAAAAATAAAAGTGAAAAATTCATCACTAATAACTGAAGAGAGCTAAAGCCAAATAAACCATGTAAGATAACAAAGGTAGCTACCAGTTATCAAATGGTGACTAGTGAAAAAAATATGTATTTGTTGCAAATTTCCAGTGTGTTTAAGAGTACAAAAGAGACAGTACAGGTATCATTCAGTGAATGAAATTTACACAGTCATGTACACAAGCAGCGGAAACTCAAAAAAAAACTTCTGTGGTCAGCTGTGTGTTTTATCTACTGGTTAATTGGATGCTTTGTGGCACTATGAACTTTGCAGTTGATTAAGGCTGCTATCTCCATCGCGGCAGCCCACAGTTTTGGAGGCTGACCCGCAGGTTCAGAGACCCCACTGACATCCCCTGTGCAGCAACAAACTCCATCACTAGCCTCACTAGTCGGCTAATGAGTCTCCGTTGGCCAGTGTGACTGGAAGCACATGGGCAAATGGCAGAGCTATTCTTAAAAATGATTGAGGCATGACCTCACAGTTCTGATGTTAAAGAGCTGGATCACTGCTGTTTGCCACATTACGCCACATATTTCTGGATTGAACTTTTATACAGTTTGCTATAACTATTTAAGATTTTTTTTCCACAACAGGAAATAAAATAAAAATTGTAATTGTGCTAAACCTCTAATGATCAAATCCAAAGTTAAGAGTTGTCCAGAGTATGAACTTATGTTAGCAAAAAATCCTGTATATTAATACAAACCTTTGCTTTGGTCAATATGTTTAGTCCCTTGTGTGCAGCACACTGTTATTGATTATATTGATTATTGATTAAAGTATAGGTCAATAGAGGCTCTTGAGGGTTTTTCCAGCTTGGTTTAATCAAACATACATTTGTAACTTATTATTATTTACAAGTGTAAAGGTGAATGAATTGAAAACATATTTTATTTTAAAGACAAAATCAACTTATAAATATAATTTTGGTGTTTTTCCGGAAGAAAGGTTAAAGCATTGCCATCTGCTGTGATAAGATCAGTCCATTTTCTTTAAATGCATTCAAAAATAGGCTAAAAATACATTAAGGGGATTTCTTTGAATCTGACCTCGCTCTTACCTCATACCTCCTGACCTCACTCTCTAACAGCCTATTCATTTTGCTCACATTACAGCCTTTAAATACACTATGTGAATTGCAAATCGTTCACCCATGATGTGAATAGTTCTCTCTTTTTAGGCTTTGCACACATCTTGTTGTTTGATTAATATAGTAATAGGATCAGAGCAGTTACAGGCTTTAGGCACTTAGGGGGCAGGAGAGTATTTTGTCTGCACAGCATACATTTACTGTGATGAATTTCACATTGAGCTGTGTAAGATACAGTGAGTGTGGCGGTTTATAAACCTTGATCCTGAAGTTAACTCTTGGACAGAAAATCATCATCTTTATTATTATTATTATTATTATTATTATTATTATTATTATTATTATTATAATCATTAATATTATCACTGGTGACAGAGATACAAGGTTGAATGAGATTCAAAGATATTGAAGTGAACACTTGTGTCCACAAACACTGGTTTTTGAAGACATCACATACAGAGTAACAACTATTTGTCTTTTTTTAACAATGTAACCTTGGTTTAAGGATCACATTGTCCTCTATGGGTTGTTTTTTTATTTTTAAACTTAATCATCTAAATAATTATTGACAGTAGAGTTAAAGATAATACTAAATCAGCTGACATATTTAATATTGAATTAAAATGAATACAACTCTATCACTGTAAGGGCATTTATATGCAGCAGCTCGTCACCCAGATAAACAAATACACACAGTAGATAGGAAGAAAGAAAAATACTGTTAATGATTCTAAGGCCAATAATATATGTGAAATTTGTATTTATTACATTAATACTTAACTATGAATATATAGACTCCAGTCTAAAAAGATATTGACAATGACGAAATTCTTTTGTGAAAGGGACGCTAAGTGGCTACTGCCAATGTCAATGAAATGCAGCACAACACCCAATGCCGGAGCTATAAGCTGTAAGCTGCTTTTAGCACTTTGTTTGGGTGATTCAGTCTGTGTTTAGACCATGTAGTTGTCTCCCAATGGCTCTCAATAACACCCTCAGTTAACCCCCCCCTGGAAGTGTAGATGGTATTTACCACTAGCTCAGAGAGCCTACTGTACTACCTGTCCAGTGTGAATGATCAATACTATTTGAAAATCAGCGACAAACAGTTGAGTATAAAGTAAGCCAAAGTGACAGAATTTGTGGAACAAATCAAAGCTAAAATGCAAGTATGACATATTATTTATTAGATGGTCAGAAAACATGGCTCCAATGGGATACTAATGTTGCTTTGTTGCCTACCTAAGTAGGTGATTGTTTGCTAACATGTCAGCCATAAATACACACTTATGTCATTAGTATATCAGACTTCTGTTCCTGTGAGATTGCTGTCAGGTCAACAAGAGATTAGACTGCTACAGCTGTGAGGCTGTACTCAGGCACAGCTAAGTGCTGACGTCAGAAGGCTAACAACACATCATAGGTGTTGAGATATTTCACTGAATTAGCAAAAATGTTGACCTGCTATTGGTGCTAGAAGGAAAGGGGATCATCCAAGTCATTATAATTTATTCTGCAGGGACTTTGAATATATGTAGCAAATGTCACAATCATTGGATAGATTTCGTTTTTGTTTCGTTTTCGTTTCATTTTTATTTCATTGTCGATTGTCGTTAAACTTCTTGCTAGCTTGACTGAAATGTTCCCCGACCGAAATGTTTCAGATTTTTATTAAACAATGCCTTTCTTAAGACTGACAGGCCGTCCATAGAGTCTTGCAGCTAGTGTGTCTAAAAATCACCTAGTACTTCAATGCCACAGAAAAATCAATACAAATACTTTTTAGGCTGAAAGTTTCCTTTCTTGTGTTTACATGCCACAAATTTGACAGTGCATGAAAAAAATTATATTGGAGTTACTAAACAATTTGTGCTGTGCTAACTGTTTTGTACCAGGTGCAAATAAGAAGGCCTATTTTTATGTTTATTGCCTCTGTGCAAATGCATCCCTCCTCACCTTGGTCCTTCAGCTGTTCTATATATCACTTTTTACATAGGAATCTCTCTTGGGTTTGAAGTTATATGAAGTTTCTGCAGATAAATATAGCTTAAGGGCCTGGTACCCTCAATTTCTCCCACCAATCCTTCCATCTCCACTACTTCCAATACAGTGATAGATTATCTTCACCAAAATGTTATCATTACTGCAAAGGCGGCTGCTATTTTGAGGCATAGATTTCCTTATCGACTTGCCTGCAAATTTAAATGAGATTTAAATTTTTCATGTACCTCCAAATGGCCTTGGCTGTTAATGTCTTGATTTCAATGTGTGAGCTTTGAGGGAGCCAGAGCACCTTAGTGTGTAGTTTCCAGCAAGTCCCTCTGTCGTAGTCAGAAGAATAATTCATTCTCTCAACACTTGATTCATTAAGTCTGTATTTGTGAGCAGTTGCTGTGATAGTAATTAATCAGGGACATAGTTTGATGATCATTATGTGAAGGTACACAATCATCGGACTTGCAATTGAATGAAATGTTGGCTATATGTGTGAAACCCATTCAGACAGGCAAGCCTTTATTCCCATTCTGCTATAATTGCTTCTCATCCTTTGAACTGGGTTTAAACATCTGACCATGTAATCAATTTTGCATGCTTTGTATGGCTGTGCATCTGTTAGAATATGTCCTTTAGACCGCTAATTACTCAGATTCCTCAGCAACAACGACATACTGTATCATTTAGAAATTAACATTCAGAAAGACCTCCACATATTCCTTATATTTCATTGCATGCTCAACATTGTTGTATTGTCACTCTAACCATCCAGTGATCCAAACTAGCCACATTTCCACAGTCTGCAAGGTATTTCATTCATCAGTTGGCAAAGTATTCTTTAAGTTTCTTTGTGTGCAAAGGCTTGGGGCCACATTTCTCTCAACAAGGTTGCCTTCTTGGTCCTGCTATTTTATGCATCAAAGAGCTTGTTTTTCTAGTGAATGTGGGATGCTATAAATATCTTTTCTTTAACCCTTTAATAATATTAAAACTTATTGTTCTGCAAAAAAATTGTTAAATGTTAAAAGTTTACACAATTTATGTCCATTGCCTATATTCAGTGCCAGTGCAGGAAGTTGTTTGCACAGTATGTTGTAAGGCGGAAAAGTAAAGGTGAGGAGGTTGGCGTGTAGCATGTCTGACCTTTATGCAGGAGAACATAGTTAGTCTGAAGGGGATACTAGCATATCAATGCACAGCAGGCTATAGGGCATTTTTTCTTGAAATAGTATGACTTTATTCTCATAACATTCCAACTTTATTCTCGAAATCACAACAGATGAGCTATTAATGTCCAGGGGTTTATGAATAAATAAACATATTTTATAGGGTAGGAGACAATAACCCCGCTTGCAGTATGTGTCCTCCGCCAATGTTGAAACGAAACCTACGCCCTTGTCCAGGGGTGGGGGGTTGCAGATGCTGGTCAACCATTCGACAAACTTCATTTGAAGCCTAATTACACCTTAACTATTATTTCCAATACATTATTTGCCATAACAATAATCTTTTCCTATCCATAGCTATATTGTAGTTTCCATTTGCATATGAGAAGATGAGGTGAGAATTTTCAAGGTTTTGGCATTAGAAATAAAAAAAAATAAATAAAAAAATATTTGTAATGCTGTATCATTCAATACTGATCTTCTTGTGTGGAGGTGTTAGAGTTTGGAGGTAATTGGAAAATCTGCCTTTAGTAAGGAGACCACATTTCTTCTTCTCCTCTCACTCACCATCTGATTTTTGCAGCCTTCCAATCAAGAGTCATTTCCTGTAAACTTCTAACTACTTCTTCTTCAGTCAGCACTTACGGTTAATTTTTTATTTTCCTCACAAACTCTCGATTCTGATTGCTATGCAGCTTAAATTGGCCTATCTAGTCCTTGCAGGCTCAACCTTGTTCTGTGTCACATTTACGCATACACATGACCAGGACATCAGTTCCCTGTGGTGTAAACCTGTGAACCACAAGCTGTGAAATGGGAAGCTATTGTTGCAGGGTGTTTTCATAAAACCTTTCATACATATAGCTAGGAAAAGTATCAACTGTTATGGCCGCTGTCACGACTGTTTCTTCACAGGGACCATTACCTGGCTCACAGTCACTTTCCCTCGGCTAAACTTAATTGTAACTTGACCGGTTTCTGTAATTTCGTAAGATGTTATACAAATTTTTTTTGCATACGTTTTTGTCTATGTTATCACACCAGTTCAATAGAATTGGCCACATGACTGTTATTGTTTCTCCTCAAGTTGACCTGTGAACTCTGTCTGTGACTTGAGATCTCCTGGGGGCTGGCATACATCCACAAAAAGGGAGAAAAACACACCGATGAAGAGGACTTAAGAGAGACAGATAGAAGAAGAAATAAACTAAAAGCCATAGATCGAGGGAGAATGCAACATAGATAAGAGTGCGTTTGAAGAGAACATCAGCAGGCTACATAGCACTCAGGCAGACCTCTCTCCTCCATACTCACGGAGGACCCATCTCAGCAGATGAAAGCAAGAGCTTCTTTGAGGTGGCGCCCTGGCAGTATCCCTGCATCCTGCATCAAGTAATTGAAAGACCTAAGAGTATAGGGAGCTCGAAGAAAGGGGCGTCTGGGCTGGGTCATCCTTGCAAGTTTTGGATTTGCAGAACGTGAGAAGACTTGGCTTGGAATTGTTTTTTAGTAATTGTTCAGTTAGCAAGAAGGTAGCTAAAGAGGAAAGAAGAACAGAAAGCAGCAGAAATGGCTCAAAAAGATATGGATGTGTGCACACAATATATTATAACATACTCTATCTCAGTAAAAATGTGAAAACGTGTAATGGTTTGTTATAGCAATCAAATTTAATCAAACTTTTGACTTATTTGTATAGCACCTTTCATAGTGGTCATTTTCAATTTAAAGTGCTTTACAGGTTGAGTTAATAATAAGAAAGTAGAAATTATAAAAGGGAACATTATAGAAAAAAATGCAAAAACTAGAGTACATAGCACCTTCTGTATTCAAAATGTAATTACTGATGCAGCTTTCATAGTGGATGCAATATAACACATAATATATGCAGTACCTGCTGTGTTGTGATGGTTTATATGGCTGCGGATATCATTTGAAACTGGCCTGGTAAATCTGACCAAATGAAGTAGAAAGGACACTACAGCACAGGATGTGATGTAGTGTGTTGTGTGTAAGAGAGATCAAGAAAACGAAAGGGAAAGAATATTATATCGGGGGATTGAAATGTTCCTGAATGCGCTCAATGGATCAGTGTAATCTCAGTAAAATCAGAGTCAAATCAGAGTCAATGTGTCTGCACGCTATTTAATCCTCTCTGCCATGACATATAACATGTTGTGCAGCTACATTTTAAGATGAATACATTACACATCTAAAGCTGTCGCATTTGCAGTGAATGTTTTCATCATTTTAAAAGTTGATCCACGCTGCCGATGAAGTCTGTATTTACCTTCATGTTCTTGATGAAATAAGCAGGTGTGTAAAAGTCTCTGAATCACATGGTAAAAAATAAAATAAAACTATATGTTGTCGTTGCACTGTCCAAAGGGAAAAACTCACACCTTCGTCATCTCTTTTTTTAAAGGTCTCTCCCTCCTGATCCTTTCCATCCCCACTTGTTTTCCTCCCTCACTACCTCTGTTTTTTTCTCTCCAGTGGATGAAACAGAACATGGTTTCTCATTATCAGCCAGACTCCTCCCTCTCTTTGACTGGTGGTGTTACTCCTCCCTCCCTCTTGTGTGGAGAGCTCGCCAGTGTGCGTTAATCCCGGATTGCGCTGTCCTGTCGTCTACATCCCGTTGTTGTGGGGGGGCCATGGCACGGCTCCAGGACCCCTGTGCTTACACAGGAGAGAAGTGAACGAATGAGAGAGAGAGAGAGAGAGAGAGAGAGAGAGAGAGAGAGAGAGAGAGAGAGAGAGAGAGAGAGAGAGAGAGAAAGGCAAGAGAGGGAGAAAGGAGAGAGGTACAGTTGGGCTGTCACAGCTGCTTGAGCACTGCACTGCACTGAGTGTTGTCGAGTTTCAGTCACACACACTCTCTCACATTAACAAGGGAGAAAAGAGAGAAAAAGGAAGGATGACGGCCAGTTTGTCGCAGCTGTGGGTGCAAATGTGAATGAAGAAAGAGGAAACCTCAGTCACTGGGTTTCACCACATTGCAACCTCTCCCTGCTCGCTGCTGCGTCTTCCTCACTAGTCACACTTAAGAAAATCCAGAACTCTTTGACTCTCTGACATGGAGTCTCCCACCAAAGAGATCGAGGAGTTTGAAAGCACTGCCCTGAAGTACCTGCAGCCGGAACAGATTGAAAAGATTTGGCTCAGGCTCCGGGGACTGTGAGTATATCCACTTTTATTGTTTTCAACAAGGGTGTGTGTGTGTGTGTGTGTGTTTATGCGTAAGCTAGGTTTTTAATATTTACAAGTGTATTTATCTGTAATAGCTGTAATATAAACATACAAATAGGATTCAAGAAAAAGCTTGTCATAATAAAATCTACATCTCACACTGGTTTTGTTTACAGCATGTCTAAGTTGCATCGTGCGTGTGCGTGTGAATGTGCGAGTGCGCGTGTGCGTGTGCGTGTGTGTTTCTATCAGAGAGAAAGAACCAAGGATAGATTGATTGAGTGAAACCCTAAAAGAGCCTCAAACCAAACAGCTCTGTGCTACTTCCTTTGAACTATTTTGAATGTGTTGTTTTACCTTATTATACAGCTGAAATGTTAACTGAGGGAGTGTGTTTCTCACTTGCACCCATATTGCATGTTTATTCAACTTTGTTTTAAAGAGACGAGGAAAGTATGAAGTTTTGGTGGTCTCCACATGCCAGGTAGCCTTTTAACACCTGTTGTCCTGTTGTCCCATTTTGAGTTTCATAATGGATGTTTCAATTTCAATTATGAACAAACATATCCTCCATATACTTAGTTCTACCAGTCTTTTGCCTCTTTGGTACCCATACTGTCTCTTTAAATAATACAAAAGTCTCCTTAAGCCTCACATTTCTTCCTTCTTTCTCTCTTAAAACACCCAATAATATATTACTTTCTCACATCCACCAAACAATCAACACCTCTATGACCTTTCGCCCTGTGAAGGGAGCCCCGCGCGTTGTATTTGCAAGTTGAAGTTGAAGTTTTTTCTTTTCCAATTTCAGTTCTTTCTTACTCAGCAGTAGGGAGGGGATGGTAGTTATGCTAGGAGGGTGGTGTTTAGAAAATAATCAATAATGTTACTGCAGTTTCCCCGCCTTATAACAAACGAGGACTAAATAGACCGTTTCATGGGGCTGCAGTCAATCTACCAGCCTTGCTCCCATCTCCTTGTCACTCTATTTTATTTGCTTTTTTAAAAGTTATTTTCATGTCATGATATTTCCATTGTTCCATGATTAGTCATTGTTTCTCTTTCTTCTGTGTCAAAAGCTTGATGTGTCGGTCCCTCCACGTCCATCCACCATCATCCTCTGCCACATTTACTTTCCTCGGCTGACTTCATTGTCTCTTCCATTTGGTCACCCTTGTAAATCCCCTATCATAACCATCTGTCTTTTTAGATATTTGATGGATAGTGAGTCAGATGAATGTAACGGGGGCCCGGGCCATTTTTCTTTTTTTTTTTCATCACGACTATGGTGCAGTCTGCCTGTGCTCTGAGGGCTCCTGTTGCGTGTCAGAGATCACATTAGCCTTTAATCTCACAAAGAGCTTCCATCAGAAGAGAGAGGGAGCTCCAACTGACAGGCATCCACCACAGATGTTAAAGCTTCAGAGTGTATGTTGTGTGTTTCATAGGGAGAGATTGACAATATGCAGTATATGACTGTGTTTGTGTGATTGGGAAAGGTTGACTCTGCATGTGCTCGAATGGATGTTATAGATTGGAAGTGTATTTGGCAGCTTAGTGACATTTACTGTATGTGCTGCCAGCTTATCCCAGGCGATTTAGCAGCTGTATGATTTGTGTCTGTGCAGGCAGAGTGTATAAGTGTGTGTGTTGGATGGCCATCACAGCACTCTCTCTGGCACCATGTACTCCACAGAGTACACCAATCATCATACATAGACAGAGAGAACATTTGCTTTGCACAGTTTTCCCGCAGCTCAACCTTGAATAAAGCCTGGTGGCATCCACTGATCAAGGCATGAACAATGTGTTGTATATAATTACTTACCTTTACCTTACCATTACTTTTTCCATCAGTGAAAAAATTCCATTGGATTTCCATTGATAAATTGGATCTCTGCAACACACCCAACCTCTCTGTCACCCACTGATTGATGGAAATCAATGAATTATTAATCACTTGATCAACAGTTCATCACAGAGAGCTCCCTTAAGGGATGGGCAACTGAGATGAGATGGTCCAAGGTGGATCAAGGTGGCCAGATGACTGATTTGCACTGACTAAAATAAAATAAGATAATCCAAAACAAACAAGCTGCTGTTAGCCATTTAGCTAGCAACTTGAAAACGCCCACACATTTACTTTAAAAGGGTAACATGATGCATCTCTGTGACCTTTATAATTACAATAAATCCTGGAATTTCCATGACCCCTTTCAACCCACATCATCATTATGCCGAGGACATTGCATTAAAGCCTTCTAATTAGGAAAAGCTCTATGTTGTCGATACACACACACTTTAGACGTAAAGCAAGCTAATGGGGAGGAGGTGAGGAGAATAGGAAATGTCTATACATATTTTCCTTCCTGACCTTTTTCTTATGTATCTGCCCCTTGTGTGCTTTTGTTATCTTTGTTCTTCTCTTACCGTAAAAATCTTCTTTTTTTGATAGTTTACTCTTTGAAACTCCCAACACGCTCTAAGACGCCCATCTGACTTTGTCTTTAATTTTAATTGCTTGATGGACCCCAAGTGATTGATTTAGCCTTTTTCCCCACTAGACGTGAGGGGGCTCTTAACATACTGTATCTTTACAGGGAAAAACTTTCTTAGTTTGCAGCAGGGGCGATTCTAGGATCCGACACTTAGGGGGGCTCAGCCCCTAATGAGAATGGAACACGGATACAGTGCCTTGCAAAAGTGTTAACCCCCCCCTGCTTAATCAGTAATTTCACTGAATAACAATGAATACATGTATTTATTATTATAACAGAGGATGAATGAAAAATATTGATATGAAATAACTAGTCTCTGTATGGACTACCAGAATAAAATTAAATGATAATGGTGTAAACAATAAATAAATCCAAATAAAACATTCCTTGACTGGGTTACAGGTGCTTCCCTCCACTTCGCTATTATGAGTGCCTTAAGTGTGCGTGTGTGTGCCTGTGTGTGTGTGTGTGTGTATTCAGCTTTTAGAGCCAGAGTGTTATCTCTTCATAGAGGTGTGGGTGTGTTTTAGGCCAAATGTGTGTGTGTGTGTGTGTGTGTGTGTGTGTGTGTGTGTGTGTAGTCATGTAGGTAGGATGTCAGGGGGTGGTGTGTGGCTGCAAGTGTTTATGCATATCATTATACTTCTCTTAAATGCCTCATCTGCATAAGTGATTGTAAGCATGAGGAAAGGAAACAACCAGTGTAATTAAGGGAACTTTACTTATTTACATATAATTGCTATATATTCATATATTTAGTCTAGTATAATTCTCCTGGTTTCTTATTTTTATTTTTTGGGACATGGTCTGGTGTTGAATGCACATTTGCTCTCAAGCAAGAACATTTTTGTATTCTTACCTCAAACATCTCTTACTTGTTTCTGTGAGGTTTGCTCTTTGACTTGGAACGAGTGTTCTAAGTCAGAGTCGCCAAACGTATTGCTCGTTACAACGTGCATGAGTAGGATATTTGATCATTAGCATAACCATTGCCTAAAAAAGGCCACCTGTTCCAATCCGTTTATGGAGAAATTTAATACAGAAGTGTTCCAAAAACTAAAAAGACTGTGACCGAAATAAAGAATGAATAGTTTGACTTGGAGTTAGATTGTTAAGAAACGTCTTTAAAAAGCAAATTGGTCCATGACCTAGAAAGGAGGCGGTCACGGCCCTGAGGCAGCTGTTGGACGTAGAGATCTTTTTCCAAACAACTGAACTGTAAAAATTGCTTTGCCAAAAATATGTCAATAATATTGTAATAAACTTCTCACTAAATTGGCAAGCTATGATGATAATGATATGGTGAGCGTATGAATTTCACAATATTGCAAAATGTCATGTTGCATAACATTTATTTGTATTTCAGTATCATAGGTTAATTTCAAATTAATTCAAATTAAGGCATTGTGATTCTTTGTGATTCAAACCAGGGTTTGTTTTTTTCCTGTGAAAAAAGGCAGACTATCCGCACATGTTATAAGACCAAATTTCATTCGTATATAAGAACATATTGGTAAACGTGACAAATTCTTTGAAATCTCTTGCATTTGCCATGAGTGAATCGGTCCGTATGAATGCTTCTTGCAGATGGCCCAGTGGGTTTTATTTCTGTCTAAAAGTGAATCCAAGATTAACATTTCAATCAATTCCTCACTATCCTTATGTTTGTTTTTTCTCTCAGGCGCAAGTACAAGAAAACGTCCCAGAGGTAAGACTTGCTGCAGGGACACTGGACCTCCTCCTCCTCCTCCTCCTCCTCCTCCTCCTCCTCCTCCTCCTCCTCCTCCTCCTCCTCCTCCATCTTACCATCTGCTCCTTCTCCATCTTCTCTTCCATCTCCTCCTTTCCTCTGATTTCTGGATTTCCTCCCACTTTCCTACATTCCTGGGCCTACTTTTACCAGTTTTTTTCTTTCTTTATTATTCATTGTTGCTTGTCTTGCAAAGCACTTTACAGCTCTGTTATGACAGTGTAATTAAATAAAAGTTGTTATTAATATTAGTGCTATATGATTAGTATCATTATTATTGCCTCCTTGCATCCACCATCATTCCTGAGAGACATTCCAGAAATTCAACACTCATATGCATTTATAAATACTTTAACTGGTGCTTTCTCTCTTGTATCGAAACAAATGTCAACTCATTGTCATGACCAGATAACTAGCAACCTAGTGGACAAAAATTATGGGCACACAGTTCTTTTAGAACTATAGACAACTCAGAACTTTAAGCTTGACGAACAACTTAAGTGCCATGCACGTTATCTTCTCTATTATGAAACTCTCATTTGTTTAGTTCTGTTGGAGATGCTCAGGGGAAATCAGGCTCTCTCTATTAACTGGGACTTGTATGCATGTATTTACAAGCATGAAATCAAGGATTCATTGATGTCACTGGATGCATGGGTAATGTAGATTTAAGTATCATTTGTAAAAGATGTTTCTGTATTGATCTGAAACATGCTAACAGTGTCCTTTATTATTCGTTTCATCTTCCTCTGTGATAATTTTTTTCCAATGCAAAGGACATATTCTTATGCTTTAGAAGACCCAACAGACCTTGTAAAAGTGTAAAACGTTTAGGTCCCATCTGGAAAAATGATGAGGATATTTTTATTCCAATATTTTGTGTATAGTCGGAAGTGGAAATCAAACTAGCAAGTTTCATTTGTGGTAAGTGGTTGAACCTCCTAGCTCTAAGATCATTCATACTTATTGGATGTCCAACTCTTGCCAAAACCTTCACTTTTTGTATGTTCTCTACACTCTTTCTCTCTCTCTGTCTCAAAGCTTAGTTTTTTATAAGAGATGTTTTTTTATGTTTTTAAATGAATAGTTGTGTAAAATGCATTTAATTGTTATGCTCATCTACATTAAACAATTACAATTTACTCTCCTCTGTTTGGGATTGAATGGAAGCATCCAGTTTTCCCAACCAAAGGCAGGGGCCAGAAAAGACAAAATCCCATAAAAAGACAGGGACCAACAATACATTTGGTACAGTATCTACTGTCTGACTTGTCTGTGGCAACCCCAAGACCACTATTCCTATTAAAGAATATAAATCTTTAAAATCGGGTCATAAACATATTGCTTACTTTACTAAGTAATTTTCTAACACAACTCTTCACTGTAGTTTTTAGCAAACATTTCTCAAACAGGTGTAAACAGGGCATTTGTCAGGGACTATTTTGGGTCCTATATTGTTACACATTTGGTGCTCTAGAGCGTATTTACAGCAGCAGGAAGGTGTATGTGGGATTGACTTAAAAAGAAATAACATTGTACATGTTCATCATAATGAAGTCACATGTCACAACAGTTTGACTCAATAGTTTTTGGACCACAATGGAGCTCTGTGGCACAGAGGAATAAGCTCTTTCGCTATACCAGCACTTGATAGTAGGATCAATACATTGTTCATTTTTGTCTTTGTCATGGGGTTTTTGATAATAAAAACAATACAGAATACCACCAGCTGCATCCTAAATTAACATATCCTCCAACCATATATATTCATAATTTTCAAATGTGAGCATTTTGGACTATTTAGGATAAAATAATGTTTATTTCTACATACAATACACCACTTCTCTTCTCTTGTGTGAACTCAGTAAATAGGAAATTGTAGGTGATCCATGAATGAATCTCATAATAAAAATAGGTTGCTGTAGTGCCGCACTAATGCGGCTTCCTATGAAGTGTGGGATTGCCGCACAGTTGGAATAATTGAGCGAAACTCTACTCATGCTGCTTATTGGCACAGTGTGTGGTCATTTGGATTGGTATAGAGCTAGCTGTTGGAAACTCTCCTTCTCTCTGTCTCTCTCACTTTTCTGCTGGGTGGGTGAGTTCCTATGTGGAGGAGATGGGTGATTGACAGCTCCATATGTGTCTGTGTAATTACGGCCGGGCTAATTGGCAGAGAGGAACACTGGGACATTGTCATTACTGACACACCAGTCCAAACCCTCACACATGCAGATGGAGAGATGGGGAAAGGAGTGTTTGTGTGGAAAGGGAGTTAAGAGATGCAAGAAAGGCTGTAAAGAAAGGAAAGATGGCATGTTTAGGTCTTTGTTTGTGTGTTTTATGTGGGTTTGGAAACCGTTTGCCTGTTACTATTTTGATTATCGTTTTAATCACATGGCAACTATTGTGCTTTTTAACAATTTCCAGTTTTCTATGCTCCGCCCCCTTTGGTAACTGTTGCTATGCCTGTCAAACCTGCCATTCTCGCCACAATACATACCGGTGGCTGATTTAGGCTACCATATTCTCAGTCATTTTTTACAACCACGAGTCCATGATTTCAAACAGAGGAAGACAAAAGAAGGCTTCTTGATTCTAGCCTGTGACCGTTGATTTTGAAATGGCGTCGCTGGAAGATTTTATCAGATGTAGCTAGCTAGCTAAGTATGCTAACACCAGCTCTATTAATTGTTTGAAACCGCTGCCTCTGGGTGACTTCTTTTAAAATGAGAATCCTTTACAAGAATGTCTTAAATATGCACTTGATGGCTACATACATGATATCGTGATATAAGATGGAGGCTAAAGCTGCATGTCCAAGCAAATGGTCTGCAACCTTACTGGTTGATGATCCACGTAAAGACAAAACAGCATTGCTAGCCTTAGTATTAAATAGAGAAATATATCAGATTGTGTTTGAATTTTAACATATCCACAATGTTCCACTTCCAAGAAATTCCGCATGATGTCCCTCTTTTCGGCCAGATGTCCGTTACCGTCCGACTCTCTTTGTGTTGGCATTCTAAACTCTGGTGGTTTTATGAGAACTATGGTTAACTGTTCCTCAGATCTCTGCAGGGTAAATCCCGACAGTTAGCTAGACTATCTGTCCAATCTGAGTTTTCTGTTGCACGACTAAAACTACACATACTTCACCAAAACAAGTTTCTTCCCAAGTCTATTTGGCAGAACCTCCTTCGCAGCTCTGTGGAGGTAGATCTGGCAATGCAAGACTACATATTTTTCTAATTTCTAATTTAATTTCTAACATATCCCTGTCTGGATCCTTACTTTACACATTTGCACAGACAAGACTAAGGTTATCATAGTTTTACTGATACGTGATGTGAATGCTAATGGTATCTTAACTCTTGCCCTAGGAAGTAACGCCAGAGACAGTTTAGAACTGATGCGCCCCTACTCAGAGTAGTTTCCTGTATCAGTGTCACGTGGGCTCCGCCACTGCCACGCCTCTTTAGGAGACCAGTGGCATGTCCTGAGTGTATTGAATCCAAATAGGGCAAGAAAGTGTGAACACAGATTATGACCGATTATTTTGCCCCATAGTACCCAAAGTAAAAATTTGACCCATTCTTCACAAGTCACATACAGTATCTTCTGAACATTCTGACACAAATGGCATTTTTCAGACAGACACATCAGGAGAAAATGAACTTGTTCAAGACCTGTTTTTGTCTCAGGACCAAACTCCTGCGAGATCTGGCAACACAGAAAAAGCTAACATCAACTTGTTTGTGAACGCTCTAACAAAGCGATGCTAAATGTGTCTTTTAGCTGTGTAAATATCTAATGTTAGCAAAAGAAAATATAAATAAATTATACCAAAACCTTTTATCGATCCACACAATGTTTACTACACTTTAAAACGAGGCCACGCCCATTTAGGAGACAGGATGTGTGTACCGTTTCATACCATTGGTGTTGCTTGAAATGCGCTATCTGTAGTATAGAGGATCTTTGGTTACACTGGGTTAGGTTGCTATGGTAGCTAGTAAGCTAGTTAGCCAGACATGCTAACATTTGCAGTTTACATTGGGTTGGAGCAGACAAACACGTTCTTTAAATCATTCCTTGCACTTTTGCTTTTGTTTTTGTAGTGGCTAAAAGAAGACATTAAAACCTGCTTTTGCCACATCCACATGTGCAAAGCTATGAAGTGAAGAAATCAAAGCTGAACAAACTTGCCATGCCTAGTTATGGTTGCTAAGCTGTGATTGGGAAATCGTTGTTCAGGAAATGGGTTTGGTGAACAATCGATTTAAAATGTGCATGTCTTTGACATATCTCTGCTTAATCTCTTGCTTCTGAATGTGCCAGAGCAAATTGATTCAATCCACTTGCAAATAAAAAAGCGCTGACAACTTCTATTAAGTTTACAAAAAAAGGCATTGATCATCCAAGCACCACCACTTACAGTGATTGTTCATCAACAAAGCAACATGCAGATGGTTTGTGTGTCTCTTTGTATTCCCTGACAGGCGCTGCCTGAATACTGCACTGAATGAAACAGGCTTTTACTTAAGCCTGTAAATATGCTACGGTCACTCCTTGTAGCCCAGCTTTTTAAGTGTTTTCCAATCTGATCCAGGCAAGCCTGCAGCCTTAAATGGACTTATGTTTGTCTACCCAGTTGCCAACTCTGTTAAGAGTGTGTGTCTGTGTGTTTATGTGACAGTTTTTTTTGTCTCCTTTCTCTCCAACAGTGCTGCTGTGTTTGTTTCTTAATGAAGCATTGGAAGCTTTGCATAGGCCTACATGTTTTCAGTGGCAGTATTGACTCCAGGCTGTAGACTTGGCATCTACAGGTCTCCTCCATTTTGCTCTAGTAAATATCTGTTTGTGCGAGACAGAAGTTTTGAGATCAAGTGCAGTGTGTCTATTCAGTGTCTTGGTGCTTAAACCTGTCGTGTATTTCAGAGCTGCTTTTGTGTCTTTTTTTGGGTCATTCCAAGTTTCAAGGTAGCTGAGATAAGTCAAATCTAATCTAAATCTTAGGTTAGTCTCAATTCTACAGCTCTGCATCTATACTTCATTGCATTTAAAGTACAGGTTTGCAAGAGATGTCAAACAAAACCTTTTAATTTTAGTTTTTTATTTTCTTATTTTATTAGAAAAGGATGTTCTGGTTTGTCTCCATTACATACTGTAATACTAACTGACTTTTGGTGATCTAAATGCCAAGTAGGAGGCATATGTCTTTTTTACCCCATTGTATAAAAAACCTGTAAGATAGGAAGTAATTATTATTTTCTTTTCTGAAGAAAGTGATTGAAGAAAGTGCTACATACAGAAACCCAAACTTTATAAAGAGATAAACATGTCTGTATGTGCAGTACAGTGGAAAATAGCAGGGCGTAAGTTACCATTTAGGTTTTAGCAACCTGGGGAGAATATACATTCTACAGCTCAAAAACTTACACATAGAAAGTATTTTATATGCTAACATTTGTACATATATATACTGTATATACGTATATATACTTCTCAAAGTGCCATGAAGTTAAATCAATGAAAACAGTAATATGTATATAGGTAGCTCTTGGTCCACATAGTATGGCATATAATTTGCATAAAAATAACAATAGAGGAAACTGAATAACAAAAATCCCCACATTGACAGAGGGAAAAAAAACAAGATTAATAGAGAGGAGAACATATATTGTCAGGGAAATTGAACTCTTTGGTTAATGTCAGCAATCAGGGAGCAAATCTCCCTTGCATTGGATGCCTTTCAATAACTACTCATTAGATGCCATTATCTCAGTCTCTCTGACTCTCTTTTATTGTGGTTCAGGGACACCACAGCTATTGGGCTATTTATTGAAGATGATTACTTTGGAACCAACAATGCAATGCTGCTATTAGTCTCACTTTTGGATTAGCCGGCTATGGAACAAATGCAAATCACATCTCATAAAACAAACAAATAATTGTCTCTTAAACTATAAAGGCCACAATATTACAGTGTTAGTAAAGATGATGATGTGTTCAGATAATGAATTAAAAAATAATGAAGATACACACTGCAATAACATATGTTTATGTGCCAAAACTCTGAACCAAATAGCAAAGGAAAGAAAAGAAATACTATTTAAAATTGCATTTTGATGAAGTTTTTGTTTTGTTTCTACAGCTAACAGTTCAGTTAGCATTTAATATGCAATATTCATTCAACTGGCTAATTTAAATGTTTTGTGTGCGAGCAGCCAAATAAGTGTTTGTTTATCATCCATGTTTAAAGGTCCCATGGCATGAAATTTTCACTTTATGAGGTGTTTTAACATTAATATGAGTTCCCTCAGCCTGCCTATGGTCCCCCAGTGACTAGAAATGGTGATAGGTGTAAACCGAGCCCTGGGCATCCTGCTCTGCCTTTGAGAAAATTAAAGCTCAGATGGGCCAATCTGGAATATTGCCCCTTATGAGGTCATAAGGAGCAAGGTTACCTCCCCTTTCTCTGCTTTGCCCGCCCATGAGAATCAAGCCTCATGGTTTTCAAATGAGCAAAGTGGCATTTGGTCAAGGCAACACCTCAACCCTCCACCTTGCCCCCCCCTCTCACCTCCTCAAAAGCTACAGACTCAGAAATGGCACATACTAAGGACTGGCTCTAGTGGCTGTAATTCTGCACCAAGGCTGAATTTTGTGAAAGACTCTTTAGATATGGTATTAGGGGACCACTAGTAGAGTACTAGAAAAGTAGAGAAAAAAACCCTGTTGGGTGGTATCATTACCAGTTAGAAAAATATGTAGAAATATGTTGTTATTTAATTGTACTGTGGCTCTAGCTCTCTCATGATTTGCCAGCTTTATATGGTGGCCACCTACAATCTCTTATATGTCTAAGGACTAACCAGACTAAGCACTAGCTAAGTCAGTAGACCTTTTATGATATAAAACTAAGGAGTTTATTTCTTCGTTTCAGTCTGTGGTTGCTTTAACAGAGAGCAGTCCAGCTGAGCGAGCTCAAGACCTCAATTTCAGCCATTAATGACTCGCTGTTTCTTCTGTAATAGTTTTGTTGTTTTGATGAGTTGTGGCTTTTTTTTTTTTGGGGGGGGGTTGTTTAGTGAACATTTTGTGTGTAATTTAATCTAATGCAGCAGAAAACCTATTGTTATTGTGATTTTGTGTTTCATTGTCTTGCTGTGGGTTACAGTACAGATACACTAATGATTATGCCTCTCTTGCTGTTTCTTTTCTCCCTCTGACTTCTCTTCTCCTCCTTCTTCCTCCCTTCACCCCATCTCCTCGTCTCTTCTACTACCTGATGATTAGAGGGGTTAATTGCCCGGCTCAATTGGATCTTCACGCTTTGGCTAATTACATTCTTGTCAACCAATAATTTTTCTTTATTTTTCTTTTTCTTTTTCCTTCCCCTCCGCTCCACATCAGGTGCTCCTTTCTTTTCTAAGGTAACCGCCTCAGTTAGCATGATCCACAGTTTTCTAAACCATGCAGGTGCTAAAAGACACCCTTCAGTTTGTGCATCGGAACACATGCACAAACTAAAAGCATAGAAGATTCACATTCTCTGATATACAACATACAACTATTTCACAGACATATGCAACATAGAAAAATCACTGCTTGGATATACTGAAGTGTGATGGATTTCCCATTCATGCCAAACAATACCCCTCAATAGCTGCACACAATGGGACAAATTACTTTGTTTTTCTTTGCTTATCTTAAAGGTACTTTAAAAGAGTGTATGCAGAAGCACTGCACTTTAGTTATACAGCAAAGGGCTTCTACCCAGATTATTTTCTCTCTTGAATACCTCAGAAGTACATTATTTAGCTGTAAGTGTATTGCTAGTCTGAAGATTGATTACGAAGACCTAAATGATTAGCTTTTATCCTAAGTTGAGGCTATGGCAGAGATGAGAGCAGAAACTTCACACAAGGCTTACCTTTCCTGCTGCCTGTAGCAGATAATATTGCAGATTTATGGTGCAGATTGTCTCCTTAATCTGGTTGTTTATATCCATCCTTCCTCCAACCCCCCTGCCGCTTTATCCCATCTCTACCCTGGTCCCTGCTTACTGTTTGTCCAAAGGGTATTACCCCAAGTAGACAAAGAGATAGAGCAGAAATGTGTGACTATTTCTTAGTGTCAGTTTGCATATTTCAGAGTGAGTAAAAATATTTGTTCACGCTGTGTGAGAATGCGAAAAAATAGACATCAACCTGTGGTGTTTTGTATGCTGAATGTGTGTACTCATGTGTGATGACTAGCAGCCATCAGTGTGTGTGTTTGTGTGATACTGTGTGTACTTTTCTTTCCATTCAGCTATCTATCATCTCACCTCATTCATCTTCAGCTGCAGTCATTTGGGTCCTAGTGGGAGTTGCAGACATATAGTATATTCACATACCTTCTGTGGCCCACAGCCTCTGTCATAACCAATGTGAAAGACTATGTCTGCAAAATAGGCTTCCACTGCTAAAGCAGGAGATGGATAAAGGCAAAAAGAATGCATGAGATTGATCTAGGTAATATTTATGTATGCTGATCTTTCTTGTGCTATCAAAGAAGGTTGGTGGAGTATGGGAATGAGCTCTGAGTGATCTTGCATGACCAGAACTTGGAAGAAGTTAGCTACAGTAACATTTATGCTGTGGTGATAACCTTGATTGTGTTTGGAGGCCACATTTTTTGTGTTAATTGAGTACTACATGTATGTACAGCATTAGAGCTGGAGGTAGTTAGGATAGATGTAGGGCGAACATGCAGACACCAGAAAAAACAAGGGTTTGCATCCTGATTCTGGGATGTGATTATGTTTAGGTAACAAAAGTAGTTAAGGTTAGGGAAAGTTATATCATAGTTTTGGTTAAATGCTAATAAACATTTCTCAACTTTGCACACTTTTTAATCCATTGCTGCAAGCACCTTAATTAACCATGAAAAAGCTTTATAAAGCTATAGTTACCACAAGAGGATAAGATTACATATCATTTTTGCAACTTGCTAAATACACATTCCCTCATCTTAATAGAAAATGAAAGTCAATTTTAATAAGAATATTGATTGTTTAAACCCCCTCATATAAATGTAGTTTTTATTTCAGTAGACAATGTTGCAGTTAAACATGTTTTCATGCAGTATTTCACTGGATGTGAAGCCCTGGTTTATGTGTATGGACATCATTTGTTGCAGGGGCATAGCAATGGTGGAGCAAAGTGTAATACAACTGAATTATTCTTTCCAACTAGAAATAGCATTTCCTGCAGAAAACGCCTGTGAATGCTGAAAAGCTAAATTGCTAAAGCTAAACTAGATTGCTGGCTTTAATGCGTAAGAAGGTAAAGCAGTGAGAATACCTGGAAAAGTGGGAATGGTTTAAATTACTATACATTTTAAAATCAATGTAATATATGGAACAAAAGTGGAATAATTTATTTTTTTTCCGAAAAACACTTAATTGCTAGCTTCAATGTGTAAGAAAATATGAAGTTGTAGGGAAATGTGCAAAAGTAGAAATGGTCTAAGTAATATGAATGTCTTTAACAAGTTGAATAATACCATTAAGATGATTTTCCAAGGCTTGCCACTCTAGTGATGTCATCACCCACTAAGTCAGGCAATACCCCATTATAAGCAAAGAAAAAGTTGAACATTTCCCGTCATGTTCTTAAAGAGATGAATATTTTGGTATTTTAGTGATTTGTAGCTGGACATCAGAGGTGTCAAGTAACGAAGTACAAATACCTTACTTAAGTAGAAATTTTGGGTATCTATACTTTACTGGAGTAATTATTTCACAGCAGACTTTTTATTTCTACTCCTTACACACAATTATCTGTACTTTCTACTCCTTACATTTAAAAAATATTGCCTTGTTACTCTTATTTCAGTTTGGCTTTGCTTGTCATTGTTCAAAAAAACAAAAAACCTATCCACATAAATCGCGCCCTCCGCATAGAGTAAATTTGATTGTGGTATTTGTACGCAATCCATCGCACGTGCACATGACACAAATCACATCACACTCCAGCAAGGAAATAGCAGACGTATGTAGCCTAGTACAAAGATGCCAGTGGCAGAAACTCCAGAGAACTTAAGCGAAATGTCCCAACCAAGCACCAGCAAGGAGGTTGGTATCCAGGAAGACCAGCCAACCCTTACATCCCTGGCCGTACCTGGAAGAATTTTTCGAAATGGTTCAATGCAAAAACAACTCCTTTCAAATGCACTGCAAGCTCTGCGCACACAAGTACCACGAGCTACTTGCTTCCAAAACTCGCCGTCTAATTTGAAAAAGAATATTGATATTATTTTTTTTTCCCTTGCGTTACTTTTACTATTATACTTTCAGTAGTTTTGAAACCAGTACTTTTACACTTTTACTTAAAGTAAAAAGTTTGAGTTGATACTTCAACTTCTACAGAAGTCTTTTTAAACCCTAGTTTCTATACTACTATACTACCTGAGTAATGAATGTGAATACTTTTGACACCTCTGCTGGATGGATGCAGAAGTTAGAGGCGACCAAAGAAAGAGAGATCTGATAACACTACTGTGAATACTGCTGAATCAGCATTTACACGATTAAACTAAACATTATGTTGTTCAATCATTGTAGTAGCCTATTTATTGCAGGGTTTGTGTTATCTTCTACTTTAAACTGGCTATAATCAATATTTCTATAGAAATGTATCAAATAAAATGTGAAAGGTAGTGATGAACCTACATATAATTATCTCCAAACTCTGGCTTTGCAGAGCTTTATAGCTCCAGAGTTTCTTTATTTCACTCTCACAGCTGTCATAGTGTTGTGTTCAGACAATTAGTGATGTGGTGTTTTGCTGTTTGCTGCTGCTTAGCTGTTATGTAAACGGAGGACAGTGAAGGTTTTGGCATAGTAAAGTGAAAAATGTTGTCTGTCACTTGGTAGAAAGCCCTTTTCTCAAAAAGATTGATAATTACTTCAGTTGTGTGCTTTTGTTTGTGTGTAAATGAGAATGACATGTTTGCACACGTTCATCATACCTGCTTTTCTTTGTAAATTGCTTTGTAAAAATGTGAATAAAAACTACTGGTGTTTGCTTTGATGTTAGTTTAGCAGGAATGCTGTGAATCGCAGCTGTGACGCAGTCAGGTCTCTGCTTTCTGTCACAGTTTTTTTCATTCTTTTTTTGGACATGCTGGACTAAACATCCTGTCCTAAAAATAAACAGTCAGCACAGTAGTTCACTTTTACACAGTTAAATTCATGGGGACTTCACACTGTATGCCTCAAACATATTGTACACTTCCTTAGTCATGTTTATTTATCCTGACAGTGACACATATGGTATGGCTGATACACATGTTAACACTGTAGGTTTTGGAGAGTTTTTAATTCAGGAGAATTACATTATGCTGAGTCACATTATGCATGGTCACAAGATGAGATGATTAGATCCTTTTATGCTGGAGGTGGTTACTTTTTAATAAATGATAATAATTAAATACAATACATGCATTATAACTTATTCAGATAAAGAATTGCTGTGCAACATTTGAATCATTCTATTACTAAAAAGATGCATAATTATTGAAATAGAAACCAACCACAGTATTTACAGTTTTAAAATTGTATGAAGCTCAGCTTTAGCACCTGCATGGGTCTTATAATTGCGTCAAGAGCCTTTGATGTAGTTAAAGTGACTTAAATTCAATTAAATTTACACTGCTCATTAAGCATTAAGCAAGTATATGCAATATATGCAAACACATTTTTACTTAAGGTTATAACACACTAGTTGATATTAGGACAGGTGGTAATTAATGTATTTGACAACAATAATAACCTCCAATTTTTAAAATAGCTTATAAATGGGTTTAAAACTGCACACATGAAGACATGTTGAGCATAAAGGTTCATTCTTCACCCTGGATATAGTAGTTTGACAAAAAAAGAACCTTAAGCCACATCTTGTATCTTAGAAAGAAATAAACACTTAAAATATGCCTATATATGCTTAACATTATAGCCTAACAAATACTGGATTTTAAAGGCAGATACTAACATCGTAATCTAGGAGTTAAAAAAAATCAAAATGTTTCTTTTTAACATAAACACATAACACGATCAAACAATCTTGTATGCCTATAAATGCTGAATAGTGGCGGTATAGTATATAATGTCACCAAGAAGACGAGTAGTGGGACGGTACTAGTACCATGGGAGTTCAGTAACACTTGGCCAATACAAATTATTGCATGTGACAAATACTATGGTGCAGAATGAGTCATGTATTTTCCCTATTTGTACCCACCATTGGGACCAGTCTTATGTACTATGAAATTGTCCTAACCTTTATTTTCTTTTGCAATCCCATTTGCAGTCCCAGATACAGGACAATACACGACTAACAGATGTTTTTAAAGCATTTGATGTTCAGTTAATTTTAACAATGTAAACGGTTTGTGTGCATAGACGTTGAGGGGGGCCTACCATAGCACACTCTTCATTAGCAATGCCTCTCATCAAACTGGTGTCTAACTGAGACCTCATTTCCCAGTCCTACAATATAAAGTAAATAAGTGGCCGGCGAGCTCAACAGCCCTCTCATCTCCACAGTACGGTTTGTTTCTGCTGAACATTATGAAGCTTAATTGAGTCATAAAAGAAATGCTAATTTGAAAAGTGTGGTATTTGATGGAGACATTTCGTGTCTCTAGATGCCTTAAGGGATAGTTTGGTGTTGGTGGAATGCCTTTTTCTTCTCTACTACTCTAAACATCTAAAAATGTAAATGGAAAAAGGATCCGAAACCAGCTTTTTGTAACCAAGATACAATCAGAGACTTACACCTGCATACATTATCTTGAGTAATAACAGGAAAGTCATTTTTAGTTTTTGCATTGTAAATGCATTTAGGCAATGTGAAATGGTCTTGACTTTAATTCTGTGGCTTGGCAATTTATCAGTTGTTGTTTATCAGTTGTCTTGCAAACTCACTTAGTCGGTTTTTGTATTGGACTATAGTCCCCTGGCGATAGGGTTATGTAAAGTTGTGTGTTGTCCACATAACTATGGTAACTTATTTAGTTGTTTTCCATAATCTGAGCCAGTGGAAGCATGTAGATGTTAAACAGAAGAGGCCCCAGAATGGAGCCTTAGGGAACTCAGCACGTCATATTTGTATGCTCGGATGTATAATTACCTATTGTCACAAAGTAGTCCCTATTCTGTAAGTAAGATTCAAACCAGTTTAGTACTGAGCCAGAAAGGCCAACCCAGTTTTCCAATCGGTCTAGTAATATGTCGTGGTCGACCGTGTCAAATGCAGCACTGAGATCAAGTCATATTAAGACTGTAGTTTTGCCACTATCTGTGTTAAGGTGGATGTAATTAAAGACTTTAACAAGAGCCGTCTCAGTGCTGTTGTGTGGTCGGAAAACCGACTGAAAAGTATCAAAACTGTTGTTTAGTGACAAGAAATGGTTGTTGAAAAAACGCTTTTTCAATGACTTTACTTAAAAACGTAAGGTTTGATATCGGCCTATAGTTGCTCATTAGTGATATGTTTTCAAGGCCTGTGGAAAGATACATGAAAGAAGAGATGTGTTCACAATCTGTAGAAGATCAGAAGCCTAACAATTTGAAACATTTTTGAAAACACCCGTTGGTAGAATATCAAGGCAACAGGAGGAGGTTTTCAAATGTTGTATAATGTCTTCCAGGTTTTTATGGCTGATCGTGTGAAATTCAGTCATATTGGAAATAGTTTTGCTTGAACACTGTGACAACACAAATCCAGTACTAAAAAAAATATAATCAACAAATAAATGATGGAAGTACAAGAATGATGGAGTGAAAACTTAAACTTCACAAGAGCTGTTTTGTCTCATTAAGTGAAGAGAAATATGTTGTTTTAGGGAAAATGGGAAATGAAAAGATTAATGATTTATAAATGTTAGGATAAAAAATAGGACAAGTTGGAGTATAAAGCAGAGAAATGATAAATGGGAAGAAAGTAAATGAATGCTTTATTTTTACAACTTATTTGATGATGATTGAATGATTGAACTACTCTATTAATTATTTATATTTTAATTTGTAGAAAAGAGAATATTGAAACTTTATTGACAAAAATCTGTATGTTCTACCCTTTATATTAACAGTCTATGGTTCTACTTTGGTTACATTTTCCTATTCTCTACGGAACTGGCCGTTTTGTTAAGAGTTCATAATAGGGCACTTTCCTGCATGTAGAGTACAGTGGTGAATGTTTAGCTGTGTACATAATACCCAAGGACACATACACTACAAAGTCTTAATTCAAGAGGTATCTTTTTACATTTTTATTCAATGAATTTTGTACAAAAGCTCATCATACATTTGGTATTATTCATATTTTAACGGTACCATTTATAAGATGTTCAAATGCTGAATGTCCATATGTGAGGCACTTCAGCTGGACTGAATAATGGTTCATTGGGAATAAATGCTGCGGTTGCAAGGTCTTTGCTGTGTTGTGCGATGTGGCCCATTGCCAAAGAAAGTGCACTCTGATGTCCTTGTTTGTCCAGGGGTTGAAGGACAGACCAGGGATGACCTCTCTCACCACAGCTTGTATTGATCCGTGTGTGTGTGTGTGTGTGTGTGTGTGTGTGTGTGTGTGTGTGTGTGTGTGTGTGAAAGACCAGGAAAGGACAGAAAACCGCTGTTATCATGTCCCCTTCTTCTCTCTTAATATATCATGATCTCTTCCTCTTTGTGTTTTAGAATTAACCAGCATTATCTCCACATGAGCATATCTGTTCCCCTAATGCACCATCAAGGTAATTCAGCTTAAGAGGATATGCCATACTGTTTCTGTGTTGATCTCATCATTAGAGTAACTCAGATGTAGCCATAGTTGGTTATCACTATGTCTGGATTTTAACCTCTGAAAGATTGTTATAATGTTCCTAGCTGAGAGACAAACAGAGAATTGTATTAAAACCTCTTCTAATTCATTGAGTTTGCTCACTGACCGGTGTGTGCGTGCGCACGCGTGTGTGCGTGTGTGTGTCCATCTACAAGTCACCGATACCATTGTTTTTTGCTTCAGGGATGTGATTATCTTCACATTAAGTACAGTATAAGGTTATATCAACTCAACCCAACCCGCCTCTGTATCAGTAACCTTCACTGTTCTTCATCTACACTTTTCAGGGCTTCTGTGTCTTTCTTTGTCTCCTGCATGAGATAATACACATAAATCACCCATGACAGGACAGTCAAAGTTGATGGTGATGCTACATTTTCCTCCCTGGAGTCCCACTAAACGTTGAACCTTTTTACATTGTCCTAGGCTCATATACGTATTCCTCTGCCGTGCTTATTATTTTTGCTAGTATGTATGTCCTGTTAAAAATGGAATGCATTCACTGTGTTCATTTCAAATCCTACATGTCCAAATAAAAAAGCTTTCTTATGATTATACACATACTATTTCAAATCAGCCTATTTCAGAATGTGCTCTGAGAAATGTGCCATTGACCAGCCCTTCAATAGTATCACAGATTGGCTAGACATACTTATATTATTTGGAGTTTATTAAATGCACCAAATTTGTCAACTTGGAGTTGGCATGTAGCATGGGGAACCAGATTAATCTGGCCAACGGAGACGCATATATGTGACGTGAACGTGTCTCAAATCTCATTTGGATTTTATGATTCGAGACACTTGACATGATAATTGTAGTTTCCCTGAAGAGCATTTCATTTAGCATAATATTTCAAATTGACCTAGTAATGTACCTTTTATTGTTTATTATACAGGTGGTGTAATACCATTTAATCTTGTTTGTATTATACAATTTACACAAGGTATTTACATCCTGCGAACGAGGGAAGTGATGTTTGTTATTAGGGTGGTGCAAAGGATGAGGAGAGGACTGAGAGAGAAGCAGCGAGAAAAAGTGAGGGGAATACTGAAGAATATTTGTTAGATGAAGTGGGACTACATCTTATTCAGATGTTTTTTATTATGAAATACAATAATCCTTCTTTTAGAAAAAAGAAAGATACAAAGGATTCATTAATGACAGAAAAAGGCCTTTTTCTACTGTCAGCAAAAATGAGTTGGCAAGAGCAGACTATCACCCTTTTTTTTAATAATTGTACCAGTGAGAAGAAATAAAATACATCTGTTATATCACCATTATTCAAATTCCAGTTCAGTTCATCTTTAACGCTTTTGAGTCCCTCTGTCAAGCCAGCAATTCCTTCCTCAAGCACACTGAGAAGCTCAATTCAAACACTAAAATGCTTAACCCACAATGAAACCCTTGTACAACAATAATGCCCTCCACAGAGACACTTCTGCAACAGATCAGTGACCTCCACCATATAATGGCTTGGGCATACAATTTAGAGATTACAATATAATCAAATGTCTGTTGAAATGGTGGACAAAGTCCTCCTGGAAGAGAAAAATATTGTAACCCAGAAATTTAGCATGAAACTAAAGGCCTGGGAGGAAGAAGAGACACAGCTCCAGGTCATGGACAGCCTGAGAAAATAGCAGGTCGTGAGTTTTAATGATTTTGCCAGCAAGTATAAGGTTTAGGTGGCGCTTGTTGCCCCATGTGAAATGATATACAACACTGGAGAGTAATAAAGGACAAAGGGTTTCCTTAAAGGAATACTCCACCGTTTGTTAAAATAGAGCTCACGGTCTCCCCTAGCAGTCTGTAGATAGGTGGGCCAACGCATTTTTTGTTTCAGTGCATGCATTGTTTTAGTCTGTTGCAACACTGGCAGCGCCGCCGCTAGTTAGCTTAGTATGGAATCCTATGTTGCCAGTTAGCATGTTGTGAGTAAAGAAGCACTGCTGTGAGTAAGAAGCACTGCTACATAGACGCAGAGATATTACTCACCTGCACAAATATGTATCAGCGAATGTCCTCTCTTCTGTGACCAACCATCCTCTGTCTGCATGTGATAATTTTGTTTATATTGTGCTCTGCTTTATTTACTGCCAAGTCTTTAAGTGTCATCTTCAGTCATCAAGTCATCTTCACTTTCCACAGTTTGAGGGAAGTTTTTCCCACACTTCAGTTGCAGTAGATTGGTTGTTGTTCTTGTGATTGTTGTTGAGAGGTTTGAGTTTGCTGTGCTCACATGTGCTTGTCAGGTTGGAGAAAATCCATATACAATATATATATTATATTCATTAACTTAGCAGTAACATTTGGCAATGACAACACCTGCTGCTGGCATCAAGTGTGGTGCAAGCTAATCAGTGCTGGAAAAATTCCTAAACATCTGATGGTTAAATCCTGGGTTGATCACTATTCTTAGCAGCAGTTACAATCTAGATATATATTTTGTTTTATTAGTGATAAATTATACCTTTTAAACAATTAGTTCTGGGTTTGCCAAGTATGAATATTCTGTTTTCAGCAACACCTTACTTACTATTCATGTCATTACACACATTTGACTTTGGGTCGCTGCCTGATATTTCCACAGTTGTTTTTTTTAAACTTTTGGTCACTGAGCAGCATTAATTAAGCAGCTGGGGGTTAAGTGGTTTGCACAAGGGCACCCTGGTGTCAGTTTGGATTTGAGGAACCCCTTTTCAACTCTGTGACTCAATTTGTCAGGATTTGAAGTAGTGAAACGTACACTGTGTGGTTGTGTTTTTGTGGTTGACAGAGGCAGACAGAAAACGTTTTTTTAAATCTCTAGCCTGCCCTGCATGGCTTGTCTTCATAGGAATTCAAATCTTGTTTTACTTTATTAGATTGTTTTGAATTTCTGGCATTTAATGACCTTGTTACAAACTGGAGACATAGTGGGAACTCTAAATGAAGCGATAAAACATGACCAAACATAATTGACAAAGGCAGTCGCATATGAGGCCCAGTTAAAACAGAAAACATTTGAAAACCAGCAGTCCTGGCCTCGACCCCATTGAACACTTTTGGGATAAGCTTGGGTGTGCTGTTTGTGCCAGAGTTACCAACACAACCATGTTGGCTGACTTGCAACAAATGCTGGTTAAATATTGGGATGCCATCCCACGGCAGTGTGTGACCAGGCTGGTGACCACAATGAGGAAGAGGTGCCAGGGTGTGTATGGTTCATCCACACGCTACTGAGGCTCCTGTTTGTGAAATAAATAAATTGTTAAATTGACAATATGTCTTGTTTCTTTAAATTTCAATCATCCAATCCACCAAACACCAAATGAGTCAATGGCAGAATAAGCTGTTTGGCATTGGCAGAGAAGATTTGGCACATTTTTCATGGGCGCAACCCACATACTCAGTTCTGCTGCTCATCCCACAAATGCCTGTTCCTTGCTGTGGGGCAGCATTTGAAAGGGAACTAAACAGGCTTTCCAATGGTATGAGATTTATTGCCAAAAAGCATTGTTACCACATAGAAATAATCTAACAAACACAAATTTCCTAAGTTAACTTTATTTCACCTGAAAAATACTTTTTACTTTTGCCTTTTTACATTTTACTTTGTCTTTAAGTCTAATATGGTTCACAACTCTGAACAATCAGCCACCACTTAGATTTGTCATTGATTTGATAAGGTAGACAGCACCATTTAGTGGAAAAGAAATATTTGTGTTAAAATGTAATGGCCATAAAACATTTATTGTTTCAAATTTGGTACTGAGTGTCATTTTAAGGCAAACAAACACGCAATCTGACAAGTTTACTTAGTGAGACTCATATCCACACACAATTTCTCTCTGCCTCTGTCTCTTATAGACCTGCACTGGCCATGGGATGCATATTTTAATTTCTCTGGTTATGTAACTTGTAAAGGATTATGTTTACAGGGCTGGCACATGTCATGGGACAGAGCATGTTTGACAGGACAGCTCTTACTGGAGGTATGGTCACTGGAGAGACATCAAGGAGAAGATTTGTATGTGAGCTTACAGAAACAGTGGTGTTTTTTTGTGTTATGGTGTTTGGTTTTTAATTCTTGCGTTTCATAGCTCTCAGAAACACGGTAGTGTATTCAGAGTGGACATTGTACTAAACACACATATAGTACAAGGACAAAGGTGTCATAACGTAGATATATTGAATACACTGAAGAAAGACATATGTTTCCTAACTGTATATGTTTATCATTCCCATGTGTGAAATGTTGGAGTGACAGGAGGTTTAGCTTGGTGAGGTCAATTAGTGCAGTTGGGTTGTTTTGTGTCAGGCCACTGAACCTTGATTACACACCAAGGTTTCTGTAATTGCAAATATCTATCTTTTGCATTTTAACAGACTTGAGTTGCTGTGAGGTTGCGTGTTGAATGTTGTGCTGCTTCACTCTGCTGGCTTTGCTAATCAAGTAGCAGAGAGAATAACAGGCATATTATCTGTGTGCTGCAGTATCATTTCCAGCTATTTTATGCAAATTTGAACTACATGTTGCTGATTTTAGATAATGTACTCCCTGAACTTCCTACGAACAAAAGTTTCAGCGTTTTATGATTATTTTTTATACAGATAAAGTCCAGTTTGATGTTATGTTTAGCATATCCAAAGACCAATGCTTTTTTTAATTTCTTACACTGATATTACACATTTGGTATACTTTAAATAACTGCTGACTAATTTCTAAAGTATACCACAAATTCTTAGGTGATTTCTAACCTTGCAGGCAACCACAGGTTTGACTGCAGAGACTTGAGATACATGATTATTAATAATCATTATGTAATAATATATTTATGTCAAAGCTATCATTGTGTACTTGTAAGCATGGCAAGCATTTGTGTCTCTGGCAGCACAAGCTCTCTGTGACTGTGATGCAAAACAATACTTTTGTAACTGTAGATTTCAAAAACACTGTGCTGTGTTGCTCAAACCCCATTAAAACAAAAGGCAGATAATAGTACAGTCATTAGTGAGTCCATTAAATCCTTAATTATGCGATCCTGCAGTAATGTCTTTGTTCCGATGCACTCGCGATTTTTACTGCAAGTTTTTTTGCTTCAATTTGACCTCCTCTCCTCTCTACCCATTTTACCAACTTTAACTAATTAACGGTGCGAGTCACAGTCTTAAATGGCCATGTCTGCTTTTTCACGTTTCATGCCCTTCCTACGATTTGCGTGCAATGATTGTTCCTTCATTTGAAATGTTCAAATGTTTTTGTCAAAAAAAAAACAATAAACATCTGGTAATATTAATTAGTAATATACAACATAAGTCCTTTGAGTCAGAGATAATAAAGTATACGTAACTGTTTTTAACTGCAACCCATTAACCCATATCCACGTGCATTGACTGAACCACCTGCATGTGTCCAAATTCTAGGGATGGAACACCATGAACAAACTGGTTAATTGAACCACTTGTTCTTCTAAAAAATGGCAAGTTTCCTATTTATACAGACTCCGCTGACACTGTTTTAAATTACCCGAAGGAATGTGTATTCCTTATACACCAGGTAATTGTTAAATATTCTGCCTTTAAGTGTTTTCCAACCAGGTGGAAAATTTTCCTTCAGTTATGCCAGCACCGTTTTACCTCCATATGATTGGTCACCTCTCATACCTTCCTCTGGCCGCTGGCCATGTTCTTATGTGCTCCAGTAGGTGTTACCTACTGTAACTCTGTCACATACTAACACCCACACATACTGTAGAACACACATACAGTACACACTCACACACATACAGGTACACACAGCATGACGTTTCTGTGACGCACTGCTGGCTGTTGTGGTTCTGTAATGCGGCTTGTGTGCAGAATAAATGCTCTCCGTTAAGCTGTTGGCTTTGTTTTATTTCACTGCAGAACAAATAACTTCCAAGAAGTCACAAATTGCTTACTAGGATTAAAGAAAATGTAGTTTATATTTAGAAAGGCTTTTGATTCTGGCAGACACATCACAAATACATATGTACTTGCTCATTAACACAATCACTCATGCACCCTTATCCACCACATTCATATTATATTTATTACCCTCTCAAAACCTAGTGCTCTCCCTCTATGGTCATTCTCAACAATTTCTGACCCGCCAACTCAATGGATGAGGGTGCCATTAAACAGTGCCATTAATGTCAAAACAGGATGATTGGTTCAGACATAGCCCAGCAAAGAATTAATTAAAAATGTAAACAAACGGGATAAGTTATAGGAAAAAGGCTTGATTTTAAGGGAAGGGAGAAGTGCAAGATTGTACCTTTAGAACTGGAAGTAGAGGTGTAGAAATGTTTCTTTTTTATAGGGGATTGTCAAAGTCAGAAAGTTTCAAACTCTAGTTTATTACAACTTGGATCTTATTTTTATAGTTTTGGCCATTACTACTATTGGTAATACAAACATTGAACTCAAATTAATAGCTGGGATCTCACAACACAACACATTAAATAAAAGAAAATTACAAAGAACAGCGAGATGATCAGACAGGTTGTAAGTAAAATCGCAGGTTAACCAAACTTGTTTGGAAGAACAAACAAAGACAATTAAACAATTATAATCAAGACTTTCCATTGTAAACACCCATCAAAGTTTACAGACTTCCAAGTCCAAAAAAAAAAAAAAAAATAGTGATACTGTGATATTTGAGGTGGTTATCATGAAAATCTTATACAGTTGCAACCCTGATACCAACATTTTGGGTGCACTCCCTTGTGGTTTACTTCCAAGAAAATGGTTTAGATAATTTTGCTAGTAAATCTGATTGTCTATTGTCGGATTGCTGTTTTTTCTCCATCAGGCTTCATTGTAGCATTGTGGTTGTGTTCCCAGATCTCAACATTACTCTGGAGAATACAATGTTATCACAACTAATTGCCACAAAAATAAAACCAGAGAAACTGAATTTTACATTCAGTGTTTGAGCAATCAAAACATTTATGTCATTTTTTTTGGCTGAGGACAGTCTCCACTTTTGTGATCTGCTTAAAGCTTTTCTAGACATCAGAGATTGCACTTTAAATTAAGATTCTTGAGCTGCAATATGAATTCATGGTGCTGGATGATAAAAGCCCATATGACAGATGAATGTGCAACCTTTTAAAATGATGACTTGGCTGCTGGTAAATCAAACACCAACCCTTTGCTGTTGCCAAATGGTCCATCGCTTCTCATTGAGTCACTAGGCGCAGGCTGGAAATTGCTGAATCTGTTTGTTTTTTATTTGGCTCATATACAGTGGGTACGGAAAGTATTCAGACCCCTTTAAATTTTTCACTCTTTGTTTCATTGCAGCCTTTTTCCAAAAATCAAAAAAGTTCATTTTATTTCTCAGTAATGTACACTCAGCAACCCATCTTGACAGAAAAAAACAGAAATTTAGAAATTTTTGCATATTTATTAAAAAACAAAAACTGAAATATCACATGGTCATATGTATTCAGACCCTTTGCCGTGACCCTCATATGTAACTCAGGTGCTGTCTATTTCTTCTGATCATCCTTGAGATGGTTCTACACCTTCATTGGAGTCCAGCTGTGTTTGATTATACTGATTGGACTTGATTAGGAAAGCCACACACCTGTCTATATAAGACCTTACAGCTCACAGTGCATGTCAGAGCAAATGACAATCATGAGGTCAAAGGAACTGCCTGAAGAGCTCAGAGACAGAATTGTGGCAAGGCACAGATCTGGTCAAGGTTACAAAAAAATTTCTGCTGCACTTAAGGTTCCTAAGAGCACAGTGGCCTCCATAATCCTCAAATGGAAGACGTTTGGGACGACCAGAACCCTTCCTAGAGCTGGCCGTCCGGCCAAACTGAGCTATCGGGGGAGAAGAGCCTTGGTGAGAGAGGCAAAGAAGAACCCAATGGTCACTGTGGCTAAGCTCCAGAGATGCAGTCGGGAGATGGGAGAAAGTTGTAGTAAGTCAACCATCACTGCAGCAATCCACCAGTCGGGGCTTTATGGCAGAGTGGCCCGAAGGAAGCCTCTCCTCAGTGCAAGACACATGAAAGCCCGCATGGAGTTTGCTAAAAAACACCTGAAGGACTCCAAGATGGTGATAAATAAAATCCTCTGGTCTGATGAGACCAAGATAGAACTTTTTGGCCTTAATTCTAAGCGGTATGTGTGGAGAAAACCAGGCACTGCTCATCACCTGTCCAATACAGTCTCAACAGTGAAGCATGGTGGTGGCAGCATCATGCTGTGGGGGTGTTTTTCAGCTGCAGGGACAGGACGACTGGTTGCAATCGAGGGAAAGATGAATGCGGCCAAGTACAGGGATATCCTGGACGAAAACCTTTTCCAGAGTGCTCTGGACCTCAGACTGGGCCGAAGGTTTACCTTCCAACAAGACAATGACCCTAAGCACACCGCTAAAATAACGAAGGAGTGGCTTCACAACAACTCTGTGGCTGTTCTTGAATGGCCCAGCCAGAGCCCTGACTTAAACCCAATTGAGCATCTCTGGAGAGACCTGAAAATGACTGTCCACCAACGTTTACCATCCAACCTGACAGAACTGGAGAGGATCTGCAAGGAGGAATGGCAGAGGATACCCAAATCCAGATGTGAGAAACTTGTTGCATCTTTCCCAAAACGACTCATGGCTGTATTAGATCAAAAGGGTGCTTTTACTAAATACTGAACAAAGGGTCTGAATACTTATGACCATGTGATATTTCAGTTTTTGTTTTTTAATAAATATGCAAAAATTTCTAAATTTCTGTTTTTTTCTGTCAAGATGGGTTGCTGAGTGTACATTACTGAGAAATAAAATGAACTTTTTTGATTTTTGGGAAAAAGGCTGCAATGAAACAAAGAGTGAAAAATTTAAAGGGGTCTGAATACTTTCCGTACCCACTGTATGTCCACATTGGTGTGACCGTGGACAAAAATGATTGTTCTGTTCCCAATGCTCTGTAATATTATTCTTTATATTTTGTTAAAATGGGTCATATTGTTAATATAGTGAATATGCATAAAATTCACATTTCACTTTGACGCAGTAAATGCTGTGCTTACATACATGTACAATATAGGCCAATGTAAAGTAACAGCAATCTTTTACACTCTGGGCTCCAAATGACAGCAAGTGGTTGAAGGGTGTTCGAACACCATAGCCAGAAATATCGCAGTACAATGTAAACAAACTCCACAGAGTCTGCTTATATTTACTAACCTACCTGTCAGTCAAAAGACTTCTACCCAGCGGGTCAAACCAGACACCTGAAGTTCATTTGAGTGGAGGGGAAAGGAGTAGAAAATATAGAATTTGAAGCGTCTGAATCAACCGTCTTTTCCTTTCACAGTCCACTTTAGATAAGACTGCCTTTTATACACAAACGTCCTGGCTGGAGCAGCTTTGAACTGGAATTTATATGCTGCACAGCTGCATTAATGGTCATTACAAAGCATTATAGCATTACATGGTTTAGGTCAAGTGGTAACTTGTGTAATACTGGCATGTTGTTGGCATGTGTTTTATTTACATGCTGCACATTTTGGCGTTTATGCAATATATCGGCACATTATTACAGTAATATGTACTGGTACATTGATTATTTGTATCTGCACACTAAAAATATTAGGTCATAATTGCATCAAAATATAGAACCAATGCAATGCTAAGTTAACTTTACTCAGTACCAAAGACTAGAAAACCACCCAAACAATGTTGGGTGGTTGGTTGTGTTAGTCTTTATATTACTGCTGGGTTATTTACCTGGTGTACTCTAGCTCTTTTTACACTTAAATGCAAATGCTACTTACAGTATTGTTAATTATAACTTCTTTCTAGGTTTGAATGCTCATTGTTTTGTACAACTAACAGATTTGTGACAGTGTTTCAAACAGTGGGTCAGTGGGTAGAGTTAATCCACTGTGTCGGTGCTATACAGTTTTTGTCAAGTTTTGAGTGACTTGTGTATTACATCATTGTTACTTGTGTTCATATTCAGTGATAACAGAAAAAATACTCAAAATAGCTCATGGGTTTCTGTTTGGTGTCTTGCATTAAAGGTGGATACTGAACAAAGAATGGACAGTAAATCTATTATAGGGTCTAATCACTGAATGTATAGTCTTCCTCTTTGGATTTTAATCCTTTTTTTGTTCTTATGGTGTTATTTTTTTTAACTTTATCGTGTGGATTTGATTGGCAGACGCTGACATAAGTGGGATGTATTCAGCCAACCACTGATCTCTTTTAAGGTTTTTTTCTGTCCCCCGCCATTGTTGTCACATCTGTCATTTACAACCTCCCACGGGAAAGGCTTTGTTTAGAACACATACTTTTTGAAGGAGTTACCAATATTGTTGTGTGCAGCTGGCTTGCACTGTAACAGTATTTGTAATTTTAATAAGAGCCATCAACAGAAACATTTAGCCAAAGTCTGCTGTTGTTGTTCCCACCCAAAACTGAGTGGCCACCAATGCTCAGTGTGGGTGTCACATTAGCATTTGTATTTACATACCATTCAGGCATTTAGCTCACGCTCCACAGCAACACTCAATAAGAGAAGAGGGAGGATATTTTAACAGGACACACTTGCTCTGTAATAGACATGTTTCTGAATCTGAAGACAATAATTGCCATTGTACAATAATAACATATTGATAAAGAACATCTCTTTGAGATTGCTTTTCTGTAAAATGTTTCCCCCTACATAAATATTATTCTTCACAATACTGATGAATTATTTGTATTATTTTCAAGCTGCATTATTATAATTTTTTAATTAAAAAACCCTATTCTTTCCATAATGCCATCTACTTAGGTAGAAACAGGTTCCGTTGAAAGTAGGGTTGAAACAATCAATTATTTCCATTATTATTATTATTATTATTATTATTATTATTATTATTAATCATTTTCTCTATCATGTCAGATTAATCATCACAATTTCCCTGAGGCCAAGCTGACATCATAGAAATGTCCCGTTACTTTTCTCCAACATTTGAAACGTCCAAAGTGACTCAGTTTACAATCACGAGACAAAATCAAGCAGCAACTCACCCCACCTGAGAAGCTGGAATCAGATAATGTTTGACTTTATCTTCTCAACTCTAATTCAAAATAAAAAATTTAAAATCTCTAGTAGTCTAGTATTTTATTGACGAACCTCTTCTCATCTACAGTCGCAAATCACAGTGGAGGCTGCAGAACATGTGTAACCACGGCTTAACTAAGTCATCATGTTATTACAGGCCTTGTTCCGCTTATCAGCCCCGAAAACCTGTGTGTGTTCCCTGAAAGCATGCTAATCTCCCCGGTTGATTACATTGACCCAAGGCCATTGATTACACACCGTCTAGGCTGGAATGTCATTGGAACACAGGCAGTGACCAATTTTTGCATCCTGGTAGCGCTCTCTGCTCAACCAACACTATTTTCCCCTTCCCTGCTTTCTGCTGTGTGGAAAATAGGTTCTGACTGTTGTTGTGGCTTCTCATAGCAGAAATGGAACTGATGTTATTATGAGTTAGGTCAGAATGGGATACATTTCATTTCTTTTAAAGGTTTGTCCCTGTGGTTGTGCAGAATATGTTTTTTGTTTGAATGACGACGCAATTGTTAGAGGAAGGAAAAAGCTGTTGCTATGTTACCCTCTGCTGTTTAATTTGTCTTTTTTTCATCTTCACTTCTGGCTGTCGCAAGAAGATGTGAAGCCTCCCTGTATACTGTTGGGTGGCTCCAGTTTGAAACCAGTCCTTTCTTTTTTGAATTCCATTCTTCTCTCTGAGCAGGTCAGTTAAGGCCAAAGAACTAGAGGCAATGAGAATAAAGAAAGAAGATACTTTCTTTGCACTCTGCTCAGCCTCTCTGAGGGAAAACAAATAAATCTCTCATCTTCAGATACAGACAGCTGGAGGCTCATGTCTTTGCCCTGCTCTGTCACTGGCCTGCTTCATGGCCACTGGAATTTGACAATCTTTTGGGGGAAAAAATAACATGAGACAATATTAGGGATTTTATGAGTTAAGTTTAGGGCTGTCAATTGCTAAAATATTTAATCGTGATGCATGATTATCCATAGTTAATTTCCTATTAATTGCAAATTAATCGCACATTGTTTATTTCTTCTAAATGTACTTTAATGCTCTTATCAACATAGGAGGAGACACATACACAAAACCTGTATGCTAAAAAAAATGTGCTGAAAGCATAATATGGCAAACTCAAGCCCATCAAGCAACAACAGATGGACATATTGACCTGAATGTAGCATTCCTTGGTAATACTAACACAATGTAGTGTCCAACTTTACACTTGTAATGGTTAACTAAACATCCATTTTTTTTTTTATGCAGCTCAACACAAAATGATGGACCTCGTGCATTACAGCAACAGACATATTGTGCAAGTACAAACGTGCATTGGTCAGCTGAATATATCAATGTAATTATGTTTAACCTCATGTGGGAAGGCTCGCAAAAAAACATCCCCTTCTTCCTAGTGGGCTCAAAACAAAAATAAATTAAAACAAACAAAAATAAAGTGAGAGAAACTGTGATGGCTCGGTGGAGGCATATGCATGAATGGGAGTTGCCTGGCTGCTGAAATCATGTTGCGCGCAGAGGTCAGTGTGCTTACTTTATGTTCAATGTCCCACAGTCTGGCTGTTTGCCAAAAGTGCTTAATGCACGCGTTGCAAAATGCCTTCCCCTATCTTCATAACAGTCAAAGTATGTGAGCAAAGTTCCCACTGTAGGTCAAAATAATGTTCTATGACCGAGAGATAAATCACATAGTCTCTGGTGAGTGCAGCGGTGCTGCATCACTTCCTGATTTCCCAAACAACGGAGCGGCACAAGGCCCAAATTACAGAACGGGTGTTCGTTAATCCCGGCGTCATTGTTAATTATTGCGTTCATTTTGACAGCCCTGTAAATTGATTGGGGCATGTTCAAGGGCTTCTGCATGATTGTAGCTGATGATTAGTGTTTCCTTTAATATAATAACATTGAAATTGATAGTGAAAGTATATTTGCAATTCTGTTTAAAAGTCCTGAAGTTATATGACTTGGAATAAGAAGCAAACAAGAGTGTGTATTCTGCTGTATATTCTGCTGAAAGCAAAAGACTACTTCTCCAATCATAAATGCCTTATCCCTACCTAAAAAGCAATGTTGCTCTAACCTTTGCAGTTCAAACAGCTTTGAGAAAATTGTCCTTATCCACTTCCCAGCTGGCACAGACTCACTGTTAGACTACTTAAAGTTCACACGTAAAGCCGAAGGTCTGTGATGACATATTGAACATGGCACTGCACCTTAATTTCTCCCAGCATGACAGATGCCAGAATTGTTTAGGTGGATTTCAACATCATAATAACAGAGCTCCTACAAGTTAAGCTTTACCAGCTGACCCTGCCTGTCAGTGAAATATTGAGCTGTCTAACAGGAGATATCATATAATAAGTTTGAGAAGCACACATAAATGACACTGACCTCCAGCAATGGACTTGGTCTGCTGTGGGCTGTTTCCTCCTTCAACTCTTTTAAAAGCTCTCTTTAAAGCTACACAAGTTTGCAGATGACGCTGTGTTGTTCAGACTGAAACGAGACAGCATTTTGAGCTGTGCGTATTCTGGTACAGCCATGACAAGTTTATTTATACAACCTAAAATCACAACTTTGTCTTAGAGGGTTTTAGAATCTATACAGAACATATCTTTATCTTTAGACTCTATGTTTATGAATTAGTGTGTTGTGATGATTGCATATTCCAGTAGAAGACCCACTGCCTTCATGCTTAACCTTTAGTTGATACTTCACCCAAAATCTTTGTCATAATCGCATATCAAACATTTATTTTATTTTAATCTTTTCTTGAAAACAGCAGCTTTTGTATTTTAATCTTTCAGAGAGAATGGTGACCTCAACATGTTTTTTGCTCTCCTTTTGTATGCTCAGTGTGTTTCAAACATTCATATTTTGCTCATGCTAAAGCTGGAGTGCAGAGTTTTTCTCTCCCCCTCTGGCAGTGAAAGTAATTACACAAACACAGTTGATGTGCTCAAGGAAAGAAGTGAGATTCATAATAATGCCATGTAGCTGTGGTCTCTCCACACTGCCTGAAGATATTGGGTAATATAGATAGACTGACATACTGTGCAATTAATCAGAGAGCCAGAAGAAGCAGGTACGCTGTGAAAAACTATTGGTGAGCAAGTAGGTTGGTTTGAAGGCACTTTGGGTAATGGGGCCCATTTCAGGAATTAGGTTTAACATACTCTGAGTCTAAACCTGAACTAGGAGTTTACCCTGAGATGTGAAACAGAACAGCTGATTTGAGAGTAGTTTAGGTGCACCACCACAATAAAAAGGCAGCATGAATGGAGCAATGACACTAAGATTCCCCATGGTAACAACCACAAACAAACTGGTTGGCGGAGATACTCATGCCACATACAGCAAGTTTGAACATATATTTGTTAAAAAAGCAACACAGCGGCTGCTGCAAAAGAGAGAGAATTTGCGTGGAAGAAAGTTGCTTTAAAGTATTGACTATTGAAAAACGTTCCAATATAGTGTGTTAATTTCATATTTAATCATAAGTATAATATTACTGGTGAAATGGTATTGAACCTATAATCTATTTCATTTAGGTGGAATAAAAGTACTAGGCCTACTAATCCCATTCTGAGGCTGTACCACCATCATTAACAGAATTATAATTCATAATCTTTTATTTCAAAGGGTTTACATCATATACCTGCTATACTGTGGAACTCCTTTTTAATGGCTTTTACTGATTTGTGTCCAGAAAAATGTTTAAAAAACATTTCAGACCAAGTCACATTCTTCTGACGGCACTTTGCTACACAGTGGCTTTACTAATATGCTCCGCATCACCAATGTTGTAAAGAAAACTGCTGTTTGCAAAAAAACGTAATGTGACATGAAGAATCTGTTGGATGTAAGAGCATGTCCACGATGGTGTTACATGCCGGAGAATGGTGGACCCAAAAGCTAAGAGAAGGTAGACAGTGGAGTTAATAAAGATTTTAATTCCAAACCAAAAATATACAAACAAAATGTAGACCTGGAAAAAGCAGGTAAAAAAAAGTCCAAGAAGAGAAGGAGGTCCAAATAAAACGAAAAATTACTGCAACCAGGAACATCGAGACCAAAACAGGGAAGACTAACAAACACACCATCCAAACTGAAAATAGTACAATGATCTGACACGAGACGAGGGGAACGCAAAGACTAAATATACAAGGTAACAAGCAAACAAGGGACAGGTGACACTAGGGTTAGGAAACGGGTGAAACACATTAGACAATCACAAGGGCGGGAAAACTAACAGGAAGTAAAACAAGACAAGACAAAACAAAAAAACAAACTACTAAAATAAAACCGGAAACAGAAACATACACAACCGTAACAGATGGGTGACGTTAGTGATATTAGGACGGATAAGGTTATGTAACTGATAGACTGGGAAGAAAAACAATACCGCTCATCTCCCAACATATGTTAAACTCCCTGTGAAGCAATACAGCTTTTTCATCAATGGCATCGTCGATGAAAGGAAATGCCATGTTTTGAGAAAAAAAAGTTTCATAGTCTGTGTAACATAGTGAATAAACCAACCCTGTTTTTTATTCATGCAAATAGCAAACTGCTCTAAAATGCGCCTGATACAGACTGACTAAATGAATGGACGTCACCAGGTTAGGTTCACAGGCTCAGTTACCATAGTAACTGACTCTGAAGTTAAGTTACCCCTCTTTCTGAAACCGGCTGGAGTTACCTCTCTCTCAGGTTTAAAGTTGCTGTAGGTAGGATTGCAGAGACCCAGAAAATGTGAACATCGACAACTTCTCAGTCCCTTCCCCTTTTCTGCTAAAGCCCAAAATAATCTCCTAAGCCCCTCCCCCAACAAGAAAAAGAATGTGTGCATGAGCAGTGATTGACACGCATTAGACCCCCCAGGCCCTGATTGGCGCATCTGACATGCTTCATGTAGTAGTACTTGAACATAGGATCAGATTCAGCAGATATGACAGAAAGTTAGTTTTTTAAGTCTTACCTACTGCACCTTTTAATAACCTCCCTTTCTGAAACAGAAAACCCAGTTTCCTCATCTCAGGGTTAACAAACTCAGTTTTTACTAAACCTGCTTTCTGAAACAGACCCCTGCTCATGTAACAGTGTTGCTCTGGAAACTATTTGTTCTGAGCACAAATAAGCTGCATTGGCATACTTCCCGTGTGCCAGCACAGGTATGATGCCACAGCCACCAGACACCACAACTCTGGTACACCTGATGGTGATTAGTTTAATCAGCATTGAGTGAACTCATTTAACACAGGCCTGAATGTAACAGACTTTCATTTATATGTAAAAGTTCCGCACTCTGGTGTTAAGCTCAGCTCATAACGTGTGTGCTGTATGTATGTTGGAAGTCACATACAGAAGCAGCTCAGTCCAGTGCCTTCACCATATTTGTCTCTACTGTCATCTGGATCTCTGATATATGTATTAGCAATATTCAGTTTGAGCAAAATGTATTTCAAGGCAATATTCTCTATATACACTTAATAACCTCTGTTTATATATTACACACACCAGTACAAGTATTTACATTTATTATTGTTATTATTATTATTATTTACAATTTTACAATCCATGTGATCCATGTGATTCAATTTGCATGACTTTGTAACACAATTGGCTTACATAAAGTAGATTCCCTTTAAGCTGCTGATAGCTATTTTAAGAATTATAAGGAAGTGAATGGGTGAAGGGTAAGCTCAACTCTAGAATCACAGCATATGTCATTTGGTTGGCACTAAAGATGGTTATTAAGAACGGCTGTGTGCCATGTGAGCTTCCCTGCTACGAATAGAAAAATACCATACCTCCTTCAACAAAGCTCCTTGTCAGACTATAATTCAGCATACATGTTGAAATGTGATCAGTTGGTATTTTTCTTTGATGTTACTTCTTGAATTGCATTGGTGCTGCTTCCTTGGAAAGACCTTGAATGACATTAGCATGTACTGACAGAAATGTCACTTCTGGTGAGTGCTTCTGTAAAGGCTTTGACACAGGCTTGTTGCTTTTGTTTGGCTAACAATAGACTAAACTAAAAGGCCAATCAATTTTCGTTGTTCAGTCAAAAGACCAATCAGATGTAGAGCAAAATGTTCAATGTGTTTAAAGAAACAATTAAGAGAAAGAAATACTTTTTTCCTCACATCCCATTTGTGCATTGCAGGATGCAGGACAGAAGTGAAAATCTGACAAAACCATATTTTACCTGCTGTTGTTACCAAGCGAGGCAACACGCTGGGTTTATAGTCCGGGTCAGGTGGGCAGCAAAGTAACTCCTAGGCACTGAGTCAACTTGGGAAATTTAGGATTAGGCCAGAGAAAAAGCTGATGGGGTGGACGAGCAACAACCATGTTATTTGCTGTGGCTTAAAATGTAATGGTGCGGCAGTGAACTCTTTTTCTTATTTCTTTCATTATCCACTTCTTACTCTCGATATAAGTGTTCTATAGGAAGTTAAGAGAGATATTTCAGCATGTGAATGAGGTGTTGTCATAGTTGAAGGTTTTATGAGTGGGTTTGTTTTGTTCATCTAATGCAATGCAGTCCTACCAATCCTGTCACACTATCGGTGGTAACATGTCAAGATTTGCTGCAATGTGCCAGCCAAGGCAAGGAAGACGAAGACTGCGGACTAAACATGGCTGTTAAAGGAGAATTCCGGTCAATTTCAACATGAGATCTCAACACAGAGCTGAATTAGCCCAACTTTCATGCATTTCTGTCACATCTACTGCAGTCAGATTTGCTGTTTTCACTCGGAAGGAATCACTGCACATGGGTAGGCACTTGTAATGACATTTTGAACATGTTTAGAGGTTAACAACAGGTTTAAAACTTGCCCTGTTGAAGCCTGTTGGGTGCTAACTCTAGCAGGAGGATAATATGGTGTAGGCAACACCGATTGTTTTAATTTTTCTCTCTACTGACTCCAAATTTACAAACAAAAGACCTACATGTTGAAATTAACTAGAATTCTTCTTTAAGAATACTGGATTTAAAATTCTTTAAAAAACATTTAGATTGTGGAGGAAATGCACTTGACACATTTGTTAGACCCCAAGAATACACACAATGCATTTTGGTGAGTAACACTGAATGTGAACCATCAGTCAGACTGCAAGCCTATCACTGCTGTGCTGCTCTGGCCCTTTCTTCGTGCTGCAAGTGAACATAACTTTTGTTTGTTTACAAGAAAACTCCCCTGAGCCCCTTTCAAGGAACAGATCTTGTTCATTCAGTCTTTCTTCTTCTGACCAACACTAGCGGCATGACTCTATGTATGGCAATGTGAGTTTGTCTGTTGATTAGTGGTCCAACACATTGGTCCAGGCTGAAATTTCTCAACAAATGGATTGCCATGAAAATGTGTACAGTTGTGTGTACATGCATGGTTCCCCAGACAATGTGTTCTTATGACTTTGATGATCCCCTGCAGGTTGATAGTTTGTATTCAGTTGTCAGAGGGAAATGTCAGGACAACTATGCTATAAAATTGTAGGAAACAGTCATCGCTGCATGACTATGGAAAATAAAACTGTGGCTCTTTTGCAGAGGTGTACTTGGTAAAATATCCAGGTACTTTTCAGCATTTCTTACCTGGTATTGCACAGCAGACAGTATGTCAGTAGTTTTACAATGCAGCCATGCCGATCTATAGCCGCAAATTGCATGCTATGCCTTTATTTTTGAGGGCTTCTTTTAACATTCAAAAGAAAGTCAGCTGAGTGTTGAAAATGATCTGGTGTAGAGGGTGTTTCACTGTTGTGCACACAATACATTTAGGCCCAACCCCAACTTTGGCCATAAAAATAATAATGAATGGAAAATACATTCATGAATATTTAGATTAAGACATTTTTATTCAAGCTTCTTCACAGAAAGATTTTAGAGCCTTTACTTGGTAAAAATTACAACTGCTGCCAGGGAATACAATCAATGATCTAAAACCTCTTTTCCTTCTCTACCTTCCTGCTTAATAATTCAACAACTAGCATAGCCTCTGCAGGCATTCACTGTGAAAGTGAGCTTGTGACCTCCAGCACAGCAGCAGGTGTTATACTGCAAGAGAGTGCAGTGTGCAGAAATTGATGTTAAGTTGCTTTGTTCTTTAGTGTCTATTCAAAGTGGTTTGAGAATATTTGGATACAAGTGAATAAGAGTTGAAAAGTATAACAGAGAGTAGACTGTGTTTGATACTTTCAGTGATATCATCTTTTCATTTGTTTTGCTCAAATGCTAAATGTATTCAGATATGTTCAGATAAACCTACAGCTACATTTATATAGGAACGGTTCCTCATTATGCTTCAATGTAAAATCACCTAATTGTACATACAACACTTTATAAACTCAACTGGTATATGTGGTATTAGTAGTGAACTAATTTATTAAACCGCCAGCCACTAAATCCGCAATTGCTTGCACATTTCTGCCACCATGAAAGCAAAAATAACTAAGGACTTTTCTGTCTTGATAAATTACTGTTGGAGTGCTTAAGATTACAAAAATACTATATGAGCCAGTCAAAGGCAAAACAAGTGACACTGATCAAGTTATGCAGGCAATCTTATAAAATGGAATTGTCGATGGTGTCAAAAGCCACATAGTTCACCTGCTGTCGTTACCAAGGGAGGCAACACGCTGGGTTAATAGTCCGGGTCAGGTGGGCAGCAAAGTAACTCCTAGGCACTGAGCCAACTTGGGAAATTTAGGATTAGGCCAGAGAAAAAGCTGATGGGGTGGACGAGCAACAACCATGTTATTTGCTATGCAGGAAATCTTATAAAATGGAATTGTCAAAAGCTACGTAGTAGGAGCACAACTACAATATTAAAGCTATTTTAATTTTAAATAGGTAATGCATGCAAATGAGTCCAAGCTGAGCCTGCAGACATTTTGACTTGTCGTCATAGCAGGAACAGCACAGGTGGAACTAACAACATTAACGATGGTTTCATTCCAATGAAGTGTCCCAGTAGTGAGCACGATGCCAGAGCTCTGGAGCTAACTGACACATGCAGCTGTTATTAATGGTATTAATTGCACCTGTGTTTGACAAGTCAGAATGTCTCTTATGAGACAATGTTATACTTGTAGAAATCAAGACATTTAAGAAGGAAAATATATATGTATATATATTTTTTAAAACCATGAGCTTAAATGGAGAAGAAGAACAGTATAAAAACAAAGTGTATATGTCCCACCCTTTTTGGTCCATATAGTGACTTCTTTTAGTTTGTTGTTGTTGCTTTGGTTTTTTAAAGATATTTTTTAGGGCTTTTATTGCCTTTTTGATAGCTGGAGAATGACAGGAAAAGAGGGGGGGGGGGGGAGAGGGTACACGAAATGAAGCAATGGGCCGCGGTTTTCAAGGGAGAGTCAATTAAATATATTAAAAATAGAAAATACCAGTTTTCTCTGGTTTCTGTAAGCTCCCTGATGGCCTTTTTGTATATGGATGGAGAAGTGTACACTCAATATCACAATTAATCGTTTTGGCCAAACCATATTGTGTTTGCTGTCTGTTGCTGTCGCACTTTGTAATTTAAACCAAGAGGACAGGTTTATTTTCACAGAAGAAAACAAAAACGTTGCCTAGTGCACTAGCAACCCAGACCAGATTAATCTAATTCAACCAGTTGCAATTAATTTGTCATGTCATGATGGCAGGGGAGTAATCCCATTTGTTAAATGACTGTTGAATCTCTGTTTTAGATTACGATGTCTGGTGAAGCAACTGGAGAGAGGAGAGGCTTCCCTCACTGACCTCAAGAAAAACCTTGAGTATGCAGCGTTGGTGCTGGAATCTGTTTACATTGAGGAGACGAGGTAAGAAAAAAGTAGCTTTTCACAGTGGAACAGCTATTGACATGGTTCATTTATTGAGCATAGAACTGACCAGACTAAAGAGCCAGACTTTAGAAAATGGATAAAGATGATAAGTATAGCAATTTTTACTTTTTACTCCACTACAACTAGGTACTTTTCAGATGTATGCATTGTTACAGATTAGCCAAAAGCATATGAAGCAGTAAACATGAACATCACCTTGACCAACTACAACATCTAAATACTGCTTAATTGTCAGTGCATCAATAATAATGATTTAATAATATAATAATGGGATAACTTATGTTCTTTAATCCAAGACTTCTAAATGTAATGGAGTGGGACATTGTTATTGCGACCGTAAATTACCTAAATACTTCTTTCACTGCTGAATTTGATGTTTATATGGCAAATGTCGGCAGATGGTATGAATAGACAAAATAACACAACAGATTTTGTTTCCTGATCTGCTGCCCCCTTTGGTTAGGTTTAGACAACAAAAACTACTAGGCTGAGGTCAATAAAAGATCATTGTTATGGCAAAAAATTGCTAAAATGTGATAAAGATTATGGAATACACAAGGTTAATGTATGTCAGTATTGCAAGTCCAGAATCTGAGATATGACCAGGTTTATGGAATGATGTAAGACTTTCGCATCTAGATCTCACCAGATTAGGGTCAGCGAGGGCACAACCACTCCAGGGTGAAGTATGATGAACACAAAAGTGCCGATTCCATGTAGCACCATGATTATCAGTGTGATGTCAATGCTTTCTCTTTGCCATAAGAACATGTATTCAGTTCAGAGGGTGGAGCTCAACAGGCTTTGCTCTTGATCCCCTGAACATGTCAACACAACAGGGTAGCTGTGGAGAATTATGTCAATGCAAATTCAATTGGATTTGAATACTCTCCATCATGGTGTATCAAGAGGCCTGGGATGTTAGATGTTACATAAGAGGTGATATCATTTGATGGACAGTGCTGGGATTTTGAGTTTGATCCCCTGTAAAGGTCGAGCTGCGATAAATGCAACAATATTTTAGTACGTTTTTAGTCTTTCTGAATCTGTCTGTTTTCCCCTTCTTTTTCTTTCCCGTTTCTTCTATCTTTTACCTTACATCCCTCCTTTGTCCCTTCTTTCAGGCGTTTGGTGGACACAGAGGATGAGCTCAGTGACATCCAGTCAGAGTCAGTGCCCTCAGAGGTGCGGGATTGGCTGGCCTCCACCTTCACTCGCCAAATGGGCCTGATGCTGCGGCGCAATGAAGAGAAACCCCGCTTCCGCAGTATTGTCCATGCTGTCCAGGCTGGCATATTTGTCGAGAGGTAAACGTGTTTGTGATGTACAAGCACAAGCACACGCCCACATTCACATATTGGCAATTAGTCATCGATGTTACATATTTAATATGGATCGTTACCTTTATCTTTCTCCTACTGAAATTGCAAGACTATCATGGCCCAGACCGACTTAAAGGAGTTCTATCAACATCTTAAGTTTGGACTTGATTTATCAATTGACTACAACAATGTTTTTATACGTTTCAGTGTATTTTCTGCACATCCAATTACAATACTGACATTTTTCAAAGCCTTGCATTTCAGAGTTTTGGAATTTGATTTTCCAACCTTTTTCAGTTTGATAAAAAAATGTATACTAGAGACTTGAAACTTACTTTTTGTAGGTGATCCAGTAAAGTGAACACAATGTCCCAAATCATATTATATTTACTATATAGTGTAGAGCCACAACAGTTGATTCAAATAAAATTATTCAGCTGTTACTATGTTTTTTGCCAGGTTGTTTCTAATGAGAGAATTTGCTGCTTTTCTGGTTCTCATACTAAATTGAATTATGTTTTGGAGTTTTGGACTGTTGATGGAACAAAACAATACATTTAATGACACCACGCACTCTGGGATAGTGTCATGGATATGTGGGATCACTGTTTTCTGATGTTTTATAAACAAAACAATTAATCAATTAATAGAGAAAATAAATGGCTAATTAATAACGAAAGTAGTTGTTAGTTGCAGACAGAGATGTTCATAAGTCATTTTTTGGAAGTCCAAGTCAAGTCTCAAGTCTTTGAGCTCGAGTCCAAGTCAAGTCTCAAGTCTTTGAGGGGCAAGTTCAAGTCAAGTCTCAAGTCTCTTTTGCCATCCGATGTGTCCCTAACACTGTATTGTTAAATCTTATTAATTTAAAGCATGTCCTGTAGCTACTATCCATACAGTACAGTATCAAAATCAAAGTGGAAATCAAGAAAATAATGGCAGCGCCACACCAGTTACAGAACAACATGCATCTCAGTGTCAGTCCAAATTATGCACAATAAGCAGATTGAACTAACTGAGTTAGTACGCTCAGTGAAACTGAGTCCAACGCGAGGGAGATCCGACTCAGCAGAGGAAATGTTAGTGAGGCCATTGTTTCCCTGACAGGTGACTGTGCGCACAGATCCGCTGCGCCTCACGGATGAAATAATAAAATAATAAATAGTAGTAAAGTAATAGCAGAATTAGGACAATCAAGACGGCCCAATGATTGGTGGACCGGGTACACCTTGTTCACTTAATAGTCTACAAATCATCCATGGGATCAATTACACATCACATGAGTTTGCCCACCCGACACAGCGTTTGTTCCTGGAGAGATAGCTCTGTGCGCCCCACCTCCTGTGCGCCATGGATGTCTGAGCCTCAGCAACAACTATAAAGATATAATTTACCTGTTCCCAGAATTAGCACAACACCTTGTGATGGCTAGCTTGTTAAGATACTGTATATGCTAAATGTCACGTTTCTTTCACATTGCAAGTGACTGACCTATTTGGGTGCGTTTTGAGATGCCTGATGAAGTTCAACATTGTTGATCCGGCATCATTTATCATGGAGTCACACATCTTGCATGTAGCTGTTCGCTTACTGCCACTGTTTACCAAGTTATTGAAAGCAAAACTAATGACAAAAGGCACAACTCCGGGAGGACTTGCTGTCGCCGTCGTCAATGCATTTTTGTTATATGTGAGTGTGCGCACATTATGGCAAAGGACAGGGGACATGCAGCTCGTCATACGTTTCCCTGACGCATTTGCGCCAATAAAACAAAATAGAAATACTACATGAATGAATTTAGATGTAAAAAGCAATAATTGCATGACAACATTTTCTTTTTGTAAGATTATTTTTGGGCATTTTAGGCTTTTATTTCCACAGGACAGATGAAGACATGAAAAGGGAGAGAGAATGACATGCAGCAAAGGACCGCAGGTCAGAGTCAAACCTACGGCCTCTGCATTGAGGTGTAAACCTGCGCTACCAACTGAGCTAACAGCCACATGACAACAGGATATTGACGAGTCTCGAAACTCAAGTCCTATTCAAGTCTGACGGGCAGCTAGCTAGCTGCTACTACAGCACTTTTTTGGGAGGGGAATAAACTTCAAGACGTGACATGACCTGTCCTCTGGAGGACAAAGCCACACCACCACCACTCCGTGGATTGTTGTCGTGATGATTATCACAGAAGCCTGGCTAAACACACTCACCGGACAGCAGCTAGAAGCTAGCAACTAGGAGCTAGCAGCAAGCAGGGGTCTTTTCAATTGAGGTACACTCATATTTATGACGATTATGATAAATGTAAAAAAAATGGCTGGAATTCTCCTTTAATGTCCACAATGGAACAAAAAAGTGGTGTCCATGGCATTTACATTACTTTCTGCTAGCAATCACTATAATCACAATGCAATATGTTGCATTTTATAGATGCCGAAATTTTACAACAAAACACTCAATGAATTATAAGTATAAGAAATCTCAATGTATTGCTCACTTCAGAGTCAATTATTGAGTGATCTAGGTAGTAGTGAATGCTGTAAGTGAACAGGGGATTAATTTGGATACAGGAAATTGCTAAATGTTTTTGTATATAGAATATTTCTAAATTGACTTGGTAATTCAGTGCATAATTCTCAAATCTTGTATGTGTACTTAGTACTAGTGTCAGCGGAGAAGGTGGAGATGACAATTCAAACCTCTAAAGCGCTACAACTGGGTTTGAAATCTGGTATGGTCCTTTAACATTTCAATCTGTTGGAAATATGTGTGTATCCTCTGCACAGTGACTCACTCACCTGACTCAACCATACATCACCACAGCCTTTGCAAGTTCGGCAAAGCACAATCATTCAGAGTTTCAAACAGCTCCAAGGCTGTGCTTCACCATACACTAACATGCTACATGCATTTGTTCAAATCAGTAAGCCTCAAACATGTAAGCTGTAATCTTTCTTAATCTGTTTTTACAGAGGGCCGTCTGTTTTTTCAGACATTTACAATGAAGAAAGATTGGGAAAAGAGAGGATGAAAATAAAAAGGTGGAATACATTCGAAAAAATGTCCTGTTCTGACAAAATGCCAGGTTAACTGAGTTGCATTCATGGAAGCTATTATTAAAATAATTACACATTTTCTTGTATATCACTGTAATGTGTTTTTTTCAAATTCTGAGCAATGTACCTTCTGATGTAAAGATGGCAGACTTGCAATTGCTGCTGCCTTTTCTTAACTTAACCGTTTCAACACAGTTTCATGCTGAGTTGTGTTGATTTTAGGGTTTATTGTGAGTCTTGGTGGGGAAGCCTCCAGGCTGTGGTTTAGGGCCGGTATAGTAACCTCTACTGTTGAAACTCAGCGGTGCACTTCATTTGATGTTTTTATCTCATCCAAACAGGATGTACCGGCGTACCTCTAATATGGTGGGACTCAGCTACCCATCTTCTGTCATATCTGTGCTTAAGGTATTAACACTTGCACAAACATTCAAGCAGAAGCACACAGATGTGAAATAACTTTGTACATTCATTTGCCAAAATCAGGACTACATAGCCTAACACAAATTTGACTTGCAGCACAATGCACCCACCAACAGTTTGTTGAGAAGATGGGAAGAAGAATATATTGTTTGGGGTAAAGCATTTAATTATGTTACTTCTTGTTTTTGTTTTTTTACAGCATGTTGACAAGTGGTCGTTTGACGTGTTTGCTCTGAATGAGGCCAGCGGGGATCACGCGCTTAAATTCATATTCTACGAGTTGCTCACAAGATACGACCTCATTAGCCGTTTCAAGGTAAACCCACAAGGATATACAGTGTCTTACCTACATACTGTACCACTGTTCACTGCTATACCTCTGTGTCATTAAAACAAGGACAATCTTAAAATATTCAGTACAGATCCACAGATCCACAATTCCACTTCACCGTACCTGATTTGATGGAAATCAGCACACTCACTTCTCTGTTTCTTACTTGTTAGATCATGTTTTTGTATTTCAACAATGACCATATAATGAAGGGGGTTGGACATACTTCATCTCATCTGACACTGGTAGAGCTTATTTTTCACAGTGTCTTATAACTGAGGGTACTCCACTTAAATTGACAGCATCTTCTGCAAATGACATGGGCAATGAAGCGTGGTCTGCAGTAGCCTAAATGATTCACGATCCGTGCTTTTATGACATCAATTTCAGACACTGAGGAGACTGTGCATGCATTGAAATTGTATGTGCTCATTATTTAAATCACCAAATAGCCTGAAGAAGTTTTTTTTACTGTCTGTTGTTTTACTGTTTGTTTGTTTTTAGCTTGCAGTCATTTGCTATTGTTTTGTCTGCCGTCAGATCCCGATCTCTGCTGTTGTGTCCTTCGTGGAGGCCCTAGAAGTGGGATACAGTAAACATAAAAACCCCTACCACAACCTGATGCATGCTGCTGATGTCACGCAGACTGTACATTACTTGCTACTCAAGACTGGCATGGTGGTGAGAAGGATTTGACTTTACACCTACATATTAAGAAACCTACAGAAACAAGTTGAACATATAAGAGTTGGTTTGGTTCCCAATAGGAAACTTTAGTCAATGGAATCATTTTATCCACATGGTATTCAAAACTCTGTCAGCTTTCAGCCTAATTGCAGCTTTATATGATATGTCATCTTCTAAATATGGATTATTGTTTTATTGGATGATAATCTTTCATTAAAAAACAAGACATCCTAGTCTTCCTCAGGGTAGGTTTGGGATACAACAACCCACATTTCTAAGAATATCTGTCAAAATGTTACACTTAATAATGATCATTGTCTCAACATTTGAAGTAAAATGTTTTTTGACTTCTTATTAAAACATAGCCCCATCTACGCATATTTCATATTGCTTTTGTGGGGGTTTTTTCCATGTGGTGACCTATTCACTCCTTTCCCCTGGAGTGACTTTAGGGCATTTCTGATGCTGCATTCACTGCAAAATAAAGCACTAGCCTCAGTACAGTCAAGTTTACAGTCCAACCAGCCGCCCGCCCCCGCTTCCAGTGTTTTTATTTAATCACCTTAATAAGGTGGCTGTGACAGCTGTAGACATGGTGTGTTTCTTTGGGTATTGCCTTGCGGAGTAAACCACATTACTGCAACAACCACATGCTATTGGGATATCTGGATAACAGCATCTATCATTTCAAAGGCCCTCCAGACTCCATTAAATCAACAACAGTTTATTCATAAAGCCAGCCCAATAAGGAAATACATACTGAGGGATGGAGTGGCCATCTTGCCCTCACCCACCTCCCAATCCCCACCCTCTGTTCTTAATGACTCCCCCATCCCCCACTGTTGATTATTCACTGATATTGTGAGCTTCCTGAGCTAAATCCCCACTCTATGTTGTGGGTGCACTCAGATGAATGCACATCTCCAAGAAAAGATTCCACTCACAGGTGAACATTCTCAGATTAAAAATGAACGGCCACAAATAAAATCACAAACATGAAGGTAGAGTCCTTATTATTCACATTCTTTGGACTAAGTATGTCCTTATCTTTAGATTAATGTGGTCTTGTGGGTGTTGCTCATATGATGGAGCTCAATTTTTACAATTACTATTTTTCTGGCAATTAAAGGAGAAGTGTGACATTTTGGGGAATATGCTTATTAACTTACTTTGCGAGAATTAGATAAAGAGATCAATACCACTCTCATGACTGCAGTGGTAATTTTGCTAACTCAAATGAAAAAGAGGAAATCTGTTGACAATTTGTGACTCAAATGTAAAACAATAACAAATGAAAAACAATAGCTAAAAAGAAATATAAAAATTATATTAACTAAAATCTAAAAATGCTAACAAAATGAATACTGATTTGTACAGTAAATATGAAGTTATCACCAACCAACAGTTAGCTTAGCTTAGCATAAAGACTAGGAACAGGGGGCATAGCTCTGAAGGAAACAAAATCCACCTACTGGCACCTCTTAAAGGTGCAGTAGGTAAGACTTATAAAACTAACTTTCTGTAATATTTGGTGAAACTGATCCTATGTACATAAAGCAGGTAATAAAAAAAAAAAGTTTTGAGCTTTAGCAGAAATGGGGGAGGGATTGAGAAGTTGTCGATGTTCACATTTTTTGGCTAAGTCCTGGATCTTCGCAATCCTACCTACAGCACATTTAAGGTTGTTAATTACCACATCATATGTTGTTTGTTTAATCCGTACAGAAACTGAAGTGCAGAATGATGTTAAGGTGTCACGGTGGGTTATTTGCTGGGCGCAGCTATCCAGGTTAGATTTCCCCCCTGTTTCCAATCGTTATGCTAAGCTAACTGGCTGTGGCTACATATTCACCGTACAGACATGAGAGTGGTATTGATCTTCTGATCTAACTATCGAAGTGCATTTCCCAAAACGTCAAGCTATTCCGTTAGAGTTTCTGCTATTTTCACATCATCTTCTTCTTTCATGAATTGTGACTTAAAAGGTTTAAATGTATACATGCAATAGTTTAAAAACACAAATAGAAAAGCATTGTGTGTATCCTCACCTATGACGGCATTAACTCATTATATAATTAAAGACAGCATGGCTTTTTCATTTATAGACTGAGACTGTCTGAGAAGAAAAGAGGAAGGAGTGTTGAAGTGACAGTTTAAAGTAGTGATTTTCAATAGCGCTTGCCTTATCTTAAGCTTCCTCTGCTTTTCTGACCTTTCCTCTATCTTCTCCTCCCCATTTGTTTCCTTTTTATCCCTTCACGGTAATATATTCCTTATGCCAAATGCTTCTCTTGGCATCCTTAATATCACCTTTTTTCTCTAAATCTTTCTGTCGTGATGTATCATTTGCTGCACTGCCCTTTTTTCCATTCCACTCTCCTTCCTGTCGATGTCGCTGTCTTTTCCATCTTGTTGCGTCCTCAACAAACCCCCTCTTCGATATACTTATCTTAATATCCTCTTCTTCATTATCTTCACCTCACACCCCACCTCTTCCCTCCTCTCCCCCTCCTTTTCTTCTCCTTCTCCTTTGCCTGCAGCATTGGTTGACTGAGCTTGAGATCTTTGCCATGATCTTTGCGGCGGCGGTGCACGACTACGAGCACACAGGGACCACAAACAACTTCCACATTCAGACAAGGTAATGGATCATAAAATCAAAAATGCATGGCACTGACTCACCCGATCAATGTTTTCATTTGCAGCGAGGGGGCTTTACAATCACAATGAGATCGCCTGCAGTGCAGTAATAACACTGGGGCATACGGGAGTCCAAATGAACTCCAAACTCTTTGCCCTTGAGAACTGGAGTTGGAGAGAACTCCTTGTGACAAAATCTTTTCTTAGAATTATAATTAATATTACAAATGATGTTGATAAACACTGTATTCATACCATTTATTATTCTCAAATGTATCCTTATTTTGACGCTAAATATCCATTTTCTACAGCCCTTTGTGAATTAAAGGAATCTGGACAATATTACAATGTTGAACTTCTGATACTTCATATTAATAATGTCTATACATGATACATTTCAGAGAGGGATGCCTTTCAGATTATTTATTTCCATTCATTAGCATTGTAATTATTTTTGTATTGTGTACAGCCTGTATATTTTTGACGTTGTGAAATTGTGTTTTATATATATTTTTGGTGCATTAGAGGTTATGCATAAATCATTCTTGGGCTTTTTGTTGTTTGTTTTGTTCTGTGTTTGATTTTGTCCTTCAAGAGTCTCCCCTAAATGACACATTTTACAGATAAATTGAAGACGTAGCGTCATCTATAAACTGTTTGTTCCAATATAGACCAAACTATTGCCTTGCGTTCTCTTTGACAGGTCAGACACAGCTATCCTGTACAATGACCGTGCAGTGTTAGAGAGTCATCATGTCAGCGCAGCCTACCGCCTGCTGCAGGACGACGATGAGATGAACATCCTCTACAACCTCTCCAAGGACGACTGGAGGTCAGTGAGCCCCACGCTTTGATAGACAATAAGAGACTGAGAGAGCTGAGGGACAGTAGAATGTTATCAAACAAAAGAGATGTTGTAGCTAAAGACAGATGAGACATGACAGGTGGAAACCAAGCAGGTCAACCAGAACAGTTTCACAATGAACATATCACCTCTTCAAAGCCCAAAGTGAACCTTATCGCTTATTTTTCAACATTAACAACTGTGTCGGTGGAGCAAAAATCTGAAAAGTTGGATTACCTTCAAGGTCCAACAACTTTGTACTAAATGGAGCTGTTATGTGTGATAATACATTAAAAGAGACAGCTGCAATCCAATTTCTCACGGCATAAGCTGGGACTTGTCAAAGCAGATATTATAAATAGCTCTTAAAAAGCTAGGCCCGCTGGCTACATTTACTTTTAGTGACTTCCCGAAATAATTCTGTTTTTATTACCTGTGAGATTGACAGTTAATTATACAACACATGGCTCATGGTTCCCTCTGTTTGGTTTTCATACAGAGAGCTGCGGGCTCTGGTGGTGGAGATGGTGCTGGCCACAGATATGTCCTGCCACTTCCAGCAGGTTAAGACCATGAAGAACTTCCTACAGCAACCTGAGGGGTTAGTTGACCTGTCCTGCACTGCTGTTTACATTCACTGTCCTTGTCCCAGCAATCTAGATCCTCATTAACCCTGCCATCAGCCACTGTGTACTAACCTCCAGCTGTTTACAACCCAATTAACCCTTCCCTGGGGTGCACTCAAATATTCACGACACAACAAACATTCAGGTTGATATACAATGGACTCTTTACTCTGAATAAAAAATAGAATGTAATTAGTATTTGTACCCAAATACTTCCAAATGTTATGCATTATGCAGTCCAGGTATACAGGAAGGGTAGGGTAGGGTAGTGTAGGGTCTTACTACAGACCATCTCAGACACTTATGGGGCAGTCACACCAGATATGGCATGGTGAAATGCCAATTTATTTCAGTATAAGTAGACAAGCTAGCAATACTACCCAAACATTATGTCTTCCTCACTGTCACCGTCTCTCACATGAAGATCTAGAAAGATTTTCTAAAATTTAGCAAGCTAAAGTTTAGTTAGGTTAAAGTCTGTGCGAAGAAGACAAGGCCAGTTGTATTTGCAACAGGAAGTGAATATGTTTCAAATGCATGGATTGTTTTTACTGAACCCAAGGTCACCAGACTGCGGCCAGATTTTCCTTTTCACACATTTTGAGCACCCTCTACAGTGACTGATAGCTGGCACTGCTCTACACGCAGACAAAGAGGTGTCATTTGCAAACAGAAATAAAAGACAGCTATCAAGCAAACTATCATATGATGTGATGAGTCATCACTGCTGATGTAGCTGCAACGCTGATGAGAGACAGCTGTAAGAATCGTTGACCTCCAGGGTATTCTCTTCACTGTGACAATGCCCAGCACTCAGCACAATTAGAAAATTGCTCAGAAAGCAGTGATGTGGAGATAAGAAGCTTCTTGAGAACATATGTAGGAATCAACAATATTCTGCTTCCTATACTTTCGACTATATCTCGAAATTCAAAGAGTGCTGACTGGAAAGCAATCATCAAGCCACAGTATAGGGTACACACACACACACACACACACACACACACAACACACACACACGCATTCACAAATACAAGATTGCAGTCTGCAGGAAGCTGTAATGCTGAATAGAATCTAATGGAAGTAATTCAAACCAGTCTGCTCCAGGACTGCTTTGAGGGCACTTCAACACCCAATCTGCCACAAATGGAATGATGGGAAATTTTAGTCATTCTTTCTCACCTCTGTTTAACCTTGTGCTGTGTATGTGTGTGTGTGTGTGTGTGTTTTCATTTGTGTGCCTATTGAAATGTGTCTGTTCATTCATGCATCAGTTCATTAAACATGATATTTTGATATGGTTATCTGATGATATCTGAGACACCGCTGATAACTGATGAGGTCTTCACACTTTGTTACAGTGTAGAAAACTGATTTGCCTAACCAACGCAGTTTTTTATTTATTTTTTACTCATTTTGGATGAAGGTGTTTCTCTGTTTTTAAGGTGTCTGAGTATCTGTGTGTTTTTATGCCCATTCCAATAGGCATCTTTGTATATTTCAGCATCGTTTTAATAAGCATTAACAGAGAAACATGTTAGCATTTTCTTGTCTGTCACTAGTTTGACAGCTTGAGAGTGCCTCTATTAGATCAGTGCCATTACAACACTTAAAGGATGTCTTATTGGCAACAAATCCCATGATAACACCAACAATTAATTGATCCTAATAATAAAATAATGAGCATTGTCCTACAGCTTCATTCCTGCAAAAAAGCTAATAAAACATGCAAATGAGCAACACTGTTGTACCAGTTGACGTGTTTCCTTATTACCATGAACACACACTGTGATTTATTTTAGGTCAACCCACATATCCTTTTAGAAATACACACTACCAAATGTGTATTAATCCACCACTGAAAATAGTACCAAACAAATGCACTGGTTATTCCTGTTTAAGTAACGTTAGTTTCAAAGAAATCACCAGGCCTTTTAAAAAAATAAAGATTTAGGTCTTCAATAGGAACACACCTTGGGCTGAGTGGCACAGACAGGGTAGGGATAAATAATCAAGAGACAGACTAATACATTGGTTGTTTTGGACTATGTATGGGATATGTTGACAATATCAACTGCTTTATCCTTGAAGTAAAAATGCTCCTCAACCTACAGACTCCCAAACCCTTCTGCAGTCAGCCATTGAAATACCATATGTTTTAAGGGATCTTACATGTTGCTCATTTTAATTCTATGCATCTTTTGCAATTATGCAACCTCCAATGGTGAGTTAATACTCCATCTGCTGCTAAGCACTACATCTTGTGTGCGTTAAATAAATATGATCCAGTTGAAATTGTTTGTGCCCATGTTGCACTTAAACAATAGCCACATAAAGCACATTGACATAGTTTTTGGCTTTACCATGGTGAAACACCCTAAACTAGGCACCATAAAGAGTATACTGTATACAGGCCAATGACATTTTAATATTTTATTCTCCTGTTGTTGCACAGATGGCCAATTTTGTGAACAGATTGCTATAGAAACATTTGCAGCTGTGCCACATTTATTTCCATTTTTCTTTTTATGATTGACCATACTGTCTTCAGGGACACTCAGTGCTTTTGAAATGTTCTTGTATCCTTTCCCCGTTTTTTTTTTTCCAATAAACTTGTTACAGTTCTATCAGTAATGTCTGTCTTCATAATGTAGTTTTTGCAAGACATTGACTAATCAGGGGTTTGGCATACCAGATTTTACCACCACATACCACATGCCAAGTTATTATGTTACCTATAAAACTATTTGGCTACATCTGTTATGATTTAGACATCTTTTTCAAAGGCAAAATACATAAAACTTCAGTTGATCAATTTGTAGAGTTTGTTGAATTTGTAGTGATTTGTTACTTCACTTAAAAACAACATTCCACGCATAAAAAGCCAGTATACAAAACAATTTAAAAACAAAACAAATGAAGATACTCTCTGACCGACTTCAGTTTTGTATATGCTCTCTTTTGCAGCATTGACAAGCCCAAAGCCCTGTCGCTGCTGCTGCACACGGCAGACATCAGCCACCCAGCCAAAAGTTGGGACCTCCACCATCGCTGGACCACCTCCCTACTAGAGGAGTTCTTCCGACAGGTGAGTGGGTGTACAGTACCCAGACAGGTCACAGAGTAATGCATGGGTGGTGGGTCCAGTGTATGCTTCAGTGGTTTGAAGATGTGAGGTTCAGATGCATGATGAGAGAACATAGCATGCTTTCCAACTGGTCACATACACGGAGCCAAATATTAGAAATACCTATAGCAATATTGCTTTACAATCTACAGCCTCTAAAATTACCATACAGTTGAAAACATCACCTCTGAACAGTTATTCAGAGGTGATGTTTTTTTTATATATATATATACAGTATATATACTAAACTTAAATTGTTTTTAGCTGCTCCTTTGGTACTGGTGTTTAGGAATGTACTATTATGTACTACTATGTATCTATTTTTCCAGTTTAGTCCCAAGGGTGTTCAGTTTCTTTCACACCAGGAATAAAATAACAATGACAATATTAGTGAATGATTGTTTTAATATGGTGCTTTGGCACAACTCTACTTCCTAAAGCACTTTATATTAGAAAAATATGCAGTCATATTCATACATTTAATTGCAGACACTTGTTTAAAAAAAATATGCCATGACAAAGCGCCATAGCAGATTAATATGCACAACATTACTTCTTTGACAATGCATCTGTCTATAAATAATAAATTGTGGATTTGTTAACATCAACAAGAAGGACAGGCGTTTAACTGGTGCCACATTGCTTTCATCTCTTCCATTATTAATCCACATTGTTCTCATTATCAGTGCTATTGTTATTGTTGCTGCTTTCATGAGGTCTTTATCTTGCCGATAAATAGCCTCTCCAAAGAACATTGCCTCCCGACTCCACATCTCATCTATTTGTGACAAATCAGAAGAGAAAATGAAACACATTTGTGGCCCAAAAGCAACGTGGGGGCGGTGGCCAGACAAGCCTGTTGATAGAAGTGTGAACATATGATGGCATTGTGTTTGTGTAGTGTCAGTCAGTTGTGTGTGCATGTCTGGTAGTGGGGTAAATTTTTTTTATAGAAACCAAAGACTGAGAACAATTTAGACTATGAAAGCTGCTGTATTTCCAGGGGGACAAAGAATCCGAGCTCGGCCTGCCGTTCTCTCCACTCTGTGACCGAAAGTCCACAATGGTGGCCCAGTCCCAGATTGGTGAGTGGTTTCTCTTCATGTACACCACTTGCATAATGCTGGGGTATCTGTGGGTATACACGTTCTGCTCCAGCAGAATTTCTTTTGTCTTTTGTCAAGGTAGTTTCTTTATTTCTGTACATTTATATTAGTCTCTCAAGTAACAAATCAAGATGAAATTGGTTATTGTGCTTCCCTTGATGATGATAGTATGACAGTTTTCTTGATAGAGAACTGATACATGATACATAACAAATTGAAAACAACTTCCACCAAGAAGATAAGTTATCATTTGTATGGCTGAAAGGTGAAATCAAAATTTTATGCTCATTTTGAAGTATTGCATTAGTATAGTATTGCAAACATGTACCTCAAATGACTATAGTCATATAGTACGTATAGTATGATGGTGGAAGGATCGGGATATGGGTCCCATCCAGTGTGCTGTACACTTGTGGCACAAGGTGTGTAGTGGAGTTGCGGTGTGCTATATCTTGTGCCTCAGCTACGTCAGTTATATTGACGAATTGGTTAAACAACCTTAATGCTACCCCTCTCCTTTTAGCCAAATAATTTAGCTTGTAAACTCTTTGATTTAGCAAGTCGGTTTGTAATCTACAGCCATGCATAACGTCAATTGGTGACGAAAGTACGCTTTGCGTAGTCTAGTTTAATCGCTCTAATGCAGTTGATGGACAGAACGCTTCTAACTCGCATTTTCTTTTCTTTTCTTTTTTGTGACATTTTAAAAGTTCGCTTCTCCCATCTTAATTTTGTCTGTTGGACAGTCTAATGACACCTATAGACTTATTTTTATTTGTATCTCAGATTTGATAATTACTTTAAAACATTCTGTAAATATGTGTGGCCTTATTTTCCCATCTTAATTTCATTAATTCCAGCTTTATTTAGTGCTTTTTGGGGAATATTTTCACCCCTGTCTGCATTAAACAACTCAATGACGTAAATAATGAATGTGAAAATATGCACTGATATTATTTTGTTATTGCTAATATCTTTATCACCAGGGTTCATCGACTTCATTGTGGTGCCCACCTTCACTGTGCTGACGGACATGATGGAACGTATTGTCAAACCGCTTATTGACGAGGCATCCCATTCAGGTTTTGCCGGCTTTAGACGCTCAAGGTGAGCTGCAGCACTTTCATTTGGAAACGAAAACTTTGGATTCTTTTATGCTGTTCAGTAGCAGGACTGAGCAGATGGAAGTGGGTGGCTGTATGTTAATCCGAGCAAATTTTAATCAACCTGCCTGCTTAATCAGGAATGGAAAATCTACTGTTTTCTTCCCTTCACCTGCTATTCCAGTAACTGCTCGCTCAATGACTTGATTAAACCTCAGCAGCTCTCCTGCAGTAACAGCATATCAAATGGATGTATTGAGAACACCAAATGAGTCTCCCATGAGTAATCCATTTCTGTTCATGGAAATGTCTCCACCTTTCATCGGGCAGAGCCACAAACCTTGAAATTGATATTTTAGAGATGCTAAACTCGTCATCACTGATCAAGAGTGGGCTTCAGTGCTGGATTGGCATACACAATAGCCTCTTGAGAGATATAAAACAAAGAGATTTCATCTCCAATGGCTTAATTAATCGGTGCAGTACTTTGAAACCATCAAGATAAAAAAGTTAATTCCACTTGCTTTTGCATTAGTAATAATTAAACTATCCAGAGAAAGATCGTTTTAAACAATTGTCTGTTATTTGTGTCTTTTAAAGTGAGCTTATCGGAAAAGCAGTACTTGGGGAATCTGCTTCTGCATCTTCCGTTGCACCTGCACATCAATATCACCCTCCCTGTTCTCCTCAGCTGCAGTCATTAGCATCACTCAGTGGGCCTCCAGTCAAAGTTAACCGAGTGGAAATCTTAGATAGAATTTCCACTTGTGCAGTCTCCTTGTCTTTGTACACTCCTGGGTGTTAATGGGGTTCCATGGACTTTTCTTTCCAGCATTTATAGCTGCTTTCAATCTTCTGTAACTATGTCTGCTCTCTGATTATCCACCGTCTTTCTCTCTTTCTTTCTCATTGTGCCTCTGAATCTGAAAGCTCCTGTTTTTTATGCCAAACTAGGGATGGCAATGTCGGTTTGTTGGTCCACCACTTTGGTCCTGACTGAAATGTCTCAACAGGCATCCATATGCCTCACATGATGAATAGGAAAAACTAATTCCTAAAAGCAGTACTCTAGCAATTTAGTATTGCACTTCCATGGTTGTGGGACAACATGTTTGAAAAAAAAACGCTCTGATTAAAGCTGCAGAGCGTGTGATATTCTGACTTTTAGTCCCTATCATGAGTCAAGCTCAATAAACCTAGAATGCTACATTTCCTATAATGCAAGTTGACAGCATCGTTTATCAGATCCCTGCCTCTTAAATGGACACTAATTTAAGTTAAGTTTGTAAAGCTATTAAACTTTTTAAAGCTCCCTCCTGAACAACAAAAGACGTTTTCACACTTGTTCTTCATGAAGAATAAACTGAACTATGTTTAAAATTGTGGAGTGCCTCTTTAACTTTTCATCTAGCTCTATCATCAGGTCAAAGAAAGGTTCAATTTGTCCAATACTTTGGTTTACTAAATACCTGCGAATTAATGAAACTCCCATCATTCTCAGTACTTTGTGTTTAGCAAATGTTAGCATGCTACCATGCTAAACTAAGATGGTGAACAAGGTAAACATTATACTTAGACACAAAGACATTATATTGTCTTTGTGACCATTTAGCATGCTGACATTAGCATTTAGCTCAAAACACCACTGTCAGTGGCTCAGTAGAGCCACAAAGAGCTGCTATAATGGCTGTAGAATCTTCGTCTTGTTGAACTTTTAACTCCCTTCTTCCTTCTCTATTTTTTTCTGTCCAGTCTGAACAGTCTTAGCTCAGAAGAGACCAAGAGGCACAGTTTGAAGAGCTCTGACAGCAGCTCGTCCGGACAGAGCTCTCTGCTGACAGTGGACCAGAAGAACTTCAAGGCCTTGTGGAACGAAGAGGTTTATCAGAACAGAGAGAGGTGGAAAGCTCAGGCTGCTAAAGGTAACAGCCAATAATAACATACACAAAACTGAAGGTGGTTTGGGGACTCAGGGAACATGAATGTCCTGGTAAAACTGATCTGTCTAAATGGGGTAATTTGTTTCATAAAGCTGTAATGCTGTTAACGTCTGCAAAGCTCTTAGCTAACTTAAAGGGGGATTTTTACTGACCTGCATTATTGTGGGATACACAGCGATTAGAATGTCCACATGCATGTTTTTATTTTAATATTTATTTATGTAAGTTGGTACCACTTGATGATGTTCCACTTCTGGGATTGCTCCTGACGATTGTGATTGGTTTAAAGAAATTCAAATGAACCTGAACATGTGTTTCTCCCATCATAGAATAATGTGTGCACTAGCCAGACCCTCCTCCGCAGCGCTGTGGAAGTAGGTCTGGTAAAGTGAGACTACTTTCTAGTTAACCACCCATTACGAGGGTTTCTATGTTGTAAATATATCTTTATTAATTGATAATAAATCAGTGATGATTTTAGACCCATTTTAGGGGGGCTCCAGCCACCCTACATTTCTTCTCAGCCCACCTAAAAATTATTTTAAAAATATAATAATAAAAAGCAAATGTCATTTAATCAATTTTAGTGCTTCAAGTTAGAGTTTGTGAACTTGTCTGTTAGTGACAGAGGGCAAACAATTAATTATGTTCAACGAAACAGGTTTAATATCTTATGTTGCTGTCACCAATGCTTTGCACCTGTAACCCAGTCAAGGAAAGTTTTATTTTTTATTTTTTATTTAAGCATCATTACTATTTCATTTGATTCTAGTAGTCCATAAAGGGACTTTTGTAGCTTTTTTGTATATATAAATAATAATAATTCTATAGTAATATTTAGCATTTATGCTCTGTTATAATAATAATAATACATACTGTTTATCCATTGTTATCCAGTGAAATTACTGATTTAGCAGGGGGTTAACACTTTTGCAAGGCGCTGTATCCATGTCACATTGTCATTACGGGTTGAGCTCCCCTAAAGGTCTCTTCCTAGAATCGCCACTGTAAATCATTAACTTGGGCTTCATACCTTAAGCCATTAGTCTTGCATTGCCTGACCTGTCTTCACAGCGCTGGGGAGTATGGTCTGGCTACACCACAAATACTTTCTGAGTTAGGAGTGAAAAATACTCAGGATTGTTGCATTTCTTTATCCAATCACAATCATCTGGCATTGCTATATTCCAGATGCTGCAACAGTGGCTCGGCAAAATAATCTTGGAAAGAAACTTGTTTTGTTGAAACATTTGCACCCCACAAAAGAAAACGGTTGTTTAGCTGACTACATAGTTTGCTCTTAACACTGCATCGCCGTGTGTACTTCTGCCATAGCAATCCTGCCAATCAGTCCAATAATGTCCCAGTTAGATAGTAAATGGCGTAAACATATTCTGTGTTATTCTTTATCCTGGAAATGGACTGAAAGGCCATTAATAAGAACAGCATATGGGTTGCCAGGTTGTAAAAAATTGCTGTTGTTTGTATTTATCTTCCTCCTGCATGATACTTGTTTTATCCTTTCATATATCTCTTAAATCAATTTACTATAATTTTTTTATAATTTACAATTGATCAGTTATTGTGAGAAGAATTTTTTCATGAATAATTTACATTTCTGACTGCGGTCTTGTTGGCCTATAAATGAAGATATTAATGTACATTTATTCGTTGATTACCAAATTTATTATCAACACCGACCAAAAATATTTTTTTCTCACAACCTGCAACCCTCCTCTCTCCAACTCTCTCACTCACTGTTTCCATTGCTGTCTTACGGTAATAAGTCACTTCTTGCGAGATTTCAGAACAAGATTTGAGCGAGACTTAATTAGACACAATAACCAATTGAGACGATCAAGCAAAAGGTAAATACAAATATTTTATTTCTCTAGGGTCCTTTTCTATAATGCTGTCAGCCACTTATGATAACAAGCTGAGCCTGTCAGAGGTAAAAACAAGTTATATTAGTGGATGCTAATTGACGGTGCGTAATTGCCCCAAGCGATTACATTGCAGCCAGTTACACAGCTGCCGGCCAATTTAAAATATTGTTGTCGTCATTATTCACTTAGGCACAAAAACATGGAAAAATAGGGTTCAAGTTAAGAGTTTCTCTTTAATTTAATATTCATAAAAAGGTTAGGTATATTAGGTTGGAAACATAGCAAACGGTCCAATGAGCTCACTCAACCTTTACTGGCTTGAAGTAGGAATCAGGTAGCGATGAATTAATGCACATGGACATTGATGACTGAATGAATGATACACACATTCACACATGTGCTATCCTGCCTCCACCCTCCATGTGACCTCAGAGGCAGAGGAAAGAGCTAAAAGGGAAGCGGAGGAACAAGCCCAGCAGGAAGAAGCTATGGAGCTCCAGGAGGTCCACACAGAACCAGAACAGCCTGAAACAAAGGAGGATGAATTGGAGGGAGAAGAGCCAGAGTCAGCGGAGGTCAGCGAACAAGATGGTAACATGGGGGAAACAGAACCAGAAGCTCAGCCTGGGAGCGCCACACACAAGAATCCTCCACTGCAGAACGGTACGTCCCTTTAACTGTGAAATCCCACAGCATGATGGGACACATGGCAATATGTCTAAATGGGCTATATGATCTATAGGAACAGTTAGTGTGTTGCTAGAGAATGTAAAAGAACTTCAAAAAGAAATTCCCACCGTGACCTTTATATTTATGGGGCTTTGTATGTTATTGCAGTGTTTGTAGGAGATATGTGTATTCACATTGTAACATTTATTCAACATTACCTTTTTAATGTTTTGAATCAATGCAAGAATAAGTCCACTAGAATTTGAATACATTTCTGTGGGTTAAACAATGTTTTGGCTGCTTGCCATGAGTTTGTAATGACTGGCAGGTCAGTAAGGATGAACATGTTCTTATAACATGTTCTTTCAACGTTTATAAAGGAGAGAGGATGCTTTAAGGATTTATTTTCTTGTTTGGGTTGAGTACATGTTTGCCATTAATAAATGTGTGTGAGTGTGACAAATAAGACAACTAGTCTGACTTTTTAGGAGAGTTGTCTGAAGGGACTGAATCTCCAGAGGATGAAGAAAAAAATAACAAATGTGACCATGGTGAGTTTATTCCTGCAGCCCACGACTATTGACAAAAAAGTGTGTAAACTAAAGTGTCTACACTGAGTTGCCAATTTATTATGTACACCCAGCTAAAGATCAGAACAGCACTGCAATAAATCCTACCTTCATTAAAGTAATTTGTAATTTACTTTTAAAACTCTAGGCTATTGCTATATTATACAGAGGTGTTTCTGTCATTCAGCCTAATCTCCTTGATATAAATGGGATGGACAGAATAATAGAAACACTTGTATGTACTGTAATAAACTGGCATTTACTTCATGACATTATGAAAAAAACTTTCAACCAGTATTTAAATTCACTCTTCCTAAATCTTCATTAGGCTCTGGAGAGATCTGCAACATCTGCACTGAAATACAAGGAAAACACTGTATGTGTACCTACATGAAGATTTATAGCGGTCGCAGTGTGTAAATGTTGATTCAAAGACAGTTATTATCAGCAATTTAAACAATATTTTGAATCAGTTGAAGACAGCTCATTAATCATCTGGAACATTTTACCAGATTTGTTGTGATTTGATCAGAAGATTAAACAGAAATAATAATTCATGGAATTAGTTGTCCTCCAGGGAGATTTCCCCATAATAGATGATCAGTTTGTTGATATGCAATCTCACCTAAATTATTCATATTCTTTGTTTGTTTTCCCAAAGCAGAGGTGGCGATGGAATAAGCGAGCTGGGGAGAATTGCGGCCATTCTTCTGCATCTTTGCTGCGTTGCTGCTGACCTAACCCTGCTTTAACCTGTAAGGAGAGACTCAAACTCACACCAGAGGAAAGGCCATTAGTTGGACAGTGTCGCCCTCTATAGGACACCAAGAAACTGACACTTTCACTTCCTTTTTTGTCTCTGTGATCAACTGTTTTTACTTTTACCTTGTTTATACTCCTAGGCTCTTATATACAGAGCTTGCAACTCTACCCATGTGCATTATTCCTACATACCTGCTTACTGATAGGGTTAGACCTGATAAGGTGACGTCAGCGATGGTGGGGCTCAAGAGGAGCCTTTGAAAGACTGACACTGAAAATGTTCTTTTTTTAGTTATCCAATCTTTTACTTTGCTCTAAGTTGTGTGTTCAACTTAGCCACAGACATGTAGTCATTGTACAAGTCCCACATCTCACTGCTGGGTTATGCATCTCTGACTATCTCTTGGTAAAATAAGGTTATTTAGAGACAGTAGGTTTTGCGTCATTTATTTTGGTACTTACTGAATAATACATGCAGATTTGTGGAAAACGCAAAATAGAAGGACTTATATAGCTGCTACACAGTATGTACAGTACATGAGTATGTGTACAGTAAACTGGGGTTGAATTCACAGGTTTATAGCGCTACAATTTTACTAGAAAATGCTTCTTAAACACTTCCACTCTATATAGAAAACAGAACTTTTCCCTGTCCTTTAGGAGTTCCTGTTGGGAGCTTCCTGTTGGCAGAGGCTACTACAAAAAAAGTTTCTTTTCACCAGTCGTGGCTAATTTTTTTTCCCTTTCACATTTCCCCAGACATTGTGCAATTACATGCCTTTGTGTTCCTTGTAGCCAGGTTTATATATTATTTCTGTCCTCTTTATTGTATATATTGGAAGTTTGTATATGTATGGATCTGAGGAGGAGTTTTAAATACACAATACAATACACCACAACAGATATTTTTTTTGTGATATACTGTAAGATATTGTGGTGAAAAATGTCCAAAACTTAGAATGCAACTTTTGCATTTCAAACATATCACACGTTCAAGTTTTTATAATACATACAATCTTTTTCTTTACTATTTTTTGTAACATTCATATTTGTTTTGCACTTGTTGTGTCCTATATGAATCATGCACTAGATGTGTCTAATATCCTCATACTGTATGTCATTTTTTCGTCAAAAAACTTCTTCTCAATGCCTTCTTATATGTATTTAAGCTGTAGCAAAAAGTCAACATTGTCGCTAAATTACAAAAAAATCGTATATATGTAATTTTTTGCAGGACAGTTATGTAAGAGCAACTTCGCCTACGAGGTTGTTGGTGTAATGTTTTTTTGACGTGTTTACAGTGTGCTCATACACCTATTAGCCAGCTGAATCCATCATGCTTCTGTGATTCATCCGAGGCTATTAGTACAAACTGTATCTGCTTCTTGGTTGTTTGCCAGGTTTTTAAGGCTTGTAATGTTGTGCATAGGAGATGCAAATATTGCTTACTGTGCATATGTAAAATATTGAACCTCTGCATTGCAGCTTTTACTATATACTTAATGTGTAATTGGATGAAAGAAGCATTTTGGCAGTATTTGCATACTGATGAGTTTTTTCCTAAAAATTGTGCACTTTTATTTTGTTTTTCCTTATGTTTTAAATTATTTTGGTATGAAAATCCTAAAATTGATTGTGCCAAGATCAAGTTCTTGGCATGTTATTTTAAAGTATACTGTACATGTGTATACTGTTATCTATACTTTAACAGGGGTTCAGAAGGGTTAATAATTAGTTTAACACCTATACATTTATATAAAACTCTTGGAATTCTTTTTTGTTTTAATAAACACTTCTCATTTTTATATTATAAACTTCGTGTTGAGATATAAAGCAGTTTATCATGTAATGTAACCACATGCTACTTTCTACCTAAAAATACAGTCAGTGGTTAGCAAGCCAGCTGCCTGAATGTGTGCCTATATATATATATGTACTTTCCTTTTCACAGCTTTCACCTGTAGGAAAACTGATTTTGTGATGTCATTTGAATCTGTGCTGATCCAGGTACAGTCGAACAAAACAGATCATATCCTACTCAAATTAGTTGCTCTTAAGAGTCTTGAGTAAAGACTTTTATTTAAGACACTGTTGGGAAGTCTGTCTGTAAAGTCAGAAGTTTGATGTAGATGCAGATGTGTAATATTTATAGTGGTATATTTTGCTCTTTTTCATTTAGAAAAATCTATTTTATAGATGTATAGCTTTTTGTTTGGTTTTACTTTAAAGTTTGCTGGGTTGTCAAAAAGTACGTCGTCAACTTGTAATGACATTTTTCTGTTGTCATTTTGTCTCTCCTCTCTGGTTTTATTTGTCCCTGTGTGTGTCTGTTAGATATGTTGTATTCCACCAGCTCTGAAGTCAAAACAATTCAAATGGCTCAAAACTCATAACTGTAAATCTTAAGTGTAACAATCCTATAAGAATGTTATTCATAAATAGAAATCATTGTGTACTCAAAATAGCTTGCCTGACACTTGGTAAAGTGGACTATGCTTTCTGTATCCAGGGACCAACACATGTACAGTCTTGTAGTTTGCTCCATCTTTCACTTGCTACTGTGATAGCTTACTATATTAATATTTAACAAGAATTTATACCAAACATAATCAGAAACATAGCTGAATTTATGACAGGTAAAGACTTCATAACATGGTGTTTCACTATGAAAAGATTATTTGTCGTTTGTTTAATGCTTTGTTTCCTTGTTTAGTCTGAATCACTCTATGACGGATCTTAAACTGTTCTATTGATTGAGGTTAAATGGATGTAAAGTGTGTGTTTGTGTGTGTGTATGCAACTGTGTGTGTGTGTGTGTGTGTGTGTGTGTGTGTGTGTGTGTGTGTGTGTGTGTGTGTGTGAAATTGCCGAAAAATACTTAATGTGCATTTTTGATCTCCTCACTGTGACCTGCTCTATTGATGAGAGTGTGATGAGAGCGTGTGAGTGTGTGTGTAAGTGTGTTCATGACATAGGCTACTTTGGGGGACACATTTAGGCTAAAGGCTAATTAATTAGGGATGGCCTCACCAATTGGTAAATTGTTTGGGTCTGTGGTTAGGGTAAGAGGAAGTAGCCAAGAAATGAATGTATGTCTTTGTATGTCTCCGAAAGTGACTTAAGTTGTGTGTGCATGTTTGTGTGTGTGCGTGTGTGTGTGTGTGCGTATGTGAGTGAGTGAAAGAAAGAGTGAGAGAGAGAAAGAGACAGAAACAAACAGTGATGCAGTGGACTGTTACAACTGGTATATAATTCTCACCCTTAAAAGCATAATCAACAAATAGATGTCAGCATTTTATTTCCACATTAACAATCCAATGCTCATAGTTTGTGTATGGACTACCATATCAGGCCTATTCCACTGGATATGTTTACATATATAAAACAAAAGTAGACATATTATAAAGATGAAATGATAAAATGAAGTTGGGCTAAATGGTGGGTAAACTATTAAAAAACAAAGGTGAGAAGTCAAACTATCTATCTAACAAAAAACACCGCCTTAGGTTCAACCTCCACTACAGATATGAATAGACAGAGGGACTAAGAGAGTGTGTATGGGTGTGTGTGCATGTATGTGCATGCATGTGTGTGTCACTGTCCCATGCCGGCCAGGCGGTCGTGTGTGCCACCATGCTCTGTGACTGCACAGCTGTATCAATAAATTTGAACTCAAAGGGCTCAGATCATGTCTGCCTGTCTTCATTTTACCAGTATTATGTGACATATTTAAAGGACACTGCTGATTTGACACATGGATCAGTGTAGTGTCAGGGTTGTATTTTGCAAAGTGTAAGATCAAGGGGTGCTACTATTTTTTTGATTCATCAATTAAATGTCTACAAAATTAACAAAAACAGTTAAATGATAGGTTCACAATTTTTTGTGTGCACATATCAGCATTGAAACTATTTTTCTATTGCTGTTATCATTCCCCCTGTTTAAACTGAGCATGGTATATCTCATCGGAATGTGCTTTGAATGTAAGAGATGACAAGATACAATCTACAACAATCTCCTTGTTTTGTGCCAAAATTAATTAGTAGTATAAAAGTAGTATACAATTTCTTCTGTGTTTGCACAGACAGTGTTTCAGCTGGATGATAGTAGTCTGAAACAATGAAAGTACATTTTAAGGATAATTGACGGATTTTTGTTTGTTACGGTTCTCAAACTGTTCCCTTTGAGAAACATCAACAAACTTCGAGCTAGCAAGCTACACGCTGAAAATGGCAAGGGTAAAGAAAATTTGGATCGTGCAATAAGGCAGGCCAGCTTGGTTGTTTGGGGGAATGATTGTAAAGATTATGTTTACAGCATTCATTATCTAACTGGGCTGTTTAGGTACCAAGAGATGGGGATTGCTATGGATAGTTTCAGTACAGTACAGTACAACAATTATGGGTTAAAGTTAGCAATATTTTATCTCAGCACAGGTGAAATCAAAAGAAGGTTGCATCTATTTAACTAAATCACTAGTTTAATGCACTACCCAGCCAGAACGCTCAGTGACCCAAATGAAACACACCCACTATGTACAGATGCATAAAATGGTCATGTTGGATCCGGTGTTTGTGACTGTTAACCTCTGTCACAGTTGTGAGTGCAGTGTCATTTAGCATGAAATGTTTGAAAAGTCTGAGGAGCTCAGTGTGACAGAGAGACTGAGTGGACTGGTTATATTATGCTCTCAAAGTGAACAAGCTGAGAAGTGGAACATGAAGCAGATAGCTAACTTTCATAAAGCCATTCAGACAGGCAAGTACAACAACAAACTTTCTATGATGGTTTTAACTTTCTCCAGAAGAGAAGATCAAAATTGCTAGACAACGCTCTAGCGTTGTGTATATGTGATCACTAATGTGTAAAAATTGAGCAGAGCTGTTTAACTGTTAGCTTAGATATGGGCTGCAGTTGCTGTGGAGTTTATATTGTTATAATCTCTGTATTGTCTGCTTTGGTAATATTTTATTTTCCTTTTGATTCTAAAAGAGAAGATGTGTCAGGTTATTTAATTGATGTAGTCTAATAATGCTTTTTTTTACACAGACTTGTGACATGTGATATGAAAGATAAGACTGATTTTACTGTAGTAATATCTCACAATATGGATAGGATATTTAAACTTCATTAGATTGAAAAAAGAACATAGGATTACATTTCGTAAACAAAGCCTATGAACTGTATTGCGCATTAGCTAGAACATGTACGTGTCTCACAGTCAGTAATCCACTAGATGTCTCTATTAGACCTTAAATCACACTGAGGCTCCACCAACACCACCTCTCCCAGCCTCAGAGGGGCTATATCACTAAAAATGATCAACAGACTTGATGTACACTGTGTCACACTCCCAACATAGTGGGTATATAGCTCTTTATCTCCCATATAGACAGCTCCACAAACATTACACACAGAACGCATATTTATCACAAGCAGCATGCATATTCATGGGCCGGTTGATGGAGCTCGTGGAGAGATGTGTATGAGTTTGCAGCACAGAGTTGAGTGCCGAAGCAGAAGGCGAATGTTAATTCAATTATACGGCAGCTGTTCCTTGGTGCCCATGGCCACTGTGTTTGCACTAGAACAGAAATCTTGTATTAGGTCCCTCGCCATAAAAGACCATTGCCAGGCATGAAAATGGGGACTGCCTGTAACCAAAAGCTATCACCCGTATTTTAAAGAGCTTTTAATGCTTATTTTTGGCACGATTGAGGAATTTGGTGGGGCTGCAAAGTAAGATTTATGTTTTTTACATTTTTTTATTTTTTGGCTCACTGTTGATTTACGGAGCATTTGTTTTTTGTCGTTATTCTTTTAAATAGTCAATTTGCTGGGGAGGAAATGTGCAAATGAGTTTCCTTTTCTGGTATTAACTCCAGTCAAGGGTGGTTGGATAAACACGGGTGTGTGTCCTGTGGTGGTTGTTTCATCGTTTTATTATTGTGAAAGCTAATTTACAGATACATAAACTCTTTTATTCTTTCTTTGTGTTTGTGCATGTTTGCATTTGTGTGTATTCTTGTGAATTCATGCTCATGACTTTGTGTATTAACAAAAAAGACTACATGCATGTTTTGCTCTTGAATTGCTGTAATACATGGAAATGAAGTTTGTCCATGCATTTATGTGAGCATTGGTATTTGTGCTCCACCCCGCCTCCTGTCCCAGGCTCGGGCTGAGCTTCAGTATGACAAGGTGGAGGAAGAGGGAGGGGTGTGAAGGCATCCAACAGCCTGTCCCTTCATTACCCAGCTCCCTAAGACTCACTCTGTGTGATTTAATCACATGGCCACTGGCGGGAACTGCTGCTCTGATGTTAACTGGACTTGCTAATGAATTTGCTTTTCCTTAGTCTAAAGGAAATCAGCCAAATTTGTGGGAAGGACGAGCTCAACTGCACATCATGTATGTAAAATATATACACACATGCAAATCTGGGGGCACACACACACACACTCAAGGTGAATACATGGCAGAGATAACATTAAGAAAAGTAGGGATGAAACTAAAGATTACTTTCATTACTCGAATAATCAATTCCTTTGTTCCCTAAAATCTTAGAAAAAAGTCACAAACATCTTCATTGCAATGTATTTTTAGTATTTCTTTGCACAATAAACACAACAGGAAAAACAAAAAGAAAGATTGCGCAGGTGAGATTAAGAAAAACCCTGGGGGTTTATAGAAGGAATCTCTTGCTTAAAAATAGCTGCCTAATATATAGAAAATGTACAATGCAAACATAATCTGCTGCTATCGCAGCAAGGCTCCAGCATGGCTGGCCTTTTGGGAATCCATCCTCCAACTTAAATAGAACTACAACATGTTCTTGCCACTTAACTGCACATGGCTGCATCACATAGCATGTAAAGTAGACTTTGCATATCAAGCTGTTTAATAAAAATTAAACCCTGTCTATACACTGGAAAGAGCACAGAGCTCTGTTTAGAGTGACTGATCGAGAGCCCAGAATCAAAGGGCCCTGTGGCACGAGCTGCTATGTGTCTGGGAATTGGCCCAACTCTTAAAGAGCGAAGCTTCCCTCATCTTGACTGGGGGCAGACCCCCAAATAGGAAGAAGCTATTTCTGCTGGCAGCCAAGAGGTTCATTTCTGGAAGCCTGACAGGTTAGGAGCAAGGCTGCCAACTGTACCCCCCCCCCTCAGGTGGGCACAAGGGGCAGGGCAGACCAGACAGCTCCAGCATTGTGACACACAGCAGATGATGATACAAGTTGCAGAGGACATTGAGCTCCCTGTTTTGAGACAAAAATCTGCTGTGAAAGTGATAATCACTCCAGTAGACTTCACAGCAGTGATGCATTATTGAAAATACAGAAATATTTCAACTATAAAATTGTGGTGAGTTCATTTAGAATAATAAAAATGTGTGACTGCATGTGTTTCACTTTAATCATTAACTCCCGGTGGTGGAAAGTAGCCAAAATTTACTCAAGTATTGTACTGTAGTTTTGAGTTACTTTACTTGAAGATTTCCATTGATTGTACTATAATTCTGTATACTATGATGTAGTCTTGAGCCACTACCTAAAGCAGAGATGAGTAGCGGGCTACAAAGGTCTAGTAGGTTCACTAATGTCTAACTCCACGACCACAGATTTGTTAATTTTTTAACTCTTCAGCCCAACCAACACTATTAATTCATTAGATTTCACTGAGCACCCTCTAGAGCCACAAAAAGCTTTTCTCGGCTTTTTGCACATATGCAGTAATGCTCTCCAACACCTGTAAACAGTTTGATGTGTAAAATCAGTGGAGTTCCTCTGTAGAAGTGCCAATGCAAGTGAGATTTTGAATGTGTGACTTTTACTAGTGGAGTATTGTTACATTGCTGTAACGCTGTTTGTCCCTTATCTGGATCTAAATACTTCTTCCACCTTTTGGCAACTTAACTAACTATAATGACAATAAATCAACAGAAGAGAATCCTCTATTTGGCTGCTGAGGAGGTACTAACAACACCTGCTACTACCACTTGCAAATTTATCATTGATACTTATGTTGACTATATTTTGAGCTGCTGTTCAGCATCAGCAGCACTTTCTCTTTAAATCAAACTCGTGCCAATTTAACACTGAAACACCATGTTGCTCGTTCTTGCTAAATCTGGTTAAACACAGATGGTGTGATGTCATTTTGAGATATTTCCAGCAACCCAACAATGGAGTGGAGAAGTAGGTGGAGATATTCTGAACTTTCTTCATCTTTCACTATCAGCACAGGGCTGTTTTTAGTCTGTATGCCAACTTTGTGAGCTTTTGTTTCCAGTATTAATGGTAGGCTAAGTTAAACACCTTCGGGCTCCTCTCCCACAGAGATTACCTACTAATGCTGCAGAGAAGGTCAACTGTTGTGCCGGCTTTGTTTATTTACAAAAAAACAAGCAAAGGTGGCATAATGCTGCGGTGGCGCTGGCAGGATTCTACTGTATTTCATAGTATACACAATAGCCTCTCATACCATAGGTCATATTTGCAGAACAATCACTCAGAAGGCCAAATATACCAAACACAGAAATACACACACACACATTCTCACACAATAATACTTTCACACATGGTCAAACTTATGTAGTCATATCTGTAGTGGCAAGTTCACACGTTTGCCCCTCAACTTGTTTCAAATACGTTTTTTGGATTCAGAGATCCCTTAATTCAAAGATCTGTTGTAGTATTAATTACGATTCAGAAGTGAGTAAAGTTCTCACATTAACTGGTTTATTAAACCACTCAAGCACTTAATGTTTAGAGCCATCACAAAGTGGAATAGCTTGCCAACTGTCATAGTGAAGGCACTATACGTTTTAAAAGACTACTTAAAACACACTTCCACAATAGCTAAATATTAATTGATCTAACTTTGATGGACTGTATTGTCGGAATGTGTTATTTTATTTGACATTAATTCACGAAACATGTACACAGTGATATTCTTTTACTTACACTATATGTCTTGTTTTAAATGTAGGCTATGAACAATTCTATGTGTGGTATTTTTTTTTCTGTATATTGTGACTGTGTGTGATGTGGTGGACACCAGGAAGAGTAGCTGCTACATTTTTAGCAGCTAGTGGGGATTCAAATAAAGGTAAGGAAAAACTTACGGATGTCACATTGTCTCACAGAAAACAGCCCTCTAACCGAACGTACACACCGCCACCAACTTTGGCCGCCCCCGCCAAGGACGCTTGTCAAAAGATACAGGGACGTTTTTTGACGCATTGGCCGCTCTGACGTGCCGGCGTGCTCTGTTCAACCGGGAGAAGCACACGCAGCCACGGCCAATACACTGACACTAGAAACCTTTTATAAATTACAGAAGTTGTATTGTTAATTGGTCGCAGCGGGGTCTGTTAGCAGTTAGCTCGCTCGTTAGCCGCTGAGCCGTAGCGGCGTGAAGGCAGAGCGAGCAGCCGCCGGACTAATCTAGTGACCTGTGCAGGACTTCACTGCTAGCGGACCATTATGGCGGTTTTCTACTGCGTGGTATCTACTCGACTCGCCTCGACTCTACTCGCCTTTTTTGGTTTTCCATTACGAAAAAAAGTCCCTGGGACCTGCTACCAGGTACTTTTTTTCGTACTACCTCAGTCGAGGTTCCAAGCGAGCTGAGGCAATACCAAAAGGTGACGTGGAAACCTGCAGACTACTGGTTGGTCGGATCACTGCGTTTTTAGCAAATAAGAGTGCGGAGTGTGTGTCCGGAACAAACACGACATTTAAAAAAAAATATCTAGCCAGACACGGACAGATTATCTACTCTCTGCACTATTCTCACTTTCCAACTGTTCAAAATTAAGGGCTATATATTAGGGGATTTCTGTCGTTTCCAATATTGCACACTGTTACTTTAAAAAAACAAGACAATATATCAAAGAAAAGTTTTTATTTAGCTTTTCAAGTAGCGCATCAAACCCTCCCGTCCATCCCGGTCTTCTTCCTCTGCACCCTGTGACAGTGTCCCCCATGGCTCTGCTGTCCCAGATGCATCCCAGTCGTTGTCATAAGCCATGACTCTCATAAAGATTACACGAAGCACAGCAGGTCAGAACCAGAGATTTCACCAGTTTTACATTGAACGCCCACCAGACGGTCTGCGGCGGCGATTTTACAAAGCGTTAATGCTCTGAAACACAAATAGTACATAGCAGACATATTTTGGTGTGTAATCATGGTTGCTAAAGTTCATGTACTTTATATAGTGTATAGTAAATACTGACCGGGGGCCCCTAACACATGCAAATGTTAGCTAACGTTACCAGGAAACTTAACGTACCCTTTTGTGTCGGCGAACAATAGTCATGTCGACGTCTGAACACCGTCGGAATTCCCAAACTCTTTTTTTTTCCTTCAGCTTCTTTTGAAACAAAACATTGGCGAGTAGCCGACGTGCTGTTGCGAATCACATTGAAAATTACGTCATCACGCGTAGCTATGGTGACCAGCCACGCTGAGGCGTTACTTAATCTGCAATAGAAAACGGACGCAGAATGCGTCGAGTCGAGTAGAGTCGAGTCAAGGCGAGTTGAGGCGAGCTGTTACCAGCAATGAGAAGAGACGATGTGACAGGTAATGTTAACTGGTCCCTATGTACAAACAACGTTATATTATAAACGATAGGTAACCCAGCAACGGCGATTATGAGCTTGTCCACAGAATGAATAGACTAGACTAGACTCATCTGACCTTGCCCCAACAATCAGCACCCTGGGTTCTTCTAAGCAGTTGTAAGCAGGAGAAGGCTATAAGAAGATAGGAAAGCGTTTTCAGATGCCAATATCCTCTGTTCGGAATGTAATTAAGAAATGACAGTCATCAGGAACCGTGGAAGTTAAAGCAAGATCTGGAAGACCAAGAAAAATATCAGACAGAACAGCTCGCAGGATTGTGAGAAAACCAAGTCAAAACCCACGTTTGACTGCACGATCCATCCAGAAAGCAGAGTGTCTGCCAGGTTGTGGTACACCATTCCACTATAAAGAGATACTTGTACAAATATGGTCTCCATGGAAAAGTCATGAGATGAAAACCTCTTCTAAATGCCCACCACAAAAATCAGTGTTTGAAGTTTGCAAATGACCATATAGACAAGCCTGATGCATTGTGTAAACAAGTTCTGTGGACCAATGAGGTTAAAATAGAACTTTTTGGCCAGAATGACCAAATGTACGTTTGGACAAGAAAGGGCACAGAATTGAATGAAAAGAACCTCTGTCCAACTGTTAAGCATGGGGGTGGATCAGTCATGCTTTGGGGTTGTATTGCAGCCAGTTGCACAGGGAACATTTCAGGACTAGAAGGAAAAATGGATTCAATAAAATTTCAGCAAATTTTGGACGCTAACTTGATGCCATTTGTGAAAAATATGAAGTTAAAGAGAGGATGGCTTCTACAAATGGATAATGATTCTAAACACACCCCAAAATCCACAATGGATTACATCAAGAGGCGTAAACGGAAGGTTTTGCTATGGCCTTCACAATCTCCTGACCTCAACATAATTGAAATCTATGGATAGAGCTTAAAAGAGCAGTGCGTGACAGACAGCCCAGAAATCTCAAAGAACTGGAAGACTTTTGTAAGGACGAATGGGCGAAGATACCTCAAACAAGAATTGAAAGACTCTTGGCTGGCTACAAGAAGCGTTTCCAAGCTGTGATACTTGCCAAAGGGGCAGTACAAGGTATTGACTCTGCAGGGTGCCCAAACTTTTGCAGACGACATTTTTTTGTTTTCTGTTATTTTGAAAGTGTAAATGAAAAAAATCTAACTTTTTGTGACATATTCTACGAATGTCTGATCTGTCATTTGATGCCTTTTGGAGATTTTTCCATCTTTTCTTGGCTTCTTTATGCACATTAATACAAATTTTTACTTGGTGTGCCCAAACTTTCGAGCCCCACTGTATGTGCCAGTCCTCCTTGTTTACTGTTTTTTGTTAAGGCCTTCTGGCTTTCTCTGGAAATCCTGTGTTTAACGTCACAATTTGAGACAAGCCGGATACTCGGCTGAAACGAGTATCCGGTACGGATAAAGCACTTTTGCCGAATACAAGTATTATATAAGTAATACGAGTCAATATCTGTTCTCGGATTGAATTAAACTCCGAATTGGGTAGGACTGTGTCTGCGTTCTGTGATAGTCCCAGAGCCCCTCCTCTACACACACACGCTCTGCTCACTCACTCACACACAGAACACAGAGAAGTGAACAGCACTCTCTCTCTCCCTCACTCTCTCCCTCTCCCTATCCCTATCCCTCAGTCACTCAGGGTCGCGGGTCTATTCTGTTAACGTTAAGGGTTTCTTCAACTTCAAGTTTGTTTTTTACTTTGGTTTGTAGTACTTACTTAACCAGTAGATTTCTGGTAAACGTGGGGTTTGTTCAGACATGGTGCTGCTTGGTAGAATGTGACTCGCGTTGTGTCTCTGCCGTCGGAGATTTTTTTTTTTTAAACCTCTGCTGGTTTTAATTTATTCAAACTATATATAACGTAGAACACAGTCCCCCGCCCCCTCTCTCTTTCTTTTTCTCTCTCTCTCTCTCTCTCTCATTCTGTGTCTCTCTCTTACTCACACGCACACACACACACACACTCAAACATACGTGGTGTGGAAAATAAAATAAACAAAAACGAAAAAAAATCACACTGATCATGAAAAAATTAAAAGTTAAAAAAAGAAAGTTATGAGTATAAAAACTCTCATTCATTACAATTTACTTAATAATTGCAACCGCATGTGTTGTATTCATTGTTGCAAAACTTGTTCTGTATATAGTTTGTTTGTTACCATGACAACACCCTTGATCTGAAGCTCAATGCTGATGCTGTCATGTAAATAGTTTTCTAATCAGCAATAAATATAACAATTTATGATCAACCCATATCAATTGTATGCTTAATATAATGCACCGGATAAAGCCCCGCCCATTTCAAGACAACCCGACCCACTTCTGGGTTAAATCATGTCCATTTCCGGGTTAGGCCCCGCCCAGTCTGAGTACAGATACAGATACAGATAATTCATGTGGTAAACAGATACAGATACAGATAATGCTGTACTCGCTCATCCCTAGTCACAATGCTTTGAATTGTGGGTACGACCCTCAGGTAAAGTCTATAGAAAAAAGACATTTTAAGCCCATTTCATGTGCCTCAAAGTCTGTGTCTGTGAGTTTGGGATGGAGCCTTTGAATTTGATGAAGTGACTTGTGACCTAACAGGCTATGAAACAGATTTATTTATTATTATTGATAGTTTATTTGAAAGGGACAGATACAGTATACATATAACAACTGAAACCAACTATCCAATGCAAGTATATAGTATTACATATGTAGCGGATGTCAGTTTGCAACCCCCTAATAAAAAGGTTTTTAGAACAGTGAGCTAAAAAGGTCAACTGGATACAGCAAGATACAATAAAGCACACATTGAAACATCACATTTAAAACTTGACATGAGCACGTTTGTTGCTGAATTAATCAGGATTAGGTAGCTCTCTTAAAAGCGGTTAAGCAAATTTCAAGTGATCAGGTAGCAAGTTCTATGAATTTGTTCTTTTCACAGTATAAACTTTCTAAGAAAAAGATTCCATACACTGTAGGTCAGACACAAAAAGATTGAAGGAACCCCGTTGCTGCTAACTAACAGCATATTTAGTAAAGGCACTGGTACTCATTTATCAACCTAACATAGAAACCAGCGCAGAAATCATGGCAGGCTTCATGTGGGATTCATGAAACGTTTGTATCACATCAATCAGTGCATAAGAATGGTCGCACATTGATAAATGCAGCGGCTGGAAACGATGGTAATTTAAATATCACGCCCCAAAATATTCTCGGTTTTGAGGCCGCGCCCCTACAATTTGCAAAGGGACGAGACGTAATCCGGCGAAGAAACAGCACTTTTCAGAGGTGAAGATTGAAATCCTGACATCTCAGGTTCATTTGCACTAATGTGTGTACTAAAGCTAGGAATAATTCCCTATCTTATTCGTATAGCCCCAGTTGGGGCTGTGCTGGACCCTGCTTTCTGGGCATCGGGTTATCTGGCTCCATCACTACATTTATGGCACCCTGTTTTCCTGCGCAATGTTGTGCAGAACCCCACTGACTAAAACAATGTTGCAGACTTTTTCTGGCGTGTATAGTAGGGTCACCCCCGCTGATGCAAGACAGAGCCATCTGCCCTTAATCAATCCGATAGAGCTTTCCACCGTGACCCGTGTGTGTATGTGTGCTCTGTTGTACCGGTGCACAGAGGTTTCCTAAAAGAGCCAGATCTGCCATTGCTAATAAGTGATCAACTGATGATTTCTCTTTCTCCTGTTAAACTAATTATATGCTCCACCGCAAGTCCACACTGACTCAAAAATGTCAGCAGCCTATGCTTACGTTCAAATTGATAAATGCCATGCTTTGCGTAGAAATCAGTGTACGCCCGTCCTATGCCTGTTTTAGGTTGTACGCACGTTTCATAAATGAGGGCCAGTGTGAGGTCCTTGTTCTTCCCTTGTTCCTCTTTATGACTCTTGGACACAATATAACAGGAATGGACTTCTTCTTCACCTAAATATATGACTTTCTTCTCAGAAACACGATTTAAAGTGTAATTTTCTTACCAAACACAGGACTTTTCCTGGGGGACCAGTGCTCGTGTCCCAAAAGTACTTATTTTAACCCAAACCACAAACATTTTTCCTTATCTTAACCAAGTTGTTTTGGATTGTCACGGTCACATACCAGTTGTGAAACCACAGCAATTAAATAGAATCGTCATATAGTTGTCATAGTTTTGCTGCCTAAACCTAACCGGTGACACAATGTTAAAAATAACTTCAATATTCCGTAAGATATCATGCAAACCTGTGGATGAGAATACATTTCAAAGCTAAGCTACCCATCTCCTGACTGTGGATTCATTCTAATAGAGTGGTATTGACATTCCCATATTCCTCTTGGCAAAAAAGTAAATAGGTGTATTTCCCAAAAATGTTAAACTTCTCCTACAAGAAAAGTAAGGCAAGCTAATCAAAGGCTCTTATATGCTTATAGCTATGAGCGAGAAAGAAGCATTTCAAACAATACTCATATTTGTAGTCCTTGTGGTACCAGCAAAACTAATGTCTGCCATGTAGATGATATCACTGGCAGCATGTCATACAGCAGCATTAGGGTCAGCAAAAACAACAGTTTTTCCCCTAACACGAATGAAGTAGTCTAAACCAACTTTCAAATATATTTGCACTGCACACTTAAACTCTATCTGTGCCACATTTTGTTAAGAATGAGAAGTAGTTTCAAACGCAGCGAGACGATGGGGAGTTGAGGACAGTTGAGAAAGCTATCATATCAACACTTAGAGTGTCGATTAGGTGAGAAAACAACATTACAACCCTGTCAATCATCTTGGCTTCATGCTTGGGAAAAAAGCAGAGGTGTTATTAAGAAAAATGCGTAGAAATTGGCAAGTCAGTAGTAGGCAAAAACACTTTTGAAACTTTATAACATAGGATTTCCTGCAACAATGTTCCTCATGTCAAAGAACATGAATGTTTTTCTTGACATATATAGTTTCTGTAGGTCACTGTTGTTAGACACCACTTCCGCTGTGAGTTTATCATACATATTATACAATACTTATATTAAACTAAAGACGTGACTTTTAATATCTGACACATTTTTAATCCTATCACTTTCTGGGTAGGGAACTGTCGCATTCTACCACAACAGATTGCCACAGCCACTTTGAATATTAGCGAACAGATTGTGCTTTGAAAAAGAAACGAGTGCCTCCGGCAACATTTCACGTCTGCATCCCATCTCTGTCTGAAAACGGGACTAACATCTTTACATTATACATCTTCAAAAACATATCCATTATTCATGTCCCCATATTTTAATACTATTAGCACTTCTATGCCACCCACCTAAATACCTGTGTGTTTCTTATCAAAGAAGTAGTTACTTTGTTTGGGTGTAAAGAAATGGGGTGGGATTAAGAAAGTATTGTGGACCAACACACAAAATTAAATTGTTTAATAGTTGATTATATTTTTGTATGCGATAAAATATTGGACTAGGCACAGGAGAAACTATGTTTTTACCTCTCACCAAAGTGTTTGTGTTGATTGTATACACACACACACACACACACACACACACACACACACACACACACACACACACACACATACACACCTGTGTGGGTGGGAGGTGTGGCTACTCAGCAGCTGAGTGGGGCAGCATATGGAGTTTCTAATTGGGTAGAACAGCACAGCTGGAGGACACCAGTCCAGGACCTGGCCTCTGGTAATCAGTCCTACAATCCTCAGCCCTCCTCTACACATCCACTGTGCTGCATGTGCGCCTTGGTTGGGTGGGTGGGGGTTATTGAATGTGCTACACTGCTGAAACCAAGATGAAACTTGTCCACTAAGAGTGTTTTAACAACATATTTTCTCTTTTGAATCAAGGTTGTTTTTAAATCGTGAATTGACAGCCTGAACTTTCAGTTCTTGATGACATTGAGCACTTGTTCATTTTGGGTTTGAATGCTCTTATTGCAAGTTGCTTTGGACTAAATCATTTGCAGAATAACTGAACTGTAATGTCGACTTGATTTCCATTTTGTCTTAATTATACTGACTGATTCTGAACATATTATGTAAAGCAAGTCACTGTGGACCGTGTCACTATTATTACTAAACACATTACTATATTTGCTCACAGTAATACAATGTCTACTTGTAGCAACTAAAGGTTAGGTAAAGACTAAGGTTTGAGAGTTTAGGTAGTGAAGAGTGACTTAAAGCACATATTCACTTTATTAACATTTAAACAAAACCCAACTCACTCCACCAGAACGTATGTCTTTTGGTGCCAGAATGTGTAACTTGGGAGGTGAAGCCTCGAGTGTAAAAGTCCTTTAGTTTTTATGTCTACAATCCACCTCGACCGACTGGGAAACATAGCATGTACTTGAACATAATCCAGGCAGCAGTCATGTTTTGTTTGGAAAAGACAAAATTAGCAGTATACTGTATGTCATTTCGAGGAGACAAAGCTGGTAATATGGTGTGCTTTATTGTTGTAACACAGTTTAATCTACCTACTTATACCAGAACTCTCTTGAAATGAGACTCCTGGTTAAATAAAAGAAGGGGGGGAAAGAAATAGAGCAAATACATTTGAACTTAAATAATCTAGTGTTTCAAAAGAGCTTAATGTCAGGTTTAGAAATATTTTCTAATAAATAAAGACATAAATCTGCCAACGTTAGGTTTACGGTGTGCAAACAAAAATCTGAAACAATTTTAATAGCAACAACCAAGGTATTCATCTGTGTATTAGGTACTCAAAATAAATTACTTGCACTTGTATGTAGGACTGCTTAAGCACTTCCGTATTTAGCTTTAGTTATTTGTGCACGTACCTCCGCGTAAAGCAATGCAAAATAAATAGTGAGAGTTGTTAGATTCTTGAGGAACTGAAAATTAACAGCAGGCTCATTACAGAGTCAGTGTCAGGATTTAAAAAGTACATGCTTTGCATTTGGAGATCATTTTGGAGTGTTCTGCCTCACAGGGTTGTACTAAAGAAATTGCAGGGACTTTGATTTTGGACAGTATCACGTATCACCAAAGATAAAGAGACCTTTTCTGATCCCACGAAATGTATTTGTTACTGCAGCTCAAGAGTCAAAAAGCAAAGTGACTGAGTGATGAATAAAAATGAAACAAGATTAAATCAAGACAAAAATGCAAATTAAATTAAATAATATTAAAGCTATATACACCTTTAACTTTTACAGATATGTACATGATGGATTGCATTTTACTAGAAAAAAAAACAGCATGATTATATTTGTACATGACACAAGCAGGAAATTGCACAGGACAGGTCTGTCATGCTGTAAGTGGTGGGTGATGGTGACAGATAACCACAGTGTTATGTTATGTTATGCTTGTGTTAAAGTCTAACTGCCGTAGGAACGAAGGACCTGCGGTAGCGCTCTTTCTTACACTGTTGGTGTTGCAGTCTGTTACTGAAGGAGCTGCTCAAAGCCCCCACAGTCTCATGCGAGTGGTGTTGTCCATAATTGACGTCAGCTTGGCTCACATTCTCTTCTCACCCACCTCCTCTATGGAATCAAGAGGGAAGTCCAAGACAGAGCTAGCCCTTTTAACCACTTTATTGAGTCTTTTTCCATCCCTCTCCATGCTTCCCCAGTAAACTACTGCGTAGACGATTGCAGATGCCACGTGTCATAAAATGTTCTCAACAGTGTCCTGCAACCTCCAATTGACCTCCCAGGGACCTCAGCCATTTTTATACAGGACATCCGTGTTGTCTGACCAGTCCAGTTTATTGTTAAGGTGAATAGCCAGGTATACCCACTGTCTCTATATAACATCCCTGGATGTTCACCGGTGAAGTCTGGGGTGTCTTCCTGCGGAAGTCTATGACCATCTCTTTTGACGTTTAGGTGAAGGTGGTTGAAGTCCTTGATGACCTCCCTGTATTCCTGTTTGTTCCCTTCTGATGCACATCTAATGATGGCTGTATCATCAGAGAACAACTAGAAGTTGACAGTAACCCGTGTTATGTCTGAAGTCCGTATGCTCAACCACTTCACAACGCACTCATCATCTAGACACAAACTCTCTTTAACTGCTGACATCAATTGAGAAACGCTTGCAACTCAGCGTGTGATCAGTGGTGCCTTCATTTGCAGCTCAACACCACGCACCGTGCCTATAAAAGCTGATAATGTGATAATTAAAAGAGCTGACAGGCAAGAACTGTCAGCGAGACATCCTGATCTACCAACCTCTGCTATTTGTTATACCTCTCTAATTACAATGCTTCCACACTTAAAATATCAATTGAAATAATTAACTAGGTTAGGACTGCTGTAAGAAAAGTAAAAAAAATCATTCTTAGTGGAGAACAGTTTTAAATGAAAACCGTCCTAAAAACATCATAACAAGATTAGATTCAGGCCTGAAAGGAGGATTTCTAGCAGACAAAAGATCACTGCCATGTCTCTCTCTTTCCCTCTCAACCACACCATGATTTATTACCTGAAAAGACAAGAGAACTAATTAGTGGAGTAATTAATTAATATAAATTTGCATATTTGCATTTGCAATTAGTGCAGTCAACTGATTAGTCTGAGATGGGGAGTTTGACTCATCAGATGCTTGTGTGTGTGTGTGCTGGACCAGAACGATCAGCAGACCAGCTGAGGCATTTTATGGGGAAGGCAGGTTTTTTTTTTTTGTTCTCTTTTTTGGGGGGGGGTGTGCTCATGTGCTGTATGTGTTTGTCCACATGCGCACTCATAAAAACTTGCCTGTATTTGTGTGAACACATTTGGTGCTCTGTCTCACACACACATTATGGTTAAGTGTATGCACAGCCACCAGTGTGTAACATGATGCTATTGTTGTCACCTGCAATCTTTACCTTGGCTTGGCTGTTCATTTTTCAATGCTCTGGGCACCGTCAGGTGTGTTCAACACACTGTGGCACTCTGCGGCCGGACCCTTACTGCTGATCAATGTCTTATAATGGCCAATACAGAGAGACTGATATTTCACTTTAATTGATTCTCCTTGCAACAAGGTCATTCACAGGGATACATTTGTGCGCGCTTGTGTGTGTTTCACATAACTGAGAAGTGCATATACCCATATCGAGTGCCAGCTGTGCCCCAGTGTGGATTTGGCAGTGTGCCACTGGGCCTTTCCACGGGGGTGTACTTAATGTCTACAGTCCTGAGGTACCCACACTATGCACGCCCCCCTGGTATCACACCATCCTCTGTATGTGAGGTGCCTGCTGGAATTTGTAATATAGAGCTGCAACGATTGGACGATTGGTTAGAAATTTTTTAAGCAACTATTTGAATAATCAATTAATTGTTTGTGTCAGCTTTTTTGCGCATAAATGCAGAAGGTTCAAAGTGAAGATGTGTGGATTTTCTCTCTTTTAATCGGAATGTTTTGACATTTAGTTACGTCAACAAGAAGTTTGGGAAAATGTGACTAGCATTTTTCACTATTTTCTGACATTTTATAGACCAAACAATTGATTGAGAAATTTGTCTGCAAATTAAACAATAATAAATATAATAATTAGTCACAGGCCTCAATGTAATATACTACATAGTCTGTCAACCCTTGGGTTTTGTCGAGAGAGCTTTACTTCCTTACTGTTTGAGGTCCCACATACCCAACAGCTGTATAATAATTATTGCAAAATCAATCATTTATAAAAAAAAATATATATTTTCTTCTGACCTCAATAACCCACAGTCCTTCAAATGAAACAACAAACTATGTTGTTTGTAACCGCCTCCAGAACAACACATAGAAATGTTTTCTGATCTGACACCTATATCAACACAACATTATTTTTTGGTGCCTTAAAAAAGGTTACAAATCATTGTTGAAAATTAACCCATCTTTATGATGTTTAAAGTTTGATTAGGGTTAAGCACAACTACGACTTAGTTAGGGTTTGGGAAAAAATATAGTTTGGGTTAAAACAAGTACTTAGTTAAGGTTAGAAAAACATTAGACAGCTGCAGCCAAGAGAGGTCCAACTCCCTGTTTGGCCTCTTATGAACAAACTAATTTACTAAATTGGAATTTGGGAACGGTTGGTGCAGCATAGTTACTCTTTGCCAGACCCTCCTCCTAAGTGCGCTGGAGGAGGGTTTGGCTACTCCACATAGCATTCTGGGATGGGAGAAAAACGTGCTCTGGTTTAATGGCATTTCTTTAAGCCAATCGCAATTGTCTCGGGCGGTGTTATACACAGGAGAATAGCTGCAGTAGGCTAACACTGCAAAATAGGTTCGGAAGGAACATTTTTTGGGTGGAACATGTGTACCTTTAAAAGTTGTTTTGGTCGTGCAACAGAAAACTCAGATTGGACAGATAGTCTAGCTATCTGGATTTACTCTGCAGAGATCTGAGAAAAGATTAACCTCATAAATCGACCGGAGGTTGAAAATACCAACACAAAGGATGCCCAAAGCAACGGATATCCAGCCTTGATGACTGAAATCTGGCAGATTTTCCGGTGCCAATGGAGCAATCCCAGAAGTGGAACATCAAGGCTATAGACTAGGTGCATCATAACAAGCACTAAAAGTCCAAATATTTTGTGATTGGTGAACTCAAACCAAAGAAATGTGTCAGTTAAAACAGTGTTGGGTGTGTTTTTTGAGCTGTTTAAGAGGACTCGATACAGAACATTAGAGTTAACAGACAGACATATATCTGTATCTATATAGTATAACTGTATAACTTAAATCTTGTTGGTCACATGTCCATTTGCAACTTCCGAACTGCGACTGTTTAACTGCGAATATTACACTTCTACATTCCTAAATTTGTATGTAGGGCCTATGTGAAAATTCTTGAATGAATACAATTCAGGACCATGGTTTAGGACCAAAATAGAAACAGAGTCAAAACTGAACAAAGCAGCATTTAGGGCTGAAACTATTCCTCGAGTAACTCGAATAATTCGATTACTAAAATGAATAGCTTCGTTTAATTAATGTTACCAACGTTGTAACGCACACGGTGTTTCCGCACGGAGGATTATTACTGTCGCACACCGGGCTGACGCTGCTTGCGACACATGCCATGAAGACTGATTACAAAACTAGAAATTAGGCTGGAGAAAACAACAGAGAGTGTCCAAAGTTTGGAATCATTATTATCATAATTAAAACAACAACTTTGTACAGTGTCTACTGCAAAATCAAAGTATACAGATCAGTCTCAGGTTGCAACTTGTAGTTCTAATAGTTAAGTTGCACGACTTAAGGTAATTGTATGTTTATTATGTGCTTAGTTTGACGTTGTTATGCATTTCAAAAACAATGTAGCCTAATATGGCACTTAAACGCACTTAATGTTTAGTTTTTTGAGAGATGATATTGCAAGCTATGGAGGCAATACAAATGTAGCCTTTTCCGAAAATCAAACCAAACTATTGTATATTATTGCTCTCCAATAAAACAAAAGCATTTCTTATCCAATTACTTGATTAATCAATGGAATTATCTGTAGAATACTCGATTACTAAAATAATCGATAGCTGCAGCCCTAGCAACATTCGTTTTTTATGAAAAGAAAAAAAGTTGGGGTTTGCTCCATCTCATGTTTTTTTAATTAAGGCTTTTTAAATTCCCTGTTTCCCATTGTCTTTCATACAATTTAATAAATATGGGATTATTTAAAACTGACAGTTTGATTCTCCTGTTTAATCTATCTATCTATCTGTCTGTTTGTCTGTTTGTCTGTCTCACCTGTTGAGGATGCCTACAAACTCATACGTTCCTCTTTTTTTCCACATAAAATGACAATAATTAATCTTTCTTACAAGGGGAGATGCAGATATTATATTGTTATCCCTCTCCGGTCTGTGTTTTTGACGGTAAACGCGGGCCTCGCGGTGCCCATTACCGGAGCTGCCAGATGATCGGTAGGAACGAAGGTCCCATGGGACACTGAACACGTGGTCTCGGCTGCCACAAGACGTCAGCGGCAGATGGCATGGGTACCCGCTGTTGGCATGAGTGTCATTCCTCAAAGAGAGAGGGAAGGGGAAGAGAGAGAGAGAGAGGAGGAGAAAGGAAGAAGAGCACAACACAGCAAGAGTGTGCACGGTTTAAGCTTTTTCATTTAATTTGTGGTCTGCAAGAGAAGAAGCTGCAGCGCAGATTTCGAAGAACTATTTGGGAACATGCAAGGTGCACGCTGATCAGAGGTTATTATTATTATTATTATTATTATTATTATTATTATTATTATTATTATTATTATTATTATTATTATATAACTTATTAACGTTTTTGACTTTGAGATTTTGCGTTTATTGATTTTAAACGTGTATTTTGTGCTGCGTTTTGGCTAAAAAAACAATAGGCTATTATATAGCTTAGGCTATAGCCTATTATCAACAAATATTATGTTATACAAGACTTGAAACAATAAAGGTTATTTTTTCACAATTCCAAAGACAATGAAGTTGAGTGTCTTTGAAAAGGTAGCCAGCTGTGACATTGGCCTTGGTTGCCAATGTGTTCCTCTTCCTCTTGGGCGGCCCAACAAGGTAATTAACTGACAAGCTTCAAAAGACTTCAGTGTTGTACTCTGTCCTCATAGTTTGGCTTTGATTTTCCAGGAAATATGTTGACACTGCCATTTGAGGAACCTCATATGATGTGTGAGCCGCGGTTTGGTGCCAATTATCCCCGTGAAAACTTACCTGAGAGCCTGGAGAAGGAGCGACAACACGACCGAGAAAGGTCCAATTCAGAGATGAGGGAGGCCGAGGACGAGATCTCCGACAGAGATGAGGACGAAAGGGAGGACGATGACAACGGGCTTCCCAAAAAGCGCGGCCCGCGAAAAAAGAGGCCCGGTAAGGAGATGGACAGATCCAAAGTACGGCGCCATGAAGCAAACGCCCGAGAGCGCACCCGGATGCACAGCTTGAACGACGCATTGGAGAGCCTGCGCAAAGTTGTGCCGTGCTACTCAAAAACTCAAAAACTGTCAAAGATTGAGACCCTTAGACTGGCTAAAAATTACATCTGGGCCCTGTCAGAGACTCTGAGCGCTGGGAAGAGGCCGGACCTCCTCGCTTTCGTACAGACTTTGTGCAAAGGATTATCTCAGCCAACAACCAACTTGGTGGCCGGTTGTTTGCAACTGAACGCGAGGAATTTCCTCACAGACCACAACGGGGAGGTCATGTTCTCTGGCAGATCGCCCTACGATGCCATGTACTCGTACCCCGGCTCAGACATGAACACGCCCCCCAGTCACAGCGGGAGCAACCTGGACAGCAGCGCCAAGCCGTTCAGACACTACAGCTACAGCGGCGCGTACGAGCCATACTACGAGAACCCGTCCCCAGAGGGCGGGAGTCCGCATTTCGACGGCCAGCTGAGCCCCCCGATGAACTTCAACGGGATTTTCTCTCTAAAACACGACGATCCTCCAGACTACGGGAAAAGCAGCCACTATGGCATGCGCTACTGCAGTGCGCCAGGGCGCACGGCTCTTGGGCACAACTCCATGTACCGGGTCTCCCCAGAGGGCCGTTTCCCCTACGATCTGCACGTCCGCAGCCAGTCCTTCCAAGCACAAGGGGAAGTTAATGGCTCTTTCCACAATTAAGTAATCAGCTGGACACACTTCAAGTTTCAGAAGCAATGCAATCCCCCCCCCGCCCCCGCAGAAGTCGAGAGTGGAAAGAAATGTACTCCAGACACGCTGATGCACTGGAAAATGCCAATTTTAACATTATCTGTTGAATGTTCAGTCGTGTTTTTCTTTTTTAAACATGGTAAAAGTCTGCAAATGAGATATGAGGATTTCACTTGATCTCAAATCTTGTGTCAATATGAGGCAGAAAAAAGACACAAGAACGCTTTTGCTTTGGAAACAAATGAAATGATTTCAATCTGAAGGCATATTCTCTGATTCATTTAAAGAAAACTAAGATTTAGTGGCTCACTGCCACATATTTGTTGGAAGACTACAAATGTAGAGTAGGCCTAATTCGTTAAAGATGCAGGTTTCGAGCAAATGAGTGTGCATTATATGTGTTTGTTAATGGCTGTACTGCAGATGTCGGTCGTGATATGGGTTATTTAAAGCTGATATTAATATGATTGAATTTTCTGCTCATTTAATTAGATCACAGCAGTCAACAAAAGGATTTACCTGGCGAAATAAAATCAGCTAAATGAAACAACCGGGGAAGAAGAATCTAGAGCATTTCACCTCATCAGGGAAGTTTGCTGAGCCATGATTGGAGTTCAGAAATTCAGTCTGTTAGCAATAAAGGTCAGTTGAGCTATGCAAGGCAGCCAAATCCAATCTTTGCTTATAAAAAAGAAACCTATGTGTCTATTACATCCCACAATGCGTTTCTCATAATCTAATATCGAATTAAAATGATGACAAAATTGGTTATAGAAAAAAGCCAGTTTGAAATTGTGCACGTGTTTAGGAGCCTGATGATGATAATGTCATACAGGAAGTTTTGGGGAAAGTACGTTTAAAAACTAAATGCATTTGTAGTTGGAGTAAATAGTGTGGTAACGAGGTGAATATAAATTATTATTGTATTTATTTATTTAAGCTTATTTATTAAAAGTCCGTCAATTTTAATGTGGATAATATATCATTAAAAATATTGTAAAACATATTGTGTACCTTTTCATGTGAATTCCCATACAATAACAGGTTGTTGATGTTGCATTGTTGTATATTTCACTGCAGCTGAAAGGAAACTCATTTTGTGTGAGGTGACCACAATGTTTCAAAATGATATAAATGCGAACAACATGCCTTAAAAAAGAGACGATGACCATCAATATGCAACGAAATGACAGTTTTGGATAGTTTGATGTGAACTTTTTACACTTCCTTGTTCCTGCTGAAGAGCAGCTGTAATGCACTTCATGTATTGCTGCTCAATGTTGGCAGCTGTACGCTCATAAATTATGTTGCTTTTGTAACTTTAACCGAATGATGAATGATTATTGGATGGTGTTCTTCATTTTTAACACACACACACACACACACACACACACACACACACACACACACACACACACACACACACACACACACATATTGGAAACTCGTTATGGATCGAAATATTCGTGAAGTAATTTGTTAATGTTCTGTGATGTGTTCGTCCCAATAAAATGAAGAGGCAGTAAGAAGCTTTACGTTGAAGCTTTTCAGCTTTCTGTGAAAATGATCGACAGCAGGAAGGCAGGACCGGCGAATAAAAAAATTGATTAATACATTGAGATAAAAAACGCTCCAAGCGTAATTTATTTAGCCTGTTTATTTTTTTGAGAAAGTGAGTCTCCTCTTGCATACCCTTTGAGCGTTGGGTGACACAGTAAGGCCTTTTGTATAATAGTAACGTAGATGGGTGTATCATTTTTATTTTTACAATATGTTAAGTTTAAACCGTAAGAATGCATTTGAATCAATTATTTTCTATAAAGATACAAATGTTTTAACTTCCCTTAAATTGGGTTTTTTAATTAAACTGTTAAAGTTAAAATATAAATCTGTGAAGTTACGCAAATCTAACGCAAAAAGAGTTTTGTAATTCTTTATATGAGAGGCTTGTCTATATCATTTGTTCAAATTCCAGTTGATCAGATGGCTGATTTATGATAAATATGCCCACAAGGTGTTGGATGTCAGCCAGAGGTACGCACCTATATTTATTTATTTTACTCGCGGTTTTACAAACCGACTATAATTTCATATAATCAGTGGAAGAAAGATCAAGTCTATGTTGATGAAATGAAATGATAAAGTAAATAGTTTGTGTTTATATCGATGTTAATAATTACGGGCTGGAAGAACTGACATTTAACTAATTTGATTGTGTTTCACTTTAAAAACATGGATTTCTTCTTCGTATATCATCATTAAAACCTGGTGAAAACCACGAAATTATCTTTGATCCAGACTCCGATCATTGACGACGGTGAGACATAAGTGCGCAAAGTTCACCTTGTTCACTGTGGCGACACACGGAACAAACGCTGTTAAACATTTGGCTTGGGTACCAAACTTGTGTCCAAGTCTAATGTATCTAATGTATCCCTAATTAATAAATGAATTCTAAAACAACACAGCAGAAAAGCTCATGTTTATGTATAGCAATGCTTAAAGAAAAACATATACAGGCTTAAGATGTGACTGAAATTCTATATATATATATATATATATATATATATATAGCCACCTGTATGACTGAAATTAAAGTTAACAATAGCAAAAAACCTCTAAGGACAACAAAAACTTATATAATATGTCATTAATTAACTCTGTCTTTTTTAAATGATGTACTTGGATAACTGACTTTCAAGGAGATGATAAATGTGTGATCTAAAGGAAAACCACTGAGTTTGAGAAGAGGCCTGCATATTTGACTGTGCTTTAGAGAGGAGAGATACAGACAAATTAAGCCTATGACACTATTTGCCACTGACAAACATATTGGGTTTTTTCAGTTGCTGGCAAGCCACTTATGAAGAAGAAACTTGCAAGCATGAATTAAGAGCAGTGAACCTATTTCAGCATGTATTCTATTCTGTCGGAGTTGAACTAATGAGACAGCACATCAATGCAAATCATTATGAAATTGTTGTTGCTTTACTTTTTTGTAGAGTGAAATTTAAGGGCTGTAGCCTACTGGTGTCTAATGTAAAATCATATAATCACATTTGCTTTTATAGTTGAACACAACATTAATATAAAAGCTTTGCAAACATTTGAACTAATTTAATTGTGGAGAGTTCAAAGAGCAACAACAAAAGGAAAATCAGGAAACACAAAGTAAGCCTAATGAATGAATCAGTTTTAGAGATCAGAAACTACCACGTAAATTGCACCACATCTCATTTTCCTCTTCTGTGGCTGCAAGTGCAAAGAATTTCAAATTGTGTTGGAATGTGTCCTGTTGATTTAGACATAACTGTCTTCATTCCCTCACTCATCCTTCTCTACATCTGTATCACCATAAAACTGAAAGACCAGGCTACTGAAGGTCCATATAGGGCCCTAACATCACCTCTTTAGCCTTCCCATGTCGTGTGTGTGTGTGTGTGTGTGTGTGTGTGTGTGTGTGCGTGCGAATATATGTATGCAGGTGTGTGTTTGTCGGAGGGGATTCAAATCCCTCTTGGGTCCTCACAGAGATGCTGAAGAAGATGAGGAGGATTTAAGTGTGGAGGGGGGATCTGTGTTTCACGCCCACAGAGTCCACGAGGCGCCGTACAGCAGTTTAGCACAGGGTCAAACGTGTACACGTACCCCTACACCCATGCAGCTCATTAAGCAGCAAAGAGAGAGTGAGGGAGAGAGGGAGCATATGGCCCGGCTCTGTGTGGGAAGTTAAGGACAGGACTAGGGGACATATTGTTTAGAGGTTTATTTACAATCTGAGATGTGGTGTCATAATTAGTGCAAAAGAAACATTGTGTTTCTATAGGAATGCATTGCAGAAAGACAACAATAACCTCAGAAGTTGATAAAAGTTTTGTACAATCACCTTTAAAAGAAAAATAAACATGAATGCTTCTTTAAATGTATTTCTTTTTAATGTATTATGGTAAGTTATTGTAATCAGGAGCCTTTTTCCTGCAATCTCTGAAAATCTGAGCACCAGTAAAAAAAAATTAAAAAAAATAATGTTCCCCGCCACGTCGGCAAGCATCCTCAAATTTTGTGCCATTCCCAAGCCCCAGATGGTGTGGGATGGGAAACGTTCCCCCATTAAATTCCTAATAATCATTTCTCCTGTGGAATTGGGGGTGGTGGCAGTGGGGATGGAGGGGGTGGGGTGTGAGTGTGTGTGGCTGGGAAGTGAGGATTGGGTTGGTGGGTGAGGGGAGAAGAGGGATTTGGTGTTTTAATTAGACAGATTTAAGGAGCTGAACCCCCCCTCTCAAAGTGTGTGTGTGTGTGTGTGTGGAAAGTAGAACTCAGATAAATGTATTCTTATATTTCTGTGTGTGTGGGTGCATGTGAAAAAATTAGACATATGAGTAAAGACTGTGTGTGCGTACGTGTGTGTGTGTGTGTGTGTGTGTGTGTGTGTGTGTGTGTGTGTGTGTGTGTGTGTGTGTGTGTGTGTGTTGCAGGTCATGGCAGGGCTGATGCTGCAGCAGAGGAGGCATGACACCCCAGTTCTGTGGGCCAGGATCTCATTAACGTGTCAGATTGGTGGATCAGTCTCTCTGGCAACCGGCCCGGCCTCTCACAGGAAGTACTTTCTCTCTATCTGTGAACTTGGCACTGAGAGGTTAGAGAGGGTGGGAGGGAGGAAGATGAGGGAAATATATTGGCCTGAAGGAGAGAGAAGAGACAAGGGCATTAATTATAATACTTGGTCAGATTAGATAAATATTGGGTGGATGATTGTGGTTTAAGAGCTGCTATTCAGTGAAATTAATGAGTTATGAATAGGAGCGCTGATTTCCGTGGAGTGAGAGAGTCAGACCAGCTCCTGCAGTTGCACTATTTTTGTGGTGGAGATATGCTAAGTATGTGACAGGAGCATCTGTCACTGCATCACCTTTGTGCATTGTGGTCTTTGTCTAGGGGTACTCTGACTGGGTGTATGCATGCATGTGTCTACAATATGAGAGTAGGCTATAGGGAGTGTGATCCTTTGACACCCCAGCAACACTCTATTTCAGGGCAAATTGAGGGTGCTGCTGGGTGAAGTGGTATTGATTCCCTCTGTGAACATGTTGTAATCATGACTGTATAATAAATAGATGAGTAGATGTGGGCTGGTGGATGGCTAGATGGATAGATAGACAAAGGCAAGGCAGCTTTATTTATATAGCATATTTCAATAACAAGTTAAAAAAAACATTCCTAGAGAATACAAGAATAAAAGTTACAGTGCAGTGGGAAGAAATAAACAATTATTAGATTTAAAAAAGGCAGAATAAAAAAAGGAAGCTTTTCAGACGTTCACAAAATGAGAGCTGCTTTTCTGAGAGTGTATTCCAGATAAAAACTGAACGCATGCTTCTCCATGTTTAGTTCTGACTCTGCAGATAGAACGTCTCGGGTTACGTATGTAACCCTTGTTCCCCGAGATAGGGGAACGAGACACTGCGTCGGTTCACCGCCCCTAACCCTAACCCCCGCCTGGAGTGCCTTGCTTCATAGAAAGAGCTAATGAGCTATGTGCCGGCGGGCTTTTATGCCCCTACGGTTATGCCGTCAGATGCTACCGTTCTCACTAGGACCAATAGGATTGGAGTAGTTTTCAGTTTTCAGCCCTGTCATGCCTAAAGGCGTTCCCATAGTGTCGTAACCGACGCAGTGTCTCGTTCCCCTATCTCGGGGAACAAGGGTTACATACATAACCCAAGACGTTCCCCTTCGAGGGGAACTCAAACTGCGTCGGTTACGACACTATGGGAACGAGATACCCACTAACCCGCGCCAAACCCCCGCCTGCCCTAGCGTGCAAGCAACCTGTGGGCACGACTGAGGAGAGCACCCGGGTGCCGGGTGCGGAGAGAAGGTCCACACTACAGAACTTGAAGAAGGTGTGAGGAGTGGCCAGCCAGCTGCATCACAAACCCCCCTGGAGAGACGCTCCAGAGAGGAGAGCCGTGGAGGCTGCCATGCCTCTCGTGGAGTGAGCCCGTACAGCCATAGGTGAAGGCAAACCGCGCACCTGATAGGCCAGGGAGATAGTCTGAACGATCCAGTTGCTGATAGTATGTTTAGAGCGGGGAGCCTAGCCTTGGGGGACCCGAAACACACCAGCAACTGGTCTGTCTTCCTCCACCGGGAGGACCTCAGAGTGAAGACACTCAGCGCTCTGACAGGGCAGAGCAAATGGAGCCTCCCGTCCTCCGCTGTCACATGAGGTCGAGGAGGAAACGCCTGCAGTACCACAGACCCCACGACAGTGGACTGCACCTTGGGAATGTAGCCCGGAATGGGGTGCAGGATGGGCCTCACGTTACCAGGGGCAAACTCCAGGCATCGGGCAGTAACCAAAAGAGCCTGGAGGTCCCCCACCCTCCTCAGAGAGGTGATAGCAAGGAGGAAGGCCATCTACGGGGTCAGGTACTTGGCCTCAGCTGACTCCAAGGGTTCGAAGGGGGCCTCAGCCAAAGCTTCGAGAACCACTGCCAGATCCCAGGATGGAATCCTAGGGCGAGAAGCAAGTCTCATCCTCCGGGTCCCACGGAGGAACCACACGACCAGGGGAAGCCTCCCCAGAAACCTTGAGGGTGGATGGGGAAAGGCCCGCAGAGAAGCGGTCCTGCAGAAACTCCAGCACCAGAACCACCAGGCAGGTAACAGGGTTCAGCATGCGTCCTCTGCACCAGGCAGAGAAGACGTTCCACTTCAGGCCATACATCCCCCGTGTAGACGGGGCCCTGGAGCTAAGGAGAGCCTTGACCGCTCCTGCTGTCAGGCCCGCCGCTAGGTACTGGGCCCCCTCAAGGGCCAGACCCACAGCCAGGGCAGGCATGGTGCGACTTAACATTCTTCTTTGTGCCAATTTACTAGCCCCAGAGCCGTTGAAAAACTGACTAGCCCTGTTTGACATGCTAGCTAACGTTAGCTAAAATTAGCTTGTGGTAGCAAGACTGCGGTTTGATTTTTGTAGCAGGCTATGCAGTTCAGGACTACAAATACAAAAGTCTATGTGCCTGTTCATGTACATATTCAGCCAGTTGGAACAGAAGAACACACCAGAATAGGCATGTATTTGATGGCTGCATTCCTACACTTATAAAATGCAATCCAATGTGGAAGTAATCCATATTCAGAATACGTTACTAATAGTGAGTAGCGTTACAGAATATGTTACAAATTACATTTTTGGGCATGTATTCTGTATTCTGTAATGGAATACGTTTTGCAAGTATCCTTCCCAACGCTGTCTGCAAACTTTCCCTTAAGTTACCAATTAACTAGCGGTCGCTACACATTGCTTAGTCTCTGTCCTGATTGACATTACCACTCCCTTTCCCTTGCTTTATATTCTTTTTTTGAAATAATGGGACCATCATTTACAAAATGAAGATCATGTTGTATTGAAGAAGACTTGAAAGTAGCAATTGTGGCAATAAACTTGAAAGAAAATGTTTACTGAGGCAATAAATCAAGTGAGAAGTAGGGTAGTTATCCAATAGACTCCTATTGAAACGTAGACTTCTGTTCTTTTTGCACCCAATGGAGTTGCCCCTTGCTGGAAATTAGATAGAATGCAGATTTATCAGATTGATTGAATTTTATAAGAATTGTACATAAACATGATTTGGAAGGTCACCCGAGCTTGTAAAACATGGATACATTTGTTCATAAGAGGTTAAGTTGTACCTTGTTCTAACTGTGCTCAAACATAAGTAACTACACTTTGTAGGGAACTATAGGCTACTTTTTGTCTTTAAACTGCTTTATATGTAAGTATTTTCATATTAATATTCATCAAATCTACAAGTCCGTGGCAAAGAGGAGGGTTAAACTACATTACTTTTCTACCTATCGGGTGTTATAGACGGAGAGTCCGATAGACAGACATTTCTGAAGCTTCACTGACACTAATATTATACCACCATCAGCCACATTCCCATTTGGAAATGAGAAATCACCAACATTAAACATGTAAGAACAAGTAGGAACTTTCTTGGCTCATCTAGACTAATTATATAGCGCTTTGTGAGGAGTCATTAGGTACATAATTAACTATCTATTAGTATGTAGAAAGAATCCATTCATAATATCTACACTAATAGGACTTACTGCTCTTTCTTAACTCATAACGTATTGTTTCATAATCACTCCTCCTTATGATTAATAAGAATCTTGATCGACCATCAAATATCGATTCAGATGAAGCAACCACTGCAGTGTTACACTATATGCAATGAATGCAAAGTTCTCTTCCCTGAGCAGGATTTGTTTGTCAAATAAAATTTGGTACACAAGCATCAGCTGGCAAAGAACATCAACACACAACAATGTACATCAGCAAAATCCAATTAAAGTTTTTTGTTTTTTTTAACTTTTTTTAGAACATACTTCTATGCAGTTTACATTGTAAGATATGCAGATGCACATTATTGTGGAAGTTACGACTGTAACAAATTCCACGACTTGGCCAAAGAGTCATCTTGTCATTATATGATCTCTCTGAATATCTTTGCGTTTCTTTTTAGTATTCTAGTCCATTCTGCCCCATCACCAGTCCCATACTGCCTTTCAAGCATTTCCTGTGGGACTCATGCTGTTTGCAAGGGCTCTCTCTCTCTCTTGCTCTCTCCCCCTCACACACAAACACACACACACACACACACACACACACACACACACACACACACACACACACACACACACACACATGCGCACACACACACACACACACACACACGCACACACATACTGTGGTGACTGCATAGGGAAGTGAGCTGTCTGCAGAGGGTTGGATTCTTGGTGCCGGTCCAAAAATGTGTCACTCGGGACACGCATGGCCTGCTGGAGGCAGGAATTCTGTCGCTAATGGGCCCCGCAGCCGTCGGCACCACCTGGGGATATGGGAGACGGGATGGATGGATGGGGGAGGATTGAGGACGGAGGGAGGGAGAGGGGGAGAGAAAATGGAGTGTATGCAGCACAATGTGTTCGTAACAAACAGGAGGATGTGTTGTGTGTATGTATGATATAGAAATTGGTCTATCTATCTATCTATCTATCTATCTATCTATCTACCTATCTATCTATATATTTATCTATCATTATTAATTTATCAATGAAATGAAACACTTTATTGTTCACTAAGCTGGGAAAGCAGCTTGATTCTTTTTTTAATCTGCAGCAATAAAAAAGGACAGTTCCCATATTCTATCAGATATAAACCAAGTTGTTTGCGTTCAATATGTTCTTTGAACTTGTGGAATTAATGTATTTAGAAGGAAAAGTCAACATTTTTTCCTGCTATGAAAGACAGCTTATAAAAAATGTGAAGGCATAAACAGGCAGGGCAGGTGTTGACGATGCAAATGAAACGGATGACAGATGGTAAGCCTCGCGATTGCTCACTGTGCAGATAATGGATGGAGGTAATCAAATTCCTCTGAGGCTTTGGGACTTTCTTCAGAACTTTCTCATCAATTGCACCATCAAACAGTACCATCGTCAAATACACCCCCACCCTCCATCTACCTCAAAAGAAGGGCTACAAAGAAGTTATAAGATTTTATTTTTTGATAGACTTGGCAAAGTTCTGCAGCTAGTGTTGAAAATACACTTTTCTGTTCATGTTTGTGGAACTGAGAGACAGAAGATCCACCTCGTAGGCACAATCTTCAACCTGTTGTGGCAAATGCAGGTGTCGTTTTATCTTTATACACATTTCTAGTAAAACAGGGCTGTCTGTGTTTGTGTGTGTGTGGCTCAGTAGGGGATCAGTTAAAAAGCACTACAGCTATTATAGAAAAGCAACAATCACATCGGCAGGCCAACAAAGCAAGTCTGCAGGGGAGAGTCTGCTGTTTCCATCCATGTAAACCCTCCTTTCATGTTCTGTCATCGAAGCTTTCATATTTATTCACTCGAGCTGTGAGCCTTGTTACTTCAAAAAGCAGGTTCATGAAAACAAGCATCTGATGTGTATTTTTCTTATTTGTCACTGGAGGGAAACAGGCTGTTCTGTAAATTTCCCCATCAGTGTGGTGACAGCCATTAGATTTTCATAGGGCCCAGTTTGAAGGTCAGTTTAATGGTCCATTTGTGTTTTGAATTCGTCTTGCTTCAGTGGAAGCTTCAAAACAAAGATGGTCAGACGATGCAATAAATGATTTTTTTTTTTATGAGTAAAACATGTCATTAAAAAATGTAATAAGTCTTACAATAAGTGTGGAAACTATTTAATCTCAGAATTTATTATCTAAATAATCTATCAAAGTATTGCTAGGAAAATTTAAAAAATGCCAATTCTGTATCAGAAAAGCATTTTTCTGTCACAACACTCAAGAAGAGCGGCATATTACTGCAACAATTCTCTTTCACACTTCCAGCTATGATAACAGCTTCAAGTGTCAAACATATGTCTGCAGAAAAAGCGTAGGAGAAAGTATCACAGAGGCAGAAGAAAGTATGCTGAATATCACAAGTTTTTAAGTGTCAGGTTATGATGGGGTTTTTTTTTATTTATTTTTAAATGCCTGTATTTTTCTTCTTGAAAATATGTGATAATTACTCCTGCAAAATTTCAGTGCAGTGCACCATATTGGTTATGGTAAAGGTGCTTGTATGATAATGTTACTGGTGCTGCAGTTTTATGACAGGCTGGTAAGTAACCTTCTGGGAAGTGTTTCTTTCTAATGCTGTTGATGAGTGTCACCTGAATTGGAGGAAAACTGTATGATGAAAATGAGAAACAAAATATCTTTCTAGTGTTTCTGTTGTTCCCTGCCCAACCAGATGAAGGGCACATACAGTCAAGTGAGTGTAATTAACTTTTTCCAAACTCATCTGGACAATCTCTCCCTCAGTTACTTTAGCTTGTGTGAAATTCCCAATTAACTATATCCCAGCAAAATCACAAAACAACGCCACGTGAAATTTCTTAATGAATTCCTTTGTCTCTCACTGGCACAGATGAGGCATGGGAAAGGCACATGTATGGCGAGTGTATTAGTTAGGCAAGCCCATGTGATGGTGCCCGTTCACGGCTGACGGAACGTTGGTGTCCTCGGGCATAGTTGCCAAGCTGCCAGTCTGTGCCGTCACACCTTGATGCCTTTAAAGATTGCCCTGCAGAGACGGGGAGGGGGTACGGAGGGCCTCACGTTTTTAACAACACACAGTCTGGCAACCCAGGAGGGTTTACGACTCAGGATCTGTGCCAAGAACTGCCCACCAGAGAGATGGGGGATGAGGGGAGAGAGAGGGGAAGGAGAATGCAAGGAGATATGGGTGTAAAGCACACACTCGCAAGGTATGTGTCCATGAATATGTGCATATATGAATGCTTCCTCTATATCCGTGTGTGCGTGTAAGAAGAGGCAGCATGGGTCCAATAATGGGGTGTATATTCAACAAAACAGTATCTCAAATCAATTTATCAAGCTTTCTCTGTGACATGTTAGGGGACAGAGAAAAGTGAGTGAAGATACAATGTAGCCCTAGCATCTCACACACACACACACACACACAGACTCTTTGCCTTTTCTCAGTAATCACACAAATGGCAGTGGATGGCAGAATGTAAATGAGCTGGTTATTACACAGCAACGTTCATCAAGCTGAGCTGGAAAGACTTCAATGGCCCTGATGAATATGCATGCAAATTTGTTAATTAAGTTAATTATTCTGCTGAAAATTCATTTGTCTTCCCAAGGACATTTCTACGATGATTTTAACATCTTTCCACCATTAGACATGCACGGTGCTATTGAAAATCGCTTCTGTTCACCTTTTGGAAAGTTGCGGCCAAAAAGGTGGATAGAACACCTACAAATGAGGAGGAGGGACGAAGCAGGTAGAGGACAACATATCAGTGGCGTGGAGTATGTGTGGAGGTAGACAGCAGCTGGTGCAGCCTGAGGATAAGGATGGGTAAGCCAAAACGCATGGTCTGTTAGGATATTAGCTCAGTGGGTAGAGCATTGAAGAGTCAGTGCCAGGTCTGGAGGTCCAGTTCTCATCCGGGACCATCCAACCTTAAAAATGTTTTCATTCACAGTACTTGGACTAAATCGTTCTGTTATGTGATAATATATGATGTGAAGTTAGGTTGTGGACAGAAATGTAACATCTGATAGGAAGGTTACACTCTTTGCCACACAGTTTATGAGCTAAATGAATGAAGGATTAAATGTCCTGGGAATACAGCTTTTTCTCTACATTAATGGCTTAATCTGTAATTGTGGACCATATACATTTAAGATATACAGCTATATCACAACATCATGTTATGTTATGTTATTTATTTTTTAACTAAATCAATATACAATGTTATCAGGTTAACCTCATACAGTAATTTTTCATTACCTAATTTGGTTCCTAAACTGCATTTAAAGGCGTAACATGTTAATCTTAATCGTTAATTTGAAAACATATGATAACAGTTATATGTGCTTGTCATGAAGCCTTGGGGCAAAACAATACGGTAGGTCTGGTTTTATTATCAGTGTTCAAGATTGTTACTGGTGTTATTTTCCACATTTCCACACTTCTTTCACTACTTTCTTACAAGTTATTGTGGTTGAACCATGAGTAATGTTGTGTCTTGTAGTCAAACTGAATTATATTGCTCATGAATAGTTTTTTTTTTAATCCATTTGTCTTTTACTGCAAGGTTCAGATTAAGTCTTTTTCAACATAATATCTCTAACTAAATCAAGAATGGTTCTTTTTGTAAGTGTACCTATTCTATTTTTTTTGTATATTTTATCATGTACAGGTAGGTAACTCTTTATTTTGAAAATGAAATGGTTGTAATCACGCAATTTCCGGTATATAGTTTGACACTTCATGATGTTTTCTCAGTAGCTTTTACGTTTGTATTCAAACATCTTAGCTTATAATATCATGGGAATAGAGCTAATTCCTCTCATTGGATGCCGTGCATAATTTCTGGCCAGAAAAATTCAGACATATTCCTATTTCATGTTTCTCAAGTAATGCAATGTAACATTGTGTTATGTTGTCTCAAGGGCCTTGCCCTCATCAACAAACTTTTTCCAATCATTGTCCTTAAAGTATCAAAAACAGGTACTTGTAAATGAGCAACATTTGAACATTTCAAAAGTGAACATTTCAAAGTGAAAAATGCTGTAAAAAAAAAAATAATTAAAAGTGAAGATACGAAACAAGACAGATGGAAAACATTTAGCAAGAAATATCAAGACACACTGTTTGATAGATCAAATGGCCAGTCTTACAAGAGGCGGCTAAGTCTTTGCAGTAGGCCTAGTCTGGATATCCAGATGTTTGATTTGTTAATTATGTCTCCATGGTAGTAAATCCCTGTTTTTCTATCAGACAACAGCAGGTAAGAAGAGGAAGATGACCCTAACATATAGAGATATACCATATGATGGTGTGGGATATGCAGATACAGGCTGCATTAAATTGTTCTTTGTGGTGAACATTTGTGTTGGAAACACAGCCAAAAAAGTTGCTGACTGAAAAATAGAAACATCTGAACACACATGGGAATGTATTCAAAGCAGTGCAACACTTCAGCTCTTTTGTGGCAACTAATAAATGTTTTGTCAATCTGAGTACACCTCTGTTTTAAGTCGTTGAGGCAGTAGATTGTAATCAATAATGTGACCCAGTAAAAAAAAATAAAACAATCAACATTATGCCAACACCCATGTCCCCTCTAGTGGATAAATGTAGCACTGCAGTGACAGGTCAAAATGCAGCATGAGAGGTTTTTGTAAGAATGCACTCCAAAACATATGACCCTCCTAAGTTCATGATTGAGCAAAGCAAAGTTGTGTTTTTCCAGGTTCATGTTAAACAGTGAATTTAATCCTTTTTCAAAACATGTTGAATTTAATCAGGATGAAGTGCATTAACGTTAATGACATATATCCCAGTGTATGTAGTACGAGGATTACGTCATCTATATTTGTTCACTAAAACAGTTGTTTGTGATGATAATGTTGACGCACTTAATCGATTTGTACGCATTTCCCTGACAGTCAAGATTAACAGGCACTAAGAGTTTATTAGCAATATGCGCAAAATACACACACATTTAGACATTTGCAAGGCATTAATTCAATTCCCATATGGTTGGAGTAATTATCGTTATAGATAAATGGAATTGAAAAGGGAAGATATCAATGTGAAAAAGGAGGGTGAGTTGTCCTGGAGATAAGAGAAGAGCAGGGAGTGAATGTTAGGGCCAGGGAGGGCTAGTAGCAGAGACAAGAAAACAACAACAGCTGTTAAGCTTGTGGCTAAAAACAGGATGGCACAACATCATTTGCTAAGAAAATGATCCGGGAAAAGAGATTGTACTGACTCGAAGAAATGAAATGGGATGCTTATGATTGTCTTTCTATTGAAGCTCCGTGGGGTGTTTTCTTCTGTATTTTTCTAGTTTTTTTCTCTGTAGTTTTGATGTTGTTAATTCTTAATAAACTTCCTACATATTGTTTTATTTGCACATTAAAAAAACAAAAATCATAAAAACAAATTCATGAGTCCTTCTCCAACAACGCACTCCACAACAAGGTAAGATGGAATCCCAATGAGGCTTCCTTCTAAGAAATTCTGACTACAAAAGGTGTTTGCAAACACTAATAAATTGTTGTAAAATGAGGCACCAGCTTGTGTAATAGCTGTTCCATATACTACATCAAGGTGCATAGGTTTGAATCTTCTCTATTCAGAGGCTACGGCTATAGTGTCCAATTTATCGCTGCTAGACACAAACACGTAATATTCCGCACAAAACCCTCTCTCAGTTCCTGCCAAAGAATGTGGGAGCATACTCACGACTGCTCTGCCCTTGACTTGTATCCATTCATCCAAGCGTGCTGGATGGTTTAGTTAATTAAGCTTAATCTACCCCCGGAGACAGATATGAGTGCTGTTACAGTGGCCCACTGAGCTTTCCCTATACACTCTTCTCTGGACCCCCCGGTGGAGCCATCAGGGCCATGCTACTCAACCATGTTAAGGGTACACGGACAGGGCTCTGGAGAAACACATTAGAGTTAAAAGATATGGACAACAGAAGAGGAAAAAAAAGGGTTTGTGAAATATTTTAATTACAGAAATATTAATAATAATACAGCCACCAAAAGCATGGTAAATGGACTGTTGGGTTAAACACACTTGACTGGCTACGGTTTTTATCACAAATATGCAGCAGTCCGTTATATTTTATTGATCCTGCTGCTGAGAGCTAATTTGATTATTCTGTGTCACATAGACAAGGTCACTCCAGAGGGAACTACTTCCCTAACGTATTGGCCAAACTGATGTGTTAAAAAAAGGGGAATAAATTTACTAGGATCGGATTGGTTGTATTTGCAGTTGCTATAGTTGCACAAGGTACATTAGCTGGTTAATTGGTGCTTGCACATATGAAGACATTGACTAAACAGATGTCAACAGAAATATAATATATGATATGTATTAACACTGTTTGACACTTTTAAGCAAAAACAATGTACTGAATATATTTATTTCCCCTTTTAAGATCTACTCTTTATTTCTTGGCCAAAAAAAGCACACACATTTAATGTAAATTTTGTTAATGCAATACGGCCAGATGGTTTCACTCTCTCTGGGACTTGGAGAAAAGTACTTTCACACCCAAACTAGATTCCAGCTTACTTTTATTCAAATGTATTACAGTAACAGCATTCATAAAGGCTGAGAAAGAGAAGCATTTAAACCATTCCCAAACATTATTATTATTATTATTATTATTATTATTATTATTATTATTTTACACACTGACACAGAACATAGTCAAAACAGTGGTAGAATTCAATAAATATAATTAAATTACATAAAAGCATTTACACATTTACACATTTCAAAAGACTACCTGGAATGTAGTTCTAACATAACAGCAGAGTTTTGTGGTGTAAAAGCTACATTCTGAAAAACAGAAGTGTTCTGACCAGTTTCTCTTTCCCTGTTCTTCCTCCTTGCTTTCTTGCAGCATAAAAGATTCAAAAGATGCTTTCGCAACTTTTGTGAGAGCATATAGAGCAAAGGGTTCATACAGCAGTGAGAATAAGCAAGTATACGACAAATTTCATACGCAATGTTAAAACGTTCCTCCTCATTAGGGCTTTCGGGTTCATACAAAGACCAGATGAAAAGCAAAATATTGTAAGGTCCCCAGCAGATGAAGAAGGCTGCAACAATACATAACACCATCACTAAAGTCATGTGCCTTTTTCTGTTTGTTGCCTGCAAAACTGTCTTGAGAATGGCAGTATAGCAGAAAACAAGAATGGCAAATGGGAGGAAAAAGAGCAGTGACACTTGGAGATAATATCCCAGCTTTACATCAGAGACATCTGAGGATTCCTCACATGTTGAATAATGCAAGTGGCTTTTCACCTGTACTTTGTAGGCATCACTCACAGATGCAGCAATGCTGATGGCCCAGGCAGCTGCACAGGCAACCATTGCACACCTCTGCCTCCTTACAGGCTTGCTTGGCCAGTTGTACAGCACCACTATTATGAAACGATCTACAGTCAAGGCAGTCAGTAGAATGATGCTACTGTAAAAACCTAAAAAGTATAACAGAGTCAGACATTTGCAGGCAAAGTCACCAAAGATCCAGTGGTGCAGGTGATTGACAGCCCAGAATGGAAGTGTGACAGTGAAGATCAGATCAGAGCAGGCCATGTTCAGGATAAATAGATTTGTGATATTTTTCAGGTTCTCATAGACAACGAGAACATATAACAGGAAACAGTTTCCCATGACACTGAAGATGAAGATCAAAATAAAGAAGGCACCAGTAATGGTGTTAAAGGTAAATGTCTCATCATTAAGATATCCCACATCACCGCTGTTGTTTACACCTGCGTCGCTCCCTGTGGAGTTGTTTGCCATTGTAGGTTTTCTAGAAAACATGAGCACAAAACTAAAATTACCAAAATGTAACTAAGACTGAGCAGATGTGTACATATTTGTGATTTAACAAAAGTAATTATTTGCAAAATATTTCAATATAGAGAACAATAAAATACTAAGTAGGGTACCCTTAAATATGGAGAACAATTACAGTAAATATAAAGCAACTTACCTTGAACAACAGCTGCCACGTCTTGTGGTGAATTGTACTGTAGACATTAAGTGTTTGGAAACTCATAGTTCCACTTTCACATTAGTCAAAGATGCTGCAATAGTAGCCTACCCCACTTACAGTTTGAGCATTATATTTACATGAAATGGCGAAATGGGTGACATAGATACAGCAGTGCGGATTATTCAAAACAAAGACACTCCAGAACTTAATATTTTAACTTCATTTAATTGTAAATCAAGAAAACATTAATAGTGAGAATAATATAATGTCAAAATAGCAGAGGGTTCATACAGCAGTGAGAATAAGCAAGTATACGACAAATTCCATACGCAATGTTAAAGCGTTCCTCCTCATTAGGGCTTTCGGGTTCATACAAAGACCAGATGAAAAGCAAAATATTGTAAGGTCCCCAGCAGATGAAGAAGGCTGCAACAATACATAACACCATCACTAAAGTCATGTGAATAATATAATGTCAAAATAAACACTTTAACAAATTCAAGCGTTGTGGAGGTAGGTCTGGCAATGCAAGACTACCACAAGATTGACTGATTCATTCTTTATTTGCATTATTTGAACAGGTGTACCTAATAAAGTGGCCGCTGAGTTTATGTCAGCTATTAACTAATTGTAGCTTGAAAATGATGCGGGTTATTGAAGGAATAATCCAAACAGCCATGCAGCTCTGCACTTAAAGACACAGCAGAGTTTGCAACTAAATGCTAAAGTCAGTATGCTAATATGCTCACATTGACAATGCTAACATGCCAATGTTTTGCAATGCTTACCAACTTAGATTAGCGTGTTCAGACGTAGCCTAACTTGTGTTTAGTGCCAATTAGCAAGTGACAACACAGCCCAGCAAAAGTAGCTAATGCCTATTTAGATTGTGTTACTACAAGACTACCAGTAGGGGTAACCCAAATTAGAATAATGTGTGAACACTCCCTATTTGGAATATTTTGGAGATTTTTTGTTCCTTCCGTGAATTTAGCATAAGCTCTAGTACAACCCATTAGTTTCTCACTAGGTTGGATGGTAGGGTTTGTTAGGGAATTTTGTTCATTTAAGGCAGCTAAAAGCAGAAATATTTAATACACAATTATATAAAAATGTTATTTACATCCTTATCTAGGGATATGGAATGGAACACACACAGCATAGTCTGCTGTTCCTGTCGTTATTTGCTTAAAATGGCAATGGGATTTTGAATTAGGTTTTCTTTATTCTGGTACAAAACCTGGAGGTTCTGGTTTCACTTCTGCTCAGTATATCAACTACACTGAGAACTCTTCACCACTTGTTAGCGATGTGATTGTGAGTCGGCTTTGCCTATTGCGGATGCTGCTATTGCTGTGGTCCCAGCCCTTTAGCATTTTCTTCAAGTGGTTTTTGAATTTAACCCCCACAAACACATAAAATACAGGGTTGAGGCAGCAGTGTGAAAAGGCAAAAAGTTGGCTAATGTAAATGGCATAATTTAGTCGTTCTAATGTTACACACATTTCAGATATAGTCGTTGAGTCAGCACGTGATTGGTTCCAGAAATACAATGACTTTTGAAATATCACTATATTGTAAGGTGTCCAGCCCACAAAGAAAACAACCATGAGAGTAAAAATGAGTTTTAAAGTTTTGTTCTTTCTTCTTTGGGCAGTTGGACGCAGCAACCTGCGCATGATCTGAGAATAGCAAAATATGAACACCACGGAAATCAATATGAAGAGAATATTTTGCTGGTAGATTACCCATAAGCTCCAGTAAGAATCTGCATTTACACAATGATTCTGCTGAACTTTGGTGAAGATGAAGGCTGGACTGGCGACCAATATACTCACTACCCAAATGATCACACATGCTACAACACTGTAGGAGCCTGTGGTGGACACAATGTTAGATAGAGGATTCATGACAGCTACATAACGGTGAGCAGTCATCAGGATAAGGAGAATACCGCTGCTGTAGAAGCCAATGTAGAAGACAAAGTTGACTATTTTGCATGCATGTTCCCCTAAAGTCCATCCATACATGTGATAATAGGCCCAGAAGGGCAGACCTGTGGTGAAGAAGAGGTCTGATACAGCCAGGTTTAGGATGAAAGCATTGGTGAGGGATTTGAGATTCTCATACTTGGCCAGAATCACAATGACCAGGATGTTGCCCAACAGACTGAAGATGATCACAATGGAGAAGAAAACTGGCGTGAAGATCGCTGCAAACTGGTTGACGGCTGTTGGGTCGCAGAATTCATCATAATCATCACTGTAGTTTTCTGGGATTGTGATGAACATTGAGCCATTTGTTTCCATGTAGTTTTCTGGGATTGTGATGAACATTGAGCCATTTGTTTCCATGTAGTTTTCTGGGATTGTGATGAACATTGAGCCATTTGTTTCCATGTAGTTTTCTGGGATTGTGATGAACATTGAGCCATTTGTTTCCATGTAGTTTTCTGGGATTGTGGTGAACATTGAGCCATTTGTTGCCATATTCCTTCAGCGACAAAAGAAAGTCTACATTTAAAAAAAGCTTTGTTAGAGGGGTAAATCCAGTTACACAGAATTAATGATACATAGTGAATGTGATAATTAAATTGTAAACATATTTTGTAATATGGTAGATTTCTGTCAAAACATCAGGAAATATATAAATGTATTTTTTATATTATTCTCTTGATACATAACTATATTTTGTCTGGAACATGTGGTTATCTTATGTCATATATCATAGAGGGTCACTTAACCCAAATTACAAAAGCATATTTTCTCTCTTACTTCCTGGTATTTAGCCATGTAGATAGTTTGGGTTTTATTTGCTTAGACTTCAAGATATCCATCTCAAAGATTTTTTCCTCCAAAACAGTGCAATACAAGTACAACTTTCAAAACAAATGTATATATTTATAGGCATTGGAAACTTGTTTTGCATGGCTGCATACCATATTAACATTCATGATTAAATAAAGAGTTCAAGTTACAGTTTAGAAAATAACATTCATATTTCACTAAGAGATTAGCACTGATTTGTTAAGATTGGTGTGTGGAAGCATTGTCAGTGTTGGCAAGACATGTTGCCAGTACTCCCCAGAGTTCACTGGGAACAGTTTAGGATCTATTTTCTTTGCAATGAGTAATAAGGTTGTAAGGTGCCTCCAAAGCTAGTCAAAAAAAGACTGTCTGCATGGATCCCACTAAAGAAAGTAATTATGTTAATCCCATCTGCTTTAAAGTAAAATAAGAAGATACATTATTGCTTCAATTTCTATTGAAACTGAATGAATGAATTATAAAAAAGACAAATATTTTAGTTGAAAAAGGTTGTTTTTCTCTTAACAACACACAAAACATTGTAACATTTTTACTTCAGTATTATTTAGCCTAACAAATAATAAATGAGAAATGTGGAAACATACTGTACCTACATAAAGGATATGCACACACCAGAGTCCTTCATGTGAATATCACTGGAAATGGGAATTGTTCCTTAAGTATTGACCACAAAGGTGAACGGAAATCAAACATAATTTTCAGAGCACATGACATCTGTGGGCAACTTGGTTTCAATCACACATGACAAGACATGTTCCCTTTACTCTCTAACACTTGTTTTTGGTGGCCATTACACTTCAGAAGTGCAGAGTAGTATACCGTACATGTTTTGATTTATTTTTTGTTTGAAATCTCAGATTATTGCTTGCAACTGCTGCACTAATGACAGTTTTTTTTAGAAAGCTGGTTTAGGCTTCCTGGATAATCTTAAATATTTACTTAAATATTTAGTATATTTAGTAAATATTTTTTTTGGTTGTTGTTGATGTTGTTTCTCATTTTTAATGAATAATATGTTTTTATTTTTATTTCAATATTCAACTGGTTCTGTTTGAAGGGTTTATTTAATTGAAGTATCATAAAATATATATTGTTAATAAACATATATAACAGTTAAATGACAATTGAGATATAATACACATATGTTTAGATTATACTAAAGACAAACGCTGAATAAAACGTTAGGTCAACGCACCTTAAATTGTTTTGCATTATGACATTTTATAACATAACATAACATTTTGATGCCAATGGTCAATTTGTCAAAAAGTCCTGTAGGCCTACTCATCTTAGTTTAGTATTTTAAAAAATTATGGCAGATTCTTCACAACATAATTTTAGTATTCTTATATTTAAAATATTAGGTTTCGCACATAGACCGTTAACAGTCTATGGTTTCGCACGACAGACAGCTTTCTGTTTATTTACCATTTGTTTCTCAACCAAACTAGGACAGATTTCGGAAGCAAGAGGCTCTTTAACTGTCTATGTTTATCTGTCAGGCCTGTCAATCATCCATAGTGCCCGCCTCCAAAGGGTAGCAAGTTTCTGCTGTGTCGCCTACCAACTAGACATTGGCCAATTTACGCATCAAGTACGTTCATTATTTTACCATTTATTTGATATTGAAGTGCTTGGCTTCATTTATAACCAAACTGCGACGGTTTGTAACAGAAACCTACAATTAAATACAACCAGGAAATGAAGAGCTAAGTGCAGGTGCATGTAGCTAGTAGGATACCGCTCGTCAGCTTTGAGAAATGTATGTTAATGTCTGTCACGGGTTGTTGCATTTTAAAGCCGATTCAAAGTGATTAAAATCAACTTTGCTGGTTTGTATGGTCGACGGTGGATATCAGTACATAAATCGTGTGTCAGTGGGGTCTGATAAGGACACTGTCGCTACAAACATGACGATCGTCGTCATGTAAATGTTGTATCCTACCTCCTCTGAATGTAGGCACATTTGTTGCTAACTTTACCAAGCTAACGTTACTGTGTTTTTCAACTGAACATATTCATGGACCCCTCTGGAATATGTAAATTGTCAAATTTGTTAAAGACTTTTTGGGTTGGGAAGAATTAACCACTCTATTTATGAACAAGATTTCACAGCGTGGTTATCTTTGGCATATTTTCATGCTTTGTTTTTATTTTTAATTTTAATTTTAATTTTAATCCTACATGCAGAATTTCTTGACTACACTGCCCTTTCACCACAATGGCCTCCTCATCAGTTGGAGATAATCAACTGCAGAGGATAATCAGAGATCTGCATGGTAATTGTACAGTTTACACTTACAGTAGACACTATCCTTTACAGTATATAGTGTTCTGTCATGCAGAAGGTGTTTTGTACTATTTGAAGTAGGGCATCTGTCTCCAAACAAGAGATATCAAGGGAAAAATTATAAGATTTTGCACACAGTATATTGCTCCCAGAGAAATTGCACGATTAGGTCAGTCAGGAAATGTTTTGTGCATGAAGATCCTATAACTGATATTTTGCAAATGTGTAAGCAAAAAACAGTGTGCATATTCTTAAAATGTTTTGCCCTTTTGTGTGAACACAAGAACATCACTTGGTATTTGTGTATGTGTTAACAAAGCTGTTACTGTCTTTTAGATGCGGTGTCAGAGTTGAGTAAAGAACACAATGAATGTGGTGAACCCGTAACTGATGACAGCTCCTACCTTCACAAGTTCTTCTATAAACTAGAATACCTGCTGCAGGTATGGTCTCATATACCATAAACGTGCTGGAGTTTATCAGGATGATATAGTTTGTTTGAAAGTGTACCAAATCTGACTTGCTAGACCAGTGGCTTCCAACTTGGGGATTTGTACATCCACAGGGCTAACAAGATACATCTATAAAGGGGTTATGAGATGAGTCAAAAGTTAGAAAATAATAGAAAAAACATTTTTTAGTTCTATGTATTTTCTGTCTTCTCTTAAATGTTTTTCTTCTTCTTGTGAAACACTTGTGAGTCTAACTTTTCTGGCCTCAACAAAAAATAAAAAAACTTGAGAAGGAACATCACATTTTGGTTGAATTGTCTACATCTCAAACATGTGCAATCTGCAGATACCAGGGATTGTATTATATAACATTGCCTTGCTGCAATGGGTCACATATACAGTGCCTTGCGAAAGTATTCGGCCCCCTTGAACTTTTCAACCTTTTGACACATTTCAGGCTTCAAACATAAAGATATAAAAATGTTATTTTTTGTGAAGAATCACCAACAAGTGGGACACAATTGTGAAGTGGAACGAAATCTATTGGATATTTTAAACTTTTTTTAGCAAATAAAAAACTGAAAAGTGGTGCGTGCAAAATTATTGGGCCCCCTTGCGTTAATACTTTGTAGAGCCACCTTTTGCTGCGATTACAGCTGCAAGTCGCTTGGGGTATGTCTCTATCAGTTTTGCACATCGAGAGACTGACATTCTTGCCCATTCTTCCTTGCAAACCAGCTCGAGCTCAGTGAGGTTGGATGGAGAGCGTTTGTGAACAGCAGTTTTCAGCTCTTTCCACAGATTCTATATTGGATTCAGGTCTGGACTTTGACTTGGCCATTCTAACACCTGGATACGTTTATTTGTGAACCATTCCTTTGTAGATTTTGCTGTATGTTTGGGATCATTGTCTTGTTGGAAGATAAATCTCCGTCCCAGTTTCAGGTCTTTTGCAGACTCCAACAGGTTTTCATCCAGAATGGTCCTGTATTTGGCTGCATCCATCTTCCCCTCAATTTTAACCATCTTCCCTGTCCCTGCTGAAGAAAAGCAGGCCCAAACCATGATGCTGCCACCACCATGTTTGACAGTGGGGATGGTGTGTTGAGGGTGATGAGCTGTGTTGCTTTTACGCCAAACATATCATTTTGCATTGTGGCCAAAAAGTTCGATTTTGGTTTCATCTGACCAGAGCACCTTCTTCCACATGTTTGGTGTGTCTCCCACGTGGCTTGTGGCAAACTTTAGACAAGACTTTTTATGGATATCTTTGAGAAATGGCTTTCTTCTTGCCACTCTTCCATAAAGGCCAGATTTGTGCAGTGTACGACTGATTGTTGTCCTATGGACAGACTCTCCCACCTCAGCTGTAGTTCTCTGCAGTTCATCCAGAGTGATCATGGGCCTCTTGGCTGCATCTCTGATCAGTCTTCTCCTTGTCTGAGCTGAAAGTTTAGAGGGACGGCCAGGTCTTGGTAGATTTGCAGTGGTCTGATACTCCTTCCATTTCAAAATGGTCGCTTGCACAGTGCTCCTTGGGATGTTTAAAGCTTGGGAAATCGTTTTGTATCCAAATCCGGCTTTAAACTTCTCCACAACAGTATTACGGACCTGCCTGGTGTGTTCCTTGGTCTTCATGATGCTCTCTGCTCTTTCAACAGAACCCTGAGACTATCACAGAGCAGGTGCATTTATACAGAGACTTGATCACACACAGGTGGATTCTATTTATCACCATTCAGTGAATATATATATCAGTCATTTAGGACAACATTGGATCATTCAGAGATCCTCGCTGAACTTCTGGAGTGAGTTTGCTGCACTGAAAGTAAAGGGGCCGAATAATTTTGCACGCACCACTTTTCAGTTTTTTATTTGCTAAAAAAGTTTAAAATATCCAATAGATTTCGTTCCACTTCACAATTGTGTCCCACTTGTTGGTGATTCTTCACAAAAAATAAAAATGTATTATCTTTATGTTTGAAGCCTGAAATGTGTCAAAAGGTTGAAAAGTTCAAGGGGGCCGAATACTTTCGCAAGGCACTGTATAAAAGAATAAGAAGCATTGCTTTAGACCAGTGATTCCCAACCTTTTTTTTGGTTGTAACCCTTAAAACGAAGCTCTACAGAGTTATGAGCAATTCCAGCAGAGTGATTTTTTTTTTTCTCTAAAGTGGTTGTATATTTGTTAGAGACCATGGAAGTGGAAGCTATGAGTACACAAGAAACAATTTTCACAAGAAGAAGTAAAAAAAAAAAAAAAAAATCTACATACAGTAAATGTGTGTAGCAAAACTACTGTCCCCCTCCCTGTCTTATAAATTATCTAGTGACCAAATTCATCTGTTTGGAAGGGTCTTGACCCCCAGGTTGGTGACCACAACTTTAGAGAGTCTAAGGTGGAAGAGAGAGGAAGTTCATAGAAAGGATATTGACTATTTACATGCGCATAATGTTCTGTTTTTTGCCCTTATTCTGAAAAAGACGATATTCAGACTAAGCTGTTTACATGGCTAATGAAAGTGAATATTCCACTAACATTCCTGTTTTTGCCCTTATTCTGAAAAAGACGATATTCAGACTAAGCTGTTTACATGGCTAATGAAAGTGAATATTCCACTAACATTCCCGTTTACATGTAGCTGTGCAAAATATGATTTTTCTGCTGGTGGCGGACTTGTTGGACCATACGAACACAGCCTCCCTCTTTCATTCCTTCAACCAACTTCTTGAAAAGGTCGGCGTAGCGGTGTGTGCGCAGATCAAAAAACCTGTTGATATCCAAGTCCTTGATAATGTTTGAAACTAGGTGTGTTTTTCCTTATCGGGTCTGTAGCCTTGCAAACTGTTGCCTGGTTGGTTTGTGTATAGCAACCATAGCAATGCACAGAGCAGACCATAAGCCTACTGTAAAAACCCTGATTGAAACGCATATGGTATTTCCAAAGAATTCTTAATCAGAAAATGCTATATATCAGAAATTCCATCCGGAATATGCTGTTTACATGAATTTGGAAAAATGTCTTTTTCAGAATAATAGTGGAATATTGCTGTGCACATAAACATACTCAATGTAGTCTGCTTACCAGATGTACAGTGCTCGGATAAAGCCTGACATGTCAAGAATTCTGCTCCCCTTCCGCTAATTATATTGCAAGGGCACTATCGCTGCATCTGGAGTTTTGCAACAGATTATTGTTATTGGTTTAAAGAAATGCAAGAGCTTTTTTTCCATCCCTAAGCCAAAATGATAAGCAATGTAGCTAGACAATACTCAAGCATTGACACAGCGCTGTGGAGATAGGTCTTGCTATGCAAGACTAATTACAATGTGAATCCCACAGCAGTTTAAAACAGACCAGTTGTACAATCCACACTGCTGAGGCCATATAAGGTAATTATGCAATAATAAGGGGATGCATGTTTCTTAGTTTGACCAGAAAGAGAAGACAACCTTTCTTGGTCAGAGGAAGGACTACTGGGATTACTTCTGCGACTGCCTGATTAAAATCAAGGGAGCTAATGATGGCATCCGTTTTGTTAAGTCCATCCCTGAGGTAATCCTACTCTGAAACACACACACATGCTGTCACCCTCTGTGTCTTGGCCCTGCCATGTCGCACAACCCATGCAGACACACACATACACAGTGACTGTATAACCATGGAACTAATCTTCTTGTGAGTCAGATACAGTGCTGCTAATTTACTTGCTGTCTTACACCTTGTTCCTCACATTTTATCCCAGGAATTCAGTGGTGAGCTTTATACTGAAACTGAACTGTAGTTGAATTAGTCCTAGTTTGTACTATGTTTAATTTGTTGTTTGTACCTTCTGTGTGCCTGACACACTATGAGAGCTATTGTTACTTAAAAGGTTTTGTCTTTTTTTCTTGAAAATATTTGACTATGAATTAATTATTTAAATAGTTGCCAATTTATTTTCTGCCAATTTCATATTTGTTTAATTGACTAACAGTTTCAGCTGTACTCTCTAAAAAGTAAGTAACTGACAATCTGATGTAAAATATCAAAATGTGAGTATGATGTGTCAAGACTGTAATAATCGTTCTTCACTGTCCTTTTTGTTATCCTATTTGTTATTTCTGGATAAGATCGATCCATTACCTTTTTGAAAGTGTCATACTGACACACTTTTATTATTATATGCTAAATTTGCATGAGAACATACTTCCAAAATACTATTTTGGAATGCAATTCAATTAATTGAATAATTCTGTGCCTCAAGTGCAGTGCAATTGTTCCATTCCAAAAAAAATTGTATAAGTAATTTGCATTCTACCATGAGAGAAGTAATTACTGACGGATTACTGAGTTCTGATTTATGAGTGTAGTTAAACCGCACATCTAATTGTATGCTAATTGACGCTCATGTCTTACTAAAACATATCTGTGGTTTGAAGTTTCCACAGGGATTTACAGCAGTCAGTATTTTTTCTTTAAAAGTCACATACCAGCTTCCTTGTTGAAAACTTTGGCTACTCTTAAAATATTACTTTGTCTAGAAGAGAAAATAATGGGCAGACTAATAAATAATGAAAATAATCATTAGTTTCAACCTTTTTTCAAATGAGTATTTTTAATGTCACATTGAAGTAGAGATTATTCAGAAGGTAGGGGCGCCATTATTTGTTTATATGTTTGAACTGGGTGACACTAACTAGACTATAAAGTTATTGACTACTGAGGTCAATCCACATTGCAGTAAACTAATGTCAATGTCTGTATGTGTGTGAAAGTACACTAAAGTGTGTATTTTTGTGTCTTCAGTTGAAGACATCACTGGGAAAAGGAAGGGCCTTTATCCGCTACTCGCTCGTTCACCAGCGTCTTGCTGACACACTGCAGCAATGTCTTACAAACCAGAAGGTCACATGGTCAGTGGACAAACACTGGAACACACACACTGGAACACACATACTGACACACACACACACACACATACATATACACATCAACAAAGTGTAAAATGTTGTCCCTTTTGTTTCCTTTAAGTTGCCAAACAGTTCAGGTTTTACACCATTACGGTGTGATGATGTCCAGTCTTAGGAAGTGTGATTCTCGCTTCCTGATTTATGTCTTATTTCTCTTTTCACAGAATTACATAACAGAAACGCAGTTTAACCAGACACCATAGGTCACGTCTCAATTCCTCAGCAGTTTATCAAATGATGTTTCAATTTAGTTTTTACTTCACTCAAACTTTATTTAGCCAGGACAGTGTTTCATGATTTACATTTCTAGATCTAATAATGTTTGTGATTGTAGTAGAGTTATGCAGGAAAAACTGTATCTTATGCTCATTTAGTAGGAGCTGAAAAATAAATAAAAAGATTTGTGCCTTAATGTTGTAATTTTTTTTTTAGATGGATGTTATAAAATTGGTATTGAAAAAAAAGTATCATTCAGGAACCGGTATTGGTATCGGTACCGGTATCGAACATTTTTGAACAATACCCAGCCCTACTCGCCAATATCTCATGTAAACTTCTCTGTCTGGCCACCAAACACTATATTCTGCAATAAACATGTCAAATGTGAGTTGTCTGACTGAACTATTTTGAAATTACTTGACTTTTTTTTTTTTACATATTATATGTTATATGTATCCGTGTAACAATTTGCCCACAATTAAGCTTATTGGTTATACACGGTCCAGCCATAAACTAAATTTTTTTGTTGTTTGCTTTGATCTTTTATTACCTTTTTATGAACAGCACAGTATAAACACATCACTAAACCACCAACAGTACAAACATTGTTTTGTATCAAATAAAAATGTTTTTGTCCTCCAGGATTGTTTAATGTTTCGTTTTTTTTATTATTATTCCCATGCAGTGACTGGTATTATGCTCGTAGTCCCTTTCTCAAGTCTCATCTCACTGCTGACATAATCAACCATCTTTATGAGCTCAACCAGATCCAATTTGATGTGGCAGCCAGAGGTTACGACCTTGATGCAGACTGGCCAAAATTTGCAAGGTAAATTCCTACAATTAATGTTTATACTTTTAGTGCTTTAAATTTTTAATTGCTAGTTTTGTTTTGTTATAGAAAAACACAAACTTGTTTCTGAATGTCATAAGTAAACAATAAAATCTTGTAATTTTTTGGCTTCAAAAAAAACAACACCCAGTTGAGTGCAGCTAATGTAGAGTTGTGGTGAAGTGACTTTGGATATTTCACAACTTGAAGTAACACTTAATTACCTGATCACTGCACATTCACAGCTCTTTTTTTTTCTATTAGTGTGTAAATGTGTGTGTGTGAGAGTCAGTGGGTGCCGACAATGTGTGAGCGTTGATCGCTGTTCCTCATGTCAGCACCTTTGCCAAAACTTTTCACATCCTTGTCATCAATTTGCAGTTACTCTACAGGCAGCGGACACAATTTTTTAGAAGAAGAACTTGTGTTGTTGTGCATCATATTATTGTGATTATTGGTTAAATCTTACAATAAAATGCAGTACAGCAACACCAACAACACAAGCGGGGCTCACTAGCTCAGTTGCCCTGGGTAAAGGCTCCTCTAACCTTTTAAATAATAGGGGACCCATTAAATAAAGTGTTACTATAGAGCCACCTAAATTGTTGTCTCCGTCAACTTAAATTTCTCTTTTGTGTCAAGATGTTCTTGCTTTTTTTATCAGTTTGATGCAATTTGTCATACTATTAAACAAGCGTTAACTACCTTAATATTTGGCATCTTATTATGTCAAAGGAGAACATTAGGCACTGCCACACCAGCATCTCTGTGGAGGCCTCCCAGTCGCTGCTCCAGCATCAACAGCCTCATTAGCAGCTACTCACACTCACAGGTACTCAAATACGTCTATACATTATCTAGATAGACAATCCTGCACAAATATTTTAGTAAATGTGACTGTTTTAAAGAAATGTGACTTTTAAAGTTCTGTTGTTCCATTCATTAACCAGGCACAGGAGTTTCTCCCAATCCCAGACTTTAGTCAAAGTCTCCTTGGTGAACTGGGAGAACCCTCTCCTTGCAGCATTGCAGAGAACCTCCGCATTGAGCTCGACCAGTCGGAGCTGAGGCAGCAAGAGCTTCTGATCCAGGTTCAGAAGTTCGGGAAAGAAGCTACGGAGCTGAAATGTGTGGTTAAAGACCTTCAAGGCCAGCTGTTAGCAGTTCAGAAGTCCTCTTGCCACTCTGTATCTACTGCAGTCCAAAGTATCCAAGAAACAGAAAATCAGGAGAGAGCAAATAACCTTCAAACCTGTAGGGAAGCAATACACCATGAACTTCACGACAGACTCACAGCTGCTGAGAACAAAAATATGGAGCTTCTTTCTAAGTTGGATGAGACTCTCAAAGAAAAGGGACAACAAACTGCTAGCTATTGCAACTCGGCCTGGAAAATCCAGGAGCTCCTGGATAAACAAAAGACCACTGAGGAGAAACATTTAGAGGTGAAAAGAGAGGCTGAAGACAGGGCCAGGCACTCTGAGCATTTGTCCCAGGAACTAAAACTAAGGGAAGAAGAGTTGAGGAACAGTGAGGAAAAGCTGGCTGAAGTAACAGCCCGAGCTCATGACGAACGTGAGGAGGCACTCAAACGGTTGGAGGAGCTCCAAAGTGCAGTCAGGCGAATTCAGGGGGCGCTGAGTTTGAAAGAAAAGGAGACAGGGAACTTGAGAGCCCAGCTTCAGGATTTACAATCATCACTGGAGTGCAGAGAGCGGCAGGCGGAGGACCTGAGGAAAAGACTGCATGAGGAAAGGGAGGAGGTAAAACAGAGATGGAGCATGAGTAGTAGCCAGAATGAGGAACTAGAGACCCAGCTCTTGGATCAAAGAAGAGCTTTAAAAATCAGAGAGAAAGAGCTTGCAGTTAGTTCAGAGAGAATCAAGCATTTAGAGGAGCAGTTGGAGAAACTAAATGTTGAAAAAGAAAATCTGAGCTCGAGACTTGCTGATAATGAAGTTGTTTTTTCTAAGAACATTGAGGACTACAAAACCAGATGCAGCAATCTCATAGAAACAAACGCTAAGCTACTCCAATCAGTTACGAAGAGTGAGGGGAGCATTACAGAGTTGACTGAGAGCAGGGCAGCTGTGTTAGAGCAGCTAGCTTCTTTGAGGGCTTCTGAAAAACACTTAAAGGACCAAGTTGAGGTTGCAAAGATGTGTGTGGAAGATCGAGAGAAGAAGCTCTTAGATGAAAACCTTCATTTGGAGGAGACGGTCCAAAAGACGCTTATCCAGATGGACATTTCTAATGTTCAATTAAAGAAGCTTGAGCATGAGAACAGGGAGCTTTTTGAGGTTCAGTCCTCGTTAAAGAAACAGTTAGCCACAACTCAACAAGAACTGGACTTATTCGCTGCCAAAGCTGAAACATTGGACCAGAACCTCATTGTGTCCCAAAGAAGCCAAGCAGAGTTACTTGAAAAGCTCCAAGAAACTGAGGCTAAACTGAAAGAGCAGACTGTTGATCGTGGGCATCTGCAAGTTAGAGCTGAGGAGCTGGAGAGCGGGATAGGGGAGCTGCACAATGAAAAAGGAGCTTCAGAGAGCAATGAAAAAATGCAGAAGCTTTATGATGAGCCACAGGCATTCTCAGTGGAAACCAAAGAGGCCCCGTTCAGACAAGTTATTGCTGAGGCTCAACTGGAGCTCAATCTAAGGGAGAGGTGCAGCGGCTCCAGGAAGAGGTGGTGGAGCTCAGGGCTCGACTTCTAGCAGGAACTGAGGAGAGGATGAAGGTTCAGGCAATGCAGGAGGTGACAGAGTCCTCTAAGGAGGACCTCCGTGTCTTAGCAGAACAACTGAAAGCCCAGGTAGAGGAGCTAAACCGCCGGCATGTGGATGAGATTCTTCGATCGCGGGAGCGAGAGGAGGCTCTTATTCGGGAACGTGACGGAGAGGCTCAGGCTCGGGCAGGTTTGGCTGCGGAGGTGACTGCCTCCAGAGAGGAGCTCAACAAACTAAAGCTGGGTTATGAAGCCTTGTGTCTGGACAACAGTGAATCCAGGGAGGCTCTCCATAGAGCCAATACAGAAACAGCTGAACTCGGTGTGCATGTGTGTATGCTAACTGCTGAGAATGAAGAGGCTCGTCTGCGCTGGGAGGGCTTGTCAACAAGGCTGCAAGAGTTGGACAAGGAAGCAGCTCAGGAGGCAGAGAGGCTGAATACTTGCATGGAGCAGCTGAGTCGGGAGAATCATCGGCTCCTGGGTCAGCTTCATAATGACGACGGTTTATTGGCCACCAAGCAGGAGCTGCAGGTTAAGCTGTTCAAGGTCCAACAGGAGGCTGAAGCTGTGCAGGAGACATGCCAGGAGGAGATCCAGGCACTCCGCTCACAGCTTAGCAGCCAAGCCCTGAGCTACAACAGCCAGCTCCAGGTCAGCCACAAACAGCTCAGCTAAAGAAATGTAGCGTGCGCCAATGTATCAACATGCACTAAAGTAACCTGATAACGTTTGGCTGTCTTCTGTAAGCTAATTTCCTAACTGTGTACTCGAGAAACCTGTTTTTTCATAACCAAGCTAGGGAATCAAAGAAACCGGATTTCTCCAGGAGAATGTTGATTTTTCTGCCATGTATACGGGTAACCTGGTTTCTAATTGACTTTTTACATGTACATGGCGTCTCAATGAAAGAAGAGATCATTACATGTAGCAATGCATTTTGATGTTTAAAATAATTCAAAGTCAGACTGAAACTGAAAGTAACGAAGCTGCCTCTTAGAAGGCAGAATAAGCACTTTACAATGTTGAACATTTGTCTATAAAATTCAAGCACATTTCTGCTGTGGGGAAAAGCTTCTGTGTTTACACGGATTTACAATTACGCAATTACAATTGGTTGTTACAGTGTAACTAGCATTTCCTCTCTGCATAAAATGATTTCTCAGAGTACCGTGGTTACTAATAATCAGCGGATCTACTGTAATACCTACATTTTAATCATTAATTTATTCATTTTTGGTTTGTATTATCATCCAGACTGTGAATCAAGAGTTACAGGAAGTGAAATTACAGCTGATGGCTAAGCAGGAGAAAGTCATTGACCTGGAGAACAAATTAAAAAAGCTAGAGGTGAGAGGATATACTAATTCCAGATCTGCTTAAAAGTTTGTTTTTTTATCATAAGCATGTTAATCTGCCCCTTCATCTAATCACTAAAGCAGTCCAGCAATGTTTTAAATTATGGCAGTGGAGGTGGTTTTACGCAAGGAAATAAAGCCGTTAAACTAACTGTTACACACTGCAATATGATAACAAAAAGCATATATGTGCAGCTCTGTATATTTGTGTGTCTAGGATTGATTAATAAAAAATAAAAAACATTCCAGTTTTACATTTCTGCAATTGAAGTAATCATAAAGCTATGGTCACAAGCATAATTCCACAAATGATGTCTTGCTTTTGCTTTACTGATTGCAGGCTGAGAATCAAAGATATTGCCAACAGATTGAGGAGAAAAAAATCCAGATGGCCGATTCTGAAAATCTCATCCAGCAGAAAGAAGATGAGATAATCCATCTGAAAGGGAATCTATCAAGGTGAGATACTGTATTCATAATCACACATTCTGGATTGAATTAGATCTCTGTGAAAAATGTTTATTTAGATCAGAATGTTTATTTTTCATTTAGCACACCCTATCTAGGAATTAGATCTACTTGTTCTGAACTGTTTTTAAGTCTCAACTCTAAAAAGTACAACTGCATGAACACAATCAATTTCCCAATGGTTTGGTTTGTTTGGGATATATCCTGAATCAGCCTGTCTATGTATGTATCGGTCTATGTATGTATGCAGGTCTAAGGATGCTCTAGCAGTGGCTCAGCAGACATGCCAGGAAATGAGTGAAAATCTACGGAGAGTCACACAGGACAAACAAAGCTTTGATCTTCGGACGGCTGCTGAACTCGATGATCTTTACCGCACGAAAATCAATTTGGAAGAAAGGCTTGTAGAACTCATCAGGTATTAACATACAGATTTACTCTGATCCACCATTACTTAACATGCTTGCAATGTACCCTAGTGCATATACAAATGTGCTTGATGGTGCTCTCTGCAGGGAGAAAGATGCAATGTGGCAGAAGACAGATGCCCTGGAGTTTGAGCAGAAACTGCGGGATGAGGAGATGGAGAGGGACGTCAACTACTGTCTGGGCTGTCACAGTCAGTTCAGCTGGTGGCCGCAAGTACAGCTGCAGGTCAGATGGTCCTCTGTATATTAAACAAATATACTATATCTATTATATATCACCAGGTTGACCAATAAAGCTAATGTCAATTGTACTACTTTTAAACTAGTAGTATGACAGTTTTTCTCAATTACTACAGTAATGTAGTTCTAAAAACAATAGCATTGACCACATTCATTTATACCACTTGAACAGTATGTGTAACAATTATACACAAAACCTGATAAACATTTCACTCATATGCCAAAAGTAAATAAAGTCATCATCTGCCACCAAAATGAAAATTCACTTTGTGATTGTTTTGGTCAAAATAGTCAAATGTCACAGTAACTCATGCCCAATGAAATTTAATTTCCGTATTTCACTTCACATGTAGACTTACCAGCTGAAACCAAATAGTGAAGTCAAATAACAGCCATATCAATGGTATTCATTAAACTACAATACAAATACAAATGTCCATATCCAGAAAGTGTGGTACATTTGTAAATGTCAGTCTCAGTCCATGTAGTGTCAATGCATTTGAGTAAAGAAGGTTCTGGAATTGCATACAGTATGCTTTCCAGAGTTTGATTGAAAGCTTACCAAGACCAGCTTTACAAGGAGGATTCGCTACGCTTGTTTGGTCCGCTTTTGGTGCGCATCTGAGTGTGATTGCTGCATTCACACCTGCCCAAACCAACCTCACCAAGGGGGAAGACGAACTCTACTTCACTTTGATGCAATTCAACCAAACTAAATGAGACAGGTGTGAAAGCCCACTTAGATATGACTGTTCAAAGATCAAAGCCGAAAACTAAAGGTGAATTGTGTTGTAGTCAAAACTTAACATGGGGATCAGTGTTCAGTTTCTATGCTCCACATACAGTGAGGAAAATAAGTATTTGAACACCCTGCTATTTTGCAAGTTCTCCCACTTAGAAACCATGGACGGTCTGAAATTGTCATCGTAGGTGCATGTCCACTGTGAGAGACATAATCTAAAAAGAAAAATCTAGAAATCAAAATTTATGATTTTTTAACTATTTATTTGTATGATACAGCTGCAAATAAGTATTTGAACACCTGAGAAAATCAATGTTAAAATTTGATACAGTAGCCTTTGTTTGCAGTTCCAGAAGTCAAACGTTTCCTGTAGTTTTTCACCAGGTTTGCACACACTGCAGAAGGGATTTTGGCCCACTCCTCCACACAGATCTTCTCTAGATCAGTCAGGTTTCTGGGCTGTTGCTGAGAAACACGGAGTTTGAGCTCCCTCCAAAGATTCTCTATTGGGTTTAGGTCTGGAGACTGGCTAGGCCACGCCAGAACCTTGATATGCTTCTTACAGAGCCACTCCTTGGTTATCCTGGCTGTGTGCTTCGGGTCATTGTCATGTTGGAAGACCCAGCCTCGACCCATCTTCAATGCTCTAATTGAGGGAAGGAGGTTGTTCCCCAATATCTCGCAATACATGGCCCTGGTCATCCTCTCCTTAATACAGTGCAGTCACCCTGTCCCATGTACAGAAAAACACCCCCAAAGCATGATGCTACCACCCCCATGCTTCACAGTAGGGATGGTGTTCTTGGGATGGTACTCATCATTCTTCTTCCTCCAAACACGGTTAGTGGAATTATGACCAAAAAGTTCTATTTTGGTCTCATCTGACCACATGACTTTCTCCCATGACTCCTCTGGATCCTCCAAATGGTTATTGGCAAACTTAAGACGGGCCTTGACATGTGCTGGTTTAAGCAGAGGAACCTTCCGTGCCATGCATGATTTCAAACCATGACGTCTTAGTGTATTACCAACAGTAACCTTGGAAACGGTGGTCCCAGCTCTTTTCAGGTCATTGACCAGCTCCTCCTGTGTAGTTCTGGGCTGATTTCTCACCTTTCTTAGGATCATTGAGACCCCACGAGGTGAGATCTTGCATGGAGCCCCAGTCCGAGGGAGATTGACAGTCATGTTTAGCTTATTCCATTTTCTAATGATTGCTCCAACAGTGGACCTTTTTTCACCAAGCTGCTTGGCAATATCCCCGTAGCCCTTTCCAGCCTTGTGGAGGTGTACAATTTTGTCTCTAGTGTCTTTGGACAGCTCTTTGGTCTTGGCCATGTTAGTAGTTGGATTCTTACTGATTGTATGGGTTGGACAGGTGTCTTTATGCAGCTAACGACCTCAAACAGGTGCTTCTAATATAGGATAATAAATGGAGTGGAGGTGGACATTTTGAAGGCAGACTAACAGGTCTTTGAGGGTCAGAATTGTAGCTGATAGACAGGTGTTCAAATACTTATTTGCAGCTGTATCATACAAATAAATAGTTAAAAAAAATCATACATTAAGATTTCTGGATATTTTTTTTGATTATGTCTCTCACAGTGGACATGTACCTACAATGACAATTTCAGACACCTCCATGATTTCTAAGTGGGAGAACTTGCAAAATAGCAAGGTGTTCAAATACTTATTTTCCTCACTGTATCTGGAACAAACTCTAAAACCTCAAAAATTGCAGGTCCGCTGCTACCCTCAGTTCTTTTAAATCAGGGCTGAAGACTTTTCGTTTTGATGTAGCCTTTTTTTAAATGGTTGTTCATTTCTTTAATGTTTAATTTCTTATACTTCACTGTAACTTTTATTCTTGTGTTTTATCTGTTTTTTTTATTGTTTTTATGTAAAGCACTTTGAATTGCCCTTTTTTCTGAAATGTGCTGTACAAATAAAGCTGCCTTGCTTTTTCTGTTGTGACATCTCAACTTTGGAATAACTTTCTGCAAAATCTTAGAAATGTTAAAAAAAGCAATTGTAGCAGTCTATGTTTTATATATTGTTTTATCTCTTTACAAAAATCTTTGTAGGAATTGATTTAAAACTTGCTCTCAAAGCTAAAACAAATCATTGCTTACTTACCTATTAATTCCTCTCTACAGTAAACTATTCTACTTTACAAAATGATAAGCAATTTTTTTTACCCTATCTCACTTATATGTCTATTCTCAGACTGTGTGGGCGTCCCTTCTGCTACTACTGCTGCAGTAACACAGTGAGCACCCAGCAGGGTGGCCCCAGAGAGCGCTGCTGCAGGGACTGTTACAACCAGCACAGTGCAGTAGTTGAGCGCCACCCAGAGGAGGAAGTGACTAACAGCACACCGGGGACACCTTTCAGTCGTTTGCTGCAGGCTGGAAGAACTATGACAAGTGTTTCAGGTAACAAAACACTAGAGCTGGGCAATATATTAATATTATATGGATATCTTGATATGAGTCTATATATTGTCTTAGGTTTTGGATATCGTATTATCGTAATATGACATAAGTGTTGTCTTACAACATTACAGTAAAGTTATGTCATTTTCTGAACTTACCAGACTGTTCTGTTATTTGCCTTTACACACATAGTTATTATAATAAAATATTTTGACAGTCAACACTACAATATCATTGCGGTACACACACACACACTAAAGTAGTATGACAAATGCTGAGGGAAATGCCCACTTGCTTTAGATGGGGGGGGGGGGCAACTGCATCATACACCGTGCAGTAAGAATAGAGTATAAAATGCAATAATTAACATGATGACGATGTTTATTTTCTAGGAGCAGTTGAAGGTGACAAGTTGGATGATGGTGTTTTTGACATCATTACAGAGGAGGAAGTGAGTGGGGTCTATGACAGTGACTCCCTCTCTTTTGCCACCGCTTGCTCTCCTGGACACGTACAGCAGGGGGCAGCACAACTGTAATTATCTCACATGCGTTCACTCACAGGGAATTGAGACTGGCACAGAGTGTCGGAAGAAATTTTTCTAAAAAAATGATTACAGTCAATAATGTGATAAAGCCAATCTCTTAACTTCATGCAGCATGGAGAGAAGACCTGGAACTGGTGTTTTCTCCTTACTTTCAGAGTGGCTTAAATATCATCATATGAACAAAAGAACAACAATTGCAGACATCATGACACGATTGATTCAGTCACTTATTTACCATGTCCAATACTGAGCCCTTCCTAAGAACAATGGTCTCTTTCACCTGTCCTCAAAACAGTGGCCCTTTAATTTTTAATCTAAGTTGACTCTCATTGGACAACCTCACAATTTACACATCATCATAGGCTTTACCAAAATCAATACATTTTTCTTTTTACAACATGTCACTTCTTGAGGACTATGGTTAACTGTTCTTCAGATCTCTGAAGGGTAAATCTGTCCAATTTGAGTTTTCTCTTGCCCGATTAAAACAATTTTTGAACATACAAGTTCCACCAAAACAAGTTTCTTGCCGAGGCTATTTTGCAGTGGCACCATGGCTCTGTCCGGTGCTTAGCGCCGCCCATGGCGACTGTGATTATTTTAAAGAAATGCCAATAAACCAGAGCGTATGCAGTGTGGACTAGCCAGACCCTCCTCCACACAGCGCTGTGGAAGGTCTTGCAAGCAAGACTAATTGAACTCATAATTCAGTTACATTATCTTTTCAGCTTTAACAGTATTTTACATACATAACCTAAAAAATGAATCATTGACATAACACATGCACATATTTGCACTTTGGCATTTCTTGTACAACCGTACTATGTGTATACTTTTTTCAATGCCGTGTGTATGTGTTTTTATTGTATGTGTATTGTGTGAGCCACATCAAAGATTAACTTTGATTGCCTTGATACTGTGTTGTTTTCTTGATTAACCTTTTGTTGTTCTGTACAACATTGAATTACGAGTGGATGTAATTAGATATTTTGGCACTTATTGTAAGTGAAAATAATTCTCCACAAATTATGTATAAATATAAAATATCTGTCACTCTTTCCAGAAACAGCAGTGCCAGTGCAGGAGACCTAACACCAGAAGATACTGAAGACCTCAGTGCTGCAGTACAGGATGCCGAGATCTGCCTGCTAAAGTCTGGAGACCTCACGTGAGTTTCACATGCAGTGAAAGTTAAACTGGAAAAATCCTCATTGCAGAAGAGTTTTGTTTATGCGTGCACAATGTTAGACTTTATACTTTCAGAGGAACTAGATAATGTTTTTTTCAAGTAAAAACAAATCCCAGAATGGGAAATGAGACATGAAACTAATTCATGTGTGGCATGGACAGCTTTTGTAAATCTTACTTGGTATGTGTTGTGGGACTTTTGGTTCTCTTTTATTGTAATTTGGAGCAGGTTTGTTTACGTAGTGAGTGGTGAGTGTGGAGAAAGCTTAAGGCTTTGTTTGTTGCCTGTCTCTTTAAAGTGCCGTTGATCAAAGTGTTAAATCCTATCACCAAAACTTATATATATTGTAAACTTTTAGTCTACAAGTCTTGTTTTTGGGAGTACTATTGCAAAGACTGTGTCTACTGCATCGATTTTGATCCATTTATTCTCCAAGCACATAATGTTAATAATATAAAAGAATTGTATGACAATATTGTGAACTTTCTTGTATCCTGTTTTTATTCCCCCGTGCTGTAGACTCTCCGTACACTTCACAGTGAATGACATGTCAAGGTTTGGGGACAGCTCCCGAGAGCTTTTCATCAAGTCCAGCTGTTACAGCACCATCCCCATCACCATGAGCGTTCCTGGTCCTACTGTCTCCTGGACGTTCACCTCTGAACCCAAGAGCATCTACTTCAGTGTGGTCTACAGGGAGAGTACAGAGACTCCACTAGAGCAGGCTAAGGTGAGACACCATTCTAAAGAGAACTTTTTATTTACAATTATTATACCCATATATTCCTTTTTATCGTGTAGCTCTAAAAGTTAACCAAACAACTGCAAAATGCAGTATTTCCATGATAATTTTAGTCCCTTGCTTAAATATGTATCTACCATCCATCATGTGGGAACTTGTATCATGTTTGATAATTTGAGAATAATGAGTGCTCCGCTCTCAGCCTGCCGCCTGTGTTATACCGTATTCTGTGACCCATCAGATTCTGTGACCTGTAGCAGTGCAACAACGTGTTCCTCTTCAGATGTATTTAGTTGATAGTTACTGAATTTGCTGTTGGTTTTATTTCTAACAACACAGCCCCCCACCAGTGAGGAGCAAATGCCATTTTCCCTCACAGCAAAAGGAAAAATGAGTCAGGACAGGGTTCATGAATGTCACGGAGCAGTGACTAAATATGTGGTGAAAGCCCAGTAGACTCTTTGGGGTTTAAGTTGGATACTGAGTACAATAAAAATAGTACAGTCCACACCAAACAAACTACCTAAAAAAGATTTGATTTGTTTGTACCTACTATATGCAAAAAATGTATTTCCCTGCTGTAGTTATAAATGTCAAACACGATTTCAATCCTTTGCTCGCCACAGGTCTTGATCCCACTGACTCGCTGTAATTCTCACAAAGAGACAATCCAGGGGGAACTGAAAGTCAGAAACGCTGGAGAATACACACTAATCTTTGACAACTCTTTCTCCAGGTCAGTCACTGTGTGCTGTAATTCAATAGTTCTTTGTTTGTTTCATAGATTGCAAAACTAGACAGGAAGAAGCAAACATTGAGTGAACATGTTTCTGTTTTTCTTGTTAATTAGGTTCATCTCAAAGAAAGTGTTGTATCATCTGAGTCTAGACAAGCCTGTGGTCTACGATGGAACTGACCTCCTCTGAACTTGGCAGCGAGGATGAGAAATAGGTGTGAAACAGACTTTTGAAGCATTAAGGGTCTTTACGGTTATAATTTCAAGGCAACTGGTTTGGACACTACTGGTTTAACAACCTCAATGAAAGGTTACAGAATTTAAAAAATGTCTCTCAATTTGCAGCTCTTAATTTCATGAGGTGTTACAGCTGGAACACACCCCACGCTTAACCCTGGATTTCTACCAACTGGGGAACGGCTGCGTGTCGGCTCTGTGCTCCGCCGTCCTTTAATACCAACCAGGTCCGGATTTGTTGCGGAAAGTCTGCGGCCAATCGTCTGACAGCTTTGTTTCTGTGTTCGACCTCCTGTGCTTGTGTGTGTCCGTTAAATTGGGTGCCGAAATAAAAAATAGCTGCGCTACGCTGCTATATGCGATGCTTGCATATACGCGTGCTCCTGTTGATGATGTATTCCTGCTGTAACACATCATATAAATATGGATCATGAGAGGCTGAAAACAATGAAGTAAACAATGTTACACTATTGAATGTGAGCATGCACTACGTTTAATAAAATACTGACGTAGTTTAAATGTAGCATTAATGGTATCAAACTTCACTCCGAAATGACTAGAGGATTGTTGCATATTTGAATGTGAAGAACTGTGCACATACCGATTTCTCAGCACCTATAGATGTAGCTCATGTAGACAACTTTTATTACTGCAGCCTATTGTATTCATTTTCTTTAGCATGAGGTCCGATTGATTGATTGAGTGATTGATTGATCAATCACAGTTTGTTCCGATTTTTTGCCTTGTCTCAAAGCAAGTACTACTGTTATCTTTTGAAAATGGGATTAATGTGTTGTCTGCACAGAGACAAAAGTACATTCCCAGCTAGGAGTGGGAGATATGGATCGGTATGTATATGGTGTAATATCCATATTCATCATGATTTAATAGATTTACTAGAGATTTAAGTGAGAAATGTTTAAAAGAACCAGACAGAAATGTCTGTTTTTGATCTAGGAAATAAAATATATGACAAATCATCACATTGATGCAAAAAAAACAACAATTACCCAGAATGGCCTAATACACCCAGAGATATTAAAGGGAGGGCTACCACTCTATAAATGGTTTAGCTAGAGCTCTGACAAAATCCCAGTTTCACAGGATCTATCAACAATGGAAATATTACACAAATGGGACATGACGAGACTTATGTTAAAAAAGACTACTGTTAAAAAATATTACTAATTTAACTCTAACCTTTTGTTTTACTTGCTTAAATGTACCATTAGCACATTAGCTATCATTTTAATGTTACTAACTCTTTAAATTGGCAAGTTGATCTCATGCTGTTTTTGGTGGAGACAGAATTTGTGTCAAATGCACGTACTGTAAACTGTTTCAAAGTTTATGCTCATTTCACAGTCAGTATGGTATCTTCAAAATCATTGCCTTTTCAACTGTCATAAATTACAAGAAATGGATTTGTTGTGTTTCAATCATGATGAAGCAGAACAGGAAGAAGTATGATTTCTGGGGAAACATGCTTTAAATCAGAGTTCTCAAATCAGTTAAAATGCATGCAAACTTTAAGAATGTACTAAGGGGGTAATAAGAAGGAGCACCTTTCGGAATGTAAGTTTTTGAATATTTAGTTTTTACTTAAACTTGAATCGTCACTCATGTTTTGTCAAATAGTGATGATTTGCATGAGATTTTGTGAAGATAGGAGTTTTGACATTTTCACGATACATACATAAAGCCTTTAGATGATTTTGATGTTCTTCAATACAGCTTACTGTTGCTGTGTGATGTTCTAAATAAGTTATGCAGCGTGTCAAACAAAAATATCAATCTCAGCACAGCCTTCAAATAACACAAGTCCAAAAATCCCTTTTATACTTGTCTTATATGGACTTTAATTTAAAGGCTTTAATGATGAAATTGACCTTTTATTTCTCAATTGTGTCTTCACTCCATGCACACCATTTCATTATACTAACTTGAATATACTGAAACATTGCTTTGCTATTCAACAAAGACTATTTTAAAACCTTTTGTAAATTATAACATGACACAACAAAGAAGATGAAAAAATGAAATATTTTATACATATTCAAGTAAAAAGAGTGGTATATTCAAAATATGTTGGAAACATATTTGTCTATTTAATTGTTATTAATTCTTGAATGGGAGTTTCTGTTTAAAAGCATTGCAGAAGGACTGCTGTAAAATGCACTTTTGAAAGGGCTTTTTGTCGGTCTGTATCCCTTGAGCCTTTGTGCCAGTTGATGTTTTTTTTATTTTTCATTCGTATCTAGTGATTGTAGACGTTTACTGCTGGATTTGTCAAAGGGAAGCTTTCACTCTTTGTCTTAAATGATTGTTGACAAATGTTCAATTGAAATAGCATTTACATATATTACAGCAGATTACAGCATTTTAAGATTTATAATAGAATGGATTTAAGGTTGTTAAGAAATAAATAAGGATTGTGTGATAACTCTGTGTGTAAGTGCTGATTAATTTACTGTATCTGCTATATATTACAGTGTGATCCTTTGTGTCCTCACAAATTTTAATTTGTCTATGGCCAATTATCAGCCTCTGCTGTACATTTTGTTTGGGACTTAATAAAAAAAAAAATATTTTTTTGCATTTTTAACATTAGCATAAATATCATTGTGAGCATGTTACAGTAGCATGCTCATGGTAGTTAGCAGTCGACTGAAGGCACTATTGTGTCAAATGGGCAAGTTTATGTCATATCAGATCAGATTCAGTCTGGTTTTAGAATGAGCTTCGCTATATATTTAGGATTTTTTCCCCCGTGTGCCATTTTCTTAGCTTCCTCTTGGATGTGTGCCTGCAATCTGGAACCTTGTCACTACGTCGTTGTAAAAGTTGTTGCCCAGAAACGTCCCAAACACAGCATCATTAAAAAATGCAGGGAAAGGGCAGGGTCTCTGCATTTTTTTTTTTTAGATAAATCCTACTCATTGTGCCTTTTATTAAGCTGTTGACATGGGGATCTTTTCCATCTCTATACGTACAAAAACATCTATATAACGTGTATGAGAACAGCTTTGCAGAACTGCTAGCCTACTTATTCTATGAAGCTAATACTAATGGGGCCCTATTTTAAGGATCTGGCACAGGCATAGATGCATGGTACAGGTGCGTTTAGGGCCTGTCTAAATCCACTTTGAGAGCGGAAAAAAAGGGTCTGTGCTTCGGGCGCATCGTTCAAAAGGGTTGTACTTAGTGTCTTCATTAATCATTGGTGTGTTTTGAGTGTAGCATGCGATAAACCAATCAGAGTCATCTTCCATTCTCTTTAAAAGCCAGGCACGTTTGTACCTTGGTGCATTGCTATTATTTTTCTTTCTGCCACTTTTCCAGTGTGAACACACTACGCACTCAAAACTTGCTTAGATTTAGTATGTAGTATTTGGGAATGTCTTATTTTAAGGATCGCATTGCGAGTGTGTGTGCATTCTTACTTCCTTCCTCCCTCCTTGCCTGCTTGTGTTTTTCTAAACAATCACTAGTGTATCGTGTGTGTGCACAAGATATTGTTCTTGCAAAGTGTCCGTCTGAGAGATAGTGTTTATGTCGAAAAGGCCATTCTGTTTCTCAAGGTTAATGATCTCATTGTAAATCATGTCACAGCCACCTCTCCTTCCTCCTCCTCCACATCTCCTGCTTTTCTCTCCTCTTGCGTTCTGCCTTCACTGACTCGTGTGTGTGTGTGTGTGTGCATGCTAATGCAGCAAAAGACACAGACACAGATGGGGACATTCACACACACAATTATGCAGGAGTAAATGCATTCTTGCACATGCATGTATAAAATGCACATTTCTTACACAGCCCTCTGTCTCGAGCAATATCATTTCCAATAACACATAAGTGCACCCACTCACACACTAATATTATAATATGATGAAAAACATGCCTTAACCTCTCTGCTACTCAGTTCTGGATATTGTGTATCTGACAGTTACACAGAAATGTATGGTACTTCTGAAACTTTTGCAATATAGCCTCAGCGTTAAATTTTTTCCAATAACAAAAAAAGAAACACTTTTATCTGCGCCTTACAGCTTGTCAATGTCTCCCGCTGTTCAAACAAAGGATGTAAGACACTTTAGCAAGGCACTGTGTCCATGTCATATTGTCATATTGTCATTAGGGGCTCAGCCCCTAATGACAATATGACATGGCAAGACAAGTTGGCATGGAAGGGAAGAGGGTAAAAAAATAATTTGTTCTTTTTTGTGCACTGAAAATTTAAATTTGGTGTTTATTTATTGAAATTGAGTACAGTACAGTACTTAATTCACTTATGTGAGATTGTTTGACCCGGAGGAAGACCGGTCTGTGGTCGATGGCTTGTTTTAGCCAATAGCCAATAAAGGCATTTTTAAAATGTTGTATCTTGATAGAAGCACTGCATCTTGACTTAATTGGAAATTTACTCCCCATTTTTGTGTTTTTTTTATTCTTTTAATAACATGGTCCCAGGTTTCCTGTATGATATTTTGATTGTAAAAGAATAGTTTAGGAGGAAACAAAGTCTTCAAAATGGGCCACTTTAAGGCACTTGTCATGTCAGTTTGTGTTGTGATTTAGTGATGAATATTTTTTTTAAATTGAAGTTTTGGGGTCTTGGGGCAGTTGCATTAAAAATGTTGATTAGTTGTTGATTTAGGAAGAAAAATATAAACCTCCTAGCAAATAAAAAGTCCCCCTCCATTTAGTGTAAGCAGAAGAAAACCAAACAAAATCCTGGGATTTGATGCTGTTCTGTATGACTTACATATAACCTAGTACTGTAGTCTAAAGTATCTCCAAATCACAGCAGATCAGTGTCAAGCACTGCGTTTTCCAAAGTAACATTCCCAGTTTGAGAGCTCTCATCCTATTTAAGCTTTCCCCTCAGACACTGTAACATAATCTGTACCTGCGTGACACTGCATTATCATAACTGAATAAAGATGGGTCAGAGTGAGTTGGCAGCCTCTCTGTGTGCAGAGGGGACAGCAGCACTGATATGAACTTCCCACTGTGTCACTGCAGTGTATGCATGAATGTGTGTGGGTATACCCGCACAGGCATCCTGGGTTGTGTGTGTGTCAGTGTACCTCCATCTGTCTTGCTGTGTGTGTGTGTGTGTGTGTGTGTCCTCATGCATTGCAGCCCCCCTGTAGTGGTAATGGCAGGTCGTGTTGACCCCTCTTCGACAGTTTTCTCCTGTCAAACATAGTTTCACCCTGACGGTTTCAGCTGCTGCTGCACCGGGACACTCCATCACAACAAGCTGCAGGCCTGTCAGAGACTTTCCCCACAGCAGCAGTTCTAGTTTCCTCTACTGGACTCCCCTTCCTTTATTTATTATTTTATCAATGCTTTTCTCTCTCTTTTTCTTCAGAATACTGTCTCCTTTTTGCCTCATGCTTGTCCATATTACTGGACATAAGTACATGTATATTTCTCTTCTTTTAAAGTCTTTCATTCAACCAACCTAAACCTCTGCTCAGCTCTGATCATGAGGGACAGGAGTAGAGGAATCTGATCCTCTTTTTCAAATCTTTGCTTATTTTTTTTTTTAAATCTTGGATAATTTAACCTCTCTGACCTTTGAACACTTATTTAAATGAAACCATCTAACAGGTAAATATGCTAACAACTCATTGACATCTGAAACAGGACAAGAAGCCCCAATTAGACATATATTTTTGTAAGTGGTCACAAGCCAAAAAGATTGGAAACCACATTGAAAATAATAATAATAAGAGTTTTTGACCTTTGATGTCACTAATGCTGATTCTTCATTGATTCATTGGAATTTAAATATTTAAAATACTTCCGCAGCAAAAATATGTACTGTATGTAATTAATAAGATTACATTTTTTTATAGATTTGACAGCCCTAGTTTTTTATGTAAAACTTGTAAAAGCTTACCTCCAGCTGTAAAATAATTATAGTGGAGTAAGTATTTTCCTCTAAAATGTAGTGGAGTAGAAGTACAACGTAGCAGTAAATGAAAATATTCAAATACAGTACCAATAACTGAAAATTGTAGTACAGTGCAGTACTTGAGTGCATCTGTTTAGTTACTTTCCACCTCTGATGCAATATGTGAGTTAGTAATGGTGACCTCATCTGCATTTCTCCTGCAGTGGTCGCAATCATGATACTTCTCATTACTGCAGTATTTTCAGAGCAGTGTGACCAACTACTAATACGTCCAAGTTTGTATTTCTTTGCTGCATGTATCAGATGGAGTACTGCTGTTTGTATCCTTCCCTGCCTCTCAGCCAGCCGTGTCGGAGTTGTTATAATGCATGTGGAAGAGTTACAGAAGGCTGGGGATATAGATCCAGCAGGGTGATCAATAACTGAAGCAGATTCATGATGATATACAGAAGAGAAGGATCTTTGTATATATGTGTCTTTGATACTGTACTTGTATCAGTGACGTATGTGCAGCTGAGCCATATTGATTCCCCTTTTCTAATCAAGCATTGATCTTCCCACAAATCTCCACCATCTTAAATCACATATAGATGGAAAGCACGGGGATATATATTTCTTCATTACACCCTTTCTTCTATCTAGATGTAGAAAGTGAAATGGTAGCTTGATGGCCACTGTTTCCATGGTAACTCAGTTAGAGCACCCTCCGCCCACAACATCTCAAAAGATCAGAGATGTTATTTTTAAAGTAACATAAGACGAGATGAATTCATGAATTCTCACACAAATAAAAAGATGACAGTGAGTGAACACATTTGTGCATACAGTACATCTTTTGGGATGCAGTGCAGTGCAGAGGCCACAACATCTGTCTTTGTGTGGGATCATTGTCACTGCACAACAGGCAGAAGAGAAGCTGGAAAAACGTTGGCATTCACCATCTGCAATGCCGTTATTCTAACTTTAACTTACTACCTAAATGTGAGTATTTTAACTGCTTTGGAAAACTTGTCTCAGCTTAAAAACTGTGTTTAACAGACACTACATGAAGAAAAACCTCCTGTTTTGATCACTCTTTCTTTGTAGCATTTCATGGCATTGGCATAATATATCAAACAGAAGATGACTTTACACCTGGCGGCCTCAAGTGGCGCAAAGTGATAACTGTATTTTCTTTAAGTTTGAATGCGTCAGAGCTGGATTTGTTTCTGTTTAGTGTCTGTCAAGTAGAAAATGGGGAAGGTGGGAGAATATTTGGGCCTTAATGCATCAGGTCCATCCATGCTTGCTTTATTTGTGTGAATAAAAAGAAATGTGTATTTCACTAGATTTCTAGCAACAATCTGAAGTTGTGATAAGGCTGTATTTTTATAAATAAACTTAACTAAATGTTTACTCAGTGCATATTTCAAACAATGTGAATAAGCTGGAACAAATATGCTTGTTAGAAATATTTAAACACTCATTTAATACTGGTACTTAGCCTTTTGACACTGTTTCTCCTCCTTCCTATGTGGGGTCAGAAATGGTTGAAACTTGTGCCTACACGCATTGTGTGGAAGTCAAGGTGTGGATTTCACCAGTGCATCTCTTTTATCATTATTTATTGAATGTGAAGCAAAATACGCACATTGTCCTTCACATGTACAGGAGTGATCACAAGGTGTGGTGAGCGAAATTATTACAACAAATACACTCAAGAAGAATATGTGTGTGATGGTCATGGATATAAAAGTCAACTTATCATAAAGTGTATGCATGTTGTACTGCTGTTTGTGAACAATGGAGAACAACATAAAACATAGTTACATTTTTGATCTTTGAAACGTCAGTTTTCCTACAAGGTCCACTCAGTAGCTGGTGCTTTCGATTGTATCACACGTTAATCAGTGTTGATGGCATTGTAGAAATTTAGATTTCCATTTTCAGAACATTTTAGGGACTTTACGTCCATGCTGGCTTCAGAGGTTCAGACTGAAAGTTAAAAAGCATTTGTTGGGGTGGTATTTTATGCCTTTATTTATGGTTGATTGTAGATAGATGTTTGTTTGCCTGCTATTAGTTTGTTCCTAAAAAAGATTTGCTACTTGCTAAAAGACTTGGCAGATGTTTTCTGTTTATCAACTCAGTGTTTTATCGAAGATTTTGCCACAAATATGCTACAAAATGTCCCACTTAGTCAGTTTTTCAGGCTTTTAATCCCTCCTGATTGTTTTTCTATTTCTCCTAAACATGCCATTTTTTATGTTAATTATGGGTCCCTCACATGTTGGGATGTCTTGATGTCTTGTTCCACATACACTGAGGCATAGCAGCACTTGGCTGAGACAATAGAATAGACCAAGTGTCAACCTAAAGCTCTGGGTCAGCCACTGAGCAGCGCCCAGGAAAACTTATCCCAGTAAAAGTCCCTCTCTGTGTCCCTGGCTGATTTTCTCCCCCTCCTCTTGGTGATTGGCTTCAGATTGGTGTACACAGCAATTCCAATGTGCCCCTGCAGGCTCCTCAGTGGACACACTTGCCAGTATGTGTTTCCATGGAGACGCAGTTTGTTCACGCGCCCCTGCAGCCTGTGTCATTGACTTCAATTAGTGCAGAAGGCCATCTTGCCTAAGCACATACTTACACAGAGAGCAAGGGCTCAAAGGGCTGGAGAAAATTATCAGAGGAGATCTGAGAGTGTGGGATACATTGGAGAGGACGTTAGGGCTACAGAGAGGCTGTACGGTGTAATGGCATTCATTTAAATACTGGGAGGTTGTCATAACACAACAAGTGACATTTAAATTTAAACTGAGTACCCTATAAGAAATCAATTAAACCGACTGCAAAGTTAACAATAAAAGCAGTCGAGGCACGTTTCACAAACTGTAGATACGACAACTGATAATCTGTCAAACCCCTCATTCAGAATTTCAAGTCTCTGCTGACAAATGAAGGAACAAGGCCTTCTTTTGGGACAAAATTATACAAATTAGACCATTTTTAATTGTGCCCTGGGAGGAACATTTAGTTCAGCTGGTACAGCTGCTCGCATCCTCCATTTGTCACTAGGTTCCATGCCATTTAAATTGTAATTTGCATGTTTGATTGCCTGATCTCAAGATGTTTTTCATGCACGTCCTCTGTCTTCTGCTTTCATTAAAAGTGCTTAAGATGAGTAGTTTAGGGATAAGCAAGAATTGTTTTTTACTGTTAGTATTTTTTATTTTATTTTTGATTTGCCTAAGTGATCACCTAAAAGTAGTCTAAATTCATTTCTCACTCTTTCTTTAAACGTTTTTAAAAGTTTGTCTATCCCAAAAGTGGAAAGATTTGTTTACCCCCTATTTTCCCTCCACTTTTCTTATTTCAAGAGTAGTTTCCATCTGTTTCCAAAGAAACAACACTGAGTTAGAAAACGTGTTGTCTTTACATATTTTAACCACTTACGTTTGTTTTTTTGTTTGTTGTCACATCAGAAGCTCTGACGAATCTTTTCAATATTGCAAACAACTAGAGGAAAAGTCATGGGATCCCCAAAGTTATCAGCATGCATAATCTGGGAACCATGTCTATGCAAACTTTTATGCCAATATATCTAGTAAGTGTTTCACAAGTGCACAGTTTAACACAGACAGCATGGTTAGCACTTCTGCTAATTACCAGGTCCTTCTGGGCCTTTCTGTGTGGAGTATGCATGTTCTCCCCTTGTTTGCTAGGGTTTCCTCTGGGTACTCCGGTTTCTTCCCACCTAAAAAACACGCATGCTAGGTAACTAGGACTACAGTTGAAAATTAGCCGACTGGCTAACACTGACACATTTACAGAAATGTTGATTAATGTGCATTATCCTAATCAAATAAATAAATCTACAAACCAGCTGCTGGAGCTAAATGAAATCGTAAGGGATCACCAAAGTCAGTGGGTTTCATCCTCCAGAGACTATGAATGCCTCTATCAAATGTCACGGCAATCCATCCAATAGAAATATTTCAGGTTGGACCAAAATGGACATTGCTGCCCCTAGAAACCCGAATGTCGTTTGCAGCTTTAGGACAACTGTGTCATTATTGTAATTTTTCAATACAACCTGTTCCAGGCTTCATTTCCCAGTATTTAGGTTCAATTTTCATGTAGACTGGAAAAAACACACTTGCATAGTGGTGGGATGTGTCTTTAAAGTGATTCAACCTTGACTCTCCTAACTCATTACGAGCACACTCCCAGGCTGCATCTGTAATTACCACGAACAGGTGCATCACTCAGCCTTATTGCCATGGAGTTAGAGATTTAATTTAGAGATGATGCCCAGGATATTAACCCCGCTAATTACAACAGCGTGCTCCACGTTGAACTATGGGGATGAAACGTTGTGGACCTCAGGGCGAGGAAAAGCACACAATTACTTTAATTTTTATTCTGAGGGGAGTACAGGTGGGGAGGACGTTGTGTTTACACAAAGATGGCTTCCAAAACTTGTGTGCAAATTCTGTAATTGCCAGAAAGGATGCATGCATGTGAACAGAAGGTTTTCGAGTTTAGGCAGAACATTTAAACCCTTATGTCAAATGATTTGTCACCACTTTGGTCCAGACTGAAATATCTTGACTTATTATTGGACCATTGGATAGATTGCTTAGAAATTTTGTTTCAGATTAATGATGTCCAGTGGATGTATCCTAATACAGTTGATCCCCTGACTTTTCCTCCATGAGCATCACATTTATGGTTTTGAGGGAAAATGTATTGACAGCTTTCGGATGGATCGCCATAAAATACACACATTCATGCCCCCTTCAGAATGGGGTAACTTTGGGAAAGCCTTAACTTTTCATCTAGTGCTTTCATGTACGATGCAGGTTAAGAGTCAAATTAAGACTACTGAGAAGTCAGCAAAGGCTATATCCTTTGCTGAAGACAGCTACTGATCTGGCCAATGACAAGCCGCCGCTGGTAACTGAGAGGCAGGTGGTCAAAAATTGCAAGCCTGAACAGAAGTAAAATGATTTATTTATCTGTAAATGAAAATTCAAACCTATAAAATTGTCAATAATTTATAAAATCACACTTGTTGTTGTAGAGGACTTTCCAAGGAAAGTAGTAAGTTGTTTGTAACAGTTGTTTGTTAGGAATAAAACAAAGAAGAACTGGGTGATGATGAGCATGAAAAGCAGTGTGACACATACAGGAGTATTATTTTTTTGGACTTGAACTGAAGGAAGTAAAAACTCTATTCTTTTGAAAAAATCATCAACAAAAAATTCAAGAAAAAAGCTAGCACAAAAGCCACACAATAAACACTAAGCACCCAAATTACTGGGGCCTTTGAAGAATCCTTTGAAGTATTTTTATGTTTAACATACATGCTTTGACTCAATCTCTCTTTCAGAACACTTCATTTCATGTGCATCTGCGTCACAATATTTTTTCTTTCATTGGAAAACAGAGTAGGGTGATACTGTAGCTAGCCTGTCATCTTTTATTCATCCATTCGTCCTCTTCTCCTCACTGCTCGCTCGCCTCCGCACCAGGGAGCTTAGCATCTGACAACATTCACTAAAAACCACGAGCTGGATAGACTAGAGGAGAGGAAAATATAGGAAAGAAGAAGAAGTGTGTGCGTGCGTGCGTGCATGCGTGCGTGTGTGTGTGTGAGGGACAGGAGGGCAGCAGGGGCCCATTGTGCTGACAGCAGCCCGGCCCCTCAGAGCACAGCAGATGGTGAAGACAGGATTGGCTGTGGCTTTTAAATCAAAACCTAAACTCACCAAAGTAACAATCTTTGAATAAAATTAACTTTATATTTCATTTTTGTAATAAATGCATCTCTGTGCAAAGAGGGAAATTATAACAAAGTTCTATTTTCTTCACGGCTCTCCACTACTCTGTGTTACTGAACGCCTGGCCTGCTGAAATAATGAAGACCAGTTGTCTCAGATATTTCTGGCCTTTTTCTGTCCCTCACACTCACACCCGCGCGCACAAACACACATAGAGCTTCAAGTTGCCATGGCAATCTGAGTATAAGGAGTTATGATTGAATGGCTGAGGTAGAAACATGGTGTGATTGCCACAGTGTGCTGCATAGACATTGATTTTGCCTTTCATGTTACAGACCTGCTGCAGTTATTATCATTTCTGCTGAGCTGAGCTGAAGTAATTTCAGGCAAATACAATTATGCAATGCATAATTCTTTATCTGTCTTACTTCATGTTGAAGGAGAAACCCGTTGACATGTTACTGTATTGTTTGTATACCTCAGTATATACAGTATATCTCTGCCTAACTGCATTGAGCAATGCCAGCATTCAAACAAGTCCTCATCATAGTGCTGTATAGCTATTCATTCTAGCACCTTTTTGAACACTCCTCACATGAGGGCGCTGGGTATTCAGTCCCCCCCCCCCCATTTCCCCACCAGTCCCACACCCCTGCTTGGATGAACTCGCTGCAAGGAGATATGACCTAATGATATGTTCCCATGCGCCCAGTCTGTTACTATAATAGAAGCACCACATTGTGAGCACAGCATGGGTTCATTAGGTCCAAGTTTAAGAATTAATGAAGTACATGTATGCTGTGAAAATACGTAAAAGTAAACTGGAAACTTGCATTGAATGGTTTGTTCTACAACTAAACTGCTGTCTTCAACCTTTATCAGAAGACATGTTAAGATAGCTGTAGAGCTGGGCACTTACACTTGCAAACAAAAAAACACTATTGAGTTGAATTATTTGAAATTTAGGATCTAGTGTATTTCGAGCTTAAACACTATAAGGACTAAATGTCAGGATACCTTAGCCTCTGCTGCTTCAATGTTTTTGTTTTAATAAAAATCTGTCTCTTCTCAGTTCAAACTTTATGATCTTTTTATTGCAGGAGTACCCCTTTTAAGACCCTGGGGTACTAGAAGCAGGCACAAGAAAGCTTTTGGGCTACTCTCAAGGTGGGTAAGGTTATGGAAGTCAAGTCTTACTGCTTTTTAACAGTTTAGTAACGCAGCTGTGTGTCCCTGTATGCCATTTATGGAGTAGGTGATCTGTTCAGCTCTTTCTGCATGCCTTTTGTTCTGAGCAGTTCAGTGAGAAGTCGTCACAAACAGAAAATAAAAACATTTTCTGATTTCATCAAGCTCGCTAGTGACGTCATCACTTATTGTAACTAATACTGGGGCTTTTGTTTGAAGTAAATCAGCTAGGTAACCATTTTGTTTTTTCTCTTGATATCTATCTCTAGAGTGAAACATCACAGAAGTTTTTTTCTTTGACTTGACATCAGTACTTTAATTCCCTGCTTTCTACAGAAAACACACTTGCAGTAATAGGCTGTGCAACCTAAAGCTAATGTACTTTCCTTAACAGTCATTTCATACCATCACACACAGTATCTTACGCATGTGGGGAAAAAAATATGACATCTATTTTACCTCTGAAAACTCCGAGGCATCAGAGATTTATTGCCATTGATTAGAATAAAACGTTTTTGTCATGTTTGTATATATCCCGCTTTTTTTTTTTTTTGTTTTCCTACACATTTGAAGGGGGTTAAATGTCTGTTTTAGTTTGTTTCCTGTTAATGTGAATTTTCCTAACACCTAATTTCCTCTGGAAGTTGGATGTGTCAATGTCCTCTGGAAGTTGGATGTGTCAATGCAAGACAACAACTTATGCTTTGTGCTTACAGAGTATTTAAACATTTCTTGTTTCTTGTCAGACCTAACAAAGAAGAAACTGTGTGACATCTCAATTCTCCACACAACCAAAAAATAATGTATACTGTATATAAAGCACCCCAGACTCATTTGGTTTCCATGACAATGGGATGTTTTGTTCCTTAATTTATCTGATGTAAGGGAGCCAGATTGTGTGCTATTTAAAACTGCTGTTATTCTCAAAGATTTGTGAATTGATTTAAGACAGACATGCAAGTGACATGCCAGTGTTGTGGATGCAACACTAGATACATTATTTAAAATGATATCTCAATTTATACTTGTAGGTAAGTAGGTGACACTTTACAATACAGTTAACAAAAATGTGAGAAGTTACTGAGGAACAACTTGATAATCAATGAGTCATTAGTGACTTGCTTAATCATTAGTAATGCCGGGTTCAGACTAGACAGTAGTTTGTCTGATCAAATTTACCTTGCACGGCAGTTTAATTCATCACATACAGTATCACAAAAATCCATCTTGTCAGGCTCCAACCTAATGTGTTTGTGTCTGAACTAACCACTTAATTATGGTCGCCATGGTTTTCGTGGTGCGAGGTTTGGTTATTATGGAACCCTCTGCATTTCTCTGCGATTAGCCAGGCATCCATGCTCATTCAGGTCCTATCCCCTGACCAGTTGGCTATCCTAACCTTAACTACTCAAGGTCAATGCCTAACCTCAACCAATCAGGTTGCTTCGAAGGGCGGGCCTTGCCCAGAACTGCAGTGGGCTTCATAATTATGTGCAAGGGACTGACTACCGAGAACAAGAATGTAAACAAACAGTGGCGTCCATAGCGGTGTGCAGCCTTTGAAACTGACTGTATTGTGTTTGGGAAAATTTCTTACCTGCAAGAGACCTGCTGCCACCAACATAGTTATGGTTACTGAGTAAATGCAGTTTAATAACGCGGTGCCTTATACCCTGCACATCACTCAATATCTTACATAACTCAACCATTTTCTTATTAGATTTCCAAAGATGCCCCAGCCCACTGTTTGTTTCTGATTTCGGCTTTGCTTATTGGCAGAATTGGCTCATCTTTATTGTGCTATCTGGTACATGCTAATCTCACTCACTATGTCAATTGACCACAGACTGGTTTTGCAGACTGCCATCTTTTAAAATCAGGTTCAAGTGAATATGAAAATTGGAGTTTCCATTATTGGTACCTTGTTTATTTAAAAACAGAGGGTTTGTACAGGATGTCCCATGTCAAGCAAGTGAGGATTCTAGTGACCAATCAGTGGTTTGCAGTGTTTTAACTCCACCTTTTAGTACCAGCCCAGCTTGCTTAGAACTTCAATGCTTCCAATTAATGTACCAGCTCCCAGGTACTTTTCACAACTTTTGCCAATGAAAAACAAAAACGGACCGGTTCCAAGTGAGTGGAGCCATGCCGTAGGCCTCTATGCAGGCTTTAGCCACAGCAATATTTTTTAAGCTAAGATGTTCACAATGAAAATGCTAGCATGCTGATGTTTAGCAGATAACATTTACCAGCTTAGTTAAACGTGCAGCTGAGGCGGTTGGGAATGGTTTTGCAGGTATTTTGTCATAAACCATATTGGGTAAATTACATTTTTGAGCTAATGATGGCACAAGATAAAAAGTTAAGAGATCATCGAAGCAGTAACATTTCATCCCACTTATCTGAATTTTATGGCAATTCATTTAAGATATTTTACTCAAAACTACAAATGTTAGCCTCATGGTAACATTTAAAGAAACAAAAAAAGTGAATCATAGGATGCATCCATTTTGGGATCACCTAGCAGCAGCATTCACTTATAATTCTGTGATGAAGCCTCAGAATATTCATCAGATCTCAGTCAACAGAAAAAGGCCAAATAGTCATTGTAGCGTATTGAGAGCTCCAGCTGCTTGAACAAAGCCCTGAGGTCATGCAGCTGGCTTCCACTCACCTATAATTAGTTGTCTAAAGCAAAATGACAGTGATTACTACAAGTATATTGCACATGGTAACTTACCGAGCAACTCTATAGTGATCACTGTGGCAGATCTTTGTTCATACTTACCGCTGTTTGACTTAAGTCTGAAGATATTGTGACTAAATGTTTAGAATTGCCAGTGGTAATTAAGTTAATCTTGGCAAAAATATATTTAAAAAAAAAGATAAATTACAACACCTTGCAGCAGCGAATGTCAGATAAATGTGTATTTACTGTAGAAAAATTATGAAGTGACTTGAGATGGGAATTCCCCGTAATTGTCCCTCCCTTAACTTGAATGTGTGCAGGAAATGCCAAACAAACCATTTAGTTTAGACACAACCTAGGAAAAGCAATTTGGAAGGCTTTATAATGCTGTTGCCTGCCCTCATTAGCAAGGCAATAACTAAGAAATAAGTCATAGTGGTGAAAACAAAGACATCAATGCCACACTGAGCCATGCTGAATATAAAATTAGAGCTATGTAAAGGGTTTGATATGCAGTTTTAATATTCTGCTGAATATTGCTCTGATTCTTAATGTTTCAACCATTTGCATATCGATGTCCAGCGTTTACATTTGTCTCTTTTTGTTTGCTGAAAATAGGATTTATTGTATTTTTTCTCTTTAACACTTTCAAGTGTTCTTCAATCTAAAACCTACACATAAACCACAAAAGAGAAAAAAATGCATATAAAACAAACAAGTGTTTCTTATGTGCTGAACTTGTGTGTGTGTTGTCAGTATTTCATGGACTATCAGTGAAAGAATCAACCATAACCCCACTGATCTCTTTGATGGTCCACAAAATGTTTACAATAACAACAGTGTAGAGAAGCAGAACCTAGAGCCAATTAGTCCCTCATGTTGTAGTTTATGTATTTGGGCTTGGAAAAGCTACAGATCTATGTTTTTAATCAACTTGAGAAAACAAAGAGCGTTTCTAACAAAGATGCATGTGGTGAAATTTAAAAGTTGATGGTGAGTGGTTTCAAAATGAATGTTACTGTTATGGTTTTGGTTTTTATCCCTGTTTCTTTGTTCTCCATCCAGCCATCCATCTTCATCTGCTTATCCGGTATCGGGTCGCGGGGGCAGCAGCTCCAGCAGGGAACCCCAAACTTCCCTTTCCCGAGCCACATTAACCAGCTCCGACTGGGGGATCCCGAGGCTTTTCCAGGCCAGGTTAGAGATATAATCTCTCCACCTAGTCCTGGGTCTTCCCCGAGGCCTCCTCCCAGCTGGACGTGCCTGGAACACCTCCCTAGGGAGGCGCCCAGGAGGCATCCTTACCAGATGCCCGAACCACCTCAACTGGCTCCTTTTGACGCGAAGGAGCAGCGGCTCTACTCCGAGCTCCTTACAGATGACTGTGCTCCTCACCCTATCTCTAAGGGAGATGCCGGCCACCCTCCTGAGGAAACCCATTTTGGCTGCTTGTACCCTGGATCTCGTTCTTTCGGTCATGACACAGCCTTCATGACCATAGGTGAGGGTAGGAACAAACACTGCCCGGTAGATCGAGAGTCTCTTTTAGTCACAGCGGTGCAATAAACGGAATGTAATACCGCACCCGCTGCTCCGATTCTCTGACCAATCTCCCGCTCCATAGTCCCCTCACTCGCAAACAAGACCCCAAGGTATTTAAACTCCTTCACTTGGGGTAAGGACACATTCCCTACCTGAAGAAAGCACTCCATTGGTTTCCTGCTAAGAACCATGGCCTCAGATTTAGATATACTGATCCTCATCCCAGCCACTTCACACTCGGCTGCGAACAGATCCAGTGAGTGCTGAAGGTCACAGACCGATGATGCTATCAGGACCACATCATCTGCAAAAAGCAGCGATGAGATCCCGAGCCCACCGAACTGCAACCCCTCCCCACCCCGACTACGCCTCGTTATCCTGTTCATAAATATTACAAACAGGATTGGTGACAAAGTGCAGCCCTGTCGGAGGCCAACCCCTCACCAGGAACAAGTCCGACTCACTGCCGAGAACCCGGACACAGCTCTCGCTTTGGTCATACAGAGATTGGATGGCCCTGAGAAGGGACCCCCTCACCCCATACTCCCGCAGCACCTCCCACAGTATATCCGTGGGACCCGGTCATTTGCCTTCTCCAGATCCACAAAACTAATTTAGACTGGTTGGGAATACTCCCAGGGATTATTTGTATATCTTTGCCTAGTAGTTACACAAATTATAACTGACAAACATTGGTTCTCCTTTATCTGTTTTTATGCACCACTGTTGCTTAGACTGTAAATGCTTGAACATGGTAACTAACAAATACAGTAAACACTCTTTGCATATGCATTAGAATCTTCCCTTGAATCTTGTGAAATGTGATTTGTCATTCTTCTCTCCCACACTGAAAAGACCTTGTGACGACATGTGTCATCCATTACAGAACATTTTGTTGAGCTGCTTTTCTCTCTTCTCTGACAACCTGCAATTATATCAGCATGGTCTGAGAAGTCACACTGTCAACTGCACATTAAAGGCAATCAAAAGCTTTTGAACAGACTTGTAGGGAACAAAGTGGAGGTTCAGGCCCTATACTGTCATACTGATGGCTTCAGAAGAAAACCTTGAAGCCCTTTAAACATCAAGTCTCTCTGGATTACATATTAGACCCACTACTGTACAAACATCTTAAAATACTGTTGGAGTAATCTGGTTAGCATGACAGTCGCCAGTGTAGTTGCAAACGGAAGAAATATACTGTACTATTTTTGCCCGGTTTTGTTTCAAAGAAAGTGACTAAATGAGATCATATTCAAAGCAACTAATCTTACTTGGTAGTAATATGCAGTCGGTTGGTGCTTGTGCATCATAAAATCAAGGACACATTTCCCACAAACTGTGCTGCATTTCTCCACATGCATTTGTTTTTAAGAGCAAGAAAATGGGTGAGAATTTGTAACTGACACTTGAGAATTTTCCATCCGCATTTTTGCTCATCTCACCATCTGCCATTGTGAGGAAATATTAGCTCCTTCTGTGCTGGAAGATCAACAGCCCTCCTCTGCTTCTTCCTCATTTGTTTGTGCCATAAAGCAATCCAGCAGACCTCCTGTGAAATTTTAACTGGTTATAGCGCAAAATGTAGAGAAAAGGCCGGTTGAATCTGCCAATTGTCTTGGCGGTCAACTCTTTGTTTATGGTAATTATGTTAATTAATCAAAATTAAGGTTGGTAGGGATTTGTTAATGTTAAACACAGGACCTTAAATATTTAAAAACACCAATGATGCTGAACGCAGAATGTCTTGTAAAACAGGTCCACACCAAATACAAGCAGTGATGGAGGGTAGTTAGGACAAACTTGACCAAAGTTGACAACATCACGACCTTGCCATGCAAAGATCTTCACTCACAGTTGCAAGAAGTCCAATCGCTATGTTAGGCCAATATCATTTATCATCACAACTGGGGGAAACTGGTGTGAGAAATGTCTCGGCCAAAAAGCCTATGTACTGTAAACTGCAGAGGCTAATGCCAGTATGGAATTCCTTTAACTTGCCACATAGTAGCAGGCGCAATTTCTAACTCAAAGATGTATATTCAAAATCCTGTATTGTCTGCATTTTTAAACCTAGCTATCAGTCCCTCGCCTTCAATGCCTTTGACAGGGCATTGCTATATTTATTTGCATGCAATTGTTGATCAGCAGAATAGCATGAAACAGGTGGGTTTCATGTGCATCTTATCACATGCATGTTCACGCACGTACTAAAACAGTAACCCACTCGTTTGAGCACTCACGCTAGTGGTCAAAAACACCACAGGCTACCTTTTGAAATAAAAAGCCTTTTGCAGGTTTTCATTAGGGTTCAAAACAGGAGAAAATACCACCAACATTTAAAGGATGAACTGAAGAAAAGTAACAATTCGTTAATTTTGAATAGGTAAAAAAACATCTACCTTCTGGATTTTAAAGCCTGTTGCAACAACATTATGTACACACAAATTTTGCATGTTAATTTTATAACCATTAACTTTTTGTCCATTTTTATGCTGCTTTTGTTTTCTAGCAATCATGGTTTGTGGGAAAAATCTTTGGACTGATACCCAACATCCTCATCATCATGCGCCTGTGGTTTCAGTCATCCAATCAGGACACTCACCCTGTTTGAGTAAATAAAAAAAGGTCATCAAATTAAACAAAGTAAAAACTGGTTGGGATTCGAATGGTCCTATGTAACGCAACTTTTTTTGGTATCTTCTGCAGACAGTCCTTTGACATCCTCCTCGGCCTTTTCTCATACACTTAGCCGATTGATTAATTCCCTACAAGTGGGGCAGTCAGTGGGAGACAGATATGTGGGAGGAGAATGAAGAGAGGATGGGGGTAAGCATGAGGTCTTGCCTGGTTCCCTACAGCGTCCTCCTTGAGATGAGGTGGGTAGGTGGGCTTAGCACTCAACCACTTGATACTTCCATCCCACATTCTGTCGAAGACAAGTTGCCATGGCAATCCAACAGTATGATTTGTGTGTAATGGCAAAAAAGAGACGGCCAGAGAGAAAGAGATATGTCATGTGGAGAACCTCATTGAGTGGATGGGCAATGGAGCATAAACACCTTCAAGAGACTGATTTTTATCAATAAAGCAACAACAAGAAACAAACTTTTCTCATCTGTTTGTGGGCAACTTCTCAAATCTATTGAATATATATATATATATATATATAAACTGCATATAAAATTACAGAATTACACACTGGGAGCTGACAAAACAAGGGAATAGCAGGCCAGGTCAGCTTCACTGATCATACTTATGATAATTTAAGGGCTTCTTAATAAAACAGGACGGCTGGACATGCCGGTGTATTAGTTGTTTGACAGGTTTACCATTTCATTTGACCATATCTGAAACTTTTTTGGACTGGAACTGTATTAGGGAACCTTTTCACAAGATATTATAGCTGAAACTTACAGTGGTAGTTTTAGACAATTTCAAATAGAGGAGCCAGAATGGGGCCACATGCAATTTTAGGGTTTTCCAAATAGATTAATATAATATAAAAATACTCATTTTTATTTGATATAGCACTTTTTACAGACAAAGTCACAAAGTGCTTCACATGATAAATTTTTCTAAACATGCAGTACAATCCAACAGAAGGAAACAAGGGAAAAAAGAAAATAATTGAACAACCAATAAAAATCATATCAATGATTAAAACCTGAAATCCAAAGTTTGGGCTGAATTTCAGAGATCCCATTTAGGCGACTTGATTATTTTTATTTCATTGATATTTTTTTATTATCTTGGCAAAAGCATGATTTTAACAATTTGCTTCCCAAAGACATATTCTTTATCCTGTTGCTCGTTACTACCTTTCCTTGTGTATATTAGTTTTCTCTTGTTTCAGTGTCAGATTGTCTGTGTTCGTTCTTGGCTCTGTGTATTTTCTAGTGTAAAGTGTTTCTAGTGACCTTATTTTTTTGTATTCAGCCTTAGGCTTATGAAAACTCATATTTTGCTCTGTCAACCTGCCTGACTGGTATTCTGCTTTTGGGTCTTCCTTTTGAACTCTTAAACTGTGATATCCACAAAGGTAAAAAGGGGAAGTACTGCCAAGGTTACAGTGTGTATGCAAATACAAGAAATATATCATTAACAATTCTCCTCTACCCAACAACCCACTATTCTAAGCCATCTTAATTAATTTCAATATGTGAAATTAACTATAGTTATCTATATTATTCAGTTCTCGGGGTCGAGGGGCAGTCTGTTCTGCTCAGACACAGTTGTAATTATTAGAGCAGTGTAAGACTGTTGCTGCCTCGTCTAAAATTCAATTGCAAAGCAAAAACACTTGAAGCCACTGAATGATGAAGCTGAATGTTTTCCATGGAAACAAGCATCATTTAATTGTCTTACCTGCTATTATGCTATACAAAAATAGCCCACAGATTGCTGTCTGCAATTGCAGAGATTTTTTGAATTTCTCTCAATGGGAGCATTTCCATGGATGTCCTTGAGGCCAGTAATAGTGTTAAAATGTTCTGGGAACAGCAGGAGATATGCGTCACTACCCTTCATCCAATCAGGCGTTTTCTTGGATGTTTCCCCCTACGCGACATTTAATACATTTTGATAGGGCGAGTGTCTTCTAGTCAGTTATTGTGGGCTGTTCTATTTTCTGTTTTATTCTCTGAGAATGTCCACATCTTGACAGGGTTTAATACTTTTTACGCCTCATTGATTTATGGTCAACCCATCAAAAGGCCCCAGCTGGGTGATCAATCAACCCTGCACTCAAAACACTATCCTGCATATAGCTGCCACTGGAAATTGTGCCTGGATCCAGGGGCGGGTTTAGAAACTGAATAGGGGGACCAGACTGTGACACAGTTTTAAAGATGGAGGGCACATTTGGAAAATGAATAATAATGTGTTAAAGACTCACATTTAAAGCCCTGGTTCTTGTATAACAAATAGCTGTACATTATCAGCTGTGCTATTATTTATTCAGTGTAATAAATGTGACAAAATTAATAACTTTAAACATTCTAATGGGAAGTAATATCAATAAATAGCTATGATTCTAACTCCAAAACGTCTACAGCCATTGACAGATCATGAAACAATGGGCCCCTGGACACAAAAATGTAAAAGGCCGCCCACCCCTCCTACACTGTTTGTGGTTGTTTTGCATCTGTTTGTAATGAAATCTTACATAGACTCTGGTCTCATATACCAATTATATTGAAATTGAATTAAAGAAGCTTTTAGTATTCAGACTGTTGTTTATTTGCAAATAAAATGTTGTAATGGACTTTTGCTTTGAGCCCATTGGTGCCCTGGGGCGATTGTTTAGTCGCTGTCAGTGGTGCTGAAAGTAAACATGATTGCCAGAGGCCAAACCGGGCACTTTAAATCACTTTCATAGGAAGATCTTGCATTTTGGACTAAAATGCCACATTGCAGCTTGTCTTACCATCATTTTTGGATTACTTTGAAACACATGCAGGAATTCAGATGTTAATGTGTAATGAATGTGAGTCACTTGCATCGTGGGGCCGACTCACAGTGGCCTCACAAATTGCACCCAGCAGGGAACCGGACATTGTGCCTTCTGGCGCGTCTGCAGGAACAAATGTCAGTTTTATGAATAGTTCCTTTTCTCGAACAAAGTCATGTCATGCAAAAGCATCTACGAGGCTTTTTCCCCCTTTCAGTTCAACAACCCGGTGTTCAGACTCGTTTTAAAAACATCTCTCCTCCTCCAGCTGCATTTGTAGACTAAACTGTTGTCTCACTTTGTTGTCTCTTAGTCAGACGAGGTGCAAATCCCGAAGAAATTGACTTCCTCCTCCTTTTCTTCCATCTCCTCCTCCACATCGTCGTGGTGCAGCAGCAGCCAACGCGGTGAGTGCGTCCTGCAGCAGCAGCAACAACAACAGCAGCAGCAGCAGGAGCAGGAGCAGCAACGCACATGTCGTTTTCTGGACGACCTGATAACCGTCTAAAACCGAGTCAAACAAGGTATTCTCCGGGGATCCGTGAATACCGATGGCTTCATGTGTAGATATTGTCTCTGAAAATTACGCATCGGTAAGTTCCTTTGAGTTGTTTTCCAAGCCGAGTGCTGCGCGCTCTTACTCACATCGTTCGCTGCGGCTGATCAATTAAGAAGGCTTTCACTGAACCCTAGGCTATATGTTAAAAAGAAAAAGAAATATATCCTATATATGTTTTTAAATGACTGAAAGCAAGCTGGAGATTAATTCCCAGTGAGAGTGTTGATTTTCTTGCTTGTCCATGTACAAAGCGAAGGTCACCCACATGCATTGATGAATTAAACGTTTACCAATGCAGGAATAAAGGATAAAAAGGCTGGGCAAAATTAGCCAATTTATTCTGCACCATCAAGGGGAAAATCATTTGTCACTGATTGATTGTAATTAAGACTGTTGCATTTTTCTCTCACAAACCGTTTGACATGTTGCAAGGTGTAGCCTAATTATATGATTATTTAGCAGTAGCCTAGAGATAAAGTGATATTCCTGTAATGCAACCTACCTACCATTAACTGAACATATTCAGAAAGCTGCCAAGAACTAATCATGTTCATGGTCTGCGTGATTGCACACTGAGAAACATGCAATCCCCTTTTGCAGGCATTAACAGAGTTGCATTTGGGTTCATTAGAGGCTTTTTTAGGAATTATTAATACACCACGATGTTCAGTGGAATTCAACACACATGAGGTGTTAGCTGATGTGTTGAGACAGATCTTACAAAAAAATCCCTTTTCAACAGAGATAATTCATTAAGGAGAGCTTTTTCTCTCTCTTTTTTACCTCTTTCAGCATCTGTAGACACACATACACATCTTGTGCATACACACAATACACAACCAAGTGATCCCTGTGCCGATTTTAGTGATATGGTTACCCAATCTTCCCATCAGGTTTAAGAGTCTGTTTTGGGGTGCTTCTTGTCAGTGTGTGGTCAGGTTCAGTCTTGCAGTTCACATGTTATATCCATGTGTCTCGCATTAAGTATACTGGATAAAATAAACAATATAATCAGTCATTCTGTAGAAACCCACATTTAGTGCTGAATTTCCTTTATTTTCATAGGTAAGGACTGAACATCATTTGGATATGTCTCTAAATCCCCTTCACTTTAAAGCTTCACAGATTCTTACACATGTACCCTGTGCTGAGCAAAGCAAATACTCTCTTGCTTTCTATCCCACAGGATAGTTTTGATGTTTATCCCCTTCTCTTTTTTCCTGTACCAGTGCTTCCTCAATACCAAAGCCATATGGATTAGTTCTAAATACCAAGGACTCTTTGCTTGTTTTTACTTCAATTGGAGCCTTCAGCAACATGGCTGCTGTGACATTTTGGGTTAAAGAGAGAAATTGAGCTAATCGTCTGAAAGGTTCCTCTTTGTCTTTCTGTCTGTTTTTCTAATGTCTGCTTCTGTGTGATTTTCTGTTTAAACATGCATTCCGACAGGCGGATTTTGTTCCTACTTGACACATACTCTGTATCTTGGGGTTTTTCCTCTGAGCACAGTCTGTCCTCTTACTTGATAAAGCATCCAAGAGATGCTTTAGAGGTAATTGGATTCAGCACTGGGGAGGGGACACAGAGAGGAATGTCTGTATGTGTGCATGAATTAGCTTAGCTAGCGTGTGTGTGTGTGTGTGTGTGTGTGTGTGTGTGTGTGTGTGTGTGTCTTTGTGTTGGCCGGTGTGCTTTGTGTTTTAAAGTGAATCATCGTGTTTTCAGGAAGCTGTGTGGATGAGTAAGACATGAAAAGAGGGGTGTTGGGGGAGGGGTTAAAAGTCTGACCAGAGGCATATTAAGTTTATTATCTTAAAGGAAATGTATGCTATCCTTCCCAATTTTTTGTCTTTAGAAATCAACTTGTCCGTTATAAATCCATGCTTTTGTTCAACATTCTGCTTTAATTTAGTTTGAGTGATGTCATATCTTTGTGGTCTAATATAACCTCAGTGAAAAACAACAAATGACCTTACTCCTTTGTGATTTGATAGAGGGGGTTTTATGCAGTGCATACCCACTGAAGAGGTGTGTTTGTTTATGTGTTTGAGTTGAAGACAATACAGTGAAAAATGTGGCTGTGATCTACAGTTATTTTCATTCAAGTAAATAATCAGAAGATTGACTATCTTCTGACTATTTCCTTGATTAATCGATTAATTGTTTGGTCTCTAAAACATCAGTAAATATTTTTAAAATGTTCATCACTATTTCAATCTCATCAAATTGCCTATTTTGCATGACCAACACCCCCAAACCTAAATATACTAATTTTACTCTCACATAGCAAGTCATATTAAAATTGTTTTTCAAACTGACTGGGACTTCTATACCACCAGTTTTACCAGTTGAAGATTTAAAGTATAAAAAAGTATACTTTTTTTAAATTATGGCATAAAGTAGCATAATATAAAAAGATGCCATGTGCTTGTATACATATTTTTATTCTTAAAGGAAATATACAAGCTATTTAAAAATGTGGACACCTACTCTTACACGGTGTGTTTGTGTAATCATTTGTAAAATGTTTTTGTGGAAAGCGATTATTTTTTATAATATGACTCCACTCTATGAATTAATGCTTCAGGTAGCATTTCAGTGCCATTTTTGGAACATTTTTCATTTCAGCTTCCTCGTAATAGTATTACAAATTACAAATTAACCACATAGTAGTTCTTTCAGCCTGCAGTAAAGCAACAATCTACTCTTTTCCAAATAACTAGTTTAGTGTGATCCTAAGAAGCCAATTAACTCTATGTCAAAGGTTTAATATGACAAAATATAAAGTTACAGGTTAATGTATCATCTTTTCCTACAGACTAATTTTGATTGAGAGCTATAGAGCTGCAAAAAAAAAGAACCATTTTGGGCGTTCTTGGTTCCGGAAGTAAAATTCTCATTCATTTTTCTTATAGACAATGTTAATGTGACTCAAAGTTCAACTTCATCTGGTTGGATCAGTATAAACTCTCCTTTTGCAAGTACCAGTACAAAAGATTAATAGCTGTGTCAGAAAAAAATCTGTTTCTTTGAGAAAAAGTTGAAGATACACGATTGTGTACACAAAAACGTCTCTAGAATATCCTAAGGTGCCTTTCGACAAGAAACATCCAATCACAGAGCTTTTACCATGGTCTGGGTGAATACTCAATTCTGATTGGCTGCATGGCCTCCATTATTAGTAGTCCCGGTGAAACTGTCTGTTTACCATCACCATCACCGCTATCGTGAATGGAAAAAAAATCAATATTGTATTTACAACATTAAGTGTAGTCCTTCAGTGCCTCGTCCCATGAACACCACAGGATGATGCTAACACACTAGCTGCAAGAAGTAATTTACACTGCCCCTCCATAAGCGGAGTTTGACATTCAAGCCAGGGGGGGCAAAAAAAACAACAACCCCATAGTAGCAGCTGACACCTGTCCTACCACTTGGGTAACACAGCACAAACACATGTGGACAAAACAAACATGCTAAATAAGCATATGTTTATTTTTAAAGCAGATTTTTAATTACATTGTAACCATTTATGTAACAATTCGCCCTTATGAAATCCAATCATGGCACGGCTGTCTTGGAACAATAGACAGACGGTGGAGGAATGCCCCAGCACTTAAATTCATTTAAAATGTAGCCTAACAGTAAACAATCAGTGTTCGACCTACAATCTGTTGAGATGCCTCTTTAAACGCAGAAACTAAGCGCAATCCCACCATAAAACGTTAAGAAAAAGATTAGTATTTTGCCGTAATCCAATGAAACAAAATAAAAGTAATGCACAGTGATCAGTAGATCCACAAAAAGGGTCACGGTGTATCTCTACGCCCGTCACATTCACCAGCCAGCTCAAAACAGGTGAGGACTCTCCACTTTGCCGTTTAAACAAAGTTTAAATACACAAAACAATCAATTAGTACGCTCACAGCAAATGTATAAACATGACATTTAGGCAACCTTTACTGCAACGTTGGCATGGCGCGATGTCTAGTGCAACAGTAACTTTCATTTTTGGCATCTTGCATATGCGTCAGCAATGGTCTCAGAGAGAGCTTCTTGTCACATAACCCAGAGCCCTGAAAAAATATATTTTTACTTATTTTTTAAGTATATAAAATATAGATGTATTAGATGTATTGCCTACAAACATTTAGTTGTTTTCTGTTATTTAAAATATTTATAAACTATCTGGTCATGTAATTATTCCACAAATTTTTGAAACAATGCAATTACCCATTATTGTAAAACTCATGGAAAATATAAATTAATGGTTTTAAAAAAGGAACTAATAGAATTCTCCATGTTGTCCATTCATTCCTGATAATTGACACCTTGTATGGCATAACCTTAACTTAAAATGCAGTGATGTGCGCTGCTAGCGCAGAAGCTAAAGAGAAAACAGATTTTACAACCTGCAGTTTAAATTAATTTAGTTCAATTTTGGAGTGACTATGGCACTGTCTTTTGTTCACCAACTGCACCAACAAAATTTTGAATTCCCTACCACTAACTGCTCGTTCTCTTAACATCCTTGGTCTAGCTGCTTTCTTCTCCATGGCAACTGCAGCCAAGGCTCATGGGTATTAAAGTATTTTGAGCTGTCCGCCATGCCATTATTATGGACAAAACACAATTTTTCAGAAACAAAGTTGAAAAACCCTATAGGACTGTGACATTACCTTGCGAGAGTCCTGTTTTTATATCTTTTGTAACATTGTTTAAGAAAAAATGGAAATGAATGGAGAAAAACACTTTGCAAATAGCATCTCAAAAACTGAAACATGTGTTGCAGTTATCATCAACGATTATTCAATATTTAAGTTTCCAAATCCCAATAATAAAGAATTTCAAAATGTTATACATCATAGTATTAAACTAACACGAATATCTGGATAATGCTTTTCTTAGTATGTGATGAGTGATGCAGTGTAACACTGTGCTCCCTTCTTACATCGTTATTGTTTGTTGCCTTACAGAGCCTTTTTTCCTCTGTCTTGTATTTCAGAGCCCTTATAGCTGAGGTGCGGTAGCACTGAGGGGAGCAATCTCAGTGCATCCCTTTGAACAAACACACACACACACACACACACACACACACAGCCTTTTGGATACAAGCACTTCACAAGAGACAATGAGAGGCTATCTGCTGACTGCAATCTTTCTGCTGCCCTTGGTGAGTAGTTTGTGTGCATGTATCCATGTACTGTGCATATGTGTAGGTGTGTGGGGGTGATCAAGAGCATAAAGGAATGTGTAATCAAATCCATTTATAAGGGAGTGAGTGTGTTCATGTCTCCATCATCAGCCCACTCTTTTTTAGCTTAGGATTTGGTTTATTTTCATACGTACACTCTTGCGAGTGTGTGCTAGTGACTGGCGCTGGAGGCGTGGAAATCACCATTTCAGCACATCAGTATATACGTTACAGGTTCTGGATCAGCTCTGTGCTAAAACGACTGTCCGCCTATTGGAACAGTAACAGATGGCCCCATTGACCCTAGAGCTGCCCATCCGCTGTGACTCACTTTTATTAGCGGTCTCATTAAAATAAAAAGCAGAATAGAAAGGTTGTGCAACATGTATGCACACTGTGGCAGCACATCAGCCATTTCCCTAGTGAAAATAAATGTAACATTATGCGACTGGTATCCTTAATCTATGAATTTGATGATGGTGTCTTTGTCCTTTTAATTTCCCTACCTTAATAATAACGTAGGGAAACTAAAAATGAATTCACAATGCAACCTTGCAGTCCCAAACATCTTTTCTAAACTTTAGTAAACATGTGTGACGGGTTTCTCCTGCTGACATCATTGCACAGTTCACTCTCAAGCTGACCTTCAGTGGCTGATGTGGCACATACGTCTGTTGTGATGGGCTTATTGTGTGTCAAATGGGTCTGGATTGTGTGCCAGTGGTCTGCAACGCCCAATTGAAGTTTTATTATCTGTGCTGTGCAGTGCTGTGGGAGCTACTGAGTTATCTGGCCCTTGAAAATTGCCTTGGGCAGGGAAACGTGGCTCTGCAGCTTCCAAATGGTCGGTTTATCTGGACAGACATCTGTTCAAGGGAGAGGAGTGACTGGGAAAGGAGAATGAGAAGCACACTTAAATACAGATAAAGGTCTGTCTTTTGTCGTATGCAATGTCATGGTTATAGCAGTCTTCAGTTAAGTTGGATTGGCTTTCACCAGCTCTTGCTAAATCCAAGTTTGTGTGCAAAATCTTACAACCTAGGGATTTACGAAAGGTTGCACCATTAAAACTGATAGCTAGACATTTTGGGAGACACGTTTAGTTGCTTTCTGGTGGAGAATTAGATTGGAAGATTGATAGCACTCTCATATCTCTTTTGCCGTAAATATGAAGCGTTCTTCATGTCAGCAGCAGCTCGAGCTGCTTACTCTTCAGAAATACACTTCCATGCTTGCATGCATGTTAAGATCAAAACAAAATACATAACTAAAACAGCACACATAATCTGCTACCCAGGATTATTTAAAAATATATGATGTTTATCACATTTAACAACTTCATCTACAGGCCTGTCTGCACTCAGATAATAGCCTGCATTCAATTATTTCTTCTTTGTGGGAAGCCACACCTACAATATGTATTGGCTCCTAGCAGATTACCTGCTGCTTAGCAACAATGAAGCTTGCTACGGGTACAAAGAGGCTATCCTTTCAAGCAATGTCAGTGTTGGTTTCATAAAATAATATCAAATCCCATATTGACAACATGAAAATGGTTGGCATGGTTTCTGCCCAGATTCCAGTATTTAAGTGTTGTTCCAGTGTCTGGAAATGGAATCAAAACTAGATAAAAGATGGATGTGATGATGTTTCAAATAATTCATGCAGTTTTGTGTGTTAAAATTCTGCACACGTGCAGCTTGATAAAGGAAGCGAATCCTGAGACATATTCACAGTTTGGTGATGCCCTATCCTATCTATAGCAAGGACAGGAGTGAATTTGTATTGGAAGGAGAGAGAGAGAGAGTGATGAGTCAGCCATGGCTCAAAGGGCAGGGACATATTACACCTATCGGTTCACTGTGAGAGTGAAGCAGCGGGCTGCATGAAAGCTTAGGGTGCAAAACAGAGATTGGCTTTAAGAGCGCGAGAGGAAGAGTTATAGAGTGGTTGTAACTCTACTACCTCTGGGTAAAAAGGTTCCCTTACTACACCTAAGTCACGCCACTGTATTTCCAAGTGAAGCAGAATATGGGGGTGGGAAACAAATTCAAAAGGGATTGGATAAAAGTGTGCAGGTATTTAAGTTTATCATTCAAAACTGGATGTGAATTAGCGAATTTCTGGAGAACCACAATTTGCAGCCTCAATTTACAACTCCCTCAATCCACCAGCTTGTTAAATCAGGAGTCAAACAACACGAAAGTTAATATTATTATGCCAATATAATGACAAACACAGACCCATGATCACTCTGCTATCCATTCCGAATATAAAAACAATTCCTTGATATTATACCAACATATAGACATCTGTCCATTAATGCAGGGACACATATTTAGTCATATTTCTGTCCACTAGATGAATATAAAACCAAAACTATAAGCTGAGAAACACAAAAACTTCTGAGCTGAACTGCAGAGTCAGGTAATAGGTAAATAACATGCTCAAAATAGCACCACACTTCCACGGTAGCATAATGAAGGTCCCTACATGTAAACCGAAGCATTGAGAACTTTGTAAGTGTACAGACAGTTTATTAAAAAGAAGTTTATAAAGACAGTTCCGTTCACGTATACAGGCAGGCGCTATCTTGTGAAAACAATTACAACCAGTCGAACGATGAACGGCGTGCAAAAGACCAGTAACATAGCTCAAACACAGTGAGCATTTGGAAAATTCAGAGAGACGGGCCCCAGATCGGGAAGTTTGCCTAAACGGATTTTAGATCCAATGCTGGAAAGAGCACCGCTAAATGTTGTTTATAAAAAAGTCAGTAAATAAACTCCCTTTGCAATCGTGTGTGACAGTGATGTCATATTTGTTTAATGTAGACCCTCTTTTATTAGTATATCAGCTCTTTAAAGATGCCAAAGTGAAGAAATGTAGGCAGTCTTGGAATTCAACACAAATTCAACCTTGATGACTCGAACACTGAGGACTCGAGACTCGACTCGGACTCCAACTCAGGTAATGGTGACTCAGACTCGGACTAGGACTCAGACTCCAACACTGGGGACTTGAGACTCAACTCGGACACAACAGTTGGTGACTCAACTACAACACTGGTATCAATATAGTTAATATTTATTTTGGCACTATGTGTGTTTTTGTTTATTTTCTCCAGGTGGCCTCAGAGTCCGAGCACTGCCTAATCAAGCATGAACATGACAAATGCATGGAGATGATCATGCTGCAGAACCCCAGCAATGACGTTGAATCAAGTAAGTGAGGATATGTTCGTGAGTATGCGTTTGTGAGTGTGTGTGTCTGTTCTCTCTTCCTTCTAAGTGCATAACTTGGCATGAAGTCTGGTTTTCATGGCTCTGCTACTATGATTAAATTCTTTACATCTTGGGTTGCTCAGAAAACACAGAGCTGCTGATGAAAGTCATTAATCTCCTAAAAATCTAACTTTCCGGGAACAAATAAAAACAACAAGCTTTGTGTTTATACTTAAAAACCTGGCATTTTTCTGTTTGTCCAATGCGTTTTAGAAAAAGTCATAAGGGACATGTAAGGATGAAAGATGAGTGCAGTTTATTATCAAGTTCATATTACAAATACATCACCTTGACAGGCGGCTATACTGGACAGGCAGCCATCTGGTGATACACAGTTCACAAACCAAATGTCTGCCTGTAATGTCACGCTGAGCTAATTTCACAATTCTCACATCCATTTTTCCAAAAACACAGGAAACTTGGTCTGTGATTCCTGGAAGCAATTATTTTCTTGGCTATGGATTCTGGTTTTCATTAGCAACTGCTGCAGGCCTCCTGCTGCTCCAAAGTTGCCCAACAGACTGCATCTCCCAGACTGCATTGTGACTCACTGACAGCCACAGGGCTCCTTAAAAAAACGTGGAACATAAAATATTTAGAGTGTAAGATAACAAGTTAGAAGAGGAGAAGAGCTGTAAGTTCAGCTTGTTTTACATCTGTAGATCTTGCAGTCTGCCTGTGAACCACATACTACTTGTACTCTTTTAATGTGTTTTTATCTGCGTTTTGTTGTATTTTTAAATATTTCTTGCAATATTTCATGAGGAATGTTAGAGCACATGTTTCATTTATAAAAAGTAAAATAAAAATCTTTTTCAGTTCACACTAAAGTCGGGCAGTCTGTTGATATGTATTCCCTTATTCCTCTGCAATGCCTGCAGTTTGTTGTTGTATTAATGTGTTTCAGAGCATATTGTAACAGGGTTATAGTAACACATGTTGGCATGCCTCTACGCTTCTGCTGATCCTGATTTGGTCCTGTCTTTTAAAAGTAACCCTTCTGCGGTTCTGCTGACAGCAAATTGTTGGAGAGGAAATAAAAAGGCCTGGTTTGCAGAAATTGGACTTGGCGCTTGAGAAAAAATAAAAAAGGGTAAAAAGAAAAATAAGAACAGGGAAACTATAAGTAACATAAAAGAAAAAGAGATACTGTGGGTGGTGCTCTGTTTAGCCATGTCAGATGATCTTTTTCTCTTTTTCTGATTTATCAAGATCCACTTCAAAAAGCATATTTCATGATTTATTTGTTATTATATTTTTAATTGAGGTACTCTGGCCCCAGATTAGACTGCAGGCCTTGTGGAATTGCTACATAATGATTTGCTGTCTGGTGCTGTAATCACCATCCAACTGAATTTAGCACAGTGTAAAATTCAAAATGAATAGTTCTCTACTTACATTTTGCAGCTTGTTTGGACCACATCCACATGCAAATCTTTCTAGGAGCTTCATTGCATGTCTTTTATCTCCGACCAGTGATGAAAATGACAAATAAATGAATGGATGAGGATAAATTAGCTCTGATCAGTAGTCTTCTACTGTTACACCTTGTGACTCAGAATACAAAAACATATCTCGTTCAGTTGTCCAATAAGATCAGCTATAATGAGAAAAAGAAATTCTGTATGCCTGTATGTTTGTGTACACTATGCATGTTCAGTATGTGTGTGGATGCCATGCTGTATCTTTGCAGCCCAGTGAAGATTCAGCGTACGGTTGGATCTTGTGTGAGATAGCCAGTGATGCATACAGAGTGCTTTATGTGGCCAGTTACCTCTGTAGCTCAGTGCAGCACATTTGGCTCAGATTTGCCCTTTAAAAGGTAATTGGCTTTGTGTCCGGCTCATCAGACAGAACCAAAACAGATTAGAGAGCCAAGCTCTCTGTGGAAGATCTGCGCACACACACACACACACACACACACACACACACACACACACACACACACACACACACACACACACACAGCAGTAAGAAAGAAAGAAAGAAAGACGGAGAAACCAAAGCTGTGAGAAGCAGTTCTAAAAATACAGGATGCAATATCCATAACTGAGCTGAGCATGAGTCAGGTAATGTCCGAGGCAGATGACTAGAAGATAGGTGGAGACTATCACATTCAGTTTGGATAGTATCACATGACAAATAATGTGTCTACATATGTCCATTAGCTACACCTAGCTAAACCTAATGCAGTCCAACACAACAGCCCTGCAACAAATCCTACTTTCATGAAGGTTATAATGTTTTTTTTTACTAATTCATACATACAATTCAACAGCCCCACGCACAGGAGCTTCCAAAATGACCATGAAGTTGAATCAACTTTAAACACAAAAACTGAACACTATAACCTTCCTGTTTCCTTGGAGGACTGTTGTATTATGCTGCATTACCTGTAGCTAGTTGTAATAAATTGGCAAATGTGTATACATTTTTGTCTTTTTTTCAGCTAGGGAACTAAAATCTTTGCAAATACTATACTACTTAACCATGCACAGCTAATCCATGTTGTCTCTGCATTACATATCTTACATTGCTCTGCCATTTAACCTCACCATGATTATTAACATAATTTACTAATTGTTGTGTCGCCTTTAAAGTGCTGGAGGCGTTAGGCAATTTGCGAGGGGATGCCATCCCCCTTGTTAGTGAAATGACCAAAATGCATGCCCCTTGTTAACGTGCCATCTTCCCTCTTTATCTCCTAGTAGCAGAGAGAGAGTGCAGGGGCAGAGAGGTTGTTTAGTTAGATATGTTAGTCTAGTCTTCCTTACTCATTGATCCATTAATTCACTGAGGTTTGTGCAGGTTAGAATCTATGATAATGAAAATGGCTCTACTGTAAAATATTAGATGCCTGAGTGATAAATCCACGGTTCTGTCCGTGGTGCTGAAATTGCAGACAGATTTCTGTCCCCTCTGTTAAAATGAACAAGTCGCCTACTGGCTGGAGGTGATATTCTATTGGAAGCTGTTAGTGGTGAAATTAAATTAGTAACAATGAGGTTAAACTGTTTGCTAAAGAACACAGCACACAAGTAATATGGAGACATGAACGGATCATTGTTAGTTGCTGTATATAACAGGGACATTTGCCTTAAACTTTCTTTTTCCTTACATGAAAAGCACCACCAACATGACACTGTTGGTGGTGCCGGTGAAGAGATGAAGGGAGTTGACTGAAGATCTGGATGGATGAGATGTGAAGCAGGGCTTTTGATGAGCTCAGTGAAAGGAACTCTGGGTACTGGGTGCAATCCTACTGTGTTTACAGTATGATTCTTGTTGTTCTGCCTATTGATACTGTATTGGGCTAGATCAGGTGCTCAATCAGTGATAGTGACAACTAGTATGTGCCTTCAGACAAACTTTGTCAGCAGTAATAAAAAAAGTTAAATTCATGCTTTGTATATTATTTTGCATTGTTTAAAGTCTTAGCAGGTAGTCGGTTTAACTTAAGTGAGGCTGTAATATATCCCCCTCACTTTTAATAGTGTCAGGTTGATTTGTATCATAAAACCTTAGTGAGCATTGTCCCCTTACTGTCCAGCTGTCAAAATCCAGAGGTGAGAGGATCTGAGTTGATAAAAAAGTTGATACACGCATCTGAGTTAACTTCAATTAATATTGAGCAGAAATACAAGCTAGTAGAGCTTTTTTTGCACAGTGTTTTGTTTTTCAGGCTATACCAGAGACTGCCTTATCTCATTACCTCAAAAGTGGTAATAAGATTTAAGAGCTGTCATCATGCTCACAACAGTTTTGTCCCCGTGGGCGTCTTAAAAATGCTCTATCTTTGGAAATTAAACATTGTTATCTCCCAATTCAATTACCTTAAATTCCAATTAATTCAGTTGAATTCAATTCAATTAGCGTCAGTATCATTTCTTCCCTTTTATAACAACACAAATGCTGATAGAGTGTTACACTGACTTCAGTCTGTTTGTGTTTCTCTTGTCTCCTCAGTGTGTCCGTGGATGTGGGATAACCTGACCTGCTGGCAGGCGGCCAATGTTGGTGAAGTTGTGGTGTTCAACTGTCAGGAGCTCTTCCATGACTTCATGGACCCTGTGGATGGTGAGAAGAACCAACAAATCAGCTGTGTCTCTCATTTGATTTGATCCAATTTGTATTTTCAATTATTAATTCCATTCAGTTTAATTCAACCTGAGGTATTTTTTTAATTTTCAGAGTTGGGGAAGGTCAGTCGTAACTGCACCGAGGACGGTTGGTCTGAACCCTTCCCTCACTATGCAGATGTCTGCTTCTTCTATGACAACACCACTAAACCTGTACGAACTCCTTAACCATGTCTAAATTTAATATTACATTTATCACACACACACACACACACACATGACTAACCCTCTGCCTCCAACATTAGGACATTTACTATGCCTCAGTCAAGGCCCTGTACACAGTTGGCTACAGCACATCGCTGGTGTCTCTGACTACAGCCATGGTCATTCTCTGCAGGTTCAGGTGAGCGTCACAAAGTCAGGATTCTCAACATTAATACATGGCTTGTTCTCCAAATTTTCTTTCATGTCAGTAAAAACTCAATTAAAATTTAGCCCAAGTGGGAAGAAAGAAAAACAGTGGGAGTGACAAAATCCATAAAAATGTGATTTTTGTTTTTACATTTACAGTTTTTTTTTACAACTGCATGATTTAATTTATTTGTCGGAGCTTTTAAGAATGAAAGATACGATTTGATGTATTTTGTCTTTGTTCTCTCCAGGAAGCTCCACTGCACCAGGAACTTCATTCACATGAACCTGTTTGTGTCCTTCATCCTGAGAGCCATCTCAGTCTTCATCAAGGATGGGGTGCTGTACGCTCAGGAAGACAGCGACCACTGCTTCGAACACACAGTTAGTCATCTTTTTCATATACTGTATGTATGGTCACTAATATACACACTATCTGTGGCTGATAAATTTCTTCTTCATGTTTTCCATCAACAAGACCATGTTGTTACCACTGCTGCTTGTTTAGTTATTAATGAAAAAAAATATTTTCAGTACACAAGGTTAATTATTTAATTAATTTAAATTTGAAGCAGATAATTGCTAAATGAGTACTTAATTGTTCTAAATGGTCCCTGCTGCAGGTTTGAAGTCTGTATAAGATGTTTGCAGAGTTTTGGCAGTTGAAAAATGTTATGTTATGTTATTAATTACATATTAATCGGTTCCAGAGGGGCATTGTTAACGAATTTCATTGAAGTGCAGCCACTCATTTTATAAAAGAAAGCATGCGTATAAAGTGTGATCAAGTGTGTTCTGTTTGAGATATAAAAAGAAGTACATAGCCAGAGGACTTGAAACACATCCACTCCTGTCTTTCCTGTTTGATATGCACCTTTGATGAACTTCAATCACATGCAGATGTTTACAAAAAGCAAATACGCTATTAGACGACTAATACTCCCTGATTACAAATGCAGAACAAGCTCTTAGCCTTTGTCTGGTAACAACACATTGCTCAGTGTTGTTAAGCAGGCATGATAAATAAACCTAATTAGGTACGCTAATGGCTTCAGCAAGGCCAGTGGAAATCTTCTACTAGAGGCTCATTAACATATCAATGGTTACTTTGCCCTTCTTTTTAACCCTGCTGCTACCTAAGTTGCTTTGGCAATCACAGGTTACCATTGTGACACCGTGGTACAGTGCTGTAATTGGTTGACCCCTGTAAGAATATGGACTCTTTCATTAACATGATTAAGTCCACCTGACATGTAGGTGGGTCTCTACTGTTGGCTGTGAAAACATTTTTATCCACATATAGATGCTAAATGCTTCATTTTGAGAGTAATTGCAGTGTGTTGCAACCCCGTCACTGCAGTGACAATGATTTCTGTTTACGCTGTGATTAACAGGAATTGAGGACATACGTCACTCTAACATTTATTGTCTTGAGCTTTTAAAAGACTGATAATCACACATGGCTTTAACATTTTTTAACAAAATGCTTTTACTGAGGATAAAACAACCAAGAAAGCCTATTTCCCATCTACACCAATAACATTTCCCTCTGCCTTTGCTCTACTAACAGACCTCCCTTGTGTTTCCCCATGCAGGTGGCGTGTAAAGCAGTGATGATTTTCTTTCATTACTGTGTGATGTCCAACTATTTCTGGCTGTTTATTGAAGGTCTTTATCTCTTCACTCTGCTGGTGGAGACTTTCTTTCCAGAAAGACGCTACTTCTACTGGTACACTATTATAGGATGGGGTGAGTTGTTATGGTGGAAAGTAGCACCTTCTCCTTCTGTTCATCATCATTTATTCCTCAATTTAAATTTTCAAAATGTAACTTACGTTCTGACTCTGAGGACAGAGAGCAGACCTGTCCCAGATGCCCTGAGAGGTCTGGGTGGTACTGTAACCAAATTTAACATTCTTCCTCTCCTGTTTCTGAAAACAGCTTGTAGTAGTAATCTTTGCTGTGATTAATGAATACCCGACTGTGTAAACAGGGTCACAACCACAAAAATATGATACATAATTGTTGAATGTTGGTATTTCCCAAAAGTATGTTTGGAAAAATGAAAAGTACTGTGATTATTATGACAAATGTACTGCCTTTTTGTCCAATGTATGTGATTACTTTTATTACAGGAACTCCCACCATCTGTGTTACTGTCTGGGCTGTTCTGAGGCTCCACTTTCATGACACTGGGTATAACTCCTCTTCAAATTTTAGATTCACTATTTGATAGGGAAAAAATGCATGTTCGCCATGTTGTTCATATTATATAAGGCACTTGAGAACCTAATGTATAAGAAAAGAAGCAAAAGCCTTTGGGTTGCTAAGACACAGAAGTCAACATTTTGTATTAAGCTAACTCTCTCAATTTCCTCTTCATCTTGGCAACTATACAATTTAAGATGGGGATTTGCAATTTCAGGAATTTAGGTGGACATATAAGGGAAATAACTCCCTTCACCACAGATAATTTATTTATGCTGACAATGTTTGTAAAATCATTGAAAGAATTTAATAAATTTGTTAACTGATATGTTGCATGGGATTAAGTAAGTAAGTTCACAATTTTTTGGCATGCAAATTAAACCTTTTGCTAGCCGTTTAACAAGCTTGTGTTCAGCTCATTTTTATCTTTTATCATTTCTTGTGGAAAATACACACTAGTCAGTGTAAGCAAACAAAGGGCATTCTGAATTATTGGACTGATTTTTCTAAGAAGGTTTAATTATCATTTTAGGCCTGCTTCCATTTTAAGTCATTTACCCCCTTCTGACACTGCCCTCCATCCTTCTTATTCTGCAAATAAACATTTGCTTGACATATTGTACTTAGTGTTGAGAGAAAAGGTTAATGATTATTGAAATGTGCTGTTCTCCTCCTCTTCCTCCTTTTTCAGATGCTGGGATACAAATGATAACACTGCCCTCTGGTGGGTGATCAAAGGACCTGTTGTGGCCTCCATTATGGTAAAACAGATGCTAATCTGTTTATTACAGTTTTCTTATTTCTTATTTTCTTCACATATCCATTGCTTAACTGGCTGAATTGTAATGTAAGTTTTGTGTTGGTTTTTCACAGATCAACTTTGTCCTCTTCATTGGAATAATCATCATCCTGGTGCAGAAGCTTCAGTCCCCTGACATCGGAGGAAACGAATCAAGCATTTATCTGTAAGTTACAACAAGCAAATTCCCTAACTCAAATGTTATGTAAAATTAAAAGTGTGTGTGTGTATATGTGTGTGTGAGATAGAAAGATGTGTCTCTAAAGATGTTGTCTTTGTTTTATTGTTGTGATGTCTTTGTGCTGTGTAGCAGCTGTGCTCAGAAATGCTTCAGTGAGCCCACACAGGCTGTTCAGCATTCGTGCAGGATGTCAGAGTTATCCACCATCACACTGTAAGTGTGTGCGTGTGGTGTGTCTTGTGTCGACTCCATGTGTGTGTATCTTTCACCAGTTTTTTTTTAATGATCTGGACTCCCAAATGCATACTCTCTCACACACACACATTTGTATACTGTACTTATGAGGAACCTCATTGACATAATGCATGCTCTATAGTCCTTATGATCATCACAGCTACCCTTACCCTGAATCTAAACTTTACTCTAATCTGAACCTTAAAACTACGTCTTAACCCTCAAACAGGCCTTTAAAGGTCTAGTCCAAAGTGAGGCAGACAAATTGTCTTTACAAAAACTCAAACTGGTCCTCACAAACCTCATACACACACAATATTACACGTTCACACATAATTTTATTAATCTAGAAAACGTAAAAATCTGTATGGTTTTAGATTTGGTTCAGAGTATAATTGGCCTTGTTCTGCTCCTCAAAAACAGCTGGGAGTCACTGGATTGCACTGTAAAAACCACCGTGTTGCACATTTGTGCCTTCCATTATTTTATTGTGTCATTTGTTGTGTACTTCTGTGTATTTCCATTCATTGTGTGTATGTCAGACACTATGTTTTACTGCATCATAGAGACACAAATAAGATACAGATGCAAATAATACTCTATGTGTAGTAGAAAATTTCTATTTTTAAAAGGAATTGTTTATTGACCCAATAAACAATTGCTTGGAGAGACTTGGAGAAAAAGACGCAATTGGATACCTTTTTGCTGCTTCAGCACCATGGACAGCACCATTAATGAATCAATTCACAGCACATTTAGGCCACTGATATTCCAAAGCCATGGTTGGGGCCATAGATTTCAACTTGCACAAATCTCAGTCAGATCAATGAGGCAGACCTAAAAAGAATCTCTGTGTGGTTAACAAGGAGCATGGGTTTTGGTCATTTCGCTAACAAGTCGCCTACTGTCTAAATGACTACAAAGATAGATTGTACATGTCAACAGTTGTGATTCTTGTCTCAGTCTCAATTTTGTGATTAGTTCACTAAATATAACTTTATCTTTAAGCTGGTCATATTCTATATTTATTGTTATCAAATCCTATAAAATCAATCACTCTATACTTTCTGACTTCCAGACAACATCCCCATGTCCATCAGTTCTTTAAAAATGGGTAACAAATGCATAGTTTAAAATTAAAAAGAAAAGAAAAAGAAAACGCTATGTAATTTTCTAAAAAAGCTGGGCACTGTAAACAAACAGGAGTAAATGGTGCATCTGTTGGGAACTATTTTCAGTAGCTGACAATTGTCCCCATTGCAACTGTGTAGCTCGTTAATGTGTTTTTAATAGTTTTTGGGCAACAATGGTGCTTTATTGCAGTTGTTGTAGATTAAGATATCAGGCTTTGGCTACTCAGACAATCCTTGTTAGTAGGATCAAATCATTATTAGTTTTGGTCTTTTCATGGGATTTCTTGACAATAAGAAGAAGAAAAAAATACTGTGCCTTATATTTAAATGTAAACACTAAACATAATCATATAATTGTAACTGCTCCATTTTAATACATTGATGCCTTGATTGAACTTGAAGATTAACAGGGATTCATGTATTTGTTTAATTTGTGGCTTGACTAAAAACCTGCGTGTAAATGATTAGTTTACTATACAGTAGTCAGAAAATGTGTCATAATTGCTATAGTAGCTCTGTTCTTGCATCACGTCCAGCTGACCAGCACTAGTGAGACATGGCTTTGATTTGTGTTTGACTTACATTTTATTAAACTGTTTTTGTATAGGCGTCTGGCGCGGTCCACCCTCCTGCTCATCCCCCTGTTTGGTATTCACTACACTGTGTTCGCCTTCTCACCTGAAGATGTCAGCAAGAAAGAGAGACTGGTCTTTGAGCTAGGACTGGGATCCTTCCAGGTATGATTTAAATACCAGATGATAAAGGAGAGAACATACTGATGCTAATAAATCATCTGAGTATAAAAAAGAAAAGAGGCTCTTCAGGAGAATGATAGTGATATTCAAATCTAGTCACTCACTATCCACAGCTATGCAGCAAGCTAAACACACTGGCAATAAAAGTTGAAGGACAACAGTTGGCCTTTGAAGTTTTACCTAAAAGCAGTTGTAAAATGTCAAGGGACAATGTGTCTTGTCCCAGGAAGAAAAAAAGAACAAACAATCAAATTAATTAAATTGACATTCACTAGTTCCAGCTTCTCAAATATGAGGATTTGCTTCTTTTCTGTGTGTTATCTGACAGTAAACTGAATTTATTTTGGTTTTGGACTGATGGTAATACAAAATAAGCAATTTTAATCACTTTTGGGAAACTGTGATAGGATGTTTTAAATTTTTTTCTTACATTTTATTTACAATGTGATTTGATTAATTATTTTACATATTCATTTATACCACAAACAAACTTAAGTTGCAGCCCTAAATGTTATGCTTTCATTTTTTATATGAAACATCTAAATCTTCTATTAAACATGTTTAACTGCCTGAGGACACAGCATTATGTAAAAAAAAAATACTAACATTTACCAACATGGGCAAAACAATCATTCTCCTCAATACCCTATATTTCTGCCAATTTGTATGAATAAAATATTGGATGTTGACCCTTCTGCAAACATAGAAAATGGCAAACAAATCTTTAGAGGGAAATACACTCTTCCTCCTGAAGAGCAGCTCCATATTCCTTTATAGAAAATGTTACAGACTGGTCAACATGATGTGCAGTTTACTGACTGAACTTTACAAACCCTGGATACTGAAGTTGAAGTTTTTTAAACAGATACATCTTTAGAGCTGTCAGCACACAGCATTTTGTAGTATAACTAGATGACTGAACGTTTGAAGGTGTGTCGTTCCTCACAATGATGTAGTGAGTGCAGTTTTTCATGAATCTTAATCTGTTATTCTCTTATTTTTTGTCTCTTTTCTCCCCCTCAGGGCTTTGTTGTAGCTGTCCTCTACTGTTTCCTCAATGGAGAGGTAAGCTTTGGTCCCTTTTCATAAACAGAAATGCATTTTTGATGCACTCAAATTTTAGGATAAATGTCTCTAAATATGTGGACTGATTATCAGTCTGTTTATCAGTAACTACTCATTAGTGCCTGAGTCCCAGTCATTTAGGAACTTCTCATTAACTAACCAGTCATTCCTCATTCATTCCTCATTTGTTCCTTAGTAACTAATTACGTTTTTGTGTATCTTAAAAGTGTTACCAATATAATTACAATAATTATTAACCCTAACAACTACTTTTAACACAATTAGAATTTTAATTTATATAGTGAGGAAAATAAGTATTTGAACACCCTGCTATTTTGCAAGTTCTCCCACTTAGAAATCATGGAGGGGTCTGAAATTGTCATCATAGGTGCATGAAAAAAAAAAAATCCAGAAATCACAATGTATGATTTTTAACTATTTATTTGTATGATACAGCTGCAAATAAGTATTTGAACAATTGTCTATCAGCTATAATTCTGACCCTCAAAGACCTGTTGGTCTGCCTTAAAATGTCCACCTCCACTCCATTTATTATCCTAAATTAGATGTACCTGTTTGAGGTCGTTATCTGCATAAAGACACCTGTCCACCCCATACAATCAGTAAGAATCCAACTACTAACATGGCCAAGACCAAAGAGCTGTCCAAAGACACTAGAGACTAAATTGTACACCTCCACAAGGCTGGAAAGGGCTACGGGGAAATGTCCAAGCAGCTTGGTGAAAAAAGGTCCACTGCTGGAGCAATCATTAGAAAATGGAAACATGACTGTCAAGCTCCCTCGAACTGGGGCTCCATGCAAGATCTCACCTCGTGGGGTCTCAATGATCCTAAGAAAGGTGAGAAATCAGCCCCAGAATTACACGGGAGGAGCTGGTCAATGACTTGAAAAGAGCTGGGATCACCGTTTCCAAGGTTACTGTTGGTAATACACTAAGACGTCATGGTTTGAAATCATGCATGGCACGGAAGGTTCCCCTGCTTAAACCAGCACATTTCAAGGCTCGTCTAAAGTTTGTCAATGACCATTTGGATGATCCAGAGGAGTCATGGGAGAAAGTCATGTGGTCAGATGAGACCAAAATAGAACTTTTGGTCATAATTCCACTAACCGTGTTTGGAGGAAGAAGAATGATGAGTACCATCCCTACTGTGAAGCATGGAGGTGGTAGCATCATGCTTTGGGGGTGTTTTTCTGCACATGGGACAGGGCGACTGCACTGTATTAAGGAGAGGATGACCAGGGCCATGTATTGCGAGATTTTGGGGAACAACCTCCTTCCCTCAATTAGAGCATTGAAGATGGGTCGAGGCTGGGTCTTCCAACATGACAATGACCCGAAGCACACAGCCAGGATAACCAAGGAGTGGCTCTGTAAGAAGCATATCAAGGTTCTGGCGTGGCCTAGCCAGTCTCCAGACCTAAACCCAATAGAGAATCTTTGGAGGGAGCTCAAACTCCGTGTTTCTCAGCAACAGCCCAGAAACCTGACTGATCTAGAGAAGATCTGTGTGGAGGAGTGGGACAAAATCCCTTCTGCAGTGTGTGCAAACCTGGTGAAAAACGACAGGAAACGTTTGACCTCTGTAATTGCAAACAAAGGCTACTGTCCCAAATATTAACATTGATTTTCTCAGGTGTTCAAATACTTATTTGCAGCTGTATCATACAAATAAATAGTTAAAAAATCATACATTGTGATTTCTGGATTTTTTTTTTTAGATCATGTCTCTCACAGTGGACATGCACCTACAATGACAATTTCAGACCCCTCCATGATTTCTAAGTGGGAGAACTTGCAAAATAGCAGGGTGTTCAAATACTTATTTCCTCACTGTATATATATATATATATATATATATATATATATATATATATATATATATATATATAATATATAATCTGTCTCCTCCTGATGGAAACTTTATATTATCTAAACTATATGTAATATATAACTGCAAGACTCTGACATTTGCACTCAAATTAATTAAAATTAAACAAAACAAAAACAAATTGAAAACATGCAGCACAGGTCTAACCTAATTGCTGACCTCTGATGTAAAATATGAAGACTTGTATATTATAGTTTATATTATATAACCTTTACTAACTGTTACGAATGCTTCACAGGAATATTAAATGTTGACAAATATATGAATACACACCTAATGTCTTAAACTGTCACCCACTGGAGCTGGTACAGCTTAAAGTACATTAAAAAAATGACCTTGTGAAGTTTCTCCCTGAAGGTGCAGTCGGAGATCAAGAGGAAATGGCGCAGCTGGACGGTGAACAGGTACTTTGCTGTGGACCTGAAGCAGCAAAGGCACCCTTCGTTGGCCAGCAGTGGAGTGAACGGCGGGACTCAGCTGTCGATCCTCAGCAAGAGCAGCTCCCAGATTCGCATGTCCAGCCCACTGGCGGAGAATGTCAACATCAGCCTCCCAACCTGAGCGTCTGATTGGCAGGAGTCAACTTCAAGGTGCCGTTCCACTTATGTACATCCAGACCAACCAGAGCAGAACAAAGTGACCCCTCATAACTCTTACATTCTATAGGTAGGCCTTCTGAAAATGAGATATTTCTGAAAGCATTTACTGGAGATTCTTTAGAGGTGCATAGCTGACTACTTATAACCTCATTTGAAAATACAATATTATTTTTTTGAGTATTTTAGTTGACTCTGATTGCGATCTTTCCCGATTTATGATTGATATCTTGACATCTTAACTGACAAATTCCACTACATAGATTAAAACAGAGACATAATAGAAATTTCCTTTCTACCAATGTTTTCTATTTAAAATGTTTATAATTTATAATAATATTGATAGGGAGTTGTTGCCAAAAACAGTACCAACTGTAAAAAAAAATAAAAAATAAAATAAAAAATAGTGAACAGTTAAACATCAAATGTAGGGAGTCATATGTTTGTGTTTAAAGTAGATGTGCTTCAAAGTGCCATACAGGTTGCCTGACTGGATCCTCTTACAGGATGTTTTTGCAGTCCAAAGTTGAATAATAACCGCGTTCGACTTGCTTGTACAAATGCTCAGTGTTTAAATGTTTCATCTTAAATTTAAAGATTTTTCTACAATCAGCCGTAAGTACAGAGTATGTCAAAAGATAAATGGGTGGGCCCATGGACTTTGTAAATAATTACCGTTACGATCAGGAACACAGTATTGTAATGACCTTTTACAAACAAAAGGAATTGGAGCCTAAATCTGTAGATTCCATCACACATCCCAGAAGATCCTGCCCCCTATATTCTGACAATTTTTTTATATTAAATAAACACAGTATTTGAAAGAACATAGTGCCAAAATGAATGAGCACTGTAGGGCAGTGGTTTAATCTGAGGGGTTGTAAAATGTCAGATTCAAGTTAGAAAAGAAAATCAACATTTTTCGTCATTAAATTGTGTTTATTAGCTATTTTTCATGTAAAACCGGATACTTTGATGTCTTTAGGCTTCTAAAAATATTCAAACTAAAGCATCTGAGAAAGTAAAATCAGGCTTAGCTTGAAGTGCTCACAGCTCATAAACATGTGTGACTTTTTAAGAGGGGTCTTGATTTGACTTTGAATTATTTTAAATGATCACAAGACAAACTATAGACCATCTGGCAATGGGATCACACCAGCTGCAAAGCCAAATCCGGCCAGGAGTGTAAACTGGGGGGGGCAAGGCCCCTTCTTTCTACTACTTTCTGGTGACCTTGCGTGTCTTGCAAGACATGCCCTGTGTAGCATTGAAGTGCTAGGATTGGCCAGGCGTCTATGCTCCCACATTCAGGTCCTGTCCCCAAACAAATTAGGCCATCCTGACCCTAACACTCAAGGTCAATGCCTACCCCTAACCATCTTGCCTAACCACTCAGCTGCTACGCAGGTTGTGTCTTGCCAAGAAAAGTGGGATTTATGATGCGTCCTGACAGCTAGTGTCAGTAGTTTCCTCCAATTGATTTCCCTCTCACAGACTTCTAACATAATGTGCCATTTAGTGGATGCTTTTACCCAAAGCTCCTCATAGTGCCATGAGTTTATATGTACAGCATTGTATTGTAAGCAGCAAAAATCAAATCCTCAGCATGATCTTAAAAATAACAGGACTCTTTGTCTTTGTCCTCTTTTCTCTAAGCTTCAACCCATTGTGCCATAACAAATTGCTCTTCATTTAAAAAAAGAAAGAAATAATGAATCATCTCCTACACTCATATTCCAAAGTGCCTATAGTCAGTCTTAAATAGTTATCACTTCTATTTCCAGTACATTAAACAGATATCTTAAAGTTAGTAGTAACATTCATTACTACATTTCCTGCAGAGAATGTATAGAATGGTGTGTTATTATTGTGGATTGTATTGCAATCCTTCAAGTGAGTCAAAAGAGTCCTGCTTTGTTATTTTTTTCATGATGAGTTTGACAAGAGTTGTGTAATAGCTCCACATAACTGCTATCATCTATTCAAGATAGTCCGTTTCAATTCAGCACCAATTTCAAACACAAAAACAGCTTCAGAACAATATATGTTGTAACGGTCAACACAAAATGCTTTAATGTGACAGCTTTTGACAATCGCAGAGTGCCCATTTTCTCTTTCTGTCTTTTTTGTTTGTGCACAAACTAAGCTAACAAACAATAAATGTTGGGGTGAGGAAATAATTTAATAAGATGACATGTGATACGTACAGGAGGATTTATTAACAATATTTACTCAACATATTTATTTTTTTGACTGTCATCTGATCGGATTACAAGAATGTAGTATCTTTGAACAATATCTGGAATATTGTTGAACAGAAAATGATGTATATTTATTTACCATAAACTGATTCCAATGCATAGTACACTTATGTGTCATTTAGTAGTATGCCTGATGTAGGATTTCATAACATTGATTGATATTGACTCTCTTAGTGAAAGTGCCATAAATGTGTGACAGCTGGTGAGATGTGTGGAATAAAGTCTCATTTCTGATTTTGAAGAAAACAAAAAACACTCACAGGAAATTGCTGTCCAAAGCTGCAGAGGGTATTGTGAAAAATAAAACACAAACATAAACTCTAAAAAGTGAGATAAAACATACACACCAGTGAGGAGATGCATCAGTTTTATGCATTTACTTGGCTGCTTTTGGACAAAACAATGTGTAACAAGACACTATCGAATGAACTAGAGATAGAGGTTTAATTAGGAAGTGGAACAACTGCAACAGATGAAACACAATGTGTGTATGAGAGTGTGATAAAAAACACTCTGCTGCTGCTTATGTGTTCTATCACCAGCTGAGTCTGAATCGGCTCAGATGGAAACGACCATGTCTAAAACCTGTTACTGTCTGTAAAAGAAGAGTAGACAACTCCTTACTTTACTATGTATGCGCTGTATATTTGTTTACCACAAGGTGGAGTCAAAGTCTTAGAATTTTGGTTTGACAGTTTTATAGAAAGGGGGACGTTTGACTGGCATTGATTTGCTTTTTGAGCCTTGTACTTTGGATTTTGGATGAAATAGGGGTAGGGCACTTGAATGCACCATGCTCAACATTGTTGACATCTATGTTTTGTGATTTTTCTCTACACAAATCAACAAACAAGCCTACAAATTAGGATTTTCTAAATCAGCACTGATCCCCAATTAATTCTAGAATTTTCTTCCTTCTCTCTCTAATTTCTAAATTTACTGAGATGCGAGTAAAAATTGAGAATTGGGGGCACCTTTGAAAGATTAATACCACTTTCATGTGTGTAAGCTAAATATTAGGCTACAGCCAGTAGCCGGTTAGCTTAGTACAAAGACTGGAAGCGGGATGAAACAGCTAGCTGGCTCTGTCGACAGGAAATACCTCACTTAACTTCCTGTAAAACCACAACATGTATTTCCACTCTTCTGTTGTTGTGCAGATTAAACAAACAAGATGTAGGCCTAGGCCTAACGTGTGTGTCCACTAGCTACTATCTACTAGCTAGCTGTTTAACCTTAGCTAGTGTATATTGGCTAACTAATAGCTACATTATCACTAGCTAACTGCCCCACTTGACCTTCCTCTCAGCAAGAAAGCAAACATTTCATGTTTTTCCAAAAATGACAAACTATTCCTTTAAAGGTAACTATCCTGTGTGTGTGTGTGTTTGTGTTTGTGTGTGTGTGGGTGTGTGTGTGAGTTGATTGCCGACAAATTTTTGAATGTACTGATGTTGCTCAGCTGCTCTTACATGTCGCCTGCTATCAATTTGCCATGGTGTACAAATTATGTCTTTTCTTGATTATATGTACAGTACACTGTAGATGTATATTTTTGGCACACAGGTCGGTGGACCTCTTGACCTCTTGATGTTTGTGACCGTGTTTTTGTACATTTATGTTAATGTAACAGTTTTTAGAGTGAGTATGTTTGAAAGGTGGAGAGAGTGTATACTGTAGGCATGCATATCTAATGACAAGCATTAATGAGGATATAAGTAACTTAAATGTCAAAAGAATATATATAAGACCTCATCCATATTATGTTCTACCTGTGACAGTGTGTCATGTGTAACATGCGTTCTGTTGTCCTAAATTCATGTCCCAGGTTGTGTAAATTTAACTGCAAAATAAATCTATCTGGTAAATTGTTGTTTTTTGTGAAGATTTGCTTTATTTCGCTTAGCTATCGCATCCCATATCCCATATTGTCATACCTGCCCAGGGACTACAGGTGGAAATTAGCAATTGTTGTTGTGCATTGTCCCTGTTTCAAATAAAAACATTTCTATTCTATTCTATCCATTAAAATGGACAGTGTGCAGATTTGGCAGCACTACGTTGCTACTTTTTATCATTAGAGGAAATTGTCTTTTGGCTGAATAAGATGCTTGTTTAAAACCAATTAGTTTAATATAAGGAGAAGCATACGACAGACCAATTTGCTACTACTCTTTCCAAATTTCCATCCAAATCAAGGTTCAAGGTACATATATTCTCTCAGTGGCAGACTTATCACCACAGCACTTTGGAGTAAGCTCTGGCTACCCCACACATTCATTCTGGGATAGAAAAAAATCTAGCTTCATCTAGTTATACAGTACCTTTTTGACAGATGAAGAAAAAACTAGCTTATAAATATTTACAAATACAGTGTTTCAAAGATGGCTCATCAAAACAGACAACTTTTAAAATAAGAAGTCTTTTAAGACATGACATACCCAAGATATGGCAGCTTCATACACACACATACACACACACGCAAACAGACAGCCTTAAATACATTTGCTCAGTTCCCCTGGATCTTCTTGATTAAAAATGTCTCTCTAGCAACAGCTGAATTGCTGGGGAAAAACAATTAGCAAATTCAGTCCATATCAGTCCTGCACATATTTTCAGCCAGCAAGGAAATAATGAAACTGTTTAGTGCAGCACAAAATAATTGAACAAGTTAACCTCATTTTACACAATTAAGCAAAGTTCATCAACATTCATTGTTTCCACATCCGTCTCTACATAATAATGTAAACAGAACCATGTAAAAGTCATCCTCCTGAAAGCTCTGGGCCACCTCTGTCTATACTGTTGTCTTTCCACAGTGTCACCATGGCATCCTCACAAATTGAGACCCAGTGTAAGATGTGTGTTGTCATGGTCATTGCTGCTGCAGACACTGATATATATTTTCTCAATAACTCACCATTGTTTATTAAGCTCCCCTGGCAGAGGGGTTGTTGAATTAATGCCATCAGCAGATTGAGCTTTGCATCTGATAGTTTACTTGACATTGTCACATTATCACAACAACTTGTAAATTCATGGATGTTCTCCTAAAAATCATACTGAAGAGATGTGGCCACTAGAAGGAGGCCACCCAAGCCCCCCGCGGGCTCGAACTGTGACCTGAGTGATACTTCGCTTGGCTGGGGTAGGAGGATTTTGATTGTGACACTTCCACAGCCATCTCCGCAACTCTGTTTGGACCTGTGGACAAACACATAACTAACTAGTTTTGTTAAAGAAATGTTGTTTAAAATGTACTTGTGTAAAATGTAATTGAGCCCAGTGGCAGTATCAGAAAAAACACTGTAGCATTAACAAATTGCAGAAACAGATGTTACAGCTTTATGTAGTTTGTTCTTGCCTCTTTCTGTCTGTCTGTCTGTCTGTCTACGATGTATGTTTGCAGGACTTTGTACGACAACATTATCACCTACTTTTACTTACCTCTCCATTCATGAAACAGTAAAGCAGTGCCACCACAAAACCCTGCAACACAAGAGACATGGTGATTGTTTTCATAGCATAACACTACAATCATATATACACACTCCACTTAAATCACTACAGTTAGTGTTGATAGTATGTACTGTACATGTATAGTCAGCCTCAAACATAAGAGAAAAAAGTTATAGCTCTTGGGTGTAAATATCTCAGATAATGTGATTATGGAAAATCTGTCTCAGATTTGGACTGATTTTAAGCTTTAACAAAATTGTTCAGGCCATAAGATGTTCCTTAATTTTACACAAATTTCCAGTGACAAATAAAACATTTGATAGTTTTAAAATGTAAGTTTAACTACATCTCTAAATTTAACAGATTTATATTTTTGGTTAATATTTTAGATGTATTAATTTTATGAAATGTGTCTGGCTGTCCGAATTGCGAGCCCAAACTTTTTTTAGTCAATGTGCCGAGCTCAAGATATGACCTTTGTCAGATACAAATGAACCATCAACGCGATGAGTCGTGAATACAGAAATATTACCAGCCTAAAGAGGTGTTCCAAATTCTATTGAAACTCTAACATCCCCAGTTAAAGTTTGGTTATGCCCCATCACTCCCTCCCTTTATTTCCTGTATTCTCTCAACTGTCACATCTTAATAAAGCCATACAAATATATCAAATTAAAGGTAAAGATTATGTTAACAAATGAGATTGAATTTCAGAAAATGGCGACACTTAAATAGAACAGAGTTATTAGTAACACCTTTGCTTTTCCTTCTATGAGTCAAATATCTGCTGTGAATAAGGACTGTGTTTGAGAGCATCCTATGGCAAGCAGTTTATTGTTGCTAACTTTTTGTGATTAGTGTTAATTTAGTCTTTAAGTCTGTTTTTTGTGTTCTGCTCCCTCTCTATTTTTTTTATACCTGAAAGGATCCCAGCCCCAGCTCGATGTAGAGTCTGGCTGCCACTCCAGTGTTCTCAGGCAGGAAGGCGAATACTGTGTAGTGCATCCCAAACAAAGGGATGAGGAACAAGGTGGATTTAGCCAGCCTCCTGAGGGAAACAAATCAGGAGGAGTGAAAGAAAGAAGAAAAGACATCACTCCAGGTAATGTAAAGGCACAACCTCTTGCTAATCCATCTTAATTGGCTTCTTCCTCTGAGCAATGGGTCTTTCATGAACACATAATCTTCTGGCTATTTAGAGATTTTTGTTTTTTTTCATCTTTGCTCTTTTTAGTCTTACGAAGTGGGTGGGGATCCTTTGAAACAGACGATGTCACATACTCCCATCCACCAATCATAATAAAGCCACTTTGACTGATTGTCCTAGATTTGTTTGCCAGTGTCGCCTTGCCAATGTCAATCAACTCAAATGCTAAAGCAAATTAGCTTAGTGTTTCAGTCTTAGAGTAAATAATAACTAACAATGTTTTTGTTTGCTCTGACATTAATTGTTGCTTCCTAATGTTTGATGTTAAAGAGAAAATTTGAAAGTTTTCAGGTGCCTTTAAAGTAAGATGATCATCTCAACAACAAAAAACTGAATATGTAGTAATAATGGCTTTCACAGTTTGTTGCACAGTCACCTTTATCAGTGTCAGTCTAATCAGTGTTTCAGTTTTAAATGCCAGAATGCATTATTACGCCAAGTTTTATCAAAGGTAGACCGGATTTGATAAATTGCAAATCCTCACTACACAAACCGACCTTTAAAACTACACCATCATCAGTGGAATAGATTAAAATGTCAAAACACAGAACTCTGATGCATTGTGCTCGAAGTTAGTTCAAATCAGATTTGTGATGACTGACTATTACACTATTGTGTAAATGTTTTTTAATTGTGGTGAAATAAGATTATTGCACCACCTCTGCACAATACATCCCACAAATTACAAAATCACAACCACCCCTGATTAGTTCTACTGTCTTATTATCTTAATCCTGTTTTTCTCGTGTTTATTCTTTCATGTTACAAATATGGTAAAACAAGCAGGGCAGTTGGCACATTTCCACATTTCACAGCCAGTTCAAAAAATAAAGGCCTTTAATAGGATTGTGTCAGTCTTTTGTCACACTTGAGATCCGTCTGGATCAGATTCATAATTGTAAGACAGAGATGAAGCTTTTGAAAGTGTAAAACATTCATTGAACTGGTGGAGCATTCATGTAGCCCTGCGATGCAGCAGACATCTATTTCTGTTATCCGGTTCTATTTCTATGTGCTGCTGTCATTGTAATTTAATTCAGCTGAGCTGGAATCTGAACCATCCCAATTTTAAAAGGAAGATAGATTCACTCCAGTAAAGCAGTATTTCTGGGCCCTAGAGTAGACTTTTAGAGGCAACATTTTCTCTCTTAAACTGTGAGGAAGACTTTAGCATTGTATCAAGAGTTTCACTGATTCATTCTCCTTTCTTTCTCCATACTAAACCCTTCAAAGTTTCTCACTAAGCAGTTTTACCATTTTCTTTAACATTTTAGGAAGAACACAATTATTTGAAATCTTACTGAATATTTTGTTTGTGAGAACTTTTCAATATTTACATTTATTCTTGCAAGGTGCTGGCTCGCAGAAAGATGCAAGCCAGCATTTTTTATAAAACCTGAAATAAAAAATTGCATCAGAATTATGAATGCACAGCTTTTCCAACATATTTTAACTAGACTAGTTCATCTTTCCCTTTTGGTCACTTTGTGTTTTTTTGTGATCAAATGTTTTTTTATTTGTATTCTACAAATTAAAGAAAAATCACAAACAAACCACAGGCAAAACACTGGAAAATAAGAATGTGTCCCAAGGCCAGAACATACAGAGAGGAAAGAACGTAACAGAAAGAGTGACGTCCACAGCTTACAAATAATACATGCAGAAAACAGACATTAACAAACATACATAAACAGACACACACACAGAGACAAAAACAAAACAGGGGACCAATCACACATGCAAACAGAAGCGAACAGAAGTAAAGACTGTAACACAAATTCACCGCATGGATTTTTCCTGGGGCTCCATAAATTCGAGCCATGGATAGTTCCATGTATACAACATCCAAAAAAGAAAGGATCAATGTACGAACAGATAAGTCATGAGGTGGCTTCCAACAGGTTGCAATCATTTTCTTAGCAGATGTAAGTCCAGCAAACACAGCACGCTTTTGAGCTCTAGAGAGCTGGAAAGCCGACAGCTAATTCAGAACCAAAACATAGACAGTAATGGGTACAGCAACACCAATCAAGGCGGTCTAACCAAAAGAAGTTATATACCTTGAGCTTTTATTAGACAGAAAGTGCATAAAGGGCAGTTAATTATTTTCATATGGTGCATTTTCACTGGGGTGAGATATGTCCTATGAATGAAGTGGACTGGATTGCGAGATACTTCTGGGATGTTAGACCATCATGCCAGTCAAGATTGATACTCAGGTCTGGGCAATCGCGTGCCCAGTTCCTCTTAATAGAAAGGGCAGAGCGGCCAGATATCACTAAGAACTGATAAATCCTGGATACCATACCAACAGTTTTTATGCTGCACAGTAAATAACTTCTGAAGAGGATGAATGGGCAAAGGCTTTTGCCAGGGAACACCATATGCCTTGAGTGCCGACCTTAACTGAAGGAAAAAGAAGAAAAAAAAAGGAGTGTGGTTGATTGAATGCATTTTGTAAGTCAGAGAAGGGTAACAAGCCAACCTTGCTAAAAATGTCTTTTAGACAATGAACTCCCCTTTGTTCCCACTGTGGAGCTGTTATCGGCCTCCCACCAATCAGGAGTGCTGTATTATTGAATAATGGATGGAAAGTGTTCCAGTTACAAGCTATATGGCAGTATGTTTCAGCTAATCTACAAGTTGAGGGATAATGGGGCCGAAGCATAGCTGGCACTTTTTGTTAGAAACATTGACAAAAAGAACGTCACAGAGGGACCAAGGCTCTGCCATAGCACTTTTCAAGGTACGCCAGCGAACATAGATATCTGGATTAAACCAGGTAAGGAGGGGTCCTAACACAAAGGACCAGAAATACTGTTTAAAATTGGGAACTGAAAGGCCACCATCCCCTTTCCTCCTGTGTAGAGTAGACATCTTAAGTTGTTGCGGTTAGCCTTTCCAGATAAATTTAGATACAGCTGATTGTAATTTACACTAATAGCCAGCAAGAGGGGAGAGAGGTAGCATAGAGCTCACAAAATTAATCCTTGTTAAACACGTCTAACATTATGCTAGTCTCATTATTAAGATTTAAATATCAGCGTTAAACAGGCTCAGGGGTTAATAGCTAGAGCACTCTGTAGGATCCTTATCCTTTTTCAAGAGTAAGAAAATTTTAACAACCCTTCTATTCTGTACAATTCTGAGGAACTTTTACTTTACTTGAGTATACTTATATGCTATTTTATGATTAATTTAAGAAACATTACAGTATATACATTTGTTACAATTAGCCACATAAATCAAAGCAGTATATGTGCTAGAGTCCTGTAGCCACTGGCATTGTGCAATGCGGCTAGGAAAGATCATCCTTAAAAAACTGATTTTATTGCTTTAAACTGCATTATTTTCAAGTTTGTGATCGTAAGAAATGGTATTGTAAAATAAAATAAAATATTTAATATTTTAAATGGTGTACTGTAAGCTACATTCCTATGGAAAGTTGTCATTCCTGTGAACATTTGAACGGCTACACATTTCCTCTCTTGGCCCATTGTCCTCCATTAGTGCTTTCAGTCAGAAAACATTTGATTCTTTCATGTTCAAGCCTACTGACATGTTAGTTCTGATTAATGTCCATTTGAAAACAGCAGGTGTCGGGGGAAGGTTGTCAGCTGGATCGCTCCCTGCACTGCTGTGTTTGTGGTATTGTACATCTAAATGTATGTGCCACAGATGTGTAAGATGAGTAAGAAAATTTTAACAACCCTTGAGAATTTGCCATTTTTAATTGGAAAGTTAATCATGTCAAGAAGGAAAGGGCCCAACTGTTCCCAAAAAGTTGCATGGAATTCAGGGGGAATCCCATCAAAGCCTGGTGATTTTCCTTTTTGCATATTCTGTACTGACACACTTAATTCTTCCATATTGACCATTTTTTCCACGCTAGCTGATTCCTCTGCTGATAGCCGAGGCAAGTCAAGCTAATTTAACAAGCTGTCACAGTGGGATTCATGCAAAGTAACAGATCAGATTCATACAGATTGGAGCAGAATGTCTAAAAGGATTCATTTAGTTTGACAAGTTCAGATCTAATATTAACATCTGAGGATTTAATAGCGGGAATATCTGCAAAATAATCACTGGATCTTAATCTCATAGCAAGAAGGTGACTAGATCTAGCACCCTGAAAGTAATAGCGATGCCTTGTTCTGTGAATTAGAAATTCAAATTTCTGTTTCAGAATGTTGTTTATTTCTTTCTTGACTAATGATTGTTCTAAAGATATTTTATCGTAAAAGTATTTTTGTAACAATAAGTCTAGTCTGGAGAACTCTGCTTTAAGGTTTTGTGTTTTTTACAGTTAAAAACTGTACTGTAACTGAACTTTCCAGATTAATATAATTACTGTTTCTAAAAAATAAAATTACAAAAAATAAAAGACCCTTTCATTGTAACCCCAACCGGTCGTCAGACACCGCCTACCAAGAGCCTGGGTCTGACCGAGGTTTCTGCCTAAAAGGAAGTTTTTCCTCGCCACTGTCGCACTTTTGCTTGCTCTGTAGGAAAATACTAGAACTGTTGGGTCCTTGTAAATTCTGGAGTGTGGTCTAGACTTGCTCTATCTGTAAAGTGTCTCGAGATAATGCTTGTTATGAATTGATACTATAAATAAAATTGAATTGAATTGAATTGAATCATAAAACTCTTATATCTTATAAAAGAAACAGTATAAATATATTGTAATGTGTGATTTATCAGTTTGCGGCATTATGCAATACAAACCACCACTATTGTAAACTCCACACACAATTGGATTCTTGAATATAGAAACTGTTATCTATCTTTTTGTTTTTTATCATTTCTCATCAGGTCAGATAGTTAAATGCCAGAGAGAACTGTAAGCTAATTAAAATGGAACGCCACATATGACGCATTTTGTTAAGTTTAGGGAGCTCTGAAGTCAAGCCTGAGTTAGCTGATTGGTATCAGCGGTTTCTTTCATTTATATATTACAATCAGTGGTCCTTTTATCAGCTGTTTGGATGTTACCTCCCAGCAGGATCTTTGAGAGTGACTTTTCTACCAAACCTAGCTGTGTAACCCAACCCGTTCTCACTCCAAACTTGTAAAACACAGACGTTTGGGCAGTGGCTGTCCGTGTGTGATGCCACAAAAAAGGCACCCTTTGGCATATGTGTACAATGTACTGGGGAGAGCAGCATGTAGACGCGGTTTAGCGAGTAGCAACCTGTTCTCAACCTGTAACCATGTTAAAGTTCAATTTCCATGTGTGAGTGACTCTGGAGGAACTCTGAATATAGTTTAGTTTTTTTAAGAGGGACAGTTTTTACGGTCTTGGTCCAGTTGTGTTAGTACGTTGTGACTTACATAAAGTGTCTGGTGTCATTATTCCCGGCCATTGCTGAAGATTTAAGCTTTTCAACCAGGATCCGGATCACGTTGATGAAGATGCCTACGTTGACCTGATAGAAACACATGCACATGTATGCACATTTATCCAAATAACAAAATCCACAGTAAGTGAGAAAAAAAATCTGACAATATTTCGGTGCTTCTACAGCTGTGAAAACCTGCCAACGACAGTCAACTGAGTGAAAAATTACTATTAATTTTATCTACTCTTGTGGCATCCTAGCTATAATGACTTACTAGAAATACCAACCTCTACATTGTTACTACTTACCAATTACAAATAATGTTACATTTCCATGCCTTGTGTAAGAGCAAATTAGTCTCCTTAGTATAAATAGGAACCAGTCTTTGGTTCCTCAGGTGCAACCCAGAAGCACGTACAGTTTTTGACCACACAGAGAGACAGACACACACACACACACGGACACATGCATAGAAACACCACACAAACAATACATAAAAGCAGTAATTTGTCTGGACTATTAACTTATGTCTCATGAAAATGAATAGAGCCAACGGTGTTAACTGCAAATATGACTTGAACTTTCGTTGATCAAAAAGGTAAAATGCGTAAATTATTCTACCCGTGGAAAGGCACCTCAGGGGTTTAAAGATTGGGCATAGCTTCTACACCTTGTTTAAGAATCAAGTACGCTACTACACTTTATTCAGAGAGAAAGAATTATGTTCAGCATACAGGATTCTACCACTGTGCCCGACCAAAAAAAGGAATAATAGCCGGAGAAATGTGAGAGTAACTTGTAAATGTGTCATGCCAAACAGTTAAGTAAAGCCTTTAAAAGTATTCGGATGTTGTGGACATTACATTCTTCTTCAAAACTCTTATTATTGTAAACTGCATGAAAGCAAGAATGGAGAGTTCGACAGACGTAGCAACTGTAACTGAGAGGAGCGGAGCTTAGCCGAAAATGATTTACTAGAGGTACAGTTTCACTTACCAGCAGGGTGGCTGTTATTGGTCCTTTGATAATCCACCAAATAGGAATATTGTCTGTGTCATCCCAGCAACTACAATTAGAAATTCAATTCATGAATTCATGTTACACTTAAATTAGACACTGCATTAATTACTACTACTACTACTACTATAGTTTAACATGTATTGGTACACATAGCAGTGAATTATGAGAAAATATAGTCATGTGTTAACTTGTACCCTCTGTCATCATAGAAGAATCTGGTCAACACCCAAAATATAAGAGCTGTTGATGGGAGCCCTGCAACGTAAAAGCAAAGATTAATTATTCATATATTGTGTATGTGTCAGGTAAAATTCATCTGAACAACTGACATGTATTTGTAATGAAAATGATGTGAGGCATATAAAACATTGTGAATTAAATGTATCTGTCGCCTACTTGCATCTTCATGCCAGAAGAAGAAGCAGACACAGGATAAAAGCAGGAGTTGGAGAGAGAGCAAGATGGTACAAACCGGAAAGAAGCTGATAAAACACATCAGACCACTCTGAATACTGGGTAAGCACCACATCAAACACATACCCTGGGTTTCTTGTCAGCTTGTAAAACCACAAATACCAGACAAAATTGTATTATTTACGTCCATATTTTCCTTAGCAACAACTGCATATGTTCATGTTTGAATCAGGTTTTAATGTGTTTTGTTGGTTAATATGGTTGAATGGAGAATATGTCATGTATCATCATAACCATTAACTCTTACAAAAAGCGTAGTACAAAAAAGGCCAACATGACCTGGAGAAAAATTGTTGGTTCTGTTGGTTAAAAGATTAATAAAATCTGCTTCTGTCTCCACAGCATATAAACAGCTGTTTCTTACCTTCACTGCCTAACTAAACATGGACGGTAGTCGCTCAATTGTGTTGTAACGTTGTGGTAACAGGACCAAAATGATACAGGCTGTGCAACGTCAGCACTTGAGAGTACCAGCTTAAACAGGGAAATGGGAAAACCATGGAAAACACAATAACACAAAGGGAAAGCACTCAAATCATCGGTAGAGAGCTCAGTGCAGTGCAGCAAAAGATAAGGGAGAAAACAAAGGGAGAGCCAGGGAAACACAGAAACAGCTATTGTGGAAATAAAATGTTGCCAGGTTTGTAGAAATAAATTTACTGTCTGGAAATAGATTCCAACAACCCAAATGTAAATATATCTTGTGTAATAGCAAGACAAAGACAACAGGAAAACCTTCCAGTATCACTCAACGTGTTGTTATACAACGCCACAAACAACGGGCTCTAGAATGACCAGCTGAATCACTTTCTCCTCTCTGACACAGTCTCAAGTGTCTGACTCAAGTTTGTGCAAATTAGAACCTTTAGCCTGACCATGGCAGTGAAATATCAATGGCCTAAATATGCTGTGTATGGATAAATCCATGGCACTGTCAGTGTCGCTGAAGTAGTAGACAGATTTGTTATTGTGACTTTTTCTCTCACACCCTTCTGTCAGTTTTGTCTGTTTATCTACAGTATAATATTCTCTCAACTATTTGGGGGGTTAGGGGGTTAAACCAAAAGAGTCGTTCATGTTTTGCAAACAAATCTCCTCCTGTATATATGAGAATATTATGTGTATGTAGATATCCAACACTTGATTGTTAGTCTGTCATGGGCTTGCACATCCTCAGACTACCTCTTCAGTCATCTTTACTCACCCCATCCAATCAGGATGTACCACCAGAAGTATTTCCTCTGAGATACAAAGGTCAGGGCCAGCAGGGTCTGTAGATACATGCCTTCCACCAGCAACCAGAAGTAATTGGCCAGGATGCTGAATTGGAAGAAAGCCACGGCTGACTTGCATGCTGTCTAAAGAGGGCACAACAAAGTAAAGTTAGTCATCAATCTTGTCGAGTGAAGGGATTTTGCTAAGAAACCACAGCTGCTATTCATCACTTCTTCTACTTTTTCCACTCTCTTTCTTTTTTTCTTCGTACATTGTTAATTCAATCATACAGCCCATTTGGGAATTTGCTTTATGATGGAAACATTATTGGCTAATAAGCGTGCTCACTGTGGACACAGAGCAGTGGTCCAGAGTCTCATCAGCAAACAGAACGGTGTCTTTAATGAAAACAGCACTGGCTCTCAGCACGAAGGAAGAGAAGAGGTTGATGTGGATGTAGTTTCTGGTGCAGTGGAACTTCCTGAAAGAAGCACCAATTCAGTGGCTTGAGAAAGTTTACACACCCATGCTAAAGTTGATTAAAAAGAAGAATAAAAAAAACATCTTTTGGAAATCTAACCTTTTAAGGACACCAATTTTCTTTGTAAATGAATAATATGAAATAAATAAAACAATGTTAAAATACAGGGGGCATAAGTACACACACCCTTATGTTAAATTCCCATAGAAGCAGGCAGAGTTTTATTTTTAAAGGCACCACACCTATCTCTAGGTATGGTGAAGGGTATGTGATGATGTGGGGCTATTTTAATTCCAAAGGCCAAGGGAACTTTATCAGGATGCATAATATCCTGAATCCGTGAAATAACTGGCATTTAATATTAAAGATCTGCCTTCTTCTATGGGAATTTAGCATAGGGTGTGTATACTTATGCCTCCTGTATTTTAACGGAGAACATTTATTTATTTACATTATTAATTCACAAAGAAAATTGGTGTCCTAAAAGGTTGGATTTACAAAAAAAAAGTAATAAAGGCATTAAGATCAATTTCCAAAAGATATTTTTCATTCCTCTTTTTAATCAACTTTAGCATGGGTCTGTAAACTTTCTTAAGGCACTGTACACCAACAGTACTACTAATAGATTCCAAAACTTCTATATAACAAAGGCTTTACTGGGGCCTTTACTGATCTGACAGTCTATAATCTAAATATATGTTGGAACATATTAGCGTTATATATACTTGTCATTAAAAAAGCTTTTTAAATCGGTAATATATAAAATCTCTACCACTCTAAACACTCCAGTTTAGGATCTTACCTAAATGTTGTGTGAGTGAGCATCTAGGTTGTTATCCCTTTTTGTTGCCCTTATTGTTTGTGTGTATCTGGGATTATGTGTGCTGCTTTGGTTTTACCTGAAGGCTGTGAACACCACTATGGCTGTAATGAGGGAGATGAGCGAGGTGGCGTAGCCCACTGTGTAAACCTTTCTGAAGGTAGAGAGATAACTCGTCTGCAAAGAGTGAAACAGACTTGTGATTTAATTATGATGCTGTCAATTGTATGAATGGGAAATGACTCAATGAATGGAATGTCACACGTCTGATATTGTGGATCTGACATTAGTGAAAAATTTACTCAAGTACAGTACTTAGGTACAATTCTGAGGTACTTACACTTTATTTGGTTAATTCCATTTTCTCCTACTTTATACTTTTACTCCACTGCACTTCAGAAGGAAATATTGTACTTGATAACTTTAGTTGTTAGTTACTTTGCAAATTCAGATTAATAATACAATACAGCATTAAAAAAATATGTAATTTGTTTTACAGTTTTGTATGAAACAAAGTTACCTCACCTATACATGTAGTCCTGAAACAAAAATATCACAAATGCATGTTGTCTTTGCACTAAACATAAGAGAGAATGGAGAGTCCACTGTCGTGGACAAATGCAGCCACTTTCCTGAAACCGCTTGAGCGACCACACAAGTCCACAGCAGTCCACAGCGTGTATGTCTGAACCTGTCTGAACCTGTCTCCACCGCATCCACTGGTGAGGTTGTCTGCTGTGTCTCTGCTTGGCATACTCTGTGTGCATAATGGCCGATTTAACACGCCAGTCCTCATCGAAATAGTGACATCTGTCACATAGCTCTCCGTTGTAAACACTATCAAGCAGAGCGCCACCAGCAGAAAAAAAGAGCAGCTTAAATCACAACTTTCTAGTGCAAAATTAGCACTAGCAAGTTGACTAGCAGTTAAGAAATAGATTGTTTAACCTTAAAAAAAAGTTTTTTTAATAACTTTAATTTTAGATTCCCTTGTCTCGTGTCTGTCTGTGTGTGTGTCTGTTGTGTTTGTTTGTGACTGTTTCTGCATTTGTTGTTTTGTCTCCCTCCCTCCCAACTTTCCACTCTGTTGAATATATATTATATAAAAAAACAATAAAAAACAATTTGATCAAAAAAAATCTTTAACTTTAGTTTTTACTATATATTTTTTTAAACTATTGTATTAATCAGTTAATTCTTATTGTTTGTTAGCGGTTAAACGATTAATCATAAAAATCTCTGGCAGAAACATGAAGAAGCTTTACTGATTGACATAATTATAACAACATTTGTGTATACCTCAGATTCAGGCCCACTGTCGTCACTGAAAGCACAGGCCTCATTGTAGGGTGGATACATTTCTGACCAGCCATCCACCGTACAGTTCCTGTAAACATACCCTGATGTGGGAGCAGACAGCAGGGAGACAAGATGGGCTACAAACTGGTTTCAAGCAATTCAACCGCTGCAAATATGTTCACAATAAATCATACAATCTATTCAATCTTCTGTTGCTTCATTTTGTCTGAACTTTAACATGCAGTTTAAATTAATTGTACTGTGAAATGCTGCAGAGAATGGTATAAAATGCAAGTGACCAGTAGCCGAAAATAACTATGTACATTTACACTAGTACTGTACCTATGTACAATTCTGAGGAACTTTTACTTTACTTGAGTATACTTATATGCTATTTTTAGTCCACTATAATTACAAACATATGATTAATTTAAGAAACATTACAGTATATACATTTGTTACAATTAGCCACATAAATCAAAGCAGTATATGTGCTAGAGTCCTGTAGCCACTGGCATTGTGCAATGCGGCTAGGAAAGATTATCCTTAAAAAACTGATTTTATTGCTTTAAACTGCATTATTTTCAAGTTTGTGATCGTAAGAAATGGTATTGTAAAATAAAATAAAATATTTAATATTTTAAATGGTGTACTGTAAGCTACATTCCTATGGAAAGTTGTCATTCCTGTGAACATTTGAACGGCTACACATTTCCTCTCTTGGCCCATTGTCCTCCATTAGTGCTTTCAGTCAGAAAACATTTGATTCTTTCATGTTCAAGCCTACTGACATGTTAGTTCTGATTAATGTCCATTTGAAAACAGCAGGTGTCGGGAGAAGGTTGTCAGCTGGATCGCTCCCTGCACTGCTGTGTTTGTGGTATTGTACATCTAAATGTATGTGCCACAGATGTGTGTGTGCATGCAGAAAAATGCATGGCAGGGGGGGGTTCTCTATTACCTTTGAGCTAAGCAAACAGGAACTAAAGCTGCTAACTGCACCTCTTCAGATTACAATGAGTCATGATTTCCATTAAGGTAAGAAAGTCTGCGTTCTCCGAGTGACCTTCTAGTTTTAACTGTAACAGTTTCAAAAAGGATATTACCTCGAAATACAAAACCTTAAACTTAAAAATCTACACTTTTTATTTCAAGATTTGACGTAATTGCTTCTGACAGAAACCTTCCAACAAACACTTCTTGTCAACAAGCACACATGAATAATTCATACTGTGTGCTCCTTCATCACTGCGACTTCAGTCTGCATTAGAGTTGTAGATGATATATATTTTGTAGAAGAGCTATTTCCCCTTTACCTTCTATATTTTGACGGCCATATTGATATGCATTACTGGAATTGAGTTATATTTTCTGTTTGTTAAGTTTTGGATTAACATGGACACCAACCTTGATTGCTGGAGAAATGCTGGAAGACATCAGAGCATGATACATTGACCACTTGCCCAACTTCAGTTTTCAGCCAGCAGCCGATCTCATCCCACTCTGTGTTACATTCTGCAAAATACAGACAGAGGGAGGAGCAGGGTCAGTCAATAATTACAAAAATAATAATGATGAACTTTATTTATGCTGAAAAGTTACAAAGTAAACAAGGATGAAAACATTTCAGGGCTGCAATGAGACTTATGTATTGTATGTGTACGGTATGTATTTACCGCATTTGCAAATGTCGGGTGTTTGGCTTTTTTCATAACAAATTGTTGAAAAAGTTCATTTTCATTTTCTGTCAGTCCCGTGTCATCACATTACTATCAGTTGAGCTGTTCTGTCTGCTGGACTGCAGCAGTCACACACATTTCTTCATGAAAACAAGAGCCATCATCTAATTTGCTCAGTTCTACAGGGCCCAGACAGTGAAACTTATGGCAAGTTTATTCAGTCTGAAATACTTTAATGTTTTCTTAAAATGTTGTGTTTTGATGTCTAACATTATAACTGTCGGTCCACCACTGTGATTCCTTACAAAAATATTAGAACTACTGTTTGAATTGCCGTAATCTTTTGTACAGACATTTGTGGTTCCCAGCGGATGAATCATAAAGACTTTGGTGAGGTTGACATTAGTGGGTTTAAGGGAAATCTCAACTCAATCATCAGGTAGATGAATTACTTTATATTATATTATATCTACCTAGGGAGATACCTGACAGAGTCCTTACCAGGACCAGAGTGTATCGAGACCGAGACCAAGACTTTAAGGAGGCCGAGACAAGACCAAGACCAGACCAGACCAAACAACTTAAACATACACTAAATACACAACTAGTTAATTCTTATAGCTAATATTCACAAAATTATTTTGGGTAGGGGTGAAGAGATTTATGAAGAGTTTTGGCAGGCAGATTGATAACCTTAGCTAGCTAGCTTCTTTAGAGTCACACTTAGCTTACCTTTCTTTATGCTTTCTTACTAAGTGCAGATAAAAACTTGAGATGGTCCCAGCTGGGTTGGTTAACCTTTCACGGTAGAATTTACACACTTCTAATAATTAAATAGCAGCAAAACCGAAGCAATCTTGATCTGTACCCCACATCAAACCCAGTCCTCCTCCCTCAGCAGTATATCCATTTTTGGTCACCACATCGCCCTGTCTACCTCTGTTACAAACCTTGGAGTCAGACTTGACTCAAATCTCACATTTGACACCCACATCCGCTACCTCTGTAAGGTCTCCTTCCTCCACCTTAAAAACATTGCCAAACTCCGTCCCTCCCTCTCCCAACCAGATGCTGAGAAGTTGATCCATGCCTTTGTCTCCTCCAGGTTGGACTACTGTAATCCCCTTCTCGTCGGGATCCCTGGCAGGAGCCTGCAAAAGCTCCAGCATATTCAAAATTGCGCTGCCCCGGGTCCTGACAAGGAGGTGCAAATATGACCATATCACTCCGGACCTGAAATCCCTCCACTGGCTGCCCATTAAACACAGAATTAATTACAAAATATCTGTCTCCTTACCCACCAGTGCATACATGGAACTGCCCCTGCCTACCTCAGTGAACTTCTCACCCCACACACCACCTCACGAAACCTCCGCTCCTCCATCTCTACCTACTGCCTGCACCAACCAAGGACTAGACTCTCCACTATGGGAGACAGGTCCTTCCAGAATGCTCTCCCAGAGACCCTAAGGGCCCCACAAACTGTGGAGATTTTTAAGAAGGGCCTTAAGACATTCCTATTTCAAAAGGCTTTTTAACAGTCATAGTTTTAATTTTAGTCTTATGTTTTATTGTTGACTTTGTTTATTCTGGGATTTTAACCCCTTGTTAATGTAGCACTTTGAGATTTCATTTGAAATGTAAAGGGCATTATAAATAAAATGTATTATTATTATTATTATTATTACTTCTGTGAATTCTTTTAGATGTTGTTTTGTAAATAAACTCTTGAAAAAATATAATAATTAAAATGTATTAAATGAAATGTATATTATAAAATGACGATTTGGCTGACATCTCAGCAGCCAGAACTTCTTCTCCTGTCACCTACATTCACATTGGGAGTGTGTGCTAACGGGGCGGGGAACAGGGGTTAACAGTGAAATATTTCAAGCTAGAACTTAGTCAAGTTATTGGTTGCACTTTAAGCAGGAAGTTTTACATCCTCTTTATCTGAGACCGAGACAAGACAGTGTAAAAATGTTGTTGATTCCGAGACCCTCAAAAAGTGGTACCTACAACACTGCTGATCCCTGATAATCAGCACCGCCTGATGTTCTGTCTGAAGTCCCTTGCCTTGCAAAATTCTGTTTTGGGAAACAACAACAAATGACAAACAACAAGCTATGGGCTGAAAATGACAAGTTTTGAAGAAAATTTGGGTCATGCAAAAAGGCAGGCTTTCTTGGTTCTTTCAGGGAATGATTGTAAAGATTTACAAAGAATATGATTAATGTTACATCATTTAGTATCTAACTGGGACATTTTGGGACATACTGTGTTGTGTCATGAATTAGCTTCAGATAAAAACACTATGATACCTACCTACATATCAGATGACTGTCTAAGCTTATCTATGTTTTTGTATCTGTCCCTATCTAAATAAACTTTAATAATAATTATACCTGCTAAACATGTTGCATCACTATTATAAGCATGTTAGCATGCTGATAAGCATTTAGCATGTACGGCCTCAGAGCTGCTATTACATGGCTGTAGACTCTTAGTCTGTTTTCTGCAAGTGTGTGTTTTGCACACCAGGACAACCCCTGGATAAATGGAACATTGGAACAAATTTACTCCTCATAATAAGGAGCAGACAGTTCATACATTTAGATAAGCGGCTTAAAAAGACAATTTCTTTTCTTACAGTATGCCACCATTATTTTGTGCATGTAAATGTAACCAAATCTAACTAAGTAAAAGAAGATTCAGTACTATGTATGCATCACTGTTCATGTTCCTGACTGACTCTCTATGAGTTTAAAATGTCCTGCAAAATAATGATGAATTTCTCACAGCATCACAGACTCCCTGCTGTTACATTTATTGAGAGAAGACTTGAAACACTGACACTTACTTTCCAGAAATCCACCCACACCAACCACAGAGACTACAGTACATAAAGGTGACCTGATTACCTAGTTACATACTCAAGTAACCAAAAAAGGATATTTTAGTAAACCTGCAAGGCCTAATAAATATATGTCAGCTGACAGGTCTTAGCCACAGTCCTTGCATCGCTTAGATTTTTCCATCTACTGTCCTAAAGTGCCATTTTCTAGATAAAACTGGCATTGCTTCCCGGTATTGTTTAAAATTGACTAATTTGCATATTAATGAGGACATGGTCTCAATAGGCGGAGTGACGGGTTGGGTAAGACTGAACAAATGAATGGACGGAGTTACTCTCCACTTTGATGAACGTGGTGTGTGGTGCTGCAAATATCTGCAGCCATCATCCCCGGTTAAATGTCAACAGCAGTGACAAATTTATAAAAAATAAAAAGGCAAAACAAGATTTTTTTTTCATTTATCCCTAAGGCTGATGTGAGACCAAAATAAATGTCAAATACATTTTCAGTCGGAAATCTCTTCTGTAAAAAACATTGTAACTCCTCAGGAGCTAAATGTTTCAAGAAACATAAAAGTGATTCAGGGGCCGGGAGTGATTTCTGACTAAAACATAAACCATTAAGATTCTCTCTTCTCTCAGCCGGACGTCGGGGAACCACATATTGTGCTTAGTCTCTCATTTATTTTATCGCTACATTTAACATTTTCTTGATTATAGTGAAACAAAAGGAAGGTTTAATGTTATGAAAGCACAGTTAGGGACAGAAATTAACCAATAATGTCACTTGCAGTCATATTTAAACCCTTTTTGTCATACATTGTATTGAGATGCTGTGACTCATCTACTGGAACGTAGTTTGCCATCAAAATGTATTGCAAAACTAGAGTTTGCAGCCAAACTAGCAGGTTATGAACCAAAGACATCGTAACATCAATGGAGCTACACTGAGAACATGTAAGAATTGGTAGTGATTCTAAGACATAAGAATTAACATTAAAAGGTTATTTGAGCTTTCCGTTGTGGCTTCTGACATTAATCTGTGACAGAGCAGTGAATTACAAGCAGCGATCTGTCTGGATGAAATATTCTTTTTTCATTTTCCTTATGTCATTTGTACATATCTAATATATCTGCATAATCCATTATTCTCTCCTTCTCTTGTGTCTCACAAAAAGCAATCACTTGCATCCAACCAGCTGGTCTCATGAAAATGATGTCACCTCCAACGTAACAAAGCAATAGTGTGCAATTATTCACGGAGGACCCGGGAGTTTTCTGATTCACGTCAACGTCTCCTTTGTTGCTGTCAGGCTGAGTTAGACTGATATTCCTGAAGTATGGAAGGAACCATGAGGGGCAGAGGCATTGTGTCGAAATGCACTTCCAGATCTCAGGTCTGTCTTTTTAATGAGTGTTAGCTCACTGAGTTGGGGGGGGGGTTATGAATTATGGGGCTTTTAAGTTTTTATAAGCACTCCTATAGACATTAATTGTCTTTATATTTCCGCCATTGTATATGGTCCAAACTCCACTCAAATGTCAAAATGCTCAGTATTACTCACTGATCAAATGTACGTAACCTCATTATGTACAATTTATCAATTATCACCTAATGTGTTTATACCTATTAAGGCCCATTTTGGTCCAATTGTATTTATACCAAAGCACATGTATATAGTAAAACCATATGATGAGAAAAGTCATCCAAAAACCAATCAGCATCATCAGTCAATCAGTGTTTACAACATTCACAAATATTTTCTAGTTACTTGAAGGTATCTACATAAGAGTGACATGACACTGTCATGAACATGTCATAAACATTAGAAACAAGTCGTAAACGTTTAGGACATAAGGCTTCTTTTTTTTTTGTCATTTGGTATTGTCATGACAAGTAGGGTTAAGGTTAGGGTTCATGTGTCATGACTGTGTCATGATAGTGTCATGTGTTCATGACAGTGTAATGTCACTCTTTTGTAGATACCTTCAAGTAAAGTGTTACACATTTTCTTCAGGGAGCACTATTCAACTTTTTAATAGACTCCTGCACAATACCAGGCATAAACAACTTAGCTTCAGTCTGAACAAGAAAAAACGACATTTGCAGTATGCTATATCATCTCTTAGTAAATTAATTATTTGTCTATGAGGCCCATAGCAGTGTGAAATTAGCATATAACATATTTACAGATTTGGGGACCACAAAAGACATTTTGGTAAAGATCAATCTTTAGAAAGCTTGCACTCTAATAGACAATTTTTATAGAATACATTTTGACATGCCATAGCAGTAAAAGTATATACGAAGTCTATCAGTTCGTGGACAAGTCTCACTTGTTACTTGAACTACACAAATGATTTTCCTGCAAAATATCTGCTATGGAAAAGGTTGGTTCCTGTCATCTTTTGAGGGCTAACTTAAAACTCTTGGTGTGTCCTCGTATAATATAAAGATGCATTTTTTTCCCCTCTTTTGTGGGTTTTTATCTACACTGAGCCACCATTAATCACATCCATAAAACAATGCTTTTCAAACCACTCCCCTGTCAAGTGCATCATGTTGAAATCCATTAAGGATGAAACAATTAGGATTGGCAGTGAAGTACAGGCTTGAAATTAAAGGACGTGGTTACGAGTTTGCAGTTAACTGTAATCTTTTTGAGTTTAGAGGAAGAGGTACAGTGTCTTTAAATAATGACTGTGCTGAGGTAATTGCTATCAAGGATCATACAACAAAAATATTGGACCAAGCAATCTGGTAGGTCAACTAAACATTTAGAACCAGAGCCGTTTAATGACAACATGCTCAAATCAGCATGATAGCACACCATGCTCATTGCAATGAGTCAATTTTATTATACAACGCTGTGGATTTATTGGAAATGTTCGGATTGCATTAGTTGTCTCAGTGAGTCAGTGACACAGCTCTATGTTAGAAATAGCTTGTAACAGTTTGCAGACATATAACTAACAATCTGCATTTGTATAAAACAAAAAAAAATGTTTTAGCAGATATCTTAGTTACAACATGATTAAGATAGCAAAGCAGCTTTGTGTTTATATGTGCAGTATTTATTCAGTTTGGGAAATACAAAGAAACACAGTTGAGCTGTTTTTGTACTGTATTTTGGTTTGGGAAATCCTAAAATGTCTACAAAGAGATTGTAGGGTACATTTGTGACCAAAACGTTATGTATCCTTGTGCTTTTGTAAGTGGGTATATATATGGAAATTCTTAACCTTTCATAGTGGGTATGTGGTGTATAACTGCGTATCATATAGACTACACCACTGCCTCTTGTGTAATGTTGCTTAAGAGATTTTATTCTCCAACATCATGGTTTCTTAATGCCACAATTGTTGGCCTCTAAATCTTAGATTTGGTGAGAGGGGAAACATCCTTTTAAGCATATCGTATGTGGGAGGATTGTGTTCTGGTTTACAAGGATGGGTTTAATCCTAATGGAAAAACACAAGGCATTTATTCAATGGAGTAACCAGCTTCCAAATAGTATTTCAGTTTTCATGGCAGAGACGTTAGCACGTTTATGGGCGCTTTCGTTGTTGGAAGAAACGCAACCAAACAGGAGATCTAAAGGTTGACCTGATTTAATTACTGAGCTTCAGCTGTTGCTTTAAAAAAAATAAAACTGGCAGCAGCAAAGCAGGTGTTAAATTTATTAGAAAGTTGTAAAGTTGGAGCTTCATTAAAAAAGGTCTGATGTTAAGGTGGCATAGGAAGTGGGACAAAGCGCAACACACACCAGCCCCATTACGTAAAGTAGTGTTGCGTAAAGTACTGTAGGTATTGTACTTCCTCTAATTTGGTGCTGGATGACATCAAAATGCTGATTTAGCATGTAGAAGAGGAAAATACTGTATATGATATTGCTTTTAAAATTTGCTTGGGGGTCTGTTGATTAGTCATCAACACTTTGGTCCAGAATAAAACAACGATTGGATGGATTTTGTTCTGTGTTCAAACCAAAAGTGATATCTAGGTTGTTTACTGCAAGCTGTTTGTTTTGTTGGATTTGCTGATTAGATTGCTTGCAAGTGTGAATGAAAGTTTTACTTTACAGTTTGACTGTCAAGTGGATGAAATAATATTCCCATAAGGGAGTTCCTGCTCCTAGATAGGCCTATTTCACTTTAAATCACTGGATTTGAGTACGGACACTGAGAGTGATGTGACTGTGATGTGCTGGTTATGAAAAGATGTCATTTTTAGCCTGAGATTAAAATTAAAAGAAAGAATGAGGCACAATTATCTAAATTAAAGAAGCATGTGTCCTCAGTCATCCACATAATAATCACCGTGCAGCAAGAAACCATAAATTATGGAAACTTACATGTTTTAATGCGACTGACATCTTTGTGTAACCTTCTATGTATCCACACTGGGAATTCTGAACTTTTATGTGAGGAAAACCATAATAATGTAATTTCCTGATGTGTCTAACTGTCAGAATTCCCAATTAGCATTCATGTCAAGAGGTTGATGACTAATTTCAAACGTTTCCTTTCAGATCAACCCAAAAGTTTTATCTCCCTCTGAGCAGGGCTTTATTCTTGGGCCTTTATCAAAGACAGCTTTAGAGAAAGCAATACATTCAGCCATTTGACTTGTCACCTCGTTTAGGATTTGAAACTAGAAAATGCATTTCCTGCAGAAAATGCTTGTGAATGCTGAACAGCTAAATAAGTATTTGAACACCCTGCTATTTTCCAAGTTCTCCCACTTAGAAATCCTGGAGGGGTCTGAAATTGTCATCGTAGGTGCATGTCCACTGTGACAGACATAATCAAAAAAATTGAAGTTTTACTTATTTGCAGCTGTATCATACAAATAAATAGTTAAAACATCATACATTGTGATTTCTGGATTTGTTTTTTTAGATTATGTCTCTCACAGTGGACATGCACCTACGATGACAATTTCAGACCCCTCCATGATTTCTAAGTGGGAGAACTTGCAAAATAGAAGGGTGTTCAAATACTTATTTTCCTCACTGTAGATTGCTGAAGCTAAACTAAATTGCTGGCTTTAATGCGTGAGCAGGTAAAGCAGTGAGAATAGTTTGAAAAGTGGGAATGGTTAAAGTTAGTATAAATTTCAATGAAATGGTAAATAACACCAAAAATGTATGGAAATAAAGTGGAATTTTCAAAAAGCCATCACTACTTTTTGTGTATGACAAGTAAATATTGTGGGCGTGAGAGCAAGTTATAGAGGTTTTAAGACGATTTTCCACTCTGAGGATGTCATCCTCCACTCTGTCAGGAAGTCATGCAATAATCACTCCTTTATAGGCACAGCGAAAGCTTGAATGAAACTCTCAACTTAAACAGTGATACCACAAAAACTGTAAAAGATATGAAGTGAATACAACTGTAAAAGCTAAAAGTTTAAAGTTCGAATAATGTCTGTAGTTGAAAGCATGTTAGAGGAGTAGCATTTCAAAAATGAAGAAATAAGAAGCAGAAATAAAGTTTAAAATATCCCATCATGTACTTAAACAGCTGAACATTTTTATATTTGAATGTTTTTTTGGAGCTGAACATGTGCAGAAGTAAGAGGCGTTCAAAGAAAGTTGAAGTAGAAATATGCATAACAATATGCGTAAAAAGCAGCTAATTCTAAAGCAGTATTCACACAATTACTTCGGACATAGGGTGAGTGCTTACAGAGCCCTGCTGAAGGAGGAACTGCATAACATCTTTCTCAATTTATTTATTAAGCATGCATTCAGTTGACGTCTCAGTGGGATTTCATGTTTTAATTTAATTTAAAATTAGATCATTAGTGCACATTTGGGTGTTTTTGCTTTTGCCAGAAAGAATATCATGGTTTTTTGGCAAAATATGACTGATAGTTGATACTTTTAACCATTTTTTAAAGCTATAGTGCATTGTCTCCCCACACCCACATGATACAGCCTTCCATGATCAACGAGGTAATTATCTTCACTCAAATTTCTGCACGGGAAAGTTACAGGACGACACAATATTCTGAACATACATACAGCCATACTGAGAAATGCAGAGTTGTGTGGAGCTAATAGTTTTAATTAGCTTAGTAGCAACTCATTTGGTAACTTGAATGTAACAGACTAAAGCTTTAACAGTTTTAATTTCAATCTATTTTTATGTCAAATTGATTGGTCCTAAAAGAGAATATGGAATAATGACACAAAAACATATCTATGTGTAGCAGTGTAAGAGCCATTAAAGTGCTCATATTATGCTCATTTTCAGGTTCATAATTGTATTTAGAGGTTGTATCAGAATAGGTTAATTTGTATTTTTGATGTACTGCACATTGCTGCAGCTCCTCTTTTTACCCTGTGTGTTGAGCTCTCTTTTTTAGCTACTGAGTGAGGCATTAAACTTGTATTCCATCTTTGTTGGGAGTCGCACATGCACAGTACCTAGGTAAGCATTGCTAGCCATAGTCAGTTGCACAGTATGAGAGCGTGCCATGCTAGCAGCTAGGCGAGCATTATAACGTGTGTTACAAAGTGACAAGCATTTGTCGTGGATGTTAAAGGCTGGGCTACGATAGAGCTTTTTGGAGCAGTTTGTGAACAGTGTTTTCTCTGGAAGATAGTAAGTTCCTTTGGGTGAACTTTGGGCTTTTTCACTTTGTAAACATATAACGTGCACAAAAAGATATATAACACAATAAAGGAAAGGGAAAAGCCAACAAGCATAATATGAGCCCTTTAAATCCTACAGGGTTCATAGCTTATTTGATCCCTGCTCAGTTGCAGAATCAACACTTCATGAAATGAGGGTTAAAAAATCATCAATTTGATTAAAAAGATAGAAAGTTAATCAGTACAGTAGTCTGACTCTGCTGATGGAGCCTGTAGGTATAAGCCTGCCATTGGCCAACTATCGCCTCCCCTCCTCCTATCTCAGATATCTATTTCACACAAGGGCAACATTGCTGCAAGTCAGTGTGCAAGGTCAATACAAACGACTACATTAAGTACTTGGAGTAAGAGATGTACCGATATGGCTGCCAAATTTTCCAAAAAGATGTAATTTTGTTTCCTGAGACATTAAGTGATTTCTTTCCAGGGGAATGCAGCTATTCATCTCAACAGACCATCTATCAATAAGACGTGGGGAGCCAGATTTCCATGACACTGCAATGCACTTCTTAGACACACATTTTCAATGAATTTGAGTTGTGCATTGTTTAGAGAATGCCGAATTCTTGTAAGGTTTCCCAATAAACAAAGTTCCGCGTTCACAGGAACATAAATTCCTTGATCCTGGTTAAAGTGGAGCAGATATCATGCTAAAAAGAGCTAACTTTCATATACAGCCAGGTACAGTGCAAAAAGGAACCAACTTCAGTATCACATCTGAAGGACATTTCTGATAGGTTAGATTTGAATGAATGTAATTGTTCTGGGGTATACGGTATAATTGATGTAGAAGATTATAGTTAATCAATCTATACCGTGCATTGATAATAGTTGACAAGCTGTTTTGATATAATTCTGTCCGAAACTTTTTCTCAATTGTAACACTGAGCTCTGACTCCCATTTCATTCTAGACTTATGCATCCCTGGTTTGGGGCCCTCATTCAACAACAGGCGATACAGTTTGGAAATAAATTGATGTGTGTTCCCATCGTAAAGAAGTCTTTCAACAACATTCATGATAGGCAGAGTCATTTCAGGACCCAAATTAGCTCTCAGAAAGGATATTAGTTGGAGATTAAAGTAAAAGGTTTGATTGGACAAGTTATATTTCCTCATTAGGGGTTAAAATGACATTAAAAGTCCTTTGTCGAAGCAATTCTCCAAGTGTTGGATTCCCCTATGATGCCATATGTCTAGAATATTATTATCAAGAGTTATGTGTATAAGTTCATTTTGCTTTAAATACGTTTTAGGTGACAGTCCCACCTTCAATCCAAGACTTTTGTGAACCTCATAACAAATGTTTATCAGATGCCTCAATATAGGGTTATCTGTCCTGGCGAGTTCCAGAATTATGCTTATAAATGAAGTCACTATAGACCTTTTCTTTCAGGGGGTGCAGTCCGATTTGTGTCCAAGAGGGGACATCACTGCCCTCAAAAAAGGATGAGATGAACCTCATTTGAGCTGCCAAGTAGTAGTTTTTCAGCATCTAAAGCCACAGCTATACTGGGTTCATGTCAGCATGTTAACATGCTAATAATGACCATGCTAACATGCTGATGTTTAGAAGGTGTAATGTTTACCATGTTCACCATCTTACTAGCTTTTTAGTGTTCTAACATCTACTAATTAGCACTAAACACAATGTACAACTTATGGAAAGGCCATTAGTTTAGCAGGTATTTGGTCATAAACCAAAGCAATGGACAAATTAAAATGTCAACCTGATGATGGTGCTCTTGCTAGAAGAAAAGTCAGAGAATTAATAAAGTTACAACAATTCATTTTGAGGGGGCAAGAATGTCTGCACCAAATGTCATGACAATCCCTTCAATAGTTATTGAGATACTTCACTTAAAACCACAAATGGGAACCTCAGGGTGGTACTAGATGAAACGTCAAGGGATCCCTAAAGGTTCAAGGATTCATCTCACTGGGTTCCAGTTGTTGAGTTATGTCAGTTGGGACCAAGGCTTAAAGGCTTAAAGTTCTGCATAATTAAGAGCATTCTGCTTTGAGTGACGTTGGACTGCTGTCACAAGAAGCAAGCATAGACTGTAGGCTTCATTCAGCCTGCCTCAGCTCCATCCACGCTCCACCTCTGCACGTTTTTGGATGAGCCTCATATAGGTGACGTCACAGAGACTGCTTCTATATTTTACAGTCTGTGGTCTGGACCAAAGTGTTCAAGGTCCTCAAATGTGAGGCTTTCCTACCTTTCTCTATTTTATATCATTTCACAGCAGTGTAAAACATGACGTCTACATTACCACCAGGAGTCAGTCACTGATGATGACGTTTCACAAAGGTGAAATTTCAACTCAGAATGACTCTCCAACTCTGCATGATTAGATGTCAACTGCATTACACTGATGGACGCACAAACACACCTTCTTTGAAAGTGAAATTCATTAGCATACATTTATCAGCTAAATGAGCAGCGGAAGACACCTTGGCGTTCACAATCATCTGGGGTAATTATGATCAAATTAGTCTAGACATGTTGAAGTTCATCACTCTCTCTGAGGGGAGTTGCCAGAGTGTTGTTCTGGGGCAGTTTCTGATGAAGGGGACAAGAGTTTGGCTCAATATGAGACACACAGTGCGGCAACTTTTGGAGACACCAGGTTTTTTATTATACAATAATGTCAGATTAGAACGACAAGCTGGTAAAGCCTTAACAAGAGGACCAAAAGGTGTCACTGTGGGTATTAGATCATAATTATGAAGATTACATGGTGTAATAACACCATCTCCATGCACAATGCATGGTAATCTTTGGTATGTTTTCTCCTATGTTGTGTGAACTACAAATGACCTCACATAAACCATATTTTCCCTTCCACTTGCACGGTGTGGGAAATAATAGGGGTTCTCACACTACTATAGGTATGGTTATGTCAGGTAAGGGCTCTAAAGAATATGCAATTACATGTTATAGTGACCTCAATATCAGACAAAAAAACTAAACAAATGTGTGTAAAATATATATACATCTAAAAAAAACAATGGTACAAACTGTGTATAGAGGTTATTTAAAATATCAAAATGTTAATTTAAAGTTAACTTAAGTTAGAATTAGGAAAGTCATTAAATGTGTACCAAACAAAATGAATGTCAAGCACTAATTTAAAGGCACCAAGGATAATAGGGGAGTTATGCCATGGATGTGCTCCCATCAGGAGCGTCATCACAGGGTCATCACATGAATTGAACTGCAAACTTTGCTCATTTAAAAATCATAGGCCTACCACACGAAGAATACAATGAACTGCTAAATCAAACATCCTACACAAAGTTTAACCCACATCATGTTGCTTCCTGTGTGTGAATATTGTGTTTTCTTTTTAAGTTTAGCTCACTCTACTGTCTAACAACCGCTCGCAGTGCGCTAAGGTTTTCCCAGTGATCTTTTAAAGAAACACAAAGCAGCAGCAGCAGTGCAGCATCATATGAACCCACCGCTGTGCCCGGTCTTGTTTTGCGCTTCGCTCCTCCTCGTCTGGCTGCAAACCTCCCGAGCCCTCAGGTGCTGAGAGATGATGGCGCAGTCCGGATGAATTGCTTCAGCCTGAAATGAATGGACAACTTCTATCATCTACAGTAGTCTAAAGCAGACATGTGCATCCCCATGGCATGTCTCTTTTCTTGTCACTTGAATGAGTGCGTGCAGCGTTGGGGGAAAACATGGAAACATTCGCTTAAATACCTTCATAGATAGATAGATAGATAGATAGATAGATAGATAGATAGATAGATAGATAGATAGATAGATAGATAGATAGATAGATTCTTAGTTATCTCACTTGTAGGCCTACTGGTTTATTTTTCAAGCAATTAGTTTTTCTATTCTACAAAATCATCTCAGACGTTTGCGTATTTGCACGCCCAAACCTTGACATCATCTGGACCTCTTTCCTTTAATATCTTATCTGTGTTTTCCGTGTTGACTTTTGTCTTTGATCGATACAGGCGGTGACTAATTAGTGCCCGCTGTTTAATGAGGACATTTGCTGTCCAAGTGTGTGGTGCGTGCTCCAAGGAGCAGGAGAAGGCTACAGATAATAATAGGCTAACTATAATATCGTTGCAATAAATTATGTTATAATAAAGTAGACCATATCGTTACATTAGCAGGATAAAATGCAGCAGACGATGTACCTTTCTTTTGCATGCTACTTTTCTTCACTTCACGAATGAGAGTATTTTGGCCTAGATAGAAATAATGTATAAATTATAAAAGAATAAGCACTTACTATAGGCCTGTAACACAGATGAAGATAAAAGATTAAGACTATGAATGTCTCCTTTCGTCCCGGCAGCGCCTTACAACACACTTCCATTTTCTCATCTTTCTTCTTATCCCTCATCGGATGATGATGGGAGCGCAAATCCAGGTTATTTGTTCCTCTGGATCCTCTTGTAAAGAATGACTTATTTGTTAAAGCCCCGGTATAAAAATGTAGGCTACTACTCCTTAAAATAGATGAATCCCCATGTTGTCCCTGCAAGCTGCAAACTTGTGGGAGTAAAGAGCTGCTGTCTCACATCTGCTTCTCTCTCTCTCTCTCTCTCTCTCTCTCTCTCTCTCTCTCTCTCTCTGTCAGAGCATAGACACCAGTGATGACTCCTGTTAAAACAATGACTTTCAAGTAACAAAATGTATTTTTACAAATGTTACGACTGCCACATCCTATTAGACTTTGTCTCAAACAGAACCTTTTTGTACACTTACTTGCTAATGGATCCTATTCAAGCTTGTGTTTGCACAAGCTACAACTGATTATATTGCATATCAAAATTGAAGTTTGGAAAAGCACTGGCCAGATGTAATCAGTGAGAAACGATCATTTAAATTATCAATTCATTTAATAATTTATTTTCTTAATTGATCATTTAGGTATAGTCATCAAATAGCAACAATACCAATCCCAAGTTTTCAAAGCCCAAAGTATTATCTTAAAATCTCTTTTTTCCAACCAACTGTCCAAAACAGAACAAATATTCAGATTCTCTATCACAAAAAAACACGAAATATTCAGATTCAATTTGTGTCTTTTTGTAGTCATTTTGTGGTTCATTAGGGTCCTTTTTTGGTCGTCTCTTTCAGGTTGTTTCACATCTCTTTGCAGTAATTTGACACTTTTAGTACTTTTTTGCATTGATTTGTTGTTGTTATGTGTGTTATTGGGGTTATTTTAAATGCCTTGTGTTTGTAGAAATTGTGCATCTCTGTTTTCGTTTTGTGCCTGTTTGTGGTTGTTGTATCATTTTGTAGTCATTTTGTTGTCTCTTTGTGGTCATTTCAGTCATTTTTCAAGCAAAACTGCCAAATCAAAAAGGTTTTGTTTTGGCATCTCCAATATACAGTATATTTAATAGATTATGTGATTTATTGATTTAACAATCAACAGATGAATCAATAATGTAAATAATCGTTAGTTACAGCCCTAAACAAGACATCAAGACACTAATGATAAATTCTGACTGCAAACAAGATCAGTGTTATAGCATTTATTCCATCACATTAAGCAAACATACTAAGTTATATTTGTTTGCCCTGCCATTCATGGCCTAACTTTTATGTCAGGGGTGTAAAATGTGGCTCTGCTGATAACCCAGTAGACATATACACCCAGATATGCATACATAATTCAAAAAAAGGAAATGCTATCACATGTACTTAGTAACAAACTATGACAGGAAAAGGCTGGATGATGCAGGAATGAATCAGCCAATCAGTGAAAGTGTTGTTGAACTCCTTCCAAGAACAAAGTCAAAGAAGGATGTTTTACTAATTTTAACAATGCATATTTGTCCTCGTAGAGTAGATCTGCTGTAAGGGATCAATCATAAATTGTCAGTCAATTGTCAGTTTTAATTTTAAAGAGTGAGAAGAACTCCTTAAGAAATTGTCACAATTTAACTTTTGCTGCTTTTCCTACTTGCCTTGTTTGATTTTTGAAAAGAAAAGATTGGATGAAAGTTGTACATTATTGGTTAACCAGACTGATTGAATGTGAATAAGATGTAGGTCTGATTATGTGATGTCCTCATGGGTTCAAACAAGCTTCTCATCATTTTGTACAAGATGACAATACTCTTTGAAACAGAAAGTAGCTGAGGCCATCTTTCTGACTTCTGTCAGATTTCTGAAGCTGCCAGAAGTAACTGATCAATCTTTATTTCACAGGAGAGATGTAAGAGCTGATGACACTATCTATATGTTTTCACATTGCACATGGTTGTAACTGATTGCAATCATCGTACATTTTTCAGTTTTAGTTGTTCCTACATTGCCAAAAACACTATAATAAGGTCAAAAATACATTATCCAATTCACCTGTTGGTCTATCCTGTTGGGTTATCCGCTAACGCTTGGTTTTTGCTTTCAATGCATTAACTTGTGGTTAATATGCTGTGGAACTGTGGAAAATCTTGTGTATAGTTGATAGCATGTTATTTATTTATATTATGTATTTAGCGTTTTTTTATTAACTTTTTAGTCCTTGTTTCACAAATTATGAAGTGGTCATTCTAGACCTTTACCTCCACCCTTAAAAAAAGTAAATAAAATAGTATAAAGCCTTAATATTACTGCAATACTACTACTAATAGCCTAATAATAATCATTGTTATTATTATAATATCTCAAACAAATCTACCAAAGCCACACTGAAAACTAAACTAACTAAAATTCAAATTATATAATCTTTTACATTATTTAGTCTGTGTCTTCCGGTCTGTATGAAATATCATCAATAATATTCGTAGCCTTGCATAGTTTTTATTCAGGATTTAGAGTCTATTTATATTGACTGGACTAGTCTGCCCCCTGCAGGACAAGAATGGAAAAAGTATTTGGCTGGACAATGAATTTACATCTTAGTTAAACTTAACATTTTCAACATTTAGCACAGTTTTATTTTAAAAGATTTGTTATTGCTCGAACTAAACATATACAATCATAGCTTATGTATGAGACTGGGCCATTATAGACATTATTATTATTATAGATTCATAGCTGCGCCCCACAACAGAACGTAGGATATAACTGCTCATAGTCTGATAGACAATAAACTGCGTATACAGCCCATAGACCGTATATTATTAACGGTCTATGATACAGCCACAGCCTATCATATGCATTGACTGTAGGACGTAGCATGTTCATCAAAGCAACAATGTTAGATGACCGGTTCGCTTTGAACTCTGGGAAATTACGTTTTGGCCAAAATGGATCATACCATCCTGAAAGGTACGGTATAAACTATATCGAAAACACGGATGTCTTCTTCTTTTCAAGATTCATAGACAATGACTTCTTCTAATGTGTGTGTGCCTGTTTTTTCATTATATTTGCCATAAACATTAAACAAAAGTGTAAATCCTCGATACAGTAGTGGAAAATCTAACGTCCCTCCGCCCTCTGTCACTGAATAATACAGGTGGTCCGCTAATGCGAGTCCTCTTCTACCGTCGGATTACTGCCGTTACAGCACGCTAAGGGACAGTTCATGAGCAATAAAACGTCGAATAAAGCCAAGAGTAAGTGCAGAAGAGTTGTATTTTTATGACTTGGAAGATAACAAAAAGTGTATTGTTAGTTAAATACCCACAAAGAATGTATTTAGAGCTTTCAAGCGCCACGTGGTCAAAGGAACTAGCTACAAGTTGTTGGGACTGTCAAAAACTTTTGCTAGACAAGTGTCAGTGTGAGAAAGCAACAGATAGCCACAGTACGACATGAATTTCTACTTGTATTAATATCACTTTGACTGTGGCATATAGGTTAGCTGATTTGTGACTGGTATACATGAGTTCACTTCTTTCTATGATGTCAAGTGACAAATTGCTTGCGTGGTAGTTAATTTTGTGTGTGCCCCCCCCATTTCCATGACTTGAGATCATTATAGTTTGTATTTATGTACATTTTATTTAAACCTTTAACAAAAAACAGTCGTGTAGTTGTATTTGTAGTTTATAAGCATTTTTGTGTTGTCTCTTATTTCTCTGTTGGGCATTAGCTTTCAATTCCAGTTACCAAAGGTGAGTGTTGCAGCTGTTTTTCAGCTGATGCTCTAACACATGCATTGGTTTATTGCTGTCTAATGGTGTAGTGGAAGTACTTTGCACTGAGTTGCTAGTTAGTACAACCTAGCTAAAATAATGCAGTATAATACAGCAGGCCTCTACTAAATCCTACCTTTTTATTAAAGTTAAAATGTTTTAATTGAACGGTTTCAGAGATATGTTAATTTAACTTTAAGGTCATTTTGGAGGGTGTAGTTTGTTGTGCTGTTAAAATGTATTGCATATTTTTACAGTCTGCATTTTACTGAGGTGTTTCGTCTACAGTTATCTATTTTTTTTTTTTGTTGATAAAATATATTTTTGTCTGTAAAATGACCATCACAGTTCCTGGAACCCGAGGTCACATTCAGATTCCTCACATTGTCCAACCGACAGTCCAAAGTCCAAAGATATTTCATTTATACTGTTAGAAAAACAGAACATATTTAAAGTTAAGAGGTTAGTGTAAGCATTTGTTTGGCATTTTCGCTTGAAAAGTGACCTAATTCATGTTGTTGGTTCATCGACTAATTGTTTCAGCTAATGGAAAAGAAAATATTAGAACTCCTCAGATTAACACAATTCAACAGCTAAAAACTGCTACCTCAATGATCTGGTTAAAACAAAGGTAGGACTTATTACAGGTCTCTTACTGCATTAGTTAAGGCTAGGTGTACCTAACAACAAAACTGGCAACTTTGAGTGTATATCTGCACTAACAACGCTATAAATAATGCATCACTCATGTTTTTAAGTTTTTTTATAAATGTTTTATTTTTCCTTTTATGTGGTTAGCTTCTTTAGTTTATGCTTGACAATGTAAATAATGTCTTGGTTGTGATGTAGGTAGTGCTTCTATCAAAAACATATTGTTTGTATTCTATGATTTTTTAAATATAATTCAAACCTATGTAATTACTTTGAGAAATATCCCATTCCACAATAGGTAGTGTACATTATCCTCCAGCATGCCAAAACAAAGGTGAGCCAGACATTGTTGCACAGGTTGGGCTTTTTGATGTTTCACAAGAAGAATTTAATGCATAAACAGTGTTTCCTCATTAATCAGATACTAATTGTTCCCCCTTTTGTGACAGGGTAACAAATAATTCTTCATTATGAAAAATAACTGAACTATATTACTGATACCCATATTATAACACTTTTTAAATAATCATCAATTAGATTGTACACATTTATGAAACAACCTTTTAATATATCCTTTCATATTACAAAGCTGCTTCAAAAGCCGTTTTATGAAATCTATACAGGATTGGGGGGTGGTCGGCTGCAAACAAACTACTCAAAAAGCACTGCTTCTGCTAGAATAAACTGTCCTTTTATTCCCCACACATCACAGCAATGCAACAGGCATGCAACAGGCATCAAGCGTGCAACAGGCACTCAATACAAACACAAAATCTCAAATACTGTTTCTGCTAGGATAAGTTGCCCCTTTACCCCCCGCAGAACACCATAAAGCTGCGAGCACACGCTCACACTATCAACACGTGATGCAAAGTGAACACTACTTCGCAAACAAAAACACAAACGCTGTCACTGCTAGAATAAACGTGTCTTTTTATTCCGCCACAGGATACAGCAGGGCAACAAGCATTGCAACAGGCAACAAACGTGCAACAGGCACTCAATACGTGATGCAAAGTAAACACTACTTTTAGAGCTCTTACCTTGACACAAGACTGGAGAGCCGTCAGTCCGAGCAGAGCAGCATCAACGTGGCTGGGCGTCCGTACGCGACCTGCAGCAGACTGCCAGACCGAGGGACTACCCGTCTTTTTATTCTTTAGTAAACAAAGGATCTGGTGCGAGCAAGGACGGCCAATTCCTTACTCTCAGCCCATCCTCTGTGAGCAGGTGTCCTGCTCCGAAAGCATGTTTTCGAAACAGGAAGGCCGCTCTCAAAACATGTGAGCTCAACTCAAAACCGTTCCCAACACCCGAGCTCGGTGGCTCTCAAAACATGGAGTAAAGGGTTATACAATTGATAAATGAAACACAAAACAATGAATACAGCAAAGCAATAGTGTATCAACAAGTTATATAAGTGACCCACTTGGCTGTTGTCAAGGAACATAATGCAAAATAAACTTTTTCCTCCACAGCCGTTTTAGTCTGCTATACAACCAACATTACCTACTCAATGACAATCTTTCAGTACTTAGGCTACATAGCCCAACAAAAACATACATTTCCAAATCCAACATTGTAAAAAAAAAAGTGTATGTGTAAAAATCCCACATTTTCTTATACTGTAAACAAACCACACTTGCACACGTCACCCTTTGACCTCTTATATGTCAGGCCAGCATCATGTCCAGTCAGTAGCTTCTTCTCCGCATCAGCAGTAGCAGCATATGCTAGCAGACTGTTGTCCGAGTCTCTGATATAAAAACAGCATAATAATAAAGATTGGCTTCTGCCATAGGTGACTGCCTTCAACGAGGCAAATATTGGCTGATACCAATGTTCTACCGATAAATCAGTGCATCCCTGAATAGCCTTGGTCTAGTTTTACACCTCACTTGTCATTATCTTTATTTATTACATGCCCTGATTGAATTCTAATGTAGAATGCGGTCACTTATTATCTTGATAACAGAAGTATAACACACCATTGCCATAGACGCAGTTCTGTTCACTCTGGCTATCAATCAGTCCGCTAAAAGAAGTCCGGATAATGTATCGGCTGTGGGAAAACGTGGAGTAACTTCTGTCTTCCAATTCAAGCAATGACAGCAGATCTAGTGAGCGTCTATGTCTACATCTTTTTATACCGTCTATGATCGCTACGCAGTACGAGCTGTAGTGACAATGCTAATTAGTTAGCTTAGCTACATTGCAACATGTTAACGGCTGTTTATAAAGGAAACGAGATGAATGACGACATAAACGTCAACATAAATATTCCCAAAGAAGCCATTCACCGTGTCTCACTTTACCGTAAACGTAAATGTTAAGTTTAATGTGAATTTGAGCAGCCGATAGCCCGCTAGTTAGACACTTAAGTTAATGTTGTGTCAACTCCTGCAGTGATTAAAACAGCTGGGTAATTTGTCCACCACGGCAGCACCCCATAAAATATACTACCACAGCCCGTAAGGTGTGTTGAGTAATAGACAAAGGGTTGCAATAATCAGCTACAGAGTTTACGTTGCTATGGAATAGGGGTGCATGATATATTGACTTAATATCGTTATCGCAATATCACGTTGCACAATATTATGTCAAAAGTGTCACAATAAGTATGCAATACTTTGTGGAGCGATGCGTCCTGTCCGTTGACTGTGTGGCTAAGTTGTTTGATTTAGAGTGTACCAGGTGACACTCCATATTTCGACAGAATGACAGTGTAAATGAAGAAATAGACAACAATAAGTAAATGAAGAAATAGAGACAACAAAACGGAACGAATCATGAGTGCATGATACTATCCCAAAAAACCCTGTTGCAGTTAATACGCCAGTGCTAGCCAAACAAGCCTCGATAGTGTTTTTTGCTACTGGCACAAAGTACGACAAGAGCTCAAAGAGACATACGAAAATCACCAATGTTATGACTTATTATTTGACCAAAGATTGATATTGCAATATCACATTTTGTCAATATCGTGCAAACCTTCAGGCTGATCACCCTGTCGGGGTTGTATTCACTAGAACAGCCTCGCTCTACATCATCCCTTACGTAAATCACTCTGTGTAAAGTCAAAATTGCTTATTAATCATAAAATCAATTTAAAAAATAATTTTACTACAGATTTTGAAATGAATAATGAGGAAACACTGCAAACACATCCTAACCTAAATGTTGCCCATTCTACCTTGTAAGTTACTTTGTGTTAGCCGCATTAAACTTTGCATTGTTGGTTTTGTCTTTGGTTTTTGAAAGTCCAATGTGAGATTGATCAATGAACTGTCATTACTTGTTTGGCAATTATGTCATATCCTAAAAGCATACAAATGAAAGCTTGTTCATTCTGTCAGATTTATCTATTTTCAGATAGGTTAATGGCATTCCTCCTATAAAGGAAAAAAAATATCTAGTAAATGTAAGCTTTTTGATCAATCCACCGTCTCTTTGCCCGCAAGACCACATTGGCATCACACATCAGCTGTTTATGAGCTTTCCTTGATGCTTCTAATCAGCAAAGTGTCTTTGTGATGCTAACTTCACACAGAACTAATGGCTCTAGCTTCCACCTGTTGCTTGTTTTCTCTCCTCATGAACACTAAAGTGAGTAGAAAAGAGACCCCTTTAATAAAGAAATGGATCAGTCTTTGCCAAACCGTCAGCAAGGAGGAGCCCCTCAGCATGCTGTACCAGTGGGGACCTTCAGGCAGGGTAATAATCCCACTATGGAGAAAAGCACTGTCAGCGGAGATAAAGTCCAGTTTGGAAGGCAGCGGCAGCGCACATGTTTATCGGAGAGCCACAGCTTTGGGGCTGAAGAGGAGTGGTTGAGCACCTCCATGGAAGCGAGCTGCTCCTACGGTCAAAGCCCCATCCTCCAGGGCATGCAGGCAGAGGGAATCTTGTACAACCGCAGCGCCTATGAGGAGGCCGAGAGCAACTACCAACGGCGGCTCGCCTCTAATGGCAATGGACCGCTGTCATCCTCTCCAAGGAGTCCAAACACCAGAGGCTACATGACCTTCCATTCTAGACGCAGCCTTGCTCAACAGCAGGATGCTGGACACCCTGTCACCACTGTGAAGGCCTCTGGTACCCCCCACCGTCGGTACAGTAGAGGCCGTGACCGCACCTCCTCTGAGACCGAGCTTGGGGGCAAGGGCAGCAAGGGGCCAACCCAGAGGAAGAGGGGCCTGTCTGAGACGAAAAGCAAGCCCAGATGGGAGAAGTATGGCACATCTCGTACAGGAATGGCAGAGACAGGATGTGTTTTTTTTTGGTTTATTTAACGTTTATGTTTTTGGTCTATTTTGTTTGTCATGCATTCTGTGTGGCCTTTTTCAGTTATGCTAATCTAGCCCAGGCTTAATAATGACACCCTTATATTTTATTATAAGACATTTCTTTTATTTTTATGAGTTATTAAAATGTGGTCAAAAGTAATGGGTAAAAGCTAAGAGAATAGTGGAAAATGTTTTTAGATGAGCCTTTGTCTGGAATTGTTTTTTTTAGGCCACATTTGGAAAAATTTAAGCACTCAAGAAAATAAACGTACAATCTTGATGAAATTAGGTCAATTCATTTACGCAGAAGGGGTGCCAACACAGGGCGTGGCAAAACTTCACTCAACTTTTGCCACAAGGCACTTCAGTGGCCAGTTTAGTATTTGTAATGTTATTGCTGTATTTCTACTATTTATCTTGTGATCAATGTGACTAAAGATAAAAAATATTTCACAGTGATAACTTTCCCGTGTTGTAAAGTCCTGTGTTGGAGTATTATAAAGCGATCTGCAGTGTTTTGTCATCTGACAAGCCTTTAACTTTCCTTGTATATGCCTGCATCAATGCAGCCCCTTGCATTTTTTTTAACACATGGCTGACCTTGTGTCACCGACATATTAGTGTACACCATGCCATTATTTACTGACATGTTACAGTATACTGGGCCTCTTTTGATAATCCCACAATGAAGTGGACCTCTGCTATCACTAAGGGGCCTTGTGAACGGTTAGCGACCAACCTTTTGTTCTATAATCCAGACTTTGCAAACCAGGCAACTGTGTTTCACTGACTGAGAAATGTGTATGTGCCTGTCTGGTGTGCCAACATGTCAGCAGAATGAAAAGGGAAGTGAAGCATATATGCAGTAGTATATATGCATTTGTTTTAATGTTTGCTTTTTATTTTACAGAAACTGTTAATTCTGCCATTCATTTTGTGTGTATATGGTTGAAACTGGCTGCTTTATGCTTTTTGTGTCACAACTCCATCTGTGGCTTTGCATGATATTGTAAAATGTTATGTCCTGGTCAAGCATCTAATAATGCTCTGGTTGTGCTGGCTGTAACAACTAAATGCCTTGTTATGGCTCTGGTTTAGTAGATAAACTGTTGGATGCAGATCAATGTTGTTTTTTTGCATTGTCTTTATGAAATTGCTGGCTTTGGCACTATTAAAATCAGCTGAAAACGTACCTATTTAAACTGGCCTTTGTCTGTTTTTATGTTTTATTTTACGGTTTTTATTTGTATTCTTTTTTGTTTGGTCTTTTAACACATGTTACTCTTGTGAAGCACTTTGTGTGACTTCTGTAAAGGTGCTATATTAAATACATTATTTACTGAATCCCCCCTCAGTACCAACATGAGTGGATTGCAGTGCCTTGCCTCAGAGAACATCTGGTTTGACAAACAGCGCTACGATGAGGCGGAGAAGTGCTTCTACGAAGGAGCCAACGGACCCTCTACACAGGTAAAACTAGAAAAAAATTTTTTTTTTTAAATAGCTTTTCAACTTTTTGAAAACCTGATTTTATGCAGCCCAAAAGCAAAGCTATTGTTTTTTGTAGTCAGGACCTTGTTTAATGTCCGTCAACCTGATCATTCTTAGAAATAAGGACTTTTTACTTTACACAGCCTTGATTTTCAATCCTTCTCTTGTCTCTTGCTGCTATCTTTTGAAGTTCCTTCGTCTTGTGGCTGACAAATACTCAGCTCATGCTGCCATGTCAATCACTGGCCTGTTAAGTCGCTCGATTTAGAAGTGGTTCGTTCTTGTGAGAGGGGTCAGGTGGTTTGGCAGCTGCCTCAGCCTCCCAGTCTGTGCAGGACAGTAGAGTTTCTGCATAAGCCTTGAAAACAATGTAGATTGGAGAATGATCACTTGTCTTTTTTTAAAGGGTTGTTTCACTCAAAACCCAGAATGCCTTATTCCTTATGACTTCTCCTTACCTTTTGTGATTTCAAGCAATGCAGATAGTTTTGGTGTTTTTCAGAGATGCTCCTCTACTGCTGCCCAAATACAAAGAGGGAAATGTGTCTTTACAGAAAGAATGTCCTGGTTACTTTGGATGATCAACAGATTATGCTGTTGAGTTCTTGTTTTGCTGGGTCTTGAGTGGAAAGTAGTTTCAATGGAAATGGTTCAAATTTCAGTACATGTACTGTAGTGGGGAAATGACAGCTGCACCATCCGGGGTTTATGTTACCCTCATGCCTCTGGCCAAAATGTGTGTAACCTTTTTATATTTTATCATGAGGCACAACATTAGCATGTAGCTCACATTTATTTGCTCCTTGCTTATTTTTTTTAAATCGAGTCATCCTAAATGTTTTCTGTATGTTCTATCCTGCTTTTGTCTGTCTTTGCATGCTTCTTTGTCTTTTTCACTGCTCCCGCTTCATCACTGCTTTACCCACATGTACCTGGAGGGGAAGGGAGTTAATGCCATCCTGCAGGACATTGCTAAATCCAGAGAGAATATTCTTCAGTCACTGAACAGAGTGAATACTGTGCTACAAATGCGCCTTGGGCACACCCCCTGTAGTAGCAGGACTGTACTCAACTAATGTCTGTGTACGATATCAGTTTAATTTAGAAATTGTGATTAAAGTATAGACAGCAAGTTAAGGGACATTTTAGCCATATTACATTCTCAGAAAACATTTGGCCTGTTCTTGACAAGTTGTTTTACACATTCTCCCTCTCTGCTTGCTTCTGCTATAATCTCGATTGCAATCTGTCATTAAGTCGCATATGTTTGTCTTTACATCAATCCTATATCGTTAGCAGTATAAATGTGGTTATACTATACATTATTTTTGTAAGAGTTCAAAGGAACAATTTGCATTTTTTCGTTGGTAGCTACTTAAATGTTACCTATTTAAAGGATAAATTCACATGTTTTGAAGTATGTCCAAAAAGAAATATTTGCATACCCCTATGCATAGTAAACATTATTGGTAGCTGTAGTTGTTCTAGTCCATACAGCCAAATTCCCTCTTTGAGTTACTACCTTCTCCCTTTTCTCAGCAAGCAAATGCTTTCTGTGACAGAAACAAGCATGGAGTTCTTCACTAAAAGGACTTATTTGGATAATGCCCACTCAATTTGGCCAACTCATATTTGCTTCAACTGAACTTCAGAGGTAATTTTCCATTGGGAAAAACGCTGGATTTTTGTCCCCCATAACCTACATTGAAATTGCTTTGAGAGCGGTGTGTTCCCAGTGTAAGGAAAAAGAGCTACTATATTGCTTACAACAAACTTGGAGCTTGAAATTCCTGCCTTGAAGGGGTTGCTGGATTGGTTTATATTGCCAATTTTGGCACTACTAGTGACTTTTTATTCAGTCATTTGATTTAGTTGTGTTGTAAAAAGTTGATTAATGCAGTTTTAAAATGTTTCAGCCCATTTCTGAGAGTGTTGACATTATTTTCTATGCTATTACTGACAACTTTGAAGCATGTGTAGCATCCAACTTTCTTCCTACAACCAGTTTTTTCTTTTTGTCTTGTGGTTTCCCCCACCCCCTTATTTTCACCCTTTACATTGCCGGGTGCAGGTGAAAACTTCTCTGCAGCAGCCCAAGGGGCGCCAGCAAAAACGGCAGCACAGAAATGTAAGTCTTCGCATCCGGTTTTGCTGCTCAGGCCTGGGAACTGCAAAGAGAACTGTGTCTGCTGCTGTCTGGTGTGGAGTGTGCTACGGTTATGACAGCACTAAAATGCCTAATCCTGAACCACCATCTTACCATCTTATTCTTTTCTTTTTTTAAGCTTCATACACTTGACACACAATGGATTCAAAATTTGGGTTTGGAAATTATAATGAACTGGATGATTTTTATTGTGTTCATTATTATCAAATGTTTTATCTTGAAAGCTCAATTCTTATATACAGTGACAGTGGCCTTTTCATATGAATTATGAATCAAGTAATCAATAATTGATTAAACTTAAACTAGTTTAACATTATGGGAAATAAAATTACTTTAACTTTTACTACTTTCACATTGTTGTCAAGAGTTAGTAAGAAGACCAATACTACTTATATCTGTCCTAGCTTAGCACAAAGACTGGAAACAGGTAATCTGCTAGCCTGGCTCTGTCCAAAGATTTATATAAAGAATTACCTGCCTGCCTGCACGCTCTCTAACGTTTTATCTTGTTACTCTAATCAATATGCTAAAGTGGCATGTTTTGTTTTTGATTGGTATGGATCTTCTCATCTCTTTGCAAGAAAGCAAATAAGTTTTCCCAAAATGTCAAACTATTTCCCTTTTTAAATGAATGAGTTTAGTTGCATGCTGTCGTTCTTTATTGGGATCAAGGGAGTTCATTTTAACGTGTGTGTGTCTGTGTTATCCAAATCATTGTTGTGTAATAGATAGAGGTGTGATGGGATTAAACGTACGAGATTTCTCTTCAAGGTCGGGGGGGGCTGTCTGTAAAACGTATGGCTGTATTAAGAGAAGTTAGAATGTTAGAGTTCAGTTGATTGAGTGAAGAGAATCTCTCTCCATAGCATACATATGGAATAAGTAATAGTGTAACTCTTATGGCAAAACCTTTCAGTGCTCGGTTTTCATTTTATGACTTTTGTTTGAATAAAGTACTATTTTCCAGTCTTTTGTTCACTGAAGTTTTCTGTAAAATAGTGTTAAAGTCTCATTTCGATCTCCTGAACCCAGGATCTTGTCTTGAACCCTGAATCTTGTCTCGTCTCGTCACACCCATAGCGATAGTTTAGCCTTGCATGGGTTTCTTTTTAAACCTCACCACCTTGACTTTTTTTGCTTGCTTCTTCTCTTCAGCCTTGGATTGGCTCTCAACCTGGATAAGAGTGTTGATTTGCTTTATCACCATTTGAACCCTGACCTGCAACATGACACTTGCTAATTAATTTGTGTTTATCTCTCCAGTCATCCTCACATGCAGGCGACCAGGAGCTGGTTTCGCGTATGAAGAGCATGGAACTGGAGAACCAAACTCTGCACAAAGGTATGCTTATGAGTTTTGTTGTCTTCATGAGCATTTGCTTACTTGTTATACAGTATCCATTAGGGATGAGCGAAATAGCCTTAAAAAAAAAAATAATTCCAAAGCTTTATCTAATTTATTTAGAACAATTTTATTTTAGAATATTTTTCTCACTCCTCCCAAACCTATCCCTTCAACTTATTAATGTCGGGTGGCCTCTAGGTCACCGAGTAAGTGTTTGCCCCATGTTGGCTAAGTCCTGCAGCAGCCCGGTTTCAAATCTGACCTGCAGCCCTTTGCTGCTCATCCCCCATCTCTCTCCCCCTTTTCCTGCCTGTCCATTGTCACTACAATAAAGGGAAACGTCCCCAAAAAAATTATCTTTAAAAAAAAACGTCTTACTCACTGTAACTTTTATTCTTGTAATTTTATATTCTTTATTAGTTTTATTTTCATCATGACTATTTAACTGCTCTTTCATGTTTTATGTAAAGCACTTTGAATTGCCTTGTTGCTGGAAGGAGCTGTAGGAATAAACCTTACAACCTCAGCCAGTCACTAGGGCATAGAAACCACTGTTGTGCCTGCTTGTCTCAGAGGAAGTGTAAAATGTCAACAGCACCACGACTGATTTTGTCGCGCCATTAATATTGTATCACAGTGAATGGTTTCTGAAGTTTTAAAAAACTTTAACTGTACTTGAAACTATTTTATATTTTAACTAACGGCAAAAAAACGTTGAGGAGCTCCGTGCTACAAAGCGGCGGTTTCCGTCACAGCTCGGTCTTATCAGCAGCATTTAGTAGATGTGTTGAGCTGCAACAGAGTTCCTCAGCATGGTGTTCCATCAGGTCAGCGGTAGTTGGTGGTTCAGCTATTCGAGAATAGGTGACTGTGAGCCATATACACAGCACTGCAAGCTGCTGGTCATTTCGACGGAGATTCCAATTAAGTAAGTAATGAAACGACTAGTTAAGAAAATAACTATTATTCGACATACTGCTACATACTACAGACTAATATTAGTCCCTGTCACTGCCATGTTTGTGTATCTCAGTATGGCAAACCGACGGGGGTAGGACTGAGCCTATTTGGAACTACTGGAGCCCACAGGGGAGCGTTGGCTGATGTTAAGGATGAAGCCACTTTATTTTATTTGTTTCCTTTTAAACAAGTCAACGTTAACTACACATTCGAGTTAATTGATAAAATTGATTTAACGCCTCAGCCCTAGTATCCATAATAAGTTTTCTTGTAATTTTGTTTGTTTGTTAGTGGTGGAGGAGATGAGAGCAGCCCTGCTGAAGCTGGAGTCCAGAGTGGCTATGCTGGAAAAGAGCCCAGCAGCTGTCCCATGTGCTAAGGTAGATATCCATGTTTTTTTTATTTTTAGCTACATATGTTCTATGTATTTATAAAACTGCTGTCTAAAAGAGGCAAGACACCTTTGTCTCTGGAACAATTTGAAAAGTAATATGATGTATTCTACTTTGTTACATGTGTTCAGATTTAATTGAAAGAACATCTCATTTACAGTTACATAGTTTTTTATGTATTTATTATACTCAATTGAATTGTTTTGTATTGGGGAGTACCTTGTATAAGCCCTTTGGCTTCCTTCCTCCCCTGTGCATATCTATTGATATCTATCTTATATTATCATGTTTTAATTGTTTGAACAAATAGATGAAGAAAGAAAGATCAAACTTTATTGGAAAAGCCTTCTCAAGAGCAGACATTTAGATATTTCCTGCCTTTTTTCCATTTTTGTGACCAGTCTGCTCCAGTCAAGGCTGCTCCTGTCAAACCGGTAAAGGTGGAAAACGGTGATGACGATGACATTGACTTGTTCGGCAGTGATGAGGACGACGAGGAGGCAGCACGCCTTAAGCAGGAGCGCGTGGATGCCTATGCAGCCAAGAAGTCCAAGAAACCTGCCCTCATCGCCAAGTCATCTATCCTGTTGGACGTCAAGCCCGTACGTGTCCTCTTAAACTGTATCATGTTGCTTATTAAAATGCTAGTTTAGTATTGTAGTTTTGTTCTCATACAGGGAACCTATGGTTATGGAAAATGTAAAATCAGGAAATCTGTCTCCCCAGGCCATGGATTAGTTTGTACAATGATTTTTGATTGAATGATTTTGTTTCAGATAAAAGATGAAAAAAAACAGTTTGCTTTTTAATCTCCTTTTTAAATGAATTTCCACTTAATTTATCTACTTAAATATTTTTAAATAATTTAGCCAGAATGAAACAATGCATTTATTAACTCAACTGTCCAACAAAATAAGTTAAACATGCATGTATGCTGTGTCATTCAACATATGTTGAAAGTTTCGCTGCAGACTGTCTGGTAAAATATTGTTTGGTGTGTCTCCCTGCTGTGTGTTCCCTCAGTGGGATGATGAGACTGACATGGTGAAGCTGGAGGAGTGTGTGCGCTCGGTGCAGATGGACGGGCTCCTGTGGGGAGCATCCAAACTGGTGCCAGTTGGCTACGGCATCAAAAAGCTGCAGATCAACTGCGTGGTTGAGGATGACAAAGTTGGCACAGACATTCTGGAGGAGGAGATCACCAAATTTGAGGACTATGTAAGCAACAACTACTTAAATGCAATTTGTTTACCCTAATACTTTTTTTTCTCTTACCTTGAGTTATATCTAGCCATATAGATAGCTTTGATTTCATCTAAGGTTTTAAGACCTCTTTTATACATCTCTGCCTTCACCTTGATGAATAGTAGTTGATGAATGGAATTTAATTTTTGGTGCTCACAGGATTGAATAAAATTGCAGTACAAGATTTAACAGCAAAATTAGTTTCCAGAATGTGTCAGTCAGAAGAAATGACTACCTCAGTAACCTGGTTATTTCAAATTTCCCCTGTTTCCAGTCTTTGTTCTAAGCTAATCATCTGCTGAATGTAGCCATAACAGATCGGATAGGAGTGTGGTAGGTAAACGCTTTGTTGATTTACTTTTCTTCCTTTGCAGATCCAGAGTGTAGATGTTGCTGCCTTCAATAAGATCTAAGCTCCATCAGCTGTTTACCTGCTGCTCTGGTTTGCACGGTTATTAAAGTTTTGAGCACAAACCTCAGTTTTATTATTCTTTGTAGAACATGAATATGGGTGAATTTACTGTAGTCTGTCAACTAGTGGCACCTTGCGAGTGTACATACAATAAGTGTTACATCTATAACAATAACAATAGTTTATTTAAAATCAATTGGATTTGATGCACAATAAATCCCTATATAATAACAAATGTATGGGAAAAAGTCTTCATTTGCCGATCCAGGTATTGGATGTTGCTGCCTTTAATAACATCCAATCTCCACCAGCTTGTTACCTGCCCCACTAAAGTGTTGCTACTGTTCCCAAGTTGCACGAGTTAAACGATTTTAAACAAACCTGTCAGTTTATTCTCAGTCAACATGAATATTTTGAACCCCATACTTACAAAGTCACTTGAGAACCGTTGGAGCGAGGTCATTTTATTTAAAGAGAGCACAGTCTCAAAGTAGAGCTCAAACCCACCCAAAATCCTGGGTATACAGGCTGGGTGAATGTAGTCTTGACTTTATGGAGTAAAACCATTGTATCAGAAACATTATAAAAAGACAAAATCCCACCCCTGAAATCCAGATACACTCCTATCCTGTTGCAGCACGGAGTCGCGATGGTCAAACTCTCCTTATTGTGCTGAAAGGAACAGACTGAGTAAGAGCAGTCCAGGCTCCAGGATTTGGAGTTGTGTCCAAGCTTACAGTCACTCCCTCCTCCGCTCCTGCCCAAGCTTTTGTAGCAGACACCAATGGAAACCCCTCCGTTACCACCCCACTCTACCTCCCAGTAGCAGCGTCCAGCCATCCCGGCTCTGCACAGCACCTGGGCCCAGCTGGTGAAGCGATGCGGATGGTCCGGGTATGGCTGCGGCTCCGAACGTGTGGTCACCCCTCTTTGACCATCAAAGAAGCTTAGATAAGGGTTGGCTGTGTTCAGGTCCAGGGTGATATCATTGTGATCTGGACACAACAGACGCACATTATCAGACTCCAACTACTAGTTAGTGGATTTCATAAAGATGGATGTTCATTAGGGTTTATCAAATAATTGTACTCACATTGTAGAAAATCAGCTCTCGTCTTTGGTTCTGAGTTGAATGGTACGTCAGTGTCTTTTACTGTTAGACAGATGCATGAGATAACGCATATTAAACAAAATAGAGCCAATTTTATTTAAACGCCCCTGATTCTGGAATTAAAATTCCCATTCATTCTACCCAAGGACAATGTCACGTGCCTCACAGTTGGAGCTTTTCTACTGCTTGGATCGACACTACTCTCCCTTCTCCCTCTTTGATTAAAAAAAAAATAAAATCAACTACTCCCAATGTGCATTTCAGCAAAGAAATATCCCATCCCTATGCTTAGAAAACTGAAACAGTTTAAGTCAATTCACTTATTCTGGCTAATTTGTGGGCGAATTCAGCAACTGTGTTGCTGTGTTCTGTTCTAAAGATGAAGTAGTTTTCAATTTGCTTCCACTCTAATTAGCACTTCTTTTTTGGCATTTTAGGTTTTTATGTATGTATAGGACATATTAGACATGAAAGGGGGGAGGAGGGGGAATGATGTGCAATAAAGGCTGCAGGTCAGGGTTGAACCCGCGGCCGCTGCATCAAGGAGTAAACTTCTATATACCTGCTCTACCAGGTGAGCTAACCAGGCACTCCTGGGTAGCACTTCTGACTGGCCTTTTCAACCATGGCAACAATGTTCAAGGTTCATAGGTATTGTAGTTTTTACACCCATCTGCTTTGCCAAAATTACAGACAAAAACAGGATTTCTCAGAAACAAAGTATATAAAAATTAAAATAGGTGGCCATAACATAATCTTACAGGGTTGTTACACTGTCTGGGAAAGTCCAGTGTTTCTTTGTTAAGTAACATTGTAGATAAAACTGAAATGGGAATCTAGAAGGGGAAGACACTAAACCACCTCTTCTTTACAGTTATATTTCTTTCTGGCACAGCACATATGCCGTTAAAAATGTCCACTTTAGCTGGGATATTATATCATCTGTAGTGATGCCAGCTTATTCTAAAACTTGAATTTAGTTAAAAGGATCCTGCACTTGATATTTTCATACATGATATTGTGGTAAGATAATACAATCCTGCTAAAATGTGATTGGAAGGGGCTTAACCACTAAAGAAACTTCCATACCTTTAGTCTTTTCAGAGATACTTTGATTGCTGGTCTCCTTCAGTGAAATGGCTTGAATTGCAAAAACAAACAGTCAGTATTTACTGTTCACAAAATAATCATGTTTGTGGTAATCAGGTGTTAAAGAGACATCATACCTTTATCAGAGATCCTGTTGAATTCTCTTTCAAGTGTTTCGTCCAGGCTGTCTTTGAGATCAGCCAGCGCACCTCCTATGGTTTTATACATACAATATTGGAGTGCATCAGTGCTGGGCCTCTCCACAGTCTTCGTAGGGAAATGAAGAGACTTGCACTTCTGTGGTGAAATGCAACACAACCAAATTAGGAGTCTTTCAATGGCAACAACCCTGAAAAAGCAGACATGAATCACTTTGTGAGTCACGTTCACCAAGTTCACACTGCACTTCAAATCATGTTGACTGTCAAGAAGCATGTTTGAGTTAAAGTTTGTCACTCATCTTAACCATTTAAAAAAAGGTTTCAGTGCTTCACACAAGGTAATACAATTAAAAAACAAATGTAAAAGCTTAAGAGGTAAATTAAATTAAGTTGACTATAATAATGCTCTAGAGTGATTGACATTTGGGATAAGGTATTTGATAATGTTACATCTTGATAAAACTAGACTATTATTTTAAATGTTTTCTTAGGAACTACATAACTTCGTCTAATAAATTATTTTATTGTATCTGAATATAATATTCCCTATTTATAAAAATATTACAATTCTGATTGTTGTTAGTTTGACCTGTTAACATGGAGATGTAACCAAATAACTGAATCATAGAGTAAATGTGAGTATTTCTTCTTTTGTTTTTTGTATTTTAAAGAAAAAAATGGGTGGTAAATCCTTATCTGATTGGCTATTTCTGCTTTAAACATACATGTGTTTCATCATGTGATCACTTAAGAGATGTCACTGTAAGTAAGTCACCTTAAAAATGATGTCTTATTGATTACATTCAGCGAAGTACTCATAAATTGACTGTATAATGAGTGTTATTCTTAGATTTTAGATTAATACATAAATGAGCCTGAAAAGGTACTTAAAAGAAAATCCTAAAATAAAAACGTACTGGAGTCAGTGTGAAAAGGTTAAAAACAGGTGTATTGTGGTCATGCCTCTTAGCTCCAGTAAAGCCTGATATACAGCGTAAACGGTATGTAGTTAAGTGAAGAGGCTTTTGTGATAACCAAGGTTTGAGAAGATAAAGGCATGAGAGACTAAATGAATATATGAAATGAAATATTTTGCATATTAAGGCATTGGCGAAAGACGTACTCGTACCTTACTTAAGTAAAAGTGTCAATACCACCATTCGGAAATATATTTTAAGCACCACAAGTAAAATTACTCATTTTGCAGAATGGTCCAGTTCAAATGAATGTATGTTATAAAATGTGATTATAATTTCTAATGCATTAATTTGTACATCACTTTAATGTTGCAGTTGGGAAAAAGTGATTTGAATACACACGCACGCTGTCAGTTAAACGCATTATTAACGTCGTTAACGCAAACCCATTTTAACAGTGTCTTTTTTTTAAATCACATGATTAAACGTTCTTTTTGGCCTAGAATAGATAACTTTGAAGTTTTTTTTCACAAACTGTTGCAACAATTAGTAACGTTAGCACACACGCAGCACACACTTGTTTGGGCTTGCGAGCCGGCCAAAGAGTAGTAACGTTACGTTTTGAGTGGATGGCGAGCGTGACACGCCGAAATAGATGCCAATAAGATTCTGAATGAAAAGTTTACTTTTTAAAAGTTGCCAAATGGTTCCATTGACAAGACCAAAGTGATCGGCGTGTTTTGTTGTTGTGAACTGAGCTATCATCGCAGCACGTCCAGTCTGAAAAACCACTTAATGGCCAAGCACACAGCTGATGCTAATTCTCCGCCCCCTCGTCAAAGTACTTTTTCCACCTTTTTATTGATCGAGTGTTACACTGTATGAGAGATTTGCTCCAAGTGGGAATGACTGCTCCAACTGAGAATGTTACATGTAGGCTATATGCCAATGTTGTTTTAAGAGATATATCACTTGACTGTAAGTAAGTCACCTAAAAAATGATGTGTCCTATTGATCTTAAAAACATTTGCACAAAGCAAGCCAATCCACTTTTCCATGTTAAGAGCATTAAAATGAGGAAAAAATAAAATAATGGGACAAAAAGAAATCAAGGGACATTTAGAATAGATAAAAATGTGTGATTAATTGCCAGTTAACTATGACATTAATGTGATTAATTGCGATTGAATATTTTAATCTTTTGACAGCACTAATATATATATACACATATACTCAGCAAGAAAGAAACGTCCTGTCACTTTCAACTGATATTATATTTTAAGCAAACTTAACAAATGCAAATATTTTTATGACCATTAAAAGACTGAACAACTAAGACATAAACTGAACAATTTTCACAGATAAAATGTGAATAATGGAATAATGTGTCCCTGACCAAAGGGGGAGGGGGGTCAAAATCAAAAGTTGTCCTCAGTATCTGGCGTGACCACCAGCTGCATAAAGTACTGCAGTGCATCACGTCCTCATGTACTGCATAAGACTGGCCAGTTCTTCCCTTTGTTTTTGCCATCCTGTACCTGTCCAGCAGGTGTGATATTCGGATGTACCAATCCTATGCAGGTTTTGGTACACATGGTCTTGATTTAATTACTTAATTTAAAAGTAACCAGTAATTTCATCTCTAAAATAAATGTAGTGGAGTAAAAAGTTCAGTATTTACCTCTGAATTGCAGTGGAATATAGGTATAAAGAGCCAAAAATGGAAATACTCAGGTAAGGGACAAGTAGGCCTACTTCAAAACAGTACTTAAGTACAGTACTTACAGAGTAAATATACTTGCCATTGCTGTGGTTAGACAGACCTTTGCCTGCATCACTGGCTGGGTTTTGTTCCATACCTGAAGAAAGTGGATGTGGTCCTCAGTGCCAGAAATCTTATCCAACTCAGCACCAGTCCTCCTGAGCTCGGTTATGTCCCTCTGGATCTTCTCCAGTAGCTCCTCAGCCTGACTGACAGCTGCTCTCTCCTGGACTCGCATCACCTCCTTCACCTCACTGCTTTGTTTCTCTATGGAGCGGATCAACTTGGAGAAAACCCTCTCGCTCTCCCCCACTGCTGCTTCTGTGGAGTGCTGTGAAGGATAAACGGAGGATACTTTTTAGTGTAAGCAAGCAGTATGTCGACAGCATATTTAAAAGATCCTTTATTGAAAATGCACTCACCTTAATGTATCGGACAACATATCTAAGTTCCTTCTCCGTGTCCTTCAATTTCTGCACAGACTTCAAAGAGGCTTGTTGGAGTTTTTTCTGAGAGAATACATAAGAGTATCACACAAGGCAGACCCTCAGGCTGCTCAGTCGAATGATTCTTTCCACCGTTGACTTTCAAGGTGGAAAGTTTTGATTTTACAATCAAAGGGTTGGATATCATGGAAGATCTTTGGTCTGTCAGCCTAAACTTATGACACAGTAACATCAGAGCACAAGATATGGTTGCAGGACCAGCTAGGCACATATTACACCCCTATTTAATATTTGAAATGTTGAAGCTGTTACACCAGGCTATAAAAAACATATTCCTAAAAAAGGGATCTCAATGTTACTTAACCACAAACATAATCCCAATTAGTCACTTTTATATTTATTTTATATGGAGCAAGTTTTAAAAGCATTTCCAAATAGTCAAATGGTGGTTTCGGTCAGGGATTCATCAGTCAAATCTGAACACAGACATGATAAAATATGTTCAGATTCAGATAGCTCTAAGCTTTCCGGGGATATCATTGTATCCTGTGTCCATCGCGAATAAACGTCCATGATATCATAGAACAAATGTCTCTCCTTATAACTCCAGAACTTGCCTGAGAATCATCACTTTTTATGTTTTCTTCAGCATTGCAGTAATCCAGTGATAGTTGTCTTTACATCAATGGGTACATTACAAACTGAAACTGCTAAAAACTAATTCAGCATACTATGCTAATTTGCCAAAATGGAGGTAACCCACAGTTAACTTAATGCAATTAATTCTTCCGGTTTACATTTCCCAGAGCATTATGAGTACATTGTTATAAAGTAAAATTTTGAGATACTTGTACTAGCCTACAACTTCAACTACACATATTAAGAGGGAAATATTGTACTTTTATTTCATAACATTTATTTGATAACTTAAGTTGCTAGTTACTTTACAGATTCAAATTAATAAACATGATGATGTATTTTTATCAGTTAAGCTAACACTTTATTGGGGGGGATGTTTACACAATAATAATATTTTATTCTGAAATGGGCCATGCTGTATAAGGTGTACTTTAGGAAATTATGCCAATACTTTTGTACTTTTACTTTTTTTTTTTTACAAATGTATTTTTTATTAATTAAAAAATATATATATCTGAATACTTCTTCCACCACTGTCAATCACCAGTTAAAATAACCCCTGATGATCATAGTGTTGTAATCAAGGTTATTTTAGACTTTATAAAGCTCTTCCAGAACCACAGTAAACAGTGTTATCAAAGGCTGAATAGTACATTTTCAACATCAAATACATACTTTCAGATGAATCCTGTCTGACTCACCTGTTGTGTTACTCTCTCATCCACCACTGAGACTGCATCATGGCCCTTGTGTCTCTCGTTGACACACTGGGAACACACACACTGCTGGTCAGTGCGACAGTACAGCCTCAGCGATTTATCATGATGTGGGCACAGCTTCTCCCTCAGCTGCTCTACAGCTGGGATCAAGTTATGGACCTTCCCATGAAAGCGATCTTCGTGAACTCTCAAGTGAACAGCACAGAAAGACTCGGCGCACACAAGGCAGGATTTTACAGCTTTGCTTTTTCTCAATGTGCAAACACTGCATTTCACTTCCTCGGGTTTGGCCACGTGTTGAGCTGCATCCTGAAATCCAGATCTCTGAAACTTTTCCACTACTTCTCCCAGAACTGTGTTTCTACTCAGCAGAGGTCTGGGATTAAACACCTGCCTGCACTGTGGGCAGCTGTACTGGCCTTTCTGCTTGGCCCTTGTCCAGTAGTCTTCAATGCAGTCCAAGCAGTAGCTGTGTCCACAGGGGATCGTCACCGGGTCTCTTAAAACCTCCAAGCACACCGAACAACAAAACTGGTCTTGTTCAATAGAAATAGTTGCTGCAGCCATTTCCTAGCCTCCGAATAGAAACTGGAAAGGACAAAGATGGGCGTAGCGCACAGGTGTGCTGATTACAGCTTCTCAGGTTTCACCTGCTGCACCCGGAAGCCTCCAATCACAACCGGCAAACCAGCAAATAGTCTGTCCCAGATAACGAACAGCCTATTGAAGCACTTCTCCGATGTGTACGGGGAGTTCATATCACATGCACTGACCTATTCATGTTATTTGACACGAAGTAATGCCCGTATTTGTTCAGTACAATGACATGTAAAGCATACTCTATGCAAATAAACAGCACACTTGAGAAAGACTAGTTTTACAAGTGTGTTTGCTTCTTTTTTTAATGTTAGCATAGTCACACATCAATATATTACACGTGTCTGTAAAGCAAACGCATTATGTTGTTTTGGTTAAAAAATGAAACATCTTTATAAAAAGCATTACATTGTTAAAATGAACAAAAACTTCACAAAATGTCAATGGCATTTCCTTTCAAATACTGAAATAAGATAAGTAGTGAGTCAGTCATGTTTTAGGCTTCTTATTACTCAAGTAAATGCATTGTCAAATTGATCTAATGTGGCATTAAATACTTTCCTTTTCTCTTTTCTGCCTGCAGTATAATGCAAGATATAAGTATAGCTGATGGGTCAAAACACAGCAATTAAATAATACTAAAAGATGAATTACTAAATGTACAATTTACAAGTGTCGGTACAGATTTGTGAGAGAAGAGCACTGAGGTATAATGACATTCAGCCCGTGTGGGTGCATGGTAAATGTTGATTTTGATGTCCACTACAAGTCTATTTTCTCCGGGGGTGAGCGCGGCGCTGAAGGTTCCTCTGTCTGGATCCTGTGGAGAGTTTAGAGCCTAAGTAGAAAGAACAGGAACAGAAAAGGAAAGATATGTTAGAGAAAGAGCTTACAAATATATAATATATTCCTGGACTTGATCTGTAGTGGGTAGTAACAGCTGAGCATACAGAACCATTTATCCAGCAACATGCGATGCAATGAAATTATTTTAATTTCAGTAATTAATTATATTATTAAAAATAACACCCAATACACTAAGATGTAAATGTAAGATTGCATTAAAAAAAAACAGTAAATCACCTCAGATGACAAATAATCTACAGTACAAGGTTTCCTTTACCACTTATTTTAAATATATTTTATTTATATTTTTGTATTGTGTCATAATAAATATATGCACATTTTCATAATTAGACACAAAATCCCAATATGCATAGATCAAACTGATCAAGAATTTACAATTAACAATGAAAAAAGTGACGGGTGCACAGAAAAAAGCACGGAGGAGGCAGATGAGTTACAGGTTTATTTGCAGGTTTATATTGTGGTGTTGTTACTTTAATTTCAGCAAAAGATTGCAATACTTATTCCACCACAGCAGCATTCATGTCATACTGTATGTCATACTGAATTTGTTTCTTTCTTTCTGTCTGTCACTAAAATTATAACATTTGTGATATGTTTGACAATTGGTTTTCTTGTGTAAAATAGGCTCTGCACGCTGTTTAATGCTGACATACATTTATTTCTTGATAATAGCTCTATTTACCGAATGGTGAGAAGGCAAATGTGGGCACAGCATGTCCAGGAGGGAGGAAAGGGTTGAGAGGGTTCACAGGACACTGGTCTAGGCCAGGTGGAGGGATTGCTGCAAGCACAAAGAGAACAAACACTGTGACTGCACAGCCTCAGCTGTCCAAACTGTCTGAGTCTGCAGCACGGCCATCTTTCCACTTGAGCAGATTCTGCAAACTCTACTATAAACACACATGTTGAGTAAGGTGTTTGTGCGCATGATAATGTGGTTAGGATGCACAAACAGGGTTTCTGCAGGGATTAACAAGTCAAATTTAAGACATTTTAAATCTCACAGACTAAATGAAAACCATCAATGTAAAGAAACAGATGATATTTATTTACCAACTGCATGAATATATTTATGTTCATATCAAATGTTTTTGCCAGTACAAGTTGATAGATGCATCCCTGACTAGCAAAAGTTGTGTGGTGTTTTACCACTAGTATTTAAAGGGGAAAATGCAGGTTTTTTTAGCTTAATTTACCTTAACTGAACAGTTTAGGAGTCACTGGAATGGTTATATGACTTTTTTTTCAAGTTGAATGTTGGTTGTCTAGCTTCTTTCTAGCGCCTGTGAGCGAAAAAAACACCCTTGCAACTTTGGGCCAGCGAGCTGCCAGCCAAAGCATCAGGAAGTATCGCGTGATATCAGGTCTCGCGATGTAACAAATTGCTTCACGGCACTGCACACATACGCCCATTCAGGAACCGGCAACAAGGTAGCGATGGAGTTTTAACACTATCGTCATCATGGCTAATCCGGCAAAAAAGAAGCAAAAAGCTAGGAAAGCATTGTCGGAGGAACAGAGAAAGAGGAAACGGCAGACTGACCGTGCGAGGAGTCAGACACAAGTAAACAAAGGAACTGCCAAATATTTATTCCGAACTGCAGGGGAAGCTCTATAGAGAAACCTGTGAGCAAAAAGCAATAAAGAAATGGCCAAAACTGCATAGTTCCACTTTAAAGTTGTAATTGTGTGACAGACCAATGCAAATCCTATTCTAAAGTGCATGAAAAGGTTTATACTCTCACCTAGTGCTGCTTCCATTTGTACAGCTGATTCACCATCACTGGGCTGTGTTGTGTCCTGCTGTACAGCAGGATTTGGAGAACCTACAATCACTAATATCTCTCACTAGAAAATAAAATAAAAGAGAAAATCACATAAACAGAGCTGACCAAATAATTTGTATCAGATAAAAACACAAACTTGATATAGCCCTTTGTATGTACCTGTCTCATAGATGCTGACAAATCCTCCCTGGCAGACCTCCAGCAACAGTCCTTTAAAATCTGACACAGCTGTCATCACAGGGCCAAAGGTGAGGTTGGGGTCAATGGTGACTGTAGGCAATGCTGACAGCACAGGTGGAGCGTGGAAAGACTCAAAACTCTGGAAAGATACACAGAGACCGAGCATTCTGAATTGAAACAGTTTGGAATATTACAGCTTAAAAATTAATATATATTTTACTTGACAAAAAAGATGTTTTATAAATGTATCATATTTTTGAATATAAAATCTTATTTTGGAAAAAAAACTTCAGATGTCATGAATGGATGTAGTGAAGTAGAAAGTGCAATATTTCTATGAAGTAGCAGACAACAGAAATACTCAAGTACAATATTGAGGTATTTGTACTTTACATTACTTATGTAAATGTACTTAGTTACTTTGCACCACTGGTGGTATCAATCTCAACACTGTTACCTGAAGGAAATGGACGTGGTCCTCAGCGTGGGAAAGTTTGTCCATTTCAGCCTCGTTATTCTTCAGCTCAGCAATCTCCTTCTGGATCTTCTCCAGCAGTTGCTCGGCCTGACTGACCGTCTTCTTCTCCTGGGCTTTAATCAGCTCTCTCACCTCGAAACGCTTCAGCTCGATTGACCGAATCAGTTCGGTAAAAACAGCGTCACTCTCCTCAGCTGCCGCCCGAGCAGAGCGCTGGAGGGAGAAACATATAGATGTAACTTATAGAATGCATTGTGTCAATTTTCAAAATAAGAACTGTTTCAAGAAATCTGAAAGAGGCGAGACCTATTTTAGCACCTACTGTATGTTGTGATTTACTGTATTTGTATATCAGACCAAATGGGATATTGGCACTTACAGTGAGAGAGAAAATGGCTTGTCTGATCTCCTGGACACCCTTTTCTCGTTGATGAATTCTCAGCTGAGAGCTCTGCTTCATGTCACCAAGCTGCCTCTGAGGAAAATTATTGACAAACTTGAAATTAAAATTACTTTTACTTCAAAAGATTTGTGCTTTCATATTTGTTACACAACACCATGTTATATTTTGCAAAATACAACAACTACTGGTTTGAAGATTGTTCATGTGTGCATGTTCATGCTGTTTAAAACCCCATTTCAGATTGGTGGAACTTTTCTTTTATTTGTGAAAATAGAAAAGAGCCATAGAATAGCTTTTTCTCCATCAGACCAGATCTAGATCAATAACTACTGTACTTCAATTTATCAAACTATGACTAGATTAAAAAGATAAAAAATATCTTGATTTGAGAGTCTCAAAGATTTGTGACTACTTTATTTTACTTGTAAAACTGAAGAAAAGTGGGCTTTTGCTGCATTCCCCCCCCCCCATCCAGAGCACATTAGACCATAGAACTGTAAACATTACAAAAATTATTTTAAATTAAAATCTTGTATTTCTTTTAATTTTAAAACATTACAAATGCTACTAGTATTTGTTTTCTTTACTGTGGAACACTATATATATATATATATATATATATATATATATATATATATATATATATTGTTTGTAATCTGTGCTGTTGTGGATTCCCGTTTGTCGATACTTATACTGAGTATGTTCATTCTTTTACTACTACTACTTCCATCAGACCCTAGTCGATATGAAAAAGAAAGTATAGTACTGTTGCTGATCAAGAGCCTTATCTTGAATCAATCAGATGCTTTGACTGAACTGATTACCTGCTTCTGTTGTATCTCTGCCTCAGCCAGCACCGTGTCGTGGCCTTTGTGTTCATCTGTCAGACACAGGTAACAGATGCACTGCTTGTCGGTGCGGCAGTACACCTCCAGCAGCTTGTCGTGTCGCCCACAGATCGTCTCTTGGAGTTTTTTGGAGGCCGACACCAGCCTGTGTTTCTTGAAAGCAGGCGATTCGTAGTGAGGCTGGAGGTGGACGTCGCAGTAGGAGGCCAGACACACCAGACAAGACTTCACAGCTTTGTTTTTCCTCCCGGTGCACACGTCGCACTCCACGTCGTCGGCCTCAGCGAAACTTTGACTTCCAGTCGTCGTTGTTGCATCTTGGAGTCCAGTCTTTTTGAATTTCTCCACCACGTCGGCTAACATGGTGTTTCTGGCGAGAACTGGCCTCGGGTTGAAGTTGTGCCTGCATTGCGGACAGACGAAGATCCCTAGGTAGTCATCCTGGTCCCAGTAGTTCTGGATACACTCCGAGCAGTAGCTGTGTCCGCAGGGGATGGTCACAGGGTCCCTCAGCACGTCCAGACATATCGAGCAGTTGAACTGATCCTTGTCCAGGACCACTCCGCCTTGAGCCATCGTCGAAAAACGCTGAAGTTGGTGTAGAAAATGAGCGAAAACAAGGAATCTGACAGACAGCTGCTGCTTTGTTTACAGGAAGTGACAAGTAGAGAGAGGCGTCACCGGAAACGGTTGTAGGGAATTGAATATTTCAAAAATAATATTACTTAATCAGTAACATTCGATCCATCCATATAGTCAAATCGTAATCACTCAATTAAAAAAGGAAACGAAGTGATGAAAGTTTTAGTAGGCTATTAGTTTGTCTCTCTATGTTTTGAATCTGTGTTTTTGTAAGTACTTAAGTACAAGTTTGACTACTTGTATTTGTACTATAATTTTCCATATTTAATAATTAATGTTACTCTACAGTTCAGTGGCAAATATTGCACTTTTTACTGCACTACATTTAGCAAATTTAGATAATAACACATACTAACACATACATTATCATTATGGGTAAATATCAGATATATTACGGTTAAAGATAATTGATCATTTGGTAAAATTCACAAGCTGGGAGCCCATATATGCACCTCGGCATAGATGTTCCTGTACTATGCCAGCCACTTGGTTCCAGGTCTCAGCCTCAAACATATCTCTTTCGCTTAGCCTTGGCAATCGACCAGGGGTCTTCTGGTCATCTCTCTCAGGTCAGCTGCCCTTGTGTTAAGCCGTGTTTGTTCTTACGGCTTGGTACCCAACCTTTAATTTTAAGGGTGTCATACAATGTCTAAAATTAAATAATGTAATGAAGTGCAGGTCGAATATGGTCATAATTTGTGCTTTTTGTAGTGATGGCGCTTTTATTTTGAAGGATGCAGATGTCGAATTGTTGCTGTTGCTGGCAACTTTAGTGACCAGTCAGTGGTTCTCATTCTCAAGTCTTTCAATAAATAGTTGTTCATTATGAGTATAGCGTTCAAAATCGTACTTGTGTAAAAGTACAAACGTAACGCTAAATGTACTTTTACATTATGTAGCAGGTACTAATAATATTGCATTTTACTGTATTATTACTGATGCATTAACATGTAGAAATCATTTGTAATGGAGCTGATTGAGGTCCAGCTAAGGTTAACCGGTATGTACATTATTTTTAACCTTTATTTAATTTGGTTATAGCAATTACATTTTTTAATGTCAAATCTTAATCTGCAAATATAGCTCGGAGATATGTTATGCAGCAAATGGTACATTATTTTCTTTTGTAAAGAAGTAAAGTAGACATAACATACATAATGATTTTTTTTTAACAATCTATATATATATATATATATCTGAACAGTGGCATTATTGAGCAAATACTGGAGCACTTAAAAAGCAAGCTTAGTGACAGAAACATGGTTTCCAATGCATTTATTCAAAATGCCTTTAAATACTTAAACACAACAAATAATAGTAGGTACATTAACCCATTTCAATCATAAATACGTGGAAAACAAAAGGACAGTGAATATCTTCAAACTTAAATTAATCAAGCAGGATTTTCAGTGTATTAACATAAATAACAGGTTATACATCTTTAAATATAGATTTTCTTTCCTCTTCATACAGAACAATACAATACTTTGGTCACAAAATAAAGCTTTAATGCATTAAAGGGAAGGTTCCAGATTTCAAAAACCGAGCATTATCCTAACATCAGTGTTTATTATGCATTGCGGGTTTCAAAAAGTCGCCAGCAACCTTGTATAAACATTTGCTTAATGTGCCCGTTAATTTGGATTTGAGCACCGTCTCTTAAAATGACATGCAATTCCATTCAAGAAGCCTACCCTCTAAATGTATGTGTTACACAGTCAGTATAAGAACAATAAGGTACTGATTAAAAGGATCCCTCAAAATCAAATATTCCCTTTCAGATTGTTAACAGGAATTCAGTTTGTCTACTCATTTGGGTTAGTTTGTGTTGTGCAAAATGCTTAAACAGTTTTCAGTACATGTTCATGATGCCCATTCAAGTGTTTCATCAAACTTACCGTTGTTTTGTAAAATGTTATAATTCTCTGAAGTTATAACAGACTGGGTCTGTTTAAAAACATGCATTGATGTCAGTGGAAGATTAACTTTTGCTCTGCATGCTTATCTGAATTTAGAGGATTTTGCTAAAATGAGATGAAGATGTCTAACCCCAGTTTATTAGCTGCAAGAATAAAGCTACATTCTTGCGTCACTTTATTCTGAGAGAACTTTCAATATGATCCCAATGCATATAGTGCATTTCAAAACATGGAATACCTTACAGGTCAAGTTTTGTAACAAGTTGAGAATTTCTGTTCAAATCATTCAAAAATACACAGCAGGAAGGAGCATACTAAAAACAGAGATAAACTGAATGTTGTAAGTAAAATTAAAAACTTTCTATGATGTTTAACTGTTTGTGTGCATGTATGTTTACTGTATATGTGCGTGGAATGCAAATTATATGTGGGCCTACACTCAAGATACATGGTGTGGGGCTTTACTTGTTCTTCTCTTCCAGTCCGCTCTCGGCTCTCAGTGCCTGGCTGCTGGCTGAAATGAAGCTGATCCAATGTTTGAGTTCTTCAGGAAACTCGGGGCACACAATCTGCACACAAACACAAAATTAGCCAAATAAAAATAATGCCACAGTATAGACCTGAAACTATTGACAGACAATTGACAAGTTTGATCATTTAAAAATAATTTTTTTAAAGAAAAAGGCTAAACACTTCTAGTCTGCTGTTTCCAAAATGTAAGGATTTGATGAGAAAGAAAACTGAATATCTTAGGATTTTTGGACTGTTGGTCACAGATAACGTAACATAACCTATATAACTGGTTAGTTGTTTAATCTATCAGTCGATTAACAAAAACAATCTAGAAACTACTGTAGTTTGATGGTCAGTATCTCTGTTAAGTCATTTCTCAATCAAAATGCCAAATATTTTTAAAGTCCAGCTTCTCCGCCTTGCAGATATGCTTTTTTTCTTTGTCTCATGTAATAGTAAACATAATATTTTTATGTTTTTGAGTGTTTGGAGAAAAATCAAAGCCGATTAAAGCAGATAAAATCGATAATAAAAATAATTTTCATTTGCAACCCTACTACAGTCATACCAATACTGTTCTTCATCTCCAGCTATTCCTCACCTTTCTTTTGCAGACAAACTCAATAATGCTCTCTGGGCTGCAGTGCACCACGTTCTGTCTGCAAAGCATGATAGCAGAGACAAAACCATCTTTCTTGGACACAAACCGCTGCTCCACGTAAAACGCCTTCTCATCCCATCCCACTATTTTGGTCCGAATCTCAAAAGCCTCACAGAAGGCCAGGGAGCGCCGGTACCGGATGGTGGAGGCCCCTACCACCATTCTGGCTCCCAGTTTGCGTGAGGCCATTAACAGCCCATTTCGCATATAATGGTGGAAGCGAGCAAAGTCACACTCCCTTAGATATCGGGAGTTGTTCATGTGGCCCATGTAGTCCAAATCATGGGGAAGGACCATGCCATCAATGGTTTGCTCAGCCAGCAAGTCCCATATTCTGGGTTGGAACCACGCCTGGAAGAACACCTGGACCCCCCGTAGGAAGTACCATACATCCAGACTGCAGAAGAGCAGGAGGAGGGCACCCAGCACCAGCAGCAACATCTCTCTGGAACAACAGTCCAAATAAGATAAGATACATATTTTATTTTATTGATCCCCAGCAAGAAAATTCAGTTGTTATTGTTGTTGTTGTTGTTGCAGCATCAGCACAAGGACAGTAATAGTACAGATCTAACTAAAATAGAAAACTATACAAGAGCATTTGAAGACAAAATTGCAAGGTAAAGTAACATGGTGTGGTTAAAGTGACAGCACACACGATTAAGTAATGGTACTTAATTAATTAAGTTAAGTATCTGTATTACTATGGATGCATTCATATAGAATTTGATGCAACATTTAACATATTAACATATTATACTATAATATGATAAATTATGATATAGTATGGGATATGATATATAATATAAGGTGAGAAGTAGTAATAATATATGAAATAGTCTGTTATAGCAATATAACAAAGGATAGAATGCAATAGAATATCGAATACATTTTTAAACAGTATAGTAATATATTATAAAACATTAATGACAAGAAACAAAACTCATTTAAAAGGCAAATGATATGACACATATTACAATAGAAATTCCAAAGTGTATGATAGCAATTTCCTTTAAAAAAAAAACAGCTTGTTTTCTCTAAATTTATGACCACACTCAATATTTAATCACACGCTCCTTTGACCTCATCAATGTCAGTACAGACGTGTAGAAAAAGATGTTAGTGGATTTTTTTCTACATTCATTGGCTTTATATTACAGCTATAAATACGGAAGCATCATATCCCTATAATCACTCACTTCAACCTTGAAAGTTTAATGCAAATGATCGGGGCGCAACCTGCTGACAGCCAAATCTGTTAGCTTAGCTGCTAGCTACCTGCAGAGGGTGGCCTTGTAGAATTATAGAGACCAGACTCCTGACGTGTGAAAGTCGCTTTTTTTTTTTTTTTCTCACCGTCGAAATTTAAAAAATAACCACAAATACAGTAGACCTATTTTTTATGGCTGTATATCTTACCGTGCGTCGAGAAGAGAGTGTTACCATGGGATGCGATACGACCACAACTTGAAGAAGAAACCGGTAGAATGAATGAACATGACTACCGGGTATGTGACGAACCGTAATTCTTCTTCTGCTTTGAGGTTGAACGGCGGTTGGTATCCTAACAGTGGTGCGTCACTGCCATCTTCTGGATTTAGTGAAGTCTTACCAACGTGTTATTACTTTAATACCATGTGTATCACTACATTGACAGGACACGCCCCTTTAGTCATAGAGACATTACTTTTGTGAGTTTATCAAATGTTCTTTCTTCATTGTTGCAATATCTTCATCAAATTCTTGTTTGTTGTGTTTAGACATTGGACGGTTACAAGGTATAACAGACTGTATATTATTAAGACTATGGGTATACTGCAAAAAACTACAATTTTCTGTCATACCGTTACTAAGGTATAAGCTGTTTGAGTCTTTAAGGAGAGAAAGTGCGGTTTAGATATTCCTCTCCCTGCCAGTGTGTACTGTGTTTAAAAATAAAATAAAAACATTATGTTCAATGGGGGGAAAAAGTTTTTTACCCAGACATTTAAAAAATAAAACATTCATAGCTGTAATTTCAATACCATTATGCCGTGAAATTTTTGCTCAAGGTTATCATACCGTCAGAATCTCATACTGGCTCATGCCTAGTTTTATAACAAGTTTCACATGTGTTTACAGTACAAACTTCTGCCTTGGACTCTCATTGTGTATAGCGTGTGAGGCCCTATATGAATAGTGAGGGCATTAAAGTGCATCAATAGGACTTCAAAATCAATTTGTTTTTATTGCTGCCATAGTACACAAAGATGCACTTTGTCCAACCATATTACTTTATTATTACTGAAGAGTAAGTGGTTTTTAAGCCTGGTGTGCTAATTCTTCCAGTGTTGACAGAGGTCTACGTAAAGCTTATTTCAGATGCTTAGGCACGACTGTGTTTAAGTCAAGTAATGTGAACAGAAAACAAATGCCTTTTTAATCCTGAGATGGTCTTACAAAAAGCCAGTCCTTACGCTGCCCATGCAATGTCTTATTTGTTCTTCTCGTCTAGTCCACTCTCGGCTCTGAGGGTCTGGCTGCTGGCCGAGATGAAGTTGACCCAGTGCTGAAGGTCCTCTGGAAACTCAGGGCACTCCACCTGCAGGGAGCACGCCATAGACTCAGTGTTCTTTTACTATCAAATTTGCAGATGTATTTAATCATTTGGTCCTTACCTTCCGTTTACACAGGTGCTGCATGATCTTGTCTGGGCTGCTGCGTATGATGCTCTGCTTGCAGTACATGACGGCACACACCAACCCATCTTTTGTTGACACAAATCTCTGTTCCAGGAAAAAGGCTTTCTCATCCCAAGTGACGATACGACTCCGCAGCTCATACCCCTCACCTATACACAGAGCCCTGCGGTAACGGATGGTAGTGGCCCCCACTACCATTGAAGCTTTGAGTGCTCGCACTGCCTTGAACACACCATTACGTATGTAGAGAGAGAAGCGGGCAAAGTCACACTCCCGGAGGTAACGAGCATTGTTCATGTGGCACATGTCAATGTCATGGGGAGTGACCCGGCCTGTTTGGATCTGCTCTGCTGTGACATCCCAGATTGGAGGCTGGAACCAGGCCCGGAGAATCACAGCAGCTGCCCGGAGGAAGTACCACACATCCAGACTGCAGAAGAGAGCCAGCAAGGCTGCAAGCACCCACAGGACCCACCACATCTCTCTGGAGAAAGGAAACACGCCACAAGAAGAAGGCAGCGGGGTTACTGTGATGTGTAGATAGGATTTAATTAAAAATCAACCAAGCTGAGGTAGATGTATGATAGTTATGGTGTTTGATTCGTTATTTAACAAATTACAAACAAAAAAAATAAAATACCTTAACTAGAGGTAGAAGTAAATGTGACTGGCTTGTACTCAATCATATTGCTAGCTTCCATAAAAGAATATGACTTCTTAAGCTACCATTAATGCTAAATTTGCATATCTGCATGTTTGCAGTGTTTATCAGTTACTGATGTGTTGCTTTGACTGGCAAAGAAGATTTCTTTAGTAAACAGGTATTTATTCCTAAAGAGTAATTAATCTTTAATTAAATAAAAATGGTGTTTCTGCCTTAAAAATTGTTTTGAATGATTCTCCATTTTTACTTAGTTATGATATAGCTAATACTATTTGGATTGGCTCAGAAACACAAATGGCATACCGGGGCTCTGTATTTGCTTGAGACTCACTTCAATGCCCGAAAAACGGGGACAGTGAATGATATTGAATCTTTATAGTGGCCAATAATTAATAATTATCACCCTTTTTATGTAAGCATGTGCATTTCATTTTATATTTCTCACAAAAGAGAGAGTATGTTGGCGTGATTAAATGGGAGTTCCTGACTGTTGCAAATAGAGTTTCAGTGTTCCCACTTTTCAGGATACCAGTAAACTGATTTCACCAAACGTGAATGTGAACAAGTTCTACAGGAATAGTAAGGCTGACTCAACCTCTCAGTGCATGATCAGTTAAATATTGTAGACAACCCCTACCGCTAAAGTTGTTGTTACCAAGGCTATGCGTACTGAGAGTTTTGCTTGCTAACGTTACATACAATGGTAATTCAAATTAATTATGATCCCACTGCGATACTTCCACCAATGTGTCCCTGAGCAAGACAAAGTGCTACAGCGGCGTGCGACCTCTGGCATATAGCTATGGCAATACGTCGCTAAAAGCGTCAGCTAAACATGTAATGTAAAGTAACGACTAAGGAAATCAGTGACATGACTGCAGACTGCAGAAACCGAGTACACTGCATTTAGTCTGGTTAGTCTGAGTAGTGCATTGTCTGAAACATTATTCGCAAGAGTTAAAATTGTAATGCCATAACATGTCATTTTAAACGTTACGTCGTATAAACATTGTCAGGTCGGACGTATAACGACCTGGTAACGTTAGTATGGATAGTTTTTAATTAAACTTTACGGCGAACGTAAACAACCGTAACGCTAGACATGTCAGTATAGCTAGCTAATATGTTAATGATTTAGGCTTTTAGGAGAAATCTAGAAAAACTCACCTGCTGTCTGATTCCACTCAGATCTGCGGAGTCAACAACATTCAATCCAACTAACTGCACCAGCACTATACAACGTGTGTGGTGTACACTTACCTAAGGGTGTATAACCGTGTACACCAGAAAGTTTTGATACCCTTTTAATATACCGGTACTTCGGCTACAGCCTTCAAAATAAAAGCATAACTGAATAAGGCGTTTTCGACAATCAATCGGGAACACAGGGTATAAACGTTAAAATGTTCTAAGAAATCCATTTGTGAATTGTCCTATTAATGTCTTTTGTATGCATATAAAAAATATCGTTTTCTTAATTCAAGGAAATTTAATTTGAAGCCCAGTGTAATTCACTTCCCCTCTTACGTAGGGCAGGGCTTAAAGTGAAAAAAATCCTGAGCCTGAAACTTTTGGGGGGGGTCACAGTGTAATGTTACGATATGCGCTCATTAAAGTTAATTTGGAAATTAGTTAAACAGTTTTGAATACATTTTTACTTCTTCCAAACATTAAATTAAGAGTCAATGTAGATTTCCATATTGCAATAATATCGTACACTGAAAACAAAACGTTCTAGAGGCGCCCGGTTATCATAAAAAAGCGAATTAGTTTGTGTACAGTAGAGTACACAGTGGCCATCGTTAATGACAAATCGTGTTCCGCTATGCACGTGCACATACGTTGTTTTTACGGTCGGTCAGCAAAGGCGCAGCTGCAGCATAGCCATCGATGCCGGTGTAACACCGGTAAATTACTCGTACAGTGCACGGAACGTATGATCAGATGATCATCTGTCTTATTTGGAATATCAAATTAAGATTTTATAACTTTCACTGTGTTTTTATCCTTGACTATGTTAATTATAAGCCAGGACTGGATCACATAATCTTACCACATTAACAATTATACTTTACAAACTGCCACACGCAACTCAAAAACTTCATAAATTGTATATAACATTTTTAATTACAATGTAAAGAGAAACTGAACATTTTAAAGTTGACAGAAACAATTATTTGAGTTATTTTTTGAGGAAATTTGTCTAAACATTCCTTGCTTTAATGTGAAAACTATGACTTGCTCCTTTCACACAAAGCTGTGGCATGCTTGCATAAAAATCCCACGTGTGTGTGTGTGTGACTTATAGCACATCAATATACATCAGAGCTCAACATTGATTTGAAAATAAGCACGTCTGTGTATTTAAAATTGACAACAGAAAAAAATGCTCATCCTTTGGTCTTCTGCAATCACTAATAAGACAAATGTAATGAACCTAAATTATTTACTACACACATTTTCAACATTTGTGTGATAAAGCAGTAAATAATGAAATAGGATAGTATTTTAAAGAACACTGAATAATCAAAAGTCAGAAGCATGATCAACTCAAAACAAGTGTTTCAACAGTAAAAAAGAATGTCCATCACTGTTCATATGAAAAGTAGAAGTAATGCCAGGAAGAGTAAAATTAATGAAAAAAACCTGCATTACCATTTCCCAAGTGATTAAACAAATAATGTTCCAATATAAATTAACTAAGAACAACTTGTAGCAATAAAAAATTAAGAGTAGATGGCCAATTTCCTTTTCACAGGAACCCGATTTAAAAAAAATTAAATAAAAAAAACTTTAAAAAAATAAAAACTACTCAGCTGCAACTTCAATCTGAATTTGACGAGAACGATGATCCATCACCATTTTCTTCATGTCCTTGTCCGCTCTGATGTCACTCATTTCAAGCTTGTGTTCGGGGCCAGCCATCGGATCGTACTGGTGTCTGCAAAGGAGTGTACAGTCAACTGAAAATACATGAAGCTGATAAGTCCTTTTGTGCTTGAGAAGCCATAAGAAGAAGGGTTCATATGCAACCATGTGATTTCTTAACTGGTATCATTTAGGTAACCATACAGGTTACTCATAAACAAACTCACTGCTTTAGATGTTCCTCAATGGCCTTGCGTTCGTACACGGTGCCATACACTGTTTTTACAGGATCAACAAACATGTTCTTGGTGAGTGGACAGATCAGATGTTGGGGTATAAACTGTGGCACAGACTCCACCAATTGCTTTAAATAGAGACAAAGAAAAGAAACAAAACAGTATGTTATTAAAAAAACCTGCAAGACATTTTTATATGCAAAATAAATGTTATCCACCACAATAGACACATATATAGCACTCATTTACTTTCTCCATGTCGTCTAGTGACTTTTCTGCAGTTGCCTCTGTATGTTTCTCAGCGTGTAGTTCATACGTCTCACGGCTCGTCAGGAATTCCTCAGCCAAAATGCTTCAAAAAGAAAATAAATGTGCGAGTCAAATACTTATTTTTAAAAACAAAAGTTTGAGAAAACACAACAAAAAACAAAATTAAGTTTGAACTGGTAAAAATGAGCTTCTGTGGTTCCACACACCCACACACACCTTACCTGTCCAGTGGATCGGCAGGCTCAGGGATGATGAGCAGTCCATACACAGCTTCTAGGATCTCTCTCATGGTGATGTGGGCATTGTAGTTGCGGTCAAATATGTTGTGGCAGATGCGGCCCACACTGTTGACATTGCAGTGGTACACCTGTCATTGTGTTAAGGAAAGACATACCTTTTGAAGAGATGACATGACTTAATAATGTTTACAATTGCAATCTGCGTCTACACATTTACTAAATAACTTTTCAGTTATTAGTATTTTGACAGGATACTTGTGTGACAAAGCGAACGAGTGGAGGCTTCGCTGGGTAGTCAGGACCAAACTGGCAGTACAGCTCAAACACTCCTTTCTTATACGGTGTGTCAGGAGGGCCTTGCATGAGAATCCTCCAGAACGCTGAAAAAATTAAAAAAAGCTTAAGCCTGGTCGCTATAAAAAAAATACAAACATTTGCATGAATAAAAAATAAAAATGTATATCTGAAAACAAGGTGTACTGTTTTTCAACATAACCTATTATCTTGTACATAGAACTATACAATAAGCAAATATGGCTTCACCCCTCCCCCCCAAAAAAGTACATGCCACATACTAAAGTCTGACTCCAATGGAAAGATTCTGAAGAAGGGATGTGGGTTACAATGCAGGCTCTTCAGCTCATCCAAGACACGTTTGTCCTTCTCCAGGAACAACCCCTTTGACTCCTTGAGCTTCTTTTTCAGGGCACTATTTAGAAAGATTACTGCTTCAAATGTAATGCAAACACTTTAAGGCAGTACATATAAGTAACATGTTTGTCAATATAGTAAGGTAAAAATACAATTATTACAGTTTGAAATCCTAAGACTAAGAAGCTGTACCACTTCTCTTCACATAATTATTGCTAATCAGCAGCATGTTAGCATCGTTGTGTAGAGTAGTCTTACAGCTGCTAGCTTGGCTGTCGACTTAGTTTAGTTTACACTGATCAACAAATATAAGCATTGTCAGAGTTATCAGGTATATTTAACATTTTATTTGTGACACCTTTTACATTGTCAACTTGTTCACCATTCTACAATTCAGACAGTATGACAGCAGGTAAAAAACCCTATTCTTGAACATTGATCTAAAAACATTACTTGAACAAGTTACCCATCAGCTTCTATGCAACTGTTGCTTCCATCACTCACCTCTCCGTCACTGTCACTTTGCTGTTTAATTGGCTTGGCAAGGACATCTCTGGACATTCGTCATACCCATGAGTAATGAAGATGTTGGACAACCTATGCTATAAAATGACAGGAACAAATTAATTTGAACATCAACACAACGTGTAAAAATGTATGCCTGTGTCAAACAGTAATGCGTTCATTTCAATATCACTTCCAACAGAATGGTGGACGATAACCTATAAAACTAACCTGACTGATGGAGGACGGGTCAAGTTTTTCCTTGAGTTTCCTCTGCTCCAAAGACAAAACTGTCTCAATCTCAAAGAGCTTCAGACCCTCTTTGGTTGTCTGTGGTTTGAAACAACAACCACCTGGAAGCAATGTGAGGTGGAGAGAAGGTGGAGACATTAACAATTGTATGAATAAAAGGTCCAATAAAGAGTACTTATTAACGTATAACAACTAATATACCAACAACAATTTATCTATGCTTGAGCCCTCTGCTATCAAATACCTTGAACCTGGTCATAAAAGTGCAACAATGATAAGGCGACGTAAGCAGTCAACACTAAATAAGACTAAAAAAAATTAGTTTGATGGCATAAACTGTACATAGCATTATTATTTTTATTTATTTTACACATTTTGATGCATGATTTAATAAGTACATAACAGTGAATATACCATTTCCCACTGGCCAATAACCCATTTACAGTACACCCACTAACATCTGGCTTTTGTCTGCAGTGGGAAAGGTTACGATCGGTATTCACTCCCGGGTCAAAGAGACCTCTAGTAGGCACGGATATTTAACAGCTGCAGCTCCGATCGGCATTGACGGAGCAGGACACCTGGGTAGTTGCGCTAATTTTGGGCAATTTCCCACACTGGTTTGTCAGTTCAAAAAAAAAAAAAAAATTAAATTAAAAACAACTGCATATACACACAGATTTTGGTAGAAGCCTTTTTTCAAAGATGCCATACCTGTTGCATTGCTGATTCCATGAAGCATATTGTTCTCCACATTTCCAAGAAGTATTGAGTCCACAATGATGTTAGATTTTATCAGTTTGGCTGTGACAACATCTGGCTCTACTGAGGATCTATGGGAAGAATTGAGATTAAGTCAACTCACTTAAAAATATCACAATCTGTAGTTGACAGTTTAAAGTCATGGTTAAGCATGACATTTTCTTACTGCTCACAGTATCAATATTATTTACTAACAGGTCAAGTATAAACAAGGTACCAAAATTGCTTAGAACAGATTTACCCAGAATCATTTCCATCAGTGAGACAAATGATGTGAAGTCTACAATCTGGGAACCTCGTCTTGACCTTTTCCAGCTCACATGCCCCACGTCGCAGGGCGTCATACAGCAGAGTACATCCACTGGCCTCAATGTTGCGTACGTGTTCCTAAAAATGTGAAAAAAAGAAAATTACTTTACATATAAGTTTATGACTGCTTTACAACCAGATGCACATTTTACTGAAAGGACAGATCTAAGACAGCTCTGATTTACTGACTTTACCTTGAACCTTTCCAGATTTTCAGTAAACGTGTGGAGAACTTTCACCAGGGAGTCAAACTTCACAAGGCCAATGACATGATAAAAGTCATAAGCCATGGTCCTTGTTGCAAAGTTGTCAAATAGCTCCTTCACAGCATTGATCTTCTTGATTTCTGCACTTTCATAGCACTCCTCTTCCATGGAGGAGCTTGTGTCTATCATCACCTAATAAAAATGTACACCTTTTAGGAATTTAGATTAAGAATAATCATAATATAGCCGTCAAGTTTGTCCTGTGTTCCCTTGTCAGTCCTACATTCATATATCAAAACAAGAGAGAGACAAGTGTTACCAGTATAGCCTCTTTTGGGGTCCTGGTTGTGACAAATGTTCGGCCATCGCTATGGTCGCCAGTCCTGTGTTAAATGTCAAAAGCCGTCAGTCAAAAAAATGGTATTGTAACTTTTAAAGGAGGTTTATACAGTACAACATTGTGGCTCTGGCCATTAGTTTACTGCATGTACCACCATTCATAGTTTACTGCTGCTAAATTTGTTCTCACTACATTGTGTGCTACTGTATTGAAACAACAAAGGTTGAGTGACACTTTCCCTTTCCCATTTGAGCAGGCTTAATTGAAATGGCTATAGAAACTAGAAAAAAAACTATAGGCTGTGTATAAAGAAAAGATAGAAGACACCCACATAGGCGCTTACAGAAACTTGTACTGGAGGTCTTTCATATTATAAAGTTTTCCACAGTTGCACCCTTTTACGTCATATAACATGCAAATTATACAATAATTCACATTCTCAATAGACAGGTATTTAAGAAAAAAAATATTTCATCAGAGCGCATTAATTGATGCTGGAAAACATAAGGTGGATACAAGATACTGTAAAACAGGTACTCACCTGGCTGCCAACTCATTCACATCCAAGGTTTTGTCTTGGCCATCCAAACAATCATGCACTATGATCATACCAGGGGATCCTTTTTCCTTATTCAAACATACGCCAATGTTGTCTGAAAAGTGCAAAAAATAATTAAATTTACATTACAAAGCTTACCACAAACATGGTACTAAATATCAGAGGCAATATGGAAACCAATGAGAAGTTCCTTTCAAACTGTTTTAGAGTTTAGCACATAATATAAAAAAAAAGAAATAGTAATAATGCATCATATGGGATAAGTGAATATTTTGTACTTAGAATAAATGTAAATCAAGCTATCAAATAAATGTGTTGGTATTCAAGTATACTATCTCCCTCTGAATGTAGTTTAGTAGAAGTAAAGTTGCATAAGATGGTACTTCGGAAGTAAAGTACAACACAAAAGTGTAATAATGTGCATCATACACCGCAAGTGAGTCTTACCCTTTAAAAAAGTAGCAACACCATTTGAAACAAATGTTCAGAGTCAGAAATGATCCATGTTGTGAATACCTTCACTGAGTAGAACAAGGCGTGACCCGCACTGTCCTAGCTCCTTCAGATGTAGAGGTGGGGTCACATTGATGTACTGATTGTCAGGAGATTTTAATTCTTCCACCATACTTCCAAAGGTCTTCTCCATGTTTACCTGAAAGCTGCCATTTAAATTGTACAGTTTAGTGAAAAACAAGTCTTAAGTCTAAATTCAAACCCAAAAATAAAACTTGTTGAAGAAAAGTAAAACATTGAAAATACATACTTCTGACCCGCAGTGTTGTCATTGTGAATCCAAAGAGCATAATTTCTGATGAATGGAGGCAAGCTGAGCAACACCTTTTCAATGTCGCTGGCTCTCTGTATTGATGTTTCTCGCAAAACCTCTTCAGTGCAATTTGGAATTTTCTCTCCATCTATAACAAATTATAAAAAATGAAGTGACACTGATAATACCAAATATTTGAATAATCTCTCTCTCTCATTCATTCATTTATACGGTGTGTGTATGTATGTAAATAAAAAATGTTTCATGAAATACTTTCCCCCGTGTTTTGGTACAGTTCATTTTAACGCTTGATGCAAGTCATTCATTTGGGAGTAACCTACGCATAAAAGTCAAAGTTTTAAGTGCTTTAGCGGCACCGACTCCATGAATATGCAGAGACGTCGTCTCGCTCTGCCTCTCTGCTGAGGCCCGTTCACGTAACGTAACGTCAGCATTTAAACTGTATTTCACACAATGATGTTTACATTTGCAGAAATCTGCAGTTCAAATGCATGTCAAACTGTAGGGCCAGTCTGTTTCTCTATATTATGGAGAATTTATTTATCAATATTTCAAAATAAAAAACATTGCACTTTATAATGTTTTGTATTCATAATACTATGTTTAACAGTAATAGCAGTTACCTTATGTAAGTCACTCCTACATTTTTCAACTGAGGAGCACCCTGGGGAAAAATATACGGTTGTGCCCTGTTCATACTAATCAAAGGAACTGGACTTTGTCAGATGCAAAAGCGCCCTTCTCTTACCGCATTATACCATTAAATTTACCATTTTGAATTATTACCTGCAGAATTTTGTATAAAAATGGCTACCACCACAAACCGAATAGAAGAAAAGTAAAGTCAAGTTTTGCTTCCCGAGTCATTTTAACAGAGAAAGGTTTGCTCCAGACAACGCCACAGTGAACTGCACACTGTCTCGGCCAAGAGAGGGAGAGAGAGCGGCGGTACTCTAATGTTTAAACACTGGGTTTTACAGGCAGCTTTTTAATCCCGCTATCACTCTGCAATAGAGTCAACTTTGGAGAACAGGCAGGAGATCTATGCTGATTTCAAGTCTGTTTCTTTTTACTGTTCCTCACAGTATTCTTAATGGATCAGTTCAACAAAAGAGCAGAAAGATGTCCATACCTTGCGGCATGGACCCTTTAACAGTTTTCAAGTAAAGCTAGCACCGCAGAATTTTCTGTAGCTGCTTCCCAATAAAAGTAAAAAAGGGGAGCAGTAAATTGTGGGGCTGCCATCTGCTTTTTCTAATTGAACTCTGCTTCTTTATAGACATCTTCTATAATCAGCTCCTCATACATAAAAATGTGAAGAAAAGTCATGGTGTTTTAGTTTTACCTTTGATTTTCTGGCAAACATATGCTCGTTCAAAAGCTCCAGGCACTCCAGGTACTCTGACTGGTTCAGAGAAGCGGCTACCATCTTCAGACGCAAGAGTGATTGGAGCATAGATCTCCTGGTCTGATGCCAGTTTCTGTCAAAATAAGGAAAAAGTGATCATTACTGAAAGTGGCTGTATGGAACATGCAGTTTGTGTTGATACTAGCGTCCGCTTTGGAACAAAGGGACAGTGTTTTTACAGCACCTGCTGTCGTAAAGGTCGCATCTTTGCTGTAGCTTGTGGTTGGAAGGTAAAATTGCTGTCTTATAACCACAAGGTTGGCTGTTCAAGCCTAGGCTTCTCTGGACATATTTAAAAGTGTACCTTTCTAGTCTTGGGTGGAACAGTGGATGCAACACAAGTCTTTGGTGTGAGAGCCCAGGGTTCGAATCCCACTGCAATAAAGCAATGTGTCCCTGAGCAAGACACTTAACCACTAGTTGCTCCAGAGGCGTGCTCAGACACACAGCAGTTGTAAGTTGCTTTGGATAAGAGCGTCAGCTAAATGCCATGTAGTCTTTACGGTGCTGAATTACTAAGTTAGCATTACAATGAGGTCATATGGCTAGTCACAATGAATGTTTTGCTTAACCAGAAAAGCATTGATTTACAATAAAAGAATAAGTTACAGATGCAAGTGTAGCATACGATAACTTAGTCTACTTTGGATGTCTCGTAAGATAAATCAGGCAGCACTGTCACGAGCCAAAGCAATAACAGTTTGATGAAGCAACCAACATAACAATCAATCAATCAATCAATATAGCCCATTTCATAAACCCCACGGACACTTTACACAAGTAACGTTACAGGGGGACAAGGGAAAAGAAAATGGTAAGCCAACACAAACACGGACTAAAAGGAAAACGTCCGTGCTAAATGAAAGGGGGGCCAAATTTAATGTCTGCTACTGACGTACAACCGCATCGTGCACTGTAAAGTTATTTTATGAATGAAAGAGACATTACATACCTTAGGGGCAATTCAGGACGGTTTTGAATCGTTTACAATCCCGTAATTGTCTCTGTTAAAGCCCGACCGAAGTTGACTCATTTATCGCCCTTTGTCTTTCGCTTTCCCTTTTAGCTGTTCGTTTAATTTCCTTCTTTCCTGTGATGGTCCTGCCCTAGTATCAGCCATAACTACAACAGATATCTTCGAAAATAACATTAAAATACATTTAGGCCTATATAAATTCTATTTAAAGAGCTCATGCCTGGCCGTAATGTAGAATGTGCACACCGCTCACACACACACAATTTGCTTCTATGTTTTGATGACATAAATGAGGAACTATTAGAGGACTAAAGGTGATGTGATGTTGAACTGCATGTGCCGATGCCACTTAACCCAAATGCCCCTGCAGCAGCACGAGAAAGGAGCGTTGCATTGTCTATAGTGAGGTAATCTATCTAATGTTAGACTAGATTGCAAAAATATCACCATGCATTCATAACATCGTGATACAGTGAGAGTGAGCCCAAAACATCGGAAAGTATGTTGACATTGTGACATTTACATTTTTTCAAAAAGAAAAATCAATAGCAAACGCCGGCCTCCTTGGCTTTGAATTGCTCCTGGCGTGCGCCCATAGATGTATTAACAGCACGCGCCTACCAAATCCATCATTACTGTATAATAGCAATCCGCCATGGAACAAGCTCACCTCCTTTTAAACGGAATGTGAGATAACGCTCTGATTGGTTTATTGCACGTTACGCCCAAACCACACCTTTGAGTAATGTAGCTACTTCAGACCAACCTATTTTAGATTTTTGTTGGGAGCAAGAGTCATTTATCCCACCGGTATAATAACAGCGCCCAAGATCCACCCACAAAGCTACTTGCGTTTGGCTTTTGATACTTCCGTTTCAGATTGTTTAAAATAGGGCCCTTAGTCTTGTTTGCTCCATTTTAGACTATTGTATGAAAAATTACAGACCATTAGAAACATAATTAAAAAGTTACTTATACTTTAAGTGGTCAACATGGGTTGCACATTTCAGAAAATGTCATTATTCGATAAGATTTTCAGGCTCAAAAACCATTCTCAATTTAAAAAAACTTCACAGTATGTAAATTTAGTTACCTTTCCCATGTATCTATTGTACATATGAAGTATACACGTCATTAAAAAAAAAAATAAAATAAAAAAAAAATACGAGAACATTTTTTTGCTGCACACCCCTATGGTCAACCATGAAATAGGAATCTACTTTAATGCATTCATAAATACATTCAAGCCACGTATCACCAATTAGCTCAATGTAATGGCAACTCCTACAAAAAGGTGTAGACATTAATACCCACACAAAACACTGGCAACTTCATAAAAAAAAAAATCAATAAATAATAAAATATACTGGTTTCATCGTTCACAAGCTTATATTAGTCAACCCTCAGTATCTTCATACCTTTGCTTCCGATAAGAGATGTGCCCAGCAGTACAGTGAATTCTCAAAGACATTCAGGTCTTCAATGGGTTTCTCCTCTTGCGGTGCTTTACGCTGAGGCAAAAGCTCTCTGAAGAGTATGTACAAGCCTTCAACAACTGCAATCTACATCAAAAGAACAAGTATAGCTAAACAAATGGGTACTGGTGAATGCATAAATATCTGCTGCGACCAATACAATGAAGGTGAACCATTTTTATTTTTGCAGAAAATTGTTCCCAGTTGGATCGGTTTTAAAAAAACTAATTTTAATAAAAAAATTTAAGCACAGCAATTTTGCACAATTCTTTTTTTTTTTCCCCCCACACGATTAGTAGCATATTGTGCGAATCCTCAAATTGTAATGCAGCACATGAGAACACCATCTTCAAAAATTACAATGATATTACAAACAGAATTATTTCGGCTCATATCGGTTACCTCCTGATTCCTGGTTAGCGTTTCATTCCTGCAGAGTAACTGATGCAAACTTTGGGCAAGAGGGTTACATCCAGTCAGTTTTCTTATGTAGGAAATCAGTTTCTTCAGTTTCTCTGTTGAATAATGATGTTTCTGGAAAAATAAAATTAAAAAAACGCATTTTAAAGCAGGATTAAGCTAACAGGGGAAGGAAGGTAACATTTCTAAATGTAGCAACTTAAATGATAAATTTGCCATCTGTTTCATTCCTTCGAGTCTACAGCTATGCAAGGGCTTCTGTCTGTGCAAAACTTTATGGGAATCTATTCATTAGTTGTTGAGATATTGGACCAAAGAGGTGAACTGACTGACTTTCCAACATTGGCATGCCTTGGGATGCTGGTGTGGTTAAAAACTAGGGGTGACTCTGAATAATCGAATATTTGATCAAAGGAGCCTGATTCATCTTTCAGTCTAACAGTTGAATCTTTGCAGAGGGGTAGAGCCCAGTCCAGACCAAAGATTTGCAGCGAGACAATTTGAAACTTGCACCTACTTGCAATGCGCCGGTCTGCAACGTTCTGAAACCTGCCAGTTCACACCAATGCGACGAGACAGTCATCAGATTTTACATAAAACTGTTTTCCTGTTTTTTCCCCCAATAAGTTAATATATAGCCTATTATGCCACAAGTAGCATATTGTTGTAAATAATGTGAAAAAAAGCTTTTAATAAATCTTTTTAAAGTGAGTGAATAAATCCAACCGCCCCATGACAGATTTAAGTTTCACCGTGACCGACGGTAGTGTGAAAAGTACTGATAATACTAAATAATAAATATTATAAAATAAACTTACAAGAGCAAAAAGTGAAGATAAGAACACACTGATTCCTTTCTGGGTTTGTTGGACTGAAGGCACAAAATCATTAATGAAGAATGTCTCATCGCGTGAAGTCTTGTCAGAAAAGGTGGACAAAGAGAAGTTAACCGTTGACTCTTCAGAAATCCCACAACTTTGCAGAGTGTCACCACCACAATGTTGACCTCTGCAAATATGAGCACAGAAGAGAACAGAAATACGGTATGAGAAAAGAAATCTGACTACTGAAAAAGAGGGTAAGAAGCCATGAGATAGTTACTTGTAATGTAGGACATGTGCTGGGATTCCACTTTCATTTGCCAGCTTGAAACTCAGACTGGTTATGGTGTCACTTGCCAAGTTCACCATCACCTCAAAGTCTCCCTGTATGAAATAAGTAAATACAAATTATAAAGACCAGATTTGTTTTGAATAGGGATGGACCGATGCCAAAATTGGGTACTTGTCCAATGCCATACGCATGTAATCGTACTTCATCATAAAATCACTACCACACCCGATACTACCTCATAGCAACGTGACATTGACTTCCCCGTCGAGCAGGTATAGCCATACTGAGAAAAACAGAAAGAGTTGTGTGGAGCTGATAGTCTTAATAAGCTTTGAAGCAACGGCTTGAATGAAACAGACGTTCATTAACGTTTACTCAGTAAGTACTAGGTCTTACAAAAAGTGGCATCGGTGCATCCCTACCTTTAAATAATGTATATACCATAAAAAAATAAATAAAAGTGCAATCCCCAAAGTGGTTAATGGACAATGACATCTTAGCGCCCTATCTTAGAGCTCTGAGCACTGCACTCATTTAATACATTTAGTGGTGTCTGATCGGTTACATCTGTTTGCACCAATTTGATTTCTAAAAAGTTGCAATTGTTAATTTTACAAAAAGTAAAAGTATTTATGATGTGTAATTAAAAGAGATGTGAACCCCAGAATGTCAATATAAAACGTGGTCAGCAAATACATTTTTTTTTTAAACAAAGCAGAGCTATAAATCAAACACTTGTACAATAATATCCATATACCATAGTAGTCAATATAATCATTAGTTGCATTATGACTTATATAATTAAGACGCACCTTAAGCATAATGTGGCATCGAACCACGCTGCTTCCATAGGTTTCAACGACTTCTTGCTTTGGTATTTGAGCCTTTTTCAGGTTTCCTTTTGGTGTGAATATGGCATAAATCACAGATCCACTTTGAATATATCGGTCTTTCAAAGACCCTGAATGAAAAGACAACATTTTTAGTTGACATGGTGAACTTGTTAACGAACATTTACACATCCAGAGCAAAATGTATTTATAATTCATTCCTTTAAGCTCTGTTCTTTTTTATAACCATCTTTTCATTTCTAAATGTTTCTATGTCCATGGAGGTGAGTTGAGTGCCTGCTTGAACCACAACAGTAAAGATTTGGGCTGTAAAACCAAAAAAAAGAGCTGAGCCCTGGAGTCCCAAGATGATGGATGCTTCAATACATCTATAGTCAATGTTGTACCTGCAACTGCAGTACAATTAAAACAAACAATGGACAAAAAAGGAATCTTGGCAATATAAACTAACATCTAGCAATCCCTTCTGTAAAAAAATAGGTCTACTCACATGTGTTGAAGTAGGGATCATCTGTCAAGGGCATCCCATCGACTGTGTAGAGACAGACTCCTTTGGAATTTCCAACACTTTCAAGATGGCCAATCCTCAACATCAGATCATCAAGTGTGTTTTGTGCTGGATCCATATCTGTAAGTTCAAATTAACCACTGTGAAGCTGTTCAGTTGCATGTTGATGTCTGCACAATGATCACCAACACATTTGTCACAATTATTATTAATAATTAAGTGTCATCAGGTCAGCGGTTGGCCCAAGTTCATCTAATAAGCAGAAATTGATATAAAAAATTTGTTCCCATTACCTACTACAGATTTTGGTTGAAGACATTTGGGATATGTGTACTGCAGACAAAATGACTCCAATGGTTTTTCCACAGGCGTCAAAGTTTGATCTTGGCGCTCCAGAGCTCTGAGTCTTTGAATGAAGTTTTTCATCGCTGAAAAACGGTTTTTCTCCACATGACTTAAACCTGTAAAAATGTAGGTGCAAAAATGGTATTTGATTAATAAAATACATACTATTTTTTATAATTTAAATGGAAAGTTATCTCAAACAATCAAGTTATTTAAAATGTGATAGTGCTGTAGTACTAACTGCTAGTTATAAAATAAAAAGTCTGAAAAAAAATTAAAAGGTACGTATTTACTACAGGAGGGTTATATTGAATTGGATTGTCATGCACAGGTTTATATTTTGAATGAGGTTCATCTCACCAATTTTGTTCAGATCTTCATCTGTTACACCATCCAGGAAATCCATGTCATCCTTTACACCCAACTGGACAAAGTGGTTGTAGAAGGGGTTCAGTCTGAACTGCTCAAGTATGTTAAATATCGCATCCATCTAAACAAAGACATCAAAATAATTTATTTACATGGAAAGAGTAGCAGAATATTATACCAAAGAAAGGAGTAGCAAAGACATCAAAATAATTTATTTACATGGAAAGAGTAGCAGAATATTATACAAGAGAAAGAATAGCAGAATATCATACCAAAGTAAAAGTAGTTACTTCAATGAAAATGTTCTTAAAACTAAAAAAAAAAAAAAAATGTACTCAGTGTACAGTCAATTATAAACTAGCCACAGCGCTGCGGAGGAGGGCCTGAATAGTCCACAAAGCATTCCGGGGTGATAGAAAAATGTGCTCTGGTTATTTGGCATTTCTTTAAAGCAACACTAGGGAACTTTCCCGCTTCGGTCCTCCTACAGGTTGGAAGTGGAATTATCCCATTATGTTTCACTGGAACTAAAGATCCGCTACCTAATCTGGCAAACTTGCATAGTGCACTTGCATAGCTGGTAGAGAGCCACAAAGTGAATGCAGAAGTGCCGTTCACCCTGTTACGAGTTGATGAACCACTGAAACAATTTTGTAAACATTATTTAAATAAAAAATTAAATAAGGTGAAAAAAGTTCTCTAGTGTTGCTTTAAACCAATCACAATTGTCTTGTGCAGTGTAAGCGCCGGACGGAGCAACGGTGCCTTTTGCAAAATAGCCTCAGGAAGGAACTAGTTGTGCAACAGAAAACTCAGATTGGACAAAGTCTAGCTAGCTGTCTAGATTTACCAAAATAAATAAATGAGGCAATAAATACATAATAAATGTAAATATTCATATGAAAATTAATCAATTATTTAAATATATTAAACGGTTTTACTTTCAATTATTTCATGGTACTTTTATTTCATAAATCCACATTTATTTATTTCCATGGACTTTTATTTCCTAATGACACATTCATTGATTTCCCTCTCTATATATTTCTAATCACTATATGCAAACCAGGGGGCATGGCCATCACATTCAGAACACAGCCATGGGCTCTACCCAGCACACAGTCACCTATTCTGGGGGAAATATACAGAGAGCGACATAAATAAATGTCGCACTAGGAAATAAAAGTCCACGGAAATAGATGTGGATTTATGAAATAAAAGTACCATGAAATAATTAAAGTAAACCCTTTTAATATATTTAACTAATTGGTTAATTTTTATATGAATATTTACATTTATTTAATATATTTTACTGTTTCATTATGTATTATTAAATGTATTTATTTAATATTGAATAAAACGGCATTCCATAGCTGTCACCAGACCAAGCTCAATCTTTTAAGATTGAACATTGAGCTGCAGGGCGTAATCAAATCGCCGGCAGATCGGGCTGGGTTACCCATTCTACCTTGTCAGCCCTATACCTGATTGAGTACACATGGTCACCCCTTGTCCCTCACTTTGACATTAACATGGGGCCGGTGGCAGCTGAAATACAAGCCCGTACATTGATGTGCTCATGTTTGTTCCTGGCTCTTGCATCATAACCGATGCCCCCATGATGATAGCACTCAAACTCAGAAACTAAACCCTTTACAGTTATTGTGCCTGTCTGAACAGCAGTCTGAGCCAAAATGATAAGGTCAGCATGCTAACCACCGCCACATGCTCACAGAATGACAATGCTAACCGGCTAATGACGGTGGTGGTAAAAATAATTAAAGTCGCCAGTTATTACAATTACCGGTGGCTTGTAATATGTGTAAACTAAAGTTTAATTGAAATTTATCCAATAACTTGTTGCAATCATCCCGCGAAATCGTCTTCGTGTAGGCTATTCTCAAAGCTAAGTTTAACCAGTTCGCACAGTCTCTCTGTCCCACTGAGCTCACAGGTTCTTTTATTTTTTTTTAACATTTTGAGCTGAAAGACGCCTTGTGCACACCCGTGACAAAGATTAACAGCCAAAAATGGCAGAAAGTCCTCACACACCTCACTGAAGTGTCGACGTTGCTCAGCTAACGCAGAAATACGCAATCACCTGAAGGATGCGCCGCCATGAACATTTTAGCATCTACCATTAGCCACACCCAGCATGCACCTGTTCTTCATGCAGCATCAAATGTTTTCTTTGATTTTGGTTAGGGTGGCTTGGTTGGGCTAACTCGCTTGTTCGCCTGCTGGTGCATCACATTTGTGAATTATTTAAGGTCGATGCAACATTTTCTTTTGAACTATTTCGAGTTACAATAATGCTAACCTTAACAACCTTTGATTTTATTACATTGTTACTATATAACTGCTGGCCAGGAGACCTTCCGCCTCCTCCCCATACCTCGACAGAGAAGTGAACATATACACCAGCATCTTCAGACAAACCATGGACTGTTTAAAATGGTGTAGTTACAGACACACCAGCAGCTTCAGACAAACCATGGACTGTTTAAAATGGTGTAGTTACAGACACACCAGCAGCTTCAGACAAACCATGGACTGTTTAAAATGGTGTAGTTACAGACACACCAGCAGCTTCTTCTCTGCTCCAGCTGTTGATTTGACTCCTTTCTTGTGTTATATTCTCACAATATTTATTAAGATGTTTTCTCGTGACTTTTGTTTTTACTTTGTAACGGATGCCACTTGAAAGTACAATAGCTACTTTGTGATTTTTAGAAAAAGTATAGCGTATATATTTTTCCTCTCTCAAAACAAAACAAGTAGGCCTACACAAAACAGGCAAACACGTAACGCTACTTCGTTACCCCGTTTATCTGTCATTCACACCATTTTCTTGAATAGGCTACTTGGCAAGTTTAAAAGAAACGAAAAAAACTAACGTTACAATAAAGAATAGAACAACTTTGACAATTCCTATTCTAGTTACAATGTTGTCCCTGTTAGAACCCGAAGAAACACCAACGGTATAACGTTACGCCAATTTGTCTTATAGTAACATTAGCAAATTCAATAAATTAGGTTAATTTGGAGAAAATACACATTTTAAGGGATTAAGGGAATAAATTACCTTTTAGTGTATGAGAGATGACGCGGACGGTTCTTTAGGATCAGTTTCTATTCATTGAAGGGTGTGGCTTAAGAGAAAAACGAAACTACTAAAAGCTACTAAACGCTTCACCAACATCAAATGGTTGTAAATCTGTCGGTCAGCTTGCCCATTACCCTCTATTTTCCAGCACAGCTCCATGACCTGAACAGAGATCTAATCAGCAAGAGTGATTGAAAACACCTGTGTGGGTGTGCATGTCCTATTGGACTGTAACATGTTTTGCCACTGATTGATTTAGAAATAAGATGAGTTTTCTGTTAAAGGTGTAGCACTGTCATGCAGGACTCCCAAATGGTGGTATTTTTAAATTAAATTATTAATATTTAAATTTATTGGGCCAAAATTCACTTAGTTATATCCCTGGTGACAAAGTATTACATTACTGATATGCCAACATTTTTAGTGACAGTGTTCTTTTAACAGCAGATATTGACTTGTCAGAGTAGGTGAAGCACGTGTTATAGCAGAGTTATGATTTATGTTATTATTTAGACTTGTATGAACCACAGAGGGCTACACTTTAATTCAGTTAAAACACCCTTCGGTGACACATAACACATTCATACTTAAAGTATGATTCGTAATATTAATGAAAGCAGGGCTCTTAACAACACACGTTTTCCTATCAAAATAAATATTTAGACACTGCAAATTTTCAAGCACTCATTTTCCATGCATGTAGATAACAGAGTTCAAGTTATGTTTAATTGAAGCTAAGGGGGGGGATACTCTTTGAAATTATTCCAGAGCAAAACAATTTATGCAACGGTTAAGTAATCATGCTCCCAAGTATAACAGTGATTCTGAGAGGTCTTATCGAAAAGTACCGGTATGTTCAATAGTATGCCATCGTATCTACTACGATACCAAACCTCTCTTGAAGTCTTCTTGTAACATACTATGTTTATTTTTCTTCCCTTTTTTCCGTAATACAACAGGTCAATGGCACTAACTACAAGACTATCTTTCTGCTCTGGTCTGTGGCTGACTTCAAGTTGACACCCCTGCAGGAGGGACTGGCTGGTTAAACTTGCTGACTTGCTGACTTGTGGTGCCCTCGAGTGGTCTTTTGTGGGAAGTAAAGAATTGTCCATTTATCCGTTTTGACACTGGATGGGTGCATGTGGCTACTAGGCTTTGCTGTTGGACGACGTCTTTACCAAGATGACCATTTGTATTTCTATCCATTCCATTGTTGCTGTTCCTACTGCCAGTATGTGCAGAGGAGCTCCCAGTTTCAGACTGAAACCTCTCAGAAGTACTCTTCCTTCTGTCATTATATGTCTGCACTGTTGTAGAGACTAATCTACCTCCACAAGTACTATTCTGTCGCTCATTTTGTGCCTTTGATTTCCAAGTCGATGACAGAGGATGGTCAGCATTGCTGCTGTAACTGCCTGCCTCCAAGTTAGGGATTGAGGGGGTAGTATTGATGTTTCTTGACCTAAAGGCGGGGCTGCCATTTCTTGTCATCTGTGGTGACAAATCACACTTTGTGCTCAGGCTGTGAACACTGCGATGGGATGACAGATGGGTTTCATGGATGCATGACTTTCTTGGAGTTTTTATTTGAAAACTTGGACTAGAAGTCAGGGTCATAGAGTGAAGACCACCACTGTCTTGCTCTGAGGAAAGATTGCCGTGGTGTATGGTTTTAACCAACATCTGGTCACTGCCAGGCTCTGGCAGTAAAGTGGTGAAGTGACGGTTTGCATGCCCAGAAGGGACGATCCTGCTACAATTGGGTGTTTGTGTTTTCCTAGCTCCAGTGGAGGCTAATGTGCTTCTATGTTCTCCATGAGTCCTAGACAATAATACACTGTTAACAAGTTTAACTGTTGATGATGACTTGTTAGGAGGCGCCCCGAGCGGTGGCCTGGGTTTAGTATGGCACAGAGGGGGAGGTGGATGTGGTCTTAGGGCTGATGGAGTCCTTTGTCCTGCTGACAGTCTGGGGGAAATGAATCAGAAACAGAAGAAAAGTAGAAGTACCGTTAAAGTAGTTTGTTTTATAAATCAAAAACAACACTGTGCATACATCGAGAAAGCTTGAATGGAATGAGAAGGCACCTAATTAAAATATACATTTTGTCCAGTCATTCCCTTTTCATTTTATTTGTATTCATCATGGCCCTCTTAAAAACAACGCCTTTCTGGGGGGTCGTAACAGAAAAAACATACTAACCTGTTTTTCAATTGCTTCGAAGGGAGAGGGGAGGAAACTGAATGTAAAGCAGCAAGCGAAGAGGGGTAAAGATCCAAGTCCATTTGTATAGCTCCTCTTAGCTCTTTCAAATCTGCATATAATTAAATGCAACAGTATTGAGATTTGAAAAACGACTGAAACACACTGTCAGATACGCAACTACAGAAAACCATCAAAAGATAACAATCACCTAGTGCATATGAAAAAAGCAAGTACTTATTATTGAGTTCTGAAAATGAACGCTATTGCTTTTTCACCCAGACTGCTCTGAAGAGTCCCAGAGTAGATGGATTTGGCTGGAGTCCTCAATTGTTTTTTTTCATTCATCAATATACTACAGAATGGGTATTGCCAGCTATTTGCAGGTGTGTAAAATCATCAGCATTCTCATTTCATCTGTAAATGTATTCACTGGGCTATAGATTCAATATGACATGCAGTGAGGAAAATAAGTATTTGAACACCCTGCTATTTTGCAAGTTCTCCCACTTAGAAATCATGGAGGGGTCTGAAATTGTCATTTTAGGTACATGTCCACTGTGAGAGACATAATCTAAAAAAAAAAAAATCCAGAAATCACAATGTATGATTTTTTAACTTTTTATTTGTATGATACAGCTGCAAATACGTATTTGAACACCTGTCTATCAGCTAGAATTCTGACCCTCAAAGACCTGTTAGTCTGCCTTCAAAATGTCCACCTCCACTCCATTTATTATCCTAAATTAGATGTACTTGTTTGAGGTCCTTAGCTGCATAAAGACACCTGTCCACCCCATACAATCAGTAAGAATCCAACTACTAACATGACCAAGACTAAAGAGCTGTCCAAAGACACTAGAGACTAAATTGCACACCTCCACAAGGCTGGAAAGGGCTACGGGGAAATTGACAAGCAGCTTGGTGAAAAAAGGTCCACTGTTGGAGCAATTCTTAGAAAATGGAAGAAGCTAAACATGACTGTCAATCTCCCTCGGACTGGGGCTCCATGCAAGATCTCACCTTGTGGGGTCTCAATGATCCTAAGAAAGGTGAGAAATCAGCCCAGAACTACACGGGAGGAGCTGGTCAATGACCTGAAAAGAGCTGGGACCACCGTTTCCAAGGTTACTGTTGGTAATACACTAAGATGTCATGGTTTGAAATCATGCATGTGACGGAAGGTTCCCCTGCTTAAACCAGCACACGTCAAGGCCCGTCTTAAGTTTGCCAATGACCATTTGGATGATCCAGAGGAGTCATGGGAGAAAGTCATGTGGTCAGATGAGACCAAAATAGAACTTTTTGGTCATAATTCCACTAATCGTGTTTGGAGGAAGAAGAATAATGAGTACCATCCCAAGAACACCATCCCTACTGTGAAGCATGGGGGTGGTAGCATCATGCTTTGGGGGTGTTTTTCTGCACATGGGACAGGGCGACTGCACTGTATTAAGGAGAGGATGACCGGGGCCGTGTATTGGGAGATTTTGGGGAACAACCTCCTTCCCTCAGTTAGAGCATTGAAGATGGGTCAAGGCTGGGTCTTCCAACATGACAATGACCCAAAGCACACAGCCAGGAGAACCAAGGAGTGGCTCTGTAAGAAGCATATCAAGGTTCTGGCGTGGCCTAGCCAGTCTCCAGACCTAAACCCAATAGAGAATCTTTGGAGGGAGCTCAAACTCCGTGTTTCTCAGCGACAGCCCAGAAACCTGACTGATCTAGAGAAGATCTGTGTGGAGGAGTGGGCCAAAATCCCTTCTGCAGTGTGTGCAAACCTGGTGAAAAACTACAGGAAACGTTTGACTTCTGTAATTGCAAACAAAGGCTACTGGACCAAATATTACCATTGATTTTCTCAGGTGTTCAAATACTTATTTGCAGCTGTATCATACAAATAAATAGTTAAAAAATCATACATTGTGATTTTGGAATTTTTTTTTTAGATTATGTCTCTCACAGTGGACATACACCTACGATGACAATTTCAGACCCCTCCATGATTTCTAAGTGGGAGAACTTGCAAAATAGCAGGGTGTTCAAATACTTATTTTCCTCACTGTAAGTGATAAAGAGAACTGTCCTCACACATCATGTGTTAAACAATAATGTGCCACCAGATGGCAGCAAAACACTAAAATGTTGGTATATGGACTCACCTGCAAGTGTAGGTTCTGATTGATCAAATTCCCATTGATTTCGACACTTGTGTTTTATATTTTCCTGCAGAGAACACAAGAAACACAATGCAGTAGAAAGAGGCAGTGTTTATGTTTAATCATGCAGTTTGTGTACTTAACTACTACTACATAATACCACGGCACAAACACATTCAGCTTCTAATGACAGTAGTAGACATGGAAAAATGAGAGGTTAATGTATTAAACATGTTCAAGAAAGCATGAGCCTTTGGAAATAGCAAAGGAAAAAGTATAAAAATAACAGAGGGAGAAAGAGGTGTGTGTGTGTGTGTGGCCACTAAACGATTGACCAGCTGTCTTCCATTATAATTTGACCTCAAACATCTATATCCAAAGCAAAAACCATAGGTGTGTGTGCGTGTGTCCATAGATTGTAACACCAGAGACCTGATTGAAAAGTGTGTCTTCATGTGTTTGATATGAGGGACTGGAAGCCACCTCTCCCCATTTTACAACAGCACACAAACACTAATGAAAAATGTCAATTGCACTTACGCACATACACACTCACCAGCAGAAAAATGTACCCACAGGCCTGGAGACTAACAGGAAAAACAAACTCAAACCTCCCAGTATTGTCTTTCAGAGCTGCAGACAAAGTATGTCTGGTGTCTCTGACAGTTAAGTGACTGAAATCCACACAACCATAAAGCACACACGCTCTCTGAAAATAGGCTTTGTGGTCCGTGTGGGATTTGAACCCATTACCATGGCGCTGATATTTTAGGAAACCCTGTTACTGTCATTATTGTTATACATGAATCTCTAGAACCCAAAGCCACATCTGCACAGTCAACATACTGTACACAATCTATCCCTCAGCTGATGCAGAACCAAAAACAAGGGTCACCGTTCCTGCTACAAAATCCAGCTGAAACCAGCTACTGATGGCTGCCATCTGTTTTGCTCTATACTGGAACAATGCTGGCCAAGCTTGATCTAGTGGGTCTACCATCAAAAACCTTTAATATCCTGACAGAAAATCTACCTCTTTCCAGTTGGGATGTTTTATTCAGTAGCATCAGCGTATGCAGGTCATGCTCTGACTGCTGATACTGGTTTAATGGTGAACAGGTTACATTTTGGCAACATGTCTCTCTTGTGTGTCTAGTCAGTATTCTCAGTTATCTCCTTGACCACCACCAGGCCACCTTTGCCCAGTTTAGACCACACAAAGCAGACAATACCTGCCGAGTCTAGGGACTCAGCCACTCCTCACCCACAGCCAACGTCACAGCATGAGGAACATTGCGACGCTCATGCACTAAAATTACTACCACCTACATTAGATAACAGAGATGAGTCTTCTGGCCGCAGTAACAGTGCAGCCAATAGTGCAGACAAAGTCATTATATGAGCCTCCCTCCTGCTAAGAGAAAATGGGTCATTACAGTTGTAAATTAATGATTCAATCATACCGTATTACGCCTCTAAATGCCTGATTTGGCTCCATTGAAAAGGCGTTATATAATTTAACTGCAAGGAATAACGAAAGTCAATAGCAATCTCAGCTGCGTCAAACACAATGGTGATGAGAAAGCCATGGCAGTCCTTAAGCAGGTCACTTACAGGATTGTGACTTAAAACAATGCACAGCTTACTGCCAAACACTGTCAAGCGACATTTGTGAACATTTAACATATTTTCCTCACAAAAACTGTAACCAACATCAATTTTTACAGACCTTGCATTAAACAAAACAGATGTTAACGAACATGAAAAATGTGATTAGAGTTGGAATGTCTGAATGTTTTCCTGCTTAGCATTGGGTAAAATCTTTCAATTTGGATCAAAATCCAAATTCCTTTTCTCCATCAAACACATTTATGTAATTGGAAGTTGAAACAGTGAATTAGTGACTGAAAGAATAGTGTAGATATATTTTCAGCCTATATAATTTAAACTTAAAAAGTGTGTTTCTCTGTCACCTCGTGGCAGGAAAATACTAGATTAAACTTTGGTCAATCATTAAAAAAGGTGAGAACTGCTACCTACGCCTTTAAGTTTTCACTACTTCCAATGTTAACCCTCAATAAGACTTTCTAAAGATGTGTCACAGTAAAAAATAAAACTCATACAGAAGATCCTAATGGCTGACTACAGTTTATTTCCATTCAAGGATTTATGAGTTATCACAGCCAATGAGGCAGTGATGCCTTGCACAGCACAGCATCAACTTCCTCCACCACTTTAGCAAGTAAAAGGAATGTACAAGAAACTCATACCATAAGAGCATAGCGCCACCTGAGCCACAGCGTCATCGCACCTGTTCACGCACCAGACAGAAACCCTTCGCTTGAGGAGACAATCTCTTTGCAGTGAAAGGTTCCCATTTCTGTTTTATCGCAGGATCATTTCGAGAAAAGATGTGTAACTCCCTTTACAGTAAAAGCCTTATGACTGCCAAGAAAAGTCTCTGTATAATTAATTAGGTTCACACCCTTAGGTCTGGAAAGCTTACACTAATAATGTCCTCTCCTCACTCTCCAACACCCAGTTTGTTTTTTCTATATTGAAAATGCCTTATGAGGTTTTCCACAGACACCACCTGTGCTGTTTGGTTTATCTTTGGAATGGAATGTTGACAGAGCAACATTTGAAACGGTCTTCATGCACTATGTATAATGATACTCAATGACAGCACACAACATATTCCCTTTAGGTTCTTAACAAACATCCAAAACAACTCTGAGAAACTATTGTCAGTTATTTTTTCTTCCATACACTTTTACAATTTTATTACACTCAATGTAAGACCTCCAGGCATACACACATACATTACATGTAACACAAACGTAGAGCAAACAGAGAGATGTACAGAGAGATAACTTCCACATCTGGTCTGCAGAGTAGTCCTACATCTGGCCTCTAACTAATTCACTCTGGTTCTCTCATTATGCCAAGCAACCATGACAGTGCAGCCAGATTGTAGGTGTGCGTGTGTGTGTGTGTGTGTGTGTGTGTGTGTGTGTGTGTATGTATGTATTAAGTCATTTGAGTGATTGGAAAGAGATTGATCTTACTCAGCACCGCAAAGCTCTTGGCCAGACAGATGGGGAAAAAAAGTGTAGACTGAGCCCTAGCAGGTTTCCTATGTGTGTGCGTGCGAGTTCATGTGCTTATGTGTGTGTGTTTGTGTAGATGAAAACTTTGGCAGGGCGTTGGTGCCAATAGAGAGTTAGCAGATCTACCCGAGGGAGTCCAAAAGGGATTTAAACTTTACTTGTTTTGGGAAAAGGTGTGTCCCTGGTCAAGTTAGTCAGTGTCTTTTTGAATGGAAATAGTCAGCATTGTGCAGAATAGACAATTTTATAGTTATGTATTAAGCAAGCATTGTGCAAATTGCATCAAACAACTGGACCTCATGTTGCTGTGAACATTTTTTTATTTTGAATTGTAGTAAAATGACACAGAAACCAAATAAGTCAGGCTGGGTTTGGGGTAATATTTTCAAAATGATGCACAGGACTGCTAGAGTATTTCTTTTCTGTGTAATGGTGCAGTTTCAATGAACAAAAGAACAAGCAAGAGTATTTATCTAACTAGATCAAGAACAGTATTAAATATTAATATGTGTCAGTCTGTATCAGTCAAGTATATCAGTCAGGTAGAATTGTGCCTGAAGAAAACTCATATATAACTCATAACTATATATAATATATAACTCCTATAACTCAGGATGCTTACAATGTTATATTGTATACATTTTGATTGTAAAATCCATTCACAGTGAGGTTTTGGCCTGGTTCCCCATACACAATTGTAGGATTTGGATCAGTATTGCACTGGAAGCTTAAAAAATTATGATTTATTTGGTAGTTGGCTGTTTTTCATCCTGTTCTTCTTACCTTGAAAAGCTTTACCAGCCTATTCAATGCTTTACATTCTTCCATTAGGACAGACCTAGATAGATAGATAGATAGATAGATAGATAGATAGATTATTATCTTTAGAACTTCAGTAGTTTTTCATTAAAAATGTTGTAAAATCTAGGTCAAAGTGAAAACTATGCATATAACAGTCACAACACGTGCACACAGCCTAACATCTAAGTTAAAAGCTGAGACTTCTTTTTATAATGGCTATGGTTTGTTAAACGCAGTAGAAATGCTTCACATATTTAATACTGATTTATTGAAATTATATCCTAATTGTGAGTGTGATCAACAAATTGATTGCAGAAAGACTGATAAGCAAAAGGGTACAACACAATCACACTAAGGCAGTGACAATGGAATAGGTGCACTTGGTGTCTGCTCATAGTTTATCCTCTGCAGTTTTCATAATGATACTAAGAAAACAGTGTCCTATTTTTTCTTTCCTTCTGTCTCTCCCCAGACACTTTCTCCTTCTCTGGTTATATAACCATAGTAGACTTTATTATATACTTCTTTCAAATGAAAAAGAAACTTCTGCCTGCTCTGGGATCCATTTTCTGACAATGGGGCCTTTTGTTCTGATCGAGTCAGGAAATGGGAAAGAGAGGGAGAGAAAGAGAGAGACAGATATGGAGAGGGGGAGGCTCTCATTCAAGGTAATCCCAGTGACTGTGTTGCCCCTTGGGCCTCAAAGTGAGGGTTGGAGGAAGGAGGGATGGAGTTTGAAGGAAGGAGGGCCGTGACAGAAGCCACCGAGGAGAATTGAGAGGAAATTAAGGGAGAATTTAGAGGAACTGAACCTATACCACAAAGAAAAAAAAACACACACATACAGTACACAATTTGCACGATGTGTCTCTGCTAGTTAGAATTACAGATCTAAGATGGTGCAGACAAGACATGGTTCTTTGTATTAGTGTGACATGTGTTGTTTACTCTGTATATGCACTGTACATTCTGTTGTCTTGCAGGTTATCCACCTCTATGCTGGGGGTCAGGACCACCCAAGGATTACCAAGTGATTACAAAAATGATATTGCATAAAATGATGTTTAGTCTTCTCATTTCTGCTTTATTTCTAAAGAAAAAATTGAATGCTTAGACCTCTAGTGAAAATCACTCACAACTCATGTTACATATGATTAGGGGTCGCAAGTAGTCATTACTTTGTATTAAAGGGTCACAAGTAGAGCTATAGTGTATAGCTTATTTCAGATATATCATTATGGGTATATATGTTGGCCAATAAGCAACTAGACATTGCAGCACATAACTGCCAAACTAAGAAAATTTAAAAAGTAGTGTCATTACCAGACCCAAAGGAACTTGCAGATTTTCTTTTTTTTCTTTTTCATTTCTTACAGTTTTCAGCGGTGATGCAGAATAAAATCTGTAAAATTTAGCAGACTGTTTTTCTGCTTGGGTTTGATATCTGATAACATTCTGAGTTTAATTTTTTTTTAATGTAATTGTTTAAAATCTGCAGGAAATCTGTGGAATTCTGTGTCTGAAGATTCCACATGGCCCTGGTCATTACGTAGTTTGTCCACCAGAAAGCAATGACAAGTTGTAATTTTATTCTAAAATGTTCATCTTAGATTATTAATTCCTGACCGTATGAAGAATGGTGTTGATGTTACGTGTTAACCGATATATTGTTTGTTTCAAACATTGATATCAGTATCAGCATCAAAATATGGTATTGGCCCAGCTATAGTCACAAGCAGGTCGCAATTTGCCTAAAGTCCTGTGTCTGGAAAGTCCAAACAGCATTTCGGGAAAGCAGAAAAACATGCTCTGGTCTTGGGTGGTGCTAGGCGCCAGGCGCAATAGAGGTTCTGCTGCTAAAAAGCCTCGGGAAGAAACAAAGAAAGTGGCGGTAATGGAGCAATCCCCTAAATTAATCGTCGTCGACATAGACTAGTGGAACAGAACAATAAAATTAGAGCAGCAGTGGCTAGATGGGTTTAGTCGTTACGGAGCTCTGTGACGTCGGCTACAGAGGTCCGTCGTTATCAGCGACAGAGAAAAAGTGAGCAGCATACGGTAGTGAAGACAGTTAATGTTTAGGCACCAAAACCCTACATTTTGGGAAACACAACTTACCTGAGGCGGCCCACCACCTGGTCAATGTCAATAACATTCAACTTGTCTTTCATTGCTTCAACTTCATCTTCAGCATTAGACTGAAGCAAACAGTGAGAGCTCGGTCTGAAGAAAAGAGTAGATGAAGAAGATCAATAGAGATGTTATGCATTATTAAAAGCACTGTATAATTTTACTAAACGTTTCAAATTCTGTGCAAGTGTTACTTACCTGCTTATGTTGTCAGTATTTTCAGGGTTTGTACAGTGTCTGTAACAGCTGTCAAGGTGACTCAGGGCGTAGTCCACCGTCTCAGGTTTGTACCCAAACAAGAGCTCCTTGCCATCTCTGTAGCAACAACAGCACATGATAAAAGAAAAGCTCTTTACACAGTTCAGTTTACTGTATCTGCAACTTTCTCTGAGTTTAAATATGAATGGGTTTTCGGCAGTGCTTGAAGAATATACATAGACTGAAAGTGTTGTTACCTCTAAAGTAAACTAACATATACTTTTGTTATTTCTATTTTAGTCTGTTGTTTCACTGTTTATGTTTCAATTTTGAGTGGCACTAGCATGTGTGAAAACTGCTACATAGATAAAGCTTGATTGACTGACTTAATGATCACAAGTCACATTCCTGCTTTATGCAGGATGATCTGGTGGTGCTTTGAGTTCCATAAAGGCTGTACAACATGTGCCTTTAATAGAACTCTATTATCAGAGCTGGGTTCATTTTACAATATTTGAAAGATCCCTAGCTGGAAGAAAAAAGGAAACAAGCAGATGGTGTAGGCAGCAGCAGGCGCAATGACAGCCTGGTCAGTTCTGCATAATTTTATAGTCTATGAGGAAAAATGTGTCTTTTCTAGCCACGTCTAGTGGGTGTGGGTGTAAATGGGTGGATGGCTAGGCCATCAGGACCACACAGGACGGGGCCAATAAGATAAATCAGTTGACTTTTACAATGTGCACACCCTTCTACACACCCTCAAATTGTTCAAATCACAGGAATGATCTGGTATGGGGATGAGAACTATTTTTAGCCCCTCCTGTTGATGTGGCTTTAAGCAAATGAGTTAGTTGGGCCTTCGATACAAACAAATATAGAAGGTCTCCTTGGCTATTATGTCCTTTAAATTAGGTTAAAATCATGCATGCACGCACACACACAAACAAGTTGCAGTTGGATGGGAGAATGAATATGAGAGTATGAGAGAAAGAAAGATGCTGGTCTCTATCAATCTTTGGTAACATTTTCTAAATTTCAATGCCAACAAAGCATATTAAATTGAACTAAATTGAGAAATAGAGGGCTGTGGAGTTATTACGTGGAAGTGTTATTACCGGGAAGTGAGTTGGGGTTTACTCCTGAAATCCATTCAGCTGATATACATTTGGGACTTAGCCTAATTGAAGGATCAAAGGCCTGAAACACATACTCAACCATGTCCACAGTACAATGCATCGAGTTCAACAAGTATACCGAAGCCCACTTCAAAGGGAAAAGCGACTTGTGCTGGCACTGTCTGTGTGGCACAAATACCTTTTTGGTAGTGCAATTACACAGCCACTGAATGTGACTTTTTGTGATATATTTACATCCCGGCACAAGGCACTTTACAAGAGTGACTTGTGATGTGCAAGCTAGTAGAGTCTCTGTTGCTCGTGACAACTTAATAAGACACAGTACTGTTGTGGGCAGACCTGTGGTTTTATAGATATTGGATTGTCAGTGTAAACAGTCTTGCTACCATCCTAACTTTAAAGAAACCCCTATAAGATTACTTCCAAATAAATCCCTGTCAACTGAGCTGGCATAAGTGCCAGTGATAGTGTCAGTATATTTACATATACATTTTATATATTTGTATAGATGCATGGAATATTTTATATTCTCTTTACAATTTTAGTAAACACACAAAATTACTGTTTGTGCTCAAGGGATGGCAATGGTGGTCGGTCCACAACTGAAATACCTGAACAACTATTGAAAGACATACAATTTTGTACATACATCCCCAGAGGATGAATTCTACTGACTTTGCTGATCATCTAGCTTTTCCTCTAGCACTACCATGAAGTTTCACTTTTGTTGTTTTGAGTATAATGTTTCTACATTTTTTACATTTATTGGATGGATTTCCCCCAAAACTTGGCACATGCATACGTTTTCCTCAGGATGAATTGTAATGACTTGCGTTATCGTCTGGCTTCATCAGGTCAACATTCCAGTTTGCTGACTACTGACATTCCCATCTGACATAAATTAGTAATTTGGTAACAATGAATGTAGATTTTATAGAACAGGTCAACATAGCACAAATTAGGGGCTCCTACTGGAGGACTGGAGATGATGCTATACTTAAAATAAGCCTGAACACACACATAAAAAGAAACCTAAACCACTATATTTGAATGCAGCCTTTAGTTTAACAATATACACAACTTAAGGGGACAGAAAAAAATGACAATCACAATAAAAAGGAAGTCAACAAGTTGACATGCTTTTCACAAAACGGAGAACAATCCATTTTATGCTGTGCTTTCCCTTAAAAGGCCTCAACAAAGCCTGAGAGGTGACAGAGGGCAACATTCCTGGCAGCAGCGAGCTGGTTGCTGGGATAGTTACTAGCTCATACTCATACCAGAGGTGGGGAATACATTTACTCAGTTACATTTACTTGAGTAAGTTTAAACAAAATATATATACTTCAAGGAGTAGTTTTAAATCACTATACTTTTTACTTTTACTTCAGTAGATTTGTGAAGAAGAAACTGTACTCTTACTCCACTACATCAGGCTAGAATGAGCTTGTTACTTTTCTTTTTACGTCTTTGGTATTCTACGCATCATTGTTTTTATACCCCCCCCACATATGCCTCATTTTAATGTTTTATTGTGACAGAGAGAGAGACTTCCGCTAAAGATGCTACTACTTGACTGTGTTTCACCAATCAAACGTAGTAAGGGTTAGCTTTACAGTCGTAGCTAAACAAAAATGTCAGAATCAACTGTCGGCAATACAGACACAGACAAGGAGGAACACCCCTGGTCTCATATGGGAAGCATATACCTTAGTAAAAGTGTGAAACAGCAGCTACATTATGCTGTGTCTTCTGTATCTACTAAAACAAATGGACATTTCAGCATTCAAAAACTCAACATCTAACTTGAGGAAACATGTAACCATAAGTTTCCTAAATTCATTTTTTTTGTTGCTGTGGATAGACAAATGTTTGTCTTTAATATATATAATAAGGTCAAATATATATTTATTACAATGACTCGGCCTTTAAAAACTAGTGTTTGTTTGGTGTGGAATGCATTCACGTCTCCACTCTTATAAGTGTTCCATTGTTCCACAATTCCCAAACCAGTTTGTTCCTCTGCTTTCCATCCCATTTTTAACTAACGTGGGAACACAAAACAGCATTTTATGGCACTCTTTGTTAGGGGGGAAATTACGCACAGAGTGAAAGCAGGGTCTTAACCTACTTATTTATGCCATGTCTTGGCTTGTGAAAAAGCCGAAGTGTTGCTTAATTTATAACCACTGACCAGGAAAAGAAAACCCTCTGTAAACAAGTCACACTAACAAATTAGATCATGAGAGAAATTGCATCTATTGAATATTAGAGAAATAAATCAAGCCTATGTCGACTGTAATGGCTGTTTTTTTACATCTGGAACTAAACTGCTTTTTCATGCCTGTAGCTGACAAACATTTTAATTTGAATTCAAACAGAATATTGAAAATGTAAACTTCCTGAGGACTGTCTTGTGGAATTCTTCAAGTTCAACTAGTGACTGAGTGTTGACTGACTGACAAATTGTGTGCAACAATATAACGTTTTTGAGAGAGCGTAATCTGCAGTAGTGTACTTCTGATTTCTCTAGTAGTAAAACCATACTCTATGCCAACAATCAGTGGTGGATTGTTGTGTTAGTATAGTTTTAGTCTGTCCCTCATGCATTCTTTTTGACAGTAAATAACAAAAAATATTATTTGTTTTGTTTCAACAAAATCTCATTACTATCACTAGCATTACTGTGTTTTTAATGGTTCTCTCATTGTGTACAAACCATTTTTTTTGGCCAATACATCCAAAGTCAAAAAAACACAATCTTTCACTTATTCACTAATAATGCACAGTGGAGTAGATGTGTGTGTTAGATCTTACACCTACCTCCCCTGCCTGCTGGCTCTCTCGTTGAGAGTCTGCAGTAACATCTTCACCTCGGCTCTCACCAGCTCTTTGACTGCAGGGGGGTCGGCTAGAGGGGAGGCCAGCTGATGTGAGAGCGGGGTCCCTGTCCTGCTGCGATTGTTTCCTTGCTGGCTCTCTTGCCACATCTTGTGCCACATCTCCATCTGCAAATTGTATTATTATGATAAGTGAAGGGGTCGTATACAATAATGTATCACACTAACAGGATATTTCCTTCTTTCCTTCGTGCTTTACACTTTTTGCTGTCAGTCCAGATGAAATATTCACAGCTGACAGCTTATGATCCTGCACCATGGGATACTGAGAAATTAAAATATTTTTCTTTTGATTAAGTGAACCCCTCAGTCCACTTGCAATATGGACATTAAATCTGGGCAAATGTCCTTTCAACTAACGTATTTTTTGTGAAAATCTGTAAATCCAAATAGTGAGCCTTACAGTAATTATGTCTAATACATTACTGTTTGTTAACCTTTGTTAACTCATATCTTGCTTACACTATGTCACACTATGTTAACATGGCATCTTGTAATTTTGCTACAGTAGGATTATCATTTTATCAATGCAGATCCTGGAATTGTTAACAAAAAAATGCTTTGTCTTTATAGTATACTTCCTCTAGTCAGTAGAAGGTCTGAACCACCAACAGCCAAAGAAAAAATAGTCAAAAAAAAGAAAAGATGTGTGTGAATGTTTGTGTGCATGTGCGCCTCAGTGAAGTCTGGATACCATTAACACCTCCACACATGTTGTCTGCCAATCATTTCTGTCATTTGCAGTCAAAGACTTCACTTCAAAGGAATACACTGGAGCATACTAAACACACCACTTCTGGTCTTTGCATGTGTGTTGAAGTGTGTGCAGGTCCCGATGCATACCATGATTCACAGTGTGTTGCATACACATACATAACACATGAAATCTGGGTGTCAAGGTGTTAATATTATAGGATTTATGGCCAACTAGCTAACAAGTTGTTCCTGGACCCCCCTCACTCTGTGAGACTGTTGATCTCATCAAGGAGTTATTTTGAGGGAGTGCTGTTGAAACCTGTTAAAGTACGAAAAGGTACTAGAAGCTATTATGTTGAATTATATAACTGGGTTTTAGACTACATTTTTCTTAAAAGGGCTCATTTTGAATCAGAGCAGAGAGCAAGTAGAGAGAGTGTAGAGGGGCACAGAGAGATTGGCCTTGTAGAGAGACTTGAAAAGAGAGGCTAATGTTCCCTCTGATCTAACCGCCTGAGACAATGGAGACCTTGATGGAGGGAGGACTGGCTGTGTTGAGGAATGGAGTAGTTGCCTGCAGATCAACTATTACTTTTCATAGTGGCTCACTGAGGGATGGAATTCATTACATGGCTGAAGGAGAAACAGACAGGGACAGAGGAGAGGAAAAACAGAAGAAGAAAGAGATGGAGATAGGCAGACTCAGACAGCAAAAACAAAGAAAAGGAAGTGATCCTCCCTGCAGTAAATGTAATAACTGAAGAGAACCTGCATGCACTACTATAAGAGTTAAATAAGGTCGCTCTGTACTTTGTTTTGTTGTTTTTTTTCCTGGAAATTTCTTAAAGCTTTTAGCATAAGTCTTTCTTTCCATCTGAGGGCTTCACAGCCAGCTGCTGCAAACACTGACTCATAGGTGAAAAAACATCAGAGCAATACTGAAAGTCACACACAGGGTACACACACGCACACATCTATTTTCTCTACTCAGACACATACACAATTGGGTCAAAGTTTTTTTGATGCTAATAGTCTTATCAACAGGTGAAGATTATAATAATAATAATAATAATACATTTTATTTAAAGGTGCCTTTCTCAGCACTCAAGGACGCCGTACAGGGTATACATACATAAGGCATTTTAAAAACAGCAAAAAAATACTACAACAACAATATAACAAATATAACAACTATAACTACAATAACAACAGAAAAAGGCAGAGCAATAGACATTCAAGTGGAATATGCAAATTTAAACCGATGTGTTTTGAGTTGTGATTTGAAATGGGGGAATAAATCGATGTTTCTAAGTTGGGGTGGTAATGAGTTCCAGAGACGGGGAGTAGATGGGTGGAGGGAGTGGGACGCTGGAGAAGATCAGACAAATATGGGGGGGCGAGGTTGTGGATGGCCTTGAATGCAAACAGGAGGACTTTGAATTGGATATGGAACTGGACCGGGAGCCAGTGGAGCTGTTGGAGGACAGGAGTGATGTGGTGGATGGACGGGGGTTTGAGTTATGATGCGGGCAGCTGAATTCTGGACCAACTGAAGTTTACGGAGGGATTTGTGAGCGAGAACGAAGAGGAGAGGGTTGCAGTAATCCAGACAGGCAGTGACGACAAGTGTGGACAAGGATGGCGGCAGTGTGGGGGGTAAGGGAGGGGTGGAGGCGATTGATGTTTCGTAGGTGGAAGTAGGCAGACCGGGTAATGTTATTGATATGGGGTTGAAAGGATAGTGTGTTGTCAAGGATGACACCCAGATTCTTAACCTTGGCAAAGGGTGAGACGGAGAAGTCATCAATAGTGAGAGAAAAACTGTTGGTTTTGGATAAAGTGGATTATCCTCTTTAACCTTGTTATACCAACCCCCTAACTTACTAAGATTACTGGTCCTCTTTCCTCTTTCTGTGTGTGTGTGTGTGTGTGTGTGTGTGTGTGTGTGTGTGGCTTCCACGTAAAAAATAGTTTTGTAGTTGTCACATGTGATTTTACATGTTGATATGTGGTCAGAGTCTACATGGCACGGCTTGAGAGAGCTGAGACATACAACGTATGTCCACATGTTTTTCTACAAACAGGGACTGGCCTGTTGGCTGGCTGCAGGCTGTCAACAAATGAAGAGATTTCAATACTGGACACACAAAAAAAGGAAACAATAGAAGATTGCAGAAAATACAAGCGTAGAAAAGCAAAGAAGACAGAGGGTGAGCGGGTGGGTTGTATATGAGAAAAAAATTGCAAATACAGAAGAATTTAATATCCCACAGAAAGTGCTAATAAGAGGAATTCTTTGTGAGATCTACAGCTAAGGAGTTAGTTTTAAGTGCACATGGCATGGCCTCTCTTTTCAGCTTGAAAGGAATGTTCCCTCAGTAGGCTAAGCCACGTTTTCTCACATTTAGATTTAAGATAAACCACTGAGCAATTTTCAATGCACTGTAATGTTTTAAGTTCATTTAGAATTAGTTGATTAATCAATCAATCAGATAATAGTTTAATAATTTAAAGGTCCTATGGCATGAAAATTTTACTTTATGAGGTTTTTTAACATTAATATGAGATCCCCCAGCCTGCCTATGGTCCCCAAGTGGCTAGAAATGGTGAAAGGTCTAAACCGAGCCCTGGGCATCCTGCTCTGCCTTTGAGAAAATGAAAGGTCAAATGGGCCGATCAGGAATCTTGCTCCTTATGAGGTAGTAAGGGGCAAGGTTATCTCCCCTTTCTCTGCTTTGCCTGCCCAGAGAATTTGGCCCACCCATGAGAGACATCATTGCTTTCAAACAGGCAAAGTGGCAGTTGGTCAAGGCCACACCCCCAGCCTCCACCTTGCCCCCCCTCTCTCCTCCTCAAAAGCTACAGACTCCAAAATGGCACATACTAAGGAAAGCTCGTTGAGGGACTGGCTCTAGTGGCTGTAATTCTGCACCAAGGCTGAATTTTGGGAAAGAGACTTCAGATATGGTATTAGGGGACCACTAAGGTCTATATAAAAGCATCCAGAGCACCATGTCATGGGACATTTATGTTATTTTCTCTGCTTTTGTCTGTGTTGTATCACTATATGTAGAGTAAATTGAATATCCTCAAGTTTTGGATTGTTGGTTGGACAAAACAAGACATTTGATGATGTCACTTTGGGCTCTTGGAACTTATGATGGGCAATTTTCACTATGTTTTGAAATTTCATAGATAAACAATAATTGAGAAAAATGTTAAAATTAATCAACAGTTACTATGAGTTGCAGCCCTAGATATATTTTAACACAGTCAGGACATGTTCCATGTCAGCATCATGTCAAACAAGCTACAGCAATTACTGATTTTTTTTTTTATCTGATTACAGTATCTTTCTTAATTCTTTTCCGATTTTTATTCATGGTTTATGACCACACTTCTTTTAAATGTTTTCTTTTTCTTTTCACATTACTTAGACTTTTTTGACCTTGAATTGACCTATTAAGGTTTGTTCCACTCATTCTTAGCTAGGGATGTTTCTCATTGCCAACCCGCAAGTCTTTCTTGGGTATGGTTATTTTGCCAGAGCTGGCCTTGAGTAAATATTGATGTCTGATGATCTGCCTGGCTCATATTTGGACTTCACTGCAGCACAGTGCCAGTTGACCCACATTTCTCTTTTATTAGAGTCTGGGAATTAATGAATGTACGCAGGCAAACTAACCTACTTACTAACACCACAGATCATAAATTGTTTGGTCTGAAATGCTTAGCTGAGCAAATTCCTTAATTCACCCCGAAACTGAGCTAAAAAGGAAATTCCTGTAGATAGTGTGGTGGTAGTCTTGTGGGATCCTACCAGAAACAGACCTACTGTCTGAATTCTTTGAATGGATAAAACATGAATGATGAAATCCATGCTTTACCCACTGAATCTAAAGAGGAATGTTCCGACTTGAAAGCATGTGTGTGGTATGTAGCTCCATTCTGGCAAAAGAAACCAGAAAAATTGCAGTCATGAAAACAATCTCACCTCAGTGTACACCTCTGTGTACATGTCAACCAGGGAGTGGCCCAGAGCTGCTTGGATCTTTGGCAACTCTGACCCAGGAACATGTTCAGCCACCAGGTTCCATAGGGACTGGCCACGGCATCCAAGCTGGTTTCCATCGAGAGACTGCATAGAAATGGTAATCTAGGAGCAAGGAACAGAGTTGAAGTGCAAATTTGAGTTAGCCTACTTGTACTTGAACTTTATTTACAAAATAGAGATTGCACTAGTAAACTATTATTTCTATATATTTATAGTCTTAGCTCTACATTGAGTACTTTTACCTTTGGTTACAACACTTCCGCCCCTGAAGGATCATGGGGCGATTTTTTTTTTTTTTAACGTTACTGTTGCCTTTCCTCAAATAACTTTTACGTTAACTCGCATTGAGTTTTGCAATAATGTTACATTAGTCATCATTTCCGTAACTTCCGCACTTTTTAAGAAAAATGTTGCATGAAGTTACAGGTTCTTGTAACAAATGCTTCTCTCACCACTAGCTAATAGCAGCTGTTCTCTGCATTGAGGTTCCTCTTGCTTTCTAACGTTGCTGCTTTTAGCTATTTAATTGAGATCTCGGACTCTTATCGGGAAATCTCGCAAACCTAGCTAAACAACACGGGAACGGTGTTCCCATAGTGTATTTTAAACACGTACAATCAAATGATAAAACTGCTTGGGTAAAACACGGAGACATTTAATAAAATGTGTTTTTTATGTTGCTAAAATTGAGAAAAAAACTCTCACCTAACTGCAACCAACACCCCAAGGCTCTGGTATCCAGGGTAAACGTTCCAGTTGCTAAGACAAGATATCGCGAGATCTCTCGTAACTGTCAACATTTGTGTTCCACAGTCTTTGGTAATACAGAAAACAGACTTGCTTTCTAATTAGAACGCGATAAAAATGCATTACAGAATGACACAATGTAACAAACTACATCAACATCAATTACATGCTTTGTAGACTTAAGTAATTACCAACAATCAACACACCAGATGACCACCATAAGTGCACTTAAAAAAAAGAAGACATTAGCCTAGTCGGCACTATACTTTGAGATGATAGGGGGAGGGACAGACTTCAGCCTTCAGCGAGACTGGCGTGTGAATGAGAGCTCTTGGAGAGGCAACGACTATAACTTTCCCTCTTTATGCCCCCCAACCTCCACCCCCTTCCGGACTCTTTGCAGAAGTGTGCACAGCCCCAGTAGACCGCTGTGGGAGGAGGACTGAGGTAATGTCAAGGATATTTGCGTCCAGTAACAATGTAATAAACTCGGGTAATCTGTCTACCAAATCCCAGCTGGACTGCAGTGGCTGTTCCTTGGTAACCTTTTTTGTTTTGTGCAAGGTGAATCAAATAAATCAACATGGTTTTCAGTGAGCGCCTTTCCTTTGAGCACAGAATACGCACGGCCGTTTTGGCACTTCTGCTTTGCGCACAGGCCGGTTTTGGCTTCTCAGTCGCCGCACAACAGGAAAGCACCTGCGAGGCCAACGGCAGCATATACTTTGTAGGGGAATGGTATTTTCTGGACTCTGATCACTGCACCCAGTGTGAATGCACCACCGAGGGCTCCGCATGTTCCCGCACTGAGTGCATTTCGCTCCCGGCTGCATGCATCCATGTCAGCCACTACCCCACCGACTGCTGCCCCAGGTGCGAGAAGATCGGGTGTGAGTACCGAGGAGTGGTGTACGAACTGGGACAGAACTTCCAGGTAAGCCTGCAAGCTCTGACACCTGGTAGCATGCAAAAACGGGGATGGCCAGGGGTGGCTTGGGTATGGATGGGGACTTAATGACACTAGATACTCATAAGGCCTTAAATGTTATCATATATAGGCCTACATCAATTTTCATAACATTCACTTAAATATCAACACAGTATACAGAGCAATGGTTCCCATCTTGGAGGTCAGGTCTCAAGAAATGTAAGGGGACATCAGATGATTGAATCGATTAGAGAGAGAAAGAAAAAAAACTATATATTATATATATATATATAGCTAATATGTATATACATACACAGTATATATTAGCTACAGTATATCGATAATTAGGGGGTCATAAGCAGACATTAGTTAATCTTAATGGGTCACAAAGGTTGGAAACTACTGATATAGAATACAGTTTAGTTTTGCTATTATTTGTGGTGGCACCCAAGTATGCTACTAGGACTAGATGTTAGAATCCCTTGATGTTTAGCACAAGCGCTGTTGTTTCATTAAAGGTAGGCCTACACTTATTTAGATTTGTAAGGGAATACACAAATACAGAACGCTGTGTTTTAAAAAATGGCCTACTCAAAATTGAAAACTGCTGCATTTGGGAACCATATATATATATATATATATATATATATATATATATATATATATATATATATATATATATAAATATATTTAGAAACGTTTTAAATGGCACAGCAAACAGTATAGACTATATTTGTATAGGCTGTATGTGCAGTTTAAGACTTATGTGCAACAGAAAAAATTTAAACTGGGGAAGCCAGATAGTAAATAACTAAAAGTATCTATCACACATATAGCACAATAAACAACCTAACATGCCAACAAAGTTGGTGGTTCAATCCCTGGCCCTGCAGTCCCATGTCCAAGTGTCCTTAGGCAAGATGCTTAACCCCGAGTTCATCGGAGTGTGAATGCGTGTGAGTGTTTATCTGATGATGAGCATGTGGCCCCTTGTACGGCAGCCTCGGCCACAGTGTATGAATTTGTGTGAATGGTGAATGTTTCCTGTATGATGTAAAAGCGCTTTGAGTAGTCGTTAATACTAGAAAAGTACTATATAAATACAGCACATTTACATTAACTTCTCTTTCAGTGTATTTCCTTCCAAAATTCTGAACCAATGAATAACTGGGATGTTAGTATGAAACGTGAGCATGAAGCTGGGAATTGGAGGTGAAGGGCGCCCCCTTTTGAGATGGCATAAAGGAGGGCTTGGTGAGAGACGCTGGTTAGAAATAAAATCCATGTTGAGTCTCATGCTGTTTGTGTGTATGCGTGTGTGCATTTTCCCAGCCATCAGAATGTGAGCAGTGCACTTGTGACAGTGATGGCATCGCCCGCTGTCTAGTTGCAGATTGTGCCCCTCCACCATGTGTCAACCCTGTCTACCAGCCTGGGAAATGCTGCCCTGAATGCAGGGAGGGTAAGTTGAAAATAGCATAAAATAGTAGAAAGTAAAATAAAACACAATTGACATCTCAAAGATGAGAGTGTATGCACTTGCCTTTATTTGCTTCCCAGTTTGTAGTATCTATTCATCTGCAGTTATACTCACCTCTGTTGCTTATCTCCCTCCAGGTCCTAACTGCTACGTTGATGCGTCACGTAGCCAGGTGATTCCTGCAGGAGAGCCCATCTGGGTCGACTCCTGCACCAAGTGTCGTTGTCACGATGGCCAGGATGCCGGCTACTGGGAGGGAAACCGTCTCGCCACCTGTTCCCGCCTCAAAAACTGTACGCCTGAACAACAGTCTACCAAGAAAAACTGATTCCTTCTGTCAGCAGAGAACCAGCTGTTACCCTAAAGTATACAGTCAGTCCCTGATGGCTACATCAACTACACAGCTTCGACCGTTTAAGAGCATGCTGAACCTTCCTGTGCTGCTGAAATGGATAATCTGCAACTTCAAAAATTAAAATTCTGTTTTTTCGAAACAGAACTGAACAAAAAAATAAATAAATCATTTAAAACAAACACCAAAAGCCATCAGAACAGATCAGCTGCCATTCCACAAGGACTTTTCATCCAAGATTTCTGCAATACTGAAGAGGCCCACTGAATTTTGGCCACTTTGGTGGACGAGGCTACCCATTATCAGAACATAGCTAAATATTACAAACAAGGTTGAAATTCAAAGCTGATTTGACAGACCGGTTAAAGCACCAGGTTCTCTGAATGTCAGTGGGTTTTCGGAATTTGATTACCAGCAAAGTAAAATATCAACAAAGACATTATATAACAAAGTGGTCCTGTTATGTAGATGGACTCACACTCAATATCTGGATATAATAACTTTATTAGTTTAGAATATATTGTGCTTCCATGTTGCATATTACTACATTTAGTTGTGTTTAATCAAAGTAACACAAAGTGAGTACACAATGCATAGAGGGTGGTTGGTGGAGTATCAATCCCTGATACCTAAATCAGCCCATATTGTATGTTAAGAAGAACAGACTTTATCCTGTTCCACGAGAAGATGGTTTGTAGTCCTTGTAAACCACTGATAACAGAGAAATTATGAAGGAAATCAAAATCAAAACTCTCTCCATTTAATAGTATGGACTGCAGTGATGTAAAAATAACATGCTTTATTTACAGGGTCTCAAACACCCTCAACCCCCTCAACTAGAACAAACAAACTTGTACTTTAAAAGGTAATATTTACCCTTTTATATTTTATCTGCCTGTCCAAGGTTTCTTTCAAAAAGTTTTTAGAGTTTTTAAGAGGGAGAGAATAATAAACTTTTATACAAGCTAGTTACCCAGGAGGCATACTTTTTAATTTCCAGGCACCTGCTTTGGGAAACAACTGGCAACATAACGAGGCCAATGAGATTATTGGATGATAAGAAATTGTAATTGACCTGTCACGGGTTGATGCACCAGCCAAATGTATGCACAGCTGTGATGCAATTTAGACTAGGAAATGGCTTAGCAAAGCAATTAACAATTTGTAACTGTCTTATAAATTCTACAGTTCAATATCCAGGCTAATTGAAATAGAAAGTATGAGAATATGGCCTAACATATGACTGTACAGTAGTTATAGACAGAAGCGATATTTAAAAGGGTTGTTATTTGTGCATGTACACCGTATAGAGAAGGAAAAACTAATCAACTGCTTTCTTAATTTCTCATTAGAAATAATGTGTAAACTTTCTTACAAATAGCCGCCTGCTATTTCCATTGTTATTAAAGAAATTGACCTTCTTTAGAAAGATATTCAGAGTATGATGAAAGCGAAGGGTATTGTCATTTTTTATAGGTTTATATGCAGCAGATCTTCCTGCTGTTATTTGACATTATCTACCAATTTAATCATGAGGGATCTTGGAATGAAAGCAAACAATAATATTTTCTTGTTATATGTTATGTGCAAGGTTGATGCCTATAATGGCATTTCTGTACTGTATAAATAAGACTCCCAAGCTGCTGCTTTATTAAGTACCGTCATTACAACTGACACGTTTCACTGCCCTAATTCTCCCTGAAAAGCTTCTTTATGCAAGTTTGTGATTAAGATGAAACCTTTAGGGTTATGAACACCTTTTAAATCTTATTTTATCAGGCTTTATGAATGAATACACTCTTTTTACATTTACTTAAGGGGAGTATTCAAATCAAACAGGGACAAGACTAAATGGTGGCCATAGAATACGATTTATCATCTTAATTATCGAATAATCAGAAAGACACTAGGTTAAAGGAATAGTCTGACAATTGTGACATATGCATATTTGATTTCTTGCTGGGAGTTCAAGTCGTTTGAATCTATGTAGTGTGTCATGCTGGTAATAAATGCCATCATCTTGTCAAATATTCCAAATTAAAACACCTTTCCATGTCCATTAAAAATCTTTCACTTTGTGTTTCCTCCAACAAGTCCTTTAAAGCATGCAACAACAAAGGTTGTTTATTCTTACCCTATAATATGACCAACAGGAGTATTTCATAAATTAGCGCCCCTAGACGTGAAAGGAAATACTACCCACATGAGCGCTTTCCGTCCCCATATCTAAACCAGAGAACACCGCAGTTTTAAATGTGTTATTAATGTTGTGAAACGGTTGCTGTTTGGTTATGTTAAGGCACCAAAACTACTAAACTAAGTTTAGAAAAAGATGGTGGTATTGGTTAAAACCATCTGTGTTACATAACTTCTGATTGTATGTAAAGTAAAACAAATAAAAACATTAAGGTTTACTTTTAAACTCCTGTGTTTGACCCATCGATAGTCTTGCATTGCCTAGTCTATATAGATATACAACGTATATAGATATACAACGTATATCTATATATACATTGTTCCACTTCCGGGATTGCTCCGGTGCCACTGGAAATTCTGCCAGATGTCACTCTTTTTGGCCAGATGTCCGTTACCTTCTGCATTTCCGTGTTGGAAGTTCAAATTTAATTTTTCTGTTGCACGACTATAACAACCTTTGATCGTACACATGTTCCACAAAAACAAGTGGTTTTCTTGAGGCTATTTTGCAGCAGCACAGTGGCTCTGTCCGGCCCATATCGCCGCCCATGACAACTGGGATTGGTTTAAAGAAATGCCAATAAACCAGAGCACGTTTTTCTCCCATCCCAGAATGCTGTGTGGACTAGCCAGTCCCTCCTCCGCAGTGTTGTTAAGGAATGTCTACCTATAAATTTTCATTTCCTCAGTGCTGTGGAGGAACCCATCCACAACCCCAACTTGCCTCCTGTTATAATCATGGAGGCCACTAGAGGGCGCCATCACTATAAACATTAATATGAGTCGTAAATACGGCTTGAACAAATTACTTATGGGAGCGTTTTTCGGGAAGGACAGTCTTGTTTTCCTCGAGTTGTGTCTTTTTACTTTATTTGAATGATTTCCTGTTAAGTGAACAGTCTCTGATGTCTGAGAGGACACCATCCTAATTTCCCCTAAAGAGTTTTGGGACCAGTACTCCCCATAAAACAATAAAAGAATGAGAAAAGCAGTAGAAAGTAAAAGAGAGAAAGCTTTGCTTTGTAGCAATTAAGATTTGTTTATACTTTTAGGAGGGTGGCAGGAAGTACAGAAGTAAATAAAGTAAAGTAAAGAAGTAAAGCTGAGTTTAATCCACAAGGTGGTTTAAAATTTTAGTCCACTAAGTCACCAGGACCACACACAAACAACAGTAACAGGTTTATTTGGCTTGTCATGGCAACAAGAAACAGGGTTGCCTAAAAACTATATTATGATATTACATTACAAAGCTCTGGGTTATAACTAATTTATTATGAGGTTTCTATTTATTCACCAGAGTGTAAGTGTCTTCTTTACACATGTACACACACAGTAAGCAACGGACACCACCATCACACAACTTTTAACCATTTGATTTATTGATTGTATAGAAAAAGTAGGTTTGATATGACGTAATGCATTCTATATAAGATATAACATTTTCAACATTCAATGTACAAAAAACAGCTAGAGATACAGTATTCTTTTTTTTTAAATGCCCAGAGGCCTGAAAGTCCTGTCTGCTCTTTGCAACAAGAAATGTATTTGAAAAAAAAGCGTTTCTTCACCACCTGAGGTGTGCTTAACATCTGGAACATCTTCAAAAGTCAAGAGTCCATTAAAAGAAACATCAAGCATCCTAGGTTGTTTTCATTCTCGAGTAAAGGAAACCTTTCAAATACTATTTTTGCTGAAGTTTTTGTTGCTGATCTTTTAAATCTATATCCCAAGTTACTGTTTATACACACTGGGGCCTCTCTTTCTATTTCCTTCATTGTGTCTCAGCTTGTACTTTCTCATGTAACTGACCGCATAAAGGGTTGCCTGTAATTTGTCAGAATAGCCTTGATGAAGCAGAATTGATCCTACTGTAATTCTAAAGTTCAATGAGGAGTGCACATCCTGTAAAAACAGTTGTATAATGTCTTCTGTGGAGGGAGCAAGACCTGAATGTATTTTGAGAGTCAAATAATAGAGTTGTGGAGTGGAAAAATCTTCTTTTTCCAGAAGTGTTTTTTTCCAACTTGAATTTGTGAACAGAACACAGCGCCAGTAGTTGGCAATTTGTCCATCCTTGACCCAGAAATCCAAAATGAATTAATTTAAGCTGTAGACTGGAAAATCTGTTATCTCAACAGCGTCGTGATTGGATGTTTCTTGCCAAAATGCATCTTGAGAGATGTAGTTAACAGCTGCACCAATGTTTTTATGTACAATTTTTGAGACTAGAAAAGAACACGATAGTTCTAACACCGTTGTTAATCTTTTGTTCTGATGATTTCACCAGAAAAGTTTCATGCTGATCCAAGCAGTAGAAGTGCTGCGAGTCACATTGTCTATGGGAAAAATTAATGAGACAGGCACTCACTCTGGACTAAAGTCAGGATATCTCGGCCTCTGGTACTTCAATTTGAACCATTTCATTATTTTCAAAAGTCACCCAACTTCATGAAAGTAGAAAAATAATGCTTAAATACTGTAAGAAGGGGAAAAAATCAAAGCAACAGCTGTAGTTGTTTATGCTGTGTACTGATTACAAGGGTTTTAAATCAATAAGATGAATTAGAGGCAAAGAGGAAGAAATCTATTTGGGAAAAGAAGCATGACTGCATTATAAACTGAAATGAATCCAACCCTTAATGCCAAAACCCTCATGCCACACTTGAAACAATGACTTTGAAGCTAGATATGTGGTAGATGGGAACAAATCTATAATATTGCACTGGATAAGCTATAGTATAAAGAAGGGATTGTATTGACTTCTCCATAGGTAGCCTGCCCACTGAGGACAACTCACTAAGAGAGTTCTGCACTCTGAGATAGAAAAATAAAGATACAATAAGTGGCACAGATTCAGAGACACAAAGAGAGGCCCCGTCGATAGCTATTAAAAGAAGAAGCACTCTTGTGAGACACAGCTGTGCCTGAAGTTGGCCAACCACAAAGCAAAACAGTGCCATTGACACAGACAGCCTGGACTGGCAGTAAAGAAAGAAAAGGCAATGAAAGGCGAGATAATGCAAAGAAAAAAGGAAGACAGTGTGAAGGGGTGCGTGTGTGCATGTGCGTGTGCATGTGCGTGCGAGAGAGAGAGAGAGAGAATGAGAGGAGTAATCAAACCTTCCAACAAGCTCAGGCGAAGATAACGGAGAGCCAAACAGATGGGAACATTTTGCCTCAAGGCTGATCAAAGAGGAGGCCAACAATCCACCATTTTCACCAAAATAAAAGCCCAAACTTGTTCTGAATGATACACAATTCAAACAGTCACAGCATTGCACACACATCTTCTGTCTGTTTAAAATCTTAAAGATTGGTGGAAATAGTTTGTATAGGTTTTACATGATTTTTTAAAATTGAAACAAATATAAGTTCATTTCTGTAGTACCCATCTTAAAAAACACATCGTCATCGATTAGTTTTACACCCAAAAATTATCGTTGAGATAGAAAAAAATAAACCTTACCTGCCCCTTTAGTTTACATAACTTCTGAAGGCATCAGTTTGGTGTTTATGCGTCAACAATAACAACAGTAGATACAAGGAAAACTTAAACGAAGGATGAAGAGTGATGGAGCATCGCATAAAACAGTGAAAGGTTTCAATACGCTGATGTTGGAAATGATAATCAGAAATTTAGTTTGTTTCTTTTTACACAGGGACAGTTATGAAACTCATGAGACAAAAAGTTTGAAAATTAAAACAATAAAAAAAAAATGTATCCGTCATCTATAGATAAGTGCGATGAAATACAGAACTGACAGCTGATGATAAAATCGGAAGCAGCAATAGATATGTCAGTCAAACTGCTCAAAAAATAACTTCTAATTACTGCCTTAAAATTCACAATATCCACCACCAGAAGACTTCCGCCTCATAATTTCCTCTTTCTGGATATGCTCGTCTTTTTATATAAATTAAAAAAAAAAAAGATAGCAGAGAAAGAGAACACGGCATTGAAACAGTATCAATGGAGTTTTAATGACTTGTGATACTTTGTGAAAATGTTGTCCAGGTTACATTGTCGGCTTGTCACCTGGTCATTTCTGTGAAGCCAGTTTCAAGTCAGCTTTTGTATTGACAACACCTAATGTGCCATGAGTCTTTTCAGACAACTTAGTTTAACCCCATGTTTCCCATATACTGTATGTTCAGAAATTGTGTTAGATGTTCAATTTTCTAGTGAAAAATGTATATTTCTACTTAATCAAAACTGTACCTCAAGCCAAATTTACCTTTACAGCTGAGGTTACCAAAATATAACTTGTTTTCTTCAAGTGAAACAAAAAAATTAAAATCATGGGATAAAATCATGACTGAGCTGTCAGTGTACATCTGCCTCGTTGTCTTCCGTTCCCCGATTTCATTTCAAAAGCATTCCCAAGGTAGCTCCGCAACACTGCGTTCAGCACAGGAGAAAACTATTCATATCTTCAATATGATTACTTTTGTTGCAAAACCTATCCATCACACATTTTCGGTTTAATATATATATATATATATATATATATAAAGAGAACAAAAAGACAGTTCTCAGGAGATTGTTGCTGCTGATGAACATGTTTTATCAGCGTGTCCCAGCACTGTAGATGCAGGCACAATACACATTCATTTATTGATAACAGAGGATTTGATTGAGTAATTAGACTCAAACTCCCTGACAAAGACGTCAATATTAAAACATCTATTGGCATCATTTGTAACGATGAGAGTCAGATGATGTCTTTAATATGCAATCCATCAGTCACTGCATGTCATCATATTTCTTTAATGTTAGTTTGCCTCTAACAGAAATCCCCATTCTCTTCTCTCTTCACTGTAAAGTAAAATGTTTGATGGCGTTTGTAAGGTTTGTTGTCCACCAGGATTGTTATTTCCCTGATATTTAATTTCCAAACCAGCAAGTACCACGTCTCGTGTCTGTCTCCATGTAAAAAGACATTTTTCTTTTTCATTCTGCTTATATGAACTTGGTCAAATATTCCAAGAAATCCTTGATGCTGTCCAGTGTTACAGAAGAGGCCATGAAAACTTTCCAAAGTTTCAAATGATGATGTTTCTCATCTCACATCTCCTGGCAATAGTTCCTGTCAATATCCTCTGTCGATATGCCACAGGATGCCAAAAGATTGGAAATGGAAAGATTTTCATAAAAAATCTGCTTCTAAGTTTGACGCCACCTTTGGTCGGCCACTGATATTCAAGCTTTGGTCCACACTCTTTCAATTCTGAAGTCACTGATCAGTAAAGGTAGGAGGTGTGAAGCCATTGGCTGCTTGACGAAGTTGGAAAGAGCCTGAGTTCTGGTTAATGGCAAGCTAAAATCCCCCCCAAAAAAACAAAGAGAGGGGTAAAAAGAGAGAAAGAGACAATGATGTGCTTATGACTCCTCTCTCTTTCACATCTTTCCAGATGTCAAGGATATTTGATCTCTTTATTTCCATCCTATAAACTTCACAGGTGCTCTTCTACTCCTCGTCTTTTTCCCTCCAGTCACTGTGTCGACCCCCTCATCTTTGTCTCTCATTAGCCCTTAAAGGGCCGGGGTGGAGGTTTGCCGATCTCCACAGAGATATTTGTGTACAGCGGGTACCTTTTGACCTGAACCAGTCTGTAGGTCAGAGAGCTGATGCCGTCCTTCTTCATCGTGTTCTTTGTGTTCTGTATCTTATTAAATCTGGAGAGTGAAAGACAAAAAAAGAAGTCAAGGTGGAAGGAGGTACAGGAAAATGGTGAGATAATGAAGAAAAAAATTTGTTAAAACACTACACATACTAGTGTGTTTGATTGCTTGGAGACGGGGATATCTAGGTTATTGTGTATTCATATTATGCTTCAGGAAATGTAGCTAATTACAGAACTGACATTTGACATTTTATCTGTTGGATTCAAAGGATACGACACAATGTTAAAGTGCAAGACTGCAAAAAAAAAAAAAGAATCAAATAAGAGAGGAAAAAAGGCCCATCCCTTTTAGGTCCCATGCAAGTATTTAATGACAAAGCTATAAGGTCTCTGACACTTGGCTTTCATTGGTGCAAACATCTGACAATGGGATCTCAGCAGCTAAAAGGTGTTTTAATAGAGCTTGTTTTCTCCTTTTTCCTTCCTTCCTCTTTTATTCTGTATTGTACCCTGAGCCAGTGAAGTGATGTAAGTACCGCAGTAATGTGTATGTGTAAGGACTCTGGCTGCTGCATTTTGAATAGGTTGGACGTGTCCTACTGATTATTTGGATAATCCTGCAAAAAGAGCCTTACAGTAGTCTAACCTGCATGAGATGAAGCCAAGCCCCAGTTTCTCAGAGTCAGTTTGAGATATATAAATGCTCTAAGTTTTGATTTTGTTTTTTTAAGTTATAAAATGCTGTTTTGGTGATAATGATGATGTGATTTTTAAAGTTGAGGTACTCAAAATAATATAGATACATATTGGAAGTAATAAGAGAGGGAAAAATTAGTGCTCAAACATAGGGGAATTCATTATAAAGTCCTGTAACTACAACTGTCAAAACACATCCAAAACACATTTAAACCCTCAGGGTTAGGGTTATTTATTTAGGGTTAGTTATTACATTTCCAAAAACCTGAGAGCAGAGAGAAGTCAACCTCCAGTTTCATATATGTCTTGACCAACAGGTGGTGGTATGGCGCTGCACTGCATCTCAGTGAAAAGTATTATCCATTACATCCGCCTCAGTTTGTTTGAATTATGCTGGAATATCCTTCCCCATTGGCTGTGATTCAGCAGTTACATCAGAATCTGCTCTGACTTTAGTATTGAAGATTGGAAAATAATTCACAGTGTGTCAGACAGTTACACAGTGCTGCTGTTCAGTTTGTGATGCAACTTCTAGCACCAAAACTGATTCATAACACAAACTCTCCCATCACCCGTGTAGTGGTATCAGTTTTTGCAGCCAGTCAGAATGGAAAGGAGGCCACAACAGCTTGTTTACAACATTCTTGTCTTAAAAATGCCATTTTTCATTTGTGAACAGAGAAAGAGCTGATGTGTGCAAACACACAGTCGTGCACATTCACATTTTAAAAGACAGCTGTGACTGACGCTGACAGAAGACGTCTTCTTAATTATATGCTTAGATGTACAACTGGAGTTGACACTTCAGTCCGACATGGACCACTGAGTCTACAGAGCCTTGTCAGAACTGACTAGTAAATATCTCTCTCCTCTGCATCGCTTTCTACTTCTGTCTGTCGCAAAACAAAACAAAAAGAGCTTTATTGGCATGAATGGACGAAGGAAAAATGTTGTCAAGCATCTTTCCCTTGAACAATATAATACAATAAGATATGAAAAGAATTAGTTTTTCCAAGGATTGGCACTTCTATCTAAAAAAGAAGGGGAATTAAAGAAAGAGTGCAAGAAAGGACAGAGAGGAGAGCAAGCAGGCGGTTTGAACTGAAATAAGGGCTGGATGGCAGGAGAGAAAAATGGATAATAAATAGGCAGAGAGATAAATATATATATCTGTGAAAGAGAGTGACAGATGGAGGGAGCAAGATATACTGATTTTAAAAATGAAGGAAAGGAGAAAAGAGAAATCTTTGGATGAATCTATCAAAGTGGGGATTAAGAGCAATAAACTAATCCCTACAGAGAGGATATAAAAATGCATGTACTCAATCTGTAAACCACTGTATGTATTATTTAAGCCTATTGGTCTCACTTATCCTACTTTTATTTTAGAGAGTTAGAGGGGGAGACAAAGACAGTCTTCCTTACATATTCATTAGCCTGATTTCCAAACTGAGTCCTAACTAGGCTAAGGAAAGCTCTATTTTAATTCCACCAAGGGTCTCACAGGAAAAGATTTCTGGTTTAGGATCTCACCAATACTGTAGCTTATCATGCCCGCTATTGAGGGTTATTTAGTTCTGATGTCATATATTTTAAGCTTGTCCACTTGACCTTGTAGAAAAATGTCTCAAAAGGAATAGTTCAACATTTTGGTAGTCACACTTATTCAAAGTCGGGAGAACAACTTTCCAACAGGCTAACAGATGAGCTTGCTAGCGGTAATGCTAGGTCGTCACATGACCCTCAACTGACAGTTGTAGCAGTCTGTCGAAAGTCTCCCTTTGTTTTATCAGGGGCTCTATGCTGGGAACAGCCCTGGAGTCTCTGCTGGTTGCCTGACAACTGGTGAAACCAAAAAATGGTCCGGCACCCAGCGGATTGTTGTTTATATTATTATATTAATTTTGTATGACTTAAACAAATGAGATATAACATGTTAATTGATGTGCTTTACAGGTGCTGGTAAGTGGATTTTGTTGTCAGGCCATCGCTATGTTCCCAGTCATATTTACAGTATGTCTAACTCTTGGTTAGAGTAAATATTCAACTTTACCTTTAAGGGATTCTAAATACAAAGTTAAATTTAAAGTTGTGTTGTTGTTGTGTTTGTGGCAAACACAATTTTACAGAAGCCAATCTAACTCACACAAACACAAACACTGTGACTGTCCCAAGATGAAAACATCTGAATGGAATATTGAACAATGTTACTGAGCGACTGATTCATTTGCAATGCATGAAGCAATGTTTTCTTGGGCAAAATGTGCATGTGTGTGTGTGTATGTGTGTGTGCAAACTGCTACTCGTGTCTGGTAATGAATGCGCCTCTTTCTTACTTCCGCTGGCCCAATATCTCATTGCTATGCCTAACCAGCCACTCTGAAAGGGCTGAGAGTATGGACTTATGTGTGCATGTTTATGTGAATCTGTCTGTCTGTCTGTCTGTCTGTCTGTCTGTCTGTCTGTCTGTGTGTAGAGGCGATAGAAAACATTCATCACAGTTCAGCCAACGCCTCCCTTGGTAAATGCTGGGCATTATGCAGGTACTTCAGATAAACGCTTTTAAAAGGCTTGATCATTAATCTGAATCTAAACAGAAAAGAACCCTTGGCAGAAACAGATGGTCAGTTTATCCGTGTTGAGTGACAGGTCTCTGTGTGTACAGCCTGAGAAGTAAAAAAAAAAAAAAAAGACAAAAATAAAAGGTATTTTTCTAAACAAATTGATTGTTGTAGGTTGTTGCTGAAGATGCAAATGATTTCAGGTTCACATTGATTTATAAAAATGTGATATTTAGTAGTGATGACCAAATACCTGCAAAACTAATGACTTTCCCTTCAGACTCAGCTGTACTTTATGTTTAGTGCAAAAGTCACTATGTTAACACCCTTAATCAGTATGTAAGCATTGTCACCTGTGCACATATTAGAATGCACATGTTAGCATTTAGCTCAAAGCACTGCTTCCTAAAGTGAGAAACCTCACTAACTTCTGAGAGGACTAGGCCTGCGCTGGTAACTAAACAACTCCTGTTCTTTTTTTATCATACAAAATAGAATAGAATAGAATAGAATAGAATAGAATGCCTTTATTGTCATTATACACAAGTGCAGTACCTGTGCAATGAGATTGAAGCAACCTCTTTACAGTGTTGACACAAAATATGAAAAATAAAATATAAAATATAAAAATATTAAGTATAGGTAGTGCAGAGAAAAAAGAAAGGGGCGGACCTGGTGCACAGTCCTGAGTGCAACTATATACATAAATAAATAAAATAGCTTTGTATACACATTGTGTGAAATTAGTTAAGTATTAACAATTAATAAATAAATCTTGCACGGTAATAATAATAAATATCAGATGACTTGACAAAAAGCCCTCAAAACTGCACTAACAGAAATTTAAAACCTTTCCTAAGAAAAGAGATGAATTAAATGTTTGTGTCCGTAGAGAGATGCAGGGGGAAAACCTCTCTTTCCTCCACCCACACTGTCTGAATACTGCAATGGTGTAGCCAATCCTCCTTTTACACCCACATGATTATTCTGCTGTATATAAATCCAAATCCAACTTATTTTGAAAAAAATGACACACATTATAATGTGTCCAGAAGGGCTGTAAATGAGTGTCCAGAAGGGCTGTAAGAAAAGATGTTTGTGCCGACTAACAGGCAGCTATTTTCTGCCCCTCACCACAGTTATGAATGATGGAGCGGCCTCAAATAAATAGCATCCCTGTGGGTGTCACCTCTTATCGAGGAAGTCTGATTCATGGATCTGAGAGAGAGTGCAAAGCGACGAGTGACAGGAGGAGGAAAACAGGAATTGAATATTAAACAAACAAACACACACACACACACACACACACACACACACAAACACAAACACACACAAACACACACACACACACACTCTTTTAGTCTAGTGGCGGATGTATTGATTTTGATGAAGGCATCTAGACTAGTCTGACCAAGCTGGCCCAGAATTCTATTGGAGTCATTTTCGCAAGCAATTACTGAGGGATCGTTGACTCTTTCTTTCTCTCCGACACACGCACGCACGCACGCACGCACACACGCACGCAGGATCAAATTCTTTTAAATGCATAGCTGTGTTTTAAGTGTGAACTCAGACATTTATTACACTAACTTTGTACTGAATGAATGTGCCACTAAGAGGTCATAGGCAGGTGAATGATAGTAAGACAAATAATAGTAAGACAAAGTTATGTAAAGCCATTCAGTATGAATTTGATTGCTTTTAAAAATTGAAACCAAATCTTCACAAGTGTAACATTTAATAAAGTAAAAAAAAGGTTTCTAGAGGTATGGTAAAAACAGAAATTCCTGTAAATACCTTTCTCTTCCTTCAAGCTGAGACTTTTTGTAATGTCCAAACCAAATGGAATATTTTATGAAACTATATGTGTGTATCTGAGACTCATGTTCAGTGGTTTTATGCAAAAATTCAAATTTGTTTTTTAATCTTCTTATAAACCAATTTAGGAACTGTCACAATGCTGCAATATAATAATGTCACATGAGATCAAACTAAAACAATATTGAAGAAGGGAACAAAGTTCACTATATCTTCATCCTGCCCCAGCTGCAGCAGCTATTGATTTTTGTGTTGAGAGGCATTGTTGCCTGGCCTATCCAGGCATAAAAACCGGGGCTCTTAGAGGAGAATAAACAGTGATAATCCACGTTTAAGCAGCTTAATTTGAGGTGCTATACTCCTGGTGATTAATGTGTCTAGAAGGGCTCATCACTGCATATTGGGCCTCATTCAAACAATAAAATAACCCCCTTACACAGGAAGCTTTTTACACATTTTGTCTTAAAAGCAATCGAAATAGCTGTAGCCACAAGAGCAACATTTACGTAAGCCCATAGGCTGTATCTCTAAAAAAGCAATGTTTAGTTTATTGAAAATGTTTTGTCCTTGGCATTTGCAGACCAAGGCCAAGCCTCAGTCTTCAGAGAGGATTGTTTTTGTTTACATTTTGCTCAGTCATCTGATACTTTCACATTATGAGATCCCATTTTTCATCTGACGACATTACTCATTCAGTAGCCTCAGTATTTATAACTTGCTTATCAGCAGAAACTGAATTTCAATAAATATTGTGAAGTCAAGAAATTACTATGGCATCTTTTAAAATGCATGTATTTTATATATTTAACATGCCTGTCACGGGCTATTTTCCATTCAGCTTAAACACTCCCAAAAAAACTCTAGGACACAGCTGCTTAATTTCCATGAAGTTTACTGGGAATTTTGTAAAACTAAAATACAATACAATTTATATTATAAATCAAACCCAAATGCACAGTGTCAGTGTAAAAAGTAGCGCTTAGCTTACATAGCAGGGGAACCTATATGATAAACACAATCAAGCTAGTAAAAACAACCAGCAGAAAAGCGATCCACTCGGAAACAAACGACCGGTAGAGCGCACGCATTCCTGTAACTGATTACCGCATGGCAATTTTACTTCCTGTTTCCCAACATGCACTGGTACTATGTTACTACGGTTACGGTTTAAAGAGCCCACATTGATTAACAGAATCAATCTTTGGAGAAAGAAGCAGAACCACTTCTGTAATGGGCCGAGGGAAAGTCTTTCTGGTTCCATCCTGGACAACTTCAACTTCGACCTTTTGGACTAATCCATCTTCTCCTGGAAAGGTTTTTGTGATGATGCCCATAGGTCATTGATTTCTCTTTGCCTTTCAAGAGAACTATGTCTCCTTCTTGAAGATTCAGCCTTTTTCCTTGCCACTTATGCCGAAGCTGCAATGTTTTGAGGTATTTATGTTTCCACCTGTTCCAAAACATGTCTGCTGAGCCCTGTACCCGCTTCCACTCCTTTCTGATGAGATGCGCCCCCTCAAAACTTCCTGTGGGAGGAAGAGGTGCCAAGCCTTTCTTGAGAGTCAGGGGCATTGCTGGGGTGAGGATGAGGGGCGATTCCGGATCTGATGACACTGGGATGAGCGTTCTAGCATTCATGAATTACAGCTACCTCGGCCATGGGTGTGGTCAGAACCTTGTGTGTCAGGTGTGACCTCTGCTGCTCAAGCAGCATGCAGTCCAAAATACGGTGGGCAATGCCAATCATTCATTCCCACGCGTCACCCATATGAGACAAGTGGGTCGGGTTAAATTCCCAGGTGCAGCTCTGTGTGTCTAGGTCCTCTTCCACACTGTTGAAGCCTGGATTAGACTTGTCCATCTCCAACTCACGAGAGGCATCAATGAAGTTAGACACTCTTCTCTGTTGTTGTCAATAAGGTTATAAGTCTCTCGATGCTCAGATGAATGCGAAGATGCATCATGGAGTCAAGTCGTGCTGCTAAGCAAGGCTGGTGTCACAGTTCTTGTCCCGATGTCAGCTGGGTTGAGGTGCGTTGGGGGATGTACTTCACCTTGATATAGGCCACGGCTGCTATTGCTTTGACTGATGCGTCTGCAAAGACACAGAGTTCTCTCCTTAGAGCACCTGCGGGGGAGAAGGATGTATAAGGGTGTGGTATCTGGAGCCGTTCTAAGTCTTGAAGTGACCATCTAGTCCACCCAATCTCCATGTTTTTGGGAAGAGGTGAATCCCTGTCCTCTGCTTGTGTGGGGAGTTCCCTGAGTATCAGTCTCCCATGAACCGTGATTGGTGCGAGGAACCCTAGAGGATTGTAGAGGCTATTCACAGTTGAGAGTACTTCTCTGCGGGTGAACGACTTCTTGTCATCTTCGATTTGAAACATGAAGGTGCAGATCATCAACAAAAAGATCTAGGCTTGTGACATCTTTGGCAAAGCATTTCCATCTCGATCATCGGATGGAAATGCTTTGATGAGTGCTGGTTGGTTTGAAGCAATTTTGTGCAGCCTAAGGTTAGAAGCTGCAAGCATCTTCTGCAAACACATGACAATGCCCTCATGCATGACAATACCTTCTTGCATTCATCTTTTAAACATCCTGTTATGACTGAAATGTTTCATCAGTCATAGGAAAAAGGTTTCTCGTTGTCTCTCTGCTAGGTGGTCATAAAAATACCTGATTTACTGTAAGATTAGTTTTATTGTTTTTTTTTTCTGCCTTCATGCTCCCATTTATTTTTGTTGTATAAATAGCCAGAGCATTAGTAGTAGTGATAGTAGTAGTTTTGGGAATTGCTAAAAAAAGGTTCAAGATTTCTCATTCAACCATCATTGGTTAAAGATTAAAATATCTAGAATGTAATCCAGCTAAACCGGACAGGATAAAAGCAGATAATGCAAAAGGACAGAGGAATCATAATAAACTGCTTTTAGACATCACTGGTGTTTATTAACCTCTTTGCTCATGTTTCATTATATTTCTCTGTAGCTAACTCTAATTATAAGGACACATTATTGATAGTGTGCCCTTTGCAGAGCCACATACTCATAATTCTCTAAAACGGAGATGAATAAGTTGGAAAGAAACATCTGAACTGTGTAGATAGGAGACAAAAACAGCGTGACTGATCCAAATATAAAGCCGGAGAGCGAGTTTGGACAATGATGCAGTACCTCTGTGGGTTGGGCTCGTTGTGTTTGTCTCTCTCGTGTTTAATCATTCTGTAGCGGCCAATGCGAACGTCTGGCCTGGACACCTTCATTCCATTCAGAGTGATCCTGCAACACACACACACACAGATACAATATATATTAGAGAGAGACAGGGAAAAACACAAAGAGATAGAAGAAAGAAAAGAGGCAGAATATAAGAAACACAGCAACAAAATGAGAAGGAAGAGGAGAGGGAGTTGCTTTTTTTATTTTAATCAATAGATTTTTCATTTGATGCATAAAGTGTCAGAAAATAGAGAAAAATGGCAATAACTAGCCCAAGGTGATAGGGCTGCAACAAATGTAGATTTTCATTATTGAATTAATCTGCCAATTATTTTTTCAATTAACTTTAGAATAATTTTCTCTTCATAATGCCAGAAAATTGAAAAAAGAAAAAGAAAATGCCTGTTACAAATATATCTTTAAATGGCTTGTGTTGCCAACCAACAGTCTAAAAAAGAAAAGATTAGTTTACTGTCAAATAACACAAAAAAATACAAATTGTCTCAATTTAGATTTTTAAAAACATTAGTGTAAACTTCAATTAGTGGTGGCATACCTGAACAGAGTCAGCTCATTCAAGTAAACACACAGGTCTTTAAGGGTTTGCCCTAGTGCATATAAGAATTTCCCTAAACACAGCAAATTACAAATAGTGTTGCACACAAACAAATCAAGAACAACTCTGATCACAGACTTTTATAACAACAAAAGAAACACATTGTTCCACTTTAGAAGTTGTGCACTTGCAAGGACACGAGCTGGAGAATAAGATTTACAGTGTGTTTCAGTTTAAACAAAGCACAAGATCAAAACTCCGAGACACTGTGGCAACGTTGTATTACCACTTAGGAGGGCAAATCTGCACAGAGATGTATATCTTAAGCGACAACAAATACAAACATCAGCTCTGTTCCACATAAATCCCAAGTAAAACCCAGGGGTTGACTGAGGCGTTGATATTCATACCTCCGATGATATAAAGGATTATGTATGTGTGTACTGAATTCTTATTTTGTTGCAATGCTCTGGTTCGTGCAGTCTCTGTGTCTAACAAAGCATCCATGCCTGATATTGCCCCTCAACAATTGCTCGCTTGTCTGCTCCACACTTCCTATGCTTCTTCTAGACTCCAAACTCCTTACCACCTCCCTCCTCTGCCCTCTTTTGCCCTTTCCCCCTCTCTGTTCTTTTCAAATCTTCATCTACCCTTATTACCACCTGCCCATTTGTTTTTTTTCTTTATTTCCTTCACTTTCTCCTCTTTAATTCCCCATCTTTCACCTCCTCTCAATCCCACTTCTCTTCTAATGACGTATGAACTTTGGACAGAACCATGCTACTGTAGATAATTCCCCCTGCTTCCTTTGTTTATGCTTGGCTAAGCCCCCATGGCTTCTGCTCAAAACTTAACAGACAAAAAGAAATGAATTTCCCAAAATTACAAATCATAGCTTTAAAAGGTGTTGCTAGGACACATTTTTGAACAGAAGCCAGGCTAGTTTCCCAGACTTTATGCTATGCTAAGCTAACCACCTAATAGCTCTAGCTCCATATTTACTGAACAGACATGAGAGTGGTAGCAAGTTTTATTTTTTAAACTTCTGACAGAGCCATACTACTTAATTTCCCCTGCCTCCAGTCTTTATGCTAAGCTTAGCTAACTGACTGCTGGAGAGCTGTTTCTATTCCTTATGCCTATAGTATTTACTTTATTTATTGGTCTAACTCTTTCTCTGCATTGTCCTGTCTCCTCTATCTCTTTTCAGATCCCCTCTTTCCTTCTCAGCTCATCTCTTCTTCTTCTTCTTCCTCCTCTCCCCGGTTTCTCTTCACGGCTTGTTTCTTTTCACTTTCCTCCTCTACTTTATTCTCCTCTACCCTTCACTTTCTCCTCTCTTCTTTGTTACAAACCGGCGAGATGTAGAATGTAGCCATATGCCATCAAAAGCACATCAACCCGTAAGAGGCGAAATCCAAACTCCATAAAAACAACCCTCCCATAAATAAATCCATCACAAAACTAAATAACATATCTTTGCTTCTCTCTCTCTCTTTTTTGTCTCAGTGACTTTGCTTACTTGGCACATGCATTGAAGATTGCCTTTGTCAGTGTCTGTGCATGCACATGCATGCATTTGCATAATTTTGAGATTTCTTATGGTGCAAATAATGTGAGAGTGAACAAGCCAGCCTTCTCTCGCTTAGCTTTTCAGTGCAGCTAGCTTAGTTATACATTATGCACAGTTCTGCATCTTTAAAATAATCTCCTTTGTGGCTCTTGCCCTGCAGTGTGTGTGAGGCTCAACTGTGGTGATATTTGCCAGAAATGTGAATCTCAACATCTGATTCACTATGAATCTCAACATATTATTTTTTATATTGCGAGATCCAACTGTAAGATATTTTAGAGAAGATCAACAATTTGTTTTATTGTTTCCTGTAAAGAACTATTATTTGTTGGCTGTTTTTTGACATGAGATGAGACATGTGCATTGGTGGAAGACATATTCAGATCCTAAAGTAAATAATGAATGAAGTTTTCAGCGTCACGTACATTCTAGATCGGAAGAAATACGAATATTTGCAAAACCAATAGTGCCAAGCATCGACATAAAACCAACACAGAGGTGACAGTGATTCCGAAACAGAGTGGGACATTGCATTGACAGGAAAATTTTTAACTTTTGTGCTTGTGCCCTTGTATGTGGTTTACTTGGATGTATAGTCACTTTACTGATGACCATATTTTGCCCAGTGAGTTTACACTTATGCCTTCAGGACAGCGCTATCTGCCGGCTCCCAGAAAGACTAGCCGACTAACTGTTTATTCCCTCTGCCTCACATTGTTTATTTTTAAAATTGGTGGATTGTAATTTGTTTGTGCAATACACTTAGCACTTTATTTAGGTCTTATTTCAAATATTTGCATATTTCCAATATGCCTTTTTTATTGTGCTCCCTGATTATGTCATGGATGACAAGCAGCATGTATGTGTATATATGTCTCGGTGGACTGTAGCAACTGAACTGCCCTTCAGGGATAAATAAAGCTATCTGTATTTGTATCTGTATCAATTATTAACTCACTAAGCAAATGTTAAGTGTGCAGAAGGTATGGAAAATCATGAGTCAAAGTCTGCAGATGGCATTATCAGTGGTCATTCTCTGGCCGCAATGATGATGTAGAGACGCTCGGAACGCAGCTGCGGAAGATCCGGAAACACTGACCAATCAGAGCAGATTGGGGGGCTGAAAGAGACAGGTGCTAAAACGGAGCGTTTCACAGGGTAAAAAAAAGAAAAGTTTTTTGAACATTAAAGCCTTTAAACATGTTTGAGTAGAAACCCCAAATATATGATTGAACCTGAATATGAGCATGCTATGTTGCTTTAAGTCACAGAAAAAAATGGGAATCACAGTGACCCACACTATTAATAACAATGTGCTGATTAAGGAATAAATCAAATCAATAATCTGTGTGGCAAAAAGATTATTGGTCAACTTGAGTGTGACACTTAAAGCATCCTCAGTGTTGTCAAACATTGGCAATCAAAGACATAATCATCAGAGAAAATGGAAGCAGCTTTCTGGCTTCACAAACATAAGTTGATCAGAGTGTGTACGCTTCTGTAAAATATCATCAGAGCTTCTTTGAAATCTGTATCTTCTGCTACGTCGTTGAATCTCAGCTTGCAAAAATCCTCTTTGAAAGTCTCATAAAATACTTGTTATCCATCTCTCATCTTGTCAGTATGAGACTTTGCATGATCAAATGCTGGTGCAACATTATATATTATATATATTATAATATGAATATAATATTACAAACATACATGGACGCTTGAATACATAAATGAAGCTGAGGGTTGGTATGTCTAATAGGGTTTGAACAAAACAAAACTTCAGCTGAAGCCCCCCAGTGCAGTCATAATTCTTCACTACTCTGACAGGCAGTAGGCAGTAACATGGCATGACAGCGTAGTGGGAATATTATGTAAGGGACAGGAGGACACTGAGGATACAGTAGAGCTTCAGGATGGAAAGCCTCAGCGTTCCCATGTGTGATGTGTATATATAATCCCGAGCCAACAAATTCGACAACCACCTCTACTGAACCACAGCAGGTGGGTGGCTCCCCACTGTGGGAAACCTTTAAGCATTTTATGACTTAAAGTAAATACGACTGGGAGCAGTAGGGTAAAATACAGAAGTAGACCACACTGGGTCAGGTTTAGAGGTTTGTATGGTATTTGTATATTGCTATTGCTACATATATATGTAAAAAAAAAAAAATCCCCCTCTCACCCCTTGTGGGGTGGTATGTGTCATCCTCAAGCTCGGGTCCTCTACCAGAGGACTGTGTGTGCAAGACCACGGCTTTGTCTCAAACTGCCTACTTGCACACTTCAAACACTTTGTTTAAAGTATCTAGTGTAGATAACGCAAATGCACTGACAGTACCCAGTTGATCCCCTAAAAACTGTCAAAAACTTCACCGTGGAACAATAGACCCTACTCACTCTAAACAGGCGCCATCTAGACTACAAAGCGGAAAGGGGAGGGACCAGGGAAGTCGACCGGCAGCTGATTGGACGAACATGTCACGTGGGTCTGGCTTCTTCCGGATTTCAAAACCGAGCATAATGGCGGCCAGATGGCGGCTCAAGCGGAATACGATCTCAAATTTTACAAAAATAGTTCACTGAAAACATTTTAAGCAAGAAATAGGCCATCCAGTTGTTGAAGCGTTTCTTTTAGTATAATACTAACCATCGAAAGCGTGCACATTAGCAGAGTACTAACGGATGTATGCAGAACGAGACACACCCTATTATTACAGCAGTTCGGACTCTGGTCAGGACACACACACACACACACACACACACACACACACACACACACACACACACACACACACAAAATGGGCCTACTAGATTGGATTAATCAGGAATTTCTCCAGTTCTCCTCTTCTATTCCCACCAGTGGAGTTAATTGCATTAGAGCAATGGAGTGTAGGAGAATTGGGAGCTAAGTCTGATGTCCTGCCTCAGTTCCCTCTGCCTGCAGAAATGAGATGGCAGAAGAGGAGGAGGAGTGGGTGGTGATGTGTAGATGGCTGGAAGATGCACAGCCGAGAGAACATTATAGAGAAGTAAGGTGTGGGTGTGAACAGGAGAAAAGATTTTTTATCTCAGCAGAAACACATCTGGGTGCTGCATGAGTGGAAAACTTTCAAATGGTCTTTTACCTTTTTCATAGACAAACTGAAATAAAATATTTCATATGTGAAAAGATTTTTTTTTTTAGAGACATAAGCAGGGCTGACAAATCAGTCAGTCTGAAAGCTAATAAAAAAACTCAATGTAATTACAGAAAAGTATACAGATCCTTGGAGGGCAAATATATTTAAGAAGTACAGTGAAAAAAGACCCCTTTCTGTGTTGTTGTTTTCTTTGCCAGGATAAAGTGTGACTTAAAGAAGACTATTTTAATATCTAACCTCTTTTTGTGCAAGATTTGAAATTTGATGCTGTTAAAATTTGTGGAGATTATGACATGATTAAAATGCTGTAAACCCCTTTAAAAGCAGCTCAAACCCATCTGTTTGTACTGGCCTTTTATGGTATAGTATTTATTGTTGTGTGTGTTGGTTTTATTTTATTTCTTATTGTAAAACTCTGTGATGTCTGATCTTGAAAGGTGCTCTTTAAATACATGTAGTTACTTTATTTATTATATAAGGATTTAGGCTGGAAATTATATTCTTGCTGCTGCTGTTCTGCTGCTTGTGGGACACAACCAAAATATTTCACAACACAAAGGTTTTGTCAATGCAATATAAAGATTTTGCACACAAATATAGAAGTACTGTATGTCTATTTTTATTTTGTTTTAAATATTTGTATCCATGTACTGTATAAAAATCATTAATGTATGTCTTAAAAGACTCCTTAAGAGTCCTTAAAATAACACTCAAATCTGCAACAGTGTAATGCCACTTACTGACTTTCACATTATAAAGATTTCTGTCCGTATACAGCAGGCAGCCTATTTTTTCTGCAAATAAAAAAGTGAATACGATGACTTTTGGTCAGTTTCTACTCCACTGCTTCCTTGCATGTGGATTTCCTGTACCAGCAGCTGCTGACTGTGGCTGCTCCGCCCGACTATACCTTCAGCTCAATGCTTCATTTCTCTCAGCCTCTCCCTCCCTCTGTCTTCCTACTCCCTCTAGTCTCCACTCCACTCCCTGTTCTTCTCATTTTCTTCCTAAGCAACTTCCACCTTTTCCATCCCTCACTCGCTCTCTGTAGTTGATGTTTATATTAGTCATTATTGTGCCCCCCGAAACAATTCCAAAGGGGGTACAAGAGAGAAAGACAGAGTTGTATCTATCCAGTTTTCAAACTCAAAACATTTCTAGCCCTCACTACTGTAGGAAAGCTATACAATAAAAGTACACATGTTCAGATCTGGATAGGTTACATGCGGTTGTAATAGAAATTAAGAGTCACACAGAGCCTCAGATCTGTATTCTTATTCCTTTGTAACACATGCATGTGTTATAAGATGCAAAATTGGCATCAGATATATAATGGGGTTACAAAAAAATAGAGCTTTTGATACATTGAACACATACTGATTTACATTTTCAAGAAGGCACTACATTAATTAGCTGACACACACACACACACACACACACACACACACACACACACACACACACACACACACACACACACACAGACAGCTGGCTTGGCAACGTTAGCTAATGTCCGCTAGCATACAAACAGACTAACTATAGCCAGTTAGCTTTTTTATAATGTAACAAAAACCCGCCCAGGTTGTAAGAGCAAAGCTTATTTCATGTAATAAAATGATGGATCAAATGGAGCACTAACACCACAGGTCTTATGTTGACAACGTGGACGCAGATATAGGAAACTCCGAAGGCAGCCGTAATATTTACCTAGTGAGCTAGGCTAACGCTGGTGCGCTCATCAACATAATAAAGACACCTGGACTCAGTCGAGACCAAAAGCCATATTTGGCAAGACCAGTGGCCAAGTCCGAGACAAGTCCGAGTCCAAATACTACCGAGTCCGAGACAAGTCCGAGTCCATAGAAAAATGGTCTTGAGTCCGGACTCGAGTACTACAGCCCTGGCAACAAGTCCTCTAAATGAACAAAATACTTTGTTTAAACAGTTCTTCAGAATGACACTTGGGGATTGGGACTCTGACTTGGCACAGGCATGCTGTCTCTGAGCCTTTGCAAGATTTTAAAACAAAGATGAGCGAGGATGTGCGGAGCACCACCTTCATGGTTCAACAGCCTTTAAGTAACATGTCTGACGGCAAGATCCAACCCAGGACAAGACAACTTCAGTTACTCCCAGTGTGGCAAAACCTTTGTACCCTTTAGTACTGAGACCAGATTAAAAAAGTGACTTTTGATGCAGGCCTGAAAAAACAATAAATAATGGCCTGTTCACAGAAGGCAATTTAAAATTTCCAAAATGCATGTCCCTTGTTACCCTGCAATCCCCCTTTCCATTCCAAGAGAGAGTGCAGGGGCAGAGGGTTGTTTTTGAATATTGTATGTAAGTCTAGTCTGCCTGATTTATTGATCAAACATTAGGAATTTCTTTCTGTTTTTTACTTAACCACATACTCAACATAAGACAGTTTTGAATAGGTGCTCACAACAGCAGTAGAGAGAAAAGAGTGTATGCACTAGAACAATGTTAATGTTCCCAGAACATGATATAATGTAAGATGGATTCTTTTGGTATTTGTATGTAAGTAACCAAACACTCAGAAACAAGAAAAATTATGTTTGATAAAACAAAGGCAAACAAGAACCCAAACACGTATCGAGGCAAGTTAGAGCATCAATAAAAAAAGAAATAAAAAGGTCTAAACATGAGATTTGAAACACTCAGCAGTGTTTGCTGACCTGACCAGAGGGTGGAGACTTCCACAGCCTAGAGGTGCGATTGAACTTATAAAAGGCTTGGAATTCTCAAAGTGTTAAGCCCAAAATATCCTGACTCTAACACCATTGTCAAAGCTTCACAGAAACATGTGCAGTCCTTGTGCTACCACTTGTCTGTATGATGCTGGCTCAGGCTCTGTTGAAAGCCACCGCTGGGAGGTTTAGGAGGAAGAGGGAAAGGCCAAAGAAGAAAGAGAGGGAACACTGAAATAGAGAGAGAGAGAGAGAGAGAGAGAGAGAGAGAGAGAGTATGAGTGTGTGTGTGTGTGTGTGTGTGTGTGTGTGTGTGTGTGTGTGTGTGTGCGTGCGTGTGTTGAAGGGTGGTCTGCCATGAAAGGCCTTGGGACAGGCTTTGCTCAAGGCTACTGCTGCATGTTCAGAGAGGGTGAGAGGATGGTTAGAGAGAAAACCCTTGGCCTCTCTCCCTCTTTCCCTGTATAACAATATCAACCAACTTTTCAGACAGGGGTGGCAGCGGTGCAAGTGGCACTGGCAGTTGTGTAAGTGGCATGTGTCCTCTTTCCCACAGGCTTGGGACACACTGAGCAGCAGGGACAACTTGTTTCCCCCAGGCATGCATTAAGCTAGCAGGACCCATTTCAGGCAGTGGCCGTATCAGGGTCTGTGGCATCAACACGAGCATAAAAAAGGAAATTGCTGGAGGGAAGCAAAAGATGGAAACAGAAAAAGATATATGGAGAGTTAAAGGGGCAGAGTAGAGGGAGGGAGGGTTGCTGAAGTAGAGAGTAATAGAGCAATTTAGTCATTTAGTTGATGCTCCTTTTTTCAAGAGTAGCTTTCAAAGACAGAGCAGATTGAGTGTCGCGTTGCGTCAAGGATCCTTTCGACTGGACACCAGGCTGATGGGCACATCGGCTGCTCGCACAGTTCAAACCCTGTGAACTTTGTTACCTTTTAACAGAGAAAAAAAATAAGAGCAGATTTAACAAGTGCTGCAGACTCTAATATACGCCGCTGTTCTTTTATCTCTCCATCCCTGTACCCTCCCATCTACTCTGCCCTGAGAGATTGAGCCCGATAGCCTGTTAGTTCACTCAGCTGGAGACTTCATCCGCTCCACTGCACGCTACAGCTTTCATTGTTAAAACTATTTTTTCAGCATCAGATCACATCAAAATTATGCTTAAATTTAAAAAAAATAAACTAGCCTACTAATAAATAGCTAGCATACTAGTTTTGACTAAATAACACTTAAGAAAGAAGTATTAGAAAAGTTATTTTGACCTGATGATGGCACTAGATCAATGGTCATATGACCATATGACCATATGATTATGATTCATCCAGAGGGGGACATTAATGATTGTCCCAAATTTCAAGGTACTGCATCCAAAAGTTGTTTAGATATTTTACCCAAAACCACGCATGCCAACATCATGGTGGTGCTAGAGGAAAAGTCAGAGGATCCTGGCCTGACAAGCCAGACCCACATCAAGATGTTGGGTCTGGGAACTCACCATTGTCAGGGCTCAATCAGAGGGGTGGGATAAACGGTTGTCTTTCAAATTCCCTCTGCACGCAATAGGATAGCACTACAACCAACCAGAGCAACGCTAGTTGATCGATTAAACTTTTGCCGTATCCAGTCGGCAAAACTCAGAGCACATCTTCCTTTATTAAGAATGACTTCAGTGCTTAACTCCAGGTCTTCCAGAGTCACGGCCGATGCCGATTCGAAAGACCGCCGCTGTTCGCTAGCAGCAGCAGCCATCTTCTTTGTTTTCAAATAGCATGGAATTCAGGAATTCAAGCAGAACAGTCGCAACTCTGCCGTCCTTATGTGAAGCCAGCACACCGACTCTATACATGATGTGATTGGCCTGACCAGTTGGTAAGAATCATCTGTCATGATAATCCATGCAGAAGTTGTTGAGATAATAACAAAAAATACACATGAAAAACTGTGTGCTTGTATAACCTCAGCTACATCCCCACACAGCCCTGTCCACACACCATCTTCTTCCAACAGCTTGTCCAAGTGGGTTTTCAAGGGCATTTCTCTGTGAAATGCTTAAAAACAAGCCAGCCCTGAAAAGCAAAGGTGGATGGTAGGACAGGGTGTGTGAGCCTAGAGTAAAGCAAGACAAAACCTCCATGTCCATGCTCAGCAGTATTTGCTTGTTTCTGCCAAAGCTTCTTTTTCATAAATTTATTATAATACTGACTTTGGGATGTTCACAGATTCAGTTTGTACTGTCATAAACAACAAGGAGAGTAAGAAGAGAAAAAGAGGATAACTGAGTTTAACTTCACTTCTGTTAGTGTACACTCCATCGTGTTTCTATCATTACCTCCATTCTATGCACAAACCTGTTAAAACTCATTGTATCACATTGTATGTTTCAACAATTGCACAACTGGCGTTTCACCCACAGCGGAAACTAACAGAATATATATGAACAGAATCATACAAATTGTCACTTTATACAGAGTGAGATATATGGTCAATTATTGATTGTACTTTATATATATATTGTAAGTCAATATATTTCTGAGACAGGACAGTACAATTTTATTTTTAAACGTTGAAGCTCAATAAGAAAGATATTTCAAATTCTAAGTTTAGGTTCTGTCAAATGCCTACAAAAATGATGAATTAAACCGATCACCATGTTATTCATAAAGATTATACTTGCCAGGAGAAACCGGTTGCCACTAGATGCATGTACATAATTGCTGGTATCTTATCTCTGGTTTGGTCTTTACCAACTTCTGATAAACATCTGCATGTTATGCTAAATGTTCACTTGTGTGCATTACACGTTCATCTACGTCAGCTGTCTGATGGTTTCATAATGGGCATGCTGGTGCACACCTGGCTCTGTCTACAGTTTTATGTGGAGGGGTTAATAGCAAGTGTGTCATATATGTAGCATGTAATTGGTCTGTAAAACTGAAGCAATGCTCTAAAAGCATCTGCTGCTGCATAGAGCTTTAGAGTTGGACTCCACCAAAAACATTTTGACCATCAAATACTCATTGCCCGCAGGTTTGTAGTGTGCTCCTACAAAAGACTTAGAAGCACTTATAGTCAGCTTGGACTCACAATATCACAGTGGATTCCAACAGTGACCCAGATTCATGTTAAAAAACTACTAAAATGTCCAAAGAAATGTCTCAAACAACCCACTTCTCTCACAACTGTCCATCTGCATTCTCAATATGTTGCACACATTGAGAACACACAGCATAGTTAGCTGTTCCCCTTTGTTGCACCCTGAGTATGTTTAATACGTTTCATACGATAACATCTACTGTAGTTTGTCTTTGGTTTGTGATTTTTTGCCTTAGCATGTAACAGAAGAAGCAAACACACTGCATCTCATATACATACTGTATATCTACTAAAATCTGTTTTTATTTTTAATTCCGGCATTTTTGCCTTTATTAGACAGTATACAGCAGGGGTTTTTAAAATCAGACACACTGTGGGCCCTAAGTCATACAAAATCAAAACAACTGTGCCCACCCTTCTATTTCAAGGAAAATTATGTTTTGGAAGTACAGTTCTTATGATGCTTTAGGGGAAGTAAACAGTTAATACAATTGCCATGGATTCAGTGAGTTCCAATGCAGGCTACAATGTAAAGGTAGTATTTTTTGAGCGTTCAATTGCTTACTTTTTGTCAAATTGGCACCAGTAAAAGTATGCCAAATTAACTATTTGAGGCTCCTGTTTGCAATGTGCCCATGGTTGTATAGAAATAGTTGATATTCAAACTAGCTACACTAAACTAACTAAAAACTTAAAAACGTGATAATTCTGGAGTTTTGGAGTTTCTATGATTTCTAAGCAGAATTAAGGTTGTTTATGGACATTAAATATACTGTAATTATATCCTTGAAAAGTGTATGTCACACTGAATCTAAAAAGATGTGTATAGCGAAGAGTACAGTGAAGAGCTGACAGAAAATGAAAGAAGTAGAGCGGTCTGTGGATGGACTCAATCGGGGACACACTGTAGACATTATATGGACAGTATCTTTAACCTCTACGCCACCAAGATGCCCCACTCATTAAAGCAACTAAACCCAGCCATCATGGAAAATGAAAGGAAATGCAACCAGCCATTTTCTGGTTCTGCCTCGTGTAGCCAGAGGGTTCAAAATACTACAAAGGAAGGAAACACTTTGACAAAACTCTTGGCTTTTGATTCAGAGGAAGTTATATCCAAATTTTTTGTAGCTGTGCTAAAATACAGGATGTGAAAAGTTTCTTCTTTGAGATTTACACTTTCTATCGAAGGATGAAATGATCAATGTAGATTTTTGAGTGTATGGACATAATGCATTCAGGTAAATTTGAGTTGCAAAATTCAATGTTTGAATAATATCGCAAGGGAGATCTACAGAATCTAATGGCCTACTGCAACTATCATCCAAAAAAAGGTTAAACTTTTTCTGTCATCCTCAGGTACATAAACATGCAAATACACACACCCACGACAACCATTCAGTGAATTACACATACAGTATATATTTGATCACATCTTGCAAGACGCTGACAAAGAACTTTCCTGAATAATGTGTCTACTGAAAGACCATTCTCAAAAACACCAACTTTCAAATACTCTATTATTAGTTTTCTTATAATGCCATTTCAATAAAGGAGACAACGATGAGCTTCACAGTGTGAGAGTGACAGCGGGATACAGAAAAAGAAAAATTAAGAAAACAGGGACAATAAAAATGGTCACATTTTGTCTGTCAAGAAGTGTCCTGCTGTGTGAGAGTGTGTAGCCGAGTGTGTGCATGTGTGTTTATAATCAGTGTACCCAAGCCTGATTCTCTAATGTAAAAGTAGTTAACTTATTTCTATGCTACATGTTTATTTATTGTGTTCAGCCTTTGTGATTATTTTGTTCCAGTAGTGTCATGCACAGATGGATGACTGTGCATTGTCATAAATATAATCATTCATATATAATCAATCATTCATTAATAGTCAGATCATCAGTTCACCAGGTAATTCAACAATTTTCAATCCAAACAACCGTCTGAGTAGACGATAAATTAAACTAATGGCTCTGCAAGTGGTTCACTTCTTAAGTCTTAAGTCACCTTTCTGTCTTCCTGTCAAATGGATACTCTTCTCCCAGATTCTATGCAACACACCTCCACAGTAATATTATAAGTGAACTTGAGTAAGTCGTTAAAAACTGACTGTAGTACTTCAAACTATTAATTTATTTGCTAATCATTCTACTTCTATAAACAATTACAATTAATCATACACTCCATGAGTGTATGATTAAGTGTCACTTTTAGTTGAGAGACTTGGTTTCACCATATTTTACTGCCAGTGGAAGCTAAACTAATAGGGGTGTGTGTGTGTGTGTGTGTGTGTGTGTGTGTGTGTGTGTGCGTGTGTGTATGGGACAGTTGGTGGTCTGACAAGGAGTTTGAGTTCCTAACAGACTTCCAAACATAACCCAGACAGATGATATATTATTTTTTTCTGTGTGCTGAACTCATTGCAAAATTCTAATATTGACAAGTGAATTTCCTTACCTGTAAAACATTACTTGCATTATAGCAAATTCAGCTGAGGAGGGTCTGTGTGACCGAAAAGTTGTGAAATAAAGTATTTGCATGTGTAATGGACAGTGTGCAAGACTTCTTTAACAAGTGTAACTGGTAACCTTTACCTTTTCCAATGCACCTGCCCAAAAAAAGAAGTGTGCAAAACTGCTTTTTTGAATTATGGCAAATTAAAAAGAAATATATCAGGTAGGATAATGTCACATCTTAAATGGTTAAGAAATCTGGGGCAGAACCAGCAGCTCGTGTTACGTCCTTCCATGGTTACCTGTTGTAGATGTCGTCGTCCTCCCCACCCCAGCCCCAGTACTCGTTGGGAAAGCCATTGATCTTCAGAAACTGTTTTTTACTGAGGCCTGAAACTCCTCCAAAGTACCCTGCATAGGGCAGCCTGCAGGAGGAGAGACAGGAGGAGATGGGGATTGATGAGGAAAGGAGAAAAGTTGAGAGAGGGGAGAAGCAGTGAATGAATATAATATATATTAGAATTGCCTAAACAAACAAGAACTTTCGTGCAGTAGGCAGCCTCAACTCTGTGCTCAGCTACATGTTGCTTCTTTGTCAAAGAATTGAATTTCAGACAAAACATTGTGCATTTCTTTATGACACAAAGTAATATTAGTTTTTCGAAAAGAAAAAAAGAAGAGAACATGTCCATTGCGTCATTGGGTCCATTATCCTTTATGTGCAAATAGAGCCAAAAATGTCCATGCGTAAAGGCAAAAAATTATTTCAAAATCATGTCAGGAGCCCTATTCGCATGGCTATCACCAGGAGACCTGGAAATTTAGAAACTACCCCCCCCCCCCCAGCTTTAAGTCTAATTACCTTGAACAGTCAGCTTGAATAGTGTGTGTGTGTGTGTGTGTGTGTGTAGACAGTGGACAAAACAAGGCAAACAGGCGTTTTAACTTTTTTTCCTCTTAAGTTGTAAGACCAGTGGAGTGGGACGGATGTCAGCTGCGAGTGTCATGACAAGTGCCTGGAGTCTAACCAGAGGCTGATACATGTTTCTCTCTGTGTGTGTGTGTGTGTGTGTGTGTGTGTGTGTGTGTGTGTGTGTGCGTGTGTATGTTCTAGACAGTATGTGTTGTCAAATGTATGACAGCTCCCTATTAAAAGATGACAAAAAGACCTTAAGGTTACCTTAAGGTTCTGCACAAATTGTCTCAGCATCAACATGGTGAGGTGTGAGTGCATGTATGTGTATGTGTGTGTGTGTGTGTGTGTGTGTGTGTGTGTGTGTGTCTGTGTGTGTTTGTGGGTGTGTGCTTAAACATGACACATCTAGAGGAGAAGAATAAGAGAGAAATAGAGAGAGGACTGGAGATTTGATTAACTGAATGTTTTTCTTGAGAACTTGATAGATCAATTAGATTTTTTCAGTCTTGCTAGAAAGAAAATTTACAGTTTTGACTCCATAAAATCCATATCTGTTCGATTATTTCCTGAGAGAAGTGTGATATTCATCATCAAATAATTCACTACTGAGATACAGGCATTATGGATATATGTCAATCATTTTATGATGTCAATTTAGAGCTATAGTGTGTCATTTCTGTGTCCCCCATGAAGAATTCTAAGCAATGACAACAACACTGTCAGCGCATTCAAATGATAAAGCCTTCCATGATCGCGCACCACCTCCACTCCTCCTCCATGCAGTTGCTAGTAATCAAGGAGGATTAAAAAAACATGATGCTCTTTAGAAGAGGTCATTATCTTCACTCCAGTTTCTGTGTGAGAAAATCGGACATAATCTTCTAAACATATTAAAAAACAGAGAGAGTTGTGTGGAGCTGATAGTCTTAATTAGCTTTGTAGCAACTCATTTGGCAATGGCTTGAATTTAACGGCCATTTATTAATATTAAAAAGTTACACACTAAAGCTTTAAGGACAAAATGTAAGACAAATACCCCAGAAAAACTTATTGTCCTCATTTTATTCTGTAAAATAGTAATAGCTATCCTAACAAACTGCAACTAACCCTTAATCAGCTTCTTTCTATAAAGGCTAGGGTCCTGAACAAACACAAACATTTGATGCCAAAGTTGGAACAGTTTTGGTTATTCTACATGACAAATTAATGTTTGTTTTTTTGGTTTTTTGTGATTTTCTTTGAGGTTTGAAGTGGGCTGGGCCATGCTGTGAAATGGACTTTAAGGTGACCCCCATCCGGCTCAGAGAGCTTGTCAGGTGTTGTGTGAGGTGCTAAGGTAATGGAAAATAACTTAATGCAACCTAACTTTCACTGGCAATGTTTTCACCATTTATCCCAAAAAACATATGGTGCTTTTATATTTGAGAGCAACTAAGGTTATCTTCCTGAAATGACACCAAAATACACCAATTTACTCACAAGGTTGAAGGTTGGTAGTTTTTTTTTTTTCTTTCTTACACACAGGCCTGAAATACACACACAAGCTCAGGACCTATATATGCAGCCATGGAGAGATGTCAGAGATGAGCGCCCGAGCAGTTGGGGGTTCGGTGCCTTGCTTAAGGAAACCTTGGCAGTGCCAAGGAGGTAAACTGGCACCTCTCCACCAGTTCCCAACCCTCCCTATTGATGGCGTTACTCCCACCTCACATGATACATCAAAACATGTCATTTGTGCTTTATTTGTTTATTGCTTGCTGACTTTTTCCCTTTAATTTGAAAGCTTCCTTAATGCTAAAACTGCCAAACAAAAAAGTTTTTAGGCTGACTCAGACAACTTTGACCTTGGGAACCAGTTTTCTACAATGATGTGATTTCTACATTAACTGAAATCAATCCTGTGACCTTCCACTCGCGCAAAACACCAGCCCTTAAGTTTATCCCCTTTTCCCTTCATTTTCTACTTGGCCAAAAAAAACACTAAAGAAACCATTTCAAGTCTTTAATGATTCATTGCTAGTAAGAAATGTTAGCTACAACCCTGCTCTTACCACCTGGTGTTGTATTTGTTGCCAGATAGCATTAGCTTATTGAGCACTATATCAGGGACCTGCTGCAGCTCCTGAGGGCTTTCAGTAGGATCATTCTTATGGAATGACAGCTCTTCGATCGGAAAGGTCACATTCGCAGGTCATGTTTAGGCCATTGATTAAATGCTTTTGGTGCTTTTAGATAATTGAGGGTAGGTGTGGTGTCATTATGCAATAAGACAACTAAAACAGGATGCTACCATTCAGTGCTGGCAGTAAGGATGCAGTAAACTGTGGACCTCTGCTTTATGCTACAGAAACAGTAGCTGCAGTAGACAGCAACAGGTTTGTCTAGCACCTGAACACGGTCTTCAAGCTCATCTGTGCCTGAATCTTGTTTTGTCTTTTTTTTTCTGTTTTGCATTGTTTATGTCTTCTACCTCCCCTGTAAAGCGATTTTGAGTCTGTGAAAAAAAACCTGCTTATTATTATTAAAGTTTATAACGGTCTTTGCTCAAAATATCGCCTAGACTTGTCACTAGACTTGTATTGTGTGCTCTTGTTAGGACTACAGAAGTATGACCAAATTAAAATTGGCAGCTGTGAACTGCTAATTTAGGCTTCAGACAAGGATTTCCCAGAATGATTAAATTCAGGCAAATTGAACACTGCTGTGTCTATTGTCAGAAAAGAGACTGTAGGCCATCTCTAATTATGTTCATGCTAGGCAGCAATTGCATATTTAAATTCTAATTTTGTTGAAAATATAAAAAGGGATATATTGTAATACCTTGAGTGGAAAGGCCGTTTACTGAACCCACCTGGAAAAACCTCCTTTAAAGTACAATTACCTGTAGTGTGTGTCTATAAGCCATCTACGGAGCCCCTCTGGGGTCAGATGAGAAAAAAAAACTAAACCGTGCGCACAGAATAAAAATCCGTTCCCTTGGTTTTATAAACATGAGCAAAGTTAAAAGATATTCACAGATTCAAACTTCCAGGATCAATTACTCTATAGCGAACTGTTATTAAATCACGAACAACGCATCTTTCCTAACGTATTAAGATTAACAACAAGCTATAAACTCATTTTCATCAAAACAAGCTGTCCTCCAACCTGGAGAAATAAGATTGGTCTCTTCGAGCGCCCAATGAGACGGTGAGATGGTGGTAAGACGAGTGCTTAGGGACCATCTATGAACTACAACAACGACACAAACATATTTATTAATTAAATGATTAAATAAGGTAGTGTCTCTGTGCCGTCGGTTTATAAAACGAGCGAACAGATTTGTATTATATGCGCGCAGTTAGTTTTTAGTGTACCTAAGCATTAAGACTTGCATGTAGAAAGTTATGCTAAGAATTTGGGTACCATGGTCCCTTGTCAGCGCTAAAATCATACGCCAAGTTGAAAACCATCCCCTCACCTGAAGCCAAACTTGTCCATAGCGATGGCGAAGTGCCTTGGCTGGTCGTAGCAGTGGTAGAGGTTGCGGTCGTCCATTGGAATCAGGTCCACATCACTAAAGATGAAGCAGTCATACTCTGCGTCCTTCAAAGCCTCCGTGTATCCAACATTCAACAACTTTGCACGGTTGAAGGTGTCCTCACCCAACTGCAAGAAAACACAAGAAGAAGGATGAGTATTTCATTGTTTTTATATACGTAGATGAGGAGGGCAGATAACGTACCATCATCAGCACGTCATCTGCTTGTGAATAAAGTTTAATAGCTTGGAACGTGTCATTTTCTAAATCACAAATTCAGGATGTGCAACATCAGTAACATATTCAATGAACTAGAGAACAGATACCATGACTCTCTTTCTATAACAAACAATGTGCCTTCAATCTGCCACTGCCAAGGTTAAATGAAGAATAATACAAGAGTTAAAGATGATATTGAAAGGACCCTGAAAGAGGAAGAGAAATAACACTGGCAATATATATGAAGCATTTTCATTATACTGTATGGAAACAAAAATGGGATGCTTAAAATACAATCACTGTTACCATAAACAATGAGAATATGAGTCAGACCAAGCCAAATGCGGTCAATCATTTTTTTGTAATATCTGTTTACCTCTGTTGAAGTAGATCCATGCTATATATGAAAGAATAAATCCTAAATGTGTGCGTATTGCTGAGACGAATAGGTAATTTATGGCTAGCTTGGTTAGCTGGTTTGCACTGTAAGGAGATCCCCATGCAACTAGCAAAAACAGCTAATTAACTGTGTGTTTATGCATGTTTTGACTCAGATACAACCATTTGAAATGATGTATATTAGTTTAATTTGTAAATACTTTGCCAGAGGTGTGTTTCCCCAAATCTCTATAACAAATGGCAAAGTTATAGTCAGAATGGGCAGGATTATTAAAGGACCCAGGTTGAAATATACCAGAATTTTCAGCTAAACACGTCGTCAGTTCAGTTTCAGAGCACAATTGAACATTAGTGTTTAGTGTCTGCAGTGCCGGTCTGTATTATCGCTAAAGGTATTGTGAACGGTTTGCGCTGCTGCAGTGAAACAACTGTTTTTCAGTCTCTGCATCATGACCCAGATTCAACACTTTGGCTAAGATAAATTCATTCTTGCCAAGCAGCACAATCTCTGTAAGATAATCAAGGTTAAAATATATATGGCCAGCATTAATTCAATAATGTACAATCTATTTTATATGTCTTTCTGCAGTGGCCATGTGCCTTGGGTGAAATCCTTGTCAAGCTGCAGGGAGGTCAGTGAGCAAGAAGTGAAGCTACTGAGAAACCTGACACTCTTTAGCAATAGATCTGGAGGGAAATAGAAAGTCAAACCCTTTGTACTGTCAGTACCTGGTACATGCATTTACAGACTGAGTCGTCAATTCAATTTCCCCCTCAGGAAAAGCTTTTATTAACTTATGGTACAATTAGTCCATTTCTTTTAGTAGAATTGGCCTCAAGTGAGGATTTGCTTCTTTTTGAATGTGATTTTATCACATTCAAATTTTTTTTTTTATCACATGTAAATATAAGGGTTGTTCCATTTACAGGAAACAAAAACACAATCAAAATGTGCAGTCAAAATTGCAATGTTTTAATCCTGTTACTTCAGGTTAGTTGATAAAGAGAAAAGTAAATGTCACATCCAGCAGGGTTTAAAATTAGATGAGTAAATAGCAAAAGTAACATGCCAACTATTTATGATCCAATAGTTGAGTACTGATTTGTTGAATTGCGCTTCATTTTAGGACCTTTTGAAGAATTTGATGAAGATTCGATGGTGTAAGCAATTGGGGGATTACAGTAACAGTAACAGTAGTGAGCTACAAAGACATCTGCTGTATTTACATTGAAAAATGTAGATTTCCATGCAAATCTGACTCATGTAGTTCCGTTAAGTCCTTATGTAAAATTCTGAAGAAGTGAGACCCACATGACAAGATTACATGTTTATGTAGATGTGACAGGGTCCCAGTGCAAAGCTTCATTTCTCATGAAAAAGACCCAGTTTGATGAATGTCTCACTATGTAGAAGAACAATAAACAACTGTTACTAATTTTCTGCAGTCACATGTTCCTTGGCCAGTAGGGAAAACCACCTACTTTTAACAGCACAGATAATCTCTGAGATGATTAATGCATGTGCTACCTGTCTTTACTTTGATTCAGGATAAAGTTTTTATTGGGAGGTACACTTGTTTCCACACTGGTGCATTATCTGTTCGGACCAACCGTAAATCAAATACAATGTGTAATCCCCCTGGTAAACCCACTAATACCTGAGATTTGAGAGCATAATCCCCTGTGCAGGTAACATAAAAAGATCTATTGTTACAAATCCACTGAGGCTCCAAATACCAGCTAATGTGGTCATCTGTCTGTTTTTGAACAACAGTCTGTTCAGTAGGTGGAAATCATATAAATCACATGTGGTAAGTGGTGTGGTGCAAAATATGGCCAATGTCTGACCAGAAACTAAGGGCAGCAACATCAACAGCTTATATATTTTGGAACATTTCAGTGGTTCTTGGGATCTAGGACAAAATACTGTATGTCCGGCAAAAATAAACCTAATATGTATATTACCCTATGTTATTTTAAATGTCAAATATTTCAGATTTTAAATGATTAAATGTCTGTTTTAACAATGTTTTTATGATGCCCATGGTTTATATATATAAAAGTCAAAAGTTGTTTTTTTTTCACTAGATTTTCTCACTAGATGTCTGTGTTATCTCCCTGCAGATGAACAAAAACCAAGCTGTCTTTTTGTGCTACTATAACCTCAACCTCAATGTCAATTATTTTAATAAGACGTCAGTGTTTGAACTTCCCAGCGTCTCGTCTTTATGTCTTATGGCTCTACATCTTCCCTTATAAGCGATATCATATGACTTGCAGGATGTGAGGTAAATTGACAACCATTATATTGGACAGGCCATTGTGGGTGTACAGAGGAAATGGGATTGATGGATACAGTAGTCAAATTATTGGTCTAATGTTATCTATACAAGGCTTCAGCAGGCACTACAGTACAAGACAATACCATACAATAAAATACATTACAAAAATAACAGATACGTGTATACGTTAAAACAAAGCCTATGTAAAGGCAGTACCAGAGATGAGGTAGTAGGATTACTCATTATTCTAGTTTGGATGCTTTAAGCCATCTCTTAAGTTTATGTTTAAAGGTTAGGTAGTTAGTGTGCTCTCTTAATTCAATAGGAAGACAATTCCAGTTTAGCGTGTGGCTCTGACTGAGAAGACTGTTTGCCCAAACCTGCTACGTCTGTACTGTACAACACCATCCCCTATTGTAGTTGCCCTTATTGCCCTGCCTACCTCTGTGTTCAAACAAGTTTATTTCCCACTACTTGTTTAATTTTGTTGACACAGTGTTTTCTGTGGACTCTGCATTTTCCCATGCTGCCAGCTGAATTTTTCAGTTTCTTCCCCCCTCCTGCTTTAGGCTGTTGTTTATAGTCCATTTTTTCTCACCCAAAATGCACTAGACAAAAACTGCACAATTTGCCTACAGTGGCTCACAGGGGACTGCAAAACTGTTCATGTGTGAAATTTGACAAATCAACAAATTACATGTTGACAGGGTGAAATGTGGAAAGGGTAGTCCAATTAAGCAGACGGCGATTTTTGGCTCCACATTTGCAATTTCACAGTCATCTTTTAACTTTCAAGGACATTTCTGCTCCATTCGTTTTTGATCATGCTGGAGCCATAATACAGTGTGCAGTGTGCATTTGCATATGATCATGGGGTCTCAATTGTGGTCTAAATCTTTGCTTGCTGTGAACTGCAAACCAAACTGCTGTTCTGAAAACATGTTCAGTTGCTTGACATTGATTTATCTATTAATATCTCATATCCTTCTTTGGATCTGTATATACCCAAACCAAAGATCGAGTTACCCAAGTGTGATCTTATTGGGTTGACGTATAACAGCAGCCCACAGCAAAGTCACATTTTTTTTAGCAACGTTTCAGCTTGAACTTCTCATCTGTACCTTTAAAGGGGAATTTGGGTCAATATTAACACATAGCTCTGTTAGTAAATTTGCAGTGCTGGCAGTAGCAAGAAAAATGAAAACAATCGGTGCTGCCTACACAGTGTTATCTTCCTGCTAGCGTTAGCACCCAACAGGCTTAAACAGGACAAGTTTTAAACTTGTTTTTAGCCTCAAAACATGCTCGAAATGTCATTACAAGTGCCTACCCATGTGCAGTTATTCCTTCCAAGTAAACACAGCGAATCTGACTGCAGTAGATGTGACAGAAAGGCATAAAAGTTGTGTTAATTCAGCCAGTGCACATACCTCTGTTTTTTTCTGTTTTCCAGTGAAGTCCACACTAGTGGAAACACGCCTTTCTGTCACATCTACTGCAGTCAGATTTGCTGTGTTTAATCGGAAGGAATCACCGCACATGGCACTTGTAATGACATTTCGAGCATGTTTTGAGGTGAGATACAGGTTTCTGGAAAAGGCAGTTTTATCTTTATCCTCAGAACAGAGGATAAAAGTCACTAATTTAAAGTGCCCACATTATGAAAAAAAATCACTTTTTCTGGGATTTGGGGTGTTATTCTGTGTCTCTGGTGCTTCCACATGCATACAAACGTTTGAGTGAGATTTGGGTTTCTGAATGTCCTCTGCCTTCAGTCTCCTGGTGTGCTTTTCAAAATCTCTACGGCTTTCTACGTAACTAGCCGAGACAAGGTGGCTAACCGTAGCATGCTAGCGCTTGCATGTTTATTAGCTTATTTTCAAAGGCAAAACAGTGCTACTACACAAACTAGTTCACCATAATCTACAAAAGAACTACTTACATGTCCCTGTTCTGAAGGTATTCCACAAGTGCGCATTTGTTTAGAAGAAGTCTCCCAGCTAATCCTACCTTGTACTGACCAAAGTTGGAGAAACAGTTATATAGCTGCTATGATCTTACCTAGCTACTGCAAATGTGCGGTAGATAACAAAGATAAGTAAGAGTCTCATTCTGTAGCTAAAACAGAGACCTAAATGCACAGAGTGAAAACGGGATATGCAGCAATGTTCAGTACAACAAAAATATGGTTTTGAAACCATATAAGTCTATTCTGGTACAACCTTAAAATACAATTATGAACCTGAAAATAAGCATAATAAGGGCGTTTTTAACCTGAAATATATTTGTTTTGGCCGCTGTGGGAAGTGCAATAGGTGCACTGACATACTATCAACATATATACTTATTTTGATACTGTAAAAGTGCTAGCAAACTGTTACTTATTTACACATTCAGCATTTACAGAACAACATTATCATCCATTTGGAGTTGTGCTTCAGGTTACTTGAGAAAGTCAAATATCCACTCTTCTTTTTAACTCAGATTTGGTCTCTACCACAGTAACTCCTGAGGGAAATATATGGCTCTTTAGCTGCTAAATGCTCCACTGTGTTCACCAGCTTGTCGCTAACAGTAACTGTGCAGTGGAATTATGTAAGCTTTTTCGCTGAGTTAGGGTTAGGATTAGCTGCCTGTTTCAGTTGAAAATTATGCTGATTAAAACAGTTTGTTGCCATATTAAAATAATGTGATAAAACATGCTAAAATACTGGAAAATATGGAACTGAAACTGAGACAAAGTGCAACTCTAGCAAGACCTTTTAGCAACTAAGTGCAGGCAGCAGCTGGGAAAACACACTTTTGACTGGAAACTGCTGGGGTGAATCGCTGGGTACCTGGGAAAATGTGGGTTGGGTAATTGAATGGAAAACACTCATCATCTGCCATCAAAGTGTCCAGTTACTCCACCGCAGCCGCTCAGTGACTGGCAGCAGGAAACTGTGACTGTAACGCTCACCTGTTGTGGTTGTTGGCAGCTCCCTGTAATGTGTTCAACAGTGTGTGTGAGGCAGGACACTGCTAAGACAAATGTGTGTTTAGTCGATCCTGATGGGAAAGATTTCACCTATCCTCCAAAAGTTGCAGTGATGAGGTTGGGACCATCTGCAGCTGGTGTTGGAATTTAAAATTTTATATGTGCTTAAACATTGTGGGTGATTTGCATTATACATTCAAGCTAAAAGGGAAACACATTATTTCAACATAAATGAAGACATGTGGGTCATGCATTAAGTTTGTTGTTATAAGTTTATAGTTTGTTGTTTGTTGCATTAAGTTGTTTAGCAATACTTTTGTTTTATAATATAAGATGTTCTGGTACATTTTGTTATAACCCAGCTCTACAAATGTGTCATAAGCTGAATTGATGATGTTAGAGACACCCTGTCTCTGGTTTCAGTCACCCTTTATGGCCCTACTGCTCTGTTGCTTTCCAAGTCTCTGAGGGTCATAAACCCTCAGTCACATCCCAACTAAAAGATAAGGAATAAGCACAAGACCCCACCCTTTGTGAGATAATACTGGGGGTCTGAGAGCCAGAGAGTCAGACAAAGGAAGGGGAGAGCTGCGACAGCTTGATCCAGGTAACTTTGTCTCTAGGATATCCTATGTAATAAAATGGATTCACATTTCAACATCTGAGATTTTGACTACTAATTGAATGAACCCTGAGAATGGAGCAGGATTTAGCTCCAACACTGGTTATCAACTTCAGCGAAATCGACAATTACCCATCTAAACAAGCACAAAGATAAAACTAACTTTAAAAAACAACTGCCATCATATTTTGGGAGTTCTTCTAAAGTATTCATGACACATATCTCAGCTCTCTCGAAGGCTCAATTTTTTTCAAAAAGTTTTCCTGAGTGTTACAAATGCCCCTGCATTCATCCCTATCAAATGTGATGGAAAGTGTAAGTCACGTCGGCTTTACGGACATTTTAAAGCAAATCAAAGGCTTGTAAATTCTGGTAAATTCTGGCCTTGAAAACCTGTTGCCGACTCACAGAAATAGAGGCATAAATCTGAGACCTTCCAACATTCTCACTGCTTTTTAAACAAAGCAGGGGATCTCAATAGAAAGTTATTATAGAATTAGAATTTCAAAAAACTGATAGCTACGCTTGCAACAAGCTAAGTCAAGTGGAACTGGACTTGCTAGATATACCATGCCATGTGTCATTTTTATGAAACTTACTACTAAAAGAGTAATTATTTAAAGAAACAAATCATGAGATCAGCTTAGTAACATTTAAGGGCCCCACATTTTGAGTATAGTTACTAGGGAAGAAATGAGGAAAATACTAGAAGAACTAACTGCTAGTGAACCATTAGTGAATAAGTAACTCCTAATCAAATTTTATACAGAAGCTAATGATTACTTAACTGAGAAACAAGTAAGGATCAGCAACGACTTGATAATTGATGTTTCGTTAATAAGAACTTCCCTAATAATTCCTAATGGAAGATTATGTACTAGATAATGATGAGTTACTAGAGAACAGACTGGGAAAGCCTATATCAATAAGCTACGATCAGTGATTTGATCACACTGACCATCGCTTAATGAGTCGTTCCTGCTGCTGAGCGGCACAAAACTAGTAACGACTCAGTAATTACTAATTAGTACAAAAATGCGTTACTGTTTTTATATATATATATATATATATATATATTTTTTTTTTCTGAAAAAACAACAGTAAACAGGCAAGAGGACGTAAACGGGGCGTAAACTGCGCTATAAACCCAGATTGAGACGTGTATTCTGAATACGCTGAATTTCCAAGAATGCCGCTAAAACCCAAATAATATTGAATATCCCACGTCTCGGAAAATGCTATATTTGGAAAAAGGCCTTATGCAGAATATTTAAACGAAATATGCACGCAGTTTCTATGACCTGTATCAAATTAGGCATATTGTCATATTCTGAATAATAGTGGAATATTGGTGAGCATGTAAACATATTCATTGATTCTCAAACCCACCCACACTAAAACCACTTTAGCTTTGCTGTTTAGGAGCCACTACTGGAGCTGTTTCCACTCAGCATTAAAACTCATTTATCATGCTCTCATTGACCTCTCCTCGTTGCTGCCCCTCTTTTAAATAAAATACTTTTAAATAAAATACCACTTACGATAGCAGTGGATTTGCCACTGCCATTCAAGTGAAGTTCGTAAAGTCGAAGCTTTCAAGAGACAAAAGCCTCGTCTCATCAATAACAATAAGATTGATTAAAGCGGCACATCTTTGTGCATCATTTTTTTTTTTTTTAACTGCACTCTGGAGCATAATAAGTTATATACCTGGAATTAAACTAATAACACTGAGAAGATGTATATTTATTTAATAAACTAACTTAGTTGGAAAACTAATTTTCTGGTAAAGAGAATAAGAATGTTAAAGCAGATGGTGCAGCAGTGCTGTATGTATATAAGTAGGCACAAAATGTCCTAAAAGAACAGTCTGTCCTACTACCAATGTTTGTTGTGATGGCATTACACTTGGATCCACTTAATTAATTTACATTATTCTCAAATATCAATACCACATTTTAAATCCCTTGCAACCCACTCTGACTGTAACCTGCTCTGCAAGTGGTGGCTGGCATTTTTTGTAGTTTTAGTGCAACACATTATTACACAACAACACAGAATCAACAAGAGAAAGTGAAGAATGAGATCGCAAATGACTGCTGGGACATGGTGCTTTTTACTTAGTAAAACATGGTTATACCACAACTGCTATTGCGACCATTGCTGAATTCCAGAAGTTGATAGTGATACAAAATAAATCTGATAAAGATATAGTGGGAGGCGAACAATGTACAGTAATGCTGTTACTCTTTCTTAATGCATATTTGAACATTTTATGACTTTATAATTGAGCTGACAGAAGAGAGATGACAGCAAGTTAGGTGAGTGTGAGACGGGGAACAACATGTAACAAACTGGACCCAGCAGTTGACAAAACAATTCAAGTCAAGGTCCATTTAGTAGCTGTTCTGAAGCATTTAGCAATATTTACAATTCAACAATATCTGGGCAAACTCCATGTGCTGATAAGGATCATTTGTCGTGATCATTGTGATCAAAAAGGTTCAGAACAACCACTTAATGGAATTTGAGGTAAAACTGTTTTGTCAATTTTAGAACTGGCTTCAATTCAAACTCTTCACATCCAAACTCAAATCAATACAGAGTTAAAGTATGATGTCAACTTAAGAGGTGGGACAATCAGCTTAAAAGGCCTTGAACAACACAAAAACAAAGAAAGAAAACATTTGCTGTATCAATCACATTTTTCATTTTTGCCTCTTCTATTCAATCCATGACTTCTCCTCTACTCCCAAAGTAAAAGGTACATTTTCCACCTCTCTGCACTTCCTGTTCATGTCATCGCTTACTTTTATTTTCTCTCCTCTCATGCTTCTTGTTCTTTCTGTCTCTGGCCGAGCTTCCCTGGTGTGTCTTCAGTAATCTGGTCAGTATCAGTTTCCCTCTTTCTCTATGTGCCCTCTGAAAACCAATTAACCCCAGCCATATCTGACTATCACCAGATAAATCCATCGCTGTTCCCTCTGTGAGTGTGTGTGATGAACATATAACTTTCTCCTGGTCAGCACGCACACACACACACACACACACACACACACACACACACACACACACACACACACACACACACACACACACACACACACACACACACACACACACACAATTGTACTGTTGCCATGGATTCAGCAATGGATTAAGGCCCAGCCATTGCTTTGCCTGAATGATTGTCACCATCACAGCGAACCAGTGTGTGTATTTCAACGTAATGTGTGTATCACAGTGCACACATTTTGAGTGTCAGTGTGTGTGTGTGTGTGTGTGCAACAGGATTTATCAGTCCCCTGCAGATAGACGGAGGTGGGGCCTCTCATCCTATCATTTGGCTCGGTCAGTCAGTGCAGGGAAAGAGAGACCACAGGAGAGGTAGAGAGAGATGTCACCTTATCTCACCTAATGGAGATTGAGTTGAATGCATGTGAGTGTGTGCGTGGCTTCCTCTGTGTCTGCGTATGAGCATATGTATTGGGAGGAAAAAAATTGACCTCAACCAAACAGCAATTGTCCAATCATAGCTCAGCAATTGTAGCTAGCCACAGCAGGCTGTCAACCAAGTTTAAGCAGTGCATTCTTACAAACCAAAAACACTTCCAAGGCCAAGGAGCACATTATTAACAATAATAGCTAACAGTTTGTGGGGTTACAGAATACATAACAAAAGTCCTTCACAACAAACGCCTACTGTGTAGTATTTCAACATTCTGTGGAAGATGATCCTGGATGCTAAGATTTTAGGCGTTAGCAGCTCTTAGGAAATTGAAATCTGTGTGTAACAGTTTAAGTGTCCTAAATTTAGAAAAGCACAAAACATAACTTGCCATTAAATTAATACGGTCTTCATGTCTGGGATTAATAATGGCATTTTTATTTTATTATTAATAAATGAAGGTACTGCTGGTGTGCTATGCACGTGACAGAGCATGAGAGCAGGTGTCCCATGTCAAAAGCAAGAGTTCACAGCCCCTAATTAGCTAGCAAGCTGTAGCTGATACAAATTGCTAGCAACAGTTTTCATTTCAGATGGGAAAATTGACATTCGCTAGATAAAAATGTCTACTTCACGCATGACTACAAACTTTGAGTAGGAAATCTGCAACTGTTTTCCTCGTAAACTGAATGTGTGCCGTGCAAAAACGGACAGCTTGACAGAATGGCAACAGTAAACAGTCATAAAAAACACAGGAGAGAGAAAAGGCGATAGAGAGCTATTGTGTTCATTTGAGCCTGTATGAATGCACTCCACCATGCGTTCTTAATAAAGGTGATGATCCCTTCATTTCCCTGCCACCTGGTAAACAGGATGCTCATCAAAGCTCGATTAGATACTGCAGTCAAACATGCACACACAAAAACACACCAGGCTATGTATATCTAATTCATAACCTTACAGTCTTCAATCATATTCACAGCAGCATGTTTCCTGCTTTATGAGAGCTTGGCACAGAACACAAAGGGTGAGGAAGCAAGAGTGTGACAGAGTTGGCAGGAGGCCAGAATAACTCATTTGCTGTAATGACTTTCTGGCAGTCTGGACACAGAGGAGCTCCCGAATAAAGTGAAAGGCCGGGCCACGCCGGGCAATTCATTTACTATTCCGCCTCAGTTTACCCGATAGACGCAGATCAGGGCAACAACAACACAACAGCCGGCTTTGATATGTTACTCTGCTGAGCTAGAACAATTTCTTATGAGTAAATAAGTACAGGACAGCACTCCCAATAACTGTATAGTAACTTTTGTTTTATTGCTGGGATCTGGGCCGAGATGTCCTTATGGAAATAAAAAGTGAAACAGCAGTACAGTGGGTTGTTGTGGCGGGGGTTCAGAGCTGTTGAATTAAAAATGTTGGAAAAGAACATATTGTATTGTAGGCTACTGCTTTTTATGTGCAAAGAGTTGAAACAAATCACAATAATTAAGCCATATACTCCATACAATATGTTCAGTACAGCTAATAATGGTTTTATTCCTAATTAAAGGGTATAATGATTTAAAAGCTTCACTTTTAAATTACAATACAACAATATGATTTACTGTGAATAACTAATTATAATTATGACTACTCAAACCAGGAGAAAAAAATTGAATGCATTTGATTCTAATTATAAAAATCCCATGCAAAGTTTGAACAACTCAACACCATTTCTTACTAAAAGGTAAGTGGTGATTTTTATATTTTTTCTCTTATTGTTAACAAATTGATCACACTAAGAAGTATGTGTAGTCTGTGTAGTATGCAGCAGAGACACAGGCAGTGAACCATACAGAGTGAAAACAGTGTGGTGTCGAGACCACAGAGTGACAAACCAGAATACAGTTAGCTACCGCCCTGACATGAGGTCAGTCGGAGAGAGAGAAGAGAGAAAAGAGAAAAAAGTGACTACCTTTGAACCGGATATGTCAACATGATAGCATAAGCCACAGAGGAAGTGGGTCAGAAACAGACAGAAAAGACTGAAGGACAGAAATAAAGGGAGGCAGGGGGAGAAAGAAAAAGAGGATGATGTTAATGACAGAGTAGCTGAAATGACAGCAAAGGTTGGAGCTGCCCTGTAGGAGTTGGTCGGCATGTGTCACTCAGAGAAAAAACAGACTCACATTCACACACACTCACACACACACACACACACACACACACACACACACACACACACACACACACACACACACACACACACTTTGTACATAGGAGCTGCCACCTAACATGCCAAAGGAGAGCGTCAGGAATGTGAAGGGCAGAGAATCAAACCCACCTGACATTTTGACAAATAAGGTGCCAGATGGTTGCTGTGGCTTGTTACCTTGATCTGCTGTGCCAGACCTGCTCTCACAGACATATGGGGCTCTGGTTGTGACAAAAACAACTGTGATGCTGTAAAAACCAAAAGCGGGGCACTCTCCAGAGGCAGAGGAGTCAGTCAGTCAGTCACTCTCTCTCTCTCTCTCTCTCTCTCTCTCTCTCTCTCTCTCTCTCTCTCAGCATGCATAATCAAATCTAACCTCTCCAGCATTAAGGGCACTAAATACACACAAAGCAGCAAAGACTATTCTCTAACATTAAGGACCCTATTTTAACAATCTAAGCGGAAAAAAAGGTTCTATGCACCAGGCGCATGGCACTTAGTTTCTTCATTAATCATAGGTGTGTTTTGGGCGTAGCAATAAACCAATCAGAGAGTCATTTCCCATTCCCTTTAAAAGCCAGGCGTGTTTGTACCGTGGCACATTGCTATGGTAGATTTGCTAAGCAGGAAGGAGATATTATCAGCAGAAGAAACTGATCTGCTCGTGCGTAAAGTGAAAGCACTTGAGCAAATCATATAATACTATTTCACATTGTAATATTTGTATTTAATATCTTCTGCATGTTTGTGTGCTGCTGCGTTTCCTTGTGTGTGTGTGTGTGTGTGTAACAAGCATAGTGTGCGGTTGCTGTGCACGAACCTAGGCACATTTTACTAAAACGCTGTTAAAATAACAATGAAATGCTGTGTAAATGACTTTAGACCAGAGTTGTTGGTCAATGGCACGATCACTTTCTGCTGCCTCAAGATAGCAATACACAAAGAATTCCCCGGAACACACCTCCCTGTAAAACCAGCACCAGCAAGATGGGCGCAGGTGCATTTGCTATTTAAACGATGTTGGTGGTGGACAGGAAATTGACAACCGCATTTGGTCTGAAACTAGCAAAGACACTTGCTGCAAGATAGGGCAGCAAAGCTTACAATGGTGGATAGAAACTCCAGATTAAAACACAAAAATGAATCCACAATGAAAATATTAAACATTCACAAAGGGAATGCAGTTATGATGTATTTATTAAAGCAAGCTTGAATTCAAAATACTGAAAGGAATTTACAAATCACTAGTGAAGGACTAGTGCAGGACTAGGACTAGATAGCAGAACCTAGAAAAGTAACAAAACTGGGGCCAAGTAATGAAATATTCTTACAGGTTTCTGAATGTAGTCAGCACCTTTGGAGTACTCATTTTTATTACTATTTGAACTTCGACCTCTCCAAGTAGGTTTTTATCCACCAGTTTTAAAGTCTCCTTTTAGTTTGTGTGCACCAAAAAAGATGGAAAGATGGACGGAAAGTTGTTTTGAAGATGCGGTACCAGCATCTTCCCCTGTAGAAAAATCATTCATGTAGAGCTGCAAATATTTTCTTTATTGATCATTCTGTCGATCATTTGTTTGATTAATGGTTTAGTCAGTAAGGTGTCAGAAAACAGTGACAAATTACAAGTTTCCACAGCCCAAGGTGACAGCAACAAATTGTTTATTTTGTTTTACCAATAATCCAAAACCCAAAAATGTTCAATACAGAATAATATAAAAAAAGAGAAAAGCAGCAAATCCTAACATTTGTGAAGCTGGAAGCAACTAATGTTTGGCCGTTTTGCTTAACAAATGACTCAAATGTATATTGATTGTCAAAACTGTTCGCCTGACCGAATGACGAAGACCCACTGCAGTCAAACAAATCATGCGACAAAGCCTCCGTTACTGTCTCTGCTGTCTGCGTTTCTACACTCACAAATAATCAACATATGATGTTCAACAGTTTATGTGAATTTGTATCAAGCAGCACTTTTTTGTTTTGTTTGTATTTGTAAACTGAAAGGACGTAAGAGAGATCCAAGAAACTACAATACCCTCTCCTCTTCACACATGTATCCAGAGAAGTTAAAGACTTAACTTCCTGTCCCCCCACCACAGCATCACTTTTTGTTTTAGTTTTCCAACATATTACTGTGCACCGTGCCGCCTCTAGATGACTTTTACCCACATTTGCATGAAGGTTTTTTTAGGGTCACTGGGGAGTCCTGGGTCACCTAACTCTCACATTAGTTTCCAAAGTTACCTGTTCATGTCCCTCAGAAAATAAAATGCTTCCCGTACATTTATATCATGCTGCCATTCACGTATCATGGTTACACTCCATTAAAAAGCCCAAACAATTGTGGAAAAAATGAGCAGCGGTATCAGGGGATTATTATGTAACCTGCTTAAAGTCCTGACTAGGCACCTTGTTGTGCCTCAAACTGCCTCTATATCACCTTAATGGTTGATAAAAAATATGGGGTACATGTGTAAGGCTAATTCATTCATTTAGTGTTTCCCGAGGGAAATTGTTGTGCAGCAGTTGCAATAGAAATGGGGAATAGTGCAAGTATAAAAGTCAAGATAACAAATACAATGAGATGCAAAGTGTACAATATGGATCCTAAAAATATATACAGGTTAACCATAGGGACAGTCTAGGTGGGTTGCATGTACCGTACATATGTATGTACAGTATCAGATCTTAAGTTTAGATAAGTGTAAGAATACATGGTTAATACAGAATGTTCATGATTATATCCATTGGTGGGGAAACAGCAATGAAATGCCATGATGTGCATAAAACATGCAACACAAAGACTTTGCCCCTTGTTTCTATCCTGCTGAGGACTTACTTTTCCTTCTCCACGTTATGCAAGGTAAGACACACACAGGAACAAACACACAAAGGCTGAGTTACATGCTGCGTGTCCCCCAAACCTACAGCTCGATACCGTCAGATGACTCACCCTACTCCATTTCTTATCAGGACCAATATGGGACACCATCTGCCTCTCCCCTAAAAATGGCAAAGCCTGCTTCAATTTCCCCATCACTTTGAGATATTGCACGGCCTGTGTGGGTGTCAGTGTGTTTGAGTCTAAGCTCAAGCAAATGGAGACTCAGTTGTTCTCCGATCTTGCTAGTAGAATCCGGATACACTCCTCTGGTCAGAAATAAGAAAAGCTGATAATAATACCATGATTCTTTTCCTGACTTTTTTTTCTGGAAGTAAAAGTAACTGTAGCATGGAAAGACTGTTAAAAGACACACAGAGTTTGTTTTAGCAACCAGTAGCATCCCAAATCACAGATTTTCCCCTCAAAGACATAAATCCAAATGGATGCTAATGTTGCTTTGTGTCTGCTGGACGTTAAATAAGCAGCCGTTTGCTTACGTGTTAGCCACAACAACTTTACAAGGTGAAATCATGTCAATGTTGTGTGTCTGTTAGCTTGCTGTTAAGTTATTTTGCTTTCCATTTGGGGGCAGCAGAAAAGGCTGAAAACACAACATTGACATAGTATAACATTATGAATTTGATATGGAAAACATGTTAGCAAACCGTTGCCAAACAAATCCAGCAAACAGAGTAACGTTAGCATCCATTTGGAGTCCTGTTTCTTTCCACCTGATCAATGTAAGTCCAATGTTCACTTTCAATATCAATGATAATAATATATATATATGCTCTGGTTTGGTTTTCACCCACTATTGAAGGAAATGTCTGTCTCTTTAGCTAATAAGTGCTTAACTACTTTCCCTCGCTACTGGCTAATTTGGTTAATTTTGCCCAATGCTAACTTTGTATTTGTGCAGTTTGGTGTTGGAAAACTCACACTAATGAATATTATCACTATTTTCTTTTCGCTAAGTACTTGCTGCTGCAAATGTAGATAAATCAGTGAGACAAAAACAGTAAAGATGTGGACCATAAAATCAACAACAAGCAAAATGTAAATGCAAAATTCTCATGGGAACTATTAGGTTATGAGGCTTTGTGACTACGAGCGACCTTCTTCACATTGTTCATTACCATTTCATTGTTGATACTGTATAAACAAGATGATTTATCAGAACTGCTCTAAGGTAAGTTGAGGACCCAAAATGAGTCATGTGGACTGCATCTCAATGGATCCCAACATGACATTTGTAATTATGTTTTTTATTTATTGATTAAACGTGTCATAGTGAGGCCACATTTATTGAGTCCGAGCCTCTGAAGAAGGACTGCGTTTCTCATCTGACTTCAGACAAAATGTTTACCTTGGGGGCTTCTCTCCACATGCATTTCAAACTTCTGTTGTGCTTTTCACATTTCACAAGTCACATAATCAAAACCCATCAAGTGAGGGTAACTCCTGTGAAGCACAGAGTTCAGAGGAACCGACATTAGAAATTTAGTCTCGCCCCGAGACTCGAGCTTTGGAACTCTTTGGTCATCATCTTTTGGGATCCAATCCCATGAAAATGTACTGTTCCTGATGTCAAAGAGGAGGGTGATCCAACAGTGAGATATAACACATGCCATTGAGAATCACGACTGTGAAGAAACCTTGTCACATAAACAACAAAGACAGATACTGGCAGAGAGACATAGGTGAAAATCATATTGCTACATCTTTTTCCCAGTTTTTTTTCCTTTGCTTCTTTGTGTTTTTCCTTCTTTTCTTTTTCCTTGTTCTTTTTCTTCCTTATTTCTGTTTTTTCCTCCCATATTTCCTTTAACCTTAAATTCCTTCTTTATTGCTCTCTTTCTTTCTTTGCTTCCTGTCTTTCAGTTTTTTCCTTTTTTCTTTCTCTGCTTACATCTTTCTTTCCTTTTTTCCTTCCATCCTTCCTTGTTTCTTTCTTTCTTCCTCTCTTTCTTAAGTCTGCTGTTCCCAATTTTGGGCAAACAGTGTTGTCTTGGGTCAAGAGCTAAAATATTTCACGCCATAAAATCTTTAATGATGGTGATGCTTCACCAGACAATTCGATTTTGTCCCCTGCTTCATTAGTTACACAGCACCATTTTTTTTTAACTTCAGACAGTCAGTAACGCTGTTGTATCTGCATTCAATCTTAAAAAGAGTAAAACTGTTGCCATTACTGGCTGCTCCAAAGTTAATGTGTGACAGACAACCTATGATATCTTTCTAAAACAATCCAGTTTTTTCAAACTTAAAGCTAGTGCAAATTGTAGTGCTTGTAGACAATTAATTTAAGCCTATCTCGGCTGTTCTTGCCATCAGGAAGGTGTAAGGAGGATCTAATCACAGCCGACTGCTGTCCAAGGAGAATTTATTAATTAGTATGTTGCTGTGGAAGGAGAGAAGCATGGAGAGCCTGGGAGTTGTCAACGTTTTGGTAACATGGCTGCATTGTAATCCAGTATAAATACTAATAAGCTCTAATAAAAAACATGTAGCAGCGTCCTAATACTGTATGTCTGTTTTCCTTTTTTCTCTCTCCTTTCTTCTTTTTTTACTTTACATTGATTGGAAAACAATTTACTTTGCATCACTGGACAGCAGATACGCTCCTCATGGGCGAAGAAACATAAATCAGACTTTTAGAACAAATGTGCAGTTGATGTACTCTGAAGTATGATCTATTGGGATCCTAAAGCTGCTCCACATTATTAATAGCCATGTCTAACTGGGGTCAACAACATGGCTGCTCTGGAAATGAGGAGGTCTAAAAGCGCAGTCAGTCGAGATCAATTTTATAGCCCTCAACTTTATCTGTTCTAAGGGAATTATGTGCCATATGTTAACTTGATGTCTACAAAGGGCCAAAAGGGTCATACACTTCGTTGGCATGGCTCTGTAAGGATCTGCAAGCTGGACGACACTGCTTAGGTGAATATAGCTTATGATATGGAGCATGCATGATGGGTTACAAAGTTTTACGCTAACAATGCTAACTCTTGAAGATACAAGCAAACAAAGTTGTTTTTGTAGAATCTTTAATATTATTCTTTAAAACATTTTACACATAGTACCTCTCCATTAGTAGCGCTGGATATTGCTCGAAATTGTTTTGGTGCCAGTAACAATTCAAATCAATCTGTTTTGCTACTGATAAAGACTTAGTTAATTTCTGGGTAAATAATGTTCAATCTTCTTAAATGCATGTGTTTAATGTTGTGATAACACCGTCAGCTGCCTAATCGAAATATAATGTAAAAATGACCAAATCCAGGATTCAAACTAAGTATTATGTGATTGGCTAAATGCTAACGTAAGCATTTAACACAGTAATGTTTAGAAGGTATACTTTTTTCACCATTTTAGTTTGATGTGTCAGCAAGTTAAATTGCTAATTAGCAGTAAACACAAAGTAAAGTTGAGGCTGTTGATGATGTCATTGGTTTTGCAGGTAATAAACCAAGTATCGGACAATAAAATGTATTTTTTTGACGTCATGTGTAAGCTAGATGAAAACTTAAGGGATCTCCAAAGTTTTAACGATGTATCTGGAGGGGAACATAAGTGTCTGTCCGGCAATCCATTTAATTGTTGTTGAGTCATTTCACTAAAAACCTCATATGATGCTAGAGAGAGAAGTCGGGGGCTCAGTAAAGTCACAGTAATTTAATTCTTCTGGAAAACATAATGTCTGAACAAAATTTCAGGGAAATCAATTTAGTCTGGAACAAAGTGGTAACCAACTAACCAGCCAAAAGAACAACATTGCCATCCCTAGAGCCATGCCGCCAGTGTGGCTAAAAATAAGTGAGGAATAAAACCAGGCCTGCACCATGCCTACTTTTGATAATTAAGAGTTCTCCACGGTACAAAATTCATGAGCAACATTCAGCCAGTACTCAACATTCTCAAAATTAGTGGTAACTGTTGTGTAAGCCTCATCTCATTGCTGACATTCTTTCCAGTAATCACAGCTTTTCTATTCAAAGTAAAGCATACTTTAACAGAAAACACCAAGCTGGGTTTTATTTGTGCTTTGGATTTTCAGAGAAATAAATAGAAAGCAGTCAAAAGAGAAGAATAATCTCTTTGTGATGTGTTTGTTCCTAATCACAGGCCACAACCTTTGGCTCATAACTGGATGGAAGCATGTTGTTCTCTCATCCAATAAAGTAATACAACCATGGTTTGCCATTGCCATGGCTGAGCACAGAGCTGTGATAGGTGACAGAGTGGAGATACGTTTTCAGACTGAGGACTGCGAGGGGGATAGAGCCCCATGGGGCACGTAACTCCAGAACGTCAGCTTACTGCACAGCAGGAGATGTGTGTGTTTGTGGTTGGATGTGTAAGTGTGTATCAGAGGTAATAATGCACTGAAAATGAGAAGAGGGGTTCCATCATCATAAAGCACAAGTAACAACATACACCGTAAACCATAACAGCTACATTCCCAGAAAAAGAAAACAGCCAACTAAACAGGAAGTTGGTCCAGTTAATAATGTTTGCTCTTCATTGTAAGTCATTACACAAATCAAATAAAATACCTGACAGGGTAATAATGTTTGGTTAAACAATTTGGCCAGTGGGAAAAGAAATAAGTGATTAGTCTTTAGTGCATATCTGAATACAGAAAGCATTTATAAAGCAGTTTAGGTTTTAGATCAAAACTACTAATCGGTGAGTCTAACAGTACATTCTGTAAATGTATTGTTATCTGGATCCCTTGGTTGAATACAAATATATCAGTACAGGCCCGGGTCTTTTTGATATTTTAGCAAAGCAGGTTTCTATCACTCATAACATACAGTATTTGTATGAGCCCCAAAAAACATATATATTATTAAGCTAATATATTTAGCTGATAGTACAACCTTACAGTAATAGCTATGTGCTGAGTGCTTAAGTTAAAAAATATGTAGGGAATATAGGGAATACTACCACTATAAACCATATAAACAATGAAACAAAGAGTTCATAATACATTCACATCCTGTACATTCATAATAATTCCCCCCTGAGCCTCTTTATTTTCTATATCTGATAAAATGCTTGAGGAATAGCTTTTTTATGGCAGAGATTTCTCATTGACAAGTCTAACGAGTGGTGGAGTATCGATATGCAAACAAGTGATTCGGGGCGTATCTATGCCCATTTATGGCGAACTGTGGGGGTGAAAATGAGACCCGTGCGCATGCACCCAGTTCCACAAAGATTGCGATTAATTTAATAGAACTAGCCATACATGTGGCTTTATAAATGGAAAGCGTATGCAGTTTTCTGTCAGTGTGCTATCCAGATAGTATGTCAAAACTACAGTATATCTTACTTGACATATAAAGTATTAAGTTTCAAAGCCATGGGTCTGCAATAGTGGTCCTCATGTAATTTTCTTCTTGCGTTAGCTGAAAAAATATAATTTAAAAATACATTTTATCTGAAAAGTTCAATCAAAACTTCTCTGCCACTGTCCCAACAAAACGTAATTATTGCAGACCTATTGTCTTGGGCTGCAATGGGTGCAGGTGTTCGTCTCATTGTGTCCACCCCGCTATAGATGGAATAGGGCAGAGGAAAGTAATCCAGCATGTTGGCAGCAGCATATGTTGGTGTGTAAGCTACACCTTCACTCATAGAAAAAATAATCAACCCACTGGAGTGTTTATTTTCAAATATGTCCGCTGAACTATAAACCACTTGGTACAAATGCTCCATGCTGCACAGAGGCGGACATGGACGCATTTCAGTCTTTGCAGGTAAGTGCATGTCCTCTGTCTTGGACTGGTGTGCTCCAAAGGGAGTGCCCCCTTCTGATCTGATTTGCTCGAGGAGTGCTCAAAGACTTACTGTACTGTTAAGTTTGGTATTTCACCAATGACTCATCATCAGATGATGGAATTGTTTCGGCTGGCGGTTACATTTTTGCTGCTGAAACGCTCTTGGAGGATTGTTCAGTCAAGTGCCTCGGTTGTCAGCACCAGTTTACCGACCCAGTGATGTAAGATGTGGTGAAAGAAAATATAATCCATTCAGGGAAGAGGAAGCTTAGTTGAAGGTCTGAGGGAAAGTAGGAGGGAAAGGATGAAGAAATGAATAAATGAGGTAGTGCGCATTTAGTGAACACAACTGTAAATATAAAACTGCCACATAAAACCAATTTTACTTGTATTTTTTGAAATATGTTAGGTCTATATGTGTTTTTGTTATGTCGTGGATGTAAAATGAACTGCTACCTCCTCTGTCAGCTCTGGCCACTGAAACGAAATAGGGAGAGAAATTAAAACAGTTACAAAAGCTGGTCAATCTGACGTCATGTTGCCTAAACTCATTACTATTCATGAGCTCGCCCAGCTGTGCTGGGTAAAGGATTCTGATAGCCAGGCTCTCATTGGCTAGCTGTTAGCAAATCAGAGTCAAGCAGCTTAGCTCATTGAATACTAATAAGAACTGACACAAATCAAGCTGAGTCTTCCTGCAGGCTTTCTATACCACGCTATAATGGTATAGAAGGTATTTTTACAGAGTCGATGGTAGAACTTAAGACATTACCACAAAGTAATGAAATAAGTGTACCAGGGCACCTTTAAAGTCTTTATCCACAGGACTAGCTAGATCAGTTCAGCTCTTGTTATATTCTTCTTTGTAAACACACAGGATCTGAGTTTTCATTAGAACTCAATTATGACTGGTGTGTTAACTGCATGCCAAATTAATCAAAGCACACAAGGCCGTATGACTGGTTGCTGACAAGCATTCACAGGCATTCACTATTAATTTTTAAACGGAGTCCGAACATAGACTGTACACAAAGAGAGTCTGATGCAGTCACTCCACATAAAACACATCAGGGCTACATTTATTTCAGCTAACTTCACAATGATAACAATAAGGAAAAAAACAGCATCACCAATTTATTTTAATTGAATATTTTTGGTCTAGGTTAGCTAAAAACGCCGGAGATGCAGCACATTACTGTCAGTTAAGTTTAGGCACCAAAACAAGTAGTGAAACGATTGTGGTTTGGATTAAAACACTTGTCCCCTAAATTCACGTGTTTCCTGGGTGAAAGTGTTTCTGTCTCTTTAACTTCTTCTAAGACACAAACTCTGCTCCCCGGCTTAAAAACCCTGTGCTTTATGACACGTCCGTCCACAACGACCAGCACTCTTATACAGCAGCTGTCAATGTGTGAGGGTAAGGATTATCCACTAACATTTTACAATGTGAATGGATTGAATCAGTATTCTTTTGGTGTTGCTGCTGCTGTTAATATTTAATGTTGTACTGTAAATCTCTTGCCAATACCTAATTTTGAAATCACCTGGATATGGAGACACACCAAAAATAAAAATAAAAACACTAAAAAACATTTTCTTGGCTAACAACTAAACTCTGCAGTCATCTTTCTGGGATATCTTGACAACTAACAGACACGGCCCAAAACATACCCTCCTTAGCTTAATACTGCAACAATACCTATAGTATAAATTTGTGCTTAGTTTGAACAGGTGCCTCAAATCATTATTAGCTCTCTGAGTTAACAAATCCCCCTTTATAATACAAATGCTGTCACTAAAAAATAAGCTCAAGTTTACACCCAAAATGTTCAGTGATTGAAATCTAATTTAATTTTGCTATCCTAAGTAAGCAACCGTAATCCTCACACACACTGGATTCTCTTTGTTATAAACAGAGACGAGCTTGTTCAATGCCCCTGCTGCGTTGCGTTTTAAAAAAAGTGTCTCCCTAAGCCTCCGCCTATCTGCTGTCCTCAGACCTTCTTTATATGATAAGCCAAATAGGACTAAGCCATTGCGTAGAGATACTGAAGTCCATTTGACTGAACGTCATTTTAAGATAAATGTCAGCAATTCGCTGTCTGTAGTAGCCTCGGAAAATTTGTTCCACATGTCCTCTTTTAGCACGGACAAGAGAGAGGAAGAAGGTTCTCATGCTTCATATCACAAAAAGTCAGCACTACACAGCGAAAACTGGTTTGAAATTCAATTTTGAAAGTAATCAATACACAAAAAGCTTAGATTGAAAAATTTGAACCTCACGTCTTGCTTCTTGCCATCCAACAGTCAGCTACATTCTCTGGGCTCTGCAGTTTGATATGTAAATTCACCAAATGTGATTCAAATTAATAATTCACAAGCATGTCATTAAGGTCAGATTTTACACCTGGTAAGTGGTTGTTGGGGAAGTTCACGTTATTGAGCTCTGTGTTGGAAATAAGAGCACTTCCCCCAGCAGGGTTGGAGTCTTGGAATGTGATCAGGATGCCATGAGAAATTAGTTTGCAACCATCTGCCTGATCTTGTCTCAATATGTTACAAATGTGCACAGAGGAAACAACATCGCTGGCCAAATAAATCCCAAATAATAACTGATGGCTATAGCGTATCTTAAAGTGAGCATAATTAACTTAACAACATTTACTTTACTACTCAGGTTTATGTTGATGTTGTGTGCATGGAGCTGTAGTAGGAGCCATACTCCTACAGTATATAAGGATTTGGAGGATGGTGTCTTTATTTATTTTTTTGTTATCTTGTAATGGTAAAAGGGAAAACATCCAGTTTGAAAATAAGTACTATATGTAAGCTAAGAAGACATCAGCTGGTGAAGATGCTGACTTTTTACTTGGGAGGTATCTTTAGCCTCAGTCACTTAGCACACTATCTATGTAGTCACCAAGTGCATATTTAAGACGACTCAAAGAGTCAATCAACGTCTTTTAATTAGCTAAAGCAAGCTAACTACAGTTATTATCTGATCAACAGTAAGTAAGAGGGGGTGGGGGTGGGGGGGCGGTGCTTGGTGAAACAAAAGATTTGTCCTTTTGACCAACTAACTTTAGAACTAACAGATACAAGCCTACATGTGGAGAAGAATAGCCAATTAGATTGAACCATGAAATTATAATGAAAAATAATCTCCAAAAGGAATTTGATAGAAATTAAGTTAGAGTGTGCGCCCCATTTGGCTGAGGCTTTGCAGCACCTGCGTCCCTTTGCTGCGTGTCATCCACTATCTGAAATAAAGGGAAAAAGCCCCCCCATTGGAACGCCCCCAAAAAAGAACTTTTAAACCCGACAATGACGTTTCATTGCTTCAGTGGATTAAAATGGATTTAATTTAATATCTTTGGTTTTGGATTTAGAAAATCAGAATTGGTTTGATTATAAGAGGATTAGAGTGAATGTGTTCATCTTTGTAGTAGAACCTTCTTTCGAGCCACATGCTGAGAAAGTCGATGGATTTCATTATTGAGTGCAGGTTTGAAACCCAAATACTGTACAGTACAGTATCATATTTTTTATATTGGTCTGATTAAAAGACCTTTTGATAAACTGTCCTCTTTCTCCCTTGCTTCATCATCTGTCTGCTTGCAGTAGCCTGGGTGTTGCAGTAGCCTGGTCTTAAATCCTTGAATAATATGCAAGGACTTTCGGTGATATGATGTGTGACCTCAGGCCAGTTTATAATTAAACCCCAACAGAAGCTGCCCTCCTGCATCGGTTTAAAGGTCATACATATGATGGGTGGAAAAGAGGAATGGTGAAAGAAATTGCAATATCCCACTGAGCAGGCTAACACAGCCGGTGACCTCCTTCTCCCTAGTGCACGTTTACTAGGGGTGTTTTTCTATTCAAGATCTACAGATCAGGTTTGCGCAAAATTCAGAACTGGCCTCCTTTCAATTCAAGAATTGGAATTTAAGTGAATTAACTCCGCCCCACAGTAAGTTGAATTGAAATTGGAATGACAGGAAGTGGAATTAAATTCATGGCAATACAGAAAATACCCACAGTCGCACAACAGAAAGAATGCGTTGAATCTCATACACATTCAGTGTTAGGAATGTTACTTAGGAAATGTAATTGCTTACTGTTATAAGTTACCCATTATGAATTTGGTTTGGATTACTTTATTTGGATGACTTTATAAATGCAAAGCAATTTCCTTTTAATTTGATTAAAATAAATGACTAATTGAATTAAAAATGTTACCATTTACAATACTTGGTTAAAGTAAAGCATTCTGGGAAATGGAGTCATGTTCCATCATGTGCCACACAATTACAATAAATCAAATGTAATTGTTTGTTCTGTGACTAGAGCTACAGCAACATTCATTGCTGGGGGGGAAAACATTTCATGTTAATGTAATCTGTACAAGAAGTACAAACTAATATCATTTATAGAATATGTAATGTAATCATAACTGACATATTGTAATTAAAGCTTCATTGTTAAACATTTCACTTACATTATGCATATGAATGTCTTTGAATTTTTATTGAATTGCAATTCTGCTTCCTTGGATTTAAATCAATTCAAATGCAATTCAAATTCAAGCATTGAAATTTAGGAATCATTCTCAATTCATGTACACAAGCCTGCTACAGATTCAAAACGGATTCATAGAATTCCAAATGTTGATTATTTTTTTTCCTTTTGTAATGGCTTGTACATGAGAAAAGTAACTACATTTACATTCTGTAAATCCTTTTTTTTAATTGAGAATCATTTTCGAATCAAAAATCAATTTTGAATCGAATCTTGAGCCTAAAAGTCAATATTGAATTAAACCGTGACAATTTGTAAATCTTGCATCCCTAACATTTACCACCAATTAAGATCTTTCAGAGAAGTGTTCAGTACTTGGCACTTATAGCTCAGGAAAGTGAAAGTGGTGTAAGGCAACAGAAAGCAGTTTTCTCTTAAATTAACTTTAAATGCATCTTGTTGATCTCAATTTTGACTGCTGTTGTTTTTTCTCATGTTTCAAAAGCTAATATTCATATTATGGACTTAAAAACTTGTAATTTAAATAGTTTTCAGATGGTTATCAAGATAAGTGGTTTAAGTTATTGTGTCTGAAAAGCCGCAGTATATGTGGGTTAATTTAGCATGGTTCTTCTGGCTTTAATGCAACCACTAACCACATGTGCAATATAAAACTTTCCACCCTATACTATATATACAGTATATATATATATTTATGTCATATTCATGTCAATTGTACTTTAAAACTTAAACATGCACATGTGAAACATACATTTCCTTGCCAATGTCTTTGCAGACGTCTGTTTACAGCCCGTTTACAGTTAAGACCATCAAGACCAGCAACTGCATGTGGGAACACAACCACAGGCGCAAACACCCAATGTAGTTTAAACAGAAGTGTGTGCATGGCCAATGTCCGTCCACCCATGTCCATATTTCAGTATATCAGAGCCTTAAAAATCACATGAAATTAACTTCTAGGGGGAAAAAAACGGAAAGCAAGGCATCTTCACTAGTGGGTGTAACAACTGTAATAAATCCAACCATTAAAGTCATCTCACAATGCCTCCATAATTTAACCCCTTATTGACTTGTTCCAACAGTAAATACATCACATTTAGTAAGTAATGATACCATTAGAACACGTTTAGATATTCAAACTTAAATTACTGTATGGTTCTTAGTTTATGGTGAGAATAAATAACATAGCTCAGTAACTAGCTTTTTTGTGTTTCTAGTGAAAAGAGCTACAGCAATTGTAGGTGCCGACGGTCCCAGTGGTAATCAACACTCAGGACATACATAATGTGACCCAGGGTTCTGCTGACCACAGTGTCACAACTAGTGTCCATGCATGAAAGACAAATCTATTACATTTGTTTGACTATTTAAAAAAATCTGCTAACACGGCACGGAAGACAGATTTTTTTGTGTCACATATATTTTACTGAGAGGTTGATACATTAATCACTAAATAACAAAGCAACTACTGAACAAACCAAGGCAAGCAGTAGACAGATACTCCGATACATGCATTCTTGCATAGAGGCTTATATAGATCTCTATGCCATTTCTCTTTGTTGAATAGCTTGTTAAAAAGCTAAGTAAGGTAGTTCTTCAGGCTCTGCGAGGTCTCTCCCTATCCTGGTAATCCATCATGCAGGAGGACAAGGGAAAATGGCCATGATTCCCTGAATTACCTCCAACACGCACGCACGCACGCACGCTGGCGCGCACACACACACACACACACACACACACACACACACAGAGTTCTCCTGAGTCATTAGCAGCCACCACACTCTCTCTGGAGGATGCCAGGTGGCACAGAGTGAGGGGAGGAAGTACAGGGAACACGGGAGAGAGTCTACAGAAAGAGAGAAACAACACAGACAACGGAGATAGAAAAAACCTGCATTTGGGCTTGTTCCAGACAAAGTGCACTGTCTTGCTAATTCTCACCCACTGACATTGTTGCTAACTGTTCTCCAATGAAAGTAGCTATCGTTAGCATTAGCTCCAAAATGTGTTGCTAGTTGCTGTAAAAAAAATAAAGTTGCTAAGTGGGTTTGAAAAAATTGCTAAATTTAGTGAGAATGTTGTCAAATTGGCAAAACTGTGATAGGATGACTCAGCGCGCTGTTTTCGTTTATATAGAGAGTTCAGGTGGTCACCTGTTTTTCGTGGACTCCATGTTGAATGCCAAAATTCATCTGAGTGCAATTGACATAGAGTAGGGAATAGTGGAAAAATTTAATAAATAATTTAAAAAATTAAATAAATCTCTGAAAAAAAGCCCAACTGTCAAATAGCTTTTGGTCTCGACCAAATCCGGGTGTCTTTATTATTTATATAATATTGGAGGGAAAGTGAAACACAGCTTGGATGGGGATATTGTCTGGCTTTCCACAAGTTTAGACAGCTAGCTAACGCTACGGCGACGTTTGCTAACGTTAGCGCAACAGCGTTAGCTTAGTCTGCTAGGTAAATATTACAACTGCCTTTGGAGTTTCCTACGTATATCTGCGTCCATGTTGTCAACATAAGACCTGTGGCGTTAGTTCTCCTTTTGTACCATAACTTTAATTAATGAAATATTAAGCTTTGCTCCTACGAGATGGGTGTTTTCTTGTTATGTTACACACAAAGCTAATTGGCTATAGTTAGCCTGTATGTATGCTAGCGGACATTAGAAAGGTAAACATTGCTAAGAGAGTTATTAGGTGTCACTCACTACAATAGGCATATTTTAGAGGCCTATTTACGATATAGAAGGTAAATATACACTGGGATATTTACATAAGGGAATTTTACATATTGACAAACACTGATAATAGCATGTACGTGCCTGTTTATATATGAAAATAAAGCAATTTATTTCAAAATAGCATATTCGCCCCATAGGGTTACACTGTAGAGTCATCTGAAGATGGTATCCAATATGGCGCCTATGATTTGAGTTGGCCAAACTCTCTATATAAACGGTGCTGGGATGACTATTATTGCCTCTTTTTTTTAACTGCTCTGTCACCAGCAGTTGTTTTTAGATGAGCACTGTGTTTCTAGTGGCAACCACTAGGGCAGTGTCAGAGCAGGTACATTTTAACTGAGATTGTTACATCCATAGATATGGAACATGGGTCTGTTCGGTCCTTCTGGTAAAGCAGTTAGGTGCTGCACAGCTGACAAACATACTTGTTACCTATAGGTAAATAGTAAACAGTACCCTAGTAAGACGGCGGACAGTTCCCATTAGATATGATGTCATGTCATATCTATTGTTCTATATCTATCTATGATGATGATTTTAATCTTTTGACTTTTACTCTTGTGGACTATATATGCATGTTGACTAAATAATTAATGTGCTGTACTTTATATGAGGACTTAGGGGATTTAACAAGGTTCATGTTTTTACATTTGATCTGGAAAGTTTTGGTTTCACACTGCAGTTATGCAAGCGCACTAAAGAAGAACAAAACTATGTCCTGTCGTCATCATATATGTGAGCCGTGTCTCCTGCCAGTTGTAAATGATTGGTTTGTAGACGGGCTTCGCCGTCCTCTTGTATCCTCTTTGTGTCACTGAGTTTTTCCAACTGACTGCTGCCCATGCAGCTCTTTTTATTCTGTTGAGTTGTTAAAAAGCAAGACATGGGAACTTTATTTGGTTTTAAGGAGCTGCAGCATTTATTGAGAGACAAACTGGAACCTACACTCACTTTGTCTGACCAGCTTCCACTGGTTTGTGGGTGGCTAACAACCTATTGTCAGGTGTGGTTAATGTAATGGCAACTGTATACTGGAAACCGACATAAGGAAACTTTGAAGCCAATTGCAAAGTCCATTGTTATTTAGAAGACACCACAATTGTAGAGTTGTTAAGGTTTAAGTCAAGATTTCTTTCATTTGAGAGTATTTGCACATTGTTAGTGCTTCTGTACTCCGTAATTCAATGTGAGGTTTCATGTTTCAGATGCAGCAGCTTTAAACACAAAACACGGTGGTAGACCTGTAGAGTGGGGTAGAGGGGGCTGATGGAAAGTGGTTCACCAAAAGTCAATCAAAAGCGATAAAGGAAAAAATAGATTCAAGCAGTGAAAGAGATCAGCAAAATTAGAAGTTCACAGGCTAAAGGCTGATTTAAAGTAGTATGTAGCCTACTCAGAACCTACGCCGTAGCCTACGTTAGTGGCCTACGCCATTGTGGTGATTTAGAATTGTGGGCTGGTGTGGTTGCTTAAAAAGCAGAGCCGGTACGTAGTGTGTGTCTGTGTGCATGGGGACAGTGTGGAGCGAGTGAAAGAGTGAAGGGGATTAACTTCAGAGTGAGTACAGAATCAGTGGTGGAGACTAAAAAACAAAGTGATCCCCTGTGCTTACTGACCATTTAGCAAAAAAAGTTAACCCTCTCCTCGATTACATGTTGTTCACAGGCAAGGAGCACTTGGAAATGAGTAGCAGGAAATGTGACATTAACAAGTCACAGCCAAGCAGACCAATGAAAGCAGTCGCCGGAACATGAAGTTACATTTCTGGGGAGGTATTTATGCGTACCTAGCGTAGATTCAACACAGAACCATAAAGCAATATGCAGGTTAATTAAAGTGTTAACAGTTGTCATTTACGGTCAGCTAGAGTCAGGAAAGCCCGATAAAATGTGAGTTTAAAATTACGAGAAAAGCAGAAGAAGAAGCACATAGCAGATGATCTGTACTATAGAAAAGAAATGGTTTTGCTGGGGACGTGATATGCCCATAACTATTTCTATTTAATACCATAACCCTGAAGAGAAAAAGATGTAGACTTACTGAAAAAAGAGACAGAATGATGTCTTTCACAGAGCGAAGTTCATGCTCTTCTCTCCTAACACGGTACAATCACTGTCTTTGTTTCAATTTTCATAAGGAAGCTTTTGCTATGCCACAGCTCTCAGAGCTTTCCCCCGCTGAGACCTTGAAGAAAACAATATCATGTCAATTTGTCAAATCAATATTTATTATGTAGTAGCTGCTATCGACACACAGATCGCCTTACAGATTTAATATGGTAGTTCATCTCTGCTCATATTCTCCTGGGTTCCCTCATCAAAATGTCAAATGCCTTTTCTCTTTTCACAGAGATACTTTGACTGCTGGGCTGCTGACAGAAAGACAAAGATAAACAAGTTGAAGGTCAGTCAGCTCAGAAGGATGGTTCTATATTGTCCGGTATAACTCTTGCAATCATAATACATCCCATGGCCCATCATGCAGACGCTACATTACTGATCACTTAAACTAGGGCTGCACGATTATTTTGATCAATATTGTAATCACGATTATTATCACGATAATTTGTTGATTTTAACCAAACAACTTGTATTGTCACATAGGCAATTTATAACTGCTTTCACATCCACATTATGCTACATTCTTCTTATGTTGAAGTTGTATGTTACAGATATACAGCTGCAACACATGTAAATGAAAATTAGCTATCTGAAATAAATAGCGTAGTATATATATATATTTTTAAAATGTATCTCTGAGAAAGCTCCTTCACTTGTTTTCAACAATAACTGATTAAAAGAGCTAGGGAGAGAGGGACTGCAATGGACGTACTCACAGAGAGACGGCTGACTCATTATGAATGGGTCCAGCACGGGTTGAACGGCGGGTCAGTGAAGTTACACACGTCATGTGTATGAAATGTCTGTATCGTCACTGCGCTGCATTTCTCTGAACAATGATATTCTGGCCATGGGTCACATCTCTGGCCCAGGTCCAGCAGGCTCCATCTCACACGCTATTACTCTACGAACTGAAGTTAGTTGCATTCAATAACTTCTTCTGTGTTTTTTTGCCGTGGCGGCCGCGATAGCAGAGTTATCAGTTGAAATACTGGTACAAATACAGGTTTGCCTCTCATGGTTAACAATATACAGCTTTGTTAATAACTATTAAAACTGTGTGGCGGGGCTGCCCCGAGAGTAAGAGGAGAGAGAGTAGAGGAGAGATCCAACACAGGCACGGCTTTACAAAAGAAATGGGTCATGTAACTAAATGACCCATTAAAACTAAAATATTACTCGCACCCTAGAGCCCTGTGAGCTAACAGACACTAACTAACACCAACTAGCACTGGTCACTGCTGTTGTCTGAAAAACAACAGACGGGACAAAATGTTGCGTTTACTGGTAAACTGGTAAACTTTGAGACTGACGTACAGTGGGTACGGAAAGTATTCAGACCCCTTTAAATTTTTCACTCTTTGTTTCATTGCAGCCTTTTTCCAAAAATCAAAAAAGTTCATTTTATTTCTCAGTAATGTACACTCAGCAACCCATCTTGACAGAAAAAAACAGAAATTTAGAAATTTTTGCATATTTATTAAAAAACAAAAACTGAAATATCACATGGTCATAAGTATTCAGACCCTTTGTTCAGTATTTAGTAGAAGTACCCTTTTGATCTAATACAGCCATGAGTCGTTTTGGGAAAGATGCAACAAGTTTCTCACATCTGGATTTGGGTATCCTCTGCCATTCCTCCTTGCAGATCCTCTCCAGTTCTGTCAGGTTGGATGGTAAACGTTGGTGGACAGTCATTTTCAGGTCTCTCCAGAGATGCTCAATTGGGTTTAAGTCAGGGCTCTGGCTGGGCCATTCAAGAACAGCCACAGAGTTGTTGTGAAGCCACTCCTTCGTTATTTTAGCGGTGTGCTTAGGGTCATTGTCTTGTTGGAAGGTAAACCTTCGGCCCAGTCTGAGGTCCAGAGCACTCTGGAAAAGGTTTTCGTCCAGGATATCCCTGTACTTGGCCGCATTCATCTTTCCCTCGATTGCAACCAGTCGTCCTGTCCCTGCAGCTGAAAAACACCCCCACAGCATGATGCTGCCACCACCATGCTTCACTGTTGAGACTGTATTGGACAGGTGATGAGCAGTGCCAGGTTTTCTCCACACATACCGCTTAGAATTAAGGCCAAAAGTTCTATCTTGGTCTCATCAGACCAGAGGATTTTATTTATCACCATCTTGGAGTCCTTCAGGTGTTTTTTAGCAAACTCCATGCGGGCTTTCATGTGTCTTGCACTGAGGAGAGGCTTCCTTCGGGCCACTCTGCCATAAAGCCCCGACTGGTGGATTGCTGCAGTGATGGTTGACTTACTACAACTTTCTCCCATCTCCCGACTGCATCTCTGGAGCTTAGCCACAGTGACCATTGGGTTCTTCTTTGCCTCTCTCACCAAGGCTCTTCTCCCCCCGATAGCTCAGTTTGGCCGGACGGCCAGCTCTAGGAAGGGTTCTGGTCGTCCCAAACGTCTTCCATTTGAGGATTATGGAGGCCACTGTGCTCTTAGGAACCTTAAGTGCAGCAGAAATTTTTTTTGTAACCTTGACCAGATCTGTGCCTTGCCACAATTCTGTCTCTGAGCTCTTCAGGCAGTTCCTTTGACCTCATGATTGTCATTTGCTCTGACATGCACTGTGAGCTGTAAGGTCTTATATAGACAGGTGTGTGGCTTTCCTAATCAAGTCCAATCAGTATAATCAAACACAGCTGGACTCCAATGAAGGTGTAGAACCATCTCAAGGATGATCAGAAGAAATAGACAGCACCTGAGTTACATATGAGGGTCACGGCAAAGGGTCTGAATACTTATGACCATGTGATATTTCAGTTTTTGTTTTTTAATAAATATGCAAAAATTTCTAAATTTCTGTTTTTTTCTGTCAAGATGGGTTGCTGAGTGTACATTACTGAGAAATAAAATGAACATTTTTGATTTTTGGAAAAAGGCTGCAATGAAACAAAGAGTGAAAAATTTAAAGGGGTCTGAATACTTTCCGTACCCACTGTATAACCAACTGCTATCTGTTGAATTTTCCTCCCGTTACTCTGTCCTCTGTGACTGTCTACATCTAGAAACTAAGCTGCGTGATGCAGGGAACAACTCTGACTGGCACATGATCAGACAGTGGTTTACGGGGCGGTAGGTTGGCTTTGCAAAAAACCCGGAGTGTTCTATGAAATGACGCATTTAAAATAAATCGCTCGATCACGCAAATTTTCAATCAAAAACCCAGGTCAGCCAACATTATTTGGAGGAGAAAGCAAACAGCAAAATCATTATCTAAACTGTCCATTGTAAACATCCATCATAGTTAACAGACAGTTAACATTCCTGGGTCAACTTTGACCTACTGGGCTTGCTGCAGTCTTCTCGTGCAATTACTGAAGGAATAATCAAGGGGGCGTAACTTCTATGGTGCCATTACAAAGTACTCACCAGCTGTTAGCATTCCATTAACCGTCATTCATTTTGGCACCACTTTGAAAGCGAATAACTTTCCATCTGAAGCGTTTAAAAACTTAAGTTGTCCATTGTTTATTTCTAAAGAAACACAACAATGTATAAAAGGATCCATTAGCTTATACCTCTTGTTATGGCTCCGTAGTGGGCGGTTTTGTAAAAATAGGCTACCAATTGTTTCATAACCAAGCGACTTACTGTCGCATAGTTGACAAATTACCATATCGTCAGAAGAAGCATGCAGACAGTTTTGACTTACATTAGCGGTTTAGGTTTAATTACTAATGGTAACTAGCATTTTAGTTAGCAATAATTAGCCTATGCCTATTTTTTTCCCCTAACATATACCTACGCTCTCCGTCTCTGCAAGATTCGCAATGATTGCGATTTCTCTCGGCACAGCTACCAGACATCTACGTCGGCAAGCTCAGTTGGAGGCTGCGCAGTAATGCTCAGCAGTCACCAGAAAAGTGCTTCTAATATCCTTCACTGATCTCTGTCCAGAGCAACGGGGTCTGTTGGTCCATTTCTTTAACTGTCTATGGGAATTATAGGAAACATTTCTGGCTCACTTTCAGCTTTACCTTCAAATTAAAGGGATTTTCAAAATAAAACAAAGGGCGCTGGCGCACAAAGTTGCTTGTGGAGTTTGATAAAATGTTTGTTTTAGTTTTGTGGCTTGTTGTCATCAGGGTTACAACTTTTCGGACTTAAAACCACTTGACCTCTCATGTTTTTTGCAAAGTAAAGCTACTGTATTTTGTAGTGTCCCCAGATGTCAATGATTACCTTGGTAAATGCCAATTATGGCCAAAACTACAAAGTAATGTAAGTAAAGTAAGATGTAAATGATAAATGTAAGAAAAGGTATACAATATCTTAGCAAAACACTGTCTGGGGTTTATGACATTATCACACGGTCAAACAAACATTTCCGTCAAAAGAAAATAAAATCACAGTAGATAGTTCCACATGTTATTGGTACAAATGCATGGGACAAACTGCACTTGCTCATTGTGTACTCATAAGCCTCATCTGGCATGCTGACGCACAACACTATCACACAGATGAGATGCTGTGGTTTGCAGAACTTATGTGCTCAAGAACTGGGACACACACACACACACACACACACACACACACACACACACACACATCCTCTCAAAAAAAAGCAACAGTGCTGACTGACTAAGGTTTAAGAAGAAAGGAGAGAAAGAAGTGCTCCTCTAATGACAGAAAGAATTGAAAGTTACAGGATGTCTCACTTATACCCATCTTGCTTTGAAATCAAACTGCACAGCCATTAGAAGCAAACGACAATAAATGGGAGCTTTTTGAGGCAATGTCCTTAACAACTTACGACTAAAACAATTTTTTTCCCATTCCACTTCTGAGCTTTATGGCTCACCACAGACTGTTTTACACAATATATTTTACAAAATATTATGATAAAATGCTCCTGGCCTTTATAAGAAGTTTTTTGCGGGTTGCAGAATATTATAATTGTCTGAGTTGTCTCTCCCTTTTGACATATAAAGCATAACCCTCACTGAAACGCTCGCTGTGTTTTTTATGTTTAGTTAACCTCTCTCTCTAAGGCCTCTTACCTGAGATTAGCATTTGTGTCATATCCAAACTGTGTCTAGCCATTATTACATCCACACCTCCACATTAATATTGATTTCCTGTACCCACACTGAAATCAGATTGCTGCTCATGTCTCCTCGACAAACAGTATCATTTAAATCCTTTAAGGAGATGGTTCGCACTGAGGACATGGAGTTATTATGAACAGTGCATAAAACATAGTCAAGGACATGCCAGATTCATGCAGGATGTTATTGTTAAAGGCATACTAAAATAAAAAATGCTTTTATATCTTAGGCCGTATTCAGAGAGACATCAGCACTGTTTAAAAAACGCAGCCTCCTCATTCATTTCTATGAAGCCACTATATTGAAGCAGCAGGGGTGCCAACGCAAGAGACAAAAAAACAGCGTCATTGGCAAAAGAAATCTGGCTCAACTTTTGCTGCAATACAATGTAGCATTATTTGTCAAGGCAATATGTTGGCCAATCAAATACACATTACTGATAGACTTTATAACATGAAGGTTATTATAATGTTTTCCTCACAATCCTCAGAACAGAGGATAAAAATTACTAATTTAAAGTGCCCACATTATGCAAAAAATCACTTTTTCTGGGATTTGGGGTGTTATTCTGTGTCTCTGGTGCTTCCACACGCGGACAAACTTTTGAGTAAGATACGGGTTTCTGAATGTCCTCTGCCTTCAGTCTCCGGATGAGCTGTTCAAAATCTGCACGGCTTTCTACGTCACTAGCCGAAATGACGTGGCTAACCATAGCACATGCTAGCGCTAGCATGGTAGCTTGTTCTCAAAGGCAAAACACTGCTACAACACACACAAGTTCACCATAATCTACAAAAGAACTACTTACATGTCCCTGTTCTGAAGGTATTCCACAAGTGCGCATTTGTTTAGAAGAAATCTCCCAGCTAATCCTACCTTGTACTGACCAAAGTTGGAGAAAAAGTTATCTAGCAGATATGATTTTACCTAGCTACTGCGCATGTGCGACTCCCAACAAAGATAGTATAGAAGTAAGATGTCTCACTCTGTAGCTAAAACAGAGACCTAAACACACAGGGTGAAAAGAGGATCTGCAGCAATGTGCAGTACAACGAATATATGGTGTTTTTTGAAAATCATGTAAACCTATTCTGGTACAACCTCAAAATACAATTATGAACCTGAAAATGAGCATAGTATGGGTGCTTTAAGTTATTTGTCAAAATTCCTGTCTCATAACATTATAAGCCACTGTGCAGTGTTTTGGCAAAGGGACAAACATCCAAACTCCACACATAAAATCTCTACCTGGCCTCAAGGTTTGAACCCAGATCCACTTTGCTGTGAGCAACAGTGCTAACCACTATATCATCATGTCCAGACCACCAACATTTTAAATAAGATGCACATTTGTGAGGCAATCCAACAGCTATGATTTATTTGATCAAATACAATGGCCCAACTGGAAAATAGTCTGTATTTATTTTGTTTACAAACTACATGCAACTGTCTGTTGCATGTGCCTTTCGCACAAGCACAAATGCAAATGTTATTTTACACTGTGTGGCTCTGAGTGGAGGTGGGAAAAAAAGGAAAAGATTTGAGGGACTTAAAACCCTGACAACATGCTATAAAGGTGAGATATTACACACACCCTCAAACATTCACACACAGAGACGGTTTAAATGAAGGATCATTCCAGAGCTATTAATTAATGCAATGTAGCCTCCAAAACACAGAAGCTATTGGTAAACATCTGATATAATATTGAGCCAAAAGAATGTAATAACACATTCTTGAGCCCTATTTATGTATCAAATATAAAATGATACATACAAGATGATCTAGATATACATGTATCTCTTACTGAAATGTTGCTTCAGTGTGTATACATTCACTGTTTCGAGTGTGTGCATTATATGGCATCCAAACCTGCCTAAGAAAAGCTCTTCTATACATTAAATATTGTTTTTGTGTCAATAACTCCACATTTTATGTTTGTACATCTTGTAGTGTTTACTCTGGGGTCTATAAGGAGTGTTGTGCATTTATTTTGTGTGCCAGCTGCAGCTCTTCCATTTGAGACAATATAAAGTTGTCTAGAACTTTAACTGGGTATAAAAGTGAGACAAGACTCCATCTAGTAAAATGCATCACATACTGTATTGTGTAGTATAATGTGTGAGTAGGGGCCATATTTATCTTTTCCTTCTTTTGCTTTCTCAACAGCTTGGTGTTAACGGACGCATGGTTGAAGTGGATGCTGACGGACAAAAGACACGTTAAATTATGCATCACTAAAATGCTGAAATGTCAATTTGCTATTGCACCATGCCTCAAATTACAAATGTGCACTGTATCCACGTAAACATGCACCTAATGTTTTGCATTTTTATTGCAAGGAGCATCAGCACTTTAAAAAGATGCAGGTGAATATGCTTGTGTCTTGTCAAATGGGTTTGACAGGTCTTCTGTGATTTATCAATCATTATTGTGGCTAAGAGTTTAAGCTACGCTTTTAGGATTTTAATCTAAAAATAACATTTGAAGAAAGGAACACATGCTAAACACTAACAGCTATTCTTCCTCTGGCCATTGAGGTTGTTTGATTTTGATGTATTTAAGTTTAACAACTCCATCTTAAAAGAATGGTAAAGAGGGCAAGATAGACAATTTAATTAGTATCTATCCTAAACTTTCTAGTATTATATGGTAAATATCTTCACCAGTGATTGATTAATGTTGTATAAAATTAAGGTCTAAAGAGTTGTTTTAGTTGTTTTCTTTTATTGTGTATATAGCTGTAGGCATGACACAATAATAAATTAAACAATATCTACTACCTGTCTACTACTCGTTTATAAAGGGTAAAAAAGTCAGATAACCATTTTAGGAGTTTTGGGACTACAAGGTCACGCTGTTTGTTATCTCACTACGATCCACCGTAATAGTGTTAATGGATATGTGGGCCTAAAGTCATGTCTAGACATCCCACATGCTACTTCTAGGAGAGGAGAGGAGAGGAGTTTGCAGCTAAATCTATAATTCATCACAGCCGAGGCTACTGCAACCACATCAAGTACTTTGCATCTGGGGCTCAATGGGGTCTAAGTGTACCGAGTGAACGAGAACATTATTTTACTGTACAGTTCCTACAAAACAGCAACAACGCTCCAGCAAACACTGAAACATAAAAGTTGAAGAGGGTGCAGGGAGGAGGAAAGAAACAGAGTTGTTCCTCATCAGATATATGTGCATTACCCATACATGGGCTAGAGTGGTGGTTAAAGGGAAAGAGAGAGAAACAGAGACCGAGGGAGAGAAAAACTAAGAGGTCTAAATATCTCACCCAGGTTGCACCCTTTCAAAGTAGATAAGAAAATAATGAATGATATAATTAAATAGGCTTTGTTGCATCTTTCACCTGAATAGGTACTGCTAATACCGACTAAAGATAAAGAGTACTATGGATTGAATATTCTATGCTGGTGGCTGAATTTATTGCAGTCTTTCTGTTTATCAAAACGCACCATATGGCAGCGTCCTTATACTATCCACTGGCTTCTGATCTACTGATCTGGAACAGAAAACATTTATGCAAAATTGATAACAGCTTTTCAGAGAGATTCCTATTGTTCCTATTGGTTAATCTACAAATGCAGATGCACGTTTCTTCGGTAACAGTTCTGTTTAGTATAGCCAATGGCTCAGGGGTGCAGCAGCAGCTAATTAAAGGCTGAACTATTAGATAATCTTTATGTCATTCATCTATAAACTGTGCGTATAGGAATTTTGCTTCGTAAAAACTGCTGCCATCTGAACAAGGACACACAGGAGGCGGAGTGAATGCTGCAGACCAGCCGGTATATTAGCATTTTGCTAATCCTATCTCAAAGGGCTTTACAAAGGAAACAGAACAGTCATTCTTATTGGATTGCCGCTATATAAACGCATGCCATTGGGATGAAATAAATGATAAGTACTCGTACAGGTCACTATATGAAGCTGTATGTATGACTGTATGCCCATGCTCATCTGATGGGCAGGGCTGGACAGAGAGAGGAGAGGGAGAGCTGCAGAAAGAGGTCTTATTCTACTTCAAATTTGAAAAGCTTCAGCTTTAAATATTGTGATTAATGTCTATTTTTTTTAAGTAATTGTTGGCATTTTGCCAACAGTTTGCTCAGAAGTTAAGTTATGTTGTGCTATTAGCGGCTATTGTAGCCTCAAGCTGCTAGCCTAAAGCAGAGTTGAGGAGCAGGCTACAGAGGTTTGGTAGGTTCACTTCTTTCTAATTTGACATCCCCAAATTTGTTTTTCATTGTTGTCTTGAGCCTCAACTGACACTGACTAAAGTTACAAAACTTGAGACAATTTATCAGACATACACATATATACATATGCTGTAGTACTCCTGAACACCTGTAAACAGACTTACAGGAGAGTTTCCCTTTAAAAACCTTGATAGATATTTTAAAGACCAAAACATTTATTGCCTAATCAATAAAGAAAATGACTGCTACAGCCCTAACTGATAGACTGTATTGCAAGTGTGAGACAAATGATACTAGTTGTCGAGCCAATATTCATGTTCATTTTGCACCACCATACTGTAGCACAGCATTCCAATCGCTCCAGCATGACATCACTGATCAGATAGCAACAGTCACTTCTAACAGAGTTGGCTTCTATTCTGAAATAAAAACTTTTGGCTTAAACTAAAAGGCATAAAGAGCCAAAGAAATGAAAAGCTGTGTATGAATTTGGATAAACTCCTTTACAGGAGCATTTCTGGCATTATATGAGCCTGGTCTTTTGAAATGTGATCATCAAAAGACATCTAAGGTGGGTGCATCCCAGATGAACTACGTGGTCCTCCTCAACATGACCTTTACCATAAGAAATACAGACAGAAACACACAGAACTTAATCCATCCTGATCCTATTATGTCCACTCAGTGCCGAACACTGCTGAAGCTGAGGTGTACACATGAATACATTCCTTCCTCTACAACACAACCCAAGACTCTCGACAGATGCAGAGGAGTTACAGAACAGTCAGAGTGTGATGGTATGGGGGCTTGGGGGTTGACATAAAGAAAAAGGAAGTAGCAGGTCTTGGTGGATTAGTAGAACAAGTGGTCCGCAGAAGCTTATTGTGTGAGTTGAAAGCAGGTTTTGTCCTCTCCATTTTCTGCTGGTGCAAAAATACCAAGAACATAGATAGACTACTTTCAAAGCACATCACAATATTAAGAGTTACAGCCTAAGCAGCATAGATTGCTTTTCAGAATATGCACATCTTGTTTAATGTTTTAGGCAGAAAGGTTTCAGGAGAGAGCCAAACCCTGCCACCAGATATCGAGTGGTGGAAAGTTTAAGTACATTTACTAAAGGAATGTTTTTTATAAACTTTTTGTCTTCTGACCTCTTCCAAAAGAAAGCAGTGTTGGGGCCCGTTGTCCTGTTTCAGATTTCTATGAGTTGTTAGCAGTTTCACCAAAAAGACATTTCCTTTCTTAACTTCTCTGATTATTTTATTTTAATAACTGTCAAGGTCCAAAGACGTAAAAATATCCAATATGTCTCAAAAAGTTTAGAAATAAAGTGCAAATACAAATTTGTAAACTTAATTTATTTATTAAATTTCTTTCCCATGAATCACTGCAAGAGCCCTCGGATTTATCTTGTGACCTTTTGGAGGGGCCAGAACCATAGGTTAGAAAGCAATAGATTACAATACTAATTACTAAAACATTGAAGAATCTGTATTAACAATCTAATAATGTCATAATATAACAACGACCACTACTTGCACTTTTAATAACTTAAGTATATTTTTTTGATAATAATCTATTTTTACTTGAAATAGAGTATTTTTACATTGCTGTATTAGTACGTTTTCTAAAGTAAGAGATCTGTGTACACTTCTTCCACCACTGCAGATATCAGTGAAGAAATATTAGGCTCTGTGACTTTTGCCTTATAGACTCCCCCTAAAACTGCAGTGTATTAGATGTTAAAAATCAATAATGATATGTAGCTTGGGATCAGCCTTAAACTCACATAAAAATCTTTTATGTGAGTTCCCTCCCCCTCTATCAGCTGTTTCTTTCAGTTTGTTCTGTCCCTCTCTCTGGGCTTTTCTCCAGTTTACATGATGAGCTGGTGGCCAACAAAACAAACATTGGCCCCTGTCCTCGGCAGGCTGAGAGGACACGGAGCAGCAGGGCAGAACAGCAAGGTTGCTATATAACTTTCTGCATGATCCCTCTGCAACGCCTACTCACCGTACCTCACTAGCAACACCACTTTGCAGAGTGAGATGATAGCTGCTTAAAAATGTCCGGTTGAGGCAAAACAAGGACGGCAGGATGGTGCAGCAAGCCTTCAACCTGAAGCAAGGCAGTTTGCGCTGCTCTTTAGTAGCTGAGATTGTGATGTGACCTCTGACCTGTGCCTTTATTTATAAATTAATATTATTGTATAATTTCCTGGCACACACAACAAACAAAACAAAATTAATAGGCAACTACTATGCCAATTGAATTATTTAAGCCATGTTTTTATGGAGCTAGAACAGTGACAGTACCCAGTGGTATTGAAAATAAAATTTGGCATTGAAACTGTGAAAAATGTGGAGCTGATATATAACACACACACACACACACACATCAACAAGTAATAATCTCACAAACCTATTATTTCATTTTGACATTTGTTTGCATCATGGTTTTTAATGTCAATCTAAACTTTTTAGTTGTTTTTTGTTTACGCTTGAGATCATATATCGCAATCAACTCTCTCGCCCCACGCAGTTCAAAGTACGTATTACGTCAAGATTTTTACAATGTCACTGGTTTTCAGTTTCAACTTTCTGTCACTGTTTTGGCGTAGGGGGGAGGGGCCTGAGGGGAGGGACAAAGAGGCCGTGGGTTCTGGGTAATTTACATAGGAAACTGTAGAGAGACTGCACCGCCACAGGAATCCTCACCGATGTGGTAAAACCGCATATCTGCAATGTCTTCCTCAAGTTTACTTGAAACCTCCAAATCTCAAGTAAGTCTGTTTATCTCTGCCATTTTTTTTCACAAAGAAGCAGGCTGGTTTAGTGTTAACTTTTAATGTAGGCCTAAATTGTGCTGTTAGCAGAGATTAGCATTGTTCTCTTAATTCAGCACACATCAGCTAACTTGTGGCTAATTGTAGCTAAGTATCCCGCCGGGGATGTCAATCCATCTTCTATACTCTAGTATGCTCAATTTTGTTTAGTAAGACTTTAAACATTGTCCAAAAGTGACAATCATCACTTTTCTATACATAATCATGACATTATAACCAGCTCTCTTCACCAGCTCCTGTTAGTAACTCCTGTACAGTATATTGAGCAGCTTGTCTGTAAAATGGCTCGGCCACTAGCCAGTTTAATAACATGATTGGAGGATAATGGGAGGAGCTGGGGTCAGTGGGAGATTTGTCTCACATCTTTGGTTGTGCTTTTTTTTTTTAAATCTCCAAAGGGCTTTTCTTTCCACAATATGACTGTTGTGACTCTAAGGACATGACAGTCATTATCTGTTAGCAAGGATGAGACTTGAAGGGATAAATTATCGAGACTTCCACTCATTTAACAGTTGAGCAAACACGATAGAAAAGTGCTCTCGGAAAGTGGCGCCAGGTGTAAAGGTGTAATCGCCCATCAGGACTTCTTGTCATCAAAATCCCTCCTCTGATGCTTTGATTCGACTCCTCTCAATCTCCATGTGTCCCGCCTTGGCTGCACAATTAATCTGATTATCAAAGTATCAAGATCGCAATATGGAATAGTGCAATATCCATATTGCAGGGGCACAATATTTGTTAAAGGCAAAATACCAAACTAATGGGCACCCGGGTAGCTCAGTTATAGAGGTTTAGTCCTCCGGGTTCAACTCCAACCTGCAGCCCTTTGCTGCATGTCATTCCCCCTCTCTCTCCCCTTCATGTCTTTATCTGTCTTGTCAAAAATAAAGGCTGAAAATACCAACAAAAATAATCTAAAAAACACCAAAATGTTAAACCATTCTGAATGTAGAAGTGCTGCAGAGGCGTCCCAGCCTACAAATTGTATTTTACACACTAAAATAAAAAAAATCTTTGTTTTGTACAGATCCTTGCAAAAAATCACATTATAATCACTTTACTTTCTATTATTTTAATAATTTTCACTGAAAATTAGAATAATGATACAAAAATGATCATTCCCTTCAATATTGTGAATGATATTGCAATCGCAAAACAATCGCAATAAGATATTTTCCTAATATTGTGCAACCCTAGTCCTGACTGACCTCTCTGAAGGAAATCCAGGTAGGTTTGAGGATTTAAGTGCACAAACCTCAATAAAAAGATAATTGGATATTTTCTACCACATGGCCCTTCTAAAAATCACTGAAGTGTGATCAGCTGTCAACATAATTAGCAAAAAAACGCCACTACAGGTGGCATCAACATCTTCGGATAAGTTATAAAACGTACTAACTATTCAGACTAATCAGAAGGAAGCATTTGTCTAGAGCTTAATTCTAATAAAAATGGTATAAAGGAGCAGCAGCAATGCTCAGGTTTGTAGCTAATTGCAATATGACACAATGATAATATTGATTAGCAGCTGCTGAATGAAAAATGTATAACCTCAAGATGTCCTTCCTTACCAATTAGTATGACATTTAAATTTCAAGCAACCCCCCTCCCCCCAATTTTTTTTCCCTTAAGCAGTTGCTGATGCGCTTTTTAGAAACAGTTTGTAAGACTTTTAAAGTGGGCCACTTTCAGCAGGCATTGTTACATGTAGTGGAAGTAAAGCAGAACCTCCAGCTGTAGTAGTTAGTAGTATATATACAGTATGTATGTGTGTATATATCTACAGTATATATATATATACAGTATATAGTAGTTGAATGAACTCCACTACACAATGCAAGAGTTATATATCTGGTTTTAAGAATCTCAACAAGTTCAAATGCATTTAAAAATACACACAAGTAATTTCCACTTCAAACAAAGCCCTCTGTGAACCTCTAAATCAAGGAGTGGAGTACACTTTGAGCCAGGCAGTGGATCAGTATCTGTTTGTGCAGGTGAAAGAGTTGAAGATGTAACAGCAGCTCTGCTGACATCGCTGTCGACTGTAAAATCAGATTACCTGGTGGTGTGACATTTGTGGGTAGAACACAAGCTACGCAGTCTGGGGCAGCTTGCCTAATGACTGAACTGTTCTTCAACTGGAGGACTGAGGATTTAACCTCCTGTGCCAAAAGTGTACACTGCAAACCAGTCCTTGACTTTCTGGAAGAGGGACAAGATCACCAAGAGAATTGTCTTACATAGTTCCTCCAAACTACCATGTTTTATATCAGTATTTAACATGAGAAGGGAAAGTGTCTTGCAAAATCAGTAACATATTTTTAAAAATCGGTTTGTATGTTAGGATGTATGTGTTTAATGTGTTCATTAGTTTTATTATTATATTTTATTGATTGGTATTTTTTTCTATTTTATTCTCTGGTTTTAATTGCACTGTTTTAATGTTGTTTTCCCCATGTAAAACACTTGACAATCTGCTTTAAAAGGTCCTAAATAAATAAAAGTTATAATATATTATCATTATTTTCACTTTTGTAGAACCATCCGTAGATCAGATTGATCAGTGTGCGAAACAATGAAATGCAACACCAGTCATTAATCTGATTAAAACTAGATGGCATGTACTGAGACCTCTGAGTGAGCCAAACCTCGAGATGAAACCGAAGAAAACTGAGAGTATATACAGTCATGTAGCAGTGGTGAAAATTTCATTAAAGGATGAGCCAAGCCCATTCTTAAAAAAAATAAAACAAAAGGGAAGGGGAGGTTAAAAAATGTTCCTTATGTTGTGTGCGTGTGTGCGTGCGCGCGTGTGTGTGTGAGAGTGTAAAAACGAGGGAGTAAGACACTGGAACATTGCCACATCAAAAGCAGAGCACAGCAGGGCAGGCGGAACCAAAGGTCTGTTTCACAGGGGGAAGGATTAAGGCGTTGAGCAAGGCCCACAGGGTAGAAAAAGGTCAGAAAGCAGAGCTCATTACCCATAATGTGGAAGAAGTTGTCTCTTCCAACACAGTGTGAAAGACTGACACACAATCTCACAACATTGCTTAGAAAATCAAGCTCCTTGTGCTTTGGCTAAACTGAGTGCAGTGAAAGCAAATGAGTTGCTGATTTTTGCTGCAGTTGTGTTTTTTCTTATCAGAAAACAGTCGATGAAGACTAGTCTGTAATGAGACAAGAGCAAGGGCAGCCTTTAGGGGATTAAGCATCTGCAAAGTGATTTGCAGTGGTGGAAAAGTATTCAGATCCTTTACATTAGTAAAAGTACTAATACCACACTGTAAAAAATATGCAAAAAAATCCTCACATTTTAGAAACTAGAAATATGATTTGTGTCAATCGACTAAGTGTTTAATTAGCTAATTAATTCAGCTGCAATTAGGTAGCATTTATTATTGGGTAGTTTATAACCTACATGTGTTTTGTGTGTAAATTTTAATTTGTAAAGTAACTGTTAACTAAAGCGGTCTACTAAGTTCAAGTTTTCCTTCTGAAATGTAGTGGAGTAGAAGTAGAAAGTTGCATGAAAAGAAAAGACTCAAGGAAAGTACAAGTACCACAAATTTGCAGAAGAACTTGAATAAATGTAAAATACTTAAATAGTTACATTCCATCAATGGTGACTTGTTCTCAATTTCTAAAGCCAGTAATAGACTGTATTGATGTCGCGTTCATGTCATACCAGAGTTAACGTAATTATGAGGTTCCCACTTGTGAATATTGTTCATCTTCCAAGTAATCCACGCATCACTACTTGGTATCCAGGCTGCACCGCGGACAACAGGCAGGCGGTATAGAGCACTCTATGCCCGCACCAGTAAGCTAACGAATAGTTTTTATCCACATGCAGTTGCACTGATGAACACACTCCACCTCCTATACCCCCCACCACCCCAACCTGTGTGCTAGTGTTAACACATTAGTCACTGCAAACTATTTTTAAGTGCAATTTACATATCATGTGTAACTATTTATTCAACTTATTTTATGTATGGTGGTAGCTGTGGGCATCTAAGGTTTGTTCCAAACAATGTCTCGTTGTATCTGTATACAATGACAAATAAAGTGTCTTATCTTATCTTAAAAGTTGTAATTACACTTGTTTGCCTACTTGTCTTTTGATGAGAACTGTTAAGGCTTGAACAGAAATTTGTGTGTTTGTTGTTTTCTTCTTGTACCAACCAAAAAGGACAACATTTGAATAAGTATATCTTCGACCTACGCCATTGGGCTGATGAAGGTGCTGGTGTTACTTTACGGTACCTGGTTGATGATGTAGATGCCGTAGTCAATCTTCTGCCGTCTGAGGATAGGGTGGAGGTAGTGGAGCCAGTATTTAAGGTGGTTCTCTCTGTGACGGAACGGGATGATGATGGCCACCTACGTGTAAATAACAGGGATAGTTTGAGTTGGTAATTTGTTTGTACAATAAAACATTTCCACATTAAATCAATGCAAGTAAAGACAAGTATAATAACTATCTGAACCTTATCTGTTGACATGGACAAAGTGTGACAGTCTTTCTCTGTCACATCTCCAAAGAGCGTTAAATAATTATAACAGTTCCTTTCTACGATGAACTGTTCTGCACCAGAAAATAATTTCTGTAGAAAATTCCCCTTGGTTAATGTCACAGTGTACATGAAATTGCTTCTCATTCATTAGGAATAAAGTAGCTTAAGAAAGAAGCACTCAATGGCATTGCAGATGTGACACCAATTTTGGGCTGTCCTCCACTTTGGTGCTTTAAGTGAATCTTTCTCAGCTGTCCTAACAGTCCAAGGTTGAACTGTAATTTACCGTGTAAATTCATGGTAATTTTGCACTCAGATGAAGACTGACAGCAATGGGACCTTGGTTGGGAGCTCAGTAAAATATTATGTAAAGGATAAAAACTTACTGTAAAACACATAAATAGACAATACAAATGGTACCACACTTACTGTGAAAAATACCACTATTCTGTACAGATCCCTGGTTTGCCTTTATAAAGTTAATCCAATACTGAGAAAAAAAATATGAAAGAGAAAAATATGGAAGTCGCATTTCTTCCAAGAAAACGGAAAAATAGATCTTACAATTTCATAATTTTGACTTATCAACTGTATTTAAATTTTGATTATGAACGACTTCTTGTTGTTCCCGGTTTTGATTTCTTATACTGGCAGAAATGTGCTTCCATGATAAAATGTGTGAATACACAGACAGAGAGACAGACCTTCCATCTAGGCCGACAGTCAGGAGGCGTGTAGCGGCCTCCGTTCGTCACGTTTGGGTTTTCTTTCTGCACTCGTTCCATCGTCATCTGGGAGCTGAACTCGATCAACAAACGCCCCACTGAAAAAACAGGGAAAGAGGGAAGAGTTAGTAAGATGAAGAGGATAAGAGAGTAGACAGAGGATGAAGTGGAAAGAAAAAACAGTTAAGAAAGAAAGCATGAGAGGGAAAAAGGGAGAGAGGGATGTACTGTAGGGAGTGAGGGACAGAGGAGAGAGGTTTTAGCTTCAAAGCAATACTGTACGTGTATCAAAAGCAATGTGTGCAGAAATAATGCTTTCAAGGGATTTGCTCAGCATAATTCAGTATTTAATAAGATGCACAAGCTTGGGAAAACACATATTCCTACCAAATAAACAAAGACTTTGAAGTCAGTCAGTGTAAACACAACACGAAAGGTAATTACGTTGCTTAGTGATGAAGCCACACCATTTGTTATATCACTATAAATCTATCCATCATTCCTTGAGTACGGACAGATCAAATGCAATCTACGTGTGTGTATTTGTGTGCATGAGATTGCGGGTTCAGACTAATTTAGAAAGAAGGGTTGGCTTCAAATCTCTGGACCAGCACAATAAATACAGCCCCTTTAGAGAGCCAGGATCATTAAAATATACGAGCTTGAGTCCTGCAACTATAACCCTCATTTTAACAAACCAGACTTTGAGCACTCCTTCTGGGGCAAAATGCAGAAAGCCACTCATTAGAGCATGTTTTTCTTCAATGTCAGTGTCAGAAAGAAAACTCATTAGTTAATTTACTAGGACCAAAACATATTACATGGTGTTTGTCACTCAAAATCTATAAATTTAAACATTGGATCAAGGATGTACCTTTTACATACTGTACTGTAGCCATCAAGCAGTGGAATTGTAATGTATTACTGTAATATCACCACAGATATAGTGTGTGTGTGTGTGTGTGTGTGTGTGTGTGTCCGCACATACTTGGGTTTGTAATTGCACTACTATCAACCTACTATACATTTATCACTTCTTCCTCCACCAACATTAGCTCAAACCCCATTCTCCCTTTTTCTTACATGTACATTTCATCCCTGTCTGTCTTTACAATACACACATGCATGCACGCGCACACACACACGCACAAACACACACACACGTATTATTCATGTCATCTGTGCCTGAGTAAAACAGGATGATGTCAGTGTTTATTTTAAGAAGGTTCCTCTACTCACGTCACTGGACTATTTGGACTGAACTACTTCTTAAGACATTACACAGTATCATCACAGCCAGCATATACATTATTTTATTATTGATCAAAAGTAAAGATATACTGTATGTCTTTTTGTGACGCATGCAATGTGTATTAGTACACAGTATAAGCTAATACAAGGTACATGACTTAATAATCCACTTAACATTGACGTATAAGCTTTGTGTTGAAAGGTCTCCTCCAATCAACACTGTACAGGCGAGGAGCATGATCGATGCCAACAAGGTTACATGTTCATAACATACCTCTGTATCATACCCACAAGAGCCAAATGCAAATATTCCCAACAGCCTTTTCCCCTGACCATCCTCTCCATCCTCTCCACTCTCACACTAAACACTCATGTTTCTTTTTTCCCACTTCCTCTCTCAAACTAATGAGATGGTAAGTGAAACATGGTGTTTTCATCACGTCTCACAGTACTGTTACTTATCTGTCAGACAGCAAAGGAAAGACAAGATAACAGAAAAAAAAAAAAAAATATGCTTTTTTTTTGGTCATAAGTTGTGTTGATTTCATTGTTTGAAAGTAAAATTATTTAATGAATTAATGTTATTACCTTAGAGTACCATCTTAATAGTGCACAGACCGTTTCTCTAAAAGTCACATACTAAATATACATTTTAAATTCAAACCAATAACCTACTTCAGAGGCCCACTGTATACCATGTGTTATTTAGGACATGTATAAAATCCAGTACAAGGCAATGCGAGCATTGCTTGTGTGTTTTAAGTGCACTGTGTCTCTGCTGAAGATAGATGCCAGAACTATTAAAAATATACTTAGACGGATGAAAAAATGGACATCTATATAAATAGGTAGAAGATGTACAACCTACATACATAGTATACAGTATACATACAGTATAAAAAATAAAACATGTATAATATTAAATATGAAGTAACCATTGTGCAAGTAGCATAATAGTGCAATATTGTAATGTGTGTGGCAATGAGATAGTTATCTCACAGACAGCTGTGAATTGTTTTTTTGTGAAGTTTTATGGAATGTGGCAGGAACGCTTTTTTGTAGCTACCCATGTGACATCGAAGCTGTCAGAGCCTCTTAGAGAAAGTACTCCTTTGGTGGACCAGTGCGGGGTGGAGAGGCTGGTCTGGGTTATTCATGATAGATTACATGTTGTTCAGTGACCATCTCTCCACCACAGCTTCAAATGTCTCCTGTTTGCCGCCAACAACGGAGCCAGCCTTCCTGATCAGTTTGTCCATTCTGTTTGTGTTGCTGGCTCCGATGCTGCTGTCCCAGCAGATGGCGGAGGAGAACAGAGCGCTGGCCACAACAGACTGGTAGAACATCTCCAACATTCTGCTGCACACGTTGAAGGATCTCAGCATCCTCAGGAAATAGAGTCTGCTCATCCCCTTCTTGTAAACAGCAGTGTCTTTGAATTACCAGATCAGCCTGTTGTCAATGTTGACACCCAAGTATCTGTACTTCTCAACCATGTTCACATCTCCTCCCAGGATGCAAAGGGGCTGCGGAGCCATTCCCTTCCTCCTGAAGTCAATCACCATCTCTCTGGTCTTATCCACGTTCAGCAGCAGGTGATTCTTACCAGACCACTCCACAAAGTTGATAAGATTCCAGATTATTGTATCACTGTTTGTTCAGTCAGTAGCTGTGTAGTATACACTGGGTTTCTGGAATCACAATGATGTATGTAGTGTTGGAATAGAAACTCTTGAGGGTTAAAAACGTAAAGGCTTTCAGAGAAGTCTCAATCTAATTAATTATGCAGCAACATGGCTGCACTAAAGTCTAACATGTGGCCCAAGTGTGAATCGTCAAACTGATAACCATGCAAGGTTAGAGGCACAAAATCTGTGGAGTAACAATATATTTAACATTGGTTGAAGCATTCAAGTGCTTTGTTTATCTTACATTTAATATTTTAGAGTTACCTCCAGATATCAACCATTTTAAAGGAATAGTTCAACATGTAGGGGAATACGCTTGTTCATTTTCTTGCTAAGAGTGAAGATTAAATGACTTATACCTCTCTCATGTCTGTGTATAGTATGGAGCCAAAGCCAGGGGATGTGCTTACAGTAGCACAAAGACTGGGAGCTGGGGGAACGGGCTAACCCAGCACTGTCCAGAGTTTAAAAATATCTTACAGTACCAGCACACAAATCATGTTTGTTAATGCTGTACACAAACAGAAATTTAGAAACGACTAGTTGGGGTTTTACGGGAAGTTACATGCTTTTTTATGTGCATTTTCTTTGGTAAAAATCAGCCGGATGCAGTGACTGGGTGGATAAAAAACTGTTGTCTGTTTGCTATTTGTTTCCCTTTGCTTCCTGTCTTTATGCTAAGCTAAGCCTTCTGAATCCAGCTCTGTATTTTTGGGGAAGACAAGAAAGTCCTTTCAATTTCCTCATCTTTTGCCAAAACACAAGTGCATTTCCCCAAATAAAAATAATAAACTATTACTTTAAATCTTGTTTACTTAATGTTTGTCTTTTGCCTTTGTCACCAACACACCTTGTCAACAGTGCTGTTGGGCAGCCAGTCCAGAAATATATATGGGATACAAGTAGGATCCAGATTTTGTTGATAGTGAAAGGTTCCAACCAAATGACAAAAACTCATGAGTTGCACAGGAAATTATGTAATTTACTCTCTGCTCACTGCTGAATTAGTGGAGCTCCACTAACATGCATGTTGTTTTGATTTAAAAAAGATGGAGACAGGTAGAAGTCATAGAGCTTCCAAATAGTCCAGTGACGCGAGTAGAGGAACCTTCTTAAAATAAACACTGACATCATCCTGTTTTACTCAGGCACAGATGACATGAATAATACGTATGGGTGTGTGTCTGTGTGTTTGTGTGTGCGTGCATGCATGTGTGTATTGTAAAGACAGACAGGGATGAAATGTACATGTAAGAAAAAGGGAGAATGGGGTTTGAGCTAATGTTGGTGGAGGAAGAAGTGATAAATGTATAGTAGGTTGATAGTGCAATTACAAACCCAAGTATGCGCACACACACGCACACACACACACACACACACACACACACACACACACACACACACACACACACACACACACACACACACAATATATCTCATGCTTATCTATGTGGTGATATTACAGTAATACATTATAATCCCACTGCTGGATGGCTCTATCTGGGACACCCAGGTAGTAGATACATAACTGCTTTGTTTGCAGATATACACTGTACAGAGGCACACACCAAATTCCCCCCACTGAGCTATTAGGTTAGTAGCACATGTACCGTCACAATACACTGAGAGCAGACCTGAGGCAGTAAGCACTGCGAACACACACACACACACACACACACACACACACAGACACACAAAGATTGTAGTGCTCTTTGTTTCTTTCTCTCTTTCCTCTCCCAGTTTGTATGATTGTTCTGACCTTCTCACCACATAATTCATATATCAAAGCTGAAAGATCACTAAAATATTTAACATTTACACCTCTCCCTCTTTTCCTATTACACTCTTGCTCCACTCTGTTTTCTGGTAAAAGAGACTTGACCCAAAACTAAGTAGGGCCAGGACAAAACTATATTCAGTCTAATCGATTTTGGGTCTGGCCCAGCAGTTATTGCGTCTTGTGTGTCAATCATTGCAGAAGAAAAATGTTTTTTGAGGTTAGACTGAGAGTGTGATCTGTAAAGTGCATATTAACTATTGCAGTTTAATGCTGTTGTAACTGTTGGTTGTTAAATAGGGACACTTCCTGTACTACTTAAAGGGGACCCAACTGCACACGTAAAAAAAAAAAAAAAAGTTGTTATATAGCCTTTTATGGCTCCAGAGGGAGCTGTGTGAAAAGAAACATCTCTGCCTGAGGCAAATGGCTGAAGGCTACATTAGCCGCTACTAGCATAACGCCCACAAATTTCAGACCAACAGCCTGGTGGCTAACGCACCAAGCTTTGACAAAAAATATGCATGGAATAAAAAATATCTATGGTTCTTTTGCATCAAATGTAATACTTTTTGCCTGTCAATTGTGAGTCCACAATGTAACAGAAGTGGAATACTATATTGGTGAAGTGCATTTTAAAGAGTAACACTTTCACACTGATTAGCAAATACATTTTATGAGACATCAAGTTTACAGTTTGCCTGCCGAGGGTTTAAAATTCTAGCTAAAGTCTACCCAATAGGCTACATTTTTTACTGTAAGCACAGAAACTACTAAACAACATCAACACCAACAAAACATCTTACTACAAATGTTCTTGGGATTAAATTTGAATAAAAAGAGAAAAAACTACTTTCTTTTTTTTTATCTGTGAACATAACACCATGACTTGCAGAGTCCCTACGAAGTCACTGGTCATGCCATCTGACCACATAAACTACACAACAGGCTGCTTGTTAATCAGCAGTCCTGTTCTGAGACTTTTTGTTACTTAAGTGATAACTGAAGAAGTGCCAGGGTCAGATTTCACAGAGTTTATAATTGAGTTTGTTTTTTGGCTTCAGGATGAGGGGAGAAATGAGAGTCGGGGAAAGTGAATGGAAAGAAAAAAAGTGTAGAGAAAAGAAAGTGAAAGGAGAGATTGTTCCTCTCTTCCTACCTCCCATCGACAGGCTCTGACAATAGACTTTCAGCTCTTTGAATCTCATTAGGTCAGCCACTCTCCCTTTCTCTCCCTTTCAATCATTTACAAGTGCTTCTGCCAACTGGGGACTGTAATTGCTATTCTTTCAAAAAAGGAGAGAAAGAGAGTAAAACAGAAGAAGCTAGAGGAAGAAAATGAGATTTGATGGGGAAAAAAGTATGTGAGAGACAAAGAATAAGAAAGTCTTAAAGTCAAGCAACTATGTGTCCAATGCATTTTTTCTTTCCCTTCTTCAATATCTTTTACTTTGTGTATATGCTCTTGTTGTACTCATGTTGTCATTTTCCTCTTCTCTTGTCAAGAGTCCTCATTGTGAATATATCCTCTTAAAGTACAAAAGTGCTTCTGCATCTGCATGTAAGTGTGTGTGTTCATGGTAATTTACAGGATCAGAGGAAGAAGGGTATCTAGGAATCTTGTGAAACGCAAAAATCTAGTCATCTGTTTGTGTAACACCCAGTGTTAGTGTGTGTGTGTAAAAATAAAAGGTTAACGGTGGTGTATTCACAGTAGGGCTACACAATTTCTTTCATCAAAATATTAACATAAACGCAAAGGCCACAATCGCCCTGGAATTTGATCTGTTCCCTTATTCAGACATGCATAGAGTATTTGTTATTTTCAGGTGTAATGTACGACAGCCAACGTGTGTGTACAAATAAGCCTTAATGGGGAAATTTAATTAATAAGTGTGAATTGGATGTAACGCAGTGGGATTCAAACCCGGATCTCCCACATCATAGGCATGTGTTATATCCACTGCGCCATCACCACACTCAGTGTGGAGTTGAGTCAATGAGTTTTCTAAAAGAGTTGCTGCAACAACAATCACCATTTTCTCTTAAACTAGTCAAATCACTACAGCAAACAGTTCAATGTCTGTTATAATCTTATTCTATTTCTATGTATGACACATTCCACATAAAAGTGCTGAAGAGTACTTTTATCAACAATTACTGAAGTACTACTCCATCTTCTATTGAATATCAGTGTTGTGTATTATTACCCAAACAAGCAAGGCAAAAAGCACTTAATGGCTCCCGTCCATGTGCACAGTATGTTCATAGATGTGTTTTTGATCTGAGAAGGAAGAAGTTGGAAGTAGGGGGGCATGAAACAGATGGAGAACGCGTGTACTGTAATAACATCCTATCCTGGCATGGGAAACGGTGTGTGTGCAAGGGCGACAAAGACTGCGGGAGAAAGAATAAAGGAAGGAAAGAAAGAGCATGAAAAAAGGGAAGGCAGTCAACACCCCGACCTTACACTGCAGTACTGTTAGTGTAACTGTCAGGTTATTAATTTTGATTTTCTACACAGCTTGTCATCCCAAATTCACATTGATGTTACACATGCTACACAGGCAGAAATAGAGATTAAAATGTGACGACATGTCTCGTCGGGGGGAAATACTCTGACTAAATAAGTACACAAGAACAGATCAGCAGCCTTCATGACTGAGTCTGGCTTCAACCTTGAAGTTAGCAAAGAAGTGCGCCCGTTCTCCAAAATTGACTCCAAGTATAGTTTTGCAGAGCAGCAGCGGAGATGCAGTTGGAAAAACACCTGCCTGTAAAACCCAGAATGTTAGAGGGTACTGCCGCTTTCGCACTCCCAAAAAAACTCGTCGGCAGCCCGGCAGGCGGCAGCAGTTTAGTGTGGCTGCTGGCTCGCACGGGCACTCTCTTTTTTTTCTCTCACTGTTTTTTTTTTTTAAATGAGTCGGAAAGCCAAAAGCAAAGCCTAACTTTACTTTTAATGAAATTAAATAAAGAGAAATGTCCTCCCCTTGTCTTAAAATGGTCATAAATCAATACTAGAGTAACTACTTCCTTGTTATACTGCGGTGGAATTTCTGGTGGCTATGGAGAATCCCGGAAGTGGAGTGCCGTGGATATACAGTAGAGTATACTAGTTATAACCAGTTGTGAGTATATAGTACATTTAAAAAAAATATAATCATCACGGCACTTTTTTTTCACGATTTTACTGCAATCTTAAACGCATTGCAAATACAAACAATATATTGCAATTTATTACCTTTGTTTCCGTCTTCAACTTAAATCCCAAAAGGAAACTTTGTATCTTTCACGCAGAAGGTCACGGTGGGGATGGATACGCTGAGATGCACCAAAATCAGACATTTTAAACGAAAGGGCTTTAAGATTGATTGACTGAAAAGTGTGTAGTTTTTAATCACATGGACTGTTGTTAAATTGCCAATTATGCAAAATGAATCCTTGATTATCATAATCCTATTAATCTGGAAATAATACATTCAAAGTAATCTAGGGACAGCAGCCACAACTGTGTTGTTTACTGGCTCTACCGACCATGCCAACGTGTGTGTATTTCCCCAGATGCTGTTTTCGGCCAGATTTGGACTGTTCTCCCATTACATGATATCAAATCTGCATGACTGGCAGTGGATATGACACTAGCATGCCAGCACAGCTACAGGTCTCTCTGCCACTGTCCAGCTGGCACACTCATGTGGTAGTTGGCACATGTTAGCACGCGCACGCACGCATGCACGCACGCACGCACGCACGCATGCACGCACGCACACAACAACAACAACAACCATTATTCTCGGAAGAATCAGTATCCTGAATCATGGAGAGCATGAAGATACCAGGTGCTGTCACAGCACAGTGTGGCAGACATGAAATGGTGCTGGGAGCTGGGTTCAGGCTGCCAGAGGATTACAATGTAGACTCATTTTTTCATAATTACAGGAATTAACAGAGCAAATAATTATTATTGGTCTAGAACTGAGTTAAAGTCACATTTCAGTAGTTAAAAAGTAGCATTCTTAACATGTGTCAGACAGACACAAAAAACTGAAAAGTCCATTACAAAGTCATTAAACATCACGCTAATATGAGACAATGTCAGATACGTTAGCTGCTAACCTTGTCTGGCATAAAGCCTTTTGCTAAAAAAAAAAGCTGAAATGAAATGTCAATTACGTGATGGCTAAAATGTTCCGACTGAACACAAATACAATTGAGTTATAACACACAACACACAGTCGAACTCCACATACAAGTCAGTGCGCACAATGCTAGATTGCTAACAGCTACATCTAACATTTGTAGTCTTGGGTGTTTGTGTGTAAATACATCTCCAACCCACATTTAATACAAGTTTTGGAGAATTTGTCTACACACACATAAATATATGTTTTCCAATTAAGGGCATACAGTTATTGTATCCCATAAAACCTAAATCAGATCTCAAAATCCTAACAATACTTTTTCAATGACTACTAGATCAATGTGGATGACTGGACTGGATGAGCTGTATATTTCACAAGCACAAATTTACCAGTGAGTGTATCATCTTGGCTTGACCTCTACATTTAGCTGTGATTCATAGAAGGAAAAACGAAACACTCTTTAAAGGGAGCAGTTCATGTAAAGCACATAAATCTCTCTGAACTGAATCTGACATTTCTAAAGGCTGTACTTTGACACTTCTTGCATGTACAGTATGTGTGTATTTGCATTTGTCTGTCTACACACAGACGCACATGAACCCATCTGAGAGTATCAGTGTCAGTGTATCAGTTCCCCTCTGTTCACGTCTGTCTGGATCTTCCTCGGCTTTAATCTCCTTTCCTTTTCGCTCCCTGGTATTTCTTTCTTCTGTCTGTCACAATTAAAAGCTAACCAAATATGTCTGTCTGTGTGTGTGTGTGTGTGTGGACACAAATGCTAAACACACACTGACATCAGATGCACACCCTGGTAGACCTGACTTCTCAAAAGAGACAAACTTAATTTGAAGCAGTCATGCCAAGGTGGAAAGAAGATGGACAAATTAACACAAATACAAGTTAAAGGGAAACTTTGGTTCTTTTCAACCTGGACATTTTGTGTCTAACAACTGTCAAAAGTCTCAATGTACTGCAAACCATAAATTAAACTAATAAGTATCTATATTATAGGGAATAGTGAACAAGTCATATTGCACACAGCCATTGTGCCTTAGCTCCAGCACCAGCCCTGTGTAAGAAGAAAAAAAAGAAACCAATGCTCTCTCTCCAATACTTCTTTACAATACTTGTTAGATAAAAGCTAAAAACGGTAATGACGTTTTGAAAATAACAGTTTCAGCACTAATATTAATGTATATAAATTGTTGGGACAGGTCTACCTGCAATTTATCCAACTAACTGTCTGCCTACACAGACCAGACCGGTATGGTGGTGGGACACTTATGCACAAAGATGCTAGGTTGCATTTGATGACTCAAGCTGACAATGTGAGTGACTTCACCTGAACTACAGCTATTTTTTTTTAAGGTGTCTAGTGTCAGTACATTGCCAGTGATGAACATTGGTAGATGCTTTTCTCCAAAATAACTTAAAAATGAGGAAGAATCCAAGTCACAATAGATGATATACAATAGTACAAATGACGGATCATATGCACATGTTTTTAGTTACCAAGCCAAATCTTTTTCTGTTTAAACAAACTGAAGTAGAGGCAATACATTTGCTGAAAACTGTATTTTACTTTAAATTTGTTGAAAAAGGCGGTGGAAATGAGACCCAAGTCAGAGAGCTCAAAGTAACAAGAGCAGTGACTATATAAAAAGAAAATATGAATACAATAAAGAGTAATAAGTGTGGACAAAACAAAGAGGCTAATGAATATAAATGAGTTTAATCTTACTACTGACAACAGAAAAGGTTATTAAGCGTAGCTGCAGGTTAGACAGACTGGAAAGCACGGAAAGATAAAATGGCTTAAAGTGAAAGAGTGGCTGACAACACTCTGAGGTATGAAGGAAGACAGAGAGAGCAAAAGAGGGATGCTTTCAAACTCTTCAGCTGGTGGTGTCTGCCCAGCTAGCAACCCTGACAGGCTGGGATATACTTCCACACACCTGAGGTCTCTCCCACTCTCCTCTCTTCATTTATAATCCTGACTTCTAAGATAAAACATGTTCATATTCTGAATCTCTTATTCAGAAAACTCAGCTGCAGCATACCTGCATATGTTAATGATTTATGCTTTGAGCTGTAGAAAAATCAGCACTCAGCAGCCGCTGTTAAAAGCTGTTTGCGTTCAACCTGACAGCACATTTGGAGTCTCTTTTGTTGTTGTTTCTGCATTTGTATTACTGCAAACTCTTTTGTTGTGTTGTCCAAAAGTAAAGGAAAAAATAAAATGAAAAAAACTATTTTTGGACCTTGAAGTCACCATTTTCATTTCTGTAGCAGCTGCTTCTGTGTCCTGCAAATTAACATTGAAAAATGACTTTACCCTGCAAACAAGGAGCAATACACCCCCCCCAACTACACACACACACACATCAAGAAAGAAAGTGGACATTAGAGTTTGCTTACACTGATTCAGAGATACATGACACACAGCTCAATAATAAAGATATATAGGAGTACCAACACATATAGGAGAGCAACACACACATTGCGGCTCGCATGTGCGTGTGTGTATGTGTGTGTGTGTGTATATGTCTGCAGTTGATGATGATATATATCTGTAAGAATTACAACAGACAGCAAGGTGTGATTCCCTTCAGTTTTGACAAAATACACACCGTAGCAAAACCAATTACAGACACAGACGCAGACACACACACACACACACACACATAAATTGTCCCCCTGTACTTGTGGAAAGCGTTCTTGGGTTTCATGAAAAAATATATGCATATTATGCATCTGTAATGTATTCTTTTATTGTAAATGAAGGATTTTATGTCAGAGCAAAACATTCATCGCAACTATATAACCTTCATTCATGTGGACTAACTTGTACTATAACAGAGTACTAGCAGACGCTTGATAGTTTTTGGTAATTTGCTAGTATCCTGCTGGCAGAACAGTAACATGCACTAACAAAAATATATAAAGATAAAACAACACCTGCATAACATAATTGTGCTTATGTTCAGTTCAGCATTTACTGGACAAAAAGTGCTGAAATGTAGTTACTTAAAACATTATTTCCTAATTGCGAAATGTAGGATACTCTGCACTCAAATTGGCTTAAAAACAACAACAACATGGATGTAAACCCACCTACAGACTGGAAGAAAACCTTTCAAGGCAACATTCTCACACACACACACACACACACACACACACACACACACACACACACACACACACACACACACACACACACACACCAACACACACTTTGGCTGTCGCTGAAATGGGAGCTGATTTAGCTCATGTAACTGCAGCTTTGCTTTTTTGCTGGGTTGAAACCCCTGGCAACCCAACTCCATCTGTCTCCAAAGATTCAGTGACAGATCAGATTTCAACAGGGAGCTCAGAAAGACCAGAAATAATCGAGGGAAGAGGAGAGCGCTGCGGGGACAAGGAGGAGGCCAACGGAGGAGAAATGGAAAGGTGAAAATAATGAACTAGGGAAAAATATCAAGTGAGGCAGCGGGAGAAAGTAAAGCATGCGGAGACAGGGAGAGAGAAAAATGAATGGACAAGAAAGAGAAGGAAAAACAGGGAAAGAGGGAGAATGCAATGAGAGAGGAAGGACAGCAGGCTTCTTTTGTATCCTCTCCATCAGCAGCTGTCCTATCCTCCCTGTTCAACATGCTCTTTCATCTCCAGCCCATGCAGAGATGAAGCGAGAGAGAGGACAATGCTACTGATCATCAGCAAAGTAAACTGATCTTTCTGTGGTATTTATACTCTCTCTCTCTCTCTCTCTCTCCCTCCTGTGGAAACCTGAGTAATTTGTGCTGCAGCTACCACTACGGTGTCATGCCAGTCTTCCAGCGGACCTGTCAAACATGGCCAACATGTGAATAAGGGAAAACTCTTCCTGTATTTCATGCATTTAAAGTAGGGCTGGGCAATATGGAGAAAATCAAATTTCACAATGTTTGACCAATGTAAATATTTTATCGTTATTGTAGGGGTAACAGTTGGTGCTTTCACAACATTTTTGACAATGAGATTTTAGATCAATAATCATCAGTCATGACTACGTGGTTAAAGGCACATATTAGAGTAGCTAGAACAGTCTGCTTGTACATATTACTTATCTTTTATATTATACTTGTACCTGTCCTTATTGCACCACGGGTTAGAGAGAAACGTATTTTCAATTGCTCTGTATGTTTGGCACATATTTTAGAATTGGCATTAAGGTTGACTTGACTAGTGTGACAAATTAATATTTTGCCTCTACAGGCAGCATGGTCTCTTGACTCAACAAGACGTCTGTGGATACAGGGAGGTGAAAAAGGCACATAGTACGAATGGAAAAAATAATTTATTTCCTTAAAATAACATACAGTGCCTTGCAAAAGTATTCGGCCCCATTGAACTTTTCAACCTTTTGACACATTTCAGGCTTCAAACATAAAGATATAACATTTTTATTTTTTGTGAAGAATCACCAACAAGTGGGACACAATTGTGAAGTGGAACGAAATCTATTGGATATTTTAAACTTTTTTAGCAAATAAAAAACTGAAAAGTGGTGCGTGCAAAATTATTGGGCCCCCTTGCGTTAATACTTTGTAGAGCCACCTTTTGCTGCGATTACAGCTGCAAGTCGCTTGGGGTATGTCTCTATCAGTTTTGCACATCGAGAGACTGAAATTCTTGCCCATTCTTCCTTGCAAAACAGCTCGAGCTCAGTGAGGTTGGATGGAGAGCGTTTGGGAACAGCAGTTTTCAGCTCTTTCCACAGATTCTCGATTGTATTCAGGTCTGGACTTTGACTTGGCCATTCTAACACCTGGATACGTTTATTTGTGAACCATTCCTTTGTAAATTTTGCTGTATGTTTGGGATCATTGTCTTGTTGGAAGATAAATCTCTGTCCCCAGTTTCAGGTCTTTTGCAGACTCCAACAGGTTTTCATCCAGAATGGTCCTGTATTTGGCTGCATCCATCTTCCCCTCAATTTTAACCATCTTCCCTGTCCCTGCTGAAGAAAAGCAGGCCCAAACCATGATGCTGCCACCACCATGTTTGACAGTGGGGATGGTGTGTTGAGGGTGATGAGCTGTGTTGCTTTTACGCCAAACATATCATTTTGCATTGTGGCCAAAAAGTTCGATTTTGGTTTCATCTGACCAGAGCACCTTCTTCCACATGTTTGGTGTGTCTCCCAGGTGGCTTGTGGCAAACTTTAGACGAGACTTTTTATGGATATCTTTGAGAAATGGCTTTCTTCTTGCCACTCTTCCATAAAGGCCAGATTTGTGCAGTGTACGACTGATTGTCCTATGGACAGACTCTCCCACCTCAGCTGTAGTTCTCTGCAGTTCATCCAGAGTGATCATGGGCCTCTTGGCTGCATCTCTGATCAGTCTTCTCCTTGTCTGAGCTGAAAGTTTAGAGGGACGGCCAGGTCTTGGTAGATTTGCAGTGGTCTGATACTCCTTCCATTTCAAAATGATCGCTTGCACAGTGCTCCTTGGGATGTTTAAAGCTTGGGAAATCTTTTTGTATCCAAATCCGGGCTTTAAACTTCTCCACAACAGTATTACAGACCTGCCTGGTGTGTTCCTTGGTCTTCATGATGCTCTCTGCGCTTTCAACAGAACCCTGAGACTATCACAGAGCAGGTGCATTTATACAGAGACTTGATCACACACAGGTGGATTCTATTTATCACCATCAGTCATTTAGAACAACATTGGATCATTCAGAGATCCTCGCTGAACTTCTGGAGTGAGTTTGCTGCACTGAAAGTAAAGGGGGCCAAATAATTTTGCACGCACCACTTTTCAGTTTTTTATTTGCTAAAAAAGTTTAAAATATCCAATAGATTTCGTTCCACTTCACAATTGTGTCCCACTTGTTGGTGATTCTTCACAAAAAATAAAAATTGTATATCTTTATGTTTGAAGCCTGAAATGTGTCAAAAGGTTGAAAACTTCAAGGGGGCCGAATACTTTCGCAAGGCACTGTACATTTCTCCTTAGGAAGGAGCAATGATGATGCAGAAGAGTGACTCCTGCTCTTTTAATGCAATACAATGTTTTAATCATGAGAAATTGTAAAAGCACTACACATACTGATCCACCCTGTTACCTGCAAAATCTCTTCATATTCCAGGAATTTGCTTTGCCAAATACATATGGGAGGGAAGTGAATTGCTTCCTGGATTACGTTCACTGGGAGCATCTGTTCCAGTCAGTTTCTAGTTCTTTCTAGTTCTTGCACGAAAGTCATGAAGAGGAAGTTTGGTGGACTTTTGGGTCTAGCATCACTTATGTTTTATAGGTTCATGCAGAGGTGGAGAGACTACTCAAATATTGAATACTGTAAGAACTGTTACTTTAAAGAAATTGCATTCAAGTAAAAGTAAAAGTACTTGTGCACAAATTCATTTAAATAAAAAGTAGGTCAGTTAAAGTTTACTCTGAGTAAACATAAATGTATTGCATTTTCAAAAGGGGGGGTGTTAATGTCTTCAAATATTTAACTAAGACAATGATTATTCTTCAACTTTAACCAAGTGATTTGGAGCAGAGCAACAACCGTTTTTTGCTATTTGGAAGCTGGAAAACAAGCTGGAAACACAACACTGATATATTACCACATATATCACAGATATTACTTAAACCCCTTATCTATAAGTGCAGTAAACCATCAGAATACCAGGATTTTACAGCCACAAAGAATACATAAATCGGTGGGGTCTTAATTTGCTTTTCTGTGCTACATCCCTACTTTGTGATTCAGCCTGATACGTTTTGCCTCACAAGGATTTCAGTGATGTATTAAACAATGACCAAACTGTATCAAGCAAGAAATCACTGTGATTACATTTGGAAGCCACGTCTGAAATATGCATCATCATTGTGCTGCAGCTACGAAGAGCGAGCAGGGAGACGGGGTAAAGAGAAGAGAGGATACAGAAAGTGAGAGTATTGAGAGGAGAGGAGAGGAGAGGAGAGGAGAGGAGAGGAGGAGAGGAGAGGAGAGGAGAGGAGAGGAGAGGAGAGGAGAGGAGAGAGTTGCTCCTCTCATCGGCAACAAAGCCTGCAGGTCTCCGGCCTTTTCTTGTTTGCATACAGATTCAAAGTATGAGGGTTTGTTTATCTGGGACTTTATTCCTCTTGTTTCTTCTTTTTCCCCTCTCATGATTTTGATGAATTATTAATATTGTTTCTTGTACTACCTAATACTTTTCTCAGTGAATGCATAACAGCATTTTCAGGCAATAAAATTTGGTACTTCCTGTTGAAAAGACAGATTTAACAGTCCACAAGCAAAGTTTAATGCAATACTCTTTGAATAAACTACACGTCATTCATCTATACAAAACCAGCAGCACTTCATAAATTACAGAATTTAAAAGCAAGTATAATTAGCAAAGGATTAAACGTTTCTATTGCAACATATTTTGCACCGTCTCAGAGGTCAGGTCAGCTGGGGATTGAAAGACACAAATAAATTGTTGTATTAATATATCAGCCAGCTGCATGCAAGTAATAAAGGAAAGAAAGAGTATTTGAATGTAATGTATTGCTAGACATTTGCTGACACAGGTGTTATGAGGCTGATATTCAAATGCCAGCCTGCAACATGCCGCTGCTGGAATACATTATGCTGTCCGAGTCCTGCAATAACGTGTCACCACAGCCTCCTGCTATCTTTTTACCGTATTTCTAGTTTGTCATAAGCCATTTTCGACAGTGTCTCTTCATCTTGAATGAGGGTCGCTGTCTGCTCTTAAAGCCCAGTAACAGTAATGAAAAAACACAATTGAGGAGGAGGAGGTTGTTGAAGGGCGAGTCAATGGGTGAAACACATAAAAACAACATTTCTACAGCTATAGAAAAACCCAACCCAACCAAGAGATTGTCATCACTTCATCATTCACAATCATCAGTGAAAGATCTGCATATGGGGAGGAAATGTAACCACTGATGCGAAAACAAACTACAAAAACCAGAGCTGGAGGTTTGAGTAAAACAGATGCCACACAGGCATGGGTTGGTAAAGGTGCATCACTCTTTGTCTGCTAAGTCATGCAAACAGGGAACAAAGACTGTTTATTACAGCGCAAGCACCACATTAGCATAAGCTACCTTGCAGATGGAAGGATGGATGGATGGATATCAATCCAGGGTATAAAATCTTCATAAGGAACAATCAATGATAATTGACATATAACCATTACTTGAAATCCCTTATACAAAACAGTACAGTGACCGCAGGGTGCATGTTTGAGTTGTCTGCAGTTTGAAGAAAGATTTTATTCTTGTTCCACAGAGTAATTTCAATAAAGGTTACGACTCATTTGGAAAAAATGCATGTTCTCATTTGGGGACCATTGCTCTCTCTGCATTGCTAAGTGAAACAACTGTTCTCTGGGAGCTGTGTAGTGCATGTTGGGTAATGAATAATAAAAACTGAAGTATACATTCTTGTGTTGCAAGAAAGTGTGACTGTGAAAAAATAAAAAATCTATTTTTCATAAAACAGCTTCCAGGACGCAGTAGACATTACAGACTGATACTGGATCAAACTATTTAAGATTTTGAAGTCCAGGTAATAGATGCATTTTTTTTAAAGATTCATGGTGCTAAACCAATGCAAAACGTATGACTATATGACAGGATACTGCAACAATAACTTGGAAAGTTATCACATTAACAAAATGTGTCTCCTCTGTCTGTACGAAAAAAATGCTGTTTATATTAGAAAGTAATTCCCTTAAAACCAAGCACTATCTACTTGTGACCAATCATCAGGTTACAGCCCTAGCATGAACAGAATAACCAAAAGTACATTTTTCCTTCTTGGATTGTTTCATATAAGGTTTTTAGAGGCCTGCCAAGATAAGGATGTTAATTAATAGACAGGGAGATAGAAGAACGAATTAGAGAAAAGTCAAAAAGAAGTGTAATAATTTATTGTAAAACATATCCTTTTTCCTTTAATCTGTCTATCATTATCATGTATCATAGTTATGACGCATAATTACAATTAGTCAATTTTCAGCAATCACAGCTCTACAAATTAATTTATTGCTTTCACAAGCCGTCATGGCTTCTTGACTTAACAGTTAGGCAACTTGTTTTCTGATTAGCTAAATACCATTTCAGAACTGCATCTAACTGGCAACCTTTCTGCCAAAGATGCTGGCAGAAATCACAGTGAAAATCTGGCTGTGGGATTTCATGGCCCGACATCCAACGGCCCAGTCTCTGGTGTTCATATGTGTTATGCTGCTTCAGTCAAAAAAATAATAAAATACAAACAGACACTCAAGTACTTAATTGCTCTTCTGCATTCATTTCAAATATCAATATCAAAACCAATCCACAGAAAAAAAGACATTTTTCTAGCTTTCTGTTGCATCAACTGTGAGACATAAATATCTGGACTTGTGATAATTTAAATAAACACTGTCCATGAGTGAAAGCTCAGCTTGTACCTCGTGGTTTTCTCATTGAATTGGGTAGAATTCCTGCAGTTTCAAGAATAAATAGCGTTGAACTCATTGGTCACATTTTTTGATTTCCATGCGCGAGTGAACACATCATGCTCCCTCTCAGCAGTGTACACGCTCTGTCGTGTTTTAGTACTAGATAGATCCCTATGAAAAGATAAAGATTTTGCATACAGCCATGATCACTACTTAACATGACAGATACTCATCTGTGTATAACATCGGGGGTGGCTGAGAGGAAAATGGAAGGCGCTTGTGATTGCGTTGCAGGGTAATATAATTGATAGATTCAGTATTTCATCTTATTTAAACTTTAATTATTAAGAGAGTGTTGGCTAAATAAATTCCTTCTCTTGACAGGATTGAAAAGACACATAGCTTCAACTCTTAATGTACACTCCTGTCTTTCATGAATGTATGTATAATTCTGTGTGACATTGTAAAAAGTTATATTACTTTCTAACTTTTACAGACTTGTTCATCTTAAAGGCCTGTTGAGCAAATTAGAAGAATCAGATGATACATGAATTACGAGACAATAGTCACAATAGAGTGAAGAAACACATCCTCGTGTCCATCATAACCAGTCTCGAGTATACCTCATTATCCAGTGGTGGAATGAAACTTAGAACATTTACTCAAGCACCGTTGAACTACCGATTTGAGGTACTACTTGTACTTTACTTGAGTCTTTTCTTTTTCTGACACTTTCTACTCATACTACAGAGGGAAATATTGAACCTTTTAGTTCACTATATTTATTTGAGAGGTTTAGTTACTCGTTACTTTACAAATTAAGATTTCTTAATACAAAACATATGAAGAGCTTCTAAAACCTGATTTGTTATAAATAAAACTACCCAACAGTATACACAAGAACAGCTTTAACGATTAGTCGATTAACTGATTATTCTTTCAAAGAAAAATGAATTTCTTGCTGGACATTCATACACAATATACACACTAGTTGTATGAATAACAATAAGTGAGAAAATTCAATTACCTATTCCTGTGACAGCAAACAACATAATTAAAGCCCTAAATGTCCCTTAGTGATGCGGCAGTCCAAAAATTACACAGAAACTGTGATGAAAAATAGCTGTCTTTGAGACCCACTGAATTTTGTCTTATAGTCTTTTCTGTGCCAAATTGACAAAATCTAAACTCCTTTTGAATTCAGAAAATTGAGATGGCCATTAACTGATCACCACAAGAGAACCTTCATCTCAGCTGAGGCAACATCAGAGGCAACCGTTGAGATGCACTGTTGCCCTTTTCTACTATGTGTCACAGTTTTCCAGGCACCACATACATAGATCAACAGAAATATTTCTCTCTTACATGTTACATTTAAGAAATGCTTCCAAATGTATGGCATTAAGTAAACAAGCATGTTTTCTGAGTACATTTTAGGCTTACTGTTTGATCAGAATTTTCGGTTTATTCTATTCTGTGAAGGATTTTATTTCTTTTTCCTTAATGTAACAGGTGTCTCATTCGGATTACACATCTCTTTTTTCAAAAGATAAATGTCAACAAGACAGCATAGAAACAGCATTGCGACAACAAATGAAATACGGACCACATAAAAGGGCCAAGAAAACTGTCACACAGGACACAAAAAAGCCGAGAGAGTATAAATTGAGTATACCGAGGACACAGGTGAGACAGAAATCCTAAAGCCACAATCCAGTTTCTTTCTTCTATTGTGCTGTCCGTTCTTCAGTCCTTTGTGCACACCTTAACTAATAGTATCCCTTTCTCATTTTTCTTTCCCACACTTATTTCTTCTTTCCCCTATTGAACCATTTTAAGGCTGCTAATGCCTGGGAGCTACAGGCCTACCCTAATGAATAATTAGTGAAGTATCTTCGTTGAAAAAGTCCAAAATAGATTCCTTTTTTTTGCATCAAAATGAAAATAAATATATCTCAGACTCTTGGCGGTCCTGCTTAAAACAGGACAAATAAAAGCACATAAAGAAAGAACATCCCTTTTTGAAATGTAAGCCAATGTTGCAAACACTCTGGATGTTCTATGGGCATGTGTGTGTTTTTTTTTAACAAACTAATGTTGGGTTGCTCCAAAGAATAATCACATTCAATATATATTTCTCTGCTTCAGTATAGGGCTGCAACAAGCGTATATTTTCATTTTTGACTGTTCTTTTTAATAATAGAATAATTTAGACTATGAAATGTAAGAAACTAGTGAAAACATTTCTGAGAGCAGAGCGTGACATCTTCAGTATATTTAGTTTTGTGCGACTAACAATCAAAGGCCTTATGATATTTCATTTGCTGTCATACATCACAAACAATCCCAGAGTACTTTTCGCATTGATGAAAAATGACTGAAGTGATGAATGGATTATTAAAGTAGTTGCAGATTTTCTTTCGACTAATTAGTAGTGCGCTTAAATTAACTCAACACAAATCAAGTACTGGAGCTGGACATTTTCTTTCAATATTTTGATACTAAAGGTGACATATGATCGAAGAAGAAATTCAAAAACAGTTACAACTTAATTATAAATTAAAGCTGTACATATTACATATTGGACTATAGGAGAACACAAAGCATCTCTAAACACCGGAACATAATACAACAGAGCCGATGTTGATCACAGATGGCTGAGTCCCAGTCCAAATGCTGCGGGGCTGATCCAGTATGTCTGCCTAATTAGGGCAAGAGGAAAGAAGGATCATTTCCAAACCAGACGGTTTTGGCCCGGGTGTGGACAAGTCCCAAACCCACAAGGCTGTGACCTCAGTCTCTTTACATCCTCAACTAAATATCATTAATTCAATTCAATCATAACTTAATTGCTCTTGTTAATCTCCTAGTTTCAGTAGCATTGATGTATAAATAAACTGCAACTTCATCAGCTAAGGTTTCATGTAAAATCAAAGAAAATACAGAAAGGCCAATGATCTTAAAGGGCAAGGTTTGCATTCTTATTCTATATTTTTCTTATTGTCAACTACAAATTATAAAATAACAACAACGACCTCTAGCTCACCCAGTAAGTGTTCACCCCAGTCTTGCAATGGCCCGTGTTTAAATCCGACCAGCAGCACTTTGCTGCGTGTCATCCCCCATCTCTCTCTCCGCCTTTCATACCTATAAACTGCAATAAAGGGGAAAAGCCCCAAAAAAACTATCTTTAAAAAAACAATCAAAAATACCCAACATGTTTTTCTGTCTCTTGTTATTCTTTCTGACTTTCTCTGTCCTGTCACATCGTAGTTTTTGGCAAATGTTAAATTGTGCATTTTTTGGGGACTATCTTCAGCCCTGGATTAAGACATGGACAGCATTTATAAATCACTATTCTAATCACACATTCACACACAAAAAACACTTGGGGGCTACTTGGTGTTTAGTGTGTTGCTCAAGGACACTTCAACACATGGATGAAAGCTGGGAAACAAACCGCCAACCCTGCAATTGTTGGACAACCCACTCAACCACTTGAGCCACATCCGCCCCAGCTAGTCTTCTCCTAGCTAGTATTCATGGCAGCAGGATGTATGTGGAAAAAGCAACAACAGTGCCCATGTTCATTGTAATGGGGGAACAAGACGCTCAATGCAACTATGTGGCTCATTATTGTGTTATTATATTCTGGATAACAATGACCCAATACATGTAAAGTGTATGCATGCTTTGCTTTTGTACAGCATATATGTGCGCATGAGTGGTAGTGTGTGAAAGTGAGAAAGAGAGAATGATAAAGTTATTCCACAGTTCAAAGCAGTGACCTAAATGCAGGTACCATGGTAATGTACTGCACTGGGTCTTCTCCCAATAGCCGGAAAAACAGCTATTGATATACACCAATTTTGGAACCATTTCCTTTGGACTCAAGGCTCGTCAGTCTTTAGTGTACTTTGCAGTGGCAAAACACTTTAGTGTACAATGTCCTTCTTTCCAAATATTTAGAATAAAAACACATTCATGTAAAAGCTGCTTTTATGATTTGTGCTCAAATTAAACAATTAAAAAATACTATAGCTAAAAAAAAAAACAGCAAATATAACATGTTTGGCAGGTCTTATACCAACTGAAATATGTGTGAAACTAAATCTCCCATCCCCTTCATAGACAGAGCTATAAAGCACAATGTGAGACGTTAGGACGAGGTGACAAATCACCAATTAAACTTCTGCTGCCTGCCCACGCTGCAGAACAATGCAGACCTGGCCATATGTGAAAACCATTCAACACTATGACAACTGTGGGAAAAATATGGTGTCTTTTAAATTGTTGCCAAACGTATGAAATATAAATTAGGAGCATCTCAAACAGTCAGTGAGTTCATCCCTGCAGTGTTGACCCTGCCAGTTGGACTTTCTCTTAATTACAAGTCAGTAATGGAAAGAATGGGGTACCTCAATTATTTTAACCCTATCTATATCGACAGCGTTCCACCTCCGGGTTTGTTCAGGGGCCGTCGGAAATTGCGGAAAATGTCCCTTATTTCGGCCAGATTCCCATCGCTTTCCCCCATTCTTTGTGCTGGAATTTTATGAGGACTATGATTAACTGCTCGTCAGATCTCTGCAGGGTAAATCCAGACAGCTAGCTAGACTACCTGTCCAAGCTTAGTTTTCTGTTGCACGACTTTTCAACATACACCTTACACTAAAAGAAATTCTTTACCAAGGCTATTTTGCAGAGGCATCGTCATTGTGTTCAGGGCTTAGAGCCGGCCAGGACAATTGTAATTGGTTTAAAGAAATGCCAATAAACCAGAGCACGTTTTGCTCCCGTCCCGGATTACTGTGTGGACTATCCAGACCCTCCTCCACAGCGCTGTGGAGGAAGGTCTGGCAATGCGAGACTAATTTAGCCCCAACCAACTTCTTTTCACCCTAACTTAGTAGTTTCTAAATCATAGCCGTTTCACATTAGAAAATGTTTTAAATTTTCCAAGATTGAATTGTTTAGGAGGGCATTTTAACAATCTATCTTTGATAGAAACAGACTCGTCAGATCTGCTTGTTTGTCATCAATAAAAAAAAAACATTCAGAAAAAGTTGCTCATTCTTGATGTCTCACTATTGAATTTTGAATATACAAAAACCATAGGCACCTTGCTTTACCACAGAAAGGTCCCGCTTGAATGCTCACGTAAATACATTTTTACATAACACAAAACCACCTCATAATCATTACTCATTCTTATTAGAGAAAAACTACCCCCAAATGTGTGTATAGGTCTACAGTGATGAACAGCAATACAGTGAATAGAATAAGCTACAATGGCTAATTTTAGATTCTGATGAATAAAATTTCCCTCATGTGATGAATTCAAGAGACGCACAAACAGCAGTTAAAATGGCAACCAATAGCACCAACTCACTTCTAAATGTCTCATAAAAAACCTACAAAGACAACTAACAGTAATGAATTACTTCAAAAGTACAGTTTTTACATTTTCTGTCAATTTTTCATTTGCTTTGAGAATTCCATGCAACTCAGTAAGATTTAAGTTTGATCCCTCTCAGTCTATAAGTCCACTTATCAGTCATTTTGGTCTTAGTCGACGAAAGATTTCTTTGGTCATCTTTTAAGCTTTGTCATGCTGAATGACTTCTTCCCAATAAACTTGTGCATATATCTCGTAAACACAAGAGTTAAAGTGGTGCTGTTGATTATTTGTTAAGAAAAACTAGTTTTACAGATCTGTCAATTAAATCAACTTAACAATTAGTCTACAAAATCATATAGACAAAGAAATTATTTTCTGTGACTCCTTCTTCAAATATACAACATACAATAATTAAACACCAAAGATATCAAACAGGATGAATATAAAAAGATAACATCTACAAATCTCTCAAGAATTACTTTGAAAGCTTTTTCCTCACATTTCCTGGCCCTGACCACACTAACACACACTCACCCACAAGTGTGCTGAATCTTAAAAGGAACATTAAAAGAGACGGCCCTAACAGGGTGCCAACAAATCATTTAAAAGTGCTTAGTTTAACAGATGCATCTAATCGCATCTAGCATTTATACATAAATGAGTTGTGCTGTCTGTGGAAAGATGATGTAGACAACCACCAACATCCCTCCATCCCGATGCTCTAGGTAACAAGGGATGATCTTTAATCCATGCAATGATCCAGGCTAGGGATGTAACGGTATGAACATTTAACCTCACAGTTATAGTGACCGAAACCATCACACTTCTGAGAATTAGCGCTGTATTTTTAAAAGTGTGTTCAATGCCTTTAGCAGCAACTTTTTTTCTGCACGTTCTGCAGACAAGATAACTATCTTCAAATCCAATCCAATCCACTTTATTTATATAGCACAATTTTAACAAACGCAAGGTTTCCAAAGTGCTGCACAAAAAGATAATACAGAATAAATAGATAACACAGTAAAAGCACAATAATAAAATATATATACATACATACATACACACACACACATATAAGGTACAATAAAATAAAAACAATAAAATGCACTGCCGGCATATAATAAAGGTATACACATAAGATCATCACTCTACCTGGTGTTAAAAGCCAAAGAAAAGAGGTGGGTTTTAAGAAGAGTTTTAAAATGAAACAGAGAGGAGGCCTGTCTGATGTGCAGACGCAGCCCATTCCAAAGTTTTGGAGCTGCAACGGAAAACGCACGGTCCCCCCTGAGCTTAAACCTCAAACAACTGTCCTTTGACTTTCTTATAATAACCAAAATATGCCAAAGCATAGAGGGCTGATAAATGTCCTGAGCGCTGTCATCTCCTCCTTCTGCCATGATTCCAACTTCAAGAAAACGCACAAAGGCTACGCAGTGTGTCTGTGCTGCAACTTCAATAGACTCGGATGAAGCTGAGAAGGATTAAACACACGGTTTCCACACCGTTGTAATCCACCGTGAAACAACTAAGACTTCTCATTTCCACTGACAGGTGAAGTTCTTTGTATGCAATAATTATACAAAGTATCTGATATAATCTTTGTGTTAAATTATCCTAACCAAAACTCAACTAGTGCCTTAGCAGACAAACATGAAAACAATTTAAGGTCTTAACTTTTATAATGCAAACATTAAATTATGCCTAAAATCATGACAGTGAGTTTTAAAACTCACTGAATGGCAGTAGCTCAAAGGAACAAATATGACTTACATAAGATCTGGATAAATAGTCTACACTAACAGAATCTCTAAAAGGGGAAATTAACTTATCTCCACAAGTGTATGACTTAAATGAATAACGTCAAAATTAAAGTTTCATAATGTATCTCTGTCTCTTTAAATAGTCATGGGAGTTCGAGCTGAAACAATTAGTCACTTAACCAATTCCTTCAAATTTACATGTGCTTTACTGTTGTTTTGTCTGCTTTTTGTTTGGTTCTAATGTTGGGACTACAGATGAAAATAAATGTTTTGGCTAAATCTGACACATTTACACCATACTGATCTTAAGAAAGAACAAAAAAAGTAATGCAATTAGTCAATAGACAGATAATTTATATGCAACTTTTTAAATTAATTTACATTTTTCAAATAGAAATGCCAAACATTTGTTGGTTCTCAAAAATAAAGCTTTGCTACATTTATAACAGTAACCTGAATATATTTGAGTCTCAGGACATTGGTTGGGACAAAATATTGTAAGCAGTCTGAAGACTTCTAGGAAAGAGACTGCTAGGGAAAATCTGACATTTTAGAAAAAAAATTATTAATTAAAAAAAATAATTGACAGATTATTCGATAATGAAAATAATGGTTAGCTTCTGCCCAAAGTTGTCACACTTTAACATTTCTTTCACTGAACTCAAAGAATTAAATACAGATTATGTCCCAAACAAAGACTTAAACATGGATCCTCTGGTTTTCAGAATGTTATACCTCAAAATAACACACTGTTGCTTCATCAGTGAACAATATATGTCCAATTCTAATATTTCCCAAACTTAAAAAAGGTCAAATCTCAAGCTTACATTTTTTATGTCATCCAAAAGCTTTAGGAAGCTATTTCTGTTTTGCATGCTTTAAGCCTCATCAGTTCGAATCAACTGAAATGCCAGGCTGACCAGACCTGGTGCCTTGTACAACCAGCCTGTTCTGCTTCTGATGCTGGAAATTAAAAAAGAAAACGACAACAACTACCCCAGGCTGTCAAGCATGTTATGGGCTAATTTCAGATTAGACAATGTTGCACATGTCAGAAGCAACTGGAAGCATCAGTGGCTGATCATCCACAGGGAACATGAAGGCTTTACAGAAGAAAATAAACAGGCAACGCAGCAGGAGGGAAACTACATTTTTCCGGCAGAGAGACATAAGAGGTTTAGGAGACAGTTGGGATGCAATCTCTCTAGCTAGCTATTTTCTGACAGCTGACAGGGGATTGTAAATTGGTGACACAATGAAAGAAATCCTAAAGGTCCCATGACATGGTGCATTTTGGATGCTTTTATATAGGCCTTAGTGGTCCCCTAATACTGTATCTTTCCCAAAATTCAGCCTTGGTGCAGAATTACAGGCAGTAGAACCAGTCCCACAATGATCTTTTCTTAGGACGTGCCATTTCTGAGTCTGTAGCTTTTGAGGAGGAGGGGGGGTGTGGTCTTCACCAACTGCCACTTTGCTCGTTTGAAAGCCATGATGTCTTTCTTTCATGGGTGGGCCAAATTCTTTGATCAGCCCATCTGAGCTTCTATTTTCTCAAAGACGGAGCAGGAAACAGAGGGCTCGGTTTACACCTATTGCCATTTCTAGCCACTGGGGGGCCATAGGCAGGCTGGGGGAATGCATATCAATGTTAAAAAAAACTAAAAGTGCAATTTTAATGCCATGGGACCTTTAAAGGTTGGGGGTATACAGCTGAGGTCATATGTATGCACAGCAATGGTGTTAAATGCTATGAGATAAAACATAGGATGGCTCCAAGCTCTGACAGACTACTGATCACATATTTTAGGACTACAGAAGCATGTGGCACACTGAACTGACTTTACTCTGGATTTCATCTCTGAGATCCCTGGTCTGTTATGCGAGCCCTAATTCGCTGGACAGATGATGTCATTATGATGAAATACACCCAACGCAGATCGTCTTTCCAAACGGGAGCATGAAGGGCAGAGGCAGTCAGGAGATCAGATGTGATGAGAGGAGAGCATTTGTTGTTGCTATTGCAAAGCTGCTGTATTGATTAGTTCATGACAATCTGTTTGTCCTTAAGTGACAGCTCTACAGGAGCACATGGAGAGTCAAACATACCTGATTGAAGTTATTAATAATTTGTGTCATTTCTTTACTGAGAATATTTGTATTATTTGACTCCCTAGTTATGTATTTTGTAGTCTTACATTTCTAGACCTTCCTCCACAGCGCTGCGGAGGAGGGTCTCGAAATGCTAGTCCACACAGTAATCCGGGATGGGAGAAAAACGTGCTCTGGTTTATTTTCATTTCTTTAAACCAATCACAATCGTCTTGGGCAGCACTACGCTCCGGATGGAGCCCTGGTGCCGCTGCCAAATAGTTTACAATTGTTTTGGTGGAACATGTGTACGTTCAAAATTTGTTGTCGTGCAACAGAAAACTCAGATTGGACTGATAGTCTAGCTAGCTGTCTGGATTCACCCTGCAGAGATCTGAGGAGCAGTTAACCATAGTCCTCAGAAATCTATCAGAGTTTAGAATGCCAACACAAAGAGCGGAAGGTAACTGACATCTGGCAGAAAAGAAGGACAACCGGCGGAATTTCCAGCAGCATCGGCTCAATCCTGGAAGTGGAACATCGTGGATATAGACTAGATTTATTCTGTAACCCAAGAGCCTTTTCTGTGGACATCTCAAAATGTTTATACTCTTGAAGTAACTATTGTAGTGAAATCAGAAAATATTTGTCTTTTACTTCCCTATCTTGCATTCCTCAAAACAAAACATGTAGTATAAAATAAATTAAATAATTAACTTAAAACCAAAAAATAGGACTAAGGGTCTGTGAGGTTGTACAGCTAAATAATATATGTTGATGGTGAAGTTTACCATGTTCACCATCTTATTTTAGTGTGTTAGCATGCTAACATTTGCTAATTAGCACTGAACACATGCTAACACATGATTTATACTGATATTTCAACTACTGTCATTGCAATCACTAGAGTCCCACGACGCTAGCATGACTAAACCTGATATGTCCTGCATGTTTTCTCTAAGCTGGGTGGCATCATATGGTGGCAAGGGGGTCTGAATCTTTATCGAGTTATTATAAAGATAAGACACATGGTTGTTAAAGAAAAATGGCAACATCTGGAAGTAAATAAACAAATGAAGAGGAAAACATGTTAAGTTTAATGATCAAGACACCAAACTTTTAAATAACAACCAGGGCCTGAAATTAACACCCGACCACCCGCCAAATGCGGGTGAATTTAGCAATTGGCGGGTAACACTGTCAATCTACAGTACCTGCCACATTGGCAGGTAGCCAATAAGAATTGAGTGATTCATTAGATTCTTTTTTTTTGCAACTGTTGTTCTTTTACATGATCCGATCTGTGGTCTCTCAAAAAGAGATGGAGATGCTTGTTCATGCTTTTATTTCTTCACGTTTGGATTATTGTAATGTACTGTACACTTGCTTAAAAAAATCATCCATGGATAAATTGCAAGTTGTTCAGAATGCAGCAGCAAGACTTTTGTCTAAGACCAGCAGGAGATCACATATTACTCCGGTGCTTAAGACTCTTCATTGGCTACCAATAGGTTTTAGAGTGCATTTTAAAATTTTAATCATTACCTATAGAGCCTTGCATGGTCAAGCCCCTGCTTACATCCAGGATCTACTACACGCATACACTTCTGGTCGTTCTCTGAGGTCTTCAAATCAAGACCTTTTAACTGTCCCCAGAACATGTTTTAAAACCAGAGGTGATCGAGCCTTTTCTGTGGCGGCTCCAAGGCTCTGGAATTCTCTTCCCTTAGCATTGAGAGCCTTGGATTCTGTGGAATCTTTTAAAAAACACCTCAAGACACATCTTTTTAGACAAGCTTTTAACTAGCAATATGGCTTAGTATTTTATGTGTTGCTGTTTTATTTTGTTTTTACTGTAAAGCACTTTGTGACCCTTCTTGTCTGTGAAAGGTGCTATATAAATAAAGTTTACTTACTTACTTACTTACTTACTTACTTACTTTTCAAATAAGTCCGACATTTTGTTGGATTTTAGCTAAATATTGTAGCGGCACATTACTGGGGTAAAGAAGCCAGCTGAAACAAACGAATATGAGTATGAGTCAGAGAAAAGTAAAATAATTTTTAATACAAAGTGGACAATTGGCGACAACGGCATAGTTTGGGGGGGCTGATTTATGACAGTAGTGTAGAACAAATGTACTGCAGTGATGTGTGTATGACTCAGAGAAAGCAATGTCAAATCCTTTTGTAATCAAGACTAAAAACTTAAAATTAGAAGCAATTAAGGACCACGAGTCATCAAAAAGCCACCTACACACGATAAGTTGTAAACTATCAAAGACAGCGCTTCCAGAGGAGGCCGTTGTGGTCAAGGTGACTGCTGTTTTGGAACATTCCTGTAATTCATGTTTTTCACCTTTATGAGGCAAAAAAAAAACTGGCTGGTAAAAAGTCAAGGCTGGTCATCAAAAAAAGTTAACTTCAGGCCCTGATAACAACCTAAACCAGCAGCCTGAAGCAGCAACATTAACTTCAGGGAACTAGTACCTGGATTGTTCAGTGCCTGGATTTTCAACTGTATGTGTGCTAATATGTGTCTGTATCTGTGCAACTGTGTGTGTGTGTGTGTGTGTGTGTGTGTGTCTGGGAAGATAAAAGGCTGTGTCTCACAAGCGGCCTACATGCACTCCTCACAGGTAATTGAAGTGAAATTGAGGAGTTGTAATTGGAACCCAGAGTGTCTGTCTGAAGCTTATACACACACACAGAGAGAGAGAGAGAGAGAGAGAGAGAGAGAGAGAGAGAGAGAGAGAGAGAGAGAGAGAGAGAGAGAGAGAGAGAGAGAGAGAGAGAGAGAGACAGAGAGAGACAGAGAGAGTGGGACAGGCGAGGTGAGAGGTTAACAGTCTCAGGTGGGTCTATGCTAAGGGTTTTTGCTTTTGTCTGGAAATTGAAAAACTTCAAAATACCCCTTCTCTAAATGAAGGTGACTGACAAAAGTATGTGAGTATCTGTGTGAGTACTAAAATAGGTGCATGTTATTATGTGTGTAAATATGTAAATATTGTGTGTGTGTGCGTGTGTGTGTGTGTGTGTGTGTGTGTGTGTGTGTGCGCGTGCAGTCAATGAGCCTGTCTCAAGAGGAAGCGGTGACTGTGCTCTTATATAAAGTGCTGCTCTGTGGAAGCTATACAGTAAAAGGCACTTCTTTCACTTTCAATAATCAATGTTAACTATGAAACGCTTGATTAAAAGATAAATATCTAAAGGGAGCAAAGGTGAAAGATAAAGCAGGCACAATGAACTGGTTATACTAAGTACTGCAGGTGACAGGCGCTTCAGTTGGATTCGGTGCACTATGATGGAAGGCTTGTATCATGTGGATGTGCCGACATGTGTGTGTTGTCATTACTTAGAATTCCTCATGGGGGCGGCAGAAAATACGCACTAAAGCTTTAAAACATTTACGTTTGCGGTTGACAGACTACTCTGCTAATCATTTCAGCACTAATCAACATCTGATTAAATATCAGATTTAATTCAAAAGAGGAGTAAGTATCCCCATGCTGGATTTTTTGGCTTGATGCTATCCATTGCGCTTGTGAAATAATAAAAATGCCTTTGGTATAACAGTCCACTGTTTTTTAAATGGATGGTAATTTCATTCACGCCAGATGAACTGTTACATGTCGTCCTTTTTTGCTCTCAGGCAGCAGCTCTGAGACGGGAAACAGGTTGGGTGAATCATACCCTGATGTACTTGCGTTCCTTCAGATAATCATGCACGCCACGCAGCAGTAATTTAGAACCCTGGGAGTCACAGCTAAATCCTTGTAAAGTTAAAATCAAACAAAAAAAGACTGGAAAAAGAATTTGACAGATAAGCAGAGGAATCAAGTGGAAACCGTGTTTATCGGTTGTGTACGAGTCATTGCTGGGCAAGAACTTAAACATTTCAATAATTTATGTCGGAATTTCAGTCAGTCTCAATACGTCTTTAAATTAATGGCTGTGAATGAAAAGGGCTGTGCGGGCTAACATTATCATCCTTCAACTAAAAGCATGCAACAGCACTGCATCATTTTAAATGAAGAATACAAGGTTTCATTAACTTTATGCAGCTCTCTTTTTGTCAGCTTTATCATCACTATAAAACCATTTATTATCAACCTGTGGATCACCTCTTACTGCCACTGTGTCATTTGTTTTTATACTGGAAACAACACAGAAATACTGTATATAACCTGCTGAAAACTGCATGTCCTTCCAGTGCAGTGAAAAAGCTCATAACTGCTTTTGACTATTGGTCCACCTTTTTCTCTCCTGAATTGATTCTGCAACCTCAACTCAGGCAGTCTGCTGATATGGAGTACTGACCTTGTACCCTGCATCTTTGGAATCATTTTTATATCAGGTAACATGCGGCCAGGAATTGGTGTGACATCAAAAAACTGAGTTGCCAGTCCACTGTGACTCCTGTACAGTAAATGAATGTAACTAATATTGACAGAGAAACCATATTTTATGTGGACACAGCTGATATTCCAGCTACCTAAAAGGTCAGTAACAGTGCGGTTACAGATTTGGCACATTGGATTAGTGCATCCCTACTTCTGACCTTTTCCTTACAATGCATGCACTTACACAACTTCACACAAAATATATATTGTACATGTACCTGCATCTGGGTTGGGTTCTCAATTTGAATTTGCTTATAAGAACTGGGGATTTCTAAGAAAAAGATTGTTTTACAATTCAATTCCTACACACTTTCATCTGTGTAGCAGGTGTCTGTCCATGGTGTAGATTTTACAACATGGTGGTAAAATTTAAAAGATGGGAATGAGAAAAAAGTAAAAAGTCTACAGTGCTCCAAAGTTTTTAACCCAACCGTACATGAACCCATAGAAAAGCTACCCAAAACCGCCGAAATAAAGGAAAATAAATGTTCTTTTGTGTTAATAGTCAATTATGTTTTGAGCATTTTGGCCTTTAAGTGATAGTGCAGATATTAAACGTAGGCAGAGAGAGAGGACTGACTTGAAACAAAGCTCCACAGTCGGAATCAAACTGGTTTCAGTTTACTTGGCACAGCCGCTAATCCAATGAGACTCCCCCTTTTCTTTCTTTTTTTCAAAGGAGACGAGATCCAAAAAGACCGACATAGAGATGGAACAATAAATGTGGCACCAATTTACCAAAATACCCTTTCATTTTTCATTTACAGTTCACAATCTGAAAAACAGTGAGTCTTCTGCTCAGATCCATTTGTGTATTAAGACATATTAACACACAGACCCAAGAACTGCTGCAATAAAACAGGACCAGACAGGACACGGTTTGACTAAATATAGATAGAGATTGAGTCTTTGTTTGGACCTGTGATGACTGCTAAAAAGAAATGCACTGCTTTCTCTCATGTCCTCAGTTACAGATGCAATAAAATGTGCCAGATTCAGGTAATGCTGCCACTCAGGTTCAAGTAAACTCAAATGTCAAAGATCAAACTTTGAACATGTACATGAAAACATGGAAAATAGCAACATATTTCTTTGACATTTTCACCAAATTACCAGTTATATAAGATTATTACATGGCTTGGTTGAATGCTAAGGCATTCTCCGGCCCTGATATCCCTGTTGTATTCGTTACAACCGCCTCGCTCTAAATTATCCCTTACCTAATGACTTTCATGGCTAACATCTCTGGAAATAGAGGCAATTTTATGCTTTAAGAAGTTCTTGTTCCTCTTCTCACTCAAAGACGATGTAACAAATTTGATAAACTCAGTTATCAACCTTCTCCCTGCATTATGCACCGTCTTTGACTCACACAACAACTGGGACTACTACCCAACTAACTTGCCAGACGTCTGTTGACCTGTTGAGTAATTCTCTAACCCTCCAAGTGTACGGAGAAGACAAATCAAACAATGACCTCCATGTCCAAATAGTTCCAGAGCCATGCTAAATAAATCCTCTTTCATGCTTCTTCCATCACATGGCCGTTGTGTGAGTCACTTATTAGCCTTGATACAGGTCTGCTCTATTAAGATGAATTACCATATGGCATAATAAAAGGGAAAAGTATAACATTCAAAATTGGGGGAAAAGTAACCAGAAAGTAAAAACAAGACTGCTGGCAAATCATTTGTATACACAAAATGTCATCTCGTGTGTGTGTGTGTGTGTGTGTGTTCTCTAAATGGATCTATTCTTCACGAAGAGGATGTAGCTTCTCCACAGACACCACACTGTTGCTGCCTCAGGCATACTAAACTCTTCTTCAATTCACCTTCCTCTTTATTTTATTTTTCTTCTCACGCCCCCTCTCCCTCTCTCTCCTCCTATTCCTCCCCACCACCTCCTCTCTTTATCTTTATCCTGTTCATCATCAGCTCATCTCTCTCCTCCAGCCCTCCTCTGCTTATCTTTTCATTTTCCTTCCTCATTTCCTGCCTCCTGTTGTCATTTGTTCTGTCTCTTCCTCCTCCATGGCCATTCCTCTGTGGTGAATTATTAACCCTAGAGGTCTTTTAGTCTTCCTTACACCTAACATGAAATGGCAATAGATAGGATATATTGTCTGATCTCATATTTCACATCCTGTTATCGTGAGAAATCAGCACAGAATACACAAAACTGTGTACAAAATAAAAATCTAACTGTACAGTGCAAATGGTCACCAGCGGGCAAAAACAGTCTGCAGTCTTTTTTCTATGCGTTGAGATTTATTTTGGTTAGTATACGAGTGGATATTTGGGAGTCTTGGTCTCAAGTATTTGAAAATCTGCCAGTTTATTACAATTTCATAGAGATTATATTAACATACTGTACAAGTAATTGGGAATAGGGTAGAGCAAGTGATTGGGTTCAAGCCATTGATGAAGAGCCATGCACTGGGCAAAACTACATAACTGCAGATGTTTGCAGGTTTTTGCGGGTGTGCATGTGTTCAGGGAGGCTGGTGCAAGAACCATGCAATCGCCCTAGGAGTTTACAGTCCTGCTCCCGGCTCTGTGTTAATACTTAAAACAACATGCCAACAAGTTGATGTATATTGTTTAGCATCATCTTAGTTCAGCGTGTTAGCATGCTAACATTTTTCCAATTAGCACTAAACACAAAGGCTGATGGGAATGTCATTAATTTTGCAGGTATTAAGTACTGGACACAAACAATACACTAGAGTTATCAATTATAATATTCATAATTCATGGACATCTGTACCCAATTTCATAGAAATCCAATAGTTAAAATATTAAAGTCTGGAACAAAGCGGCACCCTGCAATTTCAATTTTATCAAGTTTTTTTTTTTTTTTTTTTAAACATTCTTCATAATTGTAATTGTTATGACACTTTCAAAGAAGAAAAGTTGACAGAGAATGTAATGAAAGTATAAAGGGAGTGTTAGAAAGCTAGTGTTTGCAGTAGGTGGTAGTAACACGATGCCACATATGATAAAAATAGAGTAAGTAGGACGAGGTGACATTTCTATTTAAATGTGAATTCTTTAGTAAATCCTTTCCCCTGTGTTACAGCAGCAAGCGCTCATCCTGTTCATTCAAACTCCAAATATATCCAAACCCCTTTTTTGTCATCTGCTTGTGCGGCACAACTAGTAATAATCCTTTTAACTAATCCACATCAAATCTCTCACAATGCTAATCCGTTAGGCATGATGGTCCACGGCACCCACTTCTAACTGTGATCTGGCATGCATAATTAAATTGTGATGGTACAGTAATTTGTTGTATTGCTGTGGCTTGGCAATGACTTAACTATTCATGTGCTGCGGGTTCACATGTATTCATGATGGGTTGGGACAAGGCAGTGTTAAGCATTATGTACAAGACAAGCGTGACATGACCAAAGACGAGGAAAACACTTAAATGAATCATACATAATGAACATATATGCATACTAGTCTTGGCTATTATAACTTATATGAAGACAGCTAATTTACTTATCAGTTGCTAGCAAGCTGCTACCATACTATAAAATGTAGTAAATCGCCTAATTCGTGAAACAAACACTTGGCTACCCTCACAGCCTAATCAGATGATGCTGCTTCGCTCTGACGTTATGCCTCGAAATAAAAAGGTCTCGACTCTTTAGCGTGGTGACATAACTGCCTCACAGGCTTTTACCATATTTCAGACCTATAGATAGAGATACTGATAAATCCTGCAACATAGTTATATAACCCTTGGCAATGCAACTGTTTCTTACTACACACTACCTTTTCTGCTTTAAACACATGCAGGAGGTGCTCAGTTGTTACTTTGCGAGCTTTACATTGCAAAGTGGCTGCATATTGCAGCAGCAACCTTCTGCACAGCTCATGAATATACAGTATGCAAAGTATTGTAAATGAATGCTTGCTTCAAGGCACAGCAATTCCCTGGTTGAAAACACGGTTCTACCTAAGTTAAGCCCTCAGGGTAGTGAATATGACAACTATAGTCAACTGCACAGGGGATTCAGCTACATGACATGACGTGATTGATCTGAGCACCAGTTTTGATTTTGAAACTGTTGCTTCTCCCATGCTAGTGTTCTGGCAGTGTGCCTGCTCTTTAAGATCATGCTAATCGAACCAGGTTGAGCTCAGTGCTCAGTGTTTGTTTTTGTTACATACTCCATGGAGCAGAGGCATATATTAGTTTTTTTGCACATTACAGTTTTGTTTGTTGTCATCTGTCAGACAAGGCCTATAGCAACACTGTGACGAGATGGGTGTGAACTCCATGTCAAAGCACTAAACAAACTTCAAAGGCTGTACTTAGGCACAGTGGTGCATTGATCAAAATCCTTACCTCAGCATGCTAACATGCTGATGGTGTTTAATATATATTTTTACTATGTTCAACATCTTGATTAGCATGCTGATATTTGCTAATTTGCACTAGATGAGGCTGATGGGAATGTGATTAGTTTTGTATTTCTAAATCAAAGTATTGGACAAATGAATAATTTCAACTGATGAGGGTGCAAGATAAAAAGTCAGGAGATCATCAAAGTCATTATGATTCATCCTCTGGGTGCCATGAATGTCCGTACATAGTTTAACGTTAATCCATCCAATAGTTGTGGTGGATCAATTGACAGACAGCCACACTACTAGCATGGCCAAAAACAATTATTTATGTATTTCTACAATCAGTTAATATCGGCAAGAATTCACTAACTGCAGCAAAATAAACAAACACATGAGGCACACTTATGTTTCACCCAGATAAAAGTGAATATGACATTATCCACACGCATGGCTTGTTGAGATGTCATTGTTTGATAAGTGTTGCAACTGTTGGGTGACCAACAAGTTTCTTCTTCTGTTTTTCAAAGCACAATCACAACTGTTAATAACCAAACTAATAAACTAATCCTCTCCTACCACCCACTTTGAAAAAAAAAACACCTTTCTGTTACATGTTATTGTGCATCAGCCAACTGCCAATTCTGCGTTCTAATAGAGCCCAAAATTGGACCTTTGAAAGCACTGCAGCAAATAATGATATCTTGTTTCTCTGTCTAAAAAGTAGCAGTAGTAGTACAAGTAGTATTTTTACACATTTTAATAAAACAAGGATTAAAGAATCCAATATTGGTGGCACAATTGACTTTAAACATAGTCAAAGATGCACAGAGAAATGACATGCGCATACCAACAAGTCCTCCAAATTATATGACAAATGTTTTCTGATCTGTATCAGTCTGGTAACATTAATCAACACTTGGTTTGTTAATGGTTGTGGTAATGCTTACAAAAACGGAGCTAAACTAAAAGGAAAACATGCAGCAGTCTCTGTGTTTGTTGAACCATCCATCCACCCCAACCTCCTCCCGCTGCTCTATAATGTCGTCACCTGCCTTCCTCCTCCAGTCTCACATATACAGGGCACCTATATGGCAAATACATTTAAAAGGTATACAACACTGTTTGTTAAATAGCCCTTATCACGGTCTCCCCTAGCTGTAGATAGGTGGGCCAACGCATTTTCTGTCTCAGTGCATGTATTGTTTTAGCTCCGGCAGTCAGCTTAGAGTAGTGAAAGGAATCCTATGTTGCCAGTTAGCATGTTGTGAGTAAAAGTGAGCCAACAAAAAAACAACAACAACCTAATTACTTCTTGTGGCCTGTTTATTCACAATGAGTACAAATAGCAATGCAGATTAAGACTAGACGATTTCCTAGGCAGATATTGATTTGGGACTATATTGGGTGGAAGCACAGCTGAAGCATGCTGCATGGCGCCGAGATATCAATGCATTGGTCCACCTATCCACAGCTAGGGGAGACCGTGATAAGCCCTATTTCAACTAACGGTGGCAAATTCCTTTAACATATAGCAGAGCCGCATGCTCGTCACCAGGGTTTAATATTCATCCTTGTTCTGTGCTGCATCTGTCAGTCTTCAGCCATTCTTCATTGTCCATGGAGACACAGCTAAACAATCAACTCCACTCAAGCACCAAATAACCACTCTAAACCAGCCCTGAAGGTGTCCTTTCTAGTCTCATATTACATGTCCTGAATCCACACACTGTTGACAAAGATCTAATTCTGCCTTCTTCACTTCACTGTGGGTGATGAGGCTGCTGGAACAGTTGATACAGTGTGACTGTGCAGCTTCACAGTGGCCTGGACAGGAAACGGTGAGACGGGTGAGGATGCGTCGTATTACCAGGCAAAAAAAAGAAAAAAGGACACCCAATAACCAGATAGATTGATGAACATCTGAAATTATGCTGCCACACATTGGAAACTCACACATGCAGCAGAATAGTCCTGTATGAAAAGAAGTTGAATGGCATGGAGGAAGGGAAGCAGGGCCATTTTAATAAAGTTATGGCAGCCATTATGTTGTCAAGAGCCCTTTGCCTTTCACTGCCAAGGCTGCATCGGTTTCCTCGCTGTGTGGGAGTGCACAGCAATGTGTTTCTGAAGGGAACGACCTTGTTTATTGGCTTGATTGAAAGCAGTGAAGGAAATAGGCTATTTTCTCTCAACGGACTGATGTTATTTCCTTGCCTAATAAACACAACAATAGGTGAGGAAACACTTACATGAGACATGAATTCTTGGCTTTTTTTTTTTTTTTTACCTTGGGGTTGCTTTTCTTATTGCATCATTCCATGCATCTTAAATCTTATTTTGATTGCTTTCATTTTACAGGCTAAAACAGAAAAATGTGGTTTATTATTGATCTTGTACACTGTTATCTGCTGTAGGCTGTACAGTAATAAATATAGCAGTGTTGAATATAAAAGCAGAAGACCTAGGGAAACACTTGTTATTTCATGAACATGAACTATTGGAGAATATGGTGTCCAATGATCCACGTGTCTTCCATTATATAACATTAAGGGTGCTTTCACATCTAACCCGTTTGCTGTGGTTTGTACAAACGCTGGTGTGCTTCGCTTTGTTTAAGCTGGTGGGAAATCTTTCAAAATATTCTGGTGCGGAACAAAGAAACCGACTGATCCAACTTCAAAACATTGATTTTGGTTCAGTTCCTCATGTTTACAACTCTTGATTTGTTTGTAGCATGAACATGAGCTCCGTAACATTTTCCGCCTCTGCTGCAAACACTCATTCATGCATTTGTAACATCCAGACCTGACTACTGCAACAGTATCCTCTATGGTTCCCAAACAAAGTCCTCAATAACCTCCAGTACAGAACTCTGTCGCCCCCACTTACCTGTACCCGCTCACCTGACCACATCACCCCAATCCTCCGTGACCTCACGGAGGACTAACTTGCGGTTAAACACACCGACTTGTGGTTAAACACAGCATAAACTTCAAGATTCTACTCCATACCTAAAAACACCTTGAACAACCTGGCTCCCCCCTACCTCTCTGACCTGCTCCACCAGCACGCCCTCTCCAAAAGCCTCTGGTCTGCTGATGCCAACCTCTTGCAAATCTCCAGGACGGGCGTGACGGGCCGTTTTAACATCAGGATCAAAATCAGTCAGCATTCAAAACAGCCCTCAAAACCCACATCTCAGTCTCCAGCTAGATTAATACCATCATACAAAAGCAACCATGCATCCTTACATAACACTGAACTCACTCCTGTTGACTTTAAGCACCAAGGTAAGCACATGGACATAATTCAACCCATGTTCAGCAAGAAAAAGATACTCTCTCTTTGTAGGAAGTATAATTTACAGGAAAGAAGTCAAAACAAACAGAGATCTGCAACGTTCCACACTTCTCTACATCACAAAATATTTATACCCATTTTTCAGTGTTCTTGTTTTTATAATTTTAGATTAAATATCTTTATAACCAACTGTTTTCATATCTTAATAACAAATCTTAAAGCTATACAATCTGATTTACACATCCAAATTTTTAAATGTTTTTTAAAGTCTAACCAAAATATAATGTGTGTGCCTTGAGTTCCACTGACTGAGCTAACACAAAGTATTGTTCTAAACCTAAGCTGCCCTATTTAAACCCTTCATTAAAAATGTAGGGTGCATAAAACATGCCGTGCCACAAACTCACCGTTCACTGAGAATTGGGAAGGTGAAGGTCTAAAGAGTGAAAGGCCTCCCTGGATTCAATCCGGCTTTAAAAAGGATTTTAACAGCATTTTCACATTTGGCCAGGTGGAAGGGTGAAATGGTTCAAGGCTCTCCCGAGGTTTTCCTCCCACAGGGGACACGTGTAAAGTTTAGGGTTATAAAGGACATGTCATTCCAAGCAAATTACTCTCTGGCTAACAACTCTAGGTCCAGAAGTGAATAAGTGTTTGTCTGTCTTAGTGTATGTACATGTGTGCAATTATAAATGTGTTTGAAAATGTATTTGTGAATGTTTTAAAGAATGGTGTGCTTATCTGTGTTGGGGGAGTTACTTGATAGCAAACAAGCTGAGCCCCCAACAAGTCAAAGTAATGAAGCCTAGTGGGATTACGAACTGTATTCTAATTATAATCCCATTCACTACGCATTATAAGTGGAGGAAGTATTCAGACCATTTATTTAAGTAAAGGTACTAATACCACACTGTAAAAATACTCCTACTTCAGCTCTACTTGTATTTATGTTGGGTATATAACAAAACAGCATGTTTTATAAGCTCTTCATATATTATGTATGCAAAAATCTACATTTTTAGAGTAACTCAAGTTGTCAAATAAATGCAGTGGAATAAAACAAGATTTCTCTCTATAGTGTAGTCGAGTAAAAGTATAAAGTGGCATAAAAAGAAAATACATAAGTTAATCACAAGTACCTAAAGTTTCTTTCTTGAGTTCATGTACTTAGTTGCATTACACTGCTAATTACTGAAAAAGGTTTCACATACAGTACATTAGTGTAAAGCAGTGTACTGGAGATCAGTCTAGGTCACCGGTTTTAAGACCAATTTTTTAAGGTCTCTGTCTCATCTCGGAATCGACTACATTTTTAATCAGTGGATAAAGAGAACTTTTGATTTCAAGACAAGTCAAGCCCACAACGGCAGGGATTTTGCTAAATTGCCTGTACATTGTCGGATGCCGCCTGTGTTAAAAACTTGAAAATGCAACCAATAACTTCACTCATATCTAATTTGAAATGTGCTACCGTAAACCCCCCTCTCCCTGCCCCCTTTACACACACTCCTAAGAAAGTGAGTATGGGAGACATTAAAACAAGGGCTGCCTAACGCCAGTCTGGTCTTGGCCTTGACTAGGTCTCAAACCCTCAAAGTCTTGGTCTTGTGTCAGTCTCCATACACTCTGGCTTTGGTGACGACTTGGTCTCCGTTTAGGTGGTCTCGACTCAAACACTGCTGTTAAGGGTTACTTAGTAATGAATAAAGAATCTTTATCTATAGCTTTATGACAAAGCTCAATCATTGTTCACATGCTTTGAACAGTGACTGAATGAACAGTGGAGCAGCTGAGATGAGATCTCCAGAGTGAGCTCTCCAACTGACTGGTGTCACACTACATGATAGATGAGCAGCTCAGCGATTGCAGCGGGATCTCAGTATTGAACTTGTAGCAGGACTACTCGTACATTAGGGAAAGGCAACGCAGACTCACGTCACAGTGCAGGAATTACATCTTTTTCTACCATAAAATGGTGTTTAGGCTGCTCTACTCGACTTGAAGTAGCCAAAATTGACTATTTTTCTTTAGTAGGACAGTAGAATATATCATTGAGATAATGCAGGTAGAAAAAAATTATAATTCATATCTATTGACAAAGTCTAGTAATAGCTTTTAACCACCCAATGAGCGTGCGTACGTTTAAGCGTTGACATGTGTGTGTAAAGAGTGATTAATAGGAACAATAAATAATAGTGCTCAGGCTTGAGAAGAATTTACACAGAAACATGCACATGGATGTCTGGATTAAAGTAGAAATTTGCTTATTAAAACTCACAGATCAAAATTGAACACATTAAAGCTTGTGTCACCGTCCAATAAAGACTAAACGCAATACCTGCTTTGAAATTTGAGGCTGGTGCCACAAAGAGGGCAGCATAGTACTCCAATATATATATATATATATATATATATATATATATATATATATATATATATATATATATATATATATATATCTCAACCAATACGTTTTGACGGAAACATAATGCCGGCCATTTTCTATCAACATAACAACATAATGTTGATTAACTGAACATATCAGTAAAATGTTCATTGACATTATATTTCATTTTTTCTACCAAAATATCTGATCTTGCAATACAACAGGGCTGTAACTAATGATTAATTGATTCATTGTTTGGTCTTTCAAATGATGGAATATAGCAGGGGGAAAAAAACACAAAAACACATCCCCATCACAATTTCCTAGAGATCAAACTGATATATTTACATTGCGTGTTTTCCACAACCAGCAGTCCAAAGATATTCAGTTTATTGTTATAGCAGACAAAGAATACCAGCAAATATTCACATAAAGGGAGCTGGAACCAATCAAGTGTTGGCATTTGACTTAAAAAATAGCAGAATAGCTGACAATTAATTTTCAGTTGATGTACTACTTTCTATGAGAATGGGTTGAAATAACCCAGACAAACAGATGAACAAATAAAAGCATAATTAATTTGCAGTTTTCAATTTACAAGTTTTTGTACGACTTTTGGCAATACTTCTCAATGCCTAGGTTACATTTGGTTTTGATGACCAGCTGATTTGCATACACCACATGTCAGCGAACACACACAGCCAGAAAATAAAACTGTGGATGCTAGCCACTCATACAGGCAGCACCTGTCAGCTGGTGTTCTGGGACAGCCAAGGACTTTGTTTGTTTGTCTCTCTCTCTCTCTCTCTCTCTCTCTCTCTCTCGTGTGTGTGTATGTGAGTGAGTGTGCGTGCGTCTCTCTTTTTCCCTAAACACCCCTCACCTCTCCACCTGCTGTTCCTTCCTCAACTCCATCCCGCCTCTCTGTCTGTCTCACTTCATACCAACCATCATACCACCATCCATTAGATCTCTTTCTCTCTTTCTCTGCACCGGTGACTAAAAAATAGACTCACTCAGCCTTTCTCTGCCTTCCTGCTCATTACAGCCCCCAGGCAACCACTCCATCACAGAGAAAAGGCAGAGATAAGCTACAAGAGTACACCTGTGCCTGGTGTGAATGGCAAACCCAGAGTCAGTGACAGCCAATTCCAAGCTAATAATGAAATCAGCGAACCTTTGCTTTAGACAAATCAACCTGACAGCTTTATCTCCCACTCCCAATTTCAAAGCATGTTACAAACCTCATCATCAAATGAGAAAAGCAATCAGTGGGAAAAAAAGAAAGAAAGAAGAGAATAACTTTGCCACAATGGCGCTCACAAGGGATTATGTTTACAAAGCTCCTTTACCGATGGAACAGGTGGAAGAAAAAAGGAAACATATTTTCATTTCATCAGCTGAGCGATAATCTGCTGTATACGAGTAACAAACAAAAAACTCAATTAAAGATAGTAAGAAAGAATGAATAGTGTAAATATAAATCTAATCCAAAATATATTTTATTAAATATGTGTGTCAAATCAGATTAGGTTTATTTTCAAAGTCTAAATGGGCTTTTAGGTCAACAATATCACTGGTTCACCACTCAGTCCAAGTTCTTTAAGAAGACACAAAAAGACATTGAATAACACCTGAGCAAAACAGGAAGAAAAGGACCAACTCCCCGAAAGAGAACTTTCTGGACGGTGGGGGTACAACAAGAAGGCAAAAGCTGCAAACACAAAATTTAAGTGTAAAATTATTTTACACTGCGAGATCTTAGTGTTAAGCTACTGTATGTCCACTCCAACTACTCCAATGTAGGGAGTAGTTTGGGAAATGTGCATTTTCTTGCTCAGAGTTATATGAGAATATTAATACCTCTCTCATGTCTGTATGGTAATAATGAAACTACAGTCAGCAGCCGGTTAGCTTAGCATAAAGACTATAAACAAAGGGAAATAGCTAGCCTAGCTCTGTCCAAATGTAACAAAGTCCACCTATTTATATACTATTATACTATTTATCATGTTATATCTTGATTGTTTAGTCTCTACAACGAAAATGTAAGAAGCACACGTTGTGGCCTTTGTGCTGTGCTAGGTAACTGGCCCCTGACTGCAGATTCATATTTAGCAGACAGATAGTGGCCTGACTGGTATCAGATCAGTTGATCAAGAAAAGTCCTCTCTGGCAAATGTGAAATAAAAACAGCAGGAGTTAGTTCCTCCTTCCTAAACTCAATAATTTTTGAGTATTCATGACAGAGAGCTGTGGAGTGTGTGTGTGTGTTTGTGTGTGAATGATAGAGTTCGTGTCCACTATGTAATTATAGATTTAGTAAACCCGAGGCTTAGCGTGACTCAATCAACCTCTGATTTGTTGGGTGGATGGATGAATAGTGAAGATAATGAGGTGTGTGTGTATGTGTTCTAGTGTGCATGGGAACTACATTCATATCACATGTTGTAATCCCAAGACACTGTATGTATGACCAGTCTGTGTGTGTGTGTGTGTGTGTGTGTGTGTGTGTGTGTAATGCCACTGCTTTTTAATTAGAAAGCTTTTCGCTGATGAAGACAATTCATACAAAACAAGTCCAGACACTCCCGTGGTGCATTTTTTGTTATGATGTATGGATTTTCTTCTCAATACACAAAGAGGATATGGGATTTGTTTGAAAACTTCAGTTATAGTTTCTATAGAAAACGGCTTCATTTTTCTTTTTTTTTACATTTCTTTCTGTTCTTAAATTCTAACTTAGAGTAATGCATGTTTTCAAGGGCTTCTGCAGGCAATGCAGATTGTAACACATTGTAAAACACTGAACAAATAACATTAGAAGAAAAACTGCAAACCACTGTCACTACGACCTCAGAAACATCTATAGTTTCTACAAGATTCCTGCAACCATCTGTAGCTCGAAGCATCTTAATTATTACAGTAACCTCAACTTGTGTGTTCTTTTAAGACAATGAAAGCACAAAAGAAATACTCTTAAAGCTCTGGTGTGGGTTCGTGTGCAGCTGTGTGTGCCTTCCTGTTTCAGTGCATGAATCTCTGCTAATAGCCTTGCTGTGAGTCTATAAGGTTGAAATACCACAGTGTAAATCGTTGACATTAAATCCATTTTATGTTGCAGGCTGACCCAGAAAAACAAAATTACGGCTAAACTTGCCCTTCCGCTAATTGGAATTAGAATGGAGAGGCATTTATTTATTGCTCCGATCAAGGTCTCATCTCCCTTATTCATAACACTAATCAATAATCGGCAAATCCTCCGTTATCGGACATACAGTGTGTACAGGCCATAACAACATATACAACAAGCCAGCTGGATAAACAATTCAAACAAATAGGTCATCACAAAAGGTGATTAAACAAGACAAAAATTGATTACTAATAGAAAAGTCACATTTCAAGCTCATTTATGCAGATGAAAAACATTTTTATGACTATTTAAGCTATAATAGGAGTTTACAGCACAGAATAGAAACAGGATAACTGTGGTGTTTCGCCTAAACATATTGTAGTGAAAGCCTGAAACCTTCTTTGTTTCCATTTGGACAGAAACGTTTTTACAATAAAAAAAGTTTTCTTCACATCTGCCACTGGCATTTTCTTTTCAACAAAATGACAAAATGGACACAATATTAACTCCTCTCATAACCAGAGAGACCACGTGAACAAACACAACTCAAGAGCACAGATCAGTTTGCATAGTCTTTGCGTCAATCTGGCACTTTCGTGGACACAACGGTTAATTTCACCACGAGACAGCCTGAGCACGAAATTAGCCACGCCTGAAATCCGGAAACACCTTGAGTTACGACACTTCACCAAACTGTAGGGGTGGGAATCACCAGAGGCCTGACAATATCATCACGATACTTATGTCAAGATACAATATTATTGCAATTTTAAACATATTGCAATATTCTGCGTTATATTTATTACCTTTTTTCCAACTTAAAATTTTTCCCAATATCCGTTTTACCTTAAAAGATTAATTTCTCTGTTTGTTAATCTCACATCAATTTTATTGCTGCAAAATGGGTTTATTAATAATAAGAATAATAAACTACATTTATACAACACTTTATGTCATAATTATTATATATCAATATTATAATGATTGTCAAGCAGACAAACTGGCCAACACAGACAGTATATAATAATAGATTGATACTTGGCATCTGTGTATCGATACAGTATTGCCACAGAAAATATCTTGATACTATGCTGTATGGATTTTTCCCCCCACCCCTACTTAACTGTGAAATATGAACATATAGTGTAATTATTCACATCACAGTTTACGGGACTGTAGTGACTCAAGACCTATCATCTAGGTTCCTTTTAGATTTCTATTAACACTTGTAAATGGTGGTGAAGTGGAGGACCATCAAGTATTACTCACCAAGGCCTGGTGGGATCTCGGGGCACGGCGGCAGCGGTTTCGGGGAAGGTGTCTGATTGGTCTCGGGCTGCACACTCGGCACCAGCTGCTCCCCTGTGGCCAGGTAGCTGGCTAACGTAGCGTTGGGCCTGGAAAGGTTGTAATAGTAAAAATGGTGTCCGCTCCCTGCTGGTCCGCTAACGTTATTCCTGGATCCGTTACGACCGTTGTTGAAGCGGCTGAAGAGGTCAAAGCGCTGCGTGTAGACGTCGAAGTACAGGATCATCATGATGAGGAAGTGGAGCAGGCAGAGCAGCAGGACGCCTTTACAGATGCGCTCCAGAGTCCTGCCCAACATCAGCCGGGTCATGGCCGTGGAAGATGACCGCCAGCCTCGACAACGCTGGCGCGGCACGGCTACAGACATGCGCTCATCCCGACAGCTGCTATTAGATCTCTGATAAGAACACGTGGTTAGCTGATACCAAAATATCTGACTTCTGCAGGGGTCATAGGGTCATTAATGACGATAGGAAGGCTACCCAGTCAGCTACAATTGAGTTGCCAAGTCTTGGTTGCCAGCTCGTTTCGGGTGCATCCCCAGATTCCCTGCATGACAAAAGTACTAAAATGTTGTAATCAGCCTCAGTCACTGAGTGAGATGATCCAGGAAGTTATTTGCTAACTTATAAAACTGTAGATATAGCAAATAAGTACAAATGAGGAGTTCAGTATAATCTAAGATTTAAGGCCCGTATTTTGTATAAATCTTTGCTGATATGGGCATGTGATCATATGTTGGCTCAGTGACTATCCCAGTGTCCCAAATTGCTGATGCAGCCATGTGGTATCCCAAAGTTAAAAGACAGTCCAATTAGCTTCACAATGACCAATTAGTCCATTAACTAATGCTTTAAACTTTCAAATGATAAGTGAAGGCACACAAGTGGGAGCTGCCGACAAACATTCATCATCAGTGGAGTGGGTCCTGCTGGCATTCCAGTCCAGATGTTCTTTTCTTATGGCATCAGGCTAGTCAGACTTGCAGAGTTTGTTGGTTGGTCATCACCAAAATACTGCTCTCTTTTCAATAAGACTTAGACCAGGGAAAGTCTCAGGCACCTGAAGAAAAATAAAAGACAAAGGAAAGAATACATTAGGATGAAGCCATTAAATACCATTAAAAAGAAATTAGTGACATTCTCATTCATTTTTCATTTTCTCTCATTTATCAAATGTTTAAGTTAAAGGATAGCTATGAGCTGTTAATGTTTTGACTGTTTACTTAAACTGACGCAGGTGAAGTGCCATACATTATAGCTGTGCATTCACACTGAATACAGTGACTTCACTGTGGAGAATCAAACCGTCTGGTTGAAGAGTGGTAAAATAAATTTAGATTTTCACTTTCGGTTAAAAAAAAGGGGAACACTTGATTTGAAGGGGTGTGCATAAGACTGACATGACATGACACGAGGAGTCATTTTATGACTGTTGTCAGTAAGTGTCATTTAGAGAATTATGACCCTTTTAATGCAAAGTTAGCATTAAAGTTAGTTGTCATGACAAAGACACCTCAGACAATGCTAATTTGTGTTATAAATTACCGAAGGACACTTAATGACAACAGTAATAAACACTCAAAATGACTCCTTCATTCAATCAAGTTTCATGTCATAATAATGACGATGTCATGTCAGTCTTATGCACACACCTTCAAATAAAAGAAGTACACAAGGGCATTTGACAGAAACTGAACCAACAGCAAAATCATCTACAGATGCCAAGTCAATTTTCCAGTCAAGTGGTTTAAAAAGCATTTATGATGGAATGAGAAGGCAAGAGGGAATACACAATGCAGTTGAACATACGAGCAAAAGAGGAGAAAAAGAGCTTTCCCACAAGCAATGCTTTTTGTAGGTTTATGGTTGTCCCAATCAATAAGAGAAAAGAAGATGAGGTTGAAGTAGACGATAAAAACACTGACCTACACCAGACTTTCTTATGAAAAACCAACAGAATTTGAGAGAAAGAAAGAGAGAAAGTGATACATGTTAAAATGCTAAGCTGGTAATAGGAAAAGGGTGGATTTCTGACATTTAATTGGTACTTAACATATATATTTTGCAAATATCTTACATTTCTGGAAATTGGCTTTTCCAACAGACAGGAAGAGACACACGCCTATAGTGTCTTTAACTATAGACTGCTTAGTTTCATGCTATTTAATTGATTTGTTCTAATTCTGGTCTTTTGTTGACACATATCCGATACTTCGAACAAGCGTGTGAGCTTGAACCCATTCCATTGAAACAGCTATCTTGCTTTTACCTGGGTGGCGCCTATGGTAAAAAGCATAGATCTGTTAAAGTCAAAAAGTAAATATTACCAAGGGTTATTTATAACTAAAAAGAAATGTAAGAGACTTGAGTATTCAGGTTAAAAAAATGAGGTTTAAAGTAAACAGTATTTGTTGCTTTGTATTTAAAAATAAAATAGAAATTGAACCTTCCACTGATAGCTTAAGATACAAGCATGTATTTACTAAAGAACATGGTGTGTTGTAAGAATTATTTAAAAAAGATACGTTGTGTCTATAGCGATCAATAGGTCACATGATTGATCAAAGAACTGTGTATAAGGAAACCAAAAACAACTTTAGGCACCACACCGATGAAGGCAAGATGGCCAAAAACAGCATAAAAGCAAGTTTAGTGTACATTGTAGCTGCTTGTATTTAGACAGCATTTCATGTTCGAGAACTTTGGCTCATTTTATTCAACCAATCAAATTAATATTTCTTAAAGTATGGTATTAACATAGTACCAAAACTTTGTTTTTGTACCAAAATGTAATATCATATACAAAAAAAATTCAAATTACACCAAGCGCAACTCTTAAAGATGCCAAGGCATGAAAATGTCATTTCATGCGGTTTTTTAACATTAATATGCATTCCCCCAGCCTACCTATGGTCCCCCAGTGGCTAGAATTGGCAATAGGTTTAAACCAAGCCCCGGGTATCCTGCTCTGCCTTTGAGAAAAGGAAAGCTCAGATGGGCTGATCTGAAATCTTGTTCTATATGAAGTCATAAAAAGCAAAGTTACCTCCCCTTTCTCTGCTTTGCCCACCCATGAAAAAGAAAGAGACATTACGGCTTTCAAAACAAGCAAAGTGACAGTTGGTCAAGGCCCCCCCCTTGCCAACCAATAGTTACAGACACGTCCCAAGGAAAGCTCAATTCTGCACCAAGGCTGAATTTTGGGAAAGAGACCAGTAAGCCTTAAATAAAAGCATCTAAAAAGCACCATGTCATTGAAACTCAATGAGGTCAAATGCAGCATATGGTAAGTTACAATGTTGTTTTTCGGGACATGTCAGGCAAAATACAGTAAAGTGAAACATAGTGGCTGAATCATTGGAGACTGAGCTGATGGTTGCTGCCTGTCCAGAAAGTTGGCTGCCTCTTGCTGTGTCTGTTGTTTGTCAGTGGGCAATAAAGTTGAGGCTGCCAAGACTGAGCATCAAGAGGGGTGTGGTGTGTGTGTGTGTGTGTGTGTGTGTGTGTGTGTGTGTGTGTGACTTGCTAGTTAATGAGATGGATTTCTGCTGACAGGGACGCCGCACACCATTTGCACCATAATGCTTGCGCAGGTCAGGATTTATTTCCCAGCCGTGCCGCTCTTCAGTGACTAAACAGGCTGGCATGCAATGTAGCAGGGGTAAATTCACGACATGTAGTGAGGCAGTCGGACAGATAATCAGTCAGACACACAGAAGAGACTTGTCCCATTTTCTGCTTCAACTATAGAGCTCAGGGGCAAGCAGGTTGCCTTCTGTGTCCAACAGGTGTTGGACCATGTGATATTGCAACACTGTTAAAAATCAGCAGCAGAGAAACAGAAGAAATAAATATGCACAGGATTGAGATCCTATTTTGCTCCAGATAACCAGCTGCACAGGATTTACCAGAGATCAATATAGATACAACACACATCACTGCTTTTTCTCTAATGTGCGGTATAAAAATGAAGGCCCACAAGGACTAAATCCATCTGCACCTAAGCCTCTTTATTTGCTGATATTTCTGACTTTTAACTGACTTTTCAAGTTAACAAGTACTTTCTTGGGACATCTCTTGAAAATCTCTTGTTTTTCATTTGGCTTCTGTCTCCTTGAATTCTCTCTCTGGGACATCTCACTGAGATTGAATACAAGGCAGGATACATTTGTGTCACCAACAAAGTCATGTATGACTTTATGCAGTCTTTGAAGCTTTTACGTCATGGAGAGAAAGACCAAGGAGAGTAAGAAGAAAAGATAGAGATGGCGACAGTGATGGAGAAATATACCAATTATGCAACCAGTTTATGCAAGATCCCTGTACAGTAACTTCCTTTTTTAACAACAGCAATATATTTCATAACAGTCCCCGATCATATAATGTCTGCCAAGGAACTCACAGAGAAATGCTATTAAAATTTGTGAAGTGGAACACAACTGCCCTTTTTTGTCTCTATTAAGTTTCAAGGCTGTTTTTAAATGAGCAAAAAAAACACTGGACAGTCCAGATGACAACCAAAGAATATCAGAAATCATCATAAACAAAATCATTGATAGAGCTGTGGTTAAAGTGTAAAGGAACAACTCAAACCAATCAAGGATGCAATATTTTGTCATGCCTCCTTGTTTCATCAAAATTAAACCAGAGGTAGGTCCCAATGGGGCCAATATTTGTAATTTGTGAGGATGTCAGTGTTCTCCCTACCACAGAGAACTGTGGGCTTACTAATCTCTATGTGAAGCTGCAGAAAGTGCAACCTCCATCACGGACGTTACCAACCAGCCTAGTCTATATCCACGACATTCCACTTCCGAGATTGCTCCATTGCCGCTGGAAATTCACTCTTTTCAGCCAGATGTATGGTACCTTCCGCTTTCTTTGTGTTATAATCAGGGCTGCACGATATTGGAAAAATCTTACATTGCGATATTTCTTTTCCCTGTGATATATATTGCGTTATGAAAAAAAAGTAATTTTTAAAAGATGACATAAATAGCTCTATTTGGAAATAATAAATCATTCTCGACTACTGCTGTAATTTTGTAGGGGAGTGCCTCTACATAGAAGAAATAAATGAAAAAGGATCTTTTCTAATGTGAACCATTCTTTGTTGAACTTTAATGGTTTACAAACACCAAAGCAAGTAAGTGCTGTGACTAACGTTACTCTTCTGAAGTGGTTTTGGAGAGGGACATCAGGTAGAAATATGGTTGACTAGCATGACACCATTGTATTCATATAATACTATCAATCCAGGCTAACGTGAATGACAGTGACTGCATGTTGCTTCCTCTAAATTTAAGGTTGTGGTCGACTAGCGGGGCCAGCTTGTTAGTTTGATAAATTGATCAGAGCTGCATGTCACGCGCACTAGCAACAAACTCGGTATCCAAGTACAATTAAATCAGTGGAAATGACGTTAGATCAGACACAGACTTCTGTAGTAGATTAGTGTTACGTTTCCAGCGTCGCAGCTCAGAACCGTAATGTTAGTTGGGAAAGACGGACCCCTTGGATCTTTAGGGTAACTATATATATATATATATATATATATATATATATATATATATATATATATATATATATATATATATATATATATATATATATATATTTAGCTTTAGCCTGGCTGGTAGGTCAGGTGGTTTAGTTCGTATTTGCAGTGAACATAAAACACTGACTACTGTAGCTTCACTGACTACTCATCAAAACTAGGACATCACTGTGGGCGTTTCTCAATACCAAGTAAGCAAAGAACGGACTTGTGTTCTCGGGGAGACCGTACTTGCTGGCTGTACCTGGAAGAATCAACTCGCAAGTTCAGAAGCACACAAAACGCTGTTGACAGTTTTGAGACGAAGCGTTCTTCCTGTTATTGCGCAACACCCCCAGCATAGAGTGCTATTAAGTATCACGGGCCAATAGCTGTATAAATGACGACACAACGGCGGGAAAATAAACCTTGTAACATTGTTCGTGATTCACTTTTAATTTAAAGCAGAAACGAAACGTCAAAATATGTAGTACAATTATAGATGGACCGGGTAAAGTTAGCCATTGCCGTCGGTATACTTTATCAACAAGCAGAAGAGGGGTCTGTGAGCTGACTGACCGGCTCGCGAGAGTCATTCCCGGCTGGCGTAGCAAACTCGCCCGCCGGGGATTGTGGAGCTTTCCAACTCCGAAGGCTTTTTTAATTCACCAGTAATTTTCGTTAAACTGCCCATATTCTAAATCTACACTGTTGATTTCCCGCCTTAAAACGTCTTAAAAATGAATTTATTGATTAAATAATATTAATTTATGATACATTTACCACTTCTGTAGTATCCGTGTACAGTAACGGAAACCATCCGCGCTTTAAACCAGAATTGCTTGCTGGGATACCGGCCCGGCCAAGTTCACACGTTACCATCCGATGTATCTGTGGGTGCTGTCGGTACACGATCCGTCCTGCCAGCACAATCCGTTCTGCGCATGTGCAAGATGTTCGCGCATGCGTATATGATATCATGATGAACGCGTATTTACGACACTGCACGATCTGTTCACACATAGACAGTTAAAGAAAGTCTGTTCGCCTCCACCGGAAAGCTAACGTTAGTTTAGCTAACAGCTAATTCGGCTGACCGCTAGCTGAGACAGCATGTAAAATGAATGAAGTTAACCGTTTAAATATGTAACAGCTGTTACATCAGTTCTACTTTACTTGTGCTCATTTATAATACAATCACTCAAGACTTGTCTTTATTATTACTGTAAAGTCTTAATTTAGCTGTAGCTGCTTTCCCCACTGTTTAGTTTGAGTAACATTGTTTTAGGCTGAATCAAGCTGTCAGCTAGCAGTTAGCCGAATTAGCTGTTAGCTAAACTAACGTCGTTAGCTTTCCGGTGGAGGCTAACAGCAGACCGCTACTGTGGAACGGATGCACATGCGCAGAACGGATCGTGTACCGACAGTATCCTCGGTAAAATGGGCGTGTCGAGATCACATCCGGGGATTTTAACTGTTCTTGGCGAAATGCTAACTTGTGTATTGGGTCAGTACTTTGGCCACCAATCATGACGTTTCACAAGAACACAAGTCCATAGAAGAACACAGATTGAGAAACGCCCTGTGTCTTCGGCAGCTGCTGCCTACGGTACTTTGTTACACACAGAGAGCCTCACTTCCTATAACAAACCCCATCGGACTAACGTCACATACACACGTTGCCCACGTGGCTACCTGTCTTAAAGGGGAAGGGTCGGGCGGTAATAATCATGTAAAAGGAGAACGGTGGAAGTTTACTTTCTTTTCTTCTCTTTTTTTCAAGCAGCAAAAAAGCTTTGGCGTCAACATCGTAACGCCACATGACTATTGCGCATGCGCACATCGCGATGTCGATGCTAAAACACAATATCGTTCAGCCCTAGTTGCAATTTTAAACTCTGATCGATTTTTGAGGACTATGGTTAACTGCTCTTCAGATCTCTGCAGGGTAAATCCAGACAGCTAGCTAGACTATCTGTCCAATCAGAGTTTTTTGTTGCACAACTAAAACAACTTTTGAACGTACACCAAATGTTCCACCAAAACAAGTTCCTTCCGAGGCTATTTTGCAGCGGCACCGTGGCTCTGCCCAGTGCTTAGCGTCACCAACAACAATTGTGATTGGTTTAAAAAAATTACAATTAACCAGAGCACGTTTTTCCCATCCCGGAATGCTCAATCGGGCTAACTTATTGTTAGAAAAGGGAAGAAATCAATGGTTGCTGATTTGTGCTGATAAGATTAACACCCTTTCACATCTGTATGAAGCTAAAGCCAGAAGAAAGTGGGCCTATCTAAGCATAAAGACTGAAAACTGGGGGAAACAACTAGCCCGGTTCTCTCCTAAAGTTGAAAAGGATCCAGCTATCATACCAGCACATCTACAGCTTCCTAGTTAACACGCCATCATTCGTTCAATTTGTACAATAACTAAAGCATAAAAACAAGAATTTGCTGTTTTACAGGGAAGAAATTCCCAAAATGTGAAGCTATTCCTATAAATTTGCTAATGACGAATTCATTCATATTAAGTAATTGATGAATGACTTAGATGTGACAACAGTAGTCAGCTGGTAGCCAAACAGCCAGTAATTGTGGAGCATGGATGAAACAGCTAATGCAAAAAGGAGCTTTGGTGCTCTGCCTTAACTAACACAGTGTGTCATTAGTGGCAACAAACAAATCAATGAGTTTTTTGAGTTTGAGCAGTAAAAACATTTCCTGGTTGCTCCTTCTCAATTAAGAGGACTTGCTGCTTTTGTCTGTTTGGTATGGTTGCAATTTGAATATCGTTGGGAGTTTGGACTAAATAAACAATTTGAATACATAACTTTGGCTCTGGTAACTTGTGTTGGCATTTGTTAAACTTTTAACCTTGACTCTCATTTCACACACACACAATTCTTTGCATCTGATCTCTCTCACCCTTTGATGACTACGTTGAATGTGATACCGATGATGTTTTGGCATGTTTTCAGATAAAAGCTGGGTACAAAATAAAAGAGTAGAGTGTTTTCAAGCACCTCTTCAACCAGAATTTAGGATGTTGATTCACCAAAGCTTAGAATAAAATATTAAAATATACGGGATCAACTGGCCTGGGAAAAGACTGACAGAGATAAACAAACAGAATGACATTTCTTTTTTCTTTTTTTGAAAATGTAGGGAGAAGATATTTTAATGTTAATGTCACTTTGTTTTTATATGTTGCTGTGATCATCTTACTCCTCCGTTTTTGACAAACTACAAGCCAAATTAGTTTTTGGAACTTATAATTAATGGACTGGCTTCCCATTGGTACAGTGTGCAGTACATGTATCACAACATACTAACATTCATGCAAACACCAACACACAGTCAGAGGGGAAATGCTGTGCCAGATACATCTGTAAGTGAGACATGAAGCAAACACTTTGGGAATCTTTTCCCCTGTATCAACAAGGGAACCGACACTTTCTTTCGCACTTTTAGATTTATATTTTGAAATGAGCCATCAGGGGAAACTCTTAACACATTTTCAGGTTTGTTGCTACTAGCTGTGACAGGAAGCACAGGGATTGTATATTTCCAAAAACACATTTTCTTTGTACTGCACTGTATTTGTTACCAGAAAAACAGTGTTTTCAGGAAGTGCCATTGTAGGGAAATATTGTAACTATTGGGGCAAAAGGGATGGCATAAGGACAGCAGACATGTTTCACTTGATGTAGACACAAACTACTACCACTGTATATTTTTATGGTTAAGAAAATCAAGTATGCATAAATATGACAATAAAAACTAATATTTGAGATCTCTTAAAGGAACCCTGCCACACGTATTTCATTACTTTGTGGTAATGTCTTACATTCTAGCATGGACTCTAACATTGTTTTGGAAAAAGTGCCTTGGTTACATTGTTTCAAGCCATTCTAGTGTGGTATAGAAAGCCTGCAGGAAGACTCAACTCAATTTGTGCCAGTTCTCATTAATATTCAATGAGCTAAGCTGCTTGACTCTGACTGGCTAACAGCTAGCCAATGAAGCATCCTTTATCCAGTGCAACTGGGCGAGCTCATGAATACTAATGAGCTCAGGCAACATGACATCACACTGACCAGCTTTTGTCTTTTCAGTGGCTAGAGCTGACAAAGGAAGAAGCACAACCACATATGGACCTAACATATTTCAAAAAATGCAAGTAAAAATGGTTTATGTGGCAGGGCACATTTAAAGCCAGAGGCCAAAGAACTGGGCTTTGAACTTTAATCCAGATTATAGTTTACAAAGTTCTCAAAACCTGATGTTGAAAGCTAATATAAATATGTAAAATCTACTGTAAATGTTGGCTCTTTTTGTGTGATGAAAACTCTTTACAAAAATACACAACATTTAGCTACTTTGATATATAAATTAGTTTCTTTTCTCAGGTACATTTAATGTAAGAATAAATGAAAAAGATGCTTCTCTGAATGTTCAACTTCCATTTATTTTTATCCAAGTTCTTCCTTGAAGATGTGGCTCTAAAATTTACATTTTAATAACACTGCAGGGCTTAGTTGTAGTACTGTGGTTTCTGGCTTTGCTTTGTACATCATTACAGATGTGACTCTCACAGACCTGAACAACGCTGTACAGTCGAATTCCTGACCTAAGTGGAATTTACGTCATTTTAGCACTGAAACGCTGCAGAGGACAAGAACATAGATGTCAGATTAGACTAGAAGTATATAACACATGTACAGTGACAGTGTGTATGTTCAAACCAATCTGTCACAAAGTGCTGTCAGTCGAATCAAGGTGTTGCAATATATAGGCGGAAACACAAGAACACCTGCCGGCTTTAAAGGAACTCTTTAAGTACTGTACTTGTTTAATAATAATCTTGTCACATAAATATAACGGATGCCTCAGATTCATACACACATATCAAAAAGCACTTTCAGATGATGTGCCAACTTAAGCTTGCAGAACGTTTATAACATCTGTATCTTGAAATTTTAATTGCTTGTCAGGCGGTTGACCAGACTGGTAATTTGTGAGGGTACATAATTCAGAGTCTAGAGCAAGCATATGCTGGAAGAAGAGATGGACTGCAACTGAACTGGGGGCTTTTAATGTAAAGGGACAAGTCAAACATTGAGATGTTGAGCAGCAATGCCTGTTACACAGTCAATGTGTGAAGTCATATTCAATGATTTTTATCCTTTTAGAAACCACAAGCCCATATTTGTAGCGTTACATAGTAATCATCCCTGTCTATTCTACTGGTTAGATGGTTAGAGTTGATATCATTAGGTGCAGAGCTGCTCTGGATACTTTTTAGCCTCCACTGTTAACCACGGGTCAGCTGAACTGGAACATTGTGGGTTGAGTTTAGCTTCAGCTACAGTATATATCCCAGGGCCAAAGGATCAAATGCAAGCATAAAGTCCCAGAGTCCAGTCCAGTAAATCTACAGTGGAGCTCAGGTTTAGTTCATGTGTCGAGAAAGTGCAAACTAAAAGATTTCTAAATTCTTTCTTCCACTCCTACTGTACAGCAGCTTGTCTGTGCAGTGCTATCTCTCATTCCAAACAAGCAACCTGACTTGTTAAATATAAAAAAATGCATGCATGTTTTACATTCTCCACAAAGACACAAACACAAAGGGAATCACCAGATCACATTTGTGAGATGTACACCTTTGTGCAGTTTAAATTTTGTTTGTATCATGGATATAATTAATGTGTGTCCTATATGTATAATCAGGGCGTTATTGTCAAAAAGAAGAGACCAGCGTACAAAATCCTAAAGGATCTGTAACATATTATCTGCAGACTGTAATAAAGCAGATGTATTGAAAATAAAAACACTGTGTGTAACAATAGCTGTCCCACTAGCTTGTCTCTACATAATAGGCTGCATTTTACTGAGTATTTGTTGATGTTTGTATAATAATAATGAAAAAAAACACACCTCTGGTTTTCCCATCTTCACACACATTCTACCACTGTTTCCTTGATTTCTAGCTGTTCTCTCAGCCGTTCTCACACCTCTAACTGCTTCAGGATGCCTTCCTCTCAGTCTCAGTCAGGTAACACATTACTTCACAGGTTCCCCAGCAACAGACCACCTAACATTATAATCACCAACACAGAATTACCTTCAAACTTGGGTTATGTGAGAGCAAAATGTGACCTTTTAACAGTTTATGCAAGGAGGTTTTAGTTTAGCTTCAGGTCCTGGTAGGGAACAGCAACACTGGGGCTAATAGGAGATCAGCCTCATGCTCAAGGGCACCTCAGCAGGGAAGACACACACGTGCACACGCCTGGCTTTAACCAAGGTCACCCTACTGAAGCACATTGCAGAAGATCAAAGAAGGATGAAAGGATCGGGATTGGAGCATTAGAGTAAGTGAAAGCTGTGCAACGGGTGTAAATAAAACTGAAAACCCTATATAATCTATAAGTGCAGAGAGGGGTGCACTGAAGATGGGTTGTTGATGGGTTAAACTAATAAAGTTGCATTGCCTGAGACCTCCCCGTACTGTATTTCTATCCATTTAGTATCCGAGAACTGAGCTCGTTAAATTTACTAAGAACATGAGACTGTACAGAGGCCTTGACTTTCCTGTCACTGACATCATCGTTGATCATTCATAATAAGGTTTAATGCAACAGAGCAGAGGGCCATCCTTTCCCAGCAGCACTAAGAGATGCTCCCTGCACATATACACACACACCCTGCTACATCCTGAGTCTCCATCTCAGTGTGTTTCTTTAGCAGAATTCAGCACATGTTCTCAGTGGAGCCCTCAGGCTACAAGCCATGTATTGTTCATTTTTTCAAGGCTACTCATCTTTACCAATTATTGTGATAACAATATATAACTGACTCCCACGATCATCCTTGATGAAGATTTATTTTATATTACAGATACGACAGCTACTTCTGACCACTTGTATTATCTTTATTCAGCCATTGAAGCAGCTTTAATAAATATTTCCAAGTTAACGCTGGATCATGACTACTTGTATGTGAAAGGTGTCAAGTGATAAACCTTAGCTTTTAAAAGCTTTTTGACATTTTGGGAAATTAGATTTTTTGCTTTCTTGCCAAGCGTTAGATAAGAAGATCGATACCACCCTGATGTAGGTCTGTTAAATAATGAAGCTACAGTTGGCCCACACAGCCACTTCCTGGAGTCTCCTCTGGTTGCAACTGCTCAGAGCCAAGAAACTGTTGCTCTCATAACATAATTTTTGGCCATAGCAGTTAGATGTTTCAATTAAACTCTCTAAAACCCCACTGTACACTACCTGCCAAGCACCAAACAGACAGTTAGCAACCAGCTAGTAAAAAAGTTTAAAAAAAACATAGTCCACAACTCCCTCATCAAATTTACAGATGACACAACCATAGAGGGACTCATATCAAACAACAACAAAACAGCCTACAGGAAAGAGGTCTAGACCCTGTCAGCTTGGTGCAGGGACAACAACCTCAACACTAAGAAAACAAAAGAAATAATAATTGACTACAGAAGGAACAAAACAAACCACAATGGACTGTATATCAACGGGGAGGAGGTGGAGAGTTTTAAGCATAACGGCGGATCTAACCTGGAGCCAGAACACCTCCCACGCCATTAAAAAAGCCCAGCAGAAGACATTCTTCCTGAGGACCCTGAAATGCAATGGGCTCCCTCAGGAACTTGTGACACGCTTTTACCGCTGCACAACTGAGAGCACCCTGACATATTGCTGCACCGTGTGGCACTCCAGCTGCTCAGCAGCAGAAAAAAGGACCTGCAGCAGGTTGTCAAGACGGCTGAGAGGATCATTGGCTGAGTAAACCCGAGTAAAATATACTTAAGCCGTCTTCTCACACGGGCCAAAAACATCAGGCAGGACACCTCACACCACTGACACTCCCAGTTCACCACCCTCCCATCAGGCAGACTGAGGACCCCCAGCACAAATAGACTCCAGAACAGCTTCTTCCCCAGAGCTGCGAACATATTACAGAAATCATACATACATACACACATACAAACATAAAAACATACACACATCCCTTACCTTCTCAGTGCAATCGAACTCTGTGCAATAACTGCTGTGTTTAATGTTTGTTTTTAGCTATTTATTGAAAACATGGAACAAATGTGTATGTGTAGAATGAATGTGTATGTGCGAGATGTGCTTGGGTGAGAATGGTTTATGTGAGTATATATATTTTTAACTTTTAACTCTATGCTACTATTTGGAGAGGATGTCTCAAACTGAATTTCATTGTACCGCATACAATAATAATAATAAAGATCCATCTATAGTGGAGTATTTAGCAGCTAAAGAGACAGATAGTTCCCTCAGGAGTAGGTAGAGACAATAAACAGAGCTATATTGGACACTTAAAAGTTGATAATATGTTGGTGTTTAATATTGTAATTGTAATATTGTTATTGCCGGTTAAAACAATGTTAATGCAATATTTCTTCATATTTTGATTGTACAGTAAGTAGCTAGAAAAAGTAAAAACTGAAAGAGAACCTCAAAATGTTGTAGGAAAAAAGTCTGGGTGTAAAGGCAACTCTTTAAGCTGGATGAAGGTCACAGCCAGAGCATATCTCTCTCTCTCCCGCTCCCTCTCTCTCTCTGTCTCTTGAGCCTTGGGGCCCCCTGCGTTTTAACCTACAACCAAGCCCTCCTGGTCTTATAAAAAATGCATTAGCCATGCTACACTTGATAGTGTGGAGCCTCACAGCTCTTTCATGGCTCCAGCACATCTTGCTGTGGGCAAGTTCATCTCCCACAAACGAACCGGTGCACAGGGGGACGGACAGAAGTTATCTTTGGCTTGGCACTACCTATGAGGGGCCGTATAAGACATTATTCATTCTGGTACTCTCACATACATACATTCTTTTTCACATATACTGTATATATTTTCACTCTTACATACAGTACATACATTCTCCTTTCACATACACCAGCTTTGAGTTTCATTCACTGTCCACAAAAAGAGGTCACTTTAAAGCAGCATGTCTCATAAAATTACACTTGTCTGACTCTTTTACCTCTATGTACAATTTAAAAACTAAGTCAGAATTATTGTAAATTAATCTTAAATCTTCATAACTTAAGACCTCCACGTAGGCCATGCCCTATCTGGCAATGTTAATGAAAGTGAAAAAATTATTTGTGTCTCCGCCCTGTGATATGGATCCGCTCCAAATTGTGATGGATTCGTCATTGACCCGTGACTTCCACCAAGTTTCATGGAAACCGGGCCAGAAGTTTTACCGTAGTCCTGAAAACATAAACCAAAACTGAAAACACAATGTACATAACATATAAATTATACTAACGTGGTTTAAGTGATTTGTAACAGTAAGTGCAAATATACCTCTTCTGTTCTCTGGATTATATGTCTCATTTAAAATCAGTTCATATCATAAGTTTAAATATTAATAATAAATAAGACGACTGCCCAAAGCAATTTGAATTAATGATATTAATGGGAAACTTTAGTCTACATAGATCATAGGTCATGAATAGCCTGAAAATCTGCCTGAACTGGTTATTCATTATTCAGCCTGACATCATGTTTATGTTACCCAGTTTCTATTTTGGGAGGCGACTGTAGTGAATAATGAATCCATCCAATCTACATCATCTTCAAAGCTGCAGTCACTTAACGTACGTCAAGTCAAATTATGAAATATGTCAATTTCAAAAACATGTTCAGATTCTTCAATGTCATCCATGCTTGAAGTCATTTTTATTCTGCGCTAGAAAGTCTCCGGGTTCCAAAATCGTCTGAACAAAGCCACACTGAGAAATACAAAGAGAGTTGTGTGGAGCTGATAGTCTTAACTAGCTTTGTAGATACTCATTTTGGCAATGGCTTGTAATGTAACGGACGTTCATTAATATCAAAAGGTTAGGCACTAAAGCTTTAAAAGTTTAGGTCATTGGTCACTTAAATTTCCTGCTTGACTGCTTCGAACTTCTAAAATGTATTAATTTGCTGATTTACTTACTAATTATTTTGGGTTTTGGACTATTGGTTGGATAATAATAATAAACATAATCATTACTTGGAGTCCTTCACCCAAGCATTAGCCTCGCTGCTGTATTCTGTACTGCAGAAGAGCAACTAGCTGCAAGCTTTATTGTGCATTTAAATTAAAAAACAAATACCCTCCGGATTGCAGTTTTGCAACACAAGCAGAGCTCACAATTTCTACTAATAACAGGTAAACTACTTAAAGTCATAAATAAATGAAAAACATCCTTTGCTCCATGTTCTGCTTCAGCAAAGCCACAGCAGGAAGCTTAAGGAAGTAGAGCATGCAACAATAAGTTGTTCCATGATAACCTTTGATTGTCCCAGATGAGTCTGATAATTCAAGGCCAAAGTGTAATGACATGATCGACTGCTGTCAGATGTACACGCCTGCATCTTGTGTTTGTCCTGCCTGAAGGTAGGGTTGAGATAACACTGAGTTTACATTGAGCCAGGTTTAAACTGACAGTGCTTCAAGATTATCATGATAGATGTTTGTTGATGCAAATACAATATATAGGCCTAAATGGTACTTATACATATGAACCCAAAAGATTAAAGGAAAGAGTACAGTTTGCCGCTGACAGAGAGAGAGAGAGAGAAAGAGAGAGTGAAAATAAATGGTGGAAAATATGAGAAGTGAAGCCAGGAGTGGTAAATGAGAGTGTCTCTGATGTCAGCCCTCCCCCACAACTTGTTTTGATATTGAAATCTCAATTTGAAAGAGTACAATTTTCAAATCCTAATTGCATTAAGTTAACCTATTGTCTTGACGAGCCAGAGGAGTTGAGAGTTTTAGCCAGGGGTTGGTTATTTCACCAGCTGGAATGACAGCTCATGCTGCAAAATGTAATCATCCGTAGCTAATTCCATGAGTTTGGCAATAACACGAAATTAAACTCCAAGCTGTTTTCTGTAAAACTGTTAAACAGGAAACCTCAAACAAATATCTTGATTGTTATGGCTTGTATTATTTATTCTTAATTTTTTTTTTTTTTTTTTTTTTAAATGAAATATTTGTACAAATTCACCATACTCTAAAGAAGTAATTTAATAAGCATGACATCATCTCAGTTTAAAATCTCATAGTCCTGTAATGGGATTTTTAGTAAACATAAGCCACCCTGTCAGGATTCAGGAACAAGTACATTTCATTTACAATACATGTTTAAAGTCGACAGCCATGCTAGCTGCTCTATGTGGCTGTACTTTAAGCTAAATGCTGACATCAACATGCTAACATCATGCTCACAGTGATAAATTAACATGCTGATGTTAAGCAGGTATATAGTTTGCCAAGTTCATCATCTCAGTTTAGCGGAACACAGAGTGAAGATGAGGCTGGTGGGAATGGCATAGGTTTTGCAGGTATTTGGTCATAAACCGACATTGCCAATCCTAGAGCCATGCCACTAGCATGGGTAAAAATGTTACCATCTATTAATTCAATATCTTATTTTATTTCCTACAATGGAACAAAAAATGCCATCTACACTACTATGCGACACCTTAGACGTCAAAATTACAGTTGTGCAAAACTACAGTAGTATCTGAAATTTTAATCTTTTGCTCACTATTATAGAGAGAACTATTCAGAGTTGATTATGTAAGGAGAAATGATTGAGGGATCAGTCAATACTGCTATTGTATGGATTATTGTATTTGACAAATTTCACATAATGAAGCCTGTGGACTTGTCAAAGCGTTGTACTGATGCAACAAAGACATCAAGCTAAAAACAGAATGGAACACCAACAAAAAAGAGGAAAAGATGAAAGCAGCTGAGTGGAGGGAGGTAGAAGAGAAGTAAGTAAATGCAGAGCTAATCAGAACAAAACTCCAGTGTTCTGTGCTCAACCCGGCTCTACTCAGCTCAGCCCATGCGGATGTCAAATTGCCTCTCAGTTGTCTGTGATCTGAAAGAGGCTGGACTGTTTAAATCTCTGATATATCATCCCCTCTCTGCTCTCCTTTCTGCTTTCTCTCATTAAAGAACAAGTGAACCCTGATTCAATTTTAAAAAGGTCCCACTCTCTTTCATGTTTTTTTAGGTGAATTTGTTTTGCCTGACAGCATTTACAAGAGATCATCAATCAATGAGACATCATGAAGAGGTATTTGATGCTACTCCCGATGCAGGAGAAGTATTATCACATTGAAAGTGGGATGCTGAAAGCCATTTGAGAAATTCTCCTCATGTAACTCTGCTGTTTCGCTGCATGCAGGCTGCACTCACGGTATGCAAATACAACAAAGTCCTGTCTGTAGCTACAATCCATAGACAGTGGAAACATCATCGTCTCTCTCTTTCTCTACATCTCCCACCCTCTGTCGCTCTCTGATCCAGCTGCTCATTTGGCAACGGAGCAAAGAAATAAATGAAGTGCTTTAGCGGAAGGAAGGCTTCATTGGGAGAAGGATTGTGGGTAGAGGGAGTGAGAGGATGATTTGGTGAGGGGTTTTAAAGAAGAGTTAAAAACATCATTTGGCTTAAAACCACTACTGTCCAATTATGCTCTATACTAGAATGTTATTTTTTGTAATGCTATTTATCAAATAGCTGGAGTTTTTATCCTTTCTAAAAAAGAAAGAATACATGTATGCCAATATCTATTATTTTGTTGAATAGAAAAAGTAGACAGAGTTTCTGTACCCAATAAGGTATCTGGTGGTTGCGTAAGTATTTCTTTAAAGAGCACTGCCCCCCGTGGGGATGGGGCGCATTTGATGTCTTCTATTAGATGGTGATAATGGAGACATGCCAGGAAACTAGGCAGAAAGAGAGATGGAACAATTGTGTGCGGCCAGATTCAAAACCGGGAAAGCTGTGGTTCATGATTGGCATCTTAACCCCTCCCAAGGAAACGGGGGTGTTTTCAATTGCTTGACTTAATGGACCTCACATCAGTTTGAAGCTGAGTGGAGCTAAGCTAGGAATGACTTGTCACCAAACTGAAATAAAAGAATGAAAACAGTATTTTATTGCCCTGGCAGGTAGAATAGAATTGAAAAGAATACTGTAGTAATGAACTGAAGCTGATAGTTTTCTACTTCTTAAGAAAAGAAAAAGTAGACAACAAAAGACAAAGACACACACACACACACACACACACACCTCTCTGAACTCGCCCCCTCTGTAACTCAGGGCTGGTTAGTTCCCATGGCAACAAATCCCAACCTGCAAGAAATGAATGAACCTGAGAAATCTGATGTAAAAAGTGTTTTTTTTTCCCTCTTCACCGGTTTACTTCACAAAGCTTCATGAAAGATGGGAGCGAGTTAATCTACAGGGTGCAGGACTGAGCAGAGTGAAAGACTGTGGAGGCGCTGATAGAACTTACACAGAGCTGATCTGAACACTCCGTTGCAACAGTGACATAACATGCTCGGTCAACTAAGCTACACCACACATGAGACAACACACTGTTTTTTTTACAGGGTGTACAGAGAAATCTCTTATCATTAAAATTAACACTCACCTAATTTCATTGAGTTCCCCAGATTACTAAATGAAAACCGGTTGCACCACACAAGCTGATCTTTACCTAGTATTCGTTTTTACTAAAGACTTAAACAGACTGCCTGGTGTGGCTAAATGAGCTGAAGTAACAAAGCTAACGTTAGCCTATTAATATACAGTACAACCAGTTATGAGAGATATGAGGTAATGGGAAATATGGTTAACCTATCTGACCTGACACATACAAATTTAGTTTAATAATTATGTAATCTGGGAAGATTCAAATCACAAAAACAACACAAAATGACCTTAAATTACAAAACATTGTGATAATAACGGTTGACTACATGACTAAATAAGATCAGTCGGGTTAGCATAATCGGATATTTGAAAACAACCACCTCTGTAACACATATTTCTCCATTTACGCAAATACACATAAAAGGCATGCCTACATTTAAAAAGAATAGGCAGGAGAGTTTAATATATCACTAGGCCTCCTGAAACAATTCTTTTTGGCAGTTATGTGACACTTGATGTGAAGGGGACTTCTAGTGTGCATCGTTGACTATTTTACAAATGTTTCCAAGCAACCAAGAAGAATTTAGGAAGAACTTTATACACAAACCTAGTAAGGAGACAAACCTGCCACCTATATCTGTATTTATTAACAACAAAGTCAAGAAAAATGACATTAAAAGCAAAAGAATCCCGTGTTGATTTATTGGGTAGATTATTTGTTGACGCATCTGCTGATGCATTTTGGCATGAAGCCTCTCACAAATCATGTCATAACCAATTAAAAAAAAACAATTACACCTACACGTGCACGCACGCACGCACGCACGTGCACACACGCACACACACACTAATAAAATAAATACAAAAACACCCCCTTGCCACCTGAACAGTAACTACTAGCCTAATGCCATAACCACCTCTCTGCTCTCTGATAAGCATTGAGGCTTAAAAAAAATATGGACTCTTCAGAAGAGGTAATTATCTTGACTTGAGTTTCTGCGTGGGAAAGTCACCGGACGACACAATCTTCTGAACATAGGTATATTGAGGAATACAGAGAGAGTTGCGTGGAGCTGATTGTCTCAATTAGCTTTGTAGCAACTCATTTGGCAATGGCTTGAACGTAACGGACGTTAATTAATATCAAAATGTTACGCACAAAAGCTTTGACTTGGGAACTTGAGATGTGTTACCTTTTCTTCACTTTCTCAAAGTCCATTGTTGAAGCGCAACCTCCTTTTTCAACTCAGACATTTTGACTTCTCATAGTAGAAAATGCACAGGTGTTACTAATAACATTAACAATGTCTTTGTATACAAGTGTCATAAGCCATGACAGTGAGCCAGCCTGCACAATACCAGGACCCGAAACTGAAGCAGCTACAGTAATGTCAAAATGTCTTCAATAATTAAAAACTGAGCAGACACAATCTACAGTGGGGCTCGAAAGTTTGGGCACCCCGAGGTAAAAATTTGTATTAATGTGCATAAAGAAGCCAAGAAAAGATGGACAAATCTCCAAAAGACATCAAATGACAGATTAGACATTCGTATAATATGTCACAAAACGTTAGATTTTATTTAGATCATTTACGCTTTCAAAATAACAGAAAACAAAAAAAACAGCATCTGCAAAAGTTTGGGCACCCTGCAGAGTTAATACCTTGTACTGCCCCCTTTGGCAAGTATCACAGCTTGGAAACGCTTCTTGCAGCCAGCCAAGAGTCTTTCAATTCCTGTTTGAGGAATCTTCGCCCATTCGTCCTTACAAAAGTCTTCCAGTTCTTTGAGATTTCTGGGCTGTCTGTCACGCACTGCTCTTTTAAGGTCTATCCATAGATTTTCAATTATGTATTTTACACTAAAGTTCTACATAAAATTTGAAAAAAAATCAGTACTTTTCATTTGTCAAGTAATTAATTCATACAGAAATATACAAAAATAGCTGTTACCATCTTGTTATTTCATCTCAGCTATTTATTGAATAACCAGAATACAGAGTTGGACTATATCAGCCCTAGTTACTCTGTTTATGGAAGAGGAGTCGGTCGACTGACAGAAAAATAATCAGCTATTGTCGTGGAAGTTTCTTGTACAGCGAGAGAAGAATTTGTTGGAAGTGAGACTTTGTTGAAACAAAATAAAGACAGGCTGCAAACTGAATCAAGGTTTGGTCTTTGGAGAAGTTTTAATGGTTCTCTGCAGAGAACAATCAAATGACCAGAACGGTTTTCACAATGCACAGAGTGACAAGCGTCTTGCAACATTACAACAGTAGACTCCTGCCTTATAGAGAAAAGAATACCTTGTTTGGAAAACAGTCTAATCTTAGTATAACCATTAATCTTCCCAGGCAGACAAGTTGGAGCTGTTACGTCTTTCTGAATCTGCTCTTTGTGTACAGTTTCTTCACCGGTCATTGACCATTTTCATCAATTTTCAAACATAGCCTTATTATTCTCTCGTTTTTTGTCACAGAAAAATGGCAAATTTAAGGTTTAAACTGTTGGTCAGAAAAAGCAAGCAACTGATAACATCGGTTTAGGCTTTAAGAAATTGTGATGGATGATTTTCTCACTATTTTCTGACATCTTATAGAATGATTAAGATACCAATCAGCAGATTAATTAATAATGACAATAATCAGTTGTAATTCTCCTGTAGGTATCTGGCCTAATGCCTAGCTGTTAAGCAACCCTTAAACCACAATATAAAATGTTTTGTACAATACAAAGACAAATTCAAACTTGATGAAACACCAAAGGCCACTCAGCACTGGACAACTTAGTTACATCACAAAGCAAGATAGTTCCCATCCATTGCTCCCATAGCCTCAACATCCCTAAAGAGATGCTGTGTCATAAACGAGAGCAATGTCAGATTGGATTATGGTCTAGAAACAGAGCTACAGTGTAAACGTCTGGTTAGGTTAAGCTTCATGATGAAGAAGCCTTCTCCTCTTCTCACTCATTTCCTCAGTGGAACACTGGCTGTGCACACTTTGCTCTCAGTTGTGCGGTGACCAGACCATAAAACAAGAGATGCTGTAGTCCATAGACTTTGCATCCTTTCTTTAAAAGTAGGGGTAAATAGGGCAAGGCATTTCAGACAGCTGTTGTAAAAAGTGGATTTCAAGAGCTTTAAAGGCTCTAAATTAAACCCAAATTGCATGGTTGAATAACCCCCCAGCAGTCTGTATGCTGAGATGGTTACTGTACTAGAAGAGCAGTGCAGGGAGGCGGAGTGAAGCCTAGTATGGCGGGTGGAAAGATGCTGCTAGTTCGTGGAAATGTACATGATAACAAAGAGGGGTTGGGGTCAGTGCATGCGACCATATTCCTATATTATCCAAAGCTTAAATAAAGGCAGAAGGTTGCAGGATAGTTGTATGTAGACTGGATGGAAACAAAGGAAAAGCGTGGCTGCTATGCTGACTGAAACAACGCATTCCAGAATGAAAATAACGTTAGAGCACCTACCTTGATGTTGTCAGACGAACACTTTTATCTATGCATCTTCATTACTGGAGCACCACTGATTTCATTCACATCAGCCGAGGAGGGAAAAAACTGCAAATGGGCATTTTGTTGCAAGAGATGTTTGTTTAAAAAAACTAAAAGCTAGAAGCTCAGCCGAGCTCGCTGTGATAACTATCCTTTTCGTTTCCACAGACTGGGACAGGCTATTATGTCTGCTCTTTATCAGAAAAAAAGCCTCATGTTGTGTAGCATTACGCTAGCCAAACGGCTAACGTAACCCGTAATAATTTACTACCGCAAACCGGTGAGTGGCGAGATGCTATCCTCATGATTTTCCGTCATTCCGCTGTGTTTGGGTGAGGATGATAAGAAACCAAAGGAAAAGGATGCTCTCAGGCTGTGGCAGCAAGCAGGTCGCTTCGCTCCTGCTGTCTACGGAAGCCCGGATGTGCCAGAAATGCTTTTTCTTTTGTTCATCGGATAGAAAGGAAGCTGGTGATTTCATAACCTACTTTAAATCCACACACGAACCCACAGGAAATAATAGTATAAAACAATTATAATAATAATAATAATAATAATAATAATAATAATGTATTTATTGTCATTGCACTTCATTATGTATGTTACAAAGTGTTATACATACAGTATGTCTACCTCAGATGGGCTTCTTACAAGGTTTTTTTTTTTTTTTTACCTTTTACCGATAACCATATTTTAAAGATTTTCAAGAACAATTTTAATGATTGCTCCTTCTTACTCAATTAGTCGACTAGTTGATCATCATGTGCTGGAATACTTTGACTTAGTTGTTTATTCTGGCACCACAATCATATTCACATATTGGTCTTTATTAAAAGTTGTGTAAAAAATAATTAAGTTTTTTTAATAAATTTAGTTTTTTAATTTTCAATACGAATGTTACAAAGTCCTTCAAAAGTAAAGAAATACAAATGTATCTAAATATACAGACATAAAGGTTAACCCATAGTTTTGTTTAACCTCAGCAATATAGCTCGCAATATTTTATCTTTTATTTATATGTTTACCTAAAATAGACATATTATAGTTTTCTGTGACATTTTGTACATGTTCCTTGTCCCTCATTAGTTCTTGGACTATGCATATTTTCAATGAAGTTGAATGTTTTGCATGGTCTCTTTGAATGGGAATAAGACATGTCATTTGGTGTTATTGTAAACCTCCCTACATCTAGAATCAAAACAACATATACTGTATATATATATATATATATATATATATATATATATATATATATATATATATATATATATATATCTTAGATTACATTGTTTATTCAGAAGCCTATGCTCTCTCTAATAAGCCATTAGCCATTAATGTAAAATAGTTCTACAACATCCGGCATCACAATGAAACAGATATGGCAGTTATTTATTAGATATTATGAGATCTTCTGAAGTCAACTGCAACAAAACAATATATTTGAGAAGCATAATGACAAGTATCAGAATTGTACCAGTATAGAATTGTAATAATTCTACACAAATACGTTGTTTTATTAAATTTCACATGATAATCAAGGTTAACAGCTATGCCAGTCACCAAATGAATAATACCAGGAGATGTGAGCCTTAATTGTTTCCTCAGCTCAGTTATCAGTGTGTACGGCACCAGATTAATCTGTAGGACAGATGTTGTGGGTTTTTTGCTCCATCTAGTGGAAGCAAGCAAACACTGCAGGATGCAAAACCAGTGTCAGTGGCCTGGGTCACATACAGCTCACATTTCAAACAGCAGTATACAGCAATGTCTATGACTCGACACTTGCTTATTGCAACAGGACTGAAAACCTGAAACATGAATGTTAAATATGAAATCAAAAACAAATCTAATATATATTGATTGGACAATTTTATTTTTCAAGGACATTTACGAAGCCAGAAGGAAGATCTTTTTTTTGTTATCATACACAATGTCAAAATCAATGAGTTTTTCTTTTTTCTTCTGTTCACCATCACATCAACATAATGCACACACGGTAGCAACTACACTGACTGAGGCCTGGTGTGTGGTACAATGCCTGGTTTACCAAAGGAGTGCTGGAGATACAGCTTTGTTTAATTAGAAAACCACCATAAGAGCAAAAGATGATTTTGCTGCTTTGACACCTTTGGGAGGCCAGGGCCACATATATTGAAGACAATCCAGTTTCTCAGTGCCAAGATTCAATGTTTAAACTCATTCAGAACTTCACAAGAGGGTCATTAGGGGGGACATTAGAGGAAAGATTGGAGATGATTCATAAGTAGCCATGGTACGAGTCAGCATCAATTGGAAACTAAACATTCAAAGATGGCTTTTGTTGTGATATAACAGGAATCTAATTTTGTCATTCAAATTGCACTCTACCCACAAACAAGACTTAGCTTTACACACATTAAGCTTCTTTAAGGAATGTTAGAAAATAAATTGGAACACAAAAAGCAGCTAACATGTTAGTACGTATATTCAAAACAAGACAGTTTAATAAAAAATAAAGCAATGTGAAGCGTGAAAAACAAGCACATTTAAAAATCTGTATTCATAAAGCTGTTTGATTTTGTGATGAGTCCATAGTTTTGGGTTCCAGACCACCTGAGATTACATAAAATCAAAGTCAGAACCAGCCTGTACAAAATTATTTTCCCTAAAGACCTCTAGTATAACGATGGTGATACTACAGCAGATATTAACAGGTACTATTGAGTGTAAAGTAATACTAGTAACTGATGTCCTCTTTCTTGTCTAATATAAGGTTTATTAGTGACTTGAGAAACAGGATAGTTAACTTGGGCAAAAAAGGTATTCTGGGTATCCACAATCGTTTGGCCTCCCTCTTGTAACACTGAACAACCCCCTTTTGTATCCAATTGATCTATGTTAAAACTACTGAAAAAGAACGTTGTTAAAAAAAAAAAAAAAAAAAAATTTGGGGGGGATTTTGGGGTAAACAAGAAAGTTATGGCTGGCAGCGATGTTCAGGAGGCTCATTTGGTCTCATCTTAGTTCCATACCATTTTAGGGAACTGAATGACAGGATGACATATTTAGAGCATCTGCTGCTTGTGATCCAACTCTATTTGGCCTCCCAAAGAGCATGTCCAACTGTCCAGGGACTTCACACTAATGACTAATGGTCAGTACTCCAATTCAAAACTTCATAGATTCGGTCACTTCTGCAAGATGAGGCCTGCCAAATACTGTATTTGGGCCACTGCGTGGAGTAGAGCCACTGTCTTATCATTAGGAAATAAGAGTTACAAAACCAAAACAACTGATTGACCAGGCTACAGTAACAAACACTATGGTAAACACCCTCATGCTTCACAGGAAAAAAAGAAAAACCATGTGTCCAGCATACATACACACACACACACAACATTTTCAAATACACTGGTGTAATCTTTAACACATCACTCATCCAAGAGCGGTCAGAAATGTACTTTATGAACCGATCAGTAAGTTTTAGGACCAATTCAATCCATGAAATGAAGCTGCAAGATATAGTGGCAGCTCTCTGGGCTACCGACTGGCTGATCTGAAATCCCACTATTCATGTACATTCTGCTTGTACAACTCAATAAGATGAACTGTGGGAGAGCTGCAGGGTTCACTTGTATCAAGAATTGCACACTGGCAACAGGTAATTTTTCTTCCACTTCTTCTTATTGAAACATTCATGTTTCACTCAAGACAAGAAAGTCGGTGTGCACGTACCACTCTTGCATAAATGATGGTTGAAAACAATACCAGGCATATAAAGACATTTAAATAATTTACGATGTATTTACAAAATAATCCATCTTATTTTCCAGCAGTGTCTTTATCTTGTCAGCGTGTGAATGCATCTTCTAGTCTCCCATCTTTACTTTTGATGTCTGGGAGAGAAAAAAGAAACAATTTATTACAATTTCCAAAACATAACATCTACACAATATATATACACATTCATCTAGACTTTTGTGGAAATAAATACTATTTTTGCAACGACATTTCTCAGAAGTCTACAACAATGGTCAACAAAAAAAAGGCCACTGTTGCAGATAAAATCTATGATCTGTTTATAGATAGCTTACTCTTCGAAGGAAAAAAAAGACAGATTGTGAAGACATAAAAAAGCAGCTGGTCTCATTCACCTGCAGAATGGCTACAATCACACCAAACAGGCCAATTGCACTGCCAAAGATTTCCACAATGAGGATCTTCACGAAGAGGCTGGCGTTCTGGGCGTCTGCCAATGCTGCTCCGCTGCCCACGATGCCGACACAGATGCCACAGAAGAGGTTGGAGAAACCCACAGTCAGATCGGCTCCGAACATGGAGTAACCTGGTAGGACAGAAATGAAATAAGTCAGAGACCTCTGTGACCTTCCACCTGGAAATGGACAGAAATCAGAAAGGTTAAGATATTTCTTTTAAAGTCAATTTGGGATTTTCTAATCATCTTTTCATGCCTTATATTTTATGAGTTAATTCAATTTGGGGTCTACCCATGTAACTAGATCTGTCAAAATTAATTTGATGTTGTGAATGTATTGAGCAATCCATTATTTAAAACTTATTTAGACTGAATGTTGCAAGTATTGTCATATTTTCATTACTCTAGTTATATATATATATATATATATATATATATATATATATATATATATATATATATATAGTCAACTTAGTGCCAGGATGTCACAATACAACATATTTTCCAGCTGTGTCAAGTGTCATGATCTACTTTAAATTCATGAGTGTTAAAAATGAGAAAAATCCACCCTGAATAGTGCAATTTGTGTGATGTTCAGTGGATTTCATGTGCTGATTAATGTTAAAATAGTTGCATTTTTTTCTTTTTGTCTTGCATTCAGTAGCTTCACATCTGTTTTCTTACCAGCTTGGTAGTTCCTTGCCCCGATGGTCTCAGGGGTTGTTCCACTGAAGCTCTATAAGATGAAAGAGATCATTTACAGCCCAAAAACATCCTTGTTTTGTTGCCAAAATCATATTAAACTTCTGTCCTATATCTCTAATGCCTTATAAATGCTTTCTTGTCTGAAATCCCTTCTAAACAAAAAAGGGGTTACTGCACAGTGTTCCTATTTAATAACTTATAATACTTATTGCTTACCTCCGCCATATTGCTGATTACAATGGCCATAATGATCCCATAGATTGCTACAGCTTCACAGAAGATGATGCTAAAGGAAGACATAAAAACAGGCAAAGTAAGAGAAGTGACTTGGATTTAAAATAAGCAGCTACACTACAAAGTCACTTGTAATTCACTGGCTACCCTGACAGTCACTTATAATTTAAAATGCATGCTTAATAATTTATACTCTTTATTGATCCACTATGGGGAAATGACAATTTACACTATGTTGTTATTACACACAGGCCTGAAATACACACACACACACTCAGGTCCTTTACATGCACTCATGTAACAGAGAGATGTCAGAGTGACTGTGCTGCGACTACTGAACAGGCGCCCTGAGCGGTTGGGGGGGGGGTTCAGTGCTTTGCTCAAGAGCACATTGGCAGATGCTAGTTCACCTCTCTGCCAAAGTGCTCTATATTAAGACTCTCTAGCTAGCAGTTCATACTCCGTACAGGGACTTGAACCAGCGACCCTTTGGTTCCCAGCCCAACTCCCTAAGGATGTGTGTTTATCTGGGATGCACTTAGCAGATTATGGAGATACCTAACACATGCATAAAGTTGCTCTTCTAAATTGAGAAGTATTTACAGTACATTTCTCTATGTGGAATGCAATAGCAAATTATTTTTTGCCAATTATTTTAGTCAACAGGTTTCAAATTAGTACTACCTTCTTCGTTTAGCGACAATATTAAAACTGTTCAACTGGGGAAAGAAGGACGAATGGAGAACTTGCAGTATTTGAGGAAATTGCAGTGGTACAAAAGCAACTTCACATAAATCCCAAATAACAAATGAGGTAGGTGAGAAATTAAAAGACAAACTTATACAACTAACTATAATTAAAATACAATAAATAAAAAGGAAAAATGGAAAAAAGAAGCATTTTTGTTCTTGCATGACCCTACCTGACCAAGTTTTTGGTTTTGATTCGTGGAGCCTTGACACCACCGCCAATGATGCTTGAGCCAGTGATGTAGATCCCCCTGAAAAAAATACAACAATCAGATTTATCAAAAACAGAATTTAAGGAGGTGGATGGAGAACCTATGAGAGACACAAGGTACTTAAAAAATGTAAATAATGTGTTTAAATAGTTTGAATTTAAATAGTCTGTAAAAAGTGTAAATCCACCTTTCTCACTTTTAGTCACGTATAGAATAGTAAACAACATGTCTGGGCCGCGACATACCAAGCCAACAGCGGCTGAACAGTAGTTGTAGCTGTGTGCCCCACAACATTGGCTTTAATTTGCCCTTACTTGCTTGTTGAATTTGCGACAGAGCGCTCTTTGACTGGCTGGTCACGCTGGTGAATCAATGATTTCACCTATTTAGCTTCTCTATATTTTATATATGTGACTTATCTTCATCCACAAGCCAAAGAACATGGATTAAAAGCAGCAGTGCAAAGCAAGTTTCAGTAAGAGTTGCATTTAAAAAAAAAAAAAGATAAAAAAAATTGTTTCCTTGAAATGTTATCAATTTTGGATCCAAGTTTATGATCAAACAATTCAATAAGTTTCAGTAGGAAAAAAAAGTTGGCTAGTTTGTTTTGTTCATCTCTCTGCAATGTTCTTTGGTGGACAGGTGTCGAGTGTACATGCACCTCGGCAGGCTGCAGGCCCTCAACTGTAGTCTTTGTGGTGAGTTCAAGAGCAACTTTTAACAGAAGACATGGCTGCATCAGCCAAGTTTTGTCAGTGGTAGATTTTTTTTTTTAAGTGAACAGTTTGTCAGGGCCCCTCTGAACACAATTAAAAAAATGAAAGCTCATCAAAACAGTTTTGTTGTAACTAACATAATGGCTTATGATTCACAAATTAATTTCAGACACAAAAAACAGCTATGTATATTCAAAGGATTCTTTGGAAAAGTGTCCCAATGTTACTCATTCTAAGATTTTCCAGTTCCACATTTACACATGATGTACTTTCCTGAGTGTTTCAAAAAAGAGGAAATTATTTTATTAAATGCCGGTGAATTTTAGGCCTCCAAGTACACATCCAAAATACAAAGCACTTTAACTATGTTCCTTGTTGGGTACTCACCAGGCTGCTCCTACCACAGACAGAGAGATGGCCAAGCCAATGCCCAGATTAGCCCACATGAAAGGAGAAGTCTCTGTCAGGAACCTGCAAGCAAAGACCAGCTGATGAAGATAATAAAAATAATAATAAAATAATAATAATAATAATAATAATGTTTGAGGAGAAGGAATTTGTACAAGCAGAAAAACATGAATGTAGATTTTTTTTTTAGCCATACCATTTCTTTCTTCAATTTCTTCTTTTATGAATATAGTTCCCGCAACTACCTTACATTATTTAAATATGGTAAAACTTATATCATCTACCATATCTTCAAGTCAGAAGATTTGATATCTACCTCTTAAAGTCAACTTAAAATAGCCAATCAACACTGCATTATAACTGTATTAAGGGTGTAAATCTATAAAATGCACATCTGGGGCATCATTTATAACCATGGGTAATCAAATTCTAACATTTAAGAAGTTGAAAACAACATACTGTATGTCACCATTTTTGTTTGAACAAAATAACTAAAATATTTAATTAATTAACAAAATAGTTGACAGTTCAACTGTTGCAGCTCTACTTCAAATCAAGGAACATTATCAACAGAAAATCTTCTCCTTTCACCGTGACAGGTAACAGTAAGAGAAGAAAGAGCTTGGCTAGTCTCATTAAGGTCTACTACCCCAATCAAGCTTATTAACTTGCGTACAGTAGCTTTATTCCAAGATTGCTTACCATGCCACATCAAAGCGGAATCCAAGGTCAAATATGGTATAGCAGAGACCTATCAAAAAAAAACAATTATTAAATCAGATATGACAGTGGAAAAAAGGTCCACCAGATGCATATTTACATTAGGTGTAGGCTGTGTGTGTGAGAGAGCCCTTCAGTCATTTATGTTACTGAATTAATAAACTTTTTCCCGCAGTCATGTGTGAAACAGTGTCCCTATGTGCTAAAGTCGGGAGTGCGTTCCAATCCCCTATGGAAACTCCTTGCACAGGGGATTCATCAATGTTAAGTAAGATTCCAAACTGTAGGGAGCAAAAAGGCTACAGTAGTCCAAAAGGTAACTGTAAACTGTGTAGGGAAAAATTAAACTACAGTTCATCCACTGAAATATGCCCATTCATTGACCATAGATAAAAGTATGCATTTTATTATGTAAGGGTCTATGCTTGAAGCTGATAAGATTACCATTCAGTCATTGTGCCTCGCTGGAATGACATAGGCCACATCTTGTAAATGAATTAAATCACATTTATTCACAAGTTACAGACATTTCAATTGAATACGTTTGGTAATTGTATCAGTTTTTTTATATGTTATTTGAGTGGTAACATTTCCACAGCTGGGGCAACGTATCGAAGGTGTTAACGTGAGGGTGCACGGGAGAAATGTATACATTGCGTCGGTGACGTTGTGGGTTCAAAATGACGGAATTTTGGCGAGGGAAGTTCCCTAAACAGGAAGTAGGCTACTGTTTATTTACTGCAAGAGCCAGGCGGACCCAGGCGGACCCAGGCGGACCCAGAGCATGCTGGGAAACGCCGGCCTCTCAGCTGATTTAACAGCTGATTGGTTCACGATCGACGACGTTTTTATATAAACTTTTTATTATTTTTTAATCGGTGGGTTTAATTGCTATTTGTCTGATTTAAAGACTTATTCTGTACAGAACACATGTTGGGAGGCTGATAGTGATGTTTAGAAGTCAGAGACCAAATCTGCTCAGATCACGGATCATCTCCTGCACTTTAACAGCACTCCTTAGAGACTGTGTACAAGCTGATATGTGGGTCTGATTATATTTTTATTAAAACTGTCTGGAATCGGGTTGAAACTGTCCTTAAAACAAGCTGCTGCTGCCTGCTCTCGCTCCATGATGAACGGAACGCAGCCATTGAAAGAAGTAACTTCAGTGTGATAGCTAGCGTTAGTTCACTCACGTGAAAACTGCTGCAGTTCCGGTTTGAGACAGTTTCAAATCAGTCAGTTCAGTACAACGAACAGCTAGCTAACGTTGACTTTGCCAAATTCACTAACTTGGCTAGCAAAGAAAATAACAACCCGGTATCCCATCATAAGTCCTACTAAAGAAAGTCTCAAACTAATCAACATAATTTGCAAACAATGTCAAACGTTTGAACCTACGTAAACATGATCTGGAGCTAGCTAGCTACAGCTCTGAGCTTACGTCACCTGACATTAGCTTGTAGCAAGTAGCTAGGAATAAATGTTAGCGACCGGTAACTTGGATTCAAGAGCAGGGCCCGTGTCTTAAATATTAATAACTAGCTATCTAACTACATTATATATTGTTTATACTCAGCAAAAAAGTGTTGCTTCATTTATCGTATTACTTATTACCATGCATGAATAACCAAACCTTCAATTTGCAATTTAACCTGTCAACAGTAGTTGGCAAACAAAATGGAAACAGCTGCCACCACTCTAGTCCCATGATATAGCCAGGTCCCCAATTATAAATGACATACGCAAAAAACGCGCTTTGCCATTAAGAAAAAACGACTGATTACACTGTCGTTGTTGCAAATGTGTGGGAAATAGATTATTGTATTAATTCATTCCAATATACTGACTATTTTCAAGGAACATATAATCTTACCGACGATTAGTATGGTGCTCCAGAAGGCCAAAGTGACCCCCGTATACAAAATAGCGTGTCCGTTCATCATCCACTCTAGCAGCATTTATCTGGCGGTCTAACCTGCTGGATCAGCGAGATATCCTCGGGTCAAATCTAAAATTTGACGCCAGTAATGCTAAGATAACGAAATATTTGTGTTTTAAGACGTGCTATCAGTCGATGGTGGAGACTGAGCATCAAAAGGAGAAGCTGGGTGATGTCAGCTGATCCAGCTAGGCTAGCATGTGACCAGGAACCGGAGGGCTGCGTACAATTATATATTGTTTCCTTGACCTTGCTGAAACGATTTCGCTGCAATGACGTTAATGTACTTTTTATTCATCTTGTAAAACAGACAGTAACATCAAATTGGGTTATAATTTACATGCACAATACAAAGAATAAAAAGGTTTGCAGTCTTGTCCTTGGGTAAGCCTACATGAGCATAACCGAATACGTCCCAGAGATCTACATGCAGCGCGTGTAATAGACACTAGATGTCTCTCTTGTGTATGAGTCCCGACTACAAAAATATGTTTTTTTAAATCCCTGTTAAACTTCCACATTTCCTACTATAAGCTTGGATGCGTGAAGGCCTATGCAATCATACCTTTCACACCCCAAAAAATACATTCTGTTGAACAACAACAAGTTACTTTTTCGTACCAGGCATTGATAAATTAGCCTACTGTAACCAAAGACGTCTATACAGTGTTACCAGTGTATGACCGTGATAGATAACACAACAAATGGCAATGATATTATTTGCTCTTCATGTGGATTTGATAGTGAAACAACCCTACACTTGTTTTTTTTTAATTATACATCATTTTGAGAGATAATTGTCCAGATATATTCCGTTGTTTCATTGTTCAGTAAATGTCAAGATAGAGATTAGAGATTGTTTAATGGCTGCAGTTCACAACAAAAACAGTATACTTAAATTCATTTTAATAATTTTGGCAAAGTTGCACACCCATAAAAATATATTTGAAGACAAAACAGCTTTATTTAAAATTACTATAAATGAAACTCACCAGTAGCCTACTCTGCCCCAAATGCCTTACACATGAAGTTTTATTGTTATTTTTCAAAATTTCAAAAGTCTGAAAAATAACCCCGATAATAGTTCTTGCTTGGAGAGAGAAAATTTTGTCAAACATTTTAAACAGAAAAACGGAATTAGAAACTAAGTAGAGCTGTAAAGGTTGAATAACATGGGTATCTATTGAAAAATACTATGAGGATGCATTGTGGGAAATGTAGGAACCCGCATGATTTTCACTTATCTCATACACGTGAAGGTACTCGGCCTTTGCTGTTTCGATTTTCATATTTTTTTAACATGTCTCTTGAAAGTCTCTCAACATTATATAAGTGCGACACTACATAAATCTGTAGAAAAACAGTTTTTGTCCTGGGGTTGCAGTTGATAAACTTGTATGTTTTATCTGACAAAACGAATGGAAATGACAACAACAGTAGGCTACACACAATTTACAAAACTGTCTTTGCTGTGAAACTGACAGCACAAAGAAGTCTGACTTTTCCTCTTAATTAATTAATTAATTAACACAGGCTTTCTGCCAGTGCTTCCTACCTCCAAGGATAGTGTCCCTATCCTCAGCTTGTAAATCTAGGCAGGTTTCTCCTCTGAGGCTACAGAAGCCACCCAGTTATGAAGGTTATTAGTTTTGTCTTCTGTTCCATCACAGATCAGAAAGGATTTAGGTCTATGCCCTGAAGGGTGAGTGTTGACTTATTCATAGCAGCTTTGTAAGTGATAGATTCAGTCCTTTTTCATCCACAGGACCAAACAGTAGTCAGGAGTAACTATTGGTAACCACTGTTCTTCTCTTTTCTTTGTCTTCTTACAGCTCTATATTAAGTAATCTCAGGCCAAGATCACAGGTATTGACCTAACTGTCCACATGCAGACAGAAATGGTGAAAAATTCCCTTTTGCAATATGTTAAAGGCTACTTTTGGCCCTGTTCTGTTGTTCAGCATTATGTGAAGGTGTTTTATTCGTTAGAAGACCTGCTGCATCAGCAAATGAAAGAAGTTGTTATTATTACAAATGTTCTATTGTATTGTCTAAAGTAAAAAACTAAATTTCATGTTGAAATCTTGACGCTAGCCAGTGAAACTTAGACGTTTGTTCTTATATTATTTGGTTGTTTGTACAAGACCGATTAGTTGCAACTGGAACACAGCTCCTTTTGAATCTCTGTGACAAACCAACATCTTTACTACCTACTACTTACTTTTACCTTACTTTTACTTTTACCCACTCCCATGCATATAAACAGTTGTTAAAATTGTGAATAATTCTGTGTTTTTTTACAGCATTTTTTGGCATCTAACCTGCGGCTGTTTTCCTCTCACCCAACAAGCCTCCCGCTCATAACTTGACTGTCAGGCTGCATTTTGCACTTCAGGTGTCCTGGATGGTGGAAAACCAATTTGTTATAATATTGGCCAGACTTCATATTTTGCCCCGCTTTGTACAATTTGTTATTTTCATCGTAATCTCCACTCATGAGCTGAGACCAAACAACAGCTTTTTCCTCCATGCCCTCCTGCTCTACGCTCCGGGGTATCAGTATGTTGGCGTGCTCGCTGCCTGAGCAGTGCAGTATGATTAACCACCCGACCGGAGCTCAGAGGCTCAGTTAAACCAGCATAGACAACCTTCTTTTTCATTTTTTCCATAATTCCTCTTCTACTCTATTACTCTACTACTCTATGTGTGATTGTACTATTGATGTACAATCACACAAACTCAGTTTATTTGATCTCTGGACACAAACCCAGGCTTTTTCTTACAGTAAACCACAATAAAGTACAAAGCATTTGCACTATATGTACTTTCTTTTTTTTAAATATATTATCAAAAATAACTCATACTGTACATTGATGTTGATATTCTTTTTTTGTTTCTTTTAAAATCAAGGGTAAGCGCTTGAATAAAACCACATAAGTAGAACATGCAGCTCCAGCACATATTGGATGAAGAATCTCTTTTATTTGGTCAAATGGTTCCTTTCATTTTTTCTTTCTTGTGGGCCAGGTAACCTCTTTCCATCATGGTATTTCAGTTTGGTATTTTTTCATTTTAGCATTTTCTTTTCAGGTCTCAATAGTTCTTTCAGACATGCTTGTGATAAAGGTCTACATAAATAATTGGATTTTTAACTAACTTCCATAGAGCTGCTGAATTTCAAAAGCAGAAAAAATCAATAAACTAAATACTTAATCCAATGTATCAGTCTAAATGTAAAATCCAAACTGAGCATACGTACATTAGCCTACACTATCAGCCAGTGGTGAAAGAAATACTCAGATATTTTACTTGAGTTAGAGTAGCAGTGTAGTAAGACAAATAAAAGTACTGCATTCAAAATTGTACTTTAGTAAAAAATCAAATCAAAAGTCCTACTTAAGTACTTATTATGAAGAATTGTCCATTTCAGAACAACATTATTTAATTAAATTATAATTATTTATGCAATCATAACTTTAATGTTGCATTTGGTAAAGATGGGGCTTGTAAATTTCATCATTGGATCAAAAGTCTTATCTTCAATACCTCCGCCAAGGAGGTTATTGTAGGTTTGGTTTGTCTGTCTTTTGTTTAACATTGCAAATGTTGCGAATGGAATTGGAAAAATCAGGAAAAATGAGTTCCAGACTTGAAAGTTCACACTGCATTAATATTGTGAGATAGGGAATGCCTTGGCGGAGGTCTACGCTTTCCAAGGGACCTTCTTGTTTTTAAATGAAATGTCCAACAATCATACATGATTGCAATGCTCAAGTGTCACAATACCTTTGACCCATGTAGTGTAACAGATACCTACATGTATTGCTTTAAATCACATCTTATATTATTTGACTTATCCATAATATAAACCTATTGAATTACCCTTTGGCATCCAAAAACAAAATCCAGCTAACTATGAATTTGCATGCCTTACTGACATTACATAAAACAGAACATTGTTTTTAATTTCATAACTGACCCTACTAACACAAATGTAAATGGATGCAGTTAAGACAGATTTTATTGTCCTAAATGATACGTTTGCATTCAAGTCACATTTCCCTTTGTTAGTGGCTCCAAGGCTTTATGAATGTGTTTACATGCACACAGCATTCTGTTAAATACCCTCAAACCAAGGCAGGCCATATTTGTGTTGTGCTGTTTGCATGCATCCTCATGTCCCTATCACAAAAATACTGGTATGGGATGATGTGCCCACATCAGTGTCCCAAGTTGACCATGATAGGCCTTTTTGGTGTTGTATCTGCACGGACAGAAAGTAAAAACTATAAGAATAGAAACAATACAAGAGCAATAAAGTCAAAATTACAAGACAAAAATGTGGTGTGATTAGTAGCAGAAATATACAGTGTAATGTATCAGCATTGACTAGAGACATATATAATATGATATTATGAAGTTATGCTATATTGTATTTGTCTACATTAACAAATACATAAAAAACATGTAAAAACATGGCATAATATATTCAAATATAGTATGAAACATTTAAACATGTGAGTATCCTGATGAATAACAGGTTATTGTTAAGCATTGTGAGAACATGTTCTTTCTTTATCTTTTTCCATTTGGTTTTGAAGAAGTTTGTGGAAAACGAGTAAAACAAAAAGGTCACAGTAACTGAAGTTCATTAACATTTGCTACGTTCACAGTCCCTGGGTGATGCATCTCACATAAGATTATGAGAGAGCCACGTTGTGTTTTTGTATGAATTTATTTTTTAGACATCTAGCTTTTCCCCACTTTGTTTCCATTACATTGACTTATTCTTATTACAAATGTCCCCTCTCAGGATGCTGAATTTGTCAGCAGGGCCAAGGGTTAATTAAACAGACAAGACAGAAAGCATAATGTTCCATTCAAAATCATCAAGCTCCATTATCAAAGCCCCATTGAGTGTGTTTACGTGCACACTAACACCCTGTTATTCTCTGAAATACTGTACAAACAATGTTGCCTTTTAAAGCTGATGCATTTATAGTAATATATTTCTTTTAAAGATTATTTTGTGGAGCTTTTCCCTTTATTATAGTGGATAGACAGAAAAGGGGGAGAGAGATGGGAGATGACATGCAGCAAAGAGCTGCTGCAGGACTCAGCCAACATGGGGCAAATGCTCCTACTGGGTGAGCTAGAAGCTGCCCCAGTGATATATTTCTATGCACTGCAAATTAAGAAAACATGCAAATGGACACAAGCAAACAAAGAAACACCTTCACCTATTTGACCACACACAAAACATCAATTTGACGACACATGCGCAGCATTTACAAAAAAGCGTTGTAAATACAGAAACATTTTGCAAGAAGCTCACAACACAACCAGGGGACACTAAAAAGTGATGCACATGACTGTTGCTGTTGCTATTTGTAGATTAAAACGTTATTCAGGTGGGCTATATGTCAGTGTTGGAAAAATGTCCTAAAAGTAAATTGTCTTATTGTAACATTGTGATGTCTGCTGTTAACCTCTAACTGTAGCCTTTCTGTTCTTACTATAGCCGATTTATGCAATCACAATGTCAGATAGCTGACTTCAACAACTTCATAAGCCACAACCATTGCAACAACAAGCATGTCCCAGCCATGTGCATCTCTTTTTAGTGGCCCCTGGAAACAGTTTCCATTGTGTTGTTTTTGTCAAGTTGGTGAAGATGTTTTCTTCATTTGCTTGTGTTGTGTCTATTTGCATATGTTTTCTTAATTTGTGTTGCATATTGGGGTAGTTTTTTCTTCTATATGAATTGAGAGATTTGTGGTTTGAACATAAAGTGCATTATGCTGTTTGTCATAAAATTAGAGTCTAAGGATGTAAACTTTCATACAAACTGTTGCTTGCACACTCATTACTCCCTGGTCTATTTCTCTACATGTGATCATCACTCATCACATCATAGTCCATGACTGTGCATGTGGATGGTACAGATGGTGTGTCCATCCACACAAATTAACCATATTTAGAACAGTACATTGAGTCTCCACAATAGGTAAAAATAACCAGAAGAAAAAAAATGTTTGTGCATTAGTTACGGGCTCAATCTGTTCACCACTCTTTAGTTTGTCTTTCATTTTTTTTTGTTTTACTCATAAACCTTTGACCTCTTTTGGTTCAAGTATTGGTGTTACCAAATGTGGAACCCAAGTAAGAAAAATTGTCCCGCTCTCAGCCTCAGCCCTTTAGGCTAATTTATTTTCATCTGTGAAAAAAAAATCATCATTTCTCAGATTGAAAACTTGATAAAAACAAGCTTGAAAAAAAAGATTTCTCACTTGCCTCTCAGGGCTTTGGTAAGGGAAACTTATGCAATACATATTTGAAATATTTATTGCCACAAATATAATTTAAAGTTTCAAATATATTTATTCAATATAATTCAAATAGCATTTTGAAGGATGAAGGCCAAATCATGGTGAAAATATAAAATAGCTGGTTTTAAGGAGCTCCTTTAAAGTAAATATGGAAATTATATATAAAGAAATATATATACACACACATATGGGAACAATGAATATATTATTCATTGTTCCTATAAATTAATACTGCTTCAATTCATTGCTGACTGCAATCTTAGATGCACCCCCTCTAAAAGTAACTGACATTGTCCTTACTGTCACTTTGAAACAAATACACTGTGTCTAATCTATAAACCTGTTCCTACTATTTGATAGTATAATCAACCACTCTGACCATAGTGGAATAAACCATTACTTTAATAAATAACCTACTCTGAATAATTTATAAATCTTTCCCAACACTTTGAAAGTGTAATCAACCATGAGCTCCCTTCGGCTCAAACGCTGTTCCTCATCTAACTGAGTGCTGGTGTTTGGAACACCAGACAGAAAAGAACCTAATGGTATTGATCTGTCTGGGTTGCTGTGGTGCAATGCAATTTAATTCACCATGAATAGGTAATCTTCCAATAATCAACAATTGCACAAAATGTCATTATTGTCTGTGTTGCCCTGTATATTGGAGTAAAAGTATGGACGGACTGACATTTCAGTTTGTGTAAACCAATCGACTGGACTCTGATCATTCCCAGACACAACAGCTTTGGACAGAATCCCTTTTAATAATGACAATCTGCTGTAAGATATTAGCTAGCTATTTGCATGTATCTTTTAGGATAAATCAGCATATGAAGATTAAAAGCATCCCATTAGTTCTGTTAGTTACCAAAAACTAGTATGATAAACAAGGCATTAATGTAGTTTCAGTGGCAATAATCACAGTTATAGGAAGTGTTTTCTTCACAATACAGTGAAAAGTGTTGTGGTGAGGAGAAATTGAGGACCCACACGCAGAGAAGAGGGAGGCAGGCGGGATCAGGTGCACAAGGATTTATTAACAAAAGGTCCAAAAACAAACACAGGGAGCCAAAACCAAGTAGCAAAGTCCAAAAAAATGCACAAACAAAGTCCACAGGGATCTGGAGGAAAAAAGGGCAAAAACAAACAGGAAACTTACAGGGAGCACGGGATCAGGCAGCAGGACAAGGAATCGACAGGCAGCAGGACAAGGAATTGACAGGCAGCAGGACAAGGAATCGACAGGCAGCAGGACAAGGAATCGACAGGCAGCCGAGCTAGACGACACAACATATCAGGTGGACTGGCAAAAGGATCTGACAAAGGACAGAGGGAACACAGGCCCCGTTTCTCAATGTCAAGGATCCTTCCTTGGTAGGACTAGTCCTTCCAAGGAAGGATCCTTCAGGAGCAGGTCAGAGTCCTCCTTAGCATTTGGAGAACATGTACAATGGAACAGGCTATCAAGTGCACGTCATTGCGGGCTCGCGTCATTGAATTTTTTTGCCGCATTTCAAAACACTGGATGAAATGGTTGTGGAAGTGTTAACTCTGCAGTTTAATTATGCTGTTGGGATGGAGAAGATGAATTAGCAGCTGTTTCTTAATGTCAAGGAAGGATCCTCCAAAGCCAGGAGGAGGACGCTACGTCATCAACGTCCGTCGAAGGACCGTTCCAATGTCAAGAATCCTCCGAATTCCTCCAAGGACTGAGTCCTTCATTCAGAAAATTTCCCATATAGACAGAGAACGATGCATATGTGTATCCTTTGCGGTCCCAAATCACCCACAATCCTATGCGCGGGCCTTTGCCGTCTCTTAAAAAAATAAAATAGTGGACCTAAGCGGGAGTTTGAGCGGCATCGCTGACGGTGAAATAATAATTTAAATGTAAATATCTTTAGTGTGTGCCGTACATTTGTTATCATCGTTAATGTTTTACATCAATGTAAAGCTTAACGCTTTAAAGCTTGTACAAATTGCTATAATAATTAAGTAGATACACCCCGAGCTAACGTTAGCTAACTAAACCTTGGCTTTGGCATCCTTGGTGACCGCCTCCGTTAGTCCCTGTTAAAAGACAGTTAACACAAGAAAAAGACGTTTACGTTATGAATGCTACAACACAACGTTATTACAAGGGAAACTACTCATACATGTCAGCCTTCGTTGAACGTTGCTAGTGAAGTTAACACGGTGCAGTGTTACCTCCCGTCTACAGATACAACCAGTGATAAACACACCAACTATTCTAAATCTCTGCTAACGTTACGCATATACGGTAACGGCATATAAAAAGAGATGAACATGCCACCGTACATTAAACTTTACAAAGACAGCAACCTAGCTAGCTAACAGCCGAATGTTAAATGATAGGTTCACTTAGCTAACGTTAGCTCGGGGTGTATCTACTTAATTATTATAGCAATTTGTACGAGCATTAAAGCGTTAAGCTTTACATTGATGTAAAACATTAACGGTGATAACAAATGTACAGCACACAGTAAAGATACTTACATTTAAATTATTATTTCACGATGCCGCTCAAACTCCCGCTTAGGTCCGCTATTTTTATTTTTAACGAGACGGCAAAGGCCCGCGCATAGGATTGTGGGTGATTTGGGACCGCAAAGGATACACATATGCATCTTCTCTGTCTATATGGGAAATTTTCTGAATGAAGGACTCAGTCCTTGGAGGAATTCGGAGAATTCTTGACATTGGAACGGTCCTTCGGCGGACGTTGATGACGTGGCATCCTCCAAATTCTGGCTTTGGAGGATCCTTCCTTGACATTGGGAAACAAGAGGTAACGAGGTAACGGGGAACAGGTGAGACATCAGGTGAATCAAGACAGGAAACTAAACTATCAAAACAAAACAGGAAGCAGAACAACAGACACTTACCGGGGGACACGAGACAGGATCAACACAAGACCAGGGAGAAAACTAGGAAATAAACACAAGGAGGCAGAAAAAAGGGAAAAATAATCCCAACAAGACCTCAACCCATGACAGAAAAGATGAAAGCCTTTCTTAACCCTCATGTTGTCCTCGGGTCAAATTGACCCGTTTTCCTATATCAGTGTTCTTTTTAACCAACTATTTACCCAAAATAACATGATTGATTCCACACAACACTCTTTGGCAAGTACAAATCTCTACTTTCATTAATTTCTTATTCAATTTTATAGCATTTTAAAAACAAATTTAAGTGGTTTTATAAATAGTACTGAGTAAAAGTTGACATATTCCAGTCTGTGATTATCCATCAACATTCATTACTTTAGTTGTTATTCTTAAGAAAACACTGGAAATGTAAATGAATATTAACTGGTCAGTAAAAAAATATTACTACATATGCTGAGCCTGCACTCCAAATGAAGAGTTTATTTGGAAAAAACATAAAAGCCATTTGAAAAATGAATAAACCAAAACTAGTTTGGTTGATATTCCATTGAGTCCTTGAAACATGTTTTGTGAAAATAAAATAAAAATGTAGCTCTCTTATCAAAACAACCCAAGACAAATTTGATTCATATTCCCTGGATTTAAAACACCCCAAAACACGATTTAGGCAAATAAATAAAAACAGAGATTGAGATTTGGTTTTGCAAAGGAGCCCCAAAAAGCTTGAAATTCTGGTTACAAAAAAGTAATTCTTTTTATTTTTTAGAATGTGTCTTTATTATCAATTATGCAGTCATCACATCACATACATACAAACCCTTACCCAATCCCTCTCCTAAAACAGTCTGTACACATAGCACCAGATTTAAAAAAACAACACACAAAATAAAAGCACAGACAACAAATCTTCCCTTTAGCATTTCGCAATCCCTCCTTGGTCCAGGAAGACAGTCTAGGTCCCACATGATTCAGGCATGGAATCCAAATATGATTAAATATACAAATTTTACAGTTTTACTTGTTGTAATTTCACAAGTTGAAGTTGTGGTGTTTTACAGTTCAAAATAAAAGCCCTGATCTGGCTATATACTGTTTTAAATTATTAATATTTAAAAGAATTGCACTCATTTGAAATTGGTAAAGAATCCTGATATTCATCTTGGTCAGAGAGATTATTCTCAACATTGAAAGCGGCAAAGAGCCCCGTCTTTCTAGATCATCATGGACATGTTTAAGCAGAGGCTGGAAGTTGGTTTTATACATCTTATGAAGTACTGGAGTAACAAATGTACCTAAGTAAACAAAACCTTGCAATGCTCAATGAAAAGGTGACAAACCAGGGGGTAGAGTGTGACCCGCTTGATCCAATGGCAGCGCCTTGGACGTTTCGGAGAATTCTCTACAAAATTGAGTAATAACATTAAGAACTGAGCCACAAAAATGTAATACTTTTGTTTCTTTAGTTGTCTATCTTATGAAGAAATGACAGTATGCTGAAACCAGTAATTTGATGCTGTGACAATCAAGGCTTGGGTGTGCTTGAAACAAACTTGTTTTTCTGATACAGAGGAAAAAGGGTTTATGAAGAGGCAAAAATCCATAAAGAGTGGTCAGATGCAATAAACAGCTTTGGACAGTCTCTTCTCAAAATAATTGCTGGTGTTGTACTCAGGGGAAGAAGTTGCGTGAAGAATGAATTAAGAGCGCTTGAGCGTCGTCTACATCCTATTGACTTTATGAGTTTCAGCAACAAGACTCCAGCTGCTTGTCAGACTTTAGAAAGTAACAAAACTTGTCAGACACAACCTTGAAAATTCCAAATGACAGAAAGGTGTGTAAGGAGACGTTTCTGTTATGTCTGACAATTCAACAATCACTTAGTTTGAAGCATATTGATGTCTTCAGTTATCTTTGTCTGTACTGAGAGACGTAATCACTGAACTCGTTGTTCGAAATTTCTTTCAGTCACATTTACATTTGAATAGGTGAATCATTCTTTTGTTAGAATAGAATAACATGTTGAGCACCAAAGATATAAGACAGACAGTCTTGAATGTTTTAAACTTTAAAAAAGTTGAGAGCTAAGCTTTGTTGCAACTGTAAGTAAGTTAAAAACCTCTCTGACTGACAGTAAGTCATTAAGCAGGCTGAAATAATCTGAATACATCTTTTATTTCTAAATTTAAAATATTAAAATCTTTAAAATCTTTAAAATCCAAAATCTTAGCTAGGAAGTGATTAGACTTCTCTTTATTGATCCCTTTGGGATGACTTTCGCAGGGAAACTGAATTTCCAGCAGCTTACAAGACATTTGAATAGACAATAAGGAGGTATAAAAATTACAGTATAGAAAAAACAGTATAAAAAATAACAATAACAATAAACTTTCACCTTTAAAAAGATCTTTAGCATAAATAAAACAAAATTAATAAAACAGTTAAGAGCAGTTTGTGTCCAGGTATGTATGTATGTAGATTATTAATTAAATAAAAAGAGACCACTCCTTCCCTTACTTCCTGTTCTGTCCTTTTTACCCTATTTCCTCTTCCCCCCTGAGTGAGGAGTTGTAGAGTATGAGGATGAGTATGATGTTAAATAATAATAAAGTTAAAGTTATCTAAGAAAGCCCACCTTATCTTTATTTATTTTTTATTTTTTGTCAAAGCTAGGGTCATTATTTCATTATTTGCATGACGTAATCAATCTTGATTACAGCATTAATTGGTCAAATCAAATAAAAAATCAAAATAACTTTATTTTTCCTGTGAGGGAACTTTGTTTGTGGTCAGGCATATTCAAACAACATACAACAATACATAGTCCATATTAATCATAAAAGAGAATAAATATGTATTTATTCTCTTTTAAATACTAAATGATTAAAAGAAACCCTAAGGGTGGGAGTGGAGGGGTGGGTAGGGAGAATAGGTCAGAGTCTGATCAATGGGGGGGAGGGGGTATTGTTGTTCAATAGTCTGATGGATGCTTGCACAAAGGTGGACATGGTGGACACGTAGGGAGGGGAGCGGACTCTCCTCCCTGAAGGTAACAGATAGTCCTGCTGTTGAGATTATGGGTGGGGTGAGTTTACTTCTCCTGATGGCCTGTTTCTCAAATATGGCTGTGAGAGGGGTCTGGGGTTGTCCAATGATCTTCCTGCTCACTTTTATAATTCTGTTCAGGGAACCATACCGTGCCAGTATGCTGAAGGTGAGGGCAAACTGGATTAAACAGTTATGAAATGACTGGAGTATTGCATGTATAGTATGCAATTTGTGTTAAATGTGGTGGCTGAGCCTTATCTTCAGCATCTGCAGCTTTTACAAAACAAAGCAGGCTATTTCTGTCCAAGCTGGGACAGTGCTGTGGTGCAGATGGAAATTCAATTTAGCTTCCAGCTCATCTCTCATTGTTACTGAAGGACAATTTAAGTTCTTAAAATAATTTGTTTTGAATAAAGATTGGCTGATTATGTAGCTTTTAACCTGTTTACATTTGCCATGTTCCTAATATGTAGGCACAGCAGCATGCGATATCCAATCAGTAGCAGCAAACAAAGACAGGCATCTATTTCCCTTTATTGTTAATTTTCTCTCAGAACAAATGCTGTGCAGGGCTTGAAATAGGCTACATCTAAACAACCAAGATTTCATTTTCAAACAAAAATAATCTCCGTCTAACATTTTAGCTCTGTAGCAGAACTAATCTAGTTTAGTGGCTTAATGCAGCTGTACATTTTTTTTTCTTCATTTTGATAAAACAAGTTATAAAAAGAAAAAAAGTGATTTTAAATAGAAATAGAAATTTGAATGATCCCTTTTGCGGTTAAAAGTAATCAGCTAATAATCATATTTTTCCATTTTACAAAAAAGGATATGCCTTGAGCTTCAACAAGGGCGTTTCTTATGACATGAGGAGTCACGTCAGATTAATCCGTGACATTCTCAAATTGAACTTTCCTTCATATTATATGAATAATTTAAGCTTATTAACTTAAAGGTATTGAATTCGGACCTCCAGTATTTAGATAAAAGTTTTGATAAAAGGTGTGTCAGATTTAGTTGGCTATAGCTGTAATTTTAATGTGTCAGAATATTTAATGTTCTGTGTAATATGTAATGTTAAAGTGATGATGATAAAGTGATATAACTATTATTTATTTTTAGGCCTCTGCTTACAGATATTTCCCCAATTAAATTCTCTCACACACGCACGCACGCACGCAAGCAAGCATGCACACACACACACGCACACACACACACACACACACACACACACACACACACACACACACACACACACACACACAGAGTTTAATGCATGTCACATCTCTCATTCTCTCTTTTCTGTCACTCACACATTCTCCCACTTGCACACACATTGTTATAATTTTATAAGGACTTTGATCTTCACACTCCTTTATTTTCAAAGAAGCAGCCCTCTATGACCGCTGTAAAAGGTTATCACAATGCAAACACACACAAGACCTTTAACACAATGTCAGCATCCCCCACACTACATACACTATTGCTCTACTCCGTGTTGGTATGTGTGTACATTCTCTAAGTGAATGTTCGGTATAACGTAAGTAAGTGAAATGTATTTATACAGAGCTTTTCACAGATACATGCTTTACAAGGACATGCAAAACAGACATTGAACACAGTACATGATAAAAACATAGCATACTAGCTCATTCTCAATGGCAAAACACTGCTACAACACACACTGGTTCCCCTTCGAGGGGAACTCGAACTGCGTCGGTTACGACACTATGGGAACGCCTTTAGGCATGACAGGGCTGAATGCGAATGAAAACTACTCCAATCCTATTGGTCCTAGTGAGAACGGTAGCATGTGACGGCATAACCGTAGGGACATATAAGCACGCCGGCACATAGCTCATTAGCTTTTTTCTATTCAGCAGGCACGTTGGTTGAATGTTGGTATTGAAAGGCTCCTGTTACTCACCTGGATTATGTCTGAGCGCTTGTACCGGTTCCGTAGATGTGTTTCTCCCTGCCCTCGTTACATCACGGTAGGGGATTCGCACGAACTGTGCGTTGCTTGTCTGGGTCTGTCGCACGCCACGGCAGCTCTCGAGGGGGCTGTTTGTGACCATTGCGAAGCCCTACCCATGCGGGTGCTGAGGTCCCGCGTGGCCCTCTTTTCCGCGGACGGCCAGATACGCTCTCCCCGTGGCTCTGGCCCCGCGGTCGCCGAGGCGGCTCGCCGGCTCCGGACATGGGGATCGCAGCAAGATCTGCTGGAAGGTTCCGAGACGGCTGAGGCCCCTTCTCATCCTTCGACTGCCGATTCTGACTCCCCTGGTCCTCGTTACTCGGCTTCTTCTGTTTGGGGACGCAGGTTGGAGAGGCGGACGCACTCTGACTCTGAGGAGCGGGATGTGCTTGGCGCCTTGGAGGAGGGTGAGGACTTCCGGGTGTCGGGACGTCATCAGAAGAGCGCCGCTGATGAACTGTTGGAAGTGGTGACGCGGGCTGTGGCAAAACTCGGCCTGGATTGGCCGCAGGCTGTCAGGGAGCTTAGCTCTGGTGGCAGGCTGGATGATCGCTTCCTGCGGAGCCATTCCGTCCCTCCGCGCCGGTCTTTGCCGTTTTTCCCGGATTTACACAGCTCACTGTGTAAATCTTGGGATAAACCTTACTCTGCCAGGATTTCTACTCCCCAGCTGCTGGAGTTTGGCAATGTGGCAGGGATTAAAGACTACGGCTACGGGGTGATGCCACGGGTTGAAGACTCTCTGGCGAGTTACCTCTCTCCCCAGCTGACGTCGTCTTTCAGCAAGCCGGCGTTGCCAACGGGTCCGTGCCGGGTGACTTCCTCGCTGGTGGGGAAGGCATATATGGCGGCGGGCCAGGCTGGTGCGAGCCTACACACCATGGCGGTTTTGCAGGCCTACCAGGCGGACCTGCTGCTGGAAATGGACGAGAGAGGGAGCCCCTCTGAGGAGGACATGGCGGAGCTACGCCGGGCCACGGATCTTTCGCTTCGTGCCACCAAGGCGACGGCCCGAGCTGTGGGCCGCTCCATGTCGGCGTTGGTGGCCACGGAGAGGCATCTTTGGTTGAACCTGTCGGACGTCAGGCAGAAGGACAAGGAATTCCTCCTGGATGCGCCGGTGTCCACTACGGGCCTGTTCTCCCAGGGGGAGGCGTTCCGGGAGTTTCTCCCTCGCCGGACTGGGTCCCGCTCTGCTAGGAGAACAGGAGAGGCGGCTGGACCTTGTCAGCCCTCCACCGGCTCCCACCGACAGCGCCAGAGGCGGAGTGTGGCTTCTCGCGGTCCCCCTCGGGCTGCTGGGGCCACTGGGCAACGCTCCCGCGCTCCCCTCCCCGGCAGGCCGGACCTGAGGGAGGTCATCCAGTCGCGGAGGGGCAAGGCGCGGAGGTCCTGACTGTGTGTTTAGCCCCAGGAGGGCGACTGGGGTCCCCTCCGGGGCGGCCGCTTGCGTTGTTGTCCCGCCGCCGAGGCGCTCGGGACGCGCTGGCCTCCGCCATGCCTTCTCCGCTCTGCCTGCCCCGAGGGGCGGCAGTGGGCCGGAGGTTCGGCTCCCGACCTACGGATCATCGCTGGATTCTTCCTGGCGGCCTACTTCAGGAGCACATCCGAGATCGGCGCGTCACGCCGGCCACCAGCCCCAGAGGGGTTGGTTCCGCTGGCGGTTTTCGCCGACGCCTGGCGGGGGTTGGAGGCCATCTCCCCGTGGGTTCTGCGCACCATTGTCGATGGGTACAGGCTGCAGTTCCGGGTCCACCCCGGATTCTCTGGGGTGGTCCGGACTGTGGTGCGCTCGGACCAGGGCCTGGTGCTGGGGGAGGAAGTGCGCTCCCTGCTGGCGAAGGGGGCTGTGGAGCTCGTCCCCCCGCCGGCCAGCGGGTCCGGCTTCTACAGCCGGTACTTCCTGGTGCCCAAGAAGGACGGAGGCCTGCGCCCTATTCTGGATCTGCGGGTTCTGAACCGGTCTCTGAGGAGATACAGGTTCAAGATGCTCACCATCCCCGCCATCGTGTGTCACATCCGGTCCATGGACTGGTTTGTCACCGTGGATCTGAAGGACGCGTACTTCCATATCTCCATTCGTCCTTCCCACAGGAAGTTCCTGAGGTTCGCCGTTGGGGGCGTGGCGTACCAGTATCGGGTTCTTCCCTTCGGACTGGCCCTCTCCCCTCGCACCTTCACCAAGTGTATGGATGCGGCGCTGGCTCCTCTGCGGCTCCAGGGCATCCGGGTCCTCAATTACATCGACGACTGGCTTATTCTGGCTCAATCGCGGGAGTTGGCGGTTCGGCATCGAGATGTCGTCCTCGCTCATCTTCTTCGTTTGGGGCTGAGGCTCAACGAGGGGAAGAGCGTGCTGGCGCCCGCCCAGCGGTCGGTGTTCTTAGGGGTGGTGTGGGACTCGTTGTCGATGCTGGCACGTCTGTCTCCGGCTCGTGTCGAGTCCGTTCTGGCCACGGTGAGGAGCGTGAGGCTGGGCCGCGCCATCACGGTGAAGCACTTCCAACGGGTGTTGGGCCTCATGGCGGCTGCTTCCAGCGTGATTCCTTCTGGTCTTCTGCACATGAGGGCCCTGCAGTGGTGGCTGAAGTCCCAGGGGTTCTCCCCGAGGGGGAACCCGTTCCGCCTGATCTGGGTGACGCACAGATGTCTTTGTGCCCTGTCGGTGTGGAAGAAGCCTTGGTTCCTGTCCCAAGGACCCACGCTGGGGGCGCCCTGTCGCCGTGTGATCGTTTCGACGGACGCTTCCCTCACCAGGTGGGGCGCGGTCATGGACGACCGCTCTGCAGGGGGAGTTTGGCAGGAACATCACTCATCATGGCACATCAATTGCCTGGAGATGCTGGCCGTGTTCCGGGCTCTGAGGAGCTTCCTGCCTGCACTCCGGGGCCGCCACGTGCTGGTCAGGTCCGACAATATGGCCGTGGTGGCCTATCTGAATCACCAGGGGGGTCTGCGCTCGCGCCCTCTCTGCAGACTGGCGCATCGGATCCTCCTGTGGTCCCAGTGGCGGCTGCTGTCTCTCAGGGCGATGTTTATCCCTGGGATTCGGAATCAGGGTGCGGACCTGCTGTCGAGGCAGGGGCTAGGGCCCGGGGAGTGGCGGCTCCACCCCGAGGTGGTGGCGTCATTGTGCGGAAGGTTCGGACCAATAGACGTGGACTTGTTTGCGTCTCGAGAGACTACGCACTGTCCCCTGTGGTTCTCCCTGACGCCCCCAGCCCGCTGGGGCTGGACGCCATGGTGCAGGCGTGGCCGAGGCTGCGTCTGTACGCTTTTCCCCCGGTCGCTCTGCTCACGGAGATCCTGGAGAGGGTCCGTCGGGAGGGTGTCCGCCTGCTTCTAGTGGCGCCGCACTGGCCGACTCGGGTGTGGTTCTCGGCCCTGATGGCGCTCCTGGACGGTCCACCGTGGCAGATCCCTCTGAGGAGGGACCTGCTGTCCCAGGCGGGGGGACGGGTTCTTCACCCTTGCCCCGCCTTGTGGCGGCTGTGGGTCTGGCCCCTGAGGGGGCGCAGTTCCTTGAGGCGGGCCTGACGGCGGGAGCGGTCAAGACTCTCCTCAGCTCCAGGGCCCCGTCTACACGGAGGATGTATGGCCTGAAGTGGAACGTCTTCTCTGCTTGGTGCAGTGGGCGCCTGGTGGACCCGGTTACCTGCCCGGTGGTTCAGGTGCTGGAGTTTCTGCAGGACCGCTTCTCTGCGGGCCTTTCCCCGTCCACCCTCAAGGTTTACGTGGCTGCCATCTCGGCGTTCCACGCCCCTTCGAGGGATGGGTCTCTGGGGAGGCTTCCCCTGGTCATGCGGTTCCTCCGTGGGACCCGGAGGATGAGACCTGCGACTCGCCCTAGGATTCCCGCTTGGGATCTGGCTGTGGTTCTCGATGCTTTGGCTGCGGCCCCCTTTGAGCCCCTGGAGTCGGCTGAGGCCAAGTACCTGACCCTGAAGATGGCCTTCCTCCTTGCTGTCACCTCTCTGAGGAGGGTGGGGGACCTCCAGGCTCTTTCGGTTGCTCCCCGGTGCCTGGAGTTTGCCCCTGGTAACGTGAGGGCCATCCTGCACCCCATTCCTGGCTACATTCCCAAGGTGCAGTCCACTGGCATGGGGCCTATGGTGCTGCAGGCGTTCCATCCTCCTCCTCATGTGACGGCGGAGGACGGGAGGCTCCATTTGCTCTGCCCTGTCAGGGCACTGAGTGTCTTCGCTCTGCGGTCCTCCCGGTGGCGGAAGTCGGACCAGTTGCTGGTGTGTTTCGGGTCCCCCAAGGCTGGGCTCCCCGCCCATACTATCAGCAACAAACAGACTATCAGCCCTGGATCGTTCCCAGACTCCGCGGCTCTCCCTGGCCTATCAGGAAGTTTGTGATGCGGCTGGCTGGGCCCTCCTCACACCTTCTTCCGGTTTATGCTCTGGACCTTCCCTCCGCACCCGGCACCCGGGGCTCTCTCTCCAGTCGTGCCCACTGGTTGGCATGGCGGGGTTTCCGGGTTAGTGGGTATCTCGTTCCCATAGTGTCGGGAACCTCTCCAGGAAGTTTGAAGGGATGCGTCTGGCTGGGCCCTCCTAACCCTTGTTCCCGAGATAGGGGACCGAGACACTGACCTCGGTTCCGCCCTCGCGCCTGGGTGCCTGCTTCATAGCTAATGAGCTATGTGCCCTTATATGTCCCTGGTTGCCTCACATGCTACCGTTCTCACTAGGACCAATAGGATTGGGTAGTTTTCATTCGCATTCAGCCCTGTCATGCCTAAAGGGTTCCCATAGTGGTAACCGACGCAGTGTCCCATAGTGAACAAGGGTTATACGTAACCGACGCAGTCACCATAATCTACAGTGCGTGAAGAAGTGTAACAGCTAATCCTGCATTGTACTGACCAAAGTTGGAGAAAGTTGCACTTGATGATAAGTTGCAGCCCCTTATTCCTGAGATAGGGGAAGGGCTGACAGTTACAAATTCCTGGGACTTAACATCGGATCTGAACTGGACTGTGAACACTGCCCCACCTGGAGTGCCTGACTTCATAGATTACCGTTTGGTATGGAAAGAGCTAATGAGCTATGTGCTACAAAGGACTGATAGAGGCGTGCATTTATATGTCCCACAGACGGTTATGCCGCACATGCTAAAGACTGCAGAGAGGATTCTCACTCAATGGACCACACAAAGCGCTGCCAGAAAAGAGCAGAGAGTATTTTAGGGACTCATCACATCCAGCTCATGCTCATACCCTGTCATGGCAAGCGGCGGACAGCATTATCACAAATAGAACACGGTTTTATAAAGCTTCTTTCCAGCTGCAGTGTTTTGGCCAGAATAAAATGAACTAATTTTCTCAAGGCCAGTGGAACATGACATATTTGTGCAATACACCTGTGCATCTTATTTATTTATCCAACAAAAACTGTGCACTTCAATATCCTATAAGGGGCTGTTTTTAGGGGCCACCATAATACATTATGCAATCAAGGAATGCAAATTTATTATTTTTTTTAATGGTTTTGTGCAATTTTATTTGTTTATAAGTAAAGTGTAACACTTGACTCTCTGAGGAACAATCCTGTTCCATTGTACAAATGGCAAATAAAGTTCTTGAATCTTGAATCTTGAATAGAGTTATCTAGCTGTTATTATTACCTAGCTACTGCGCATGTGCAACTCCCAACAAAGATAGTAAAGAAGTGAGATGTCTCACTCTGTTGCTAACCAGAGACCTAAACACACAGGGTGAAAAGAGGATCTGCAGCAATGTGCAGTACAAGAAAAATGTGGTGTTTTTTGAAAATTAAACCATGTAAACCTTTTCTGGTACAACCACAAAATACAAAATACAATGATTACTTTTAATTAATTTAAATGTAAGAATATTGTTAAGTGCAGCTTTAATTAAAGCCCTATCAAAAGTTTAGGGTTTAGGTAATTGGATAATGTTTTCCCCCTCACTCTGTATAATAACACAGAATGGCAAAAACAAAATCTAAATGCATTCTGCAACATTAATTAAAAATTAATGTTGTTCTAATTTATGTCTTGTATTCTGATACACATATTACTGTAAAAGGATGAATGGTTATGTACATCTAATGCTTTGGACTTAAAGCCAACTCAGGTTGTTTTTTATCTGTAGACTGCTGTTGTTTCTCTGTTCCCAATCCAATCTCCATTCTTGTAACAACCCTCTAAAAGTCAGCCCCTTTTCCTCCTGTGTAACTGCCTCTTGTCTGTCTTCCTCCCCTTGCCTCTCCCACTTACCTCCTCTTTCTACTCTCTATTGTCTTTCCACCCAATTCTCTAGTCCCCATTGCCTCCGTTTACTCATTCCCTTTCCATTGCTTTATCTGTGTCTTCTATTGATGAATCCGAAAGTTCAGGCCCTTAGAATGCCAAATAATGTCCAAGTTGCCCTACCACATACTAGCTCAGAGCCTCCACAGAAAAAGACAAATCAATACACTCAGTCTGGTTCTGACTTTTACTGACTACAGTATGTCTTGAGCTCAAATCACAGTTAATGTGATGCTGTTCACTTGCTGCTTTGCCTTTGTCCGAATCATCCCTGTCTCTTAGAAATTACATCTATATGAAACTAATTTGCAACAGCAAAACAGGGAAACCTAATGCAGACTGGATTACGTTTTCTCTTAACATAACAAGGAAATGTTCATTATTGTATCTGGCAAATCATGAAAATGTTGATACCAAGTTTTTCATAAAAAAATAAATTCTTAGGGCTTAGGTAACTCACCTTGCCACAGTGGCTGTGGGTTCGGTTTCAACCTGCGGCCCTTTGCTGCATGTTATTCCCCCTCTCTTCCACTTCATGTATTCAGCTTTCCTATAAAATAAAGACCTAAATATACCCAAATATATATATTGTATGTGTATATAAATATTTATTTACATTCTGGTAATACAATATCTGCTTACATTTACAGTAGTCTGGTTATGTCTAGACAGTCACAGCACTTAAGTTTATGGAAAGATAATGTTCTGATTTAACACATAAAAAGACTGCAGTGACTTGAGACACAACATGCTTATTAATATTAACTATTTAACCAAAACCATGATCTTACCCCAACCTCAAAGTGCGTTTGTTGCCTAAACGTAACCACCAATGGGAGTCTCTGGTGTCAAAGTCCGATCCCCAGCATCAATCCGGCCCCCTTTCTGCCACTCGGCACTGGTACATAGCATGTAAGCTTTATTCACTCAAAAAATGTTGCCTCTGCTCATAAATCCAGGAAGTAATGATGTGTGTCAACCTATTGTTATCGGAAGAACAATTTAATACAATATAAACGTAATCATATAATAAATGTGAGGAGACTTTATTGGTCTGAATGTATGTAACACAGGTTATTGCTTTCATTTACTGTTGTTGTCACTTCTCCAAGGTAGCAGCAATACTGGATACTTCTGTCTTGTTTCTTGTAAATTATTTTAATTAGAGAATTTGAACTGAATATAAACCTTACATGCACTTTATACAACGTACAAGTTCTTTCAACTCTGGGGACTCTATTTTAAATATCTGGAACAGTACTTTTATTTTTATATAGATTTTTTAAAATCTTTTTTTTAACTGCTTTATGTGTGTGTATGTATGTGTGTGATTTCAAATAAACATATAACATATATAACAATATATTAACCACACAGTATAAGGAAATCTGTTTTTTTATGTAAATCCATCTCTAAAAGCATAACAGCAATATTACCCCTTCATAACTCCATTATAAAGTCTGACCGACATGCTTTTTTTCTATCTTAATCATGTTGCTCTTCTACACAGCTCTGTAAATGGAAAATCTAAAAGTCAACACAGAGAGCACATTAACTGCCCACCCAGACATGTTTGCAAGTTATGACCCTATGGACATATTGAGACTTGGTCAAATCCTTGTAAAAGATTGTGTTCAGTTGTATCTTAACTGAATACAATTCAGTCACACAACAGTAATTTAAAGCTACATTATACCATTTAATCAAGAGGAAATGGTAGAAAATATGAATTGCTCTCCTCTGTCACAGTGCAATGAATTACTGGTAACAGTTGTTAAACAACAAACATATAGCATAGTATGCAAACTCCCACCTGATCTTATGAGAGGCTCCACTTGAGCCAGCTGTGATTGTCTGGTCTGATTGTCCTTCTAAGTAGATAACTGCCACTTGAACATAATTGCTTTGTTTTCCTATGAAAACCAGTTCACTGTTCAAAGAAAAACGGTGCCATGACAAATTAAGCACTGAATGAAATCTTTGTTCCTAAGTAGAACAATAACCATTTTGTAGGTGTGCAGAGATGTAAAAATGTAAAAACTGACTTTCCAAAATGCACAGCGGTTTCTTTTATTCTTTTTGCAATTTCATTTCATATTGAGGGTCAAAGGTTTAACAGACTTTGAAGCTTGTTTAAATCGGACAGAAAGAAAGTCAAAGAGTTACTGATGCTGGGACTTTCATATATTTTGTACTTATGTGAGGTAATTCCTCTACACAGTGCCCCCCACCCAAATTACTTAGGTGACTGGATCTTGTCAGAAGACTACTGCCAGGCTCATCTGTCTTGTTCACAGAACATTAACAGCCCATGTCTTCTGAGAACTTTCTGGACCTGCTTATGGATTTCCAGAATGACAGAAGATGCTCAGCCTAACTTTAACAGCGCTGAAGCTTCAGTACTGTTAACATGCGTACATTTACAGCACACACTGTAAACACCTGCACAAACACCTATACCAAAAGTGTTTTATTATACTCTAATATAAGAATCAGCCAATCCAGAATTTGGATACATATCTACACCTAGGAGCTGTTCCTAATGCAAGCTACATCTAGTCCTCTACTGCTTCCTTCCTCATAATCAAGGACAAAATATACTGGTTAGGATGGACAGTGTGCAATATGCTACATTGGTCAAGGTAGTCTACTGAAGGGTCCCATCCCAGAAAGGTGGAAGTTACACATGGCCGCGGGAACTAGGGGGAACCCCTTAGCGAAAGGTAGACAAACTACCATAATTAAAAATGACATACATTTATTTTAATGAATTGATTATCGATATTAACCTACACCCTTTCATTACAATTAAATGTAATTTGATTTTACAATTTGGTTGGGTAGATACAAACACATAATTTGATCAGAATGAATCTGCCAATTTTGCCAAGAGCGAGGTGCGCTTTGCAAGATAGTTGTGGAAACTTTCCTGGGGGCTCAACAGTACAGAAGTTAGCTTGCTTATAACACAAACGCACATTTTGGGTTTCTTCATAAATAAATCACAGGCTAAAAAACCAAATAGACCTGAGTCAGAAAACTCAGCAATTGTAACTGAAAGAAGTAGCAGCAGCGCTTCTACACCTGTCACCCCCAAGAGGCTGAGAGTACGGACGCTGTCTCTGTCCATCACCAGTTGTGCAGGGACCTTCTGGAAGGCACATTAATAATTCACTTGGTGGAGTTTATCAGTTCTCCCAGGTATGAGTTGACCCCTATCTTTTCCATTCGGCTTTGCATCTGGTGACCATGCTTCTCTTTCTCTCTAGAACATTGTAATAATGGCAAGCTTGTATCAGCTGTTGCCTTGCAGTTCATGCTGAACTAGTAGCATGTGCATAATGTACATATGCAAATAGATCATTTGCATTGGGAAGCAGCCCTGTACATGGATTTTCTTTGGATGACTAATTGGTTGCTATTTTTGTTTGGGTAAAGTTATCACTGCTTGTCATAGTGCTTGCAGTAAAAATTTAACATATCAGCAGAAAAAAGGCTTTTTGTACTTGTTTAATTGATTTGACACTTTATTTTGTTTCATATAAAATATGTTGTTTTAAGCCCCAGTGAAGATAATAAGCTAATTTGTTGGCCAACATATTGTAAGGCAAAAAGAACACGCACGTCCCTAAACTCTTTGCCTTTGTCTACACTCGTTCTGTGTCGGGTTATGTTGTCTACATATGTATGTTTGCTGCAGGAGTTACGTTATTGTAATTTCCCATGGAACAGAATAATAAAAGAAAGAGGGAGAGTGTGTTTCTTTTGGCAAATTGTTACAAAAAAGATGGATTGAGGGATAACGTTGCTAGGAGACCCTGACATCAGCTATTTATCCCAGAATCATGCTGTAGCCCACATGCATTCAGACTCACTGAAAGTGTGTGCGCACTGCCTCTCCCCACTGAATCTGTGTGTCCTTGCTCCTGCTCATACTACAAAGCCGTCAGCATCTCCTTTGCTCAGCTCTCTGCTGGAGTAAAGTCCAGGCTGAATTAAAGTCAACTCAGCTGTGCCTGGAGAATACACAACGAGTGATGCTTCAGGTTGTTCATTTTTTAAAACAACACATTTTGGAAGGCATGCTTTCATCAGGGTTAGAGAGCAAATATCAACAAATACACAAGCCTGTGTTTTTTCTTTGAATCAAGTGACTCTTGAATGGAAGGTTAAGACACGGAGTAAAAACATGCTTGAACCACACTACAGAGAAGAAGAGCGGTGGAATTAAGAGAGGTGGAAAAACGAACTCAAGGAAAGGAAGCTTTTGTTTTCCTTTGGGTATTTGACTACCAAGCTCATAGAAGACATCTGCCTTAAGGAAACACTCTCCACCTTATGACCAAGTCCCCAGGGCTGCTTGGAGCCCTACTCATCTCACCAGTGAGCAACACAGTATGCTTCACAGCTGTTAGGGGCAACGTGTTGGCAACAGTTTTCATCAAACCTTATCTGAAGAAAAGAAGCATTTTCTCCTCTCGTTCGCCTGCTATTCTTCTGTTCTGACATATTATGTTCCTACATTGGACTGCAATATAAAGAACACCTATCCGCAACTTGACGGTTCTTCGTCCCATCTTATCTGTCCTTCTTTTCACTCTGTCTCCTCCATACCTTCACCTTTTATTTAAAGTGCAAACTGGTCCCTTTGATACCTAACTGCTTTCTCTCCCTCATCCATTTCTTTTCTCCCCTATTGTTCCTCGTCAGACCTTCCTACCTTGCACTTTCCTCTTCTTTTCTAATGCATATCCCTTGCCTGATTTTTTCCTTTTCACCACTATTTTCCTCTCTCTTTTCAACAATCCATTGTTCTCTCCTTTCTTGAGCCTAAGGGCACCAGGACTCAGTGGCTGAACACATACTGCTCATTGTCTTTTTCTTCTCGACCCGCTCACCTCCGTGTTTTTTTCTCTTAACTCCCTCACTTTTATCCTTCCTGTCCTGTCACAATGTACTCCTCCGCGGAGCTCTGGAACTCTACGGAGCAGGTCTGGATCAACGGCTCCGAAGCAAACGTCTCTTTGGGAAGAAATGGGGTTGTAGAGGAGGAGGAGGAGGAGGAAGGAGATCAGCACCCCTTCCTCATGGATGCCTGGCTGGTCCCCCTCTTCTTCTCTCTCATCATGCTGGTCGGACTGGTGGGCAACTCTCTGGTTATTTATGTCATTTCCAAACACAGGCAGATGAGAACAGCAACCAACTTCTACATAGGTGAGTAAGAGCAAATCCTAGATCCAAAACAGTTCATCCTGGAGATCAATGGGCTAGGATGTTTAATTAATCATGAATTCCCACTGCATAATTTTCAAATAAACCATATAGCTATTTTATACAGGTCTCTGCCTCTTTTATCTATCCAGAAACTGAATATAATTTCACTCACTCTCCATTTGCCCAATTAGTACACAGTATTGCGTAAAGATGTCCTAGTTAATTACAGGTTTCCCTTTTACCATTAGAGGGAGAGACAGGTATTACAAGATTAGGCTTACAATGTGTTTGGCTACTCTGTGTACAATATTCCATGACAAAAAAAGGTAGATATGCAAATATAGGGCAAATTGTAACCAACTTTCCAGAGAAATGCATTTGTACAACTTTTATTGGGATATTTTGAGTTTTTTTTTCTCAAATTTACGGTATTTACACACATACTTTTTGCATACAAAAATTTAAAATGTGCCATAAAACAGGGGGATGGATAGATTGTCTGGGGAACTTCATTCATCTCAGGTGTATCAAGTAGAACAAGAGAAATCCAAAGTGTGCATTAATCATGCCTCTGCCTCAGGTCTCCTCTGGTTTTCAGTGCACACTGACTTGAATCCTGGGTAATTGATTTTTGTTGTTGATGTCAATTACAGCCCGTCTGATAGAGCTTTGACGTCATCTGTCACTTGGGAAGAATTGCATAGGTGATTGATTACCGGGGTCCACAGTAGAGAAGAATTTATATAATAAAACACATGAAATAAAATGGTCTCTTTCTGCAGATCTGGGATTTACCACAGAATCCAATTAGTGTCTGCGTTTGCATTGCACTGTATATGTGACATGAATTTGATCTTGGATAATATTTCAAGGCCAGAGCATTAGATTAGTAAAATTCAGCAACTTTAGATTAACACCTGCACCATCTGCCCACCCTTTCAAACATATCAACATAATGGTCCAGCTACTATAACAGAATTAGATCAGCTAGTAAAACAAATAGGAAAATATGTGTGGCGCATTTGTCACAATGACAGATTACATAGGGAAAGCAAGATCAACTTGCAAAAGTATGCCCATTGATGGTAGTGGGATGTTGCAAGAATCTGTGTGTGTGTGTGTGTGTGTTTGTTTACATCCTAAAAAACATAATCTATACAACACTGTGCTGTAGACTGTATACACCAGACGTATGACGCATTTTCTCTTTGTACAGCAAACCTGGCAGCCACGGACATTATCTTCTTGGTGTGCTGCGTGCCCTTCACTGCCACCCTCTATCCTCTCCCTGGATGGATCTTTGGTAGCTTCATGTGCAAATTTGTTGCCTTTCTACAACAGGTAAGCCAGCATTATTGCATTCATAATTATATTTTTCCTGGCTCACAAATGTCCTCTTCCACATAATGACAAGTTATTTTTGCTGTGCTTTAAAAAAAAAAGAAACTGAAAAAATATATATATTTTTTTAGATTTACTCTTAAATTGAGCAAACCTTAATTATCCAGATTCAATAAATTTACTCACAGTGATGACATTCAGGATTTTGGTACAATAAACTGCCCTTCAGCAGGAGCAGCCAAATGTACCTCATTTCATGACTCAACTGTGTGTCATAAAAAATCCATGTTTTTAGTCCAGTCAAGGAGGTCACAGCTTGTCCTTTTAACATTACAGTAAAGGTCTCAGAGAAGCTTCAGGCAACAATGAAAATCCAGCAAAAAAAAAAAAAAAAAGACGGGTGTGGGGGAGAAGCACAAAAAAAAGCAGCTGTTGATTTAGAACAAAATGTTTCTACAAGTTGCAGTAACATATCTATGTATGCCACCATCTGACCCAGGAATTTACCTAGCACACACCCTAAAGGGAGCTTTAAAGCTATAGTGCCTAGTTTGTGTCTCCCCATGAGGAATTCTTAGTAATGACGACAAAACTGTTGGCGCATCCACATGATACAAGCCTTCCGTAATTGCACACCACCCACAACCCTCCTCTACACAGTTGCAAGTGGCTAAGGAGAACTCTTCAGAAGAGCTTATTATCTTTACTGGAGTTTCTGCACGTTTCTTAGCTTTTTAGCAACACATCTGGCAACGGCATCTGGCAACTGACGCTCATTAAAGTCAAAATGTTACGCACTAAAGCTTTATACCCTCTACACATGATGTAAGCCATCTTCTCTCTTTTTAGAGAGCAAAGATGTTGAGCCTTGAGACAGCCTTTGTTTGTCAATGACCAATGCACTAATGGGATGACAGCTTTATGCAACGTTACCTGAAAGCAATTCATGTTGAACACAAAAAACGTATTGCATGTGAACATTAATACAATTTTTGGCCACTCGAGGACAACATCACAAGCTCTAAACACAACACTGACATATTGTCAATCTATAAAGTTGTTATTGTAAACATGTTATCAAACAAGATCTTATTTACATGTTCAGCAGCATCTATTTGGAGATGTGTCTGTAATCCTAAAACTGGAATTATGCTTCTCCAAGATGCACATAGGCAACCATGCACAACATGTTTACATGGATGTTTCTTTTATATTTGTATGTAGGTTATGTTTATTTCCGTTTTTTGTATCCATTTCAAACCAATCAACATCTCGGTGTTTACAGACTTTATGTGCATCTTCAGAGAAGCCAGTCAAGTACAACATCACTCTTTCTTTAAGCTCTGGTTCGACCAACCCTTAAAAGAAATATATGGCTCTTTAGCTGATATAAGGTTCACTATGTTCAGCAGCTAGTTGCTAAATGTGTCTGTCTGCCGTTTGGTGCTGAGCAGGTAGTGTAGAGTGGTTTTTTAGAGCTTTTTAGCTGGAAACAACATCCTGCACTGTTTGGAAACTGTTGATGAGTGGTGATATTGAATTGAATATTGATATTGATTTTTTTTAATCCTTTGCCAATATGAAAATATGGATTAGGGATGCCACCTATGCAGCTTCTTCAAAGAGGATAGCCAATTTAAATATGCTTATATATACACACAACGTGTGGCAGGGAAAGGGCATGAAGCTCAGGCATTAAAAAGCTTTTTTCTCTGCTACACTGTAATTACACTTAGCCATGCACTAATCACTGTTCACTACTTTAAAAAATGCTCAATTGCATCCCAGACCCAAGTATCTTGGTAAAGTACTGTTTCCACAGCTCATGTAGTTAATAAGCAACTTGTCAAGTGAAGCAAAATCTAGGCCGTCACTGTCCCTGGGAGAAAAAAAAAGTATGTTTTGCTTTAGAAATCTGAGTTTGGAGCCCTTGCGTAGCTCACCTGGTAGAGCGTGCGCCCTATGTACTAAGGCTCAGTCCTAGTCACAGTGAACCCGCTGGTTCAACTCTGACCTTTGACCCTTTACTGCATGTCATTCCCCCTCTGTCTCCCCTTTCACATCTTTTGCTGTCCTGTATAATAAAAAAAAACTGAGCTTGACTAAAATATGCAGTAATTTTAATTATTTTTTATTTTGTTTGTCAATTGAATTAAGAGTGTACCTCGTTTATTATGAAGCAAGAAATGTTTATTTGAATGCAAAAGGGAGGAGAGCATAAAAATCATGTTGCAGGGAACAAAGACTCTTGAAAATACAGAGCATGACAGTCTCACACATTTCTCAAAGAAATATGGACCATTAACTTGAGCAGTGTCTCAAAATTTCCACAATTCAAATGGTAACAGCTGTGAAATGAACTATGCATGCTGTGTTTACATTCAGCATCAGTTTATTTTAAAGCAAAATTAGCAGCAAACCTTTAAAGAAACATCCTATTGTGTTTAGGAAAATCCACATTTTGCAAAAGATAATACCATCTTTCCTCATCTCACTACAAGAAAGAAATAAGAGAAGAAATAAAGATGATCTAAATATATTCTCTTTGCAATGTCAAAGCCTACTTTTCTAAACAGACATAATGCATTGAAGATAACAGCGTAGTGTGTTCTTAATACCCCAGGCATCTTAAAAATTGAGGGATTACGGTACCCATGTCCTCCGTGGCCTTAATATTGAACTCCCCATGAACCCTTTCTGTCGCTCTCATCATATCCTTTGAAACACAGATGAGGTGCTCCAAACCTCTGGAGAGTAATGGGCACTGGCATTACAGTCACAGATATGAGGTGGAGAAAGAAATAAGCAGATACATAGGCCAAAAGGGACAGAATTAGATTCTCTTTGGAACAGAACATAGAGAGAACTTCTGACCTCTCATTTGCAACCCCTGCTGCACATTTCAAAGCAATATGGATATCTACATATAACACAGTTTGGCCCTCAGAGGTCCATGTATTTGAAGTGAAGAGAATATAATGTGATAATGTTGTGCTTTACTACATGATGACTGAGACCTGAGTAAAATTATGAGTATTTTGTAGCAGTAGGGGATGTCTGATAAAAAATGTTGGAGACTGTGTGAGTCAAAGTCTGCAAGTACCTGAACATTTTTATTGAAACGTGAATTATACATATGGACGAGTTAACATTCATCTGTTGTGCTTAATGAGGGGTGATTAACTACGAGGATGCATAATGACACCATTAGAAAAGTGATGGCCAACTTACAGTGAGGAAAATAAGTATTTGAACACCCTGCTATTTTGCAAGTTCTCCCACTTAGATATCATAGAGGGGTCTGAAATTGTCATCATAGGTGCTTGTCCACTGTGAGAGACATGATCTAAAAAAATAATAATCCAGAAATCACAATGTATGATTTTTTAACTTTTTATTTGTATGATACAGCTGCAAATAATTATTTGAACACCTGAGAAAATCAATGTTAATATTTGGTACAGTAGCCTTTGTTTGCAATTTGAGGTCAAACATTTCCTGTAGTTTTTCACCAGGTTTGCACACATTGCAGAAGGGATTTTGGCCCACTCCTCCACACAGATCTTCTCTAGATCAGTCAGGTTTCTGGGCTGATGCTGACAAACAGAGTTTGAGCTCCCTCCAAAGATTCTCTATTGGGTTTAGGTCTGGAGACTGGCTAGGCCACGCCAGAACCTTGATATGCATCTTACAGAGCCACTCCTTGGTTCTCCTGGCTGTGTGCTTCGGGTCATTGTCATGTTGGAAGACCCAGCCTCGACCCATCTTCAATGCTCTAACTGAGGGAAGGAGGTTGTTCCCCCAAATCTCGCAATACATGGCCCCGGTCATTCTCTCCTTAATACAGTGCAGTCGCCCTGTCCCATGTACAGAAAAACACCCCCAAAGCATGATGCTACCACCCCCATGCTTCACAGTAGGGATAGTGTTCTTGGGATGGTACTCATCATTCTTCCTCCAAACACGGCTAGTGGAATTATAACCAAAAGGTTCTATTTTGGTCTCATCTGACCACATGACTTTCTCCCATGACTCCTCTGGATCATCCAAATGGTCATTGGCAAACTTAAGACGGGCCTTGACATATGCTGGTTTAAGCAGGGGAACCTTCTGTGTCATGCATGATTTCAAACCATGACGTCTTAGTGTATTACCAACAGTAACCTTGGGAACGGTGGTCCCAGCTCTTTTCAGGTCATTGACCAGCTCCTCCCGTGTAGTTCTGGGCTGATTTCTTACCTTTCTTAGGATCATTGAGACCCCACGAGGTGAGATCTTGCATGGAGCCCCAGTCCGAGGGAGATTGACAGTCATGTTTAGCTTCTTCCATTTTCTAATGATTTCTCCAACAGTGGACCTTTTTTCACCAAGCTGCTTGGCAATTTCCCCGTAGCCCTTTCCAGCCTTGTGGAGGTGTACAATTTTGTCTCTAGTGTCTTTGGACAGCTCTTTGGTCATGGCCATGTTAGTAGTAAGATTCTTGCTGATTGTATGGGGTGGACAGGTCTCTTTATGCAGCTAACGACCTCAAACAGGTGCATCTAATTTAGGATAATAAATGGAGTGGAGGTGGACATTTTGAAGGCAGACTAACAGGTCTTTGAGGGTCAGAATTCTAGCTGATAGACAGGTGTTCAAATACTTATTTGCAGCTGTAAACACATGAATAGTTAAAAAATCATACATTGTGATTTCTGGATTTGTTTTTTAGATTATGTCTCTCACAGTGGACATGCACCTACGATGACAATTTCAGACCCCTCCATTATTTCTAAGTGGGAGAACTCACAAAATAGCAGGGTGTTCAAATACTTATTTTCCTCACTGTATGTTGCCACCCAAACATTTTTTTTAGTTTTTTTCTCATACATTTTTGATAGACTCTCCTTCCTTGTGCACAAATTGTGGAGCACTTCTTAATCTTGTAAATAATTTTTTTTGATATACTGGAAATAATCTCTGACATTTTACATCAGTCGTACAACTTTACAAAATTTGCTACATGAGCTTTTTTCTGTTTGAATGCAAGATGTTGGATCATCTGAGTAATGGCTGTACCCATAAATAATGTAAATAATAGTTGACACTTTGCTTAAACCAGCTGGAAGATATGTCATATTGGGCATATTGAGAATCACGTATACTACTTTTTTGTTCTGCCAAATAGATTTTAAGGGGAAACGTAATTGTTGTCTACATCGCATTTTTAGTGTAGGAAGTACCACATTTTCATACTAGTCATAGGGAGAAGGAGCCTGGGATTCCCATCCTGAGTCTAGGGTGAGCCAACAAAAGATATGACCACAATCTTTATCTAAACATAACCAAGTGCCCAAACATCATATTGCTTGATCATGCTTTAGTTGCTTGCTATTTAGGTCATTGGAAAAGCAAATAAAATATGTTGTAAGTGGTCATTATGCAGATACGGTTGGTACCAACATTTTGCAACTTGGCAGAAACAGTATGTTAATTAACATTTCTAAATTATGCTGATAAAAATGTTCTATTTCTAGGGCCATGATTGGAATCACAGTGCATATCACATATTACACATTTGCAGAACAAATTATTAATGTTTAAATCATTTATTTGTTTTACTGTATTTTCCAGGTGACAGTCCAAGCCACCTGTATTACTCTGACAGCTATGAGTGGGGACCGCTGCTACGTCACAGTCTACCCTCTAAAATCCCTCCGCCACCGCACCCCGAGAGTAGCCATGATGGTCAGCATCTGCATTTGGATTGGTACGTCCTGCTTGTTTAATGAACTACTAATTACTCTCCCACCATTTCCTTTAAGTACATTTAATCTTATTTTTTAAATGAATTTGCCTTACACCCAACCCCTAATAATACTAATTGCATTTACAGTAGGTTAGGGAAATAGTGTGCATGATCTCAAGTACTTCAACTAACGGATTCCTTGTGCTTCCCAGGCTCCTTTATCCTATCTAGCCCAATTTTAATTTACCAGCGTATAGAGGAGGGTTACTGGTACGGCCCGAGGCAGTACTGCATGGAGAGATTCCCCTCAAAGACACATGAGAGGGCTTTCATCCTCTACCAGTTTATTGCTGCCTACTTGCTGCCTGTCCTCACTATCTCCTTCTGCTACACTCTGATGGTAAAGCGGGTGGGCCAGCCAACTGTGGAACCAGTAGACAACAACTATCAGGTATGGTGTTTTGCTTTGTTTTGTGTTGGGTTGTTTTGCTTTGTGCTTAATTGCAAGCCCTTGCACCTAAATTTCAACGAATTAAAAATTGGCACTACCTGTCACTTTATTATATTTGTTAACTTGTCATTGATGTTAGCGGTCTTTGAAAATGACTTGAAAGTGGCTATATGTAACTTTCAGTTTGTGCTGATTCTAGCGGCCGCTTTAAAAATAAAAGCGGTAGTGTTTCGGCGCCCGGATAGCTCAGTTGGTAGAGCGGGCGTCCATACAGTATATAGCGGTTTACTCCTCGACGCAGCTGTCCTGGGTTTGACTCTGACCTCAAGCCCTTTGCTGCATGTCATTCCCCCTCTCTCTCCCCTTTCACTTCTTCAGCTGTCCTGTCAATTAAGGTCTAAAAATGCCCAAAAAATAATCAAATAAATCAAATGGTAGTGTTTTTACCACACCTGCTGTAAAAGGTCTTTTACTTACGGTGCTTTATTACCCACTGTATTGATACTATGTATTGTTAAAAACAATTAGGCCCAGCCTGTATAAAAAATCTCATGTTACCTGCCTCTCTAAATACCAGGCTTTTCCTGTGTATTTACATGTGTTTCTTGCCAAAATTTGTGACCTGTCAGAGTGTTACCGTAGTGCTGTTTTGGTTGACCCTCACCACTCTCATAGTGTGTGTTTTCAGTTAAAAAGATCTAAAATCAACTCTACACTACCTGATCAGCAAACAAATGACAAAGGTGGTGAACACAGAAGAACATTTACCAGCCAGATGAGCCAGATACTGTATGTCCCTCCAGAGCTAAAAAAAAAGAGAATATTGGCCTTGACACATGAGTCCAAATGAATGATGATGTCACTCTGTAACTGCTAAATGTGTAAGTTGGCAACTGTTCATTTGGTAAATCAACTTTAAAGGTGATGATACATCAGTGTTGTATTTCAGCTTGTTTATACTGCCACAAATTGGCCAAGAAATCTGTAATTGCATACATGAACAGTTTGTGTAACTCTATGGATTATGAATTGATGCAATGACACATCTCTTCAACATGGAAATGTTTTATCTTGATCATAAAATTCATGCTTTGGGCATTTGTAGGACTTAAACGCCCATGCTGCAGTCAAAGTCGGTTTACTAGCTAGCTTATTGCTAACGTTGGTACATTGGCTGTTTGCGTGAATTGGTCAACTTCACGCAAATAGTGCAAAGTGAAAATTGACTTTGCTTTCTGAACACATTTCCTGAAGATTCCGCTCCTTTCATCTTCTTCTTCTCAGGTCAACCTCCTGTCTGAGAGAACTATCAGTATTAGGAGAAAAGTCTCCAAGATGGTGGTAGTAATCATCCTCCTCTTCGCCATTTGTTGGGGTCCCATCCAAATTTTCGTCCTCTTCCAGTCTTTCTATCCTAACTACCAGCCCAACTATGCAACATACAAGATCAAGACATGGGCCAACTGTATGTCCTACGCCAACTCTTCGGTCAACCCTATAGTTTACGGTTTTATGGGAGCCACCTTCCAAAAGTCCTTCAGGAAAACCTTCCCATTTCTGTTCAAGCACAAGGTCAGAGATAGCAGCATGGCTTCCAGGACTGCCAACGCTGAGATCAAGTTTGTTGCTGCAGAGGAAGGCAACAATAATAATGCAACAAATTAAATCTGACAGTTAGAAATAGCAAGAAAGAGCTTATTGTTTATATCCACTGCAATCTCTGCAAGAAGACAATAAAAATAATTAAAAACTCCAGCCATGAGTCCATTGTGTGAATGGCTTCACAGAGAAATTGGCTGATTTCAAAAGGACAGACTGTGTTTGGCAGACATATTTTGGTTATGTTAATAAATACATTTTTAATGAATTGATGTGGCGAAACAGAGACTCATAACACAGATGGACACTAACAGTGTTTGGCACAATATGTTACCTGTTTGACTGTCAAAGCCAGGCAGCGCTGGCACGTAACATCATCCATTGAGCTGCCAAACACCACAGACAAATAGGACAGTGGTAAACATCTGATAACAAAAGAAGGACGGGAGCCCTAATTCCTGTAAGAACATGGCTGACAGGGTCTGGAGTCCAGGAGATGATTAGCTTAGCTCAGCATAAAGGCTGGAGGCAGGGGGATACAAATAGCCTGGCCTTGTCCAAAGTTAAAAAATATGTTGACCAGCACCTCTAAAGCTTATAAAGTACTGTAACTATTGGATTTGTTTAATTGGACTATTGTTCTTTAAGAAATATTTGCAGCACATAACTACCCACAAAACTACAAAAAACTCAGGGGTTAAGAGGCCAACCTTGAACCTTTGTGGCATTTTTCTCTCCCTCATTTTCTATAATTTTTCTCCTGTTATAAAGGCATTAAAAACAAACAAGCTAGCTAATTCCCCTCATTTCCAGCCTTATGTGAAGGTAAGAACTATAGATCATATTGGAGTCATAGTTATTTTCATTAAGAGTTTCCAACTTGTAAATAGTATTCACCTCAAATTGCACCACCAAAGCAAAACCCATTGATGCCGTTGTTACTTCTACATCACCCGGATCATTGGTCTGATTGGTTGAAGGAGTATCCAATTGCACACAGAGCCATTTGAACTATGCCAGTTGGTCACGCCTCTTGTGCAGAGGAAATACAGAGCAGACTCCCCAGACCAATGCTCAATCTCAAATTTATAAAGCTTGTATTGGACTGGTCATAGCTAGACTAATGGGAATATCTGTTGTTGAATGTAATTTAAGCAACATTTAATCAATGTGGTGTTATATTATCAGTTCACAGTATTTTTAATCCTCAAACAACCAACTCTGTAACCATACAACCCTCTTTAGTTTTCTTCAACATTAGAATCTTTCCTACCATTCATCCCATATGACATGATCACGCACAGACAGGAAAGTGAATAAGTACATTTTCCCAAACTATCACACTATTCGTGTGAAAAATCAGGCTTTTGATTGAAGTCTGGATCTGCACAGTAGATCTCCTCTCCTTTCCCCTGTTCAACTTGCAACCCAAAAAACTAACCAAAACACATATTTCCATGTTTTCATCCCCAAGTAACAGTAACAGTTAGCTCAGTATCTTAAACTTTAATTATGTTAAAGTCTCTTTTTGTGAGAATCTAACTAAGCATGCTGCCAAATGTGATGCGTGGGAGCTGGATAAAGCAGGGGTTATGACCGGTGAAGCATGGACAGTAGTTACCTTTCTTCTGTGTCCCACACACAAACATTCACACCTTTCTCAATACATGTGCACATAGTAGAAACATGCACACACATAGGTATGCACTTTCACCAGGTGTTGTTTACTGGAATCAGTTGTCACATCTTTGATAAACAGCCTTGTATGATTTTGTCAGGAGGATTCAATTCTAAAGGTGACCCCTATGGCCTGTTCCCTGTAATTTGAAGGGAAAAGCTGTCTGGAGATGGAAAAAGCCTATCATTGTTAATACATCTACTTAACCCTTGTCAGCTCATCAGCTCATCACCTCATTTTCTATCCATCCCATCACATTTAAAATCAGAACTTCATAAAAAAGCACACAGTGTCCCATGGCATATGATTTTTTATATGATATTTGCCCATCCATCCTATCTGGAAACTTTTTACTGAGTAGCCAAAAACCTGTGGTATGGTATCCATCACTGGCATGATGTATGGTCTAACATTCCAGAAGTGTCACGCAATCCAGACCATCAGCAGATTCACTACAATTTCATTCACAGGACATGTCACCCCTGTGAAAAGGTAATTAACAGTTGTACATATCTTCACATTATCTGGTATTTCTCTCCTGTTGGTCAGTTCTGGAACAATATTGCATCCAAAATATTTGCCTTGATTAATGATACTGTAACTGTTACTAACTGTGAATGATTTGTCAGCCTTTTAGCTCTCCAAAATTCAAAAATGTGCTGTATTTGCTGGACTTACAGCTGCTAAGAAAATGATAACATTTTGGAAACCATCTCATGACTTGTACATCCATACATGGACCCTTTCCTTTTGGGATGTCGTATACATGGAGCTCTCTACGACTCGTATAAATGGAGCGCCACAAAAGATTTTGGACTCTTTGCTCAGCCTTGCTGAGTCCTTAAAATCCATGCTGTAGACTTTTGTTTCTGTCTGTGCATGTGTTTTTGTTTGTGTGTCTTTTTTTGTGTGTCTTGTTGGTGAGCAACGATGCATTCCTATGTCCCAGTGTATTGTTTGTTAATTGAATAATTAAATATGCCACCAAAAAAGGACTTCATAGAAAATGTGCTAAAGTCATTTTCAGTTGAATTTTAGACACGGTGGGACTTGCTGTCATCAGGGCTCCATTTGAATTCCATCAAAGTTTCTTGCGAGTGCTTTTATATAGGTATAAGCAAGACAACAAAAAGATGCTTTCTCATTAATTGAGAACATTTGAGCACATGTTGCAAACATAAGTGGAAACACCTTAATCTGTGGCCACATTAATGTCATTAAAAATGTAACCTAACATGTTCAGTCAAACTAATTATATGTAACCCTAAGTACAGTTTTAGTACATGATGAATGAAATTAGCACCTTAATTTCATTTAAATGACTTGCTCTACTTTAGCAGGAAGTAATAACATTTTATCTTAAGAAAGGGCCCGAGCCCAGCCCAGATCAGCTCAGTGAGAGTCCAGGCTTGCAGAACTCTAATATAAAGTGCATCGCAAAGCCATTTATTTTCAGTTAAGTGCTTCTGTGAAACATGTTTTTACATGTTTAATTTGATGCTAATTTTTGCTTATTAATGTATGCTAATTGTGCTACATTTCTTCCACAGAGATTAATGCACATTCATTACGACCAAGGTTACCAATAATATGTATATTTTCTGCTTTGCATTAAGTGTTCTCTTGTATCTGTGCTTATTTTGACATTGTAATACTATATGTCTGTTTTGTTTTGTTTTTTCAGGAATATCTTCACCCTTTAAACTTGAAAAATAAAACAAGGTGATGTTATGTGTGGGACTAGTTGAGCCCAAATGCAAACATAAACGCAGACCAGAATTATATTAAAACAGGTTTATTCCAGTTCAATGTCGGGAATACAACAATGAAAAGAACCAAGTCCAAAACAAATCCAAAGTGATCCAGAGTGCAGAGCGTGAGTGGTACCGTGTCCGATAATCCAGTTAGCCAGGGTGGAGAGAAGGTGGAAGCAGGAGTCAGGTAAACGGGAACTGTGGCAGACAGAGAACAAATAAGTACAAGTGAGGTATACGAACAAATCCAAATGTAGAGTCAGCAAGGAGACTAACGTTGTGTCTAAACTATGATCTGACACGGAGTGGTAGGTTGACCGGGTATTTGAAGCAGAGCTGATTGGGTCTGATGAGCTGATTGCTCCTGCAATCAAGGACAGACAGAGGGGAGGGGAGCAGAGACAGGGTGCAACTAGCAACAGCCCTAACAGGTGACCATTAAATGTTTGGGAAGGCCAAATGACTTGACCGGAAATGATGATTTGATAATTTCTCAGGGTTATGTAAAGTTATGCTGTGAGTTTACTTTTAACTGCTAAACAGTTTAAGTACAGATGTTGCTATTGTAGAGCGCTATTAGCTGAATTAATTGATCTGGAAATAATGATTTTCTTTCTTGTTGCCATTAAACAAAAACAGGACCTTTAGCTTTTCCTATTGTACCTCATTCATTTTGGTAACAACAGAAGAGAATGACATTTTGGATTTTTAGGAAAGAAAGGTCTCAACAAGTATAGGATGGATTGCCATGAAACTTGGTTCAGATATCCATGGTCCCTGTCACTATACCTGATGTGAGTCAAGTGCAGACGTGAGTCATGCATGTGTCACTTTTTGTAGTAGTAGCCTACAAGATGCTAACGAGAGACTTCCGTAATGTCAATACAGAAAAAATGGACCTACATAATGAAGTTTGTTCACTGCTGGCTACAAGTTAGCAATCAAACACAACAAAGGCTGTCACTTGAATGGTGTTTTGAGCTATTGTTAGCCATCCAACAATCATTAGCTACGTTTCAGTCCACTTGTCAATCGAATGATCTGAAGTTCGGTAAAAAAACTCATGCAAATAAAGCTGGTGAAAGTGTGTTACCATCCAACGGCGTTAAAAAGGAGCCATAAGCGAATAATACAAAATGGATCGCGCCATCTACCAACACATAATCAATATTGCACAAGTTGTAATAGTGCTTATGTTGATAGCTGATAGCGACATATTAAGCTATAATAAGAAAGCAACAACACTATCATCACATTGCTATGATGATGCAGATGCAACGTCCCACAGCTTGTTGTAACCTTTGTATCCAACTTCCTTCGCAAGTTCCTAATAAATTATGGCATTTCTCAGATTTTTGCTATTTAAATAGCTGTAATATTTTGCTCGTTAATTAATTTCAAAAAGTCTCTTGTCTCCTCATTCGTCCACTTTTCATCTGTCTTTGTTGACAGATGCTTTGTGCATCTTTGTGCAAACAGAGCGGAAATACTGGACGGAAATTAACTAAAACTTCTTCTTCTTTGTTTTTTGGCGGGTTGCAACCATAAAATGACCTAAAACTTAATCACAATTCATTATGTATTTGGCTAATAATGTTTCCATCAGAGATCAAACGTATTTCTTTGAGTTGATATTCATGAAATTCTGCAAATTTTACTGTTTCCATAAGGCATTTTCATTCAATATCACATAATTCGGATAAAAACGTGTGGATAAATAGCTAAGCTACGTTTTTGAAATGATTTCCACACAACCTGTCATTGGTGAAATGGAGGCACTGTTATTTTGAAAAAGATGAAATGCTGCTGATCTTCAGTTCAGTGGCATTTGACCACCAACTGTTGAAAGCAGAACAGTCTGTAAAATATAAAGAAAAGCATTATCTTCATAGTCAGGGATTGACAAAAAATCTCATGGCAAAGGATAATGCACTTTCATTTATGCTCCTTTACTGAGCCGTAAGTGTTTGTGTACAATAAAACAGTCCTACGGTACCTAATGCAAAAACTTCAAAAAAGAAAAGTCCTCATTGCTGAGACAATAATGCAACAACAACCATGACTCATCATTCCTGAATAGAAGATCTGCCCACACTGTGCACAAATGTACATGGTAATGAGGACATTAGTAACAATAACTAGTCCAAACTCCACTGTTGTTCATTTGTGTTTGAATGGAGAAATTAATTAAATAAAAAATTGACTTGGTGATGACTTGTGGGCCAATAATGCCCAGTTGTATGCAGAACATTAAGTCCATGTAAGAGTTTCGAAAGTAGACAAAGGTGGCACTCTTTTTGGCTTCAGAGCATGAATAGGGTTTTAGAGCTGGCCACCTTTGCGGCATTTACGACATATCAGTGCTGTCTTAATTACCAGTTTCAGACTTTAAATAGTGTTCACATCAACAGGTTTGATCCTCTTGAACTTTGTGAAAATTCCCCTCATAATGTATGTCTGAATAGGGCTGGGCAATATAGAGAAAATCAAATATCACGATATTCTTGACCAAATACCTCAATGTCGATATTGCAATGACATTGTATGGTTGACTATTGGTGCTTTAACAAAATTTTATTTACACAATGAGATTTTTGATAAACATTCTCCAGAAATGATTTATTGACTTAGTGGGTAAAGTTAAATAATAGAACAGCTAGAACAGTCTGTTAAGTTCAGAAAATTACATCACTTTACTTTAATGCAGCCTGTAAAACCAGGTAAAGACCACACGTACCATATTACGATATAAATAAAAATCTAAATATAATATATCTTCTGTTGATTTGTTAAGCAAAGATGAACTTTAGGGTGATAATTATCTGTAGGTTCATCATTCAGCACAACCTCTAAATTACATGTAGACATTTGACCCAATCTTATTACAAACACGTTGTTAAGAGAAGCTTACATTTTTCAATGTAGCAGCTTTAACAGAGTTTTTTTTTTTCATTTCTCTGCAGTAAAGGGTCCTCTGATATTCACTCAACCTCTCTGCTGTCCCTGCTTTACCTGCCTACATTATCACTTTCCCTATTTCTGTGAGCTTCATTCAATCAAAATGTCTCATGTTGTTGTCGCAGCAGTGCTTCCTCACAGGTAACTGTTTAAAATAAACTAGATAATGCTGATCTTTGAGTTGGTAAACATCTCAGAGGCGTGGTGTACTATCTAATAGACTTAAGATCTCATAAACCTCTTCACCTGCCTCTCAAAATTCTATAACACAAACTGTTCTACATGATTAATCATTTCACATGGCTCCCACAGGAAATTAACTTTCAGATTAGAAAATGTAACAGCAACAATGATGAAATATGGTCCGGAGAAAAGCCGGGAGAGATGCATAGGCTGCTATTTACCATCCTGTTTAAAGCCTCACCACTTGACAATAAATTGGAAGTGTAATAGAGTATGACAATTAATTTTAATGTCACACTGACACTGCCATTATTTTCCTGACAATGCCTTCTGGTAAATAGAGCTGTATTTACGCCAAATACAAAGGGTAGGTTTTGGGAATTAATTTGTGAACTGGTCAACAGGCAATTCATTACTCACTGAGGAAGACACAGACAATCAATCAAAGTTCAAACTAATTGTGTGTGACTTTGGTTATCTTGACAACGTAGTATAAGCTTCCAGAAGACCCCTGAAGGACTTAAGAAGTTTTCTCAGTGTCCTTGGTATAATGTGCAAAGCAATTGCTTGAAATTACTGTCAAAAGCAAAAGCAATCGCATGGCTTGTTAAAGGCTTTTACCCTTGTGGCTTGCCACCTCAACAAGATTTTTCTCATTTTGCCTAAGATTCTGGAGAGCTCTTCTTTAGTCCCCTTGCTGCCACCATGATGAGAGTGGCAGCACTATGGTTGAGCTCATTTCACAGGCTTAAAAGAGCTCACCTGCTCTGCAGTCCGATAGGAGAACAGTTGTGACTCCGAAAAAGACGACCATACTGTATATATCAAAAGGTAGACACAATCAGAGGTAGCACTGAGACAAGAATGGCATGATGCAAAATATCAGTGGCATTATTCTCCCGAGAGCTGGTTGATCCTGAAGAGGGAGATGGAGAGCCAGAGTCAGTTGGGAAAACACCTTTGTTGCAAAGCAGCAAATCACTTTGAGAAAAACTAGATGTCTGGTAGAGAGGGCTAATGATCTGTGGTAGTTTTTTCTTGGCACTGGTGCATGTTTATTGGGTATGTTTGTGAGGACAGATAAATAGTATTTGCTCAAACTGCAACAGAAACCCCAGTATGTGTGTCAACACAACGGCTTCTGCTCTGGCCCAAAAATCTAGATGAAATGATTTTTATTTTATTTTTTCAGGAGGAGGGGGGGGGGGGTAGAGAGAATAGGGACAACTGGAGCAACTGGACTCAAGTGACAGAGTCAGAGAATTCTGATGGCTCAGAGAATTGTTGCATATTTTGTAAAGCGGCTGGTGATTCAAAGTTGGGCGAAAATGTTTTTCTTGTCATGTGGAGATGGAAATTGCCTTGTGGTCATTGCCTTGATGGCCATGCGATAAATTTAAAATAACAAAAACTAAAATTAAAATAGTATAATTTGGGTGGCCTGGCCTGGTAAAATACAGCACATAAAGCTAATAAAAAGCCTTAAACCATTTGAGTTGCCATTTTTAGCCTGTGAGCCCCCTGAGCCATCGTCACACTTTAAGTAGTGAAACTTAAAGGTGCAGCTGCTGACATCTAAACTCTTTCTTTCTCAAATAGCTAGATGAAGAATGACGACAGCGGCTCAGTCAGCTGAGGACTCGGGGGGAAAATAATTGTCAGCGGTGAAAAGCCAGAGACGGTCAGACACAAAGAGGCCTTTCTACTAGCAAGCAGAACTGCCTCACGTCACAACACAAGCAGGAAACCACACCAGCACCACCAACCTGCCTCTGGGACTGAGTGTGTGTGTGTGTGTGTGTGTGAGGTGGAGGAATGGTTGGAAAAGGAGGGAAAAGAAAGGGGTCTGGGAAATTTAATGAAACCCAATATCCTGCCTCTGCTCTAAAAATAAATGTAGCACATAAACACAACGTAGTAAGTGTATGTGCTCATATGTGTGTGTATATGACGTATAGACCTAGTGGTGCAGAGGAGAGGTGTGAGAGAGCTGTATTCATTTTATCAGGTTAATTTGAGCTGAAAATTAGTATTGTACCGCCCTACTATAGCGCATACACACAGATTTAAATAAACTCAATGAGGTGAGGTAACACCAAGTGTGCACCACTGACTGCATGTGAAGGGGTAATGTCAGTTTGATTACAGAAACTATACAGACCATTGACTCTCCACTGTATAAGCAATTAAATGGTAGACTGGGTGCAAGAAATTAAATGGTGAACTGAAACTTTGGAGATGCATGTTTTCCTCAGTGTTATGCTAAGAGTGTGTGCACATCAATGCTAACTGCTCACAGAAAGGTTTGTCTCCGTAATGTTTTTCTCTGCTAGTTTTCATGTACAAAGGTGTCACCCCACTCAAAATGAAATAAATTAAAAAATATGTATAGCATCACAGTTGCTTAATACACCAAATGTGATGAATGCAAAAAAAAGACGTTGGTAATACTAGTGCAGGAAGCTAATGACAGCTCACTTCAGTGACCTGAGTGCACAGTGAAACAAAATATGTCATATTTGTTCCAAAGGGCCAGCGCAGAACATGTAGTAGAATGTAGACTTTAAACAACATTACTTTGAAAAAGGCATGTTGTTACATACATAAATGCAGCCAGCAGCAGGTTGCAAAAAAATGACATCATTTTTAAAGAGAAAGAAAACAGAATAAGGTTGTATGAAATTAAAGGAAGCAGTTTTGACCTCTAGTAGAATTTTACTATCCAGATACAGGTTTTATTTGCACAGGAAGGAATCTTAGGCAACCTTAAATGAGGCAGGTAACCACCTCAATCGCAATAGATGAAACTGAACTGTCACTCTTAGAATGTGAATGTCTGTTTATTTTCTGCATGTATGTCTGTGTGTGTGTGTGTGTGTGTGTGTGTGTGTGTGTGTGTATGCGCTGGCATGCATATGAGAGCATGCCAAGCCACCTGAAGCAAGGCAGGTATTATTAGTGATGGTTCCAAGAGACACTTAAAATGCAGCCACTCTGTCTAGTACAAACACGCCTGTCTGGGCACAGACAGACTTGCAAGAGTGTGTGTGTGTGTGTGTGTGTGTGTGTTTGTGCGATGTTACCTTTGTTGAAGCCTGACAAAGCCCAAGTATTACGCACCTCCCGGGGTTACCCAACATTGTGCGTTTTATGTTTTATCTGTCATCAGAAAAGCAAAGGGACTGGCAGTCCTGTTACCTTGAGTAATTTTAGTAATAACAGATGAAATTCAGCCAGCAGGAGTGCACATTTGTTAGAGATCACTTGACTGCCTGTTGGCACTTATATCTCCTTTTTCCGTTACGTTTTCCAAAACAACATAGTGCTGTTACCTAAACACCAATGTAAGTGTTAACATGTGCACAGCTGACAAAACACAAGTTGTTCAGTTTTCAAAGGTAAACAAATCGGATATTGGTTATCGGATTGGATCAAATCTTGAAAATGGGTTGTTCAAAAGGAAAAGAAGGAATCTGAAATCAGATTAGATCATGGAATCCAATCCTAGTTTTAATCTGGATCAAACCTTCAGTTTGTGTTGTTCTAAAGGATTTGGATAACTTTGATCCAAAAAACCTGATTGTCCTGATCCCAACAGGGGGTAGGATTTCAAGGTGGATTCCAGGAAGAAAATGTAGTAAAACTTTAAAATTGGTCAAATAATACATTTGTATCATTTAGTGTATATACTTTTATTTATATTTTGCACTTGACTTGTGTAACCGTTGTAACAGTGATAAAAGATAGACATAGGCTACCAATAAATCTATTTAGTGTAGTAAAGTAAAAATAAAGTAAAATAAAAATGATCTTGTCCCCATGAAATAATCCCCCCAAACATATTTCAATATAATTGTCTCTTAGGTGTTCTTACATAGCTGGTAGCCCACATTGTGATATGTTGTCCCATTTAGAGCACTGGTAATCCAGATTTGGCAATCTTGAAAACTGTGTATCTGGATCAGGGTGATCCAGTCCAATGTTGCTTTGGAAAACCGGCATAAAAGTAAGACGGATTACCTGATCCTGAATAGCAAAAAATGGGATTTCCAAATCCGGATCATTTTGATTCAGATTAAATGTTTTAAACAACTGGCGCAAGGCAATGAAAAATAATACTATGTCATGATAAAGGACATAGTTTAGGTGTCATGACCTTCTGGGATCATCCCAGTCATCAGAACGTCCCGTCACTTTTACTACAGAAAACCAACACTATACATACATCCCTGTGTAATAACGTGCTTCAGTAATTGCAGCCGTTTGCCTCTCTGTTTGTCAGGTTACAGGAATGTTCATTTTGTTAGATGTTTCCATCGGTTGTGTAATCCATCAGTATGGTCTTGATAATTGCCCTATTGGTTTCCAACAACTTGATACCATTCTTTCTTCTTTATCACAAAATGTTGTGAACGTGTTGCGCATCCAGGCTGCGGTGTTGATATCAGGTAACACTGACACAGAAGAGACACAAAGATTTTCTTTTTTGTAAGTGAAGAGGCTTAAGGGCGGGCTGGGGTGGAACATGGCTTGTATCAAGTGTCTGAAACACAGATGACATTTTTTATTGCAATTTAATCAGCAGCAGTAAGTTATATGGCAATAATTGTTACTTTTTAAGATGAATACAAAAAATAAAATAAAAATACTACTTATATAAAAATGTTCAAAGCAATGCTTTTAAGGGGTGGCAGTGGCCAGTAACTGGAGAGGTGCCAGTTCAGGCACTGCCAAGGTGCTCTTGAGCAAGGCGCTCAGGGTGCTGGTCCAACACTCGCAGCCCACTTACTCTGACATCTCTCCATTAGTACATGTATAGGACCTGAGCATGTGTGTATATTTCAGGCCTGTGTGTAGTGTGTAATAGCATTACCATTGAGGATCAATAAAGAGTATAAATTATAAATTATTGAATCAAGGTTTTTAGTTGAATCAAGTGTTTACGTGTTTAACTGATATTTTGATTTATTTAGTTATTTAAAGTTTATTTTGCCAAATCAGTATTTAAAAAGCAGGTGGATCCTGTCTGTTGATGAATTGGACATTTTGACAAAGTCAAAAACTACATTAATTATTATTATTTAAAAATGCAGCGTGTGGAGGCCCTTGCTAGGAAATGAGTCAATTCAATATTTTCAGGCTGATATTCAGTTGTACTCGAGTTGTTATCAAAGTGCGTCTTGATGAGGTTAGAGCTCTATGTAGTGACACCACATCGGTTTGATTTGTACACTGTAGTCGACAGTAATAAACAACCCAGAAGTCTTAGATAATATCACTTTTCATGGAGGAGTATTGATTTTACACCCAGTCTAGACATTTCATAACAAATGTGTTTCTGTGTAGTTGCCATTGTTTAGAGAGACAGTAGTTTTTTTCAAGCCATAAATTTCAGGTCTTGAGCATAAATACAGTCACATAAAGCCGCACACTCTAAAGATGCATGAAAGACCAGATTTATATTAGCCAGGTTTTGATTAAAGCTTATAAAAATAATTTTTTAAACTTGTGCTAATAAAAAAAATGTGTAAACTGTTTAGTAGAAAAGAGATCCTTGATGAAAATTGCTTTGATGCTTTTAGCACTACAAACAAAAACTATTTTATAGTGACAGGCTCAGCAGCAGGTCTTTCAATGAGTGAAACTAAATCTATCTGTATGGACAGATAAGTGTACTTGAAGTTAGATTAATCTGGGTGAACCCTTTAAACAGCCTCTGCCATGTTCCAACAAGAAGAAAATAACAAAATTGAAGCCAGATAGCATCGCTGCTCAACACAACCCACACAATAACATGAATGAATGGAACAAGTTTGGCGTGTGTGTGTGTGTGTGTGTGTGTGTGGGTGTATGGGTGCGTGTGTGCGTATGGTTTTTACTCTGCAGTTCACATACAGTCGCGTCGTGCCACAGTGAGTGCCCTGGAATGACTTTTCCTATTTGGAGATTTTCCATTTGAAAGAAGTAACCACATTTCATTAACAAAAACATATTATACATGTACAACATGACTCATGAGGTTCAATACAACATATTTAACCTCATGAGTCAACACATCTTGCAGTACAAAATACATACTGTATGTAAAGGAGTTTACACACCAAACAAAAGCTCCACATTCAATGGATTTTAACAGAGCGCTGTAGAGTGAAGTATGTTTGTGAGAGTGTTAACAGCCAGTCAGCTTATAAACACTCAATCTTTATTGTTCTGAAGGGCCTGCCAAAACACAAACAAAAGGCCAGTGCGATGACATAACCTTATCACTACGATATATTGGAATAGTTAGTAACTTTTTCCAAAGCATAAAACACATACATAAAAGAACACTAAATCTATCAAAAGGAGTCAAAACAAATAATGTGTAGTTACACTGGTCCAATTGAATACGGCCACGCATCATACAGATGTCTTTTTAACATTTATTTCCACATTTCCATCCACAAGACACCGTGAAAACTGCAAAGAAAATAAACACATGAAATATAATGAGTCAAATATACTTTCAGTCATTTTACAACCTCTTACACACATTTCTTTAACTAGACGGGCCCCACAATGTTAGCATCACAACAGTGCAGAAAGTGCATTAAATACAAAGAAAATACAACAATATTCAACAAATATAACAAAGCTGAAATACAAAAGCACAATTACCGTGTGCGCCTCTTGGACCGTGCAAATCTTAGTTTAAGCCCGTACATTTTTCTCTACATCCACGTTCTCGCTCTCGCTGAATACCTTCTTCCCACAATGCAACAGGTGTGGCCTTCACTAAACTCTGGTCATTTGACCTTTGATTTCAACATAAGAATTAGCATTTGTAATAAAGAACAAAATGTAAACATATTTTTAATGTAAAACATTTTAGTACAATTTTTTTAATCAAACATCCCTTTTTAAACTTATTATACATTTTTAAGGTTTTTAATTACCGTATGAATTCACACATTAATGGAATTATCAAACAATATGGACTAACGTGTAAATCTCAATAGCACTGTCCCTCAGACAGTTACATAATGTACGGCCATTTTCGACGATTTGAGAACTTTTAAACAATTTTTGTTCCTCACAAATGGAATTGGGTGTTTAGTAACAGCAAAGAAAACTCCTTTGGCTGTCATTTTTAAATGAAACTGTCAAATTAATTTGTTAAATAAAAGCCCATTAGCCTGTTCAATCACAACCACAAGCACCGTCCTTATCTGTTTAAGTGGCTTCGGCTGCCATTATTTAAAGTGCCAAAAAGGCTTCTGATGCACAATTAAAGTTTTAATTAGTTTTGATAGTAATATCTTGCCAGAGAAGTCAACATGAATTTGCTGAAAACTGAAGAATAGATGGTATGTGCATGTTTCTCATCCACCCATGTTGCTATCTCTTGGTCTCCCCACTCTCTCTTGCTTTTTTGCTTGCCTGACATTCTGTGATATATATTATTTCTTTATTTCATTTCTGCTCTTTTGTTTAAACATGATTGGGTGTTATGTCCTCTTTTTTGGGTTAACCTTCTTAATGTTTTTGGGAAAATACTTGAACACAAAAAACTCAACTAAGCCTTTAAATTGAAATTAAATTAAAAGAATTCACTTTGACTAGACAACGTTTTAGGTCAAAACTTTAATTTCCAAAAACAAAAAGTTTTATTTGTTTTTCTACAGTTACAGTGCAACCCACATTAGTGTTGTCCATGTAACATGATTTTTGGTTTCACCTGACAATGTCTATAGTGAGTTTTGACATTCTGGTCACTTGCAATCACTGCATCTTGAACCATGGAAGAGACACAGCTAAGAGTGCAGTGGGGGCTGATGAGTCAGCAGGTGTTAAAATACCATGCAGAAAAACTAACATCTGGTAGGTATGGCTGCTAATGTTAAGTAACGGTCACTTTCTGAGTAGTCCTGCTCAACAGATGTACATTGTTTGGATACAGCGAGATGCGCCAGGACTCCCCTTCCACAGTATCCGCTATCTATTTTGCAAAGGGCACTGTTGCTGCATGCACAACCTAGGATTGTTGTGATTGGTTTAAAAAAATTACAAAAACCCAGAGTATTTTTACCATTATCCTAGAATAGATAAGCAATGTTACCAGACCATACTCCAGCGTGGACACAGTGGTAGTAGTAGGACAATGTAAGACTACTTTCCAAGTGGAAGTTAGTTATTTAGCCAAACTTGCCTGTGTCCACTTTCTGAATGGGATGAAACTTAACAACACAAGGTGTCTCCCCAATTTTTTATGTTGTAAAGGGACTGCTTAAATAGCTAATGGGGGCGCCTGGAAAGCTCAGTTGAGCAGGTGCCCATATAGAGATTTACTCCTTGACGAAGCGGGCCAGGGTTTGACTCTGACCTGTGGCCCTTTGCTGCATGTCATTCCCCCCCTCTGTGTCCCCTTTCACTTCTTCAGCTGTCTTGTCATTAAAGGCTCAAAAAAGAATCTTTTAAAATCGCTAACGGTACATAACCAACACTATCAGTGTTTGTTAAAAACAGGTCTTGTATCAACATTTGTAGGCCATGCAGGGCTATGAGGTGCACCAGTCAGTAGTAAAGGATGTGGAAGTGTTACCATAGGAAACGCTCTACAAGAGGTTTGAAGCTTAGACACCATTTTGACAAAACAAAACACGTCATACTCTTTTGAAAAATGGAAAAATGTGCACATATTTCCTTACACAAAACATGGAGAATTCAAATTTCCATTTGACATTAAAAGTGAGTCCATATCCCATAAATATATTTCATTCTCTCATCAGTCTCATTCTCCCACCCATTTCCTTCTCCTCTAAATTGCTGCATGTTCTTCTCTCTCTATCTCTTCATTCCTTCGCCCAATTAGAGACAAAGTGAAGCCATTACCCCATCGATCACACTAACCTCCTGTGTGACCCCTTGCCAAAGACGCCCCCAGAAGCCCAGGTCTGCTCCATGCTGTTCTTTGTTTGCTGTCTTCCTGTGTTTCTCAGAGCAGCATTGTGGTACTCTCAACAAGTGGCTCATTTAAGCGCTCCAGCAGCAACTCAATGTGTTGAAACGTACATCCTGCTCTAAATGGAGGTTGTGGTTCCAAACAAATACAAATAAAGCATTCTATGTGCACTTTGGAAATAAAATTGTCATAATGTAACAGCGTAACGAGATTGTTACCTCAGGTTGAACAAAAAAAAAGAGATTCTAGTTTAATACTTTTTTCGAATGAAGGCCTCTTTTGATTGGTTTCCTTCAGGGCAGAATTTGTTTAGAACAGATGAGAGTCTTAAACCATGATGACCACTTTCATATCGCTGAAAATGATTACAGTTCAAGTGACCATTGTTGTGTTGGAATAACTCTCAGCCTGCAAATCCACTTTGTGAATATCAAGACAGAACTCAAGAGGAAGAGCACATGGGCAGTTTAGAGTATGCCGATGTTAATAAAAGCAGGATAAATGAGGTGGAGAGGATACTGGAAGGGAAGGGGAAAAGGAGGAGGAGGTTGAAACAACAATAAGAGTATGAAGAAATTAAGAAAAGTGGAGCAAGCTAAAGTGTTAATTTCCCACAAAAGAAAAACAATATGATTCAGTGGTTCTGAAATTGTTTTAGTATGCCAAGCAGGAAGGCAGTGTAGGGTAAACAAAACTTACTAAATTTACTGCGTTTATTCCCTTTTTTAGATGAGAAAGTAAAGCTTATTCACAGCGTAGCTCATACTAGTGGATTTTATATGATTCTCATCAATTAAGAGGGAAAATACATATAATGCACATCTGAAAATGAAGATGATTTGCAGATATTTTTGTGCCTTTTTGGCTTACAAAGACACGTGACTGCAGCTTATCATAGCTACCTTTAGTTTTGCATAAACTGTTATAACCTTGTGGTGATGCATGCAAATGAATCCCCAGGAATCATGTGCATGATGATTGATGATTACCTAGCTAAACCAAATCATTTGTAGCTTCACTGAGAGAAATTACAATTCCCTGTATGAATTCACAAGATACATTTATTTTTAATGCTGGCACGTGTCTTTCAAAGCAGTCTGGGTCCAGTTTTTGTTCTGAAGGCAAGGCAAATATTTGTTGGAGAAGCAAATATCCGTTGGAAAAAGAGATCTCCCCACAGAGGGAGGTTGTGACTCACTCACCTTGAAGAACATTGTTGGTGGCTGAGTCACAGGGTCACACCCCTAACCACACACACACACACACACACACACACACGCACACACACACACGCACACACACACACACACACACACACAAGTCACTCAACCGGTTCCCTATCTATCTCTGTCTCACACACAAAGACAGACAAACAAATTCACACACCTTTGTGCCTTGCAGGAGCACATGCACAGTGTGCAATGCCAGTTAAAATGTTATTTTTAAGCAAGCAAATACCTACAAACAGCCTACACAGCATGTAAAAATCATTCACATGATTTTATATTTTACTGTCATAATGTTCCTCACTTAGACGGGATACCAGGGACTTTTTTCCTAATGGAAAACCAAAAAAAGGCGAGTAATGTCGAGGTGAGTCGAGTAGCTACCATGCAGTGGAAAACGCCATATTAGACACAACCACAGGTATCATGGCCAATATACCTTGCTTACCCAGGCTTATCTTGGGGACTCATCAGCACAAGACATTAAGCACTATTCATTAAAATGGCCTTAATTGTTAGCAATACATGTATTGCAGAGGCATGGAAGAATGATGACCCACCCTTTACCTCTATGTTGTTAGAAAAAAAAAAGAAGCAAACTATTCTCCCACACGAGAGGCCAGGTGTGAATCTGACATGTTAGGTACAACTTTGTTAGGAGGGATATACCAAATTTAACTCAGTACCTGTTGTATACACAATACATTCAAACAGGTTTGTGGTTATAGCAAGTTGTTAATTATCTATTGAATTATTATCACTGTGATTGTTCATTGTTATATTTTATTTATTGTTTATTAACTAATTGTAACAATCCTGTTATCGCTACTATCAATAATGACAATGTGGGAAAAAAATTGCCCAAAAAATGAATTCAAGAGGAGAAGAAGTTGAAGGGGAGAGGTAATACATCTGTAAATGTCAAGTGGGAAGGTAGCAGTATGAAGTAGATGGTGTATTTAGAGCCAAAATAATGGGTATCGTCGTGGATGAAGTTCATCTCACTTACAAATGGTAAGAGATAGTCTGACTTAGTAAATAACTCACAATGTCATGAATCAAAGGTTGTAAACATATCTTGTACCTAGTTGTCGATGTACGTTTGCTAACTCAGACTTAGTACAATCATTACGTTAGTGTCATTGTCGCGAAATAAACAGTTCAAGCATTCTAATGTACTGTTATTTCTCTCAGGGGTCAGGCTGCAGAAGGGCAGATGCCCTTACCGCAAGAGCTTTGCTGGGAGAACTTAACTAGATCCCTAGTTAAAGCTGGTAAGTATGAACAAAAAAAACATCCTTCCTGCATGTACAGTCTTTGATGTTTTCTACACTTATTCTAATTCACCACTTTAATTGAATATTTTGCATACATCTACTGTGTGAATTGATACAGTTTGTGTCTATCCTACTGTCTACCTTATTCCCTTATAATTCCCATATTCTGACTAGAATCTGAGTATGATCACGTCAGGCTACCAACATACTGCCAAATGCATTACTTTCAGGGGAGCATCAGGTAGGACAATAACATTGAAGCATTGTATATCACTATATCTTGATGAAACAATAACTGAATATATATTTAGAATCACTTTATGTTTGGACCAAAATCATAACCAGTGATTTAACATTACACAATGCCAGATGGTCCACAGATTATGTAGTAATTATCATCCTGAATACACGGGTGGTACCTGCTTTTCAAATTAATCCTGGTTACATACTGTATATTTCTGCATTATTGCCCTCTTTGCAGCTTTCATTTCCATTCATTATCATATCAATCCCATCTCCTCGTCAATGTCTGTGATCAATATGATTAAGCGCTCCAGGGGTCGGAAGGTAGGATTCTGCATGATGAGACTCACATTGACTTTGAAAGGCATGCGTTAAGCTGCATGTCAATGATGGCATTATATAAAGAAAAGGCTTTGAATAGAATATTAAATATAATATCAAAAGATCTCATAAATTCAATAGCAAGTATGTAAAGTCTGACTCATCACACAAGCAAACTGATTTTCCATTTCTTTTTAAATAATTACACATCTGACAGAAATTATGGTTTGATTTTGGTCTTTAACCAAAACTCAGAAACATGGTACGTCTGGGCTCCTTTCAAAGCAGATGGCAGTTCAGCATCCTTTGCACATCTTTTTGTGTACTGGCCTTTGCCTATTTGATGTTTACCAGTTATGTTTACCAGTCAGAACTTTACAAAACATATTGGCAGATATGTTTTTAAGTTATTTTACACAAATTTATAATTTTTAAATGCATTACTTTCTCAACTGTTTGAAGCAAAACATGTATTCTCTTATACAGTCAAAATACTGTAGCAGGGATATAAATATCAATAAAGAACTGAAAATAATTATGATTCAAAATAATAGCTCATTTTCCAACTAATAAAAATGCTGAACTTAAATGAACTTGTAAGTTTATTGTTTGTTTTTGTCTTTGGTTTGATATTCAGGGTGTATGGCTGATTCAAGTAGACTGTAAAGTTATCTGGTTATAACAATACCAACTCCAGTTTGTGCATTCAGAAGTTAATACGGTATTTTATGTATTATTATTATGTTCATATCTACTTTCAATATTTTATTACTTGAAAAGGGAGGGATTTTGTTGATTTTGTCCTAATGTCTTTTTTACTATTATTATTTAACCTTTAGATAGTTTGTTATGCTTCTCTACTTTATGTGTAATCTTGTGTGAATCTTTTGATACATTTTTCCCAAAGAATTATTACTTGACAGGCAAGATGTTTGTTTTCTCATGGACTTAATGCCGGTGGTCATCTGATTGGATAATATTGTGTGTTCTATACAGTTGTGATGCTTGTCCACCAGATGAAGGCCGTGTAGACCAAAAATGTGCGCTCTCTATAAGAAATTACAGTCTTTCTTAAAAAGTAAACTGCAAATGCAGAAGGTTAAATCATTAATAAATCAACAAAACCACACATTTGTTTTAATGTCTTGCAGTGATACCTTTCACTTCAGAACCCAGTGAATTAAATTTTATCCTGTTCTGACTTGGTTTTCACCTTGAGAGTTGCTTTTCAGTAAAAATAACAGCCTCAATTGGATTATTATAATGTACTTCCATTTATTTCTTAATGTCACACCCTGAGGCTTTACACACTCTACACATATTTTAAGGTAATGTTGAAAAATGTTTTGCTGCAGCATGGTTGAACTTACGTGTTACTACCCTTTTTTCCTTATAGCCGGCCCTGAGTCAAGAAAGATAGGTTCCCTCCAAACAGAAACATACACACATGATACATAATGTGTGTACATGCCAGGATTTTTGCTTTTTTAAAGAATGCCACTCTGAAGCAGACTTTCCATATGGTCGGCTGGCTCTTCTAGTAACCGGATGGCACACTTCTCTCTTTTCCACAGAGAGAGGGAAACTAAATGCGGGTAAGGAGGGCGTGGACAATTTAAATGGTTACTTCTAATGCCTCACTGGCAGGTGAAAAACTATTCATTTGTCTCTTGTTCACTTTCAGTGACAGCCCGGGTGAACAGAATAAAAGCTGGGGTTATAATATTGGCAGGTTTAGTTCCAGGTCTTGTGTATGTGTTACATATGTGGTAAATCATGTAATTTAACAGCATTTTGATGGATTAAAACAGGGATACATTTCGCCCATAGTAGTTATACATTTTGGGAAGTATGCTTAATTGCTTTCTTGCAAGAGTTAGATGAGAAGATTGATACCACTCGATAAATATGAAGCTGCTAAGGGGAAGCAAAAGGAAGGCCTTTAGTTCACGTTATCATAAAGGCTAAAGGTGACAAAATCCACCAACCAGCATCTCCAAATGGTATTTAATCAACAAGTTATATCTAGTTTGTTTCTTGTGAACACAAATGAGTGTAAAAATGACACAAACAGAACCATGTTAGCTGTTTACCCTTGTTTCCGGTCTGTGCTAAACTAGTGTAAGCTAACAGGCTAATAGCTGTGGCTTCATATTTACAAGACACAAGAGAGAGAGTGGCATCAATGTTCTTATCCAACTCCATTAATGTAAATAAGTGTATTTTCCTAAATATAAACCTATTTTTTGTAAATGTAAAGGCGTGTGTTGTGTATGAAAGAGTTTCTTGATTCTATACAATAATTAAGAAAGTAAAAGTAAAAAATGTCTTAACTTTCATCAGCAGCCTTATGTAGTTTACTACAGTAAAACCTGACAATCAATCCTGACAGAATGGCAAAGGTCCATGCGGTATAAATCTTGCAAAAAAAATGAATCACATTTGATCACAAATAAATGTAAAACTATGTCAAGAATGTATAATGTAATGAATATAAGCCATTGGGGTTGTGTAAGGCATCATTTGAAGCATTTTGGGGACTAGGCCACCTTACAGGTTGTTTCCTGGATTTGATTACCTGAAAGAGCGGGACAAGAAATGGCAACCTCATGGAGGAGATGTAAATATTCATAAATAAAGAATTTACATTTTAGCAACCTTGCAGCAACATACAGATGGATATCTACGTTTGGCGTCACATATTCACATTTTATTTTAACAAAGTATGTGGATGAATTTGAAATATTTTTTTTCTGAAGGAAAACACCAAAACAAAAGGTAGTCTGTGCAACATAGAAATTTCAACTGTAACAATATATGTCTCTGTCAGTACGACTGTTCCCCATCAAGCATATGTAGATGACAGGGCTACAATTTGGGGCTCAGGTCTGCTGCATCTCTCTGATGTTGCCTTATAATGAGGGCTGACTAGAGCAGAGATTAACTCTGTTCTGGTTTACGTTAACCCGCAAGAGCTTCACAAGCTTCAGATAAAGATTAAATATTTTTAACGTGGTGTACAAGGCGGGTGGTTACTTGTTTCGCTCAGTTTGTCATGTCTGTTCATAAGAAACACCTGATTAGGCCGAATTGAATGGATGCCCATGAAATCAACACCCAATTATAGCAAAAGGAATAGACATATCCAACAGAGAAACCTTATTAGTGTGAAATGTAAGTCTGTCCAGGCTGATGAAAGTCACTGGGAGCAGCAGATATCGAGACTAATCTCTCTTAAAGCTAATTTGCTTATGTCACCCAATGCAGCATTAGGAGATAACAATGAGTAAGGACCAAACAAAGCTGATGCTTAAATGCATAATAAGAAGCAGTTTTGCCAATTGTGCCTTGTAAACTCAACTTTTATATCCGCCCTCTACTCCTTAGCTTAACAAGACGTGAAGCATGAGGCCCATCAATTTGGGCTGTCAAAACACCACAGTGCACCGTCATCAGGATCAGCCAGACCTCCCAAACACTCTGTAACCGGAACCAGCATGAGTGTTGCACATACGTATTTGTGTGTTTGCTATACTTTCATATATATATATATATATATATATATAGAAAATAGTATTTTAAAATTTAGAATTTTTTAGTGAATCTGAGAGTGATTGCCATAACTTTGGTTATAATTTTCACATTTGCCAGTGTTTTTGTAAGTAAAAATGGTTGAAATAGTTTGTATGTTGTGATCATCTGACTGCCTGTGTTGTTGTCAGGGTTAATCTAAATCTTTTTTTACCACATCTTTGGTCTAATTATCATAGTGTTGCCCATTTTTTATTAGTTTTCATTACAATTTTCTTACCAAGGTACATTAATTGATTGGTGAAATGCTTTCTTATTCCCAAAGGGAAATTGCAGTCTCACAGCAGCCAAATCACATAAAACACAACAAAAGAAGAGAAAAAAAATCAACACAGTAAAAAGCAACATACTATAAAATGAAATAGATTTTTGTAAAGGTTATAATTAAGCTTAACAGTAAGATTATAATATTTACTCTAATATACACTGAACAAGGACCATTATCAGCAGATGCATAATATTGTGCCGGATGGTCTTTGATATTAATAGATTACTGATTGTTCGTTGAATATGTTTATACTCACATGTTTAGGTAGAGCTCTGTTGTGTAATTCTTTAGATTTAAGAAACAGCATAACATACAAAGGGTATTGGAAAAACAATGATAATAAAAAATGCATTTACTTGAAGCCAAAATTAAATGTGAATGCACACAAAATATTGGTTATAATCCGTCATTGGGCAGGAGAACATGCACATAACTACAGCAAGTAGTAGCAAGTAGTAGTCAAAGCTCAACATTAAGCTGAAATACAATATTTAATTTGCCTCTTCGACGCTGAGCCACACATCCTAACCTCCTCTTTATGGGTCGATGTGCATGGCTGATGGATTAAGCCCCACATGGGCCGTCCCTCTTATATTACAAAAATTTAGCATCCTGGTTTTTCACTTTCTCCTTCAGCACCAATTTAAAAAATGACCGGTCGGGAACTTTGGCACATAAGTCAAGACATTTTGTAGCGGTTTTCATCCAGGCTTCCCTTAACCCTCGGGTTAAACTCCATTCCTGTTTTGAAACGTATTCATCCATCTGCACCCTCTTGATTCCCCGTCCAAACCACAGCGATGACTCATGGCTAAATGAGCTGAACGAGGAGGAGGAGGGAGAAAAGGACAGAAAGCGGACAGATTAAGTCTCAGGGAACGGTCTGTGGCGGGGAATCAGAGAGACGTAGTTTGAATGAGACTGCTTGCGGGTGCTGGACGTCTATCAGGCGGAGCAGTTGCCTGGAATAACAAACAGAGACTGTCAAGATGACGAGCATGGATGGTGGTCCCTACCGTAAAGCCTTTTCCTTCTCCAGAGAACAGAGAAAGAAAATTAATTCCATTTTAGTTCTGGAAAGTGTGCCCACAGAGGATAGTAAAACCCTGTTGGATGAACACTAGAGAGCAATATATGAAACACAACTTCCATTCACATTTATCAGAAGGAAATATTTGGCTGATTTCTCCACCTGAATATTGAGCAGAATACAAAACACTATATTACAGGTTAAACTTATCCATTACTTTAAAGCTTTGGTGCGTAACGTTTTTATATTAATGAACGTTCGTTACATTCAAGCCATTGCCAAATGAGTTGATACAAAGCTAATTAAGACTACCAGCTCCACAAAACTCTCTCTGCATTTTTCAGTATGGCTATGTTTACAAAATGGTGTCATCCGGCAAAAAATCAAGCAAGCATAATTACCTCTTCTGAAGAGTCCATCATGTTTTTGTGTTCTGTGTCCTGCCTGACTACAAGTAACTGCAAGGAGGAGGGGTGGGGTGGTGCGGAAGGCTTGTATCATGTGGATGCACCACTAGTTTTGTTATTTAGAATTCCTCATGGGAAAGACAAGTTTAACAAAAATCTTGATCCAAATTAACATGCAAAAATACAGTTGAAGCACTGTCTGTCTATAACCCTAACCCTAAAAAAATGTAAGGCCAATCAGAAGCCTTTAAACAAAATGGCGCACCGTTCACTCTGTAGCGCATTTGGACGCCTCTGTTCCTCAATATAGTGGAAGAGTAAGGCCACGGTCCGACAGAACACAATGTTAAACATGTCTTCTTGTTGAAGACGCTCCGATCAGACCAGTTGCGTTTTTTTGTTATTCTTGCTAGGCAACCGTCAAATCATACATCCTGAGCCAACTGTTATTTTGCTGTAAAGTTTAATGACATAGGGGAAATATTCAGCACATAGCAGTTGAGATGTTTTTGCCTACAAATGTTCAAGCATTGGTTGTAGTTGAACACCCGGCTGTCTTCCAGTTCACTTCACCAGAGGCACTACCATCCAGAGCCGAATACTCTGTGCTGGTGAGTGTTGAAAAAAAGAAGAAAAACACATCTGTTCTGGTAAAAAACAGTCGAACGTTGGGTAAAAAACTAAGCAAGTTGACTTAAAGTAAAGAAAACTGGAGTTAGTGTTATATGATTGAGTTCACTTTCTTTTAGCACTGTATTCCCATCAGGATTCATTGTGACATGCACTCAGCATGACACACCTATAAGCTGTACAAGAGACAAGCCGTACATTTCAGCTGGTCAAACATTGCATTGAAAAGGGGCCTATCCAAACCTTTCATTAGCGTGAGTAATGACGAGTAAGATGAGGTGATAATAGCAGAGTTTAGTCAAACAAGACATGCGGCCGGTTTAGGTTACAGATTTAACAATAAAACAGATGTTGGGGCTGAATCAAACATCTTAAAAACTGTCTATTCTTTGTGTTTCTGTGTTTTGACTGGAATTCTTTCACAAGTAAATCTGACTTTTAACTCTATACCTAAGACAAAATCAGCCTTATAGGTATTTTTATTTTTTTAATTTAAAACATATTGTATATCATCTCTTTTTTTTAGCACAGATTGATCTTAAAACTGATGTCAGTCTGTGGGATTTACTGTACAATATATTTGATCAAACTGTGTTAACATGGGGTATCCACTGTATGCTTTAATTTGACTGGTGTAGTCTCCAAAGATATTATATCTAGTTATATGAAAACATATGGGAGATTATCACCATTCAATATATTACTTGTTTGCTAAACATAAGAGTATGTTTAATTGAAAAGGTCTGGTTGAAAGAAGTATGCAGACAGGTAGATCACTAAATTATAAAAATGAAAACCTAATGACTGAATACATATATACTGTATATATAATTCTGATGTTCCATTATATTCTAATTAAATACTACATATAAAAAAACTGTAATGGGAATATCTTAACTGACATGATACGTTGTACTATTATTACAATAACAGCAATTAATAAGTGTATTGGCATTGTTATGATTTCTCTCTCTGTTACAGAGTTACACATTGCAGTGACCTCACTCCTGAGTCTCATTTAATTTTTCCCCCTCTGTGCTCTTCTGGTGCCTTTGAAATAAAAGCAGCATGTAGTAGGGTCGACTGAGGTAGCTAAGTCCTTAGCTCTTCAGTGTAATATGTTACTACTCACGCATCTCACTATGCGTGTGTACGTGTCTGTGTGTTTTTTGTGTGTGCGTGTGTGTGTGCCTCACCATCTGGCCGCCATCAGCCGAGGTCCTGCTGACAAACAGTACCAGCTGGCTGACTGGACAATCATAGAGTTGTACCAAAGCAGACCAGAAGCAGACAGAGGCTGCGTCTGACACTCAATGTGGGAAAATATTGAGTGTACGGCCTTGATTGTGACAAAGAGGAGATTAATAAGACTTAAGTCATAGTATGCATCAGTTACAAAACCCGCCTCCATTGCAGGATGACTTTAATTCTTGCTTTGATAATACTTGATGATGCTTGTATATTTATCTATATATGTTGATGGAGATGAAGAGGATATGAGTGGATAGAGATGAAGGACAATGTTGTACATTTATGTTTCATGTGTGTGAGAGTATTCGTGTCATAAACCAATGTTTTATGTGAGGGTACTATGGAATCATTTTCTTTATTCATTAAGAGATTGTAAGCAAAGAATTTTTTTTATTACAGTATATAAAAGTACTGGTAAATATTGCCTTATTAATGAAAACAAGGCTGATGGTCTGGAGGGGTCGGCTATGTGGGAGAACTACAACATATGCAGTAATAGTGTTTAATAATAACAATAGCCTAAAGCATGCTGCACATGTTCACTCTTGGAGCACCGGTCCAGAAAATAACATCCGTGTTGTATTGTAGTCAATATTTGTGTTATGTTGCTGACAATCTATTTACATATTGTGCTAAAGGTTAATCAACAACTGCACTTAAATATTTGTTTGAGATACTTGTATAATACTACAACTTCCTGTCTTTTACCCCATCTGTGGCACTCAGCCAATTCCTTCCTACTGAAAACATCTGTAGTTTAATTTTTTCTAAAAGCTTGACTCAGGCTTAAAGGACAATTCCGGTGTGAAATGAATGTTTACAGAAGGATATATGAAATCATGCTTAGATGTAATTTTCCCATTACATAACACATTGGTACCGAGTTGACCGTTCCCTGGGATATGTTTTCATGCTAATCAAATGTGACCAGTTTTAGCACAAACCGCAAAATAGCTTGTAACGCTAGTAGTCAGGGCACTGGTAAGGTAAAAAGAATTCACTGTTTCTAAACAACTAACAAGACTCAAAATAGCACCACACGTCCACGGTAGCATAATGAGGGTCCCTACACGTAAACTGAAGCATTGAGACTATTCCCAAGATAGCACCTGCATGTATACGCTAACAATACAGTCTTTATAAACTCTAACTAAACTTATAATCTTTTTAATAAACTGTCTGTACACTTACACAGTTCTCAATGCTTCAGTTTACATGTAGGGACCCAGGGCAACAGTTTTGCTCATTGATGCATTTTTATTTGTTTTTGGACAACAATGAAAATCTATGATTCAAAGGAGTAAACTTTGTAATAAGACATTACTTGTTGAAAGGGATTTGTTGACAAAAAGAAAACTATGAAAACATTGCTTGCTTTATCATTTAAATAATAATTTGAGAGTAGATCTCTAACTTACTAAGTTATATTGTATATCAGGTTTGGAAGTGGAGGCCTAATGTATTTCCTCCATATCCAGTCTTGGATGAGATAAGAGTCGGGGCCAAACCAGACACAGCGGCAGTAACACTAAGAGGACAAAAATATCCTGCCTGAGCCTTTGTAGCTCCTCTCTGATCTGCTGTGTAGCTGGCGCACTGCCTCAGTCTGCTCATTGTATATTCAACAAGAATCGTGACGCAGATTTTGAATACATTGTGGAAATTGCCTGACTGTCTGTCATTGGTGAGTGAGTCAGTGCATCATTGTTATGTCCACCTTCCTCAAAATGGCCCCTCCGACTAGACTGGACCAAACCACAGCAGAAAGAGAACAAAGCATGGCCTCTGGCCCCGGTGATGTGCCCACACTTCCGCTGCTAATCACAGAGTCCATAACACAGGACAAAACAGGCTTAGATTCCTGTGTTGGCATTTACATCAAAACTATTTTTGAGGATGAATATAATACAGAGTGAGGGAAAACAATACGATCATTCTATATCTGGGGAGAAAATCTAAATGGCATGTTGCAAGCATATCATGTGTTCTCCTTTTTTAAGTTCTCAGATCCATTTGTTCCCGCAAACACTCGATCTAGTCCCGTCTGTTTTCAGACACATCTTGCATGTTTAAGTGATAGAATTTTTGATCCATCTCCGTTGAATACAGTGTTTGTTTTTTCTGTGTGCGTGTGCAACGACATCTTGAGCAATCAGATCCCATCAGCCACCCACAAAATATAAAAACAGCATGCTCGTCATGACTGTAGAAACAACAAGTATTAAGTCATGGGTAATCTTGTCCATCCATCATCCATCCAACTTCGTCCGCTTATCCGGTAATGGGTAGCGGGGGTGAGCAGCTCCATCAGGTGACCCTAAAGTACCCTTTCCAGGGGACCCTAAAGTACCAGCTCAGACTGGGGGATCCCGAGGCGTTCCCAGGCCAGGGTGGAGATATAATCCCTCCACCTAGTCCTGGGTCTTCCCCGAGGCCTCCTCCCAGCTGGACGTGCCTGGAACACCTCCCTAGGGAGGCACCCAGGAGGCATCCTGAACCACCTCAACTGGCTCCTTTTGACGCAAAGGAGCAGCGGCTCCCACGGATGACTGTACTTCTCACCCTATCTCAAAGGGAGATGCCAGTCACCCTCCTGAGGAAACCCATTTTGGCCTCTTATACCCTGTAATGGGTCATTTTGTCTCTTTTTTTTTGTTCAACACTGACAGAAAAGTTCTGTAATCGTAAAAAATTAAAACTCTACAACAGAAGCCAACATGACAACACACACACACAAACACACACACATTATATATATAAATATATACACACACACAGTATAAATTCATATTAAATCTAGTTTATTAACATGTAGCATGGATAAATGAGCCCCAAGTGGTGGTAAATCATATCTTTTTTAAAGGTTGTGTGTAATGAATCCATAATTCTGCAAAATTGTCGTGACATTTTCAGTGATCGTGTATTGTGTCTTCGGAGGCGAGCCTGGATGCCCGGGAGGTCTGATGGCTGTGACTCATGCTTAAAGCCTTTGCGCCTGTGACATGGAGAAAGGAAATAAGAGCCAGATGCCAACAGATATCCACAAACACATGGCTCACACGATGGCCCCTGCTCTGTGCTGTGTGTATTCCCAGCAGTCATACACAAAGGATTTAGGTATGACTTAAGTGATTTTCCAGTAGTGATTCTACGTCAAAGTACAAACAATATGAATACAATTCTCAGAAAATCACCTTAAAAGCTAAAAGAGGCCGACAAAACACACACACACACACACACACACACAACAACAGGCATATACAGTATGAGGTATCATGGGTTTTAATTGTTTACTCTGCAACCAATGATTTGGTCCTGGTTTTTATAATGTTTTTTTTTTCCAGCGTTTTGGCGTAAATGAAAATGTTTCAGCTCAAACAGATTTTCCCAACCATGTTTTAGATTTGTAGAATTTAAGTTTCCATCAGTAATATCTTAAGGTACCGTGGTGTGCTGCCAATAAATCAGTAAAAATCCAGGATGTACCAGTTTAACTTTCACCATCTGCTTATGTAGTTGTTTTCAAAGAATGAATGTCTTTTTTTTTTTTTTTTTTACAAATTTGACCTTTTTTAATGCAAAAACTTGAGCACTCATATGTAATATGTCAGTAAAACGCCACAAAAACTGTCTAAATATAGTTAAAACCTCACTGGAAAGACCTCTAACTTAGTATGTGCACACTTTTCATGAATGTCAAGACAGAACATAACACAGTGGTGGCAGATGTACCAATAACACAATTTAAAAATCCTCCAAGTAAAAGCCATGCACCTAAACTCTTACTTAGTACCAGTACAGGTATATTATCAGTAAAACTTACCTAAAGTGTCGAAGGTACTATGCATCAACACATAATTAGCATTTCACTATTTTAGCTAGTCAAGGTGGAGCTAATTTGAACTAGTTTATGTACAGTTTAGTCCAGTAGCCCCTTAAAAAATGTCAAATTGGTGTGGGTTGGAGAAGGAGGGCAGCCTATCCTGTGTGGTTACACGGGTAGGTGAGAGTGTGTATGTACACTATGTGTAGAGGAGGTATATGTCAGTAAAAAAGGAGTGGTTAAGATAATTAAATATAGAAATTACTTAGAAAAGTGGAACCGTTCTTTTTGCTGCCCTTACCTCTCCCCTTAGGTACTATTCTCCTGTTGGGAAAGGTGGGTGTCATCAGCTTTCATTCTAGTCCATCTCACAGTTTATTGCACAAGGATGTTTAATTTTATTATTTAGCCATGTCAAAATAAATGTACATCAACTCCAAAGAGATCCCTGTGTCACAGCATCTTCATTACTAACCAACACAATGTTATATCACCTGTTACACATCCCTCAATGTGTCTGGGACACTGCACAAGCTGGTTGACAAAAATTCCAGAAACTTCCTGATAAAAAACAAAGCCCTCTTCCCTCAAGGATGTGCAGGGTGTATCATATTAAAGACAGGGTTATCTGTAACATCAGGGCGCACACTAAAAAGACAGATCTGGCAAAGTGGTCTTCCAAATACATTAGCGATGAAAGATTATTCACATCTCAGCTGGCTGTTTTAAAAATCTAAATCTATTTTGTACATCTAGAGAACATGGACAGGGGGAGTGGGGAATTATCCAAAATATGCATGCAATCCACCTTTCTAAAGCTCACACATTTTCACACTGTTATTTGACTGTTATTTTTTACTTGTGATTTTCTGTTTTATACAAATTTTATAAGTATTGTTGGAGGAGCCTGAGACCCAAGATTTTCATTGAGAATAACTGCTTTTGTAATTGTGCCTCAGACAATAAATAACTTGAAGCTTATACAAAGAGTGGGAGAAGTAATTAGAAGATGTAGCGTCACGGCAGTAGAAAAGGCTGCAGGGTGGGGCGGCCTCTAGCTCACCCAGTAAGAGCATTCGCCCCCATGTTGGCTGAGGCCTGCAGCGTCCCGGGTTCAATTCCGACCTGCGGCCCTTTGCTGCTTGTCACCCACCACTGTCACTACAATAAAGGGAAAAGCCCTATATATATACATATATTTTTTTTTAAAGGCTGCATGGGGGTTTATTTTAATTTAAAGCACCCATATTATGCTCATTTTCAGGTTCATAATTGTATTTTGAGATTGTACCAGAATAGGTTTACATGATTTTCAAAAAACACTAAATATTTGTTGTACTGCACATTGCTGCAGATCCTCTTTTCACCCTGTGTGTTTAGGTCTCTGTTTTAGCTACAGAGACATCTTACTTCTATACTATCTTTGTTGGGACTCACACATGCGTAGTAGCTAGGTATGATCACATCAGCTAGATAACTCTTTCTCCAACTTTAGTCAGTACAAGGTAGGATTAGCTGGGAGACTTCTTTTAAACGAGGGTGCACTTGTGGAATACCTGCAGAACAGGGACGTGTAAGTAGTTCTTTTGTAGATTATTGTAGACTAGTGTGTGTTGCAGCAGTGTTTTGCCATTGAGAACGTGCTAGCATGTTACGGTTAGCCACCTCGTCTCGGCTACTTACATAGAAAGCCGGAGACTGAAGGCAAGACACATTCAGAAACCCGTATCTCACTCAAAACAGCACGGATAGTTTTTTTTTTCCAAGTTTGTATGCGTGTGGAAGCACCAGAGACACAAAATAACAGCAAATAACAACAAATCCCAGAAAAAAGGATTTTTTCATAATATGGGCACTTCAAAAGCTGTATGTTGTGAGGACAAATAAATAAATCATATCCATGTACGTGTATAAAGGGCATTTGTACTGATGTGCTCTAGTTGGTTTCAACAACTTGTATCTTTAACAGAATTAGTCACCTGGACAGCTGTAACCTGAAAGTTAAGAGTTACAATGAGGGTATTATAAACAAAAGCCAGGGGTGACTGGTTCCAATTCATGAGTCACTGACCCGCAGCGCTGCTTCTTGTTCACATAATGCTTTTCGGTTTGACATGAATCCTGATGTGAATTATGATGTTTACATTTTCCACCACATTCTTTTCTTCACTTGAGCGCCCAGTGAAAGGTCTTGGTCACAGCAGGGTAGGTGTCGGGTGTGGCCAAGGTTAATAAGAGCCGGTTAATAGCAGAGACTCATCAGCATATTGTTTAAACTTGTCCGATTGAGTCACTTGACTTTGTTTTAAATTCCTGTCTATGTAAAAGTCTTACTTCAAGCATGAGAACCAATGAAATATGTTTGGGGCTTAAATGGATCATACTTTTCACATCTACACAAAGTCAGAAATATATACTGTACCTATACAAAAGTGTACGTTGTGTAATTGTTACCTTGCTAAAAATGTTCACTTGCAGTTTTTGACAGATATATTAAGATGCATTCAAAACAACCTGAAGGAACAACATAAGCACTGAAGGCACTTACATGTACAGTATATGACAAGCCGTTTACAGAATGTGATGAATGAAACTGTGATCCCACAATATAACTGAACTAACTTTCTCAGTTGGTTGCACCCTTTTTATAGTTGTATCTATTTCCATAACCTAGTTTTACATTTATGTAAAGATGAATAATGACTTGATATTTGTTAAATATTTTAATCTGAATTTAATATTAATATTTCTCTCATCTAACCGCTGAAAATAAGTTGGCAGGGGTTCAGTGTTTTGGGTCATGCATGGGTCCCTGCAGGTTTTGTGTTTCTTGCTGTTGTGCAACTTCAAATTTTAAGATTAAACTTTGTTGACCTGGTAACAACTTCAGTGTTGCCTACAATGAAAGGTTGTGGTCAAAAGTACTTTTTCTCTTTCCTTGGCTCAGTCAGTGGCATCAGTGGGAACCTCTGATTGTCTTTTTCTCCTAACCAGCCTCTTTCTCTCTCCTCATTTTACTATTTAAAATATTTATCTATACACCGCTTTATTTTTGGAACACGGTAACAGTTAAATGGATTGTACACTGCTACATATGCACTGTGCACCGCTACATACGTGGGCATCATACGTTGTTCTTAGTGAACCATGTGCCGGCGTGGGAAAACACACAAACAACTTTTACTAGAGATTTGAAAAATAAAGGATATCTACCCCGTGCCCCTCTCCAAAGCCTGACCACAGTCTGGCCTCACCTGTCATGGAAGTTCTCTTCAATCTGTTCTTGGATCAGTGCAGCATGGTGCCTGCCTGCTTCATAACATCTGTTATCATTGTCCCCCAAAATGCAGAAGAATACGAGCCTGTATGACTTCTGTTGTCATGAAGTGCTTTGAGAAAATCATTTTGCAAATCTTAAAAATGTTACTGACTCTCTCCAAGACACTCTGGATTTCACATACAGAGCAAATAATGATGACATAACGATGAAATGCTTTGGACATATTTACCCGATAACAAAACTGCTTCTTCACTCACACCAGGGATTTTACATCCAACGGTCAACGTGTCAAATCTTAAGTTTCTGGATGACACTACTATTTTCTGAGACAACTAAGGAAATTTAAACTGAGGAAGGACTACTGTACATGCCACCTCCACAGCTTCTTCCTTAATAATTCTGGAATAACTCTAATAAACCCGTTGTACAGCCACCCCCCCCCACACACACACACACCACAAATGAACACTCACACACTTTCCAATAGACAACTTGCACCCCAATACACAGACTGACAAATGGCAGTGTAACCCATCACAAATCTTTTATCTCCTCCATTCCCTAAAATGATGATGTTGCACTGTGCATTAATCAGTCCCTCCCAGGATTTTGCGATGCCGCAATTGTGCCATTTCACATGAATGATTTTCTCCAGAATGTTTACATTCATTTACTGCCCTGCCATGCTGTTGAATATTTCTGTATGATATGTCTTATTATTATTATTATTATTATTTTTAAATGTAATCTAATTCAGTTGACAAAGATTTAAAAAAAAATAATAATTTGGTCAGTTAGATGTTGCTGTCTCCACTCAGTGGTTGTACACACAGTGTAGGGCTAATGGAGTCTACCCGCCTCTGTTTAAGTGTTTCCATATTGCCAGATTGCCTTTAGGTCATACATTTTACATTTGACCTTTCTGCCTTGCCAATTCACGTACTATTTAATGCTGGGACATCTTAATGTTTCTTGGCACTGGAACACAGATAGAATAAAATGGCTCCATTCTTTTTTGTGAGCACGCTGCCAAAATATCAGTGTGTTTATGAATTTCAATGTGCAGGCCCGATCTTGATGATTTATTGACTTTTCTATGCTTCCAGCGGCATTGTTTATAGAGTCCTTTGAGGATTTCTCACATACATATGTTTCAGTATACGGATGTGGAGCTATTGATGCGTTAAACCAGAAGAAAAGGCGAGCTTTCCAATGAGTCTGAGTGATGCACAGGTGATAATTAGTAGAAAACAGAAAACATATTTTTTAAATGTTTTACTTTTGGAACTGGTAGCTGCTATGGTAAACTTTCATTTGAATGTTTGCCGCAGGACAGCTGCTGGTGGGCCACTCAGGATTGAAACCTAATGGTAGGCATTAAAGGGAAATTAAGGGGCCCACATGGCCTCTAACTGACTTGATCTCCTAGCTAGCCAGCGACTTTGGTCTTTACTCAGAAGAAATTTCAAAGTTGAGGACATCAGAGCATAAGCAGCAGAGATTCGTAACTGGGAACAGAATTAACTGGAGCCACACTGCTCCCACAGCAGCTTGTTGTTTCTCTCTTTATGTTTCACTGGGCCAGAGTTTATTTGATGAATTGACACATTGAAAACAGTTTCTTTGCAAGAAGCAGATGGTGCTGAGCTGAAGCTTTAAACACAAAAGGCCCCTATGTAGAATAACTGCAGCTGCCACGGGAGCTAACTGTTTAACTGAAGCCCAAAGATGTGATAACACTTAATCTGAAATACATTTATCCTACAAACAGAGTGAAAACTGACTGATATATTGTGATGAGAATAACCATGCTTAATGCTAATGCCGTTCCTCTTCATACATGGAACCTTTATGCTCTGTACACTGTCAGATTATCTGATTTGAAGGAAAGGCTTTTCAGATGATGAAGGGTTAACACCTGTCTTGTTCACTTGTCAGTGTAAGAGTACACTGGTTTATGACCTGTTGCTGACATCCTTTGCTGTATTCACTGAAGAATCTTAATTAAAAGGCATGATATGACATGAGCTAGTAAAATTTGGGCATTGCTTGACAGACAAAATTTAACTGAATCCAAACGGTTTCATGGAACATGAAGGCAGCTTTGTTAAGCAAATTTGTCAAACACTACTATTCATTGTTTTACTCATGATTAATGAAATTTGAAGCAAAAAATGTTTAATAAAGAACCTGTCTTTGTACCAATCATTATTTGGTACAAAGACATGATTATTTCCTTTTTTGTGGCCCAAAGAAAACTGAAGTTAAATTTGTTGATTGTTCTATCATTTGGTCAATGTAATCAGCCTAAATGCAGTTTACTTTGGAATGAAGATTCAGTTATATATTTTACAAAAAAATACTACAATTACTGAATCTAGGTTGTGTGCTTTAATTTGATGTTCCTATTAGCTTCTTTCATTTTCTTGTGTAACATAAGTTAGTAAGTTAGAGTTTTTGAAATTAGTTCCATAAAAGTGATATCTAAATGGATCCAATTATTTTCATTAAATAATGATTCAAGTAATGATGGCCACGCCTGTTCTGCAGCCTGTTTCAATACTCTTGTGCTTTGTGAATGTCTCTGTGCCAACTGACTTTACCAAAAACTGAGTCACTGCTAACAGCTCATCTTGAAATACAAGAATAAACCACATCTTATTAAAAGGGTGTGCATAGGAGTCGGTCAAAAGAGCACAGTAGCAGTTTCTTCTTATGGTCTTGGTATACACGTACCCAACCTTGCTTTAACATGTATAGGTGGAGCAACCGTTCTCCTAAGCGGCTTAGTCATACTGTGGGAAGTGATGCCCTGGAAATGAACTGATATCCTCAGTGCTGTGAAGTTCCATGAACAAAACTTTAAGAAGTGCTGTTGCTGTTTTAAGAATAAGTGTGAAGAGGCTCTGCCTAAAGTTGCTGATGTATATGCACAGTGCATTGAGTATTATCTCTTGCTAATAGGCTGACAATAAAACAGGACTGTCACAGCTTCATCGGGAATTGATGTGTGATTTGTTGTCAAAATCTGAACCTCAGCCTAATATTCGAGTAATTATCAAAAATAATTATCTAACTTTAAAATTGCGAGGTCACGTAAAACGTTTTGCATGGCCCAGGTAGGAAGTCATTTTGGGAATTACTGTATGCATATGAACATCAAGATCATTTGTGTGTCTTCCTAAACTACTACAAATCCTTGTTGAAAAATAAATCTGTTGTGATGTTGTGATGTGACAATGCTATGGTTAAAGCCCATGTTGCAGGTTAACCACCATTGTTGATTATTGGGTACAAAAAGCACTCAAGATATGTATATCATTTTTAAAAATGTCTCCAAATAGTGTTAAAAGTTAATTTTTGGTCATTTTTGGTGTTTGCGGGTTTATGAAGTGAATTCAGCGATGACGTCACGTAGGGGAGCGAAGTCTCAGCCTAGCACTAGAACTACGGTGACTGACTGGGAGGAGGAAGAGGAGGAAAGGCCAGCAGCCAAATAATTACGAACCTACCAGACGTGCGAGGGCAAATGAGGAATTGTCAAGATTGTGGGGAAGTCTCCTTCATTTATCTCCTTTATTTTAGCAACGCAGCAGTACATACAATGACTTTACTTTTTACTGTCAGTGAATAGCACCGAGTGAACGTCAACATTTTCTTTTGATCTAGTGACAGGGATCATGTTGTTAGTTCAGATAAACACTGGTACACTTATCTAGATATAGTAATAGAAAGCATCCCCGAGTGTTATTTCTAAGTGTTTACCTCTTCCTCCGGTGAAAACGTGTGGCTGTTTGGCCGGTGCTTGTGTGTGTGGCGGCGAAGCTGCAGTGGAGAGCGGGTGCTGTAGGCGAGTGAGCCTCCGGTCGGGAAGCTCGCCCCGCGATCAGCTGATCTGAAGATGCCTAAATCCGTTTGTGACATTTCAGACAGGATCATGGTCCTCCCCAACCAGCACGCACCAGTATTGTAATTGTTTATGTTTCAAACATCACTGCAGGTTGATTGTGGGCGACAACGCGGCCGTGTTAGCTTACCGAAACTCTACTGCCGAAGTTGCTGGATGGCTACGCAACGTTAGCTATATCCGCTAGCATCCGTACTGGCTAACTATAGCCAGTTAGCTTTGTGTGAAACGTAACAACCCCCATCTTGTAGGAGCGAAGCTTACTATTTCATTCAATACAATTATGGTACAAAAGGTGCACTAATGCCACATGTATGATGTTGACAACATGGATGCATATATAGGCAACACCAAAGGCAGTCGTAATATTTACCTAGCAGGCTAGGCTAACGCTGTTGTGCTAACGTCCGGTGGCGTATCGTTAGCTAGCAGTCTAAACTTGTGAAAAGCCAAACAACATCCCCGTCTAAGCTGTGTTTCACTTTCCCTCCAATATTATTATAAATATAACAAAGTCACATGGACTTGATCGAGACCATAGACTGTTAATATTAAAAGACCAGAAGCCACATTAGGCCAGACCAGTGGTAAATACAACGCAGACTGCTCTGTTTGCTCCCCAACGTGACGTCATGCAATGCATTGTGGGGAAAAAGGAAACACTGTAAAATTGTGCCTATGTTTTGTATTATATTTAGTTTTGCGATATCTAACACCATCAAATACAATGGATAACAGTTCAAATATTTACTACCAACAAGCAAATTGCACAAATTCATTGCAAAATTAAACCTGCAACATGGGCTTTAAGGTTTGGTTAGGTTTAGCAAAAGATTGTCGTTTGGGTTAAAATGACTCAGACATTCAGGTTATGGGGAGCTTTAATGTCATGGTTGCAATAATAAACACGTGGTTAGGGGATGATTGTGGACATGCTTTAAAAAAAAAACTCGCAAACTTGACTCGCAGATCGGAGTTGAGTCCAATATTGATTTTTGGGTCTGGACTGTTGAAAAATTGAAGGAGCCAATCTATATGTCTTATTCAGACCACCAGGAAGTAGGGCGGGCTTTAAAGCCATTTTGAAATAGTTGCCAAATGGTTGAATTACAACTTCCGGGTCTGTCATGTAATGCATAAATCCACTGAGGCCCACTAGAGGGCTTTGTCATTTTGAAATAAACATGTTGTATGCAGTTTTGGGGCACTTGCTATTACAACTAATGCTGCCGTTTTTCTTAGGAGAAAAGTCTCTTTTTGACTGGTAATCACAGAATATGTGACACTCGCAGCCACATATTGCTTTGATGGCTTTTGGAGGCACTAACGCCCTTTAGATCTGTGGTTCCCAACCACTAGGCAATGGCCTGGAAACACAGGGATTGCATGACAGTAGTTTTGTGTTCTGTAATGTGAAGTCATTTTAAAAGTTATCAAAGTAAATGAAAGGATGTAAACACAGTCACTATGAAGAAAATAATTACAGCATTATTCCGATCATGTGCAATGTACACAAGGTGCTATCGATGGGCAAAATGGCGGGACTCCCGTTAACTCGTAACTAAATCCAACTTTATTGTTTCAATTAGGCAGCTAACATGAATAAAAAACAAAAGTCACCTGAGAGTTTTTCAGAAGGTAGGGGAAATGAAACATGGTGTGTAATAACATTCAAACATCTAACCTCCTTATAGCCTAACCCTATTTTAGTCATGAAAACACCCTCCTACCCCACTCCTTGTCAATATAACATTGTCAATATAAAAATAGTCTGGATCAATGGAGGTTCCAGGATAGTTGCATGCCTGATAGTTACATGGCTGTCTCTCACTTTCCACTTTCCATGTGCAACAAGGCAGGCCTACTTGGTTTGGCTCTGTTTTTTCCTAAATATGGAATGTATGTGTGGTGTAGCCAGAACTTACTCAACGCTGTGGCGATATGTCGGGCAATGCAAAACGAATATAAAACTGATCCAAGATGCAAGAAAGTTCGAGGATCCCAGTTTTAAATGTCTACTACAGTAATGCTGTCACTTTGTAACTGGGAAAGAATATCACATTTTTAATATGATGATAAACACTAAAGTTGGTTATGTAAACCTATAATTTAGTATCAAACAACATGTAAGTGGTTTTGAACCCATTTGACACCACAAGCATTTCAGTAAATCTGATTCTCCTCAACTGGAGCATGACACTTTCTTTTTGGCATTTCCGTAATTAGCTAAACAACTTCAAACATTCCCACAAAAGCTAAATTTCAGTTGGTCATGTGCACCAGGAAGTAACGCAGACAAGGAATGAAGGAATGAGAAGGATACTCTTACAGGACGATACAGCAACAAGATGTTTCGGGGGGGAGGAAAAGACCCGCATGGTGTTCACTCATCACTAAATGAGCCAATCAGACAAACACAGACAACGCGTTTGATTACAAATTTGTATTTTGTGATGAATGAGCTCCAAAGACAAGCCCTGAGGCTTTATTTGAAATGAAACAGAAAAAATTACCCTAGTACATATATCCCCCCACCCTGGCAACCATCAGTAGTATTCTGTGGGTTGGGCTCAGTCATGACGAATACAGAGCAACAGAGAAAGACAAGGAAAGAGCGCAAAAGGCAGCAATGGGATCCCTTCTCTTCATTTGAGAGGAGTGACATTTGGAACAAAGAGGCCAGTTATGTGGGCAGTTCTGACTGGGACCGGCAGACTGACAGAGGCCAAATACTCCCAGCCCGCCACATCAACCTCCCACGTAGGGTGGAGTCACTCCGGGATGACTAATTCTCACTCACTCACGCACGCACGCACACACGCACGCACACGCACGCACGCACACACAAAACAAACACACACACACACACACAAAGTATATACTGTTCATACTCAAAACTTCCTTAAAAACATCTGGTCTGTCAGCAAATGATGTTCAACTGTGCAAATCTGCAAGGAAATGTTTAATGGAACTACATTTCTTGCTCTCACACATTTCTCCCAGCACTCAGGTTTTTTTCTGCAGCACAGGTGAAAGTGTTCCTGGTAGGGTTGCCTGTCTGGTTGTCTTTCTCTTGTCACTGATACTAAGTGCATAGGTAGCCTTTGTTTTCACCTGCTATCTAGGCAACCTGCCAGACCAAATAAGACTTTTTTTATAGTTTGTGAGCTTGCACCTTATAAGTCTCCTTGAAAAGGCTTTGTCAATATTTCAGCATCCATTTAATCACGGTGAATTATGCCATTATGCCAGCCATACTAATAAACACTATTTACTGTAGTTTGTGAGGCTTTGGTTTCACTGATGGCCAGTTGAAGTACCAATGGCAGCTTTTGCATCTTTTTCTGGAACATTTCTTTGTTGTGTCACAAGCTCTGTTAAGAGGGGAAATTATGAGATTTGGCACATGTGTTGCTGACGCTCTCGCTGGGCTGTTAATGTTAATTTGATAAGTTCTATAGAGCTGGATGTACCCTAGCAACATAATATTTGGCCATAAATAGAAACTAATGGACAAACATTGCCCAGCTTGGCTACCTTCCAATCACCACCTTTGGTTTCAATGTCAATTTTTATGAATGATTACTTCTCAAACGCTGCCTGTATGAACTTTGCAATAATTGTGATATTAACATAAGCCAGAGGAAACTCACTGGAACAGGAAATATTAAACAGGTGAGGAAAGGAGTTGTTTGTTTTCACACCTTAGCTACAAAGTCATCAATGTTGAGTCTTCCTTGTTTGGTTAAGTACATAGGAATATTCAATGCTGAACTTCACTGAGACTTTAAGTTTAGTTTTTGCAACATTATATTAGTAGGAGGACATCAAATTACACACAACTAAAAAGAGTCAAGTATAACATACTTATAACCTCCACTAAGAAGGTTATGGTTTTGGCTCGGTTTGTCTGTTTGTTTGTCGGTTGGTTTGTTTGTCTGTCAGCAGGATTAAGGGAAAACTACTGGCCAGATTTTCATGTAACTTGGTGGAAGGGTGTAGCATGGACCAAGAAAGAACCCATTACATTTTGGAGCGGAAATTTTTAATAAATAATGTTTTTTCAGATTCGTTTTCACTTTTGTTAACATTGCAAGAAAGGGCATGTGTGCTACATCCTTGTAGAACCCCTTTGGATGAAAGCAGCCACCAAAGGGCCTTTTGTTATGTTAGAATAAAGTGAGATCAAATAAACGGCAGGGGCAGAAGAATTGCTCTGGGATCGCATGTGTTTGGTTAAGGCCAAACAGATGTAGGCATACTGTATGATTACTGCATTATAGCATGGATTGTATACCCACTCAGACAGGAAAGAGATGACAGCTGTTAGCCATCAGAGTGGAGGCGCAGGCAGCCCCAAAACTATAGACCGCTCCCGTGCCTACAAACACATTAACATATGCACATGTTCGCAAATGTATACATCGTGCAGCCAAATGTGCAGTCACAGAGGAGCGTGTGGAGGCACAAACACACACACTAACTAATCCCTTTCATCTCGTTATTCCGATGTTTAACGTCAGGGCCCACCGTACGCCTACCGCCATCTTATAAAGTACAGAGCGTCTGCCAAATAACATAAACATCCTGAAATGACAGCTACTCTGCGTCATCATTTTCTTTTCATAACAAAAGTATTGCCTGGTTATTTCAGGGCTTTGGGTGACCCAGAAACCAGAAGTTTCCTCACAACACCTCTCTTGTTATTTAAGGAAAACTTCAGTGTTTCCATTTCTGCTCTGTCTCTCTCTCTTGTTCTCTCTCTCTCTCTCTCTCTCTCTCTTTTACTGGGTGTGGTTTTTAAGAGGCAAACTTGTGTGAATGATGTAGACTCTCTTTAGTCATATCTTTGACTCAATCCACACCCTTCCACTTAAAGAGGAGTTTGGAGGAGGTGGAGCAAAGCAACGCTCGAAGCACAGTTTGAGCTTGGACTTGAGCTTGGAGGCTTTTGCGGGCAGCATGTTCATACCCTGCAACCGGTGTTGTCTTTGAGCTGTACTCTGTGAAGTTTGGATCTCTTCAGTTTGAGAGTGTAGAGGCATCAGGTTTTTCTTTAAGTGTCTCTACTTAAAGTTTGAGAGCAATTTCTGCTTCAGTAAAGTTTCAGAGGTGAGTGAAGTGTGCATGTGGTGGCTGTTGTGAACGTAAAAATGAAGGAGTTGAGGGAGAATCATGTGTTTTGGAGAGGTCTGCTAGTTTAACATTATATACATGCTTTTATAGTGTTAACTGTGTAATTGCATTACTGTCACTTCATATTTTCATATGAATTAGAGACAAAATCATATATATATATATATATATATATATATATATATATATATATATATATATATATATATATATATTTGTCTCTTATACTCAGACTTGTCAAAATGATTTGTGTCTGAGGTGATTTATTGTCTTATTGTTTTTTTTTGTTGGTTGCTTATTTCACCAGTAAACACATGTGTGTGACAATCTGTGAGAGATCAGGACCTGATTTTGCACTACATGATAGAAATTAACGCTTTAATAAACAGAGAAAATTTACAAAACCAGTGGTCACAAATTTTGAAAACTGTAAATATAATATTTCATACTGCTTGGTTGTTCTGTAGTTTCTGTACTGATATCAACTGGGAACTAGCAATGCATACAAGAAAGCAAATGAGCGAGGTCCATTTTAATGTTGTCTGTGACTAGATGAGTAAATATTAAGATCCATGGTCAGATCCATGGTGTATGTGGCGGGATTTAGAGTGTTCTTTCTTCTCTTTAAGACTGCTAAATGTCTTTATTGTAATGTTCATATATACAGCTCTTACATTCAAACTCATAATATATTTTTGGCCCTGTTACTGTACTTAGTTTTTACCATAAGAGAGTTTCAATTGGCGTGTAATTGGCTTCTCCAATCATCATTTATTTACTATCAGCAGATTCTGATAGTAAAATTAAGTTGTTTGTTGACGAGTAAAGCTGAGGATGGCCAAATCCTTAATAAAAAATGTAAAATAACTGCACTTATACAGCACATTTCTATGCAAAATTATATATTCAAGACCAATTTTTAAAGATTTACTTCCTCAGTGGGAAGAAATAGGCTTTCCACAGCAACAAGTCCTTTTAGACAGGAGGATTTTATTTCATTTGTTTAGATTGTTTTGTTGTTGTCATTTTAGGTCTATTTGCATAGAATTTTTTATTTCATTTTAGAAAAAGTCCTTTAACTGGAGTGACATGATTTTTCAAAGGTAAATTGGGTACTGACAAACCATGTGGCTTCTCCTCTCTCACTTTCTCTGTTGTCCTTTCTCACTCTGTCTTCCTTCCTCTCTCCATACGTTAAAAGTTGGCACAGACGGAGGAAGTAGCCAGTCTTTTCCACCTGACATCACTTAGTCATTACACACATGTACATACATACACAATGGACTAACCCAATTCACTGCTGCCCAGTTGGCTTTACTAGTCAATCTGGGCTTCCTCAGTAAGCCGTAAAAATCAAACTGATACTGTCCAGAAAACCAGAGCAAAACACACCAAACTCTGAGTAGAAAAACACACCTACCTCAGTAGTACCCTAGTAGGAGCAGAAGCTTGCCACCATGACAATTACTGTTGACATAAAAATATGTTGTAATGTGACCTTTTTCTTCCACATAAATGTTGATTTTTAAAAGAAAAAAAATAATTTTTATGCCGGCTGTGATACAGTGGGGAATGTCTGCTGCCATCATGTCACGGACAGTGTAGTGAATCCCAACTGATTTAATTGACAAAACTAAAATTTCAGATTCCTGTAATAATACACTTTTTTACAATTTTATTTTATGTTTTTATTTGCATTTTTCTCTATGACACACAAAATAGAAGAAAAAAAATATTCTGGCATTTTCTTTGCAGCATGTTCTGTACGACTGCTTTACATCAGCATCGGATCTAATAAAACCTTACACACCAGTGGCAGTGTTCTGAGACAGTGTCCAGGCCTTGCTGATTGAATTTTATTGAGGCTGATATTTAATGCGCAGAGTGAATCACGGGAATAAATGCTCCCAAATCAAATATGTCATGAGGCTCTTTTATGGATTATAAGTGTTTATAAACACCAGCTCAAAAAAATTTAGAAAATCGTGTGATGTTCAGATGACAATCCAACAAGAATTCACACGAATGGAAATAGGGAAGAAATCCAGATAATTTAGCATGTAATTTATATACTGTAAGTGCAACTCACAATATATTCTCATTAATAGCTTTCTTTAAATCTGTCATATCCTATTAAATCTAATATTTATAATTTGTAATTTGTCACCACAAAAACTAATTAAAGTCCCAATTTTAACAATTTTCTATAGTTACAAGTAAAACTGCGTCATGAATTCAGGGAAAATAGAAGCGCATTTACACCAGCAAGGTGCATTGAGGACAAGTCAAGAAAAGGAAGAAATGGAGAGCGAGAAGGAAGACAGAGTGACACAGAATGGAAGAAGAGACAGAGAGGCGAGCTGAGAGAAAGAAAGCAGAAAGTCAAAGATCCAAGGTGGAAAGCAAGGAAAAGCAAGGGGGGCGGGACGGAGGAAAACAAAGATGAAAGGCTTAGTTTAGGCGGCAGGGGAGTGTTGGACGAGTGTGAGAGGATTTGTTCTCCTCAGTCTTGTTTACAGGAAGTTCTTTTTAAAGTTCCACAGATGGCTGCATTCACAGAAAGGGGTTTTATTGCATTTTTCCAAACCACATAAACTCCCTATACCTTCATTTATGTGTGGGAAAGTATGATTACTGCTGCTGCTTGGCTCAAGGTTGGTTTCATCTTGAGTTTTCATCAAAGTGAATCGCACAGAATGGCTACAGTCATCACCTGTGTGTGTGTGTAAGAAAATAATTCAGCATATATATATGATGTTGGCCTTATTGTGAAGCCTATATACAACATGTCATTATTTCTTAATATTAAGTCATTTAATTACATAAATAAAAACAATTAGGCCTAATTGATTGTTGTTTAAGTCCTTCAACAAGGAAACTTAAGCTACCAAATATTTGCTGGTTAAAGTCTCTCAAACATGAGAATTTACTGCTCTTCTTTGCTTTGTATCACTGTTGCTAAAATATTTTTAGCTTTTATTTTAAAAAGTTAACGCAATAATGAAAATAATGGTTTGTTGTACCCTCAATTTGCATGTAATATAAGTTGTAATACAGTATATTTGTAGGAGGTCTGAAACCAGCCCTGCTGTTTAGTATTTGTGGACATCCCCTTTTGTTGATGTATAGGGCTTCATAGATAAAGGGTTGGTTTGGTTCCAAGCACCCAAAACATTAATTTGGTCTTCCAGTCCAGGCCTGCTCCCACACTGAGTCCAAAAAGAGCCCTACCTTCCCCTAGTACCATGTTGAGAGGTAAATAAAGTTTAAGGGCTCCTTAAAGGCTGTTTTGCCTCCAGATTGTTTGGTATGTACGAGATTTAGTGGGCAAGGAGTTTCTGCAGAAGTGATTTGGCTGCAGTTGGAAAACCTCAACCAAAGTATTTTTGTTGATTTATTTCACAGGCAAATGTAAACCATCCGGTGGTTTGTTATGAGGCTTATTTTCAGGCCTTTTTATTTAGTTTTACACATATGTTGACAATCGAGGCTTTCTCTTGTAAAAGATATCCGGTGTAGGTTATGTTTGGGCATTTAGTGGCTGAAAATCTTCAAACAATTGCCAGTGGACAACATGCATTTAATTATAAAATCATTCCATTTGGAGCCTAAACATCAGGAATGTTAAGAAGTGTTTCCTAACTTTTAACTAATAATGGACATGGACATAATGCAGATGGAAGACTTTTTCCTAAAAAAAAAAAAAAGATCAAATAACATTTTTGAGCAGTTTGTTCTTCTGAAATACTAGTAATCGCCACAACGTAATTGTTTTGTCAGTCTGTCAGATGCATGGTTCATATTGGGTAAAAATGTATTACTGTAAAATTACATTTAAATTACTACATAATATAATTAATAGCTTTAAACTTGTGAAAAAAGAGGACATACAGCATTATTCATTGGGATGACTTATACTAACTATGCAGTTGCCAAGGGGTACGTGGAAAGATTGTAAAGTAGCTCAGCGAATTTAAATAAATAGATGTAATAATTAGTGCTGTAATCGCGATTAATCACATTAATATCATAGTTAACTCGCAATTAATGACACATTTTTAACTATTCTAAATGTCTCTTGATTTCTTTTTGTCCCATTATTTTTTCTCATTTTAGTGCTCTTATCAACAAGCAAAAGTGGATTGCTTGCTTTGTGCAATTTTTTAAAATTAAAAACAACATTGGCATATAGCCTACTGTAGTGTTCAATTGTAAAAAAAAAAAAAAGTAACATTCTCAGTTGGAGCAGTCTCTCACACTTGGACAATAATCTCTTACACAGTGTAACACTGTCCATCAATAAAAGGGTGAAATGCGGAGAATTAGCATCAGCTGTGTGCTTGGCCATCAAGTGGTATTTCAGACTGGACGTGCTGGACATTATGCTTGTATATTGAAAACCAGTTGAAACAGTGGATAAAACGTTGAAGCTGTAACAAGTAGATCACGGTGGGTGGGGTCAGTGAAGGGTTCATCTGGCAGGGCTGTGACAGACAAAAAGGTTGGGAACCAATGGCCTACAGGATGTAGAAGTCAGGGTTGGTGTCTTTGGCTGATATGCACACTTTCTTCTTTATTTTACTAACAAGTCATGGATAGTCCTTCTGAGTAATGCATGCTGACTTAGGAGTGGTTTTGGAAATGATGTGGAAAAGTAGCTCCAGGTAATCTAAAGTTAAACCTCTCTGTCTCGGAAGCTCCTCTGTTTAGTGCTGTTACAAGTTCTCACTGTCTGCTATTACGTCATGTCGCCTCACTTTGACTTCCCTCTATTCTCTCTTTCTGCCTACTCTCCCCCCTCTTCCTGCCTATCAGTCTGTCCCTTCTTTACGCATGGGGCACAAAGCCATTTCTAGCTCAGGGAACCCTCCCGTAGGTCCACAAAAATGCAGTGTGTGCTTTGTCCACACAGACATGGACACAGTGGTGCCACCACATGAGTCACCAGCTCTGGAGTGAAGATTATGACGTTAACAAGAGATAGATTTACAAAGTCCCAATTCTTTTAACATTATTAGCAAAGTGGCAAAACTGATCCAAGCATCCAGCTGTTTTGTCATTCCGCGGGTTTTTTTTACCTCAGGTTAATGAACGCCACAGGTCAAACTAGGATAAGCCAACTATGTGCAAGCCCCAGACAGACCCTGACCAATCATGTGTGCCCTTGGCCTGGTCCCAAGAAAAGCGTCTAGCCAAAATACAGCGCAGCTGAGGCTGTTAAAAATCACGGGGTAATCACAAGAAAAGGGCCCTGGCCGTTGGCTCTCCAGAGAGTGAAAATGTAAGCTGAGGAGGAGGGGAGATTGTCTGAGCTCCCATACATGAGGCCAATTTGTGTGTTGAGTGTCTAGGTAATGCATTCCCAGGTTGAGGTGGAAACTGCTAATGATTGAGTGCCTTTAAAATCAAGCCCATTGTAGCACTCTGTTAAAAAAAAAAACATTTTTACCTGATGAAACTATGGCAAGAGAAAGCAATTTCTGCAAACTTTATAACTGTCACTTGAAAAAACATGCCAGCACTTGCGGATATAGGGATACAGTTATTAGTTTCTGCTGAGATAGCCCAGCAGACTTCCTTCAGGCATTGTTGCAACCACCTTGTTTTTGAGGCTCTTAATTGAAAAAACCCTTTTGGGATTAGAGTGGATATTCTTTCTCCATAGCTTGTCTCAGAAGAACACTTATAACCAGTGGTGGAATGTAACTAAATAAATTTGCTCAAGTACTGTTCTTAAATACAAATTTGAGGTACTTGTACTTGAGTCTTTTCATGCCACTTTACACTTCTACGCCACTACATTTTTAGAGATAAATATTGTACTTTCTGCTCCACTACATTAATCTGACTGCTTTAGTTATAAGTTACAAATAAAACCTTTTGCACACAAAATACATACAGTTTATAAAATATGTTTTATTATAAATTAAACCACCCAACAATGTAACAAGTACATGTGAAACGATCAGCCAATTTAACACTGAGTTGATTGACAGAACTGTTATGATTGATTCCAGTTTCTAAAATGTGAAGATTTTTCTGCATTGAATACTTTTGCTTTTAATACTTTAAGAATAGTTTCCTGATAATACTTTACATACTTTTACTTAAGTAACATTTTCAATGCAGGATATTTACTTATAACAGAGTATTTTTACCGTGTGGTATTAGTACTTTTACTTAAGTAAAGAATCTTAATCCTTACTGCTTGTAACTGTCATGAGATGCGTCCGTTCAAGCTCTAAAGGCTGATAGGTGATTCATTAACTGAGCAGAGAACTCATTACAATTACGATAAACAAATAATATGTCATGAGGTGAACGTTAAACATATGTAAGAATCTAATTTAGGTTTGTTAGTCTCTATCTTCTACATTTTGTCATGTGTTAGGATGGACAATATTTGTCCCTTCAGTCTTACTTGTAACGTGAAGAAGAAAGCATGGAAAATGAGAGAGAACAGAAAAGAGAAAAAGAGGGTGCAGGGCCTAAGTCATGTAAGTTTTTGAGTAGCACAGCAGCCTGGAGCTTGGCCAGGCCAAGTGTTGCTCATTTAGCTGTCAAACAGCCATAGCACGGAGGCAGCCACAGACGAGGAGTGAAAAAGCTTAATGGTTGAAACATAAGACTTTATTTTAATGTCGTCATGCGAGTGTGTTTTTTGGAGCCATGTAGTCAACTTGGATTTTTTGTTAATTCTGGCTTTAATTGTCTCGCTTTTTGTTGGTGCCTCAAAAAAATCCTACAGATGGACGTATAGGCTCAGTAAGCCCCTGTGTGCAGGTTAGTCACACTTGCCAGCACTAATGCAGTACCACTGTACTGCATAAGTGCACATCACTATCTAAAAATACCACTCTTGGCAGTCAAATTGAGAGTGAGAGGTAGATGGAAAAGTAGATGCAGGCAGGCAGACAGCATCAATCTATTGAGTTACCGTGATTGGCTGTCAAAGTTGAGCCTCGAAACAGACTAGCTTGGGGCTATTAATGTCAGCCAGCTGTGAATCCATAAAAACGTGAAAACTACTGCAGCACTGAAACCAAGAGAGACAGACATTGATTGCAGGATGCCCATCACTTGTTTCCACAAAAGTAAGCAATTAAACTTGCGTTAACAGATTTTGGGTGGCATCTGAAACGAGTTATAAAAACAATGTTGACATATTATCTCACCCTTAAATTATTATAGTGAACCTGTTCAAAAACAGTTGCAATTTCCAATATTCACTCTCCTTTAACTGTTTTAATCCTAGTTTCTTATTATGTTTAGGGGTGTTGGACCACCTGGTTGCCATTATTCAGCTGTTTGGCTTAAAATGTTTTTTATTTGTGTGTGTGTGTGTGTGTGTGTGTGTGTGTGTGTGTGTGTGCCTGTGCCGAGACTTTAGCAGATTCTTCCCAAAGATCACTTCCCTACAGTACCACCCACCTCGCTCTGTACATACAGTAGATTAAAGCAAACTCTCTCTGTGATTAAGCGAATCTGCATTAGCAATTCCAAATGTTATGTCCGGCAGCAGAAACATATGAGAATATAACTTAGAATATCAGTGTCAGAGGGAGAGGACGGCTGCTGTTTATTCTGGATTGGCATATTTTTCATCAAACACTGTGTTGAGATAAATATTTGCAGAAGCAAGCCACGTGGACCCCTTGAGTCCTTTTTCTGGGACGCAAAATGAGGCAACAGGTTGAGTAGTCTAACCATATTTTCTTCCCTTTTTGTGTCATACCAAAAAAATGAGGCTGTGGTTGTCATTGTCACTGTCAATGACAACAGTTGGTTTCAAAACCTGTTAAACAGACAAAGAACTCCTTTCTTACATAAATAGCTGAAAGTTATACTGAGTAATGGATGCCCTTTTGCCTATTTGACGTCGCTGCTGCATAACTCCATAAGCTCTTCTATACTTCCCTCTTTATCTGTTTTTCCTTTTGTTCTTAACAGCTTTGTGACTGGAAGCTTGTGGTGCCAAATTCAGGGACACCATACATTGCTTTATTCTGCACCATATGAAAAAAGTGGGGAAATCCTAGACCTAAAGTACCTCTGATAAAAGAGGAGACTCAAAGACTTTATAAAAACAGTGGTTAAGGATATATGTTATACAATCTGCTAAATGTCTAATAGTCAGGGGTTCCCAACCTGGAGTTCCCGCAAGGGGTCGCAAGACAAATCTTAGGGGTCAATAGAGGATTAACAAGATATAAAAGCGATAAAAAAAAAAATTCAAAAGAATTCTACTGTACATTAAACTGTTTAATTTCTTCAGGCTTTCCTCAATTTCTTTTTTGTCTTGTTATCTATTCATTTTACTTTGAAAAAAATAGTTTAAATTAAAAAAAAGAAAAACTTTGGTTGAACTCATCAGAAGAGAGACTGCTTCATTTTAAAAAGGGATCACAATGAACGTCAATGAATGAACGTCAACAGTAACAGGATATAATGTTAGTGTCCTTTCTCTGTCCTTGCTCACTGAGAGTTTTGGATCAGAATAAAATCAGTTTTAGCCTAATTTTACTTCTGTGAATCCTGTTTAATCCTAACCCTGCTTTACAGATAATACACATAGATTATGATTGTCGTCAGTGGGCTTATTTGCTAACAATAGCTACCGTTATCTCAAAACAATCTTGTAAAAAGACGGTACCCTAGGTTACCGTTACCTGAAACAAGTGATTTAATGTCATCGCTCATTTTACACACAGTTTAGCAACTAAACAAAATGCTTAGGGAACATTACTACGTTTTTTTTGTTGTTTTTTTTGTTTTGAGCGGTATGCAACCCACTAACCTGGATAAAGTTGTAAACTATAACGTTAAGACAGCGTGTCAGGGATATACAATGTCTCCTGCAGCGGGGAGTCAAAGGGACCGCAGCGTTGCTAACGTTAGCTTATTATCTCATCTGGGATCTGATAAACAGTAAATTCATCAAATTCTGTGTCAATAACGCTATTTTACAATATACTGTAGCCGTCACATTTCACGTGACCTACGTGAGTGCGGTTTTCATATTGAGGCTTTTGTCGCTGTTTGTCACTCAAGCCTTGTGTGGTTGTTTATTTGGTTGCTATGACTTTGCGAGTGATGACGTCCTGTCACTGTTCCAGTTGCTCACCCTCAAAGAGGAGAGAGAGCGGCTGATTGTTGTGACTGCTTGAGTTCAGTAGAGCAGATGCTCTGCAGAGTCGTGTAATTACGACTTCATGACTTATATATCAAGTGGAAACACTGAAGACTAAAGAAATATGAGTCTTAACTCCCTGACAACCAAACCTGTAATCAACACAGCCCTGCAACGCTCCAAAACAGATGTATGTATGAGCATGATTGATCGATCAGACACGATCTCACACGCAAACCAGCCTGCGTGCATACACTCAGTGACATGGCCTATAGATTTCAAATATTGTTTGTCCAGGTGCGTCAATGAAAGAAAGACAACTCGGCCAATTCCCCTCACAAGTATGCACAGTGTGTGTGTGTGTGTGTGTTAGAGAGACTGAGTGGGTGTATTTCCCATAATTACAAAGTGATGAGGGAGTAAATGTGCTTTTCCACACTGTGTGCTACTATATTTCTCACTCTGTCCTCACCTGCAACCTTCTTTCACCACAATATGCCTCTTTTCTTAGTCATTTTGTATTTCTATTTGTCATTCACTCACAGTCCCCTTTTCCTCCTCCTCCTCTCCGTCTTCCCAAACATACTGAATCGTTGGTTTAGCTGGAGGGATTCCTGGCAGAGTGATTTGGTTGTGATGTAATGTAAATCACATTGCCAGGGATTTCCAACCAGCTACAGCTGATACCCACACCAGTGTCCAACACCTGACGGCTGCTCGGCAACACCCACCTTTGCAGAAGTCTGACTCTTCTTCTAAATGTTTTCTGACACATCTTTTGCGACATAAATTCAGGCTTATAATCTTGCTCGTCGAGCACTCTACTTTAAATAAAGCTACCGCAAGCAGCTGGTTAGCTATAAAGACTAAGACTGGGTAAAGACTGGAAACGGGGGAAACAGCTAGCCCAGCTCTGTCCAAACATAAAACAATTCACCAACAAGCATCTCTAAATCTCACAAATGAAAACTTTATGTCTTTGTTTGTTTAATACTATCAAACAAAGAACAATTGTTTAACAAGATATAAGGTATTAATCATTGAGCTTTAGAGTTTCTGGTAGGTGGACTTTCTTACCTTTGGACAGAGCTAGCTTTCCCCATTTCCAGTTTTGCTAAGCTAAGCTAAGACAAGCCTCACAATAGCTTCATGTTTGCCATGCACAAATAAGAGCAATATCAACCTTTTCTTCCGTCTCTCAGCAAGAAAGTGAATAAGCACATTTGCCAAAATGTTCAGGGTTTGATGGAGGGGCAGGACTTAGCACGCTCCGTGAACAGTTCAGTGAAAGCCTGTGTTCACAGTGGCTAAGTTCCGCTTCTCTCAAGCCTTTTCAGCATTTAACTCGCACCGTTAGATCAGCTGGAGGAAGTCAACATGGAAGCAGAGGTTTTTAGGAATTTATGGGTAACATTTTATAACTATTGCTTACAAATGGTAAATTGACAGCTAATTAAACTTATGTTACTAGTCATTTTTACTGTTAACAAACAGTGAAATGATTATTAACAATGTTTACTTCTTATTAGTAATGCTATCATTTATATTATATTAACAGTTTATTGTTGCACACAGTTTATATATTATATATGTATTTGTTAATTATTACCAAATTATTTCTACACTATTAATATACATAATTTGGATGCTGATGATTATAACACATTGTTAATGGTAAATAAAAACGTAGTAAAACATCTATAAACATTATTTAGATGATATTATCACTGCAAAAATAATAAATTATTCTTTTACAAATCACCAAATAAAGATTTATTGGGGCCAAATTAATGTTACTTGATGCTTTATGAACCCCTTATTAATCATTACCAATTATTATAAGCATTAGTTGCAACTGTGTAGTAGCCACCGAAATATTGTGGATACTACATGGCTTATAAAAGAATGATTGACCATTGACTAGGCAACTACCTATCTAAATGTATAAACCAATTATTTTTATTACACTAAACTAATGATAAAATAAATTAAAGTAATATTTATAATTAGTAAATAGATCATTTCATTGTTAACAGTAAAAAAATAACTAAGTTAAGTTAACTATGAATTTACCATTTTGTAATTTTGATTATTATAAAGTGTCATGTGCATTAGATTAACGGTCTATGGTCATGTGCTGCAACAATCCACTATACAGAATTGTAAGCCAAGGTAAATACAGAACATATTGTTGGGTTTTGTGGTTAATCGTTACCCTCACAAATAATGAAAATGATTATATATACTATTTAATAGACATATTAGTTGTGTACATACATATATATATATATATATATATATATATATATATATATATATATATATATATATATACACACACACACTCACACACATACACACACACACACACTTTTCGTCTTTGACTATCCCTTTGGTCTTTTCTTGAAATCAGATGGAGGAAAAACAGCATAGCGAGAGAATAAGAAGAGGAGGATCCTGACAAAAGAGAAATGGGTAAGAGAAGGAGGCAGGAGGCAGGGAACGGAGGGCTTACTCATACAGGAAGGAAGTACAGGAAATGTCCCATCAGGAAAACAAGTAATTTAATTGTGATTCCTGACCTCATTTACTGTCTGGATGGCCGTGAAAGCAAAGTACTGATTGTGTGTGCATCCGTGTGTGTGTGTCTGGATGCTGTTACCCATGTATGGTATGGAAGGAAATAAATGAAATAAACTTTGGTAAATGGTGCTTGACCACACAGTGCTGCTAACATTGTTATTTTTGTTACTCTTCCCAATGAGGAATCTTAAAGCATACTTGTTAAGTTTGCATTTAATAACATTTCTGTTATCATGAATTATTTTACTTCCTTTCTGTCACCTTTTTGATCAAACTTTATTTCTTCAGTGATTTTATTACCATATTGTTATGCATGTTTAACTTGTAGTTTTAATCCTGTGCAGCACTTTCTTAATTTTAGGTTTTGGAAAGTGCCATAAAAAATAGCTATTATTATTATTACTATTATTATTGTTTTGTCTTCAAAGATAATAGAGCAACAATGATTTAGAAATACCATTGTATAGGCCTATATACTGTATTTATATACAGTACATAATCATAGCTTGATCATTTAAAAGTTGTGTATTACACTTTAGGGATATGCGTAATAAAGACATTTTTACATATCCAGACTTGGTGTGGCAGTATACCAGCTGTTTTTATCCCTTGTGGTGAATGTGAAGGTAGTGCAGGTGCCTGGGCTCAACCTCCTGTGCCTACTGAGCTGATAACAGTTTGATGTTAAACAAACACTGGCTCAGTTCAGCAGGAACCGGAGTTAGGCCCTCTAAAAACAACAATTGCAACGGATGTGATTACAATTCAAGATGATATAATTTCTATGTGCCTATGTTTGCCATAATACTGCACATCCAGAAGTTTTTTTTTTACAGTTGTGAAAAGGCCTTTAGACTTTTTCCACAAAGCCCCATTAAGGCCAATTCTCCAGAGCTGAGGAAACGCAGAACTCACATAAACGTAGCCACACATCCTCTCTGAATTTAAACCTTGCTCAGTAAAGCTTGTGATGGAGGAAATCTGCTTCTGTTGGTTTTGTGTTACTAAAAGATCACAGGAGCAGAGTTTTTCCAGTTGTACTCTCTGCTTCGGACTGCACGAAGGTTCCAGGAAGACTCCTTTGGGTGTAATTACAGTCACGTGGTGCATTTCAATAATAGTTTGACAAGCCTTCATTCAGTTTCTTCTGGCACTTCTTGCAGCATACGTCAGACTTGCCCTTGAACAGGACTAATAATCGAGAATATTAAATTATAGTTAAAACTACTCAGAAGAATTATTTTCATAGATAAATCCAATGTTTAAACATCACTGCCATATTACCACCGGGTTGCATATAACTGAGCCGTGTTTATTATTCATTGTCACGTTTCATGTTTTATTTTGAAAGTTCTCTGTTCCCCCTAGTGTTGTCTTGTATTACTTCCTAGATTTTTCCACCTGTGTGATTTCTTTAACTGTCTATGGGGATTATACGTCCCCACCCTATTATGTTGCACCTGTGTCTCATTGTCTCCTCTCTTGTGTATTCAAGTTCAGTCTTCCCCTTACCCCAGTGCAAGATTGTCTGCTTCTCTGTGTTCAGCTTTCAAGCGGTTTTCCTTGTGTCCCTGTGTTCCCTGAGTTCCTGTTGTCTCCTTGGATTTTGACCATTGCCTGAATTTCCTTTTGCTGACCAATTTGGATACTGTTGCTGTAAGTTTATTAAGCTTGCTAAATAAACTTTTGCTTTTTGAGTTGTGTATTGTGGGTCCATCCTTCTGTGTGAGTGATTTTTATAAATGCCTGGTCATTATGTAAGAGCTTCTTTAGACATCACAATACAGCACCAGTACTAGAGACTGAACCATCTTATTGCTCTTTTCAAGATTTCATTCTCCAAATATACTGTAGCCTAGTAGAAAAAAATAAATATGTGCATTGTAATTTTAACTGGGGGGGAAAAGATGGAATTGGTGGGATGACAGCATATAAGTAACATTAAACATGTTTACAAGCATTATTTTTCCTTTTTTTATCTCACTTGCAAAAGAAGAGGATATGGGAGTTTTTTAGCACCTCATCCTCCATTTCCTCCATCTGCATTCTGCAGTCAATGAGTCATGTACCTGTTTTGTTTGGCATCTAGCCTTTTGTATCAGAACAAAAATGATTTAATTGCTACACACAAATGTGTGAAAACATCCCCACAGACTACCCTCTTGCATAACCTGTAATTCTTTACAGGTACATACAGTACAGTTTACCCAGTCCAACAAGCTCAAACTTTAGATACATGGCAGCTATACAAAAGGCTCTACAGCACACAGCACTAATGTTAAACTGAAGGAGAAACCAGTTTGCGTGACAACAGATCATCTTCCCTGTGTGGGAGAAACCACTGCAACAGTTGTGTGCAATCTGTGTTCACTACAAAAATAAATAAATCATTTGAAAGTGTGTGTCAAGCTTTTTTGTGACCGCCTCAAAGCCAAACCCAACATAAGGTCTCAAATTTCGCTCACACACACATTCCCACACATGATACTTTACTGGTTTCATTTCAGAAAACATTACTGATATGAAAATTGACTCGATCAAAACTGTCAAATGTAAAATGTGCTATGACTGCTTTTAGACTTAACAAATATGGATTTGAATGTGAATGTTTAATTAAACGTACAATTTGTACCTTTCTGCCAAAAGTGGTCTCTCAACCAGATCAATGGATGGTAAACACGGACTTTTGATGATGTTGGGAAGTTGTGTGGAATTATTGGAGTTGTAGTTTTTAGTGTTAAACACCGCCGCTGAATAGAATGCATCTGTTCACGGACAAATTTACCCATTCAATGTTATTCACATTACGTTTAGTAACATTTATTCATGTCATTCTAATAAAATAGCTACATTTTTCTAAACATAATTAGGTTTTTCTTGATTAGATTTTTATTGGTGGTTGACCAATTAGCCGGGAGAGTGAGGCAGGCAGACTGGGGTGTGCTAGCTGGCTTAATTAGCATTAGATTATTCGTCTATCTATACAGCTAATGTTAACGTTGGTATTGACGTTCCCAGCCCTACAGTTCACAAGGTGCTAGTAACCCTAGGAAAAACTTAGTTAAGCATAGTGAAGTGAAGCAGGGAGGAATCACTAAAGAAGCTCTTTTGAAAGAGGCGCGTTTGTCCAAAACATCGTCCAACAATAGGACACGAAGAAACATGCATCTGAAGCTTCAAGTGCATGTTTGAGGCTAATTCTTGTCTATTCGTGGTAAGCTTTAGTCCTTGTTTGTCATTCTGCATATGGAGAAAATGCTGTAGGCCACGCTTGTGGAGCAGACAGCTACACCTTATACGTTTGCATGATGTAATAGCGTGAAAAAAATTCTATTTATAGTGCCAAATCGTAAAAGAAAAATCTAAATTTGCTAATCATACAGAAATAAACTACTCGATAGGTGCCTTTAACTTATTATTTGATAGCTTCTCGCTCCTCGGGTAAAGCAGAAGTTGTTCTGGCCCTCCCATGGATGTGGGGCCTTCCTTCGTGACGGCTGTCTCAAAGCTCTTATTCCTGCCCCAAGGAGTGAGGATCAGGGATCTCTGACCCATTTCTCACTTAATTTATTACCTCAGTAAACATTTTCATATTGACTTTATGGTCTCAATTGCTAATTTTAAGTCTTCTGCAACACCGAATTATGTTAATTTTGTGAATTATGGTCTTGTTAATTTTAAAATCAATGATAAAGCAAGGGGTGTTTTAGGGCGTGGCTATGATGTGATTGCCAGTGAAAGCATGTAATGTAACGTAGAGTGTATGCAGCTCCTCCTTCTTACGCCCGTGACGGCAAACTTGAAGATGGATAGCAGATCTCCAAAAAAACAACGGGTGACGTCACACATGCACTGCCCATTAAAATAAAGTCTATGGATGCACCTGATGTCTTCGCCAAAGTGCTCTTAATCAGTGGTGCTAGTCTACATGATACACAGATATATGCAGCATACCCACTAAGAAATCTCCAGGATTTCCATATACCCACTTACAAATATGCAATGATACGAAACAACATATTTCTTTGATAGCACTTTCACTTCAGATATCTGTATTCACAAATATGGGGTTGAGTTAATGTGACAGCAAACTAAACTAACACTGCAGAACACGCAGGGAGACTTTCTCATATTTCATGGACCCACTCCTCACAGAGCGCAGTGCATGGTGTGTGCGTAGCGACCTACACCAACGCCAGAGTCCTCCCTTCACCCCTCATGTAAGACAAATATAAGTAGCCTATTTTATTTTTGTCCTTGTTGCTTTGGGGTCAACTTTTGTAATCCAGGCTCAGCTCCTTGACGTGAAAGCCCCCTTACTGCTTCATATTCAATTATATTTTAAATATATTTTGAATGTCATCCGTGCTTTCCTTCTCATAGGATAAATGAAGTTATTTCCACCATAAATTGGTGCATACAAGTGTATCAGAAATAAAGAGAGACAAATAAAAGAATATTTTAAATCAGCAGGTGCAGAGTCCAGCAATGTCCTCAGTAGCTAAGATCCATGCTGATCAGCTGTAAATGTATCAACAGGTAATGTAATCAATTAGAAATAAGTTTAAAATAAAATTAAGGGCAGTAAATAGAAATCCATTATTTGTTTTAAGGAGTTGTCATGAGCCCTATCAGTGTGTGATAATGCAGATCAAAATAATAACCCTGGGGGAGGATACCCAGACCCCCCCCCCCCCACACACTTTCCACTTTCTGTCATACGGTTTATCCTGCTGTAATATTATTTACACACAAGTTTTAGCTGTCAGCTCTTTATTCTAAACATTAAGGTATCCAAAATAGCACAGTTTTAAATTTTATTGCACATATAACAGTAACAGGATACAGCTACAATTGTATACAATAGGCTACAAACTGGTCAAGTACGCCAGTGGAGATAAAAAAATATATATAATGAAAAGAAAGAAAACAACTCAGTTTATATAAAGCATTTGAAAAGTACAAATAGTGTGTGTGTTCTTCACACACTATTCACAGCCTTCTTATTACTGCATCAGGATAGAAATATAGTGTTTAATGTGAATGGCCAGCTCTATGAAGTTAGGTGTTTTATTTTGGAATTTGGACTTATGGATGTAAAATTTGGTCAAAATTAAAAGTCAGGTTGATTAAATAAAATTGAGAGGTGAGATTTGTGTCATAGTTAAAGAAACTAAAAGGTACATTTTCCTTTTTTTCTTTTAGATATCTGAATTAAAATAATGGCTAGTAACAATTGGATTGTAGATAATTGAAATGGTAGCTTTTTCCTAGCAAGAATTATTTTGCAGATAGGAAGAATGGCATTGTGGATATCTAAAATTGGTTTGGTTTGATTTCACACCTGGAAAAAGCAAAGCGTACCATAATGCACTAATTGGTGAGTTTGTACACTTGGAGTGATTTGCCCTGGGTTGGTTTGGTTTGACTTCACACCTGGAAAAAGCCAAGCGTACCATAATGCACCATTACAAATCACGATATCTACAATCCAATTATAGAGAACGTCCAATGATTGTGGATTTTTTCTTTTTCTTTTAGATATCTGAATTAAAAATAATGGCTAGTCTTATTGGTCGGATGTTTCTGGGGGCAGGAGCAAGAAAGTAAATACAGGAACAAGGTCCTGTGTTCTGGACTATTGCATATTTCTTGCATCTCCATGTTCAAACCAGCTCATTTCATTAAAATTATCAAACATTGTTTTTGAGAGACGTTACTACATCTGCTCCGGTCACCGAGACTTCGCTCTGCTCTGCCGCTGTCTGTCTCCAATTTTAGCGGCAGCTGGTTTAACCACGGAGATACGAGTGACGGACGGCGATCTTACCGCAGTCCGTTTCTGTGGTAGAAACCCTCAGCTGCTACAGTCTGCTGCTCTGCTGCATCGCAGACTGCTAAACACACCTGACTACAGGAGACATTAGCTCAGACTGGAGGAGTAGCCTATGTATAGTTGGTGCGGTTTGAGTAAATCATGTTCTCACCACAAAGCTCCAGAGGTCGTTTGACAGCGTACCGAGACCACCTCTTCAAGCAGGTCTCAGTACGCTTGTTTGGTTCTCACCTGCCCAAACGAACCGCCTAGACCTACATAATCCAAGTCTGAAAATATTGTTTTTTTTCAAAGCTGATCAATTTTTGGTGAAAAGAAGAGAAGCTCAAATAGCTTATATCAGATATAACAACTCAGTCTCCTACATTTTCAGTAGGAGACTGGGTTGGATATAATCATAAGTGCTAGTGAGGATCCAACATCCTTTAAAATGAATAATACCGGACTCCAAAAATAAAAGAAAACCATATTAATTTAAAAACCAGAGCTGTGAGATAATTGTCTGTGGGTTCTTTAGTCCTTAGGCATCAGCCAGAGTCATTTGATCTTCTTCAATATAAAAATATTGATTTAAGCAGCTTGAAGGCTTCAAGAGAAATCCAGGCACAGACAGTGTTTCACATGATACAAAAATAAAGTCAGAGGAGCCTGTTCAGACTTGGTATTAACATGTGTGCTGGTTGACCAGATTACAAATTAACTTGCAGGTGTAAAAATACCCTAGATTTTGGTGTTTGGTGCATTTAAAGTTTTATCCAATATGCAAATATACACAATAATCCTCTTCTCTGTAGCAACACAACCACAGACAAAATGTGCAATGGGGAAGCAAAATCTCATCAAAGCGTGCATGAGATCAATTTTAATCAAGTTGCTGCCGCCTGTTTTGGATTACTTATCTACAAACAGTCAGGATATGTGGATACTACATCTCAACAGGGCCAGAGAGAGAGAGAGAGAGAGAGAGAGAGAGAGAGAGAGAACAGACAGACGGACAGATAGAAGAAAACAGGACAGTTTGGTGTCCCAAATTCCGAAGTAGCTACATGTGAGATGAAAACAAATGACTTCATCACCTCACTCTTGGCAATCGACTTGACACAGATCCCCACACAGAACTGGATGATGTCCTTATCTGTCTTCATACCCTGGAGGACTAAATACTGGAGTGTGTGTGTGTGTTGATTGTCAAAGCTGAGGAGTGATATCATCTGTTTTAATCTCACCCGCATGTATGAACAGTTTTAGACAATTAAAGGCAAGATTTACTCAGCCACTGCAGCCTCCTTTCCTGTCTGTTTTTATCTTCCTGTCTATGTATATTTCTATCTGTCTCAGTCTGTTTCTATGACTCACACACGTCTACTGTGTATAACACATCACTACTGAATGAACATTTCACAGAGGGTCACAGGGATATCTGAAATGCAAAAAAAGCCTCTGACAAGCCTTTAACATTTTTTAAAATTGGTTTCTTATCTTATTTCATTTAAGAAATTAAGTTAACTTCCATGATGCACTTTTCAGAGTGTTACTCAGTTTAAATGTGTCAGCTAAAAGCCAGCAACTATATAGTCATTGCAATTTTCTGTTTTGACTTCAAATGTACTTTACTTATACCTAAAGAAATAGTTCTTTCTTGCTAAGAGTTGGAGGAGAAGATTGATAACTCTGTCTGCATAGCTTGGCGTGGCCAGTGAGTTATGTTTACATTCCATCACTCACCAAAATGCATTGTGTGTCTCTGTATTGTCTAACAAACGTGTTGAATGCATTTCCTTCCTAATAAACATTTGCAAAGCTAATTGTAGAAACATTTAAAATCCTGTGTTGTTAACATTCATGTTTACTAGCTTGCAGTCTGGCACATTGCTACGTTTCGTCTCTTCCTGCAGGTCAGTGGAATAGTGTGAAACCATTGGCAGAAATGTGGATCCCATTACCCACTCTTCCTGCGGGTGTATGTGACACACAAAACAAGGACCAAAACAATTTAAAAAAAAAAATGCTGTAGCACTACTGAAGGTCAAAAGGAAAGGAAATGAACACAATACATTGTGTACAAAAACACATGTAAAAACAAGTTGTTGCTTTACTTGATGTCATGTGTTGTACTATATCTTCAGTGACTTCCAATGCTTCATATTCGCAATAGAAAAATGAAAGAGGTATTGTGAGTTGTACTGTGCATTGCAGTAAATCCCTAATACTGTTTCACTGCTTAACATTAACTTTTAAAAATGTTCCACCTCAAATGACTCTTTAATAACCTCAAAGTTAGTTCAACATGTTTTTCCACACCGTCTGAATAAACCTATACTGAAGAAAATCCAAAGTGACATTTCTTGGCTACTTTTAATGGAAAATGATGTAGGCCTACGCCTTTTTTCTTTTGATGACATTGCCCTGTAATTCAGGCTGACAAATTTGGTATTTTTTGGAAACTGTGGCAATGTGAGTTGAGCTCAACATAAAGTTCTGTGTGCTCAAAGAGTGTTTGTCTGTGCAGAATGAGTTTTAAATGAAACCAACGAATGCTCTATTGGGAGACGAAGGACTCCCCCATGAGGCAAGGCAAGGCAATTGTATATAAGAACGCTCATTACAGGTAAGCTCAATGTGCTAAGGCAACAGGGGATATGATGAGAATATAATGACAAATACCAAACCTCCAAAATATAAACTACACAGCCATGCCACAGGAATGTGGAAATAAATTAATGTACAATTTAAATACAACTACTGTTTAACCAATGCTTTTGCTGAACAAAAGGTGGTTCAGCACATGGGCGGAGTTTAAAGCAAAGACAGTTTCCTGCTCTTTTTCTCTCTCTAACTCTATTTGGCAACCTATTAGAGAGCACCCTCTAGTGAATTATCCTTTGGAAATCTAATTTCACTACAGGTCTACTACAGCAGGCAAGCTGCTCTCCGTCATCTTAACTCTCACAGACAGCTATCTGCAAAATGTCCAATTTTGCAATATTCTTGTTTGATCAGAAGGCATTTACATTACATTAATTAGTGTTTTCTTGAATCACAAAGCCCCCTGAGGCAATATATATTAAATATAATAATATATAATACAAATAAGATGTCTTGTAGGTATACAGTAAATAAACAGTTTGTTTAAAACTATGGCACCATTAGTTGGGTGTTTGCCTCGAAATGCAGGTTTTTAACCTGCACCATTATTTTTTATGTGGGCTAGAAGCTGAGTCAGAGAGGGGAGTGAGCAGCCATCCATGTGATCTTTTTTTCTTTTACTTACGCACAATACACATACACACAAGTATCTTGTAATTGATACAAATTTTACCAAATTACCCATTTTGTGGGGCAAATTTTGGATATTCATATCAGTGGATCTCATCCTCGTGGCAGCTGCATTGTAAAATGTAGATGGTTTAGCGGTTTCCTCTAAAGATCTGAGACAATGGATAAAACAGTGCAAACATTCTGTGGAGATCAAAATCCTTTCCTTGGTTTAAAATCAGAATTATTCAAACTACTTTACTAACTCACTTTGATTAAAATGTCTCTTTAAAAACGAAGTTCTCTTGAGCCTTTGATTGAATGGTAGGCCGACTGCACTTTTATTTCCTTCATTTTCTTTTTATTGTATCTTTAAATACCAATATCATACATTTCTTTGTCTTATTTACACTACAATGAATTGCCTGTTTGAAGTTGCTATACAAATAAATTAACTTTGCTTGCCTGCTTTATGAAATAATAGAAAGGGATGTCCAGTTTGTCCTTCATCTTGTGTATAGCTATATTACCCATACAATATGACTGGCTTATGTGACAAATTAACATGACATACATTTTAACTTTGTATGCTTTCAAAATATTTTAATTTGAAAATAAATATATGAATCCCATTTTTCACTTATGCCCTTTTATTTGGAACTCAACAACATGGACACCTCATGTCACATTTCTCATGTTTTCTGGCGTACTTTTTCCATAGACAGTCGAGAGACTTCTTCATTACAGGAGCCAGAGACCGCACTCTTCGTCATGGCTCAGGCGGGACAGAAACTTGTTGCAAAAGTACCAACTTTACTTGGTGGTAAGCTTACCTTAATTTCTACGTTGTTACAGCTTGTTAACAGCTGCACACCTTTAGTGTGACCTCTGGTAAGCTCAGGTGTCAAAACACCAAACAACCATTGCAACTGGTCGCTAGTAACTTGTGATTTTCCAATCTGGCTGTAGGTTAGATAGATTTTAGAGAAAGGCAGAATGGCTCTGTGGCTTTTGACTCTGCTGCTCCAATGTTATTGGTTATGTATTTGGATCACTTGCAGCAGTTGTCACATACTCCAAACCCCGACTTGCGACCTTCTGGCACTACACCCCGGGTGGAGCCCGTCCCACCGTCCCCAACTGAGAGCCCTAAAGCCGTAGAGGCAACACCGAGTCACATTAAGAGCTTCCGGGCAGGACGTCTGGGACAAACTACAGTAAAAGTTCAATTACTGATTTAAAAAAAAAAAAAAATTAAATCAAACTGAAATGGCAAAGCCAAAATGTCAGTTTAAATAAGTTGCACACTGTATACACGAAGAACGTTATTTTCCAGAATACAGTAATAACCACAGACTGTTACTACTAATACATCTGATGTGACTGAAGTTGTGCAGGCCAGATACAAAATATGGTTAGCCCCTCGGCTCAGATGTCCAGTCTTCAGTGTGTTGTATACACTAGTTGTTGGGTTGAGTTTATCTGCATATAGAAATGACTAAATAATTGGATAAGCGCAAAAAAGTAAACTACATGGGCCACATAAATAAACTACAACTGTAGGAAGATAAAATGCCATCTTAGTTAGTTCAATGGAAAATGAGTGGAAAAACACTCCCAAGATAACAAAACCCAAGTTATTTATGGTAAGATGTCAGACAATGTCAAAAGTTAACAATTACACAAACATCATAAACAGGTGACATAAAATATGTGTTTGTGTGCGTGCTCATGTGGTGTCTGTGACAGGTAGTGCATAAGTATGCATGGGAAGGGACTCATTTTTGCACTCTACAATTACTCTGTCATGTTACATTGTCAGGCCTTATTAACATATAAAACTATTATAACTCATTAAAGCAATTGTCTAGATTTAAATTAGATTTTGGCTTTTTTTAGGATGCCTTATGGAATTGACTTGTGGCCACTGAGGTGATGATGTGGTTTTACATTGGAGAGTGCACTGGCAAAGGAGGCATTATTGGATATGTCTAAATGTTGTACTGTTCTTTCATCTTTTACACAATAAACGATGTCTATAGTCAGAGAAGTTTAGTTATTTAGTATTCCTTGAGTACTACTTTCCAGAGTAAGTTAGGTCATATTTTATTCACAAGACACAATCTTCAAAACACCAAAAATAACAAAACCACCTTACTGTAGTAATATTTTTCTAAAAAAAAAAAAAAAAAAAAAAAGAAATTTCAAGGGGTTTTGAAAGATTTCATGCAGGCCTACAGCTGACCGCAAAGATGTGTAATTACCGGTAATAACTCTAAAAATGGGAAATGTTGATTAATGTTACTTGAACAGAGATTGCCGATGCCAAGAAAATGTCTTCATTAAGCTGCATATTTTATAGATTTTGCTGTTATGTAATAATGGACATCTCCTCTTGTTCTCGGCTTTCCGACATTGTATTTATAACATTTCCCAAGTATCTGCGGAAAGATTTCCCCAACTCCTCTGGTTCCTCATCCAGGTTGCAGTGAATAAGTGGCAGTCTAGCCAAATGTGAGGCTGCATCAAAAAGAATGAACACGTTATCCCAGAAATGGTAATAATAACGCAAACAGCTTTGGGAGACTTAAGGCCCGTACACACCGGGACGAATATCGCCGGGCGTTATTCGTCAGCGTTTTTCGACGCGTTTTTTGTGTTCACACCCAAGCGATTTTCGCTGACGATGAGCCGAATGAACATGCAAATTCATTATCTGTCACTAGATGGCGCTTAATGTAAAACAGAAATACCCCCGTGACATAGGGTGGCGCTGCCAACTTTGCGGCTGCAACTCAGAAGAAGAGCAGAGAAAAAGCTAGTATTTAGAACATTTCTTCTAAATCAGATATAGCTCTTTATGTTCGAAACCAACGAGGCCAGCAGCTCAACATTTATTTTGGACATCGTGCTTTGCCTCTTCCTCGTCTTGTGGCAACGGTGGCGTATGTCTTCTTCGTTGGTGTGCTCGGTAAGACCGTTTTGTGCTGAGCGCCGCCAAGTTGTGTTTTAGTGTAACTTCAGAAGCACAAGACACGTGAGCAAAAGGGCCGATTTCATTGGTCGGATAGTTTTTGACGCGGCGCGTCAAACCAAAAAAACGAACCCGAGGCGTTTTTTTAAAAATGACGCTTTTACGCGTGGCGATTTTCGCGTCGGTGTGCACACTCTCATTGACGCCCTTTGTTTAGTCACGACGCGTTAAACCTCGGCGAATATCGCGCGCGAAATTCGTCCCGGTGTGAACAGGCCTTTAAGGTGGAAATACCTAAAGGCATCCGTGCACCTTCTACGCTGCTGCCAGGCTTGTGGTGAGCCATGAGTAAACACTGGTTGTCCTGCAAACCTTGAGAGGAGATGAACATCGAATGCCACGTCTCTATTTCTTTGAGGTGACTTGGAACATCAGGATTAAAAATGATCACCACACCGCTGGATTCCTTTATCAGTGCAGGCCAGCATGATTCAAATCTGTATAAAGAGAACATATTGTACATCTTCATCTGGGTACTAAACAAAAAACAAATATAAAAATACTGGAAGTGTTCGATATTAACTTACTTAAAATCTCCTGAACAGTCCCAAAGTTCAACCTCACATTTTGTGTAGTCACCACTGCCTTCAGGTTGCGATTCAAATTCCAGTATCCTTGAAACAGAAGAAAACAACTGCATTTTGGTTTTCTAACTTCCGACAATAATACCGCTCATGCAAAATAGATAAATATGACATCTAATCATGAGTGTAATTGTTTACAAAAAATGTAAAATGAGGCTCCAAACATTCATTCATGTTATTTCAATATTCTCAAGGATTTGATAAGTTTGGGTAAACTGTGTATCATGAGGAAAGCAGTAAAGTTGATAAAGGGTTTGTACCTTACTCCTTGAGTAGGTCTGTATTCACCGCCAACATTTTCTGCTGCTGTGTCTGAGAGAAAATTAGCAACAACCGTTTTCCCACTCTAAAAAAACAGATGATTTAAAAATAGTAAAATCCGGTACACTCAGAACATAAATAAACCATCTTTATTAGGATTTCCTACTTTTGACATGCATGTTTATTTTACTGCTAATAGGCCATTTTTAACAGCAAACATTTTGACTTTTCATAGTAGGAAAAGCACAGGTGTTACTAACAACAACAGATGCACTCTGTTTAAACGTTCAAGTTGCAGGGCTTGTGTAGGAAGGTACATTTGTACTTTTTTGTTTTTGTTTCATGCAGTGGAGTAACGTTTTTTATGGCAGCCTTTTTAACACAGCAGTAAATTCACAGCTGTATGTAATAACCTTAAGAAAGGCTACCTTCCAGTTAGGTGTGGTTGTGCATGCAGTATGTCTTATTGAAACAGCCAAAGGGAACAGAGGGTAGGCTACATCTCAAGGCTCTTAAATGTAGTCATTAATGTAATTAGTTACACCTGTGCTTTTCCAGAAACACACAGAGGTAGAAGTATTGAAGAAATATTACCCAAATGTACCACAAGTAAATTTCAATTTCAATTCAATTCAATTTCAATTTATTTATAGTATCAATTCACAACAAGAGTTATCTCAAGACACTTTACAGATAGAGTAGGTCTAGACCACACTCCAGAATTCACAAGGACCCAACAGTGTCCTCCAGAGCAAGCAACAGTGCGACAATGGCGAGGAAAAACTTCCTTTTAGGCAGAAACCTCGGTCAGACCCAGGCTCTTGGTAGGCGGTGTCTGACGGGCCGGTTGGGGTTAGAATTAAAAGTGGCAATTACAATCCCAAAAAAAATAGTAGTTAGTAGTCCTTTGTAGCCGGCAATGCAATCTTAATGCAGGCAGAATTACATCATCTTAGTATTGTACTAAGATTATTACAATATCATACGTATTGTAATATCAGATTATTAAGCAGCATTTAATGTTAAGGCTGGTTGAGGTGGACATAATTTACATAATCACATGTTTGGTAGTTTAATCTATAACAACATATCATCGCTGTCAATATGTTTATGTAAAATTATAACCTGCAAAGTCACTAATAGTAATTATATAGCTGTCATATAAATGTAGTGGAGTGAAAAGAATAAAGCTTAACAATTTAATTATTCAACAATTTGAGTAAATGTATTTAACACTAGTTGCATTGACGTTAGTCAACTTCTAAAACTACGCAGGTGCTCTTTATGATCCAACCAAGCATACATTTCAAAACATGATGTTAGCTAGCTAACGTAATAAAATCTCTCAGTCTAGCCAGATACCAGTAAAAAATAATAAGAGGCTACGCTACTGTGGGGGAAAGGCATTCACGTACCTCACTGGGTCCAATAAAGAGTATTTTTGCTTTGAACATTTCCACTCGTCGAACATTAACGCTAACGTTAGCTAGTTAGCTAGCTAGCTGTCTAGCTAACTTCGACTGAAGAAGCTCTGGCAGGACTAAGGTATGTTACTTCACCAAAACAAGTTAAATAGACACTGCGTTTTAAACTGAGAGTATATCTTAACAATGTTATGCTGGGTTTTGAGTTTCACGCAACTACAAAATTTAATAATCTTCGTAACTTGAGGTTAGCCAAACATGGTTTGAGAAGATAGTTTTGAGGCATAGCTAGCTAGGTTTGAGGTAGTAAACGTCCTTTTCGTTTCTATGGTTTCAACCAGTTCCTTTGGTTTCTTTTGTCCATTGGCTGTTCGCAATTTAAACCAAACATAGTTCCGCCTACTTTATCCTTGGGGGACAAATCAGCAGCGATCAAATAAGTACGTGACACTATAGCTAACCAATCCAGTTCGGCGTTGTAAGAGTGGGCACTTCAGCTTGGACTAACGTTGCTCACTCACAACTGACACAAAAGCGCAAGTAATATTTACATTTTTAGTGTCATTGTTTTGTTAAGGATTGATGTGTTTTTTGTTTTAGTTCTAATATCCATAATGTAACGTTAGATGTCAGAGGCTTTGCATGATATAATCAACATAATGCTTTCTTTCTTTAATCCAACGTAAATTTAGCAGCCACTTCCTGTCTGTTGCTATGGAGTGGGCTCAGTTAGCTTGCTTGACAACCTAATTTATACTCTCACTGTTCTTCATAATAATGTGCAAGCTAGGTTATGCAGTGTAAATAAACTAATTTTAAAAGTCATGTTAGTATAAACTCACTTCCTGTTATCTGTATTTTAGCACTAACTTGTGCTGTATGTTGTTTGTCAGTAGTAAGAGCTATGTCTCCAGAGAATGAGCTCCAAAGTCCCCCTCTTGGTTTAAGCTCTACCAGGGAGGATGTCACTCTGAGCTGTGGTGATTTAGCTGGCTCTCATGAGCTGGGGAGAAGGAGCAGAGAACGCAGCATCCTTCACACAGAAACCCCAGAGGCTGACATCAATTGGTGAGGTCTTGGTATGCATGAACATTAACATAAACATACTGTAACATCTTTACTTGCAGGTTTAAACAACCACTCACTAGTAGCCACAGCCAAACTAATTTACTCCCTGTTTTTCATTTAGTTATAAAGACTTTGGCTATGGAAAAAGTCCTTTCCTGAAAACACTGATGGATGCAGAAGCAGCTGCCAACTCTGCTGCCATACAACTTGTGTCTTTTAAAGATGCAATGGAAGATGAATTTGCTGTATGTTTGTTGCCATTTAAGCATACATCAAGTTTGGTTCAAACATAGGCCCTCCATGTTGGAAACCCTTCACGATCCATTATTCTGACTTCTTCTCTTACGATTTAGGAATCGAGACATTTTGCCATTGATAAGCGCAGAATTGCAAGGCAAAGAGGACTTTTGCTGGAGAAGTTGGAGGATTTTAGACGAATAAATAAGTCTGTTCGACAGAAACTGAAACAGCTCCAAGATGTAGAGGTTGGTTACAATAGTTCGACCTTGTATATTTCTCAGGATACTTATCCATAGGTCTATATTTGTAGTGGTACATTAATTTACTTTAAGTTTATAACAGCAAACAGAACACTCTTTAATGCTTCTTAGAAATGTGTGAAAATGTGTTTTTACATATAGGCTGATCATATTGATGCCAAGCACCAAACTGACATCTTATTGAAGAAGATCACACAGGCTGAAAGTGAAAATGAGGTGAGAACTTAATTTAAGTGTAATCAAATTAAGCTTTATGCTTAAATAGTGGAAACCTGGTTTAGGTTTAGTCTGTGAAAAGGTTTATTCTTATATACTGTGTTCTGGTTTGAATGGTTCAATTCGTAAGAGCTGTTCAAATAAATATTAAAGCTGTGCCACCCAACATTGGGTACTAAATGAATGTGATAACTGAAAGATAGGACGTAAATGCATCTACTGTATGAGACTGAATGCACTTTATTGCATGAGAACTCTGAAATTATGCAAATTCTCATCTCAAATCATCCACTTTCATTTTTCTCCTGAAGCATTTAAAAAGAGATTTGAGTGAGACAGAAAGAAAAGTTGAGGAACTGATGGATCTGCGGAGAGAAGAGCAGGTAAGCACAGCGGAAGTGATCATATAGATGTGCTTGCAGACTTTAAAAATGGATGCAGAGTGAATTTTAAAGCATTTGTTCATAATTGTCATCACAGGAGAACATAAAGAGTGCAGTTCACATGACCAAGTCTGTGGAAGCGACTCGTGCTCACCTGCAGGGGCAGCTTCGCAACAAGGAAGCCGAAAACAATCGTCTGACTGTACAGCTACGGGTACAGACATCTATATCACTTAGTGTACTCTCTAGACAAACTGCTTTAAAGAAAATGTGTAATTTTATAGCATGTCTTTTTTTTCCTTTTCAGACTGTGGAGAGAACCCTGATCGAGCAAAAGATGGAGATTGATGATTTGAAAGGCTCCATCACCTCTATGACTGAGAAGGCAGCACAGGACAAAGAATGTCTCAAGAAAGCCACCCGAGCACAGAAATTGAGAGCCGAGAGATTTGAAGCCGCTATTGAGAAATGCTATGCACAATTGAGGGAAAAGGTATATAGTAAAAATGGCAAGGATTTGATGGTTTTAAAAAAATAGTGTCTTTTCTATACACCGCTGCATAGTTTACGGTCTTGCTTTGACTTTCTTTTCTCGGTTGGAATCCAGGATGCTGAGCTGGCCAACGCCCGCTTAGAAAGAGACTCCAGGAGACGGCAAAAAGAGCGGGAGACGGATGAGAAAGACAAACTTGTAGCTCATATAGAGTTGTTAAAAAGGTTGGTCACTTCTCTTTCCCAAACAATGCTCTGTCACCACACTTTTATAGTGGAATGTCAATAGAGAAGGTTCTGGGTTTGAATCCAGGTGGTCCCGGGCCTTTCTGTGTGGAGTTTTTATGTCCTCCCCATGTTAGCGTGGGTTTCCTCCGGGTGCTCCTGTTTCCCCAACCATCAAAAAACATGTACTAGGTTCTCCAGTCAGTGCCCTTGATCAAAGCACCGGCTCAGATCTGGAGTTGGTCCCCGGCCGCTGTAAATCGCTGCCCACTGCTCCCTTGAGGGATGGGTTAAATGCAGAGAATGAATTTTGCTACATGTATGTGCATGTGACAATAAAGTACCTTTACCTTTATTTCACCAACTATCTCACTGATTCATTTTTAATGTGTATTTCAATAAAGACAAATTGCCGACATGACAGCGAGGCTGCAGAAGGAAAAGGACAAGCTCACCGCAGCTAATGAAACTGTGATGCAACGACTTGAAAAACTCAGCGCTGAAAACAGAGACCTCAACGTCAATAATGCGGCACTCAAGGTACAAGTCTCTAAGCTTGCGCTCGAAAAACGTTACTGTGAAAGGTATTAAAAAATAAAATAAAATAAAAAAACTTGCTGCATAGATGTGTTGTCCATAATTATTCATACAGCCATTTCGGCACATTGACCGATGAACAACTGTAACATTTGTCAATTCTGTCGGGCTTCTTACGTTTGTCCATGTTCATCATCTACCTTAAAGTTTGAAAACATTCTCTGTCTGATTTTTATTTATATCACTAAAATGATTTTAATCTTTGTGTGATTACAGGTATCCATTGCTCAGTTTGAGCAGCAGCTAGCTGATTGTGAATCCGCCCTGATAGAGGAAAGGGTTGTGTCTCAGGAGAGGAAACATCAGGTCGAACAGTGCCAATATCAGGTAGACATCAGCTCATTAATTTGAGTTATTTTAAGAACTCTTTACCTTTTTTTTTTTATACTTTTCTAACATTGTTTTCTATTTGTGTTTTGGAAAGTGTTTCACAAAAAAAGAGGATGGTCATACTATCAGCTCATTCTAACCAGCCTTTTAATTACAGGCAAGCGTTGAATGTGCTCTGTTGAGTTTGCTGAATGAATGATTCATGAATCAATGATTCCTGTTTTCAGTTGTAGGGAAGGACACAGCAGGTTTGATCATACTGATCTGTATTTCTTCTAGGTTGCAGAGTATCAAGCTGAGTTAGATGATCTGAGGACAAAATATGCAAATATTTTAAGAGAGAAAGAGAAGACACGAGATGGAAAAGATACAGAAGTTGAGAAGGTAACCTTCTCTCGTCTCCATGTAAATGTTTTCCTTATACAGTATATTGTGAATTTTTTTTACTGTTAATGTACATACATTCTTATAAAGACCAGAATGTTTATTTTACAATATATTTGATATTTAAGATGACTAATTTCTTTCTTTTTTGTTCTATTAATAACCGGACTTTTCTATCATATTCAGCTCCAGAGCACTGTCTCCTGCTTTTGAATGGCCAGTCAGTGACTTTTTAAAATGTAACATTTGTAGCCCCTGGACCTTCTAACTAGCAAACCTAAAATAATTCTTAGCAGCAAATCACTTCAACTAACAACTGCCAAATCTCACTCTAAAGACAATCTGGGTGCATTCTGCTCGATTAAAGCATGCACATCTGCTAGCATCTCTAAGGAGGCGTGATTAATCTTTATGCTAATATATTGTCACCCCATTCCTTCTGCCATCCTCTGGAGCCCAGGTGAGACAGGAGCTGCAGGGGCGTGTGGACGAACTGAAGTCTTACCCTGAGTTACTGAGTGCAGCTGAGCAGAATCTCTTTGAGTGCCAGGAGAACCTGCGACGCTCGGAGAGGATGTGCTCAGAAAAGTCAGAGTCCGTTAGGCAACTGCAGGTTAAGGTGTGCAATGTGAGCTGTGGTGGTCAGAATGTAAAATGCAGTCATTTTCCATCCGTCTGACCACTAGGCGGTAGTCCAACCCCATGTGTCCATCACCGCATCTTGTTTTCTGGTCCTGCTGTGAGTTTGATGTTTGTGATAAAAAAATAATCTTTGACTGCAGTGGAAAAAAATCCTTACTTTTGCACCCATTTGTGAGTGTAGTTGTGCTGTGTGAGTCCTTTTCAATCACCTACAGTACATGTTTCTATTAGCAATGATGATTTGGTATCTAGAAAACCGCTCATTTAGTGTTTGCCAGATTATAGTATTTATTGCAGTTTAACATGTGATGTAAAATCCTCTTTTCTGCTCCAGTCACTTGTAACTAATACAGATGGTTCTGAACTTTACATTTTGCATATACAGATGCAGAGTCAGACCAAATTGCTGAGATCATCTGTGGAGATGAAGGAGTCTATCCATGATGCCAATTTACAACTACAGGAGAAAGTGAATTTTCTCCAAAAGTAAGGCATCCTCTTGTCTCTGTTGGTTAGATGTCAAATGTTTGTCTCATTTTGTATGCAACAAGAAATAGAAAGTGTGTGTGTGTGTGTGTGTGTGTGTGTGTATGTAGGAAAATGGATGAGCTGCAGCTGGAGAACCTGGAGCTGGTACGGAGGCTTGCAGCACAGGAGGAAGGTCTGAGCTACAGTAACCGGCAGCTGGAGCAGCGCTCGTCAGACTGCCAGGCCCTCAGCCGGCAGCTGGGGGCAGCTTTATCAGACGTCAAACAACAGGTACACATCAGAGCAGAGCTAAGCAGCACCCTTAGTTGGAAATCTTTTTCCACACTTACAGTGAAAGCTTTATTAAAGTGATCATTTTTGACATCTTCATATAAAAACATATCTGTTCTGTCACTGTATGATATGATACATTACATTTATATTTTCTATACTTGCTGTTAGAAAACACCAAGTCATTGATACTGTAGGTGTTTCCTTTTATAGATCTGGCACACAGGAAGTTATATGTTCCACTGCTGGATAATTTAATTTTTTTTCAGGTCGACAAGGTAAAAAACAAGGCTGTTGCCAGAGAAGAGGCTCTTCAGACCAAAATCTTGGAGCTGGCAGCAGACAAGAGCAGAAAGGATAATGAGCTAAGGCTCCTTCGCCAGAGCAAGCTCACCGTAAGTATCGTGCTTTTCTTGAGTATATAATAATAATAATAGTAATAATACATTATTAGGCGCATTATAAAACACCCAAGGTCACCTTACATTAGATAAAAACATAATAAAACAGCAAGACAAGCAAAGACATAACATGAGAAAAATGTGACACTAGTTAAAACCCAAATGTGGTTGTGGAAGGGGAATCATCTTCTAAATGTATAATGTGTTGTCTGTCTGTATCTTAATTTGCAGGCAGAGAAACAGTTTGAGGTGCGTCTGAAGGACCTGCAGCTCAGCCTGGACCAATCAGAGAGCAACAAGCAAAGCATTCAGAACTACATTGATTTTCTCAAAAACTCTTATAAGACAATGTTTGATGAGGGATTGCAAACATCAACTTTTGGATCGTCATATTTTCTAAAATGATAATGGATTTATTTGTATTAATTAATTTATTTTATGTGTACTGTAATATTTATATGGGCTATTTAATAAAAGGAACGGAGGCAATAATTTGGTTATTGACGCTCTACATTTAGCTAACAATAATCTGGAGAATAGACCCCCCCCCCAAAATAAACTCTTGGTGCTGCTGTGTCTTATTCCCATACAACCAGGAGCCATTTGCAAAAAAAGACAAGTCTATCTACTTGTTGTTAAAGCAACATGTGTGATGAGCTGTGAGTTGGCAACCTAAGATTTGCTGCTTTTCTGTTTTTTTTTTCACTTTAAATTGAATACATTTGGGTTTTGGTTAGATAAAACAAGCAATCTTAAGATGTTACATTGGGCTCTGAGTAACTGTAAAGCATGTCTTCACTATTTTCATATGTGTCATAGTCTAAAATAATAAATCAAAAACATAAAAAGGGTTTCCAGCTGGAGAAAAATAATGCGCCACTAGGTGGAAGTGTTTTATTTGCCAATCTTTCCTTCTGTCGAGTGTCTCATTTTACCCACAATGCACTGTGCATCAGTCTTACCTAAGTACCTGCTAAATGGGATCAATTCAACATAAAAACGTTCATTGTTTATTGGAAGTTTAAGATTAGGTCTATCTTTGTGCAACTAGCTCCAGAACAAATTGTTGGCCATATTTTGAAGCTGTACCTACACCTCATTATTAAAGCAATTGTCAATCAATACAAGTGGTGCTTGAAAACCAAATGTTAGTGGGTGCATATGTCCCTGCTACTGTATGTTTACCTGTGGTAGAATAAACCACGTTTTCCATCATAAAATATACTCCAACTTTGCTCCCAGTCAAGCCATCATCATTTTTCTATTGTGTCTGATATGATGGGAAATTTGGAGCCCCAACACTCAAAATGTTACTGTTATCCTGCTGATCCTGAGATCAAACAGACACACTTTTCTGTTTTTGTTTTAATAAAGTGATAATATATTGAATGTGTTTATGTTCTGACTTTCAGTTGGAATGAGATGAATGATGCAGAAAATCAATTATGTAGCTGCCAGTTGTGAAGCTCATGCCTTTCGGGCTTCAAACATAATTACTAAAATGCATGTAACACTGGGACCTTTCCAAACCACTTTAAAACCTGTTGCTGGTTTGATCTCATGCTTTTGTAATGGAAGTTTTTATATTATTGAGTCGTAGAAGCACACATGAGAACACAGGTACCTGCTGCAGTAGGATTTAACTAACAACTGAACTATTTCTTGTACTGTACCCATACTGTATCTATAACTGCTAGACCTGAGTAAGGCTATGTGTTCTTACAGTGGACCTATTCCCTCGAGTGAGCAGTTCTCCTCTCAAGTTCATACAGACAAAGAAACATTTCATCTCTTTGTGTGTCAGAACTCCTGTTTTTCCTTTGCTTTTTTTCTCACTCTCTTGGACTTACCCAAATATGTAATATTGATCAAATTTTAGAAATTTGCTTTTCTTTTCTTTCTTGCTTTTTGCTGGAAAATAAGCTTACATATTAGTTATGGCAATTTATTTGGTATCACGATTCATCACCATGATGGAAACACCCTGAGTTTACATACTTTAAATTTCAAATTTAGCTGGATGACCCATTTGTCTCTTTATTTATTTTATTTTTTTACGAGTTGTGGACTGCTCGACCAATTATCAAAAACAAAGTGGCTTCACTATTGCATATTTTAAATGGATTTTCTGAAGCTCACATACAGTTGTCTAATTCATGCATAACCTTTGTTGGATGGAGAATAAACTCAAAATGTTTGCATTTAAACTATTGAGCAACATAACATCAATTTGCTATTTCTCATTCTTACTTTTGAAATAAACTTTAGAAAAAAGGGATATTGCATTCAATATCAGGAGAAACACATTTTGAAATTTAGGTTTGTGCATCCTGGATTGACGATTGTATATATATATGTATATGTATCTGTGGAAGGTTTAGATTATAGAATATAACAAAATTTTGCAGCTGCCCAGCATCTGTCCAACAGCAGGGAAACCACTCTGGGGTTTACATTACACTCATTCCCTAAACTATTCACTGGCATGTACTGTAGGTCGTCTCAGAAGTGGGTCACCCAGATGCAGTTGAAATAGTATAGCTCATTTCCTACTGAAAACTGTTACAACAGACACACCCTCACCCCCCTTACAACACTCCTTGCAATCCCCAAATGTTACTTGAAAAACTGCAGTGTTTTATATGTTTATTTTTGAAAAATTAAAACATCAAATTGAAAATTATGCAATTAATTGGCTAAGACACATACAGAGTACAGTATATTTCCAGCTTTAAGTTATATTAAAACATTTTACAGTCAAGAAGATGTCAAACCAATACTATTGCACAACATCCATGACCATAACAATTAGTGAAGTATGATGTATTAATCCTTATAAATAAAATGAATGAGTACAGTAAATCAACAGAAACATGGCAACGTATGCATGTGCGACATCTATGTAATGACTGATTTAATAGCTGCCATGGTATTTACGTCATTAATATCCTGTTGTCATGCTTTATGTCTTGTCAATATGTTATGTATATGTATAAAACCAATAAAAATTTAAACTAGAAAAATAAGAATTTTCACAACGTTAAAAAGACAGCTTCACAAAGAAGTAAACCACAAGGCTCCAATGTTATGAAGCAAACTTATGAACAATACCGTTCAAGAAATTCATCCTGCAGATGACTGCAACCTCAATGTACACTTTTTTTATTATTATCAGCCAACACATGAGGGGTCTCGTGTTCAAAACTTTACATTTTAAGTTTATAAATTTCGTTCAAAAGTCCGTAGCGGGCAGGAGTCTTTTCATTGCTGCCATCGCAGTTTAAGTTACATTTGCAAGACTCAATCATCATCACCATCCTGCTGATGATCTCTCCATGTTTGCATCGGAAGTGGACAGGTAACGTCTGGGTTCGGTGAGGCCTGCAGCATTGGCCATCAGAGCAGGACACACAGTACCTCGGTTGGAACTTTTTCAGGCTACGGCAGCCTGCGTGGGACAGTTTAACTGGACGTCTGGCTTTTTCTATGTGTGGTTACATTTCTGACCTTTCTGTTAGAGGGAAGACATCAAAAGCACATGCAAATTGTAGTGTTATTCATGGTTAAAGCTATCTTAAAGCTTGAGGAGTTCTAAGTAATGACAACAACACTGTTGTCCACATGATGCAAGCCTTCCGTGATCGTGCACCACCCACACCCAAGGAGGACACAGAGAATTAAAAAAACAGGATGGACTCTTCAAAAGAGGTAATTGCAGTTCACTCAAGCTTCTGCATGCAAAAGTCGCCGGACTACACCATTTTGTAAACATAGCCATACTGAGAAATACAGAGTTTTGTGAAGCTGATAGTCTTAAATTAGTTTTGGATCAACTCATTAGGTAATTGCTTGAGTGTAACAGATGTCCATTATAAAACAAAGTTACAAACTAAAGTTTTAAGATTTAAGACACTGTAATGCTTACATAATGCTTATAGACCACCAACAAATGAAATAATGAAATTGTATCATGCTAAAGAATAAAAAAAAAAATATACCTTTAATCTGGTTAAGGTGTTTTGGTTGCATGGACGGACTTCACAGATCCGAGTCTCTTTCTCCAGTTTGCAATGAGTGTTACTGTTGGTCACCCTGGTGGACACTCCAGCGCCACAGGATTTGGAACACGGTGACCAAGCTGTGGTTTGAGACACACACTTGACTCCTCTGACCAACATGTGGCTTGTTGGGTGACTCCGGAAAGCTGCACAGAGAAAAAAAAGAAACAAGCTTCAGAAGAGTTTAAAGGCAAGACATCTCATGCACATGTCTCTATGTTTGTAATCTGACATATGTGTCCTTATATATTTGTCTCCCTCTTTAGCAATGACAACAGAAAGGATACAGTGCAAATAATACTCACCAGGTAATGAATTTGATTCTCCTCTCCACGCAGGAGCCAACTCATTCTTGTTGGTAAGGTCGTCTTCAGACGGTCTGTTTTTGTCATGCTTTTTTCTGTGTTTCTTTACCACAGAGCTCTCTGTCTTTGCCTCCTCAGGGCAGACGAGTTGTTCACAGCACTGTCCCTGCACCTTGACCCGCTTGGGCTTGGCACAGCCCACTTTGGGCAGAGTGAACTGATGTGGGCAGACGGAGACACATCCAACAGCACCGTCCATGCATGTGCACTGGTGTTTGCAGTTTGGCCGGAATATTTCCCCATTCTGGTAAATCTTGTTGTTGTACTCACATGTTCTTCCATCTGATTTGGTTGCTTTAGAGAAACAGAGAAAGCAGTGAGGGGGTGTGACATGACAGGAGTAAAATGACAAAATAAGTAAATAATAAAAAAGAAGAGAAGGGAACAGAGCAAAAGTTATCGTACCTCGACAGATGCCATTAGACGAGCCATATCCCCCTCCAAAGTTGCACTCCAGTCCCTTTCTGTGGTCACACGGCTGTGTCTCGCTGCAGTCTTCAAAGAGCTGCCGTGCACAAACTTTACAGCATCCACATCCATCCAGCATGAGACTGACTCCAACTGCACATCTGGGGTTGTCAGGGGGACATTGACAGTCCTTTGGACATGAGGCTGACACCTGAGGAAAAATAGACATTTCTAATCAAATGTTTGCTTCCAAAAACGGTCCTCTTATAACAGCTAGAAAAGGAGCTTATGAATTAACTGTGATTGTTTCCTCACCAGTGTAACACAGACAATCACAAAGACTTTCCACATCTTCAGAAGTTAAGTAATCTTTTGAAGTAAAATCTTTCCTGAGTGAAAAACTATGTCTCTATCCAACACAAGACTTGGCAGTGAGTCGACGAGTTCTTTCTCTCCCTCTTTTGGAGTGCCCATCTCCTTTTATTCACTCCGAGCAGATCTGACGTATGCACGGGCTGAAGAGGTGTCCCAAAACTATGGGAGGAATGCGTCTCCACGAGTCCTCACATAAGAAGTCCCCCCCTCCTGTTCTCTCACTCAGTGAACCAAGAACCGTTGCTTCCATTCTTTCAGGGCTTTCTCTCCAATAGCCATGTAATTATCATTTTATATCTGTTACATAATCATGAATTCACTCTTCTATCATAATGTAAACCAGTTCCTTAAAATATTATTTCTATATAATGAAACACTACAAATACAAGTGGCTTAATTACATGTTCTGCCCTAAAAAACAGAATTGTATACTCTTCGAGCATTGCATTACAAGTTATGTACTTCATACGTCTGCAACTTAATAGGACATTTGTGTGTGAGCTTAATTATGCGGTTTGTGAAAGGTATTTATTAGAGTTGATTTTGTTTTGTATGCACTATTGTAACAATGTTTTTATGTCACTTTCTTGGCCAGGTCTTTATTAACCCAAACTTTACCTGATAAAGGAAAAGAAAAGAAGAAGAAACACCACTGGTAAAATATGGTTATGTAAGGGCAAGGCAAAACAAAAAGTATGATTTTTTTAATAACCAGCCCCATGCATGTGAGAGCAGCCCCAAAGAAGGATTCAACATCGGGGCACCACAAGTTCTGACATAAATATTGAAGAAAAGCTACATATTTCTATATGACCAACTGAATTTCTATCTTGGCCGAAGCAGTGTTTAGACTGCTGCATGTAGTCTGTGATCAGTGTTTGTATTCTCTAACTTTGCATAGTGTTAAAAGTCACAGATGAAATTCCCTTCAGTCACCTATAAGTGCGTGGATGGATTAGAGTTTGTTTGACTTAAATATTTTGAAAAAGGAGACAAGAGCCTTGTGGAATGTTTGAACCGTAAGTATCATTTGTTTGGCACACCGAATAACACACCAAATAAGAAAAAAGAAGAAAGTAAGACAGAATGAAGAAAACTTGAGAAATGCCTAGAGCAACATTCCACTCAGAATGAACATTGAAGGTTTCTTTGAAATAGCTGCCAGGATAAAAAGCATCCTCTACTATCCACATCAAAGAACAATGAGAGTTTTCAGGAAAAATGCCTTTCCTTTCATTACAACCTGTGAGAACAAGAGGCTGAGCAGGGCAGACTGGCACAGCCTCCCCCTCTTATCTAATGGAGGTTATACAACTGAGGTCTGAATCAGTGCCAGGCAGATGAAGAGCGAACAAGCGTGAGCACGGGGCATTCACACATGCATGGAAATTGCTGCTGACTTTGGAGTGGAAACTTTTCCCTCCAAAGCTGTATTATAAAGAATTTGCAGAACCATGTTAAGTAAGGGAAACACATTGAATATTAAACATATAAAGCAGCTGGACAAGTTAAATAGGATTGCAGTTGCATGTTCTGACAATGTTTGACAATGTTAGACTCAGTTTATCCAAATCTCACAGAGATGCATGTGAATGTATCTTATATTTTATGAAATTATAGTATTGATGTAAGTATAAAACTGATTTCCAAAGAGAACTCCTCATTCATTTTGCCTTTTTCTTAAAGTCAGAGGTCGAGGGAATTGGGCTATATTCAAAGGCGCATTAGCCCTTAAGTAGCCTATTTTAACATTTTGGAAAATTTCATTTTAATTTAGTTAGATTGAACATCTGTCTTTCGCTGATTTTGTTCAGTTATTATTAAGAAATAACAATGAGGTAAATAAAGAATATAAGCATTGTGGCTAATGTTAGCTAGCTAGTTTTACATTTTTACTGGTGTGAGAGTCCTGTGGTAAAGTAGAAATGAATGTTAAAGCTTGTGTGTGTGACTTATAAAGTCCAGCATTTATTTTAAATTTCAAGCATCTATATTTCATGTATCTCCATCAGAGCCTTTAACATTTGTGTTGTGTAAAGTAGTTAGGGCTAACAGTTGCACAATGCTTGCTTGGATAGTTTCCGGGTATGAAAACAATGGAAAATGAAGGTACATTGTCAAGGTGTCATCATGTATTGCACCTGTATTGTGAGCCAGCCCAGTCTCATGGCAGTTCGTGAAATGGTGACGTTATTTAATCTACTGATTAGTGTACAGGGACACAATTTCCCCACTTTGTTCGTGGCGGTAAGTATGAATTTTAAAGTAATGCTGTCTGAGTGAGATGGTTCCTGTTCTGTTGCCATGAACCACAAAGCTTGTATGGTGGCCTTGCATTGGGTGTGAAATAAGTAAGTTAACATTAGAGCTCATTTAAATACATTGCCTTCCCATAAGATGACAATGAACTGAATTTCTTAATTAATGAAACTGCAAAAACCTACAAGGTCAGGGACTTTCAACAAGTCTACTTGACAAGCTGAATAATAACAGAATAAAAATTATAATCACGACTTGGTGGTTGACATGAGTGCCATTTACAAATCGGAAACTTGAAACTCTATTGTGACATAAACGTGGCCAAAAGCCAGGAAGCTGTTAGGTTAGCTTAGCATAAAGACTGGAAGCAGGGGGAAACAGTATGCTCTCATTCCCTGGCAGCCTCATTGTCTGGAAAGGAATCACAGGGAAAAAAGGACAGCTGGCAAGCTCACACCACGCACAATGAAATCCATCCACACGTCTTCACAAAATATGTGCGTCTGGAGGCTGATTGGTAAACTACTGTTGGCAACAAGCTAACTTCTAAAGTGTTAGCCAGCAGAACTGTCAGAAAAGATCCTCTGCTGTCAACAGGACAATAAGTTAAACAATTCAAGAATGTATTTGTACCATCAGCTACAGTCTCCTAACTGTTCATCTTTTGAGGATCACCTTATCCTCCAATAGTGGAGATTAAAAGAAGAAAGTGCAACAACAAAGCTAATATGCTAGGCCTCCGTGTTGGCATCTCTGCTCCCTCAAAGGACATCATTGTCAAAACAGCGTCTGCCAAACTTAAAGTCAACTCAAAAAAAATGAATGCCGATTAACTTGGGCTCTGTAAGTGAATCCAACACCATGGACAGATTTTTCTGCAAAATTGTAAATGTTGGTCTGACCTTAAGGAAGTCAGTGTGCTGCTGTTTTGTCAAGAAATACACAATGTAGGATATAGCTTCCCATAGGGCTCTAACCAGCCTTGCCTTTACATGTACAGTATGTTTGTGTATGGATTAAACAAAGATACAGCTAGTTGATAAGGAAGCTTTGGATGTGTCAGTAGGCATATATCTTTTTTTAAACTTTGACCAGTCTGACCTGTTTCCATGCTTTATGTTAAACTAGCTAAATCTCTTGATAGTTTTAGTTCATTACATAGACACCCCCTTAAAGATGACATCTTAAGGGAGAGGTTGGTGGACAGAAAATACATGATGAGAGGGTGGAGAAAAGAAGTGTAAAAAATCATGTTATGCTAAATTAAAAATGCATGAAAGAAGAATATAGACAAAATATGGGATTCGAATTCTGTGTCGCATGAAGATTGGCTACAGAGACTCGAAAGGAAGAAAAATCTTCCCAGTGCTACTCAGTGTAAAACCACTATAGGTCTTAGACAAGCTTATTTTGGCTGGTATGTGAGAGTGGGTCATACACAGTACCACAGACAGTAATGTCTGTAAGGGTTGTAAAGATATAGTATGATTGCAAATCCAGTTCATTACATCATGTCTGATTCACTGTAGAGGCCTCTCACAAGTCGTACACTGGGTTCTTCTGAATCTCTCACAGCTGTTACATCATTATTCCAGGCTACTGTTCTTTGCTGTTTAACAAGAATGATGTGAATCATCATAATGCTTTTGCAGAGAAAAGTGGGCATGCATTTTTAGTTTCTGTGGCTGCTTTGTGGCCATTTAACAAAAACATATATATATATTTAGTCGTCATACAGTAGACATTTAAAAAGGGCATCTTTTGGCTGCAATTGTCCTCCAGAATTTACTCGGATGCAAAAGCAGCCACGTAGTTATTGGAGCTTGTTTTTCCCCTCCATTTCAAACCATTATTATTACACTAAAAACCTTTGAGCAAGTAACAGAAGGTCGTGGCATGATTTACAGTTAGCAGTGTTTTCGAGCTGCACAGTACATATTACATTGCAGGACATGACAAAACATGCCTGACAACAATCTCCTCAGGGGGCACCCGACCTTCAACAGTTTGTGGCATATCATGATTAGAGGGAAGTGAATATCATGTTTTGCCATTTTGCAAATTAATTAATGTTTACCGGAGTGTTGTTTTTGTTTTTTTCATGAAGTACGATTCCCTGTACAAGTTCCTCAATAAAGATTTAGTAGGCCTAAAGTACTTACACAATCTCTATCTTACATATTGAGGTATACTGTATGACTGGTGTGTGTGTGTGTGTGTGTGTATGTGTATGTGTGTTTGAGAGAGAGAGAGAGAGAGAGAAATATCAAACAGCGCCACCCAGTGGACTCCATCGAAATAGCATTTCACCTGCAGCAGAAACATTTTATTTCACTTTTTACACGGATAAACACGAGGAAAGTTGAACAGTTGTAGCCTAGTCTGCTGTTGTAAGACGTTTTATCTTATTTTTAGACTACCTGACTACATAAATTGGCTCTTGGTTTAAAACCGACGACTCAGCTCTCTATAACCTTACTTCTCTTCTTCTGGTTTTCAACGTAAACCCCAACAGTGTGTGACACGAATCAGGAAGTCCGGGGACTTTTCGAAACAAATGTTGTGTGGACAGTGGCTGTACGCCACCTTTTAACGACAAATAATGAAGAGCCACATTTGTTAACTCTTACAGTTGATTTATCAATGTAGTGCGTTTTATTATTACTATCTTATTAACTTATCTTAGTCGTCATTCGTTACCCGGAACACCTGGATTTTCACTTTACGGGTGAAAGGGATGGATGTTCCTCACCTCAGTGAAGATGAAATGGCAGAAATTAAAAAAGACGTGAGTAGCCTACTATAATTCAGCCAAATCATGCTTCCGAATAAATAATACTTCTGTTAAGTAAGTTATGTGCAAAATACAGACAGATGTATTGCTCTACTGACACTTTGTTTGGCGTTTAAGGCCTAGCTAGTAAAAGGAGGAAATAACGTTACCCCACACCTCACCTTCTCTGTGCCCACGTCAACTTCCAATTCTCTGTAGGATTGGACAACAAAACACAATATTGGACACACAGCCTGGAGTTTGAGTGCACCTTTTTGTAAATAGGCCTACATACAGTATTTGCTCATTTGTTATGCTGACTTATCAAAAGCACTAGCAGAAGCTACAACAGGGATAGACAGAACCAGGCAGAACCCGACCAGGTTAGAGAAGTGATTTCAGACCACCTGCTGTAGACTTTTGACTAGTATGCTACTGTAGAGTGAAAACCTGCAGATTGTCAGCCTTCCCAGACCCTCTGCAACAAGTTACCCCTCTTGCTCAGAACCTCCTACAGTTTTTCACTTTCACTTTGTTACCCTTTTGTGTCTCCTAAATGGCTGCTGTTGATTTCCAGGTGCTGACCAGACTGCGATCCTATCTCTGTGACAAGATCAAAGCCGAACGCCACATTGACTACCTGCGCTCTCGCAGGATCCTGACACGAGACGATGCGGAGGAAATCAGCTGCAGGACCACACAGACCAAGAGGACGGGCATGTTGTTGGACATACTGGCCGAGAACCCCCGGGGCCTGGATGCCTTGATTGAGTCCATAAGGGAGTTGCGCTCACAGAACTTCATCATCACTAAAATCACAGATGAGGTGCAAAAGGCGAAGAACGAGAAGATTGAGTCTCTCAGAGGTTAATAGGCCAAGTCAAAATTAAATCTGTTGTGTATTTTCAAATCTGAGATGGTATTGATGCTCTAATTCAACTCTCCTGACCACTTTTCCCCTCCTCATCTGTCGCTCCACAGCTTCCAGTTCCTTGTCTGACAGCAGCCTCTGCACTCCAAGCACAACCAGCGTCATCAGCACAACGTTTTCAAACAACTCCACCCTCCTCTTTCACCCAGATGGAGAACGCAGTTTTTCAACCTCAGATGTAGCAGGCTCACTCAATCTGCCATCGTTACAGAGAGGTGGAGACTTGCCTTCAGTGGCCGGTGCTAGCATCGGCATAGCTTCCTCCACAACCTCATCCAGTCTCCCGAAGCCCGGAGACCCTGGAGCTCCTCCGCTGCCGGAGGAGGAAATGGTTCAATCCCCTTCCAACATAGATGCCGGAACACCAGGTTGCACCAATAGCGGAGGGACCCAAACTTCCAGCCCCTCCGGTCGCGCTCTCTCACTCCAACATCACACAGGAACATCTTTTAATTTCACATCTCAATAAGACACTTCTCAGGCAGTTAAAGGGACAAACCAGCATAATCTGTAGCCACTCATAAACACTCTCATTGTTGTCTCGTACTCTGTTTGGTGTTGCTCATGTTTTTGATTGCTACTATACTTTTATAATTCACTTGGGCTGAAGTATTGTGTGAATGTTTTAAACACAGGTGCCAATTTGTGACCTTAGCTTTGATACTAGGCTAAAATAATAGCATAGTTTCAAGAATATATACAGTACATTTTTCTAAAAATTCTATTTTAGTTAAAATATTACTTTGTTAAATGTTCTTTAAATATACGTAGGTGTACAATAACTTTGCCTAAATAAAAAAATAAGTTTAAATTGACAAAATGATGACTTAAATCTGTATATGATCCAAAACAAAGTAAAGAAGAATATGAATTTGAGCAAGCGTTTCAGTACAGTACTATACAGTTTTTGATACTTCAAACATATTTTGGTACCCTAAAGTATTAATTTCCTTTTTAATTCCTATGTAATGAGCTATGGAAACCTGACTTTCCCACTCTGAAACTTTCTACTCCTCTTCTTTGACCAAAGGTGTGAGTTCCTGAAAAACTGTGAAAACATGGCATCTACAGTTTAGGTGCGGTGAGAAACTGTTATACACTGGAAGAAGTAATTGAATTGAACTAATGAGCCCGTCGGATCTCATAAGGCGCTGCCTTTGACCAGAGCATTGTAGCTCCAAATTATGATGATTTCCAGTTCTTTCAGCGAAGCATTAAGTTGGCAAGGAGTTGCTTTACGTTTTTGTCACTACAGAGTCTTAAGTCCCGCTTATTACTTCATTCACTGGTCATGTACAATATTCTATTGCATAAAGGTTTTCTATATGAATTCAGCTCGTGCTTCCTTTCTTCGATGGTGACCGTGTTGTGGTTAAGGAAAAAATGGTTAAGTTTGCTGATTTCATCAGAGTTAGTGAGGACATCTTTTTAAGGTAACACCAATACATCCCACAACCTTCTGAGACTCTTGATAGCTCTTGCAATACAATATTAATCAATTGCAGAAGCATACTAGCGGTGTCAGATTCTGTGTGTGCAGAGATTCTGTAGCTGTTTTGGAAAAACTGGAAAAGCCGAAAATGACACAGAGGAATGACATGCCATGTCATTGTTGTGAAGGCTGGTATGGTGACTGCACTGTCTGATCTTCATTCAGACAGAGAAGCTCCAAGTGCTACCCTAGTCGCTCTGTGGCTCGGTGCAAAGGTAATTCATTTATCATTACATATACTGTATATATCAATTTATATTTATGTATCTATTGACTGTTTAATCAAATTTGGTGCTTTTACTATATGTACTAATTTCATATCCCAACAAGGTGTTGTAATAATATTGTATAATTACCCTACAATAATATCTACAACGTAAGTGCCTTTAACTTTCATTCATTACTTTTTGCTGCTGTGATTTTCGCAAAAATTTTAAATTTAAAAGCCTGATAGGTTAAGTAATTGTAAAAAGTCGCAGGAGTCTCCATTTCTGTCTTACAGGAGCAGGTCTTTTTTTGTGTGTTTTTAGAGCTTATGTTAGCATGATTAGTCTGCACTCCATACTCCGATTTTAAAGATAGAGAGAATGACAGCAGTGAGTGCACGCAGAAGAACCAGTTACACATCACAATGAATGGAATGGTTAAACCCTTATCTTATCTTAAACACATGTCTGACATATGTATATATATAGAAAACTCTCAAAAACAGCCAAAGTCTATTCTGTACTGGAGTATGACGGAGGACTCTGAGCAGCTGTTGGCCTCCCGGCCAGAGGAGAGGAGGCTAAACGGTCACTGCAGACGGAGCACTCACACCCAGTCCAAGGTGGTGGAGGACTTCAGACGGAGGCTCAAATACTTCTTCATGAACCCCTGTGAGAAATACAGAGCCAGGGGTCGCAAACCATGGAAACTGATGTTACAAATATTAAAAATTGCAATCATCACAGCCCAGGTACTACATGGAATTCTTTACTAATTTAAAAAACATGTTATAAAACATGCACATCTATGTGCACAGAGAGTAGGTTTCAACTGTATGCCCCCACTCCCATGCTTCAGTTGGTCTCTTTCGGCCTGAGCAATGAAATGATGGTCACCTTCAAAGACGAAAATCTGATGACATTCAGACATCTGTTTCTGAAAGAATACAAGGATCACCGGCTGGGAAACTACGCACTGTACACGAAAGGAGATGTGTATGATCACATCTACTACATTATCGACAGGGTACTTATGTTTGTTTTTATGGAAGATAAGAGTTTACCTTTATACCACGCAGGGATTTGATGTATGAAAAAATGTGTTTCACTCTTCTTTTCTGATTTTTTTTCCCAGTACATTAATCTCCAAAACTTGACTGTAGGCAATCTGGCATACGACAGTGCTGATGGCAAGTACACTCCTCTGTCTGTATGTCAAGAGTTTTACAGAAACAGCAGCATCGATCCTGGAAATGAGACCTTTGATATTGATCCACATATTGATAAAGGTACAAAAGCACCACATTGCTTAAAAAAATAACAAAAATAATATAATCATCAAATAGAGTCATAAGTAGCTGTGGAACTTGTATATTTATGTCTACCATGAGTTGTATCCATAATGTTTGATGTATTTATGGAAGTTGAATCATGGCATGGATGGAAAATAATCAGTGTGGATTTACTTGTGATTCCATGAAAAGAGGAAGTAGCATATTCAGAAGATTGAATACTGACTAATTCTAATGTTTGACTATCAAATTAAATAAAGGCTAACTGTTTTTTTTTTTTTTTTTAATTGCCTGTATTTTCTCCTCCCAGAATGTATTTCCATATATCCTGTGCAGTCGTTAGACAACCATAGCAGTTTGGCCACACATGTGAACTTCTCGTTACATTTCAAAAGGTGAAATCTGTGGTAAACTGAAAATGCTTCTTTTAATGCTAGTTGATGAGAGTGCTGCCTGCTAATATATGTTTGTGTGCCCAGGCTGCTATCGGTGAACATCTACCTTGCTCTGAAAACAATCAACCTGCAGACTGTGCGGCACCACGAGCTACCAGACTGTTATGAATTCAAAATAATGGTTGGTGACAATGTCTGAAAAACGCCACACCCTCATCTGAGTGTTTAGGATCATTTAACATGCTGATAAAAAGTTTCTCTTTAACTTGCCAATCACTCAATCTTGTTTTTATACAGATCAATTTTGACAATCGTGCACACAGCGGAAAGATAAAGGTTGAGGTCAAACATAATGCAAGAATTTATGAATGCAGAGACTGGAATGTGGAAGGCACATGTAAGTACAACCCAAATTTAATTTCATCCCATCCATTGATATATTATATTATGAGCCATCCAAACAAAAATACCCATACTGGTTATTACTTCAAAGGCCAGCAGGGGGCACAGTGACATTATTCTGTCCCCCTTAACATCTGTATATTAAATATGATCTAACTCAGCATGGTGGCTAACCTGACTATTAGAAGAAGAACAACAGTGTGTGTCTCAGCTTTGTAGAAGCAGCAGCAACAAAAACAAGCTGTTAATGCAACCTGAAATCTGTGGCTCTGGTTTCTAGCTGGTCAGAACGACTACCTCCTCCTGTCATTAGATTCTGTGGTCATCCTCGCCTGCTTCATCTCGCTCATCCTCTGCATTCGATCTGTCATCAATGGCATCCAACTGCAGTTTGTAAGTTATGAGAAACAAGTCAATTATTAGTGTCACCATTTTTTCACTATTACAGATAAGCTATAAGGTAAATTGTTCAGTTATAACTTACTGATATAATCAGCACAACACATACTATGCAAACCAGCATCTGATGCAGGACTGTAGAACACTGATATCAGGTCCCCCCTTTCCCGTCCAGAATTTGAATCTTGTCAATGTGTATTCAAACATTTGTAAAATGTGACTGAAAATAATAATACTTTTTTTTTCGAGGGGGTTGTATTGTGGGGGCTCACAACCTCAGTATTATTGATGGGGCAGAGCCGTAGACAGTATTTTATACTGATCAAATAAAAAGAACAAACCTCGCATAAGTAAAACCGTGAAATCATATAATGTGGAAATTGAGCAATATACCCACTATGTGTTGATGGTATGAATCCTAGTTTGTTGTGTTTTTATTTTACAATATCTGATTTTTCTCTCATGCAGGAGTGCAATATATTCTTCCATGCCTACTACAATAAAATTGTGTCTTGGTCAGACCGCATGGAGTTTGTGAATGGCTGGTATATCCTCATCATTGTGAGTGACACATTGACCATCACTGGGTCAGCACTCAAAATTGGAATACAAACAAAGGTTTGTTTTTCATATTATTGTCTATATTTTAATTAGATTATTCACTATAGGCATGTTGGACTCGGGGTAAAAGCAGTGTGTAATGTGTAAAGTTGATCTATTTGTACGCTCTTTCCTCTTGCAGTACCTGACAAACTATGACGTCTGCAGTATCCTGCTGGGTACAGCCACAATGCTTGTCTGGGTTGGCGTGATTCGTTACCTTGGTTTCTTCAAAAAATACAATGTAAGAAATTCCATGCTTTTTTTGTTTTTGTTTTTGCATATTACATCAGACAGCCTGTTAAAAGTAGCAAATGCATATTCAGAGGAACTGACAACCTATATTCCTCTATAGATATTAATCTTAACCCTAAGGGCAGCGTTCCCAAATGTGATCCGATTCTGCTGTTGTGCAGCCATGATCTACCTCGGGTACTGTTTCTGTGGCTGGATCGTCCTTGGGCCTTACCATGAGAAAGTATGAACATTATAATCATAATTAATCTTTTTCAAGTGTCATTGTGGCCTAATAAATCCACCTTCGCATCAGGAAGCTTATTTCTGGTGATACTGAAATATTTAAAAAAACTTTTTTTCCAGTTTCGAACGCTCGACAAGGTGACAGAGTGCCTCTTCTCTCTTATCAACGGGGACGACATGTTTGCCACGTTCCTGAAGATGAGACACGAGGGCTACATGGTGTGGCTGTTCAGCCGACTTTACCTCTACTCTTTCATCTCCCTCTTCATCTACATGGTGCTCAGCCTCTTCATTGCTGTCATCACTGACACCTATGAGACCATCAAGGTCAGTCTGAGTCACCTAGATTCACCATACTGAGAAATATTATTTGACCTTGCCGTAAACAGATGTTTTTCAGGTCATAGTTTTTATTTATTCTTCCACTTGAGTTGCCTGACGCTTTACAATGATTTTTCCCCCAGCATAATCAGCGAGACAAGATGCCAGTGTCCCAGCTTCAGGCTTTCATAGCAGAGTGCAGGGACCAGCCTGAGTCTGGAAGATACCAGACTGATGAAGAGCCAGCTGCCTGCTGTCTCTCTCCATTCTGCTGTCTTGGATGACGTGAGAAGAGGATGGCTTTTATCTTTGTGTGGACAAAGAGTTTGCGTATCGAGACTGAATAAGAACGCAAAGAGTCCTGACTACGTGCATGGAGAATTTGATTATACTGATGCCTGATGTGAATGCTAGAATATCTTCTTATTTAAGTAGAATTATTCCAACTTGTTTCTTTTTACTTGAATTGCTGAACACTACTGAAGTAAGTGCTGAGAGGACCAGTAAGTTATATGGTCACCAGTGTAACAACCTGATATAGTAGTAGTAGTAATTTCAATATGAATATACACATACAGCCAATACCTCCTCAGTTCAGTGATGCTTTCAAACGTGATATTCAACTCAACTTTTCTTTACAAAACAGATTTCTCAGAGATAACCTGAATAGGAATTTCCTTCTGACTGCACAATAACAGCATAACATAGGCTATGTGTCTTTTTTACAAGCACTTGAACATACTACTTAATTAGAAGTGAAAGTAGATTTACTGATTTTCAAATCTAGCTTACCCTGAATGTACTAGCCTATATAAAGAAATGAATGTATTAATGAATTAATCATTGCAAAGTTCAGTGTAATTGTTTGTATTTGATCCTTTGCAGTATCTTGTACTGTGCCCTTTTCTCTTAGCCATTTATGTACTGGTTCTACTGCTCTGGCCAAAATATTTGTCGTTTTTTACCGATTTTGTTCATTCTGAATCATTCTATTATACAATTTGTCATTAGCTCAACGTTATTTTTTAAATGACAACGATTAAAACAATTTAAAAATGTAGTCAGGTGTATAAAACGTCTCTACAGTACAATGTTCATTTAGTTTGCCACAGCATAATGCAAAAAAATGTAAACTGTATATTACATTTATAAATGCAACTTAATATACTGCCTTACCTTGCGTCGACACCTGAAAGCATTTCTCATTTGCATAATCGTTCACTGCACACGTGTATATCCAATGCACGGCTCAGATACTGGTTGCTTAACAACGCTGCCTCCAATAACAATGACGTATGATTTGAAGCCAGCGGAGGAATAGACTTTAAAAAAAAACCACAACCAGCAGCAGCAGCAACAACAACCGTTCTACTGTCTGTCCGGGCATCTCTGCTTCACTGCTTTCAGATTAAAGTAGGTGAGGTTTGTGCTTGTTTTTGCTGCGGAAGAGGTGACGACTGAACTCGGTGATTTCGATAAAGGAGCATTTTGTTAATGTTGACAGCATCACTGAACTCAGCAAGTGTTGGACTTGGCTAGCTAGTTGACCCATTTCACGCCGCACCCGTGAGTATATGTTTAATTTAGCATAACGTTACAGCTAATAGCTTATCCAGGTCAGCAAACAACGATAGCAGTTAACGTTAGTAACGTGGTTGTTAATTTAGATTTAACGTCTTAGTTAGTTAAAATTAAAGTCATGTTACAAGGACGTTTAGTGTAACAAAGTTACCTTGCTGAAGTATACTAGCGAGCCAACTAAACGTTAAAGTTAGTAAATTATTTTACTGTAACCTTGTAATCAAAACACAAGGGGTTTACGTTAGCAAACTAGCCAGCTAACGTTAGCAAACCTTGCAAACGTTAACGTTACCTTGTAAGTTACGCCACTTGGCTAATTTAACAGTAACAGTTCTTTAACGATACTACTGTACATCAAGGTAAAACGACTACGTTAAGCCTAAGCACCTTGGACTTATCTCCGCCTCAGTAACTTCAGATAAAAATTGTGCATGCCTTCTGGTTTGTTAGATAACAACATTGCCAGTAACCTAACCAAGCAGGGATGCACATTGACACAGAAAAGCAGACACTTTTATTGACTTATTGACTAGTAGTAAGGGCCTCACCAACATGGTGTTCTCAGCTTTTACTGTTGCATTACCTAACATGTCTCCCTTTGGTCCAGACAATGTGCTTGACAGCCCCTGAACACAAGTTGGAACATTTCAGTGCATTGTAAAGTTGTGGGAGTGGTGGGTAGCAGGCTCATCTGGTTTCACAGCATGTCAACATCATAATGACCTGAAGGCACTAAAGTAAAGAAACCACACATAGCCTATACTCTTAGACATTTATTTTTTTCTCTTTCTAAATCTTTTGTCTCTTTGCTGAGATCATTTTACCACATGCAATTCAGTTTCCTGTGGGCAATAGGAGAGCCCCACTGGGACATAACAGCAGTTAATCCTGTGTGGGTGAAACAGCAGCCCAGATTATCTATTACTGGTTTATCCCATGGCTTGATGCTCCATTGCAGGGCTCAATTCCAGTGGGAGCCTCTGATCCACCGCATGCGTGCTAATCCATCATCCGTTTGGTAACTCATGACCTCATATCCGTGTGTCCTGATGTGTCGGTGATATGGGAGAGTGGTGGACAACTGTGCCAGTAGGGACATCTATGGGTAAGTTTCTCTGCTAATGGGATGTATTTTGTACAATATGTCAAAAATAGAAAGACTAATCAGCTGTGCTTTTTTTTTTTTTTTTTATCTGCTAGAGGTGACCCATATTTTTGTTCTCATTTTAGACCAGCAACCTAATTCAAGCCTCTCAGTATAAGAAATGTACTGTAGATGTAATGTGGGTTGCCATAATTTCCTCGTCTCTGTTCTCTGTTTTAAGGAAACTATGAGATCTCCAGCATATCGCATGTGACAATGTCGCCCTCAAGACAGAACAACCTTGTGTCAATGCAATCTTCTTTGCCCCTGTCCAGAAGCTCCTACAATGTGATAAGTGCCTTTTGCACAGAGGATACTATTCCTCAATGCATTTCATACATCAATCAGGTTCAGACATGTCCTACTAAATGCTCATTATTGCAATATATTATTTGCACTTGGCATTTTTAATTTCTGTAGAGGACATTCACTACAGTGGTGACATAATTCCTCTTTATTCACAGGAGCTTGACTCACTGGGTCTTTCCTCCACATGTATTGAGGCCAGCTCACTAGAGGGAGCCGACCTGAAGACAGTGCCAGCTCTGAATGCCATGTATGAGCTAATCCAAATTCACAGACGCAGTATGTGCACTTTAGAAGAGCTTGAGAAAGAACAGCTGAAAAAATCCAGCGCCTTGGACCACATACAGATGAACAACTCCAGACTCAAGGTACATATTATTTCTTCATTGTATGTGCCTTCTTATTTTTACTTTTTATATTGTTTACTTGAATGTTATGTTTGTCTGTGGACCTGTGTGTGTAAAATATGTCTTGTCTTCACCGTGGGATAGAGGGAAACGTAATTTCGATCTCTTTGTATGGTTTACATGTGAAGAAATTGACAATAAAGCTGACTTTGACTTTGATATGACAGGGGGGTCTGTCACTCCCTGATTTAAGTCGAGTGCAGATTTGAGTCATGCATGCGTCACTTTGCGACAAGTGAAGATGTGAGTTGTGCATACGTCACTTTGTAACAAGTAGCCTACAAGATGCTAACAAGAGACTTCTGTATTGTCAATACAGTAAAAATGGACCTACTTAACAAAGTTTGTTCACTGCTGGCTACAAGTTAGCAATCAAACACAACAAGGTTGTCAGTTGAATGGCGTTTTGAGCTAACGTTGGCAATCAAACAATCACAAATAGCTAAAACATTTTTGAAATGATTTCCATCTTCTGTTATTGTTTGCAATAAGAAGTTTATTTCATGGATTTTACAAATTTCAGTATGACATGTTATGCTGTAAACCGTTTAAATCTGAGCATGCGCGACTCAAATGTGCACTCGACTTATATCGGAGTGACATGGTCTCTCAGGGTTATGTCAGTCTCATTCCAGTTTCAATACAAGACAGTGGTTGCATCTCATAACCCTTAAATTGCCTCCTTGACTCCTCCACTTAATCACATCTTAATCCCTCCCACCAGGGAGGCATGGGAGAGACGGAGGAGTGTTTTAGAGGGACGAGACGTCCTTTCCTCTGAAGCGTTGCATGAATTTGTCAGTTGTTTGGTCAGAGTTTGCAACTCCTTCAGCTGCACGGCTTCTGGGAAGGCTTCTCTTGTGTATCGTGTGCTCATGGCTCCTCGGTCATCCTTCCTCAATGCTCACTCCTCTACCCTCGGGGCAGAAACAAGAGCTTTGAGATGGCCTTCACTGAGGAGGGACAGTATAACTTACGGTTCAGCTGAGGAACGAGGAGTCAAGGAGCTGTCAAATAAGGGTTATGAGATGCAGCCATTGTCCTGTTTTATTCCTCTTTGGATCCAGCTCTGTGTACCCACAGACTTTAATCTGATCATGTCTGTGAGGTGCAGTAATATGTTGGTAACCACTAGAGGGCAGGAAAGAAATATACAGGAAATGTTCTTCCTTCTCATTCTTCCAAAAAGAAATTCATAGGACTGCTATACTACAGAAACCAAACAAGGACAAACATAGCACAAGTACTGTGCTGGGATGTCTCACTACTTACTATCGTTTTGAATAGCACAATGATTGTCATGATCCCTTTTCTCAACAGTTGTCTCTGCTTGCTAGGCGAAACATACGTATTCTCTGTTATACATATCTAAACTACCAGTAAAGAGGTCTAAGGTATTTGTATCACAATAATGTATAATTATTGTAATAATAGAGTGTAGAAGTAGGAGTGGTGAAAAATGAAAAAAAGAATTGAACAGCGACTATGTGGCCCACGTGTGAAAATTGTTGGTGTATTTACAGCCTGTCTTATTAAATCCTCAGATCATGCTATTCTATTTTAGGATGTGGCATTCAGGAATCCACTCTTGTAGCTTTAACCCTGAACTGATTGCTCGTGAAAAACTGTGCCACCTCACTGTGCTCATAAGTGTATTTCCTTCCAGGATCAGTTGGAACTGTCTATAAGGGAGAAATCGGGTCTACATGAGACAGAGAGGCAGCTGCATCTCAAAATTAAGACTTTGCAGAGCTGCTTAAAAACCGAGAAAGATGAGGTATCATTTTACTGTATATTATAATGACAAACACACTATGTTTTGCTGTAACAAAATGTGCAAATGCGTGAGCCTACCCAACTCATGATTCAATCATTCTCAACAGGTTCAGAAACTCCAGAGTATCATTGCCAGCCGGGCCTCTCAGTACAGCCATGACGCCAAGAGAAAAGAGAGAGAAGCTGCAAAGCTCAAGGAACGCCTCGGCCAGTTACTGGTTGACAGAAAGGATAGAAAACTGGGTATGTAAACTATTACTCTTTATTCTGTAAATTTCAGAGCAAGTTAATTCAATTTTATTACTCCCAACTAGCTATCGACGTACTGAATTGTTTGGGACGTTCAGATGGAAAAAGGAGCCACTGGAAGACTACAAAAGCGACAGCCAGGTATCATGAAAGCCATCTTCTCACTTGTTGACCATATTGTCACAATTTGAAATCATCAATCAGATAACCGTATTTGTAAAAATGCTTTCTGTAGCCATGAGGGTGAGATGTACAAGTCCTTGCTCAATGACTATGAGGCAAGTCAGAGGTCCTTGATGCTGGAGAACGCTGAGCTTAAGAAAGTCCTCCAACAGATGAAGAAGGAGATGATTCATATGCTAAGTCCACACCAGCCCACCAGAGGAGCCAATGCTGATGAGAGTCAGGAGCAGGTATTTGTATCGGGTTTTCATCATAGTACTAATACGCAAAAAAGAAATTTGATAAATGGGTTTGAGTAGTTTTTACCTGTGTGTCAGATTGTAGTGACATGATGTGCTTGCATGTTGAAAAGTTTGTTTTGGCTGTTTTGCTCAGGCTGATTCAGATGGGGAGGAGAAGGCGGGTGATTTTAGCAAGGAAACTCTTGACCAATCCTGTGAGCATGCCAGGGAGCAGCTCACCAACAGCATTCGCCAGCAGTGGAGGAAACTGAGGAACCACATGGAGAAGTTAGACAGCCAAGGTACCTGCAGCACTGTCCCACGCCCTGAAATACTGCAAAAGTAACTTGATGTTCTTGTGGTGCTAAGTTGATAGAGTAAAGGTTGTTTAACAAGCTCATGTTAGTTTAAAAAGTTGGATTCTGGGAAAATTTGTAGGTGTTACAGACCTACAGTATGGAATGAAATTTTAGATGATCAGCTGCCGGTGTATTTGTTTGCCAAGCCTCACAAATGCAGAATCAGCTGGAGTCCAATAAAGAGGTGATACCAAGGGACACCCACGAGGATGAGATGGAGAGGATGAGGCATGAAGTGCAGCAGTGCAAAGAGTTCATTCATGCACAGCAACAGCTCCTCCAGGTCAGCTTCTGCTTGTTTATATAAGAGCAGAGATGATCAGCAGGTCTGTCAAGGCTCAACATTTGCTAAGAGTTTTATACCAATATAAGAGGCTTCTTATTACGAGTGAAAATTATGAGATGAAATTGCCGATAAATGAGCCTTTGTCTGTATCTTATTATTTGGGAATTTTGAAAAAGTAATTAAAGGCTGAAAGCGTCTGTCCTTTCTGCCCATCCAGCAACAACTCAACACATCATTTGATGACGAGACAGCAGCTCTTCTTAATGACTGCTACACACTTGAGGAGAAGGAGCGTCTCAAAGAGGAATGGAGGCTCTTTGAGGAACAGAAGAGAAACTTTGAGAGGGAAAGAATGAACTTCACGGAGGCTGCTATTCGCCTGGGGCGAGAGGTACTTAAGTCCTCTGATGTGCCTTTTTTTTTCTCATCATGTACCAATTTTATTCATAATAATAATCTTTTTCTTCTCCGCAGAAAAAGGCCTTTGAGGAGGACCGTGCCTCTTGGCTGAAGAATCAGTTTTTGAACTTGACTCCCTTTACAGACCACAGGAGATGTTCGTCTTCTGACGGACAAAGTGCCTTATCAGTCAGTAAGTTGTGCAGTAGAGACAGGAGATTGTGACACGGACAAAAATGATGATAAACCACAACGAACAAGGAAAAACTGCATGCAAACACCATTGACCGTACAAAGGGTTTTCATTGACTTTAATTTGAATATCCGCTGCATTTCAGGAAGCGAGCCAGAGGTGAGGATGTCTTCCACCAAAGCTCGGCTGGTCCCATCGTCAACCCACGCCACGTTCTCCACTCCTAAACCTACACAAAGTGCTACTGTGCCATCCACGACTGAACTTTATCGGACACTCCGCCTCAGACCAGACAGCAGGTATTATTCAGTCCCTTGATATTACTAGTGACTGTATATTTTTTTTTTGCAGTGCTGCAATCAGACCCTTTTGCTTGGAGGTTTGGTGCCAAGTCATACTATTAATCTTTTTTTTTTATATTTTTTTTTCCAGTTCCTCTAGACATTCAAATCGAGGACGATGGCAAGAGTCCAGCAGCATTGAAGATGGAGATATTCGTGTCAAATCAAAGAACAGAGTTCGATGTGGAGACTTGAGTATCTTCTCTTTTGGTGAAGATGAGAACAGCCTCACTTGATGAACTTCCAGTGCCTTTTTTTTTTTCAAATATATTTTTGCAGTTGCCGTTAGCATCAATTCATGGCTGAATTCAACACTACATTTGCGTTTTATGTTGCTTTTTAATGGACATGCACATATCATTCAACAAAGCTGACAAGAAAGCACATTGATTGTACTTTTATTTCCTTTACAAACAAATCAAAACTGACAATTCAGTTTTTTAAGCTATATTCAAATGTATCTACCAAGTATTGATTTGAACATATTGGAGTAAGAAATCTCTTTTTACATGTGGGTTATAAGCCGTCTCTGATTATATGTTTAAGTTTAGAATAAACATGTTTTCATATCCTAGATGTATAAATTATGATTTTAATGGGAGCATAAATTGACAGATTTATAATCATCTGCTCTGCCATAACGGCACAATAAAGGTATTTTAACAAAGGTTTTTATTCTCTTTGATTTGGCGCCAACTAATGTGTTTAAATGGGATCTGCAGTCACAAGTTTCGTACAACCAACCGGAATCCGGATGTCATCATCTTTGCTTTTGTCTCAGCATCCAGCCCAGAATCCCACCCCACCGCCCTACGTTTATTTTTCACAAAAACACATCGAGAATGTCGGGTTCTTCTAATCTTGTAGCTATGAAAAAAGTCGTACAGCAGCTCCGTTTCGAGGCGAGCATTAACAGAGTGAAGGTAATTTATGTGCTTATTGTTTTTCTGCCACATAACGGAGCGGGAAATCTCAATCGCTAACAACGCTAGCTAGCTGTTGCCGGAGGCTAGCCGCTAAAGTTAGCCACTAGTCAACAGGCGTAGCAGGGCGTTTCTTGGACCAAAGCGAAGTATTTAAGCCTGCTACATTGTTAAAATTAATCACTTAACACCTGACAGAGTAGAGATAATGTCGAGACCTTTATCTTATCACAGAATCCGTATATAAAGATCACCACACACGGGTTGTAACTTAACTTGACGTTACGTTAAAGTAACGTTAAAACGGTTAACTTGAACGTCTTCTAACGTTACTTTAACATTGACCTGCTTAATAATTTCTTTAACGCCATTCCTTTTCAGAAGTCAAAAGCCATTTTTCCCCTCATTATTTTCACAGAGATAATGCAGATACCTTTTATTTTGTAAAATAAAGCTACAGAGCAAACTAACAAGATAACTTTGAGAAGTCGATTGACTAGATCAAATGAACCAAGTAATATAATTTAAACAGAAATAATGTGTGTGTACATTATGTGTGTCAAGATTATGAATGCAGAAAGTTTGTTTTGAATATTCGGATATTAAAATAGTTTTCCTTAGAATTAGAGGACTCACAAGTGAAGGATTAAAAAATAAGGGCCATAGATATGCTCAGTCAAGCTTAATAAACACTTCCTACAATTTCCATAATGCAATTGAGTACAATCTTTCCTGATTCTGTCAGTGTTATTTTTCAGACTTTGAAAAGCTCGCTCCCGATCCATAGAAGACATTATACAACTGCTTTCAGTGGCTGAAAACTCAATGGAATATCCCTTTTAACCAGTCTTTTTAAGACTTTAATACAGCCCTATGTCATGGTTTACATTGTGGTTCCTCTTCTGTCATCAGGTCTCTCAGGCAGCTGCAGACCTTCAACAGTTTTGCATGCAGAATGCCACGCAGGACCCTTTGCTCACCGGTGTGTCCTCCAGCACCAACCCTTTCAGGCCACAGAAGGTCTGCTCCTTCTTGTGAAACCACTGCATTCATTGGTGAGTCTGCCACTCTGTTGACCCATTCAGGCACACACCTGTACATACTGGACATACAGCACATGCAGCTGGTGTGATTTCTGAAAAGGTCTAAAGAGTAGCTGATGTACTGGTTAAAAATTCTGTAATTGCATTTTGAAAAAGAAAAGTGTTCCCTTATGTGAATCTTGAAATTCAGTGTTTCAGTGAAATAAAATGTACTATAATGAAAGCCTTTTATTTTTTAAATGTGGCTGTTTAATGTTGGTGGTTTCCTCCACAGTAAAACAGTGACTGTGGTCAGCTTGAATCAATTTTCAAGAGAGCTTCTTTTTTTTTTTTTACTCTAAAGTTTTTTGTAAAAAAAAAATTCACAGTGGTGGGGGGGAGGGGGGAACATCTATAGAAACTTCTCAGATGACTCCAGCATAATGTACTACTTTGCTGTCTACATGTATGCATTTCATACAAAATTAAGAAACCGACACAGTAACTAACTTGGGAACAATATGGACGTTTGGTAATCCAATACTCAACCTAATCTATTTTCTATTTGTCTTTTTATTTTTTTGGTCCTGCAGGCCTTCATGTTGATGCTACAGGGAAAAGTTGACCTCAACACTGCTCCTCATGCCAAGCCATTATACTGCCACAGGATCTCTTGAGTGTAGAACACATTGGAATCATGTCAGGAAGAGGCCCATCTATTTTCAGCCACAGTAGAAGAAAGGAGACCGTTTTATTTTTCATGGCACAGTGTGGTTTTTGAGGAAATAATTGTGCCTTTTCTATTGTTCTATTTTAGTCATCACTGTTCTGGACTTTTTTGTATTTAATGAATTAAAAAAAAAAACATTCTTTACTACTCCAATGTTTTATTGATTGGCATTTTCAGTTTTTTTTCTTCTCCCCTGCAAATTGACAACATTGCATGATAGACATAAGTGGCCACATTATGCTGTCAGAAGTATTTTATTATTCTAGAGGCAACAGTAGCAGGTGATGTAAAGATTCAAAGTTTTATATTTCAATACAAAACAAAGAAGAGGGGGTTAAAAGAATAAATAGTATTTATTACAAAAAGTATTTATTACAAAATTGGGTTATAGGGGATCATGAGCAGTGGTGGAAGAAAAAACTAGTTATACTTTGTAAAATATACTTCACAGGCCTTTTTCCACTTAAGACATTTTAACATGACACAGTAGGAACAATGTCAAAATTCCATTTAGCTGCTTCAGTTTCAGGGTCCTGGTATTGTGCATGGTGGCCCACTTTCACACTGTCATGGCTTACTGTCTGGGACACAAATAGAGAGCTATTACTAGTGTTAAGAGTAATACATGCGCCTTTTCCTTTCATGACAAGCGAAAATGGCCTATAACTAACTCAATAAGTCTTGCATTCTAAATTGCATTTAAAAATACATGAGCATAATCAGTAAGTAAAAATGTAGTATAAACTATAAGTGATGAGGAAAAGTGACTTGAAATAAATTGACTTGAATAAAGTTTTTTGGGAAAATAACACTAAATTGAAAACAGACTTCGAAAAGGGCATTTTGAAAAAACAATGAATGCAAGTACTCTGTAAAACTGTTAAAAACGATGAAATAAGATGTCATACTGGCATTTATCCCCCAAAATGTATTGCTTTTTTATATTTATTGTGATATTTTTTTCGTCATTTTTGATTTAATATTAAACACATAGGGCTCAATAGAGCAGAAGTATACAGTATCATAACATGGAAATTAAGTAGACTACAAGTACCTCAAAATTCTAAAGTACAATATAATCTAAACAAGATGTCTATTAATTAAAATATCAATTGTATATTTTGTTGGCATACTAATGCACATGTAACTGGTAGTACTTATATGAACTCACAGTCATACAACATTCATCAATTAATGACAAAATACATGATCAAGTCATCAAATATTGAGAAAACAGTATCGCAGCGTCATCCGTAGTGAGCCCGTGATCATCCGAAAGCGATTGATTCGGCTCTCGCGAGAAGTGAACCAACAGATGATGTCGGTCAGATCCTTTCTTTAACTGTCTATGGTCAGAACGCTTCCGTGAACTCAGGGGGCTGAACCCAGGTCGGTCTTCTCGTCCCGCTCCTTCTGCGGTTACACCACAGCTTGTAAATCAAAACTGCAGCTCGACCAGCCGAATGAAAGCATCCTTTTCTGACCATTGTGAAGAATGAATTATGGGACAACGTTACTGTGGAAACAACGGTAACTAATTTTGTTAATCTAGCATGTTATATACGATGAGCTAACAAAAGAAAGTGTTGAGCGACGATATGTCACGTGCAGGTATTAGCTACATATATGTTTGCTGCATGGTATCTCTTGTCTCCCCGTTGTTTGTACCCGGTTTCAGCCAGCTGCAGGGAATGGTTTAACGTTACGTGATGCTAACGGCTAAACAAGGTGCTCATCCTTGCTGATGTAACGTTAACGCTAGAACCATGAAAGTGTTAGCTGTTTTCATCTTTTTTTACAATCAGCTCAATGAATACCATTGTTTGACTGGCTCAGTAATCCGCTGTGGCTGAAAGCAATACAAGAAAGAATACGAGAGTGAACCACAGCTAGCATGACGATGCTCCAGCATGGGTCAACACAGCTCCTTTGCCTCACAGCCAGCAGTGGGGTGCCTCTTTTCACAAGAGGAGCCGCCAAACAACTACCCTTCTCTGTCATCGGCTCCCTGAATGGTGTCCACATGTTCGGGGGTGGTCAGGGAGTGGTGTTGTCTTGCTGTGAGACTGAAGGTGGGGGTAAAGTAGTTTGGAGAGTTTTCCAGGACAGTGTGATGCTCATCGCCGTGAGCGGAGGTGAACAAGGTGGTGCATGCAGCAGCAAAGAGGAGCAGGTCCGCTTACAACGCCTCCTGGACAATGTGTGGAGCTGCATGGTGCTGGTGTTGGGGCAGGATGAGCTGACCAATGTCAAGAATGTTGAAAGGCTAAAGAGGGACTTGCGATCCTGCTTCAGCCTCATTGATCAGCTGTTGGAGGAGAGACAAGAGGGCATCCTGGGTAACTTGACACACTGCGCTGATTCCCTGCTGCCTCCAAACCCCACTCTTCTTCAAGAGGCCGTGGATGGCTTTGCTCAGGCTGCAGACAGTGAATTTAGCTGCCTCATTGTCCATGGAAGGATAGCTGTAGCAACTGAGAAGTGGTGGCGCCTGGCACCGCAGGAGGTTGTGCTGCTCTCTGCTTTGTTGCGGTCCCTCTCAGCCTCTGGATCCGTCTCTTGTGATTACCCAGTTTTCCTTCCTCAGGGCAGCCCCACCGTGGCCCACCGCCTGCTCCGCTTCCAGCTGCTCCCTGGGGCAGATGTGTGTGTGCTGTGCGGCCCAACCCCGTCCCTGCACAGTGCCGAGAGTGGGCTGGTGGGTCGTTTCTGGACACCCCTGGTGGAGACCCTGAGAGACTGTCTGGCTGTTGGAGAGCGCTGCTTACCAGGATCTGTATCCCTGCGCCCAGATGTGCTGGCACTTCTTCTCATCAACCGTGAAACGCGACGCTCAGTCTCCTGTGTGCGGACTTCCACTAATCATCCAATCGGGGACCCTCTTTTACCCTCCAAGGCCCGCTGCTGGGAGCTACTGAAGCTCTTCTACATCTTCAGCACGACACGCTACTTCAACCAGGAGGAGATTTTGTGTGTCTTGCCAGAGGATAGGGCTCAGAGATGCAACACTGAAGACTTTGTGCTTGGATTCTCCCATCAGCCGCTACAGTGCTATCTAGTTACAGAAGAATGCAAAAGCTATGGACTTCAGACACCACAGCACCAGCTCTTTCTGCTCATCCCACTGTCAGTACCCACCTTTGCACTGCAGACGGTGGCCACACAGACTCTCTCTGATATAGTCGCAGCCACCGGGTTTTAAGTTTACATTGTTACATATTTATTTTAGGTAAACTCACCATCTTTGAATTAATAATATATTAAATTACAGGTAATTCATTCCAATGTGAATTTGGATTTTGCTTGTATTAATGACTGCAACCATATGTTGACTAACCGATGTAGAGGCGTTCATATCAGCTTCTATCTATCTTTTGTACGGACAATGATTAACAGACCACTGGTAAGAGATGCACAATATAAAAGGATATCACTGCTAATGGTCTCACTGGGTATTTTCAAAAAATTACTGTTCAAGAATGTAATACTGACGGAAACATTTGAAAATGTCATATCAACGTGAACTGCTTTGAGCTTTGTTTTGCATTCAACAGTTGAGTCTAACTTTGCTGGCTTCAATGCTGTCACACTAATGCAACTGGTTAGATTTACTGACTAATTACTAACATCATTAAGATTGGACTGTAGCCTATTTCAAAATGTATAAGAGAAACGTGAAAATGTTACACTGGGATAAATAAGTGCCTTCTGTTTGTTGTTTTGGCATTTTGAATCATTTGGCGACAATTTCTTGTGGTTTTATTTCTAAATATAGTTGATGGATGTGGTTATTTCTATCATTGAGTGATTCATTAACATGTTTCCTAATGTGATAATGATAAAGTTTGGAGATGCCACGTTCGTGTTTGTTTTTACCGCCAATACCAATGACCGATCGTCAATGAGCCATATCGATCGATACGATTGTTTTGTTGTAATAGCTGTATTACAGTATAGGTAAGTTTAACTGATGGTAGTGTATTAGGCTCTCCACCAGGTGGCAGCGTAACCTTAGATATAGCTGGAGAATGAAGTTGCCGTCTGGCTGTATTGAATTTTGGGGGGGGTACCATCTTGTGAGGAGCTGTTGAACTGCCACGGTGGTTACCTGATAAACCTGGTTTCATTTGGGTTAAAAAGTTGTTAAAACTGTCATGTGATGGAGAAGGGAATAAAAAACAAAGCGCATCCTTACAAGATGGCGCCCCCTGCCAATATTTATGAAAACAACTCTACCACAGCCATGCATGATTCTACCACAGCCATGGATTCTACAGTATATTTTAAGGATAACAAAAAGATAACTCGCTGGTAATCCGCTTGTTGTGCTAACCTCAGTAGGCTACATGTTGCAACAACGTAATGTTACAGCTAAGTGTCAGATCGGAACTCATGCTCGTGATCTTTGGTTCAACTTTACGTGCATCGATCAACATACAAAGTAAAACATTCTTAATCTGAGAATAGAAAGCATATCTGCTGATCACCAGATCGCATACAATTACTGAATTTCGGCGGCCGATCAATCGGTGCATCCTTAATGTTGGCTATAGGCCTACCGGTTGAACACGAAACTTGATGAGAATGAACTGCAAATACGAGGCAAAGGGCAATTAAGCAGGCCATTTTAATATTGGTATTTGAACTAAAACTGCTCGCCAAAGATAGCTAGTAACTTTTTCTCAGATATGTTCTTCACAGTTATGAGGCACAGCCACTTTATGGGAGTTAATATGTGTATTCAACTATGAAAAGAAAAATTTAAAAGCATCTGCCAGAGAGTCTGCTCTAATTACTATTTGTATCCCCCACCACATAATAATAATAATAATAATGGCAGTGACTATTGACAAAATACCTACCCGTATTGAATGAATACTTCATCTCATGATAATTCCAGCTATTCCATGTTTTGTGTTGTTAACTGCACTGCTACACTGCAGTCCCACTTTCTGTGTAAAAGCACAGTTTTACTAGAAGTCACATTGAGGTTCAGTAAGATCCTGGTATGTAGTTTCTAATTTTAGATGCTCGTTTTGTGTATTTAAGTTCCTTTGTTTATAGCATGTTTATAATTACTGTGATTGCAGAATTATTACAGATATTGTCAAAGGAATTTGCATTAAACCACCTCAGCAGGTAGAGGCAAGTGGACTGCAGTCAAACTAGAAGGAGCATTCTTGCACCAAGAAACCTTCAAAGTATCCACCCAAACCGCACAAACACTCAGGACACAAAAGTGAGGTGCAGGGAGCTCAAGACAAAGGTGGAAGCTGCACCCGGTTCGCTGATATCCCTCTAAACCACGTCTGCAGTCTAAAACTGTTTCAGCTCAGTAACCGGAGAACCGACGCTGCGTAACATAACTGAACGGAGGAAAGGGGGTGGGATAACTAGACGTGAAGCCACACAAAGGGGAGGGATAGCCCACACCCGCTGGCCATGGTGTTGACATGCGTGCAGGGAGCGAGCATATCCCAATCATTTCAGAGTGAAACGCATAGCCAGTGGATGCAGCCGGGTCTTTAAAAACTTTGGTTTGGTCGAAGCCGCACTTGTCCTGTAACTAACCTCTGAAAGGTCTGGGGTTTAACGTTTTTAGCAGCGCGGAGACGCCACACGCACAACTTTGTTTTCCCTCTCGAGTGAAGCATCCACCGTGGTGCAAGTCGCGGTGCACCGCAGAGACTTTAAAAGCTACCCAACTTGTTGAAAGAAGGCCGTTGTAACATGTCAGCCACACGGTTGCAGTTGCTGGCGCACAGAAACGTCCCGCTTTTAAGCTGGGGGCCAAACGAATTGTTAGCCGGTGGTGGACCCAGAGTCCGACCACTCACATCTCAAACTCTGTCCTCTCCCGCCAGAGCTTTATCGAGTCTGAGCGCGACTCGGCGTGGGCTCCCCAAAGAGAAGATGTCCGAGAATGGAGTGCGGTGCCGGGCCAAGGTGTTGACCATCGACAGCATGAACCCCACGGTGAAGAAGGTGGAGTACGCCGTGCGGGGACCCATCGTGCTGCGGGCTGTGGAGCTGGAGAGGGAGCTCTCTGAGGTTTGTACCGGCCGTCTGACCACTGTTCATACCAAAACAATCCTCTCTGGACCATACTTGTATCTACTCTCTTATTGAAAGCTCCAGTCATCTGCTTTCTGTCTTTCATTAAATCAATTATAGGCTACTTCTATCTGTCAGACTGTGGTAAAAAAGTGTTGTACCTTTTTTTTTGTAGATCCAAATACACCAGTGTGTCCAATATATTTTATATCAGAAGAGATTTGGTACTCCACCTAAAAGCCATTTAACTGAATTTAAAACAGAAGACTGGAAAAGTGTTGTTCAGTCTGGACTTGCCATAATGATCCGTTCATATTCATTTAAATCTCTTTGAACTTTAAATGTTAGATACATAGCAGATTTCAATTTAAAGGGTGCTCTGAAAGCAAATGTGTGCACATTTGTGCTTTTTGGCTCAGTTTTAATTAAGTCAGCATCTTTTCAGGAGACATAGCCTAACTGCAGAACAGCAGGTTTCCCTTCCTGGTTATACTTTCACTATTAACATAGCATTAACAAAGCATTATCCCATAAGTGAACTTTGCATGTTATCACTTGCTGTGCACCTTACACACCCTCTAATCAAAGTCCATCAGGTAGTCAGTAATTCCGGTGGAACTCGCTCATGTCAGAAAGTCACTAGACTAGTATGACGTTAATGTATAACCTGTTTTTAAGAAGCTATCTCCAAATCAGTTGCTTCTGGGACGATCCTCAGTGAGAGTTTAATGTCCACAGTGTCACTGTCTGACCTAGTGATGCACATACATGATGCCTCACTTTACTTCTGATATTACTCAATGTTCAATATGTCCAGCTTGGCTGATCTGTCCATTCTTTTAACAACTGGGAAAAAACAATGTTATATTTGTAGTGACTGATCCTCTCAAAGGTTTAAAAATGGAGCAGAATTTAAGTCAGCTTTTCTAAATCCATTGTCTCTCCTTTGTTTTTATCCAAGATATATAGGCCAGTTCCAGCTTGTTTGTAATATAAATATAGACCACAAACGGTCTATATTTATATGACAAACATTTCTTTTTGTTTGTTTTTACTTTATATGTGAGTCCTTCCCCTCACACAGTTTATGGTGATGTGGCAACCAGCTGTTATTGTACCGAGTGCAGTCTGGTGTGAAGACTGTCCTCTTTTGAGTGCTTTGCGCAGGAAGGGATGAGTATTGCAAACAGGTTCTTGCACAGGTGAAAGGGCCAACAGGGACGGTAATGACAATGGCACCAACGATTTTATGTTCTGTTGGCTTTGACCAGTTCTTGTCCGCAGCTGACCCCCGCTCTCTTTATAGCATACTTATTTTCTTAGAGTTTCATCAGGCATGATCAAACTGATGTTTGCATGTTCAAAAAGCAAAAGAAACAGATTTTGGATTCAGCTTTTAAAATCTAGTCAATTACAATACCTCATCACATTTCTATCTAAGACAGGGGAAGCACTGCAATGTCTTTTTTCTTCTTCTTGTTTTTACTGTAGACTTTACTTTTTTTTTAATTTAAAGACTTTATTGAAGTTTTATACAGTACATTATATCAACAGCATATATTAGAGAAAAAAAAAGAAAATACAATAGAAGTAGCAAACAACAATTTACAAAACATGACATAGGCTACATTATAAAAGTGCAAATCTTGGCTTAAAGTGTAAAAGAGTATATAAAGTGCGAAGCATTACAATTTAATAATCCCAAGGTAGGAGCTGATTTCCCGCTGCCAGTCTTTTCAATACTACAGCACCCAGCCACAAGGTAAAAATGTACCGTAAATCATCTCCAGTCCTCCCAACTGTTGTTCTTTTGTCAAAAACAAGTTCCCCTTCGTTTTACAAACTCCTTCCTTGTGGTTTTGATGGTGTTGCATTTCTTTGGGAAATGGGTCACAGTGCTATTCTCTCTTTCATCTACGAATTCAACACACACACAAACAAATGCACACTGTGATACCCTACTCCAGTTTCCTACACACACCTTGTTTTTTGGAACTGAGGTATTTGCTTTTCATATGCTGTACAATTGTAAGCCTTTTTCTTGTAGACAATATTTATTTTAGATTTTCCAAACAGGAAATGGAAACTATACAGACTTTGAGCCATCTTTATGCACCAGTTAACAGGTGCACAAATAAGGTTTCACATGCAGTTATTACATTGTGCTCTTTGTTTGTCCTAATGAGCTGCTAGTGAATGGGGACCTTTCTGACGTTGCTATGGGGACAGACCACAGATGCACCAGGCTAGTTTTTTTTCTTTTTTTCCCCCCATCAAATTCTTTCCACATATTCTACCAGAATAAAAAGCAATATGCAAATATCCAAAAATGTATTTGGTCTTGGCTTACTCAAAACTTGAAAAAATTAGATTTTCTTTTTTTAATATAGTTTATGATAAAGTTAAACATTTATCAGCTTAAGTTAAATGTTATTTGAAAGGGCTTTTATGTCATTGTTGAAATGTTTTCTTGGCAGAACCTTGAGAGAATAAATAAATACTGCTGAGCTTTACGTCAAGAGCGCAGTTTTACCTTCTGTATTGTTTGCTGAGCTGTTTTATCAGCGATGGCGGACAAAAAGCACTGGCCTTTCGAGTCAGTTCTCAGGAGCAGGGGTCAGTGTATTTCTAAAAGATCCCCATAATGAATGGGCGGTACTTTTGACCTAGGGCTGTTATTTTCCCGGTATAATGTTATTGGCACAGACTGAGAGACGCCTCTAACGTGTGACCAATGAGAGAGCCGGAGACTCAACCCTATTAAAATCATCTGAACTGGATTGGACCAGCCAAAACAAACAGGTTGTTTTGATTTTCACAGGGTGTCAGTGTGAGGTTCCAGCTGTGGCTTTTCTGCAGTGTTATGCCGTACCTAACATCTGGTGTTAACAGCATGTGTGTGTGCATGTTTGTTTGTGCACGTGTTTGCCTTCATTGCTGTTTGTCGTCTGTCGGTGGTCTCAGTTGCTCAAGAGATCATCTTTCAGAAACATTATATTATTGGCCTGGAAGGCAGTAAATGAATACCTATTATCCTAATAATTTTTGACCATGTTTACTGCTTGCTGCTGTCATATGTCCAGTTCTGTTTCAGGCCACACTAAGGAGGTTAAAAGTCTCTGAGTAATGTGTGTCAGAAGGTCAATGCTATCCGTACGATAAGGTAGTTTGCACAGTTCAAAACTTTGCTCCCATGTTTGTACTTACTCTCTGCATCATGGCTGTTGCAAATACACTAAAGTGTCTGCAAGAGGAATAAAAACAAAGTGTAGAGAATGAACCGTTGACACCTTACACTAGCTTTCCTGGGTAATCATGACAGGGAATTATTATTGGGGAAATTCTAAATAGATGGCACACACCTGAACAACACACGTGTGTGTGTGTGTGTGTGTGTGTGTGTGTGTGTGTGTGTGTGTGTGTGTGTGTGTGTGTGTGTGTGTGTGTGTGTGTGTGTGTGTGTGTGTGTGTGTGTGTGTGTGTGTGTGTGTGTGTGTGTGTGTGTGTGTGTGTGTGTGTGTGTGTGTGTGTGTGTGTGTGTGTGTGTGTGTGTGTGTGTGTGTGTGTGTGTGTGTGTGTGTGTGTGTGTGTGTGTGTGTGTGTGTACAGTGTTTTGCTAATAAGGTAAACATGCCTGTTTGGAGACACTTTACTTTGGCCTGGATAAAGGCGTAGCGGCAAGTCCAGAAAGTTTAACATTTCGGACATGATATGGAAGTGTCTGTATAGCTCATGGTTAATTGAGCACCTAAGCTTGCTAGATATTTTAATTCCCACCATTTCTGTAAGAACCTGCAGGAAAGTTACTGGTTCAGTCCAAGCAACAGCCAATCTAATCTATCCCACAAAGTAGTTATTAGTAAACCACCAAACCCATTGTGCACTCAGCAGCTGCTGGGCTGTGGCATGACTGTTTATAGTAAATGTATGTGTGTGTTTAAGCCTGTGTGTGTGTGTGTGGGCGCACATGTCAAGGTGTTTAGTTTCAGTGGGTGTTCTCAGCCAACCCCATTCTCTTTGACAATTCTAGTCAGCTTTGGTAATGGACAGCCACATTTCTTGTGTACAAAGTGAAGAAATTCCCTCATTGTTTTTTTACACTTTTGTCCATTCTTCCAATGTATAATAATTTCTTTTTGTCATGTGCAGGGAATGAAGAAGCCCTTTTCGGAGGTCATCAAGGCCAACATTGGTGACGCTCATGCTATGGGCCAGCAGCCAATCACTTTCTTTCGACAGGTCTGCTCCTAAACCTTACCCCTACCTCTTATCTAAATTTAGCACCTCACTTCTGACTTGTCTGTGTATATGAAACCGATTTCTTCCTCCTTAATGAAGTTTTTAACTTTTTTTTTTTTTTTTTTTGTCCCGTCTTATCCCGTAATCTGTGCAGCCTTTTGCATATTGTCCCCTCCACCCTTCATCCTCACACCTCTCTTTGTTTCAAGGTCTTGGCACTGTGCTCCTACCCCGAGCTGCTGAATGACAGCACATTCCCAGAGGATGCTAAAAGTAGAGCACGCCGCATTCTGCAGTCCTGTGGAGGGAACAGTATAGGTGCGTTGGTTTTCTGCACAAGCACAATGAGCCTTGTATAACCCCAGTTGCTAATTATTACTTTTCTCTTTGTGTTAAATGTGGCTTTCTGCTGGTTTGGCTTGTTACGTTTAAAGATTTAAGTAGAAACTTGTATTGTCTCCATCTAAATCTCCCTCAGGTTCCTACACGGCTAGTCAGGGCATAGACTCTGTGCGTCAGGATGTGGCCCGCTACATTGAGCGAAGAGATGGCGGTGTGCCCTGCGACCCAGACGACATTTATCTCACCACAGGGGCCAGCGACGGCATTGTGGTACAAAACACCTCGTCTTTTAAACTGCCTTTGTGTCTTTATTGTACTTTTGCTTATTTATGTTTGTTAAAAGTTACTAGATGTCTCAATCATTTTGTGAGGTAACATTGAACTGACAAAACAAATCAATTTTGGAGTAACTGTTTTTGAAGGACACATCACACAAACTGCAACTAGCAGGAAAATAAACCTCCTGCAAGAGCTAAAGTAGCATTTATATAAGATCAACAAGAAGCTACAAAGAAATTCAGCGATGGCCTTTTTGAAAGCCTGGTCTAACATACTCAACCCCTTGTATTAGGTTGTTTATGAGTTTAAGAGTAAATGTTTCCTGTTCATACTGTTTCAATTCAAGTCCTGATGAGTTACAACCAAAAAAGGAACACACACAACATACACTTTTGTATAGCAGTAATGTTTTGTCATCATCTAACTGATTGCATGTTGTGTTCTTTTAAAAAGAGAACTGACTATATACTGTTATGACGGTTTAATGCCAAGACATAGATACAAAGCACTCATCAGAAAAAAGTGCACTCTTTGCCGATCTTTAACTCAAATTTGTACGCCTATAAAGTGTCATGCAGACAAAGCTACAATGTATATATAATTCTAAAATATACAGCTGACATATATCATATGTTTATACTCCCTATTCTGCACTATAAGACCATGCTGAAGCTGCTGGTGTGTGGCGAGGGTGCGACCCGTACAGGCGTCATGATCTCCATACCTCAGTATCCCCTGTACTCGGCTGCGTTGGCCGAATTAGGCGCTGTGCAGATCAACTATTACCTGAATGAAGAGAAGTGCTGGAGTATGGACATCAGCGAGTTGCAGCGCGCCCTGGATGAGGCCCGGCGCCACTGCAACCCCCGGGCGCTGTGCGTCATCAACCCTGGAAACCCCACCGGTAAAGTTTCCTTCATTTGTTTTTGTCAAAGTGACTTGATTGTTAGTAGTTGTCAGTAATTTTACATATTAAATCATCTCAATCAGTACTCTAGATAATCAAGTATAAGTTTAAGGAGATAGACAATTAAAAAGGACTTGAAAGTGTAAAATTAGGTTTCAGGTCTATTTTCATTATTTAATATTCTTCTAGTATTCTTCCTTTAAATGATTTAGCAGTTAAGTGGAAAAGTGAAATTGTTCACTTTGACAAGAGTAGTTAAACACAAATAATTAAAATCCACTGAGGGAGATTGCAAGATGTGGTTAAAAGCCTTAAAACCTTGAGTAAAGGTTTTTTGGGGGGTAAGTTTAGCACACAATGTTGTCAGACAATTTGGCCTTAATTTTAAAGACCAATGTATTATTGGCGACAATCCTTGGATAGTTTACAGAGCTAGACAGGAATACAATGTAATTGGCTGGGATCAATGGGATGTTGCCGTGCAACCTGAAACTACTAGGTCCACTAGAAGGCCCAGGAATGAAATGACTTTAAAATGAGCTCCTTTCTGCATGAGATGTATTGCATCATTTGTATCTCTGTAACCACACATTCCATGCACTACTGAAAGAAGAGCCACTAGATGGCAGTAAATGGACATAACTGCCTGGCTAGCCATCACTGCAAACCTGTCTCCTTACCTTCATGTTCACAGGGCAGGTTCAGAGCAGACAGTGCATTGAGGACGTAATCCGATTTGCAGCAAATGAAAATCTCCTCCTCATGGCTGATGAGGTACCGTCTCTCTGCATCTCTTTAATATCTGCCTGCTAGGGCTGCACGATATGATGAAATTATCTAATTGCGATAATTTTTGACTGATATTGCGATATGATTTACAATATTGGAGGGAATGATAATTTTTGTATCATTCTGATTTTTATTGAAAAATATTAAAATCTAAAAAATAAAAATCATTTATAGTGTTTTTTTTTAACGAGGATCTGTACAAAACAGATTTTTTATTTAGTCTGTAGGATATAATTTGTAGGCTGGGACATCTCTGCAGCACCAAAATACATCATTTAGATTGATTTGACACATATTTTGCCTCAAACAAAAAAATTGGGCCCCACCTGCGATATTGCAGCCCTCCATATTGTGATTTTGATAAAATTGCGATTAATTGTGCAGCCGTACTGCCTGCGTTATTGTTTTTCTGTACTGTCTTTTATCTCCCAGGTGTACCAGGACAATGTGTATGCTGAAGGTTGCCAGTTCCACTCTTTTAAGAAGGTTCTGTTTGAAATGGGGCCAGAGTACTCGGATACAGTGGAGCTGGTATCTTTCCACTCCACATCCAAATGTTACATGGGAGAGTAAGCACTACTACATGCTGGGATAAATCTAAAAACAAGTTATTTGCTGTTTACTGTAACTTGCTCTCATTCTTTCTTAATGTTTTCTTTCCCTCTCAGGTGTGGCTTCCGTGGAGGCTATATGGAGATCATCAACATGGACGATGAGGTGAAGGCCCAGCTGACCAAGCTTGTGTCTGTCCGTCTGTGTCCTCCTGTTCCTGGACAGGCTCTAATGGACCTTGTGGTCAACCCCCCACAGCCTGGGGAACCGTCACATGACACCTTTATCAAGGTACACACTCTACAGCCCATGAGCAGAAGGGGTTGGATTTTGATTTCATATTGATTATACACTGACACCAGTATCATTGTTCATTCTCTATGCAATTTGCAATCAGTACACTACTATTGATTATGGATTTTACCTAGCAATATATTTATTTGTTTTTGCTTTAATTGACTCTTTTGAGTTTTCTCCTAAGCTAATTTCAACACACTCAAAACATCTGAAATACTGTGATAATCAAGGTGTTAGTTCGTATATAAAAATCTAGTTTTGATAGTTTATGGCTGTTGTATTTTGTTACTGTTACACTGTTTTATCAAATAAAAATGTCTAGTACATGTTGCTATGTTAAACATGACCTCGGCTGTATGCATTTTGTTACTGTTACACTGTTTTATCTCAAATCTTAATATAGTAACATAAGTGACTTATGAGACCCCCTTATAAGTCTTATTATCAAATGATCTTGTGTGTAAAAAGATGCTTTGTTTACCTCATGGCATTCATATGGTCCCTGTTTACAGACCGTTCGTCTATCTCGTGGAGCTTACAGAAGTCTGGAAAAGTTTTAGTAGAAAACTTTGTTAGAAAAGGCCTGAGACATAGTTGGCCATCGCTTTACTAAGTAATAAAATGATCAGAATCTGAATCAGCAAAGGGTTAATTGCCTTGGTGAATGGTGCCTACATACACAAATACACATATTAAACATAAACTATAAATACAGAAACAAATATGCTAAATAGCTATTTTATTTTGAAAAAGGATGCTGAGCCAGGTACTGGTACTATAACATAACCCTTTCCAGAATTGGTAATTTATTGTCATTTGATTTCAGGATTTAAAAAAGAAGAAATATCGCCAGAGAAACTGAGAGTCTTGATGACATCTCTTTGGTTTACTTTCTTTTCTCTCTGTCCTCTCTATTCTGTGTTTCCTCTACTTCCTCTACTCTCTCTCACTCAGGAGCGCACAGCCACCTTAAGTGCCTTAGCAGAGAAGGCCAAGCTCACAGAAAAGGTTCTCAATACTATTCAAGGCATCAGCTGTAATCCTGTTCAGGGTGCTATGTACTCCTTCCCTCGCATAACCATCCCTGAAAAGGCCATCCAAGAAGCCATGGTATGTCTACTCTTATAAAAGTTTCAATCATCTAAGTTTGACTGTGTTGGCGCTCCAAGGAAATGACATTGATGAGTAAATGGATGTTACAGTACAATCTTTTTTACTCGTCTATCACTAATCGACTAATCATTTGGTCTTATTATTATTATGTTTCCATGTTCTTAACAGCCCTCATCATTCATGTTCCACTTGTACACAAGACCCACGTATCATACTCTACACTATGCTAGATTAACTAACCCCTTAGCTTGGTTCAGTACACTGGGCATTCACCACTTGATTGCCCAGTGTACTGATTTCCAATAGCTTGTGGTTTCAAATCTGTCCCGAGGTTGACTGCTCAGTAGGAATTTCAGGGAGGGCTGATGAGTCGAGCTACTGAGAATCTGATTTTCCTTACAGAGGATGAAGTCAGAGTACAGCTCACTCAGTGACTCGCTCACCATCTTGATCACAGTCTTAGCATTGCTTAGTTTTTGGCGATGGTATTTCCCAAAACAACGCATAAAGACAAAGCTTCATTGACTACACACAGCATTACCTTCGGCAGTTTGAAGAGAACTTCTGTGCAGTTTATTGAGCTTGTTCTTGATATCAATACTCAGCTACTTCTAAGGCTGACACATTTTAAAACTGATTTTAATTAATTCATTTAAAAACCCAGAGGACATGAGACACTTAAGATTGAATGTATCTCAAATAGTGCTCCATCAACCTTAAGTTATTTTGTACCACTGAAGAAAATGTTTTGAACTCTAAAGGACCTGTGAAGATAAAACCATGGAATTTTAGAAATATGAATTAACTTAAAGATCTTTTTGAGTTTTCTTTTTCTTCTCAGAAATATAAGCTCTGTATAATTATTTACAATTACCCATTTTCATGTTAGAAGAACAGGAATGGACTGTTGCAAAAAGAAATGTAACTGTATCTGCTTTCATTTGGTCTGAATCTTCTTTAAATGGATTTGGTTTTCTACAAATAAGAAAATATAAGAATGTCAGTGTTGTCTTGGACATATAGCTACAGTGGTCCGCTACTATTGGCTGCACTTGTAAAAAAATAAAAGTATCTACATTTTTGGTCAAATACTTGCTACTTGAAATAATCTTATGCAAGCAGAATATTAAGCCTCCCATAGTGCGTTAATGTGTCTTTCCCTCTCTGTTAGGACAAAGGTCAGGAGCCTGATATGTTTTACTGCATGAAGATGCTGGAGGAGACGGGGATCTGCCTTGTACCTGGAAGCGGCTTTGGCCAGACAGATGGAACCTATCACTTCAGGTACAGAACAATTCTATACTGTATATAGATTTATATAAAATAAGTATATCTCTTATATATTGATCTCTTCTAGAAGAAATTAATAACCTGACCAACGGCCTCTCCCTATATTTTACAATTTGATTCATGCCGACTGCATGGTGGAAATATTGTGCATGCAAAGTGGCTCTTTGTCCCGTCATATCTGAATGAAGCTATAACTAACATTGATGTAGAAGTCACCTTGATGGAAGACACTCTTTAGTTATTGAATTACTTTACAAAATGATTTTTAAGCGATTCTTCAACATCTAAAATAATATTTAACACTTAGCCAAGACATCTGCTGTTACTAAACCAATGTTACACCATTAATGTTTCTTTCTTTTCTTATTCCCCTCCCACCCAGAATGACTATCTTGCCACCAACAGACAAGCTGACGATCCTGCTGAACAAAGTCAAGGAGTTCCATCAGAAATTCACACAGCAGTATTCTTAAATTGCCCCATCTCTTCTTCTTATTACCCGCCAACCCCAACAAAAAGAACTCAGCCAATCAGAATTCATCTGTCACGAATAAGTGCCTTTTCTACCTACGGTGGCTCTGGTGGTCTCTGTGATGATGCACTTCAGCCTCTAAACAGCTATCTCATTTGGACATTGGCAGACGGTATACAAGGCACTGTTTTGTGTTAGAAAACAAAACAAAACTGGAAATGAAGAGATGCGTGTGAAGTTTGGCATAAAATTAGGTTTTAACTTTGAAGAATACATGTACTGTAGGTCTGTGTATTTGTGATTATGACAGATAGATTGTCTATGTGAATACCAAGATGAAATAAAAAGGTACAATTGAAGAAAAGGGATGAAGCTTTAAATCTTTTAGAATGTGTACAACTGGTTAAAATATTATATTACAGTACATTACATACAGTACTTGGCAGGGAGAACATGCAGAAAAGTCCCCATTTGCCTGACAATTCAGAAAGGAGTTTGGAAAATGAAAATAAATGTAACATTCAATATTATGTCTTGTTATTTTTAGAAAGAACTAAGTGATTTGTTTAGAGTTTTGACAAATAGGTAATTTTCCTTTTTTTTTTTACATTTCTTCATCATACTTTTTGTCTCTCATATTTGAAAAGACAACTTAAAACCTTTTTAGCCTCAGTTTATGCAACAAACAGTTATATATTTATATCTCTGCATTCATTTACTGGAATAGTTAATTTGTAAAATGTTACTCATTTAAGAGAACGGGAGGGTTAATGTAATGCTTGACAGAAAAACACATGTTTCCTCTTAATTCATAAGCAATACAAAACACCCTTGCTCAACTCATTAACCCAGGGATGTTGCTGCTACTGCCCTGCTTGGTCTACTATGACCAGTATCAAAGTGTAATTTTAGCGAACTTGTGATTAATATTGCAATTAGGTCACTCTACTTAAGTGTTTTTTATTACAAAAGTAAGTCAAGAAATTAACACACTGTGCCCATTCCATGAGTGTTCATTTAGAGTGGTGTTTCAGGACAACTCATTACTGTACATCCAATATTCACTAAACAAATTTATGGATTTATTATCATTAGGAGAGGCTGAACTCATAATTAGTCAAGTCATGTGGACCAGTGATTCTTATAGTGGAGTCCATGGCACTCTACCAGGGAGTCAGTGAAATGTCTTCAGATTTATTCATTTAACTGATCATGATATCAACATTTGTATTTTTTTAATATTTTTATTTTACATTATATATAATAGTTCATACATTCCTTTATAATCTAATTATGCATGTCTAACATCTTTCTAATATGTTCTTTTGTGTTGTCCTTTCACATAATCGACTATAGAAGTGTAAAAACTAGGTTAGGTCAAATTATTCCAAGGGACATGTAAGAGGGAATCCCTAGTATATTCTCCTGTGAAGTGTTTTTGGCTGAAAAAGACTGAGAACCTGATATAGACAATTTCCACTAGCAATAAAGAGTGGGGTTGCTCCTCAGATGACACACACGTTTGGGAACTGTCACCTCACCAATATTCAAAATGTTGAACAACATGTAGAAACTGCATCTATTAATCAGTCATCTATTTTATTGCCTAGTTTGCAGTATCCAACAGGCTGGGATGATGGATGGTAGTGGAGTGTGTGTCAGTAAGTAAGTAAGAGAGAGAGAGTTAGGAGTATAGACTTTGACAGATTATGTAGAAAGTGTCTTAAAGTGAAGCATAGTCTGAAGGTGTTTCCTGCTCTCTTTCTCTCTTCTCCACAGTGGCTGTCAGCTTTAATTATCTTTGACAATGGGTCTCCTGAATCCTAATTATACTGAGCCTTGTCTTTCCTGGAGCTCCTCACCATTCACTCCAGCAACATGACGCGCTCCAACGTTCCAGTCCTCTTCACCCTAAATTAATTGGGTGTGGTTTTTTTTCTCTCATCTCCTGACATCTTTAGGGAATCAAAGGTCATCATTAGTTTGGGTGAGGATGGTGGGCGACAGAGACAGTCATGCATCAGGCAGCAGCGCTGTCATGTGACTTTCCTGATTATGAGAATGGCCGGCCTTTATTCACTGTAAAGTTGACGAGATTCACATGACTGACCTGAACACCTTCTTGGGACTCAGTAGTGTTTGGAAATTGACAATTACGTATATTATGTGCAATATTCTGTTTTTGGGAACAGTTATGGCCATTATAGTTCTTTTAGCTGGTTCAAGTCTTAACTTTGCCTGGCATTTGAGATAGAAATGTAAGGTCATTCCACAGAAAATGTCACAGAAGACTCATACCAAAGGTATGCCTATTCGACATCTTAACTCTAAATTAACTATTTTTTCAAACTGTTAAACAGGAATTTAAAATCAAATTTATAAATAAATTTATAATCAAAATTGACGACTGAAACCCAGCACATTTGTTCCTCAGGAAAAAAAAGTAATTTGTTTTTCCCATAGCTACTGTCTGGAAATAGCTGCAACCCCATTAACATACAGGATTTACAATCCAGGTAGAGAGTTTGCAGGGTTTGCTTCCCGGGGAAAACAACCAACTGGCAGCTTGCAGTTCTCTGTACCCAGTCAGTAGTCACTTATTCTGGGGTAACTAGACCATCAACTACCGCTGACCTGACGGAGCATCAAGACCGGCAGCTTGCGGTGCTCTGTACCCAGCACACAATCACCTGGCATGTGTGCAGTTTAGTGTCCCAAATTCCACTATGGCCACACCGAGACCTGCTCTACAAAGCAGCTTGATTGGTTGACCTTGAATGGTTAAGGTTAGGCTAGGGTTAGGGTTACTCTGCGTGGAATTTGGGACACTAAACTGCACCAACGGTAACTGAACCACCAACTAATGACCTGACAGAGCACCACGACAACTGTACGAAGCACTGTAGTGGCCTAAACCAGGGGTCTTCAACGTTTTCCAGGCCAAGGACCCCCAAACTGATGGCGAGATGCAGCGGGGACCCCCTAATTATATATATTGTATAAAATTGTGTTATATCAAACTGGTCCTATAGTGCCATGTGTAAATGTACCTTGTTATTGGGCATTCAATACTAAGATACTCAAATAATACACAGGTTCATATATTCATGTTTTTATTATAAACATGTGCAAGGCACAGTAAGTAGGGTGGCCATGCCACTCTGATTGAAAATTGCAGGTGGGGAGGGAATATAAAAAAAAGTTTAATCAACCAAAACTTTCGTGACCCCCATGCAGTACCTCCGCGGACCCCCTAGGGGTCGCGGACCCCCTGTTGAAGAACCCTGGCCTAAACAGCTAGCAACTGCTGCTCTGTAGCACAGAGCTTTGTAGTCAATGTCATGTGACCAGTCAGAGGTCTCCTAGTTTTCTTAGCCTATAATACGTTTTAGTGTTCATAACTTTTCGGACGATACCATACAAATTCACATTCATTAGAATTTGTTGCAGCTAGCACTACCTATATTATATAATATGGTACTACACATATTTTGCAACAAGTCTACCGAAAATATTCAGAAATACTAAATTATCCAGGTCTGTTCTATCTTTGTCCTTCATGTATCATTACGCTGCAAAGAATAGATAATGCATAGTGTAAAGGAGTCAGAGGAACCATCAGCTTCTCCAATCAACAGAGCTGCATTGTTTTCTTGACAGTATGTGAAGTGTGGTACTACTTAAGGTTGAGCTAAACTGTATCTGCAATCACTATGTTAAACACAAAGCTTTGCAGTTAGTTGTATAATTGCAGATCTGAAGAAAAAAAAGAGATTTATTTTCCCCCTATCATGTTTCTGGATGTAAGCCTAATTTGTGTAAACATAAAATAACGTCTTTCACATCATCTTCTTTTTGTCTTTTTGTCCTTTTTCTACAGAGAGACTTTTTCTACAACTTTTAGATTAAGAGGAATTTGAGAGGCAAAGACCCTCCCCTGTCCAGTGTCCTAAATGGGAACGGAAAAAAAATATGAAGCCTAATTGTGCGTTTCATTTGTAGTAACCTACCCGGAAGTCAGATTATCCGAGTTCTAAATCGGAAACATGCCCCCTGAAGTCATATTTCTGAGTTGGGAAGTTGGAGAACCTCACAGTAGTACCCTGAGGTAGTCAACAAATCATTTTTTGATCCCGTTTGAATTTTGCCATCTATACACGTTTGTCAATTTGAAAAGATAATTTGCCAAAAGTTGAAGGTTGGTGTAGGTTTGTCACAGTACCATTTTTATTTTGTGTGAAACTGCTCAGTGAACTACATCTCTCCTCTCATAATTACCTTGCTTGCTAGCTAGCTGAGTAACTTATAAGTTCCACCTTTAAATCTTCAAATGAAACCTGGGAAGCAAAGGAACTAACGAGACCCGTTGCTTGTGTGAGTAACATTACATCCTGGTACGAAACACAGGCATGACACACTCAGTCAATGAAGAAGGGCAGCTTTAAATATAAAATAAAAAACAGCGAGAGGGAGGGAGTGATGATTCAGAGATTGGGTGATAAATCTTGTTCTGATCAGGTTTCTCTGGTGCCCTCACACCCGAGTCTCTTCTGTGGGGTAATTAATCAATCCCAGACTGGAGGCATTGATCAGCCTCCTGCGGCCCTCGGTATGTTTACACTCCTCGATTGTATTTGCCACTAAGCCCCTCGCTGCCGCTCAATCTCATCGGCAGAACTGTGACACTCCGCCTGCTGACGCCCTAAGCAAAACGATGCATCGATTGACATCTCGATGAAAATCAATCTACTTATTTTTTTTGATGCACGGGGGATTTGTTTTGTTATAATCCTTTGTTGTAATCCTGTATTCCTTGTTGCAATACATAACATTTTATCACAAGCAATCAAAACACTCCTGGAGTGCAGAGCCAAGAATTTCCTCAGAGACAGTTACACACACCTCCAAACATCTACAATATTTTCTTATTTCATTTATATGTTTCTCACAAAATATGAAGCCATAAAAGAGATTTGAAATAGTTCTATAATTTGCAATATAACTGATAACACTGACCCTTTAAATATGGTTTGCATGGTTTATCAGACAGTTCTTGCTTCCTTAAGACAATAAAAGAAGTATCACGATCCTTTACTAAAGTAAAAGTAGTGGCAGGGCAATGTCAAATTTACCCTATTTGGTAAAAGTCCTGCATTCAAATTTTAAGTTAAGAAAAGTACACAAGTATTATAAGAAGTGGTAAAGGGTCAAATGACTCATTAAGCCGAGTGAACTAGTTTAGTTTTTAAAATGATATAATTAGTATTAACATTAAAATATAGGCAACATTTTAATGTTGGAGTTGGTTGAGGTGGAACTAATTTGAACTATATACTGTATTGTGTTATAGTTAAATAAAGAAAATGTAAAATGTATCATACATCATTAGAAAAGCATGTATTTTGTATGTACTATTTTAAACTGCAAAGTAAATGCTTTTAATGTAGTGGAGTAGAAGTACAAGTACCTCAAAGTTGTATTTAAATACTTGAGTAAATGTACCTAGTTGCAGCTTACCATTGTAAATTATGTATTCATTATTCTTTGAAGTTTATTTTATAATTTTCAGGGTAACGTGTGTTCCAATTTCTATCCTATCCTATCCTCTAAAATGAAATTGGGGTTATGGAGAGTATGAGTGTTACATAATGGTCTAATGTGTTGAGAAAGTATCAACACGTGGTTATCGGTGATTAAAGTGTAAAAATGTTAGGACCAGTCTTTAAAATTATACTTCTCCCAATTTGCTTTTTCTCATATGTTTCCTAAACTGGTAGCTGGAGAGATGCCAGTTCACCTGCATCAAGGTGCCCTTGAGCAAGGCACTGAACCTTCAACTGCTCAGCTCAGGACGCTACAGGTCATCTCTCCAATAGTGCATGTGTAGGCCCTGTGCATGTGTGTGTATTTCCGGCCTGTGTGTAATGTGTGTAAAAACTGCACCAACAGAGTGAACATGTGAATTTCCCTTGCGAGATAAAAGGCACTATAGTCTCTGTATTTGAATCTTTGCTTGTCTTATTTTTACTTTGTGTGGAAAACATTAACTATAAAAGTATTTGGAGACCTTACACATATCAGAATGAAGTGATTTCTTTCTGAAATCTACATCAAGAAGAATGAAGAGCAGCAGCACACCAACCAAAGGACATGCACACAAATCAAAATAAAGGTTTTAAATTTTTTGTCCGTCTGTCAACTGGAAGCAAATAACTCTGCATTTAACCCATCAACCCTATCAGGGGTGGGCAGCCATGATTGTTATTGCTTCCCTACCTCAAATACATCTAACACTTCCTTTGGGATGAATACGGTATCTATCTATCTATCTATCTATCTATCTATCTATCTATCTATCTATCTATCTATCTGTCCGTCCGTCCGTCCGTCCGTCCATCTATCTATCTATCTATCTATCTGTCTGTCTGTCTGTCTTACCAGCTTTGAGTGGGTGGTGTGGCAACGCATTCTGTTGCCCCCCTACCCCTCCCCTTCCTGCTGAGCTGATTTGTTGAGCCCAGCCTATTCACTGGCTTCTCTGTGGAAATAGAAAAATAAACACTCAAATTCTGAAAGAGCAGAAGGTGTGAAAAACAAAGAGGGACATTCATCTTATCACTGCCTGGGACACATGCTGTTTTATGAGTTGATAAACACTTGTCAGTGCTCACATAATATTTCTGTTTATATTCCTGGCTGGTAATGAGAGATCCATTCAGCTTTCCTTCCCATTCACCACATACACTCTTTGACAAACCTGTCTCAGCTTTGATTGTCATAAACACAATTGAACCCTGCTTAGCCACCCAGGTCAGGCTACATAAATGCCATACATATTTCATACAGCATCACACTTTTCTGACAGAGGGATATTTTTGGTGTGTGTGAATTGAATTCACGCCTCATATTTCATTAGACACTCTGAAAGTCTTCTGTCTGTGGTCAGATGGGCTATATGTTTTATTCATGTCCTCTGAACATCTGCTTGTCCGGATGTCAAAAATCATCAGGCTCCCCCAGGACTCCTGCTTGACTGGCTGTAAATGAGCTCCAATGTCGAGATTTAAAACAACCTGTCAGAGTTCTTCACCACCAGAGGAATCTTTCAATACAGCAGCCGAGGTGAGCTGACTAACTAAGATCTGGAGAAGAGTGATGAAAGTCAACTTTGGACACATTGTTTTAGAAACAGAAATAAAATGTGTGCACTCGATTCATTTGATGATACTGTTAAAAACGTTCTAATATGAATTGTGTTCTTCCCACAGCTTTTGGTGGATTTTGACACTGCTGTTCACTTTGGCTGCTGGTCGACAAGTCTCCCTGAGTCACTGGAGGCTCGTGCCAACTAGAAGGAAAGAGCCTGACCATTAACAAGTGTTCAGTGACTCATAGCCACCACAGTATGTCCCACTGTTTGTGCTTGTGTGTCTTTACATATTAATCTATTATATACTATTCTATTTCTCACTTTACACTCATCCCACAGAAAATGTGTGGTCTTTTAGAACTGATAATGTATTTCAAAATCACATGTGGGGCCCTCCCAAACTAGTGTGTGTGAGTGTAACATCTCGGCAAAATGAAACCAGAAAATACTGAGAAAAAAATAAAATAATAATAAAAAAGTCTTCTTTATGGGAAACTGTAAAAGAATTTTTTCTCTGAATTGACATTTCCTGTCTCAATTATTGGCATCCCTTGTTGCAAGAGTAGTTAGAATCAAAATGTGTTGCAATTTGATTTAAGCCGCATTAAAACGGCATGCTAACCGCCATCCATGATGCTAACATGCTGATGTTTAACAGGTATAATGTTCACCATCTTAGTTTAGTTTATTAGCATGTTAGCATTTAGCTAATTAGCAATAAATACAAAGCACAGCTGCGGCTGTTGGGATTCTCATTAGTGTCACAGGTCATGAACCAGGTAGGCTATTGGACAAATTATTCATTTGACCCGATGATGGAGATAAAAAATCAAGAGATCAAAAAAGTTATTACAATTCATCCAGAGTGGGACATGAATGTAATGTCATAGCAATCCGTCCAACATTTCTCAGGAAAGTTCACTCAAAGCTCATAGTACCACCAGAAGTAAACACCTGTGGAAGGCCAAATTGTGTGCCGAAACGTTGTGTGCCTTATTTACACTATTTAAGTATTTTTTCTGAGCAATTTTAAGAGGTTGAGCGGACTTTACCTTCTTTGAGCGCCAGAAGTAAAGTCAGGGAATCACTATTCAGAACAGACAGTTGTCTGGGGACCACGAGTGTCTGTATGAAATTTTATGGCAATTCCTCCAAACAGTGGTGGTGTGTGACTTAGTGCCGTGAAGTGTTACGCACTTCTCCTGGGATATGGTACCCACTCGCCAAAGTTACATAGCCCAAAAACAGTTCAGGGCGCAAAGTGGGAATGGCAGAGGTATTCTCCTTATCACAACTCAGTGTACGTCAAAATGATTTTGACACTGTTATTTTGAGCAAAAATAGTCAAATAATGATTATGTCCCAACACCATATGATTTTTGTAAAGTAATACAGCTCATTATTTGTTCATTTACAGCCCTTCAGTGTCAGCAATTCTGTATGGCACTTTTGAGATCACAATTCAACAAACACACAGTTAAATTTGTGACTTCAATAGAATCTCATTCGGGTTGCAATCAAAGCCTTGCTCCTCCCAAGGCTATCTCTGTTTTTTCTTCCTCTTCGTCTATCTCTCCACCTGGCAGTGAGGTGCCATCAACAGTGACAGCCTCTGCATTCATGAGCACATCATCATCTGTCCTCTTCGCCAAGAATTAGCTCTTCATCGCTCAAACCTTACAAAAGCCACTGTGCTAAAGTTTTATGTGGACAGGGCATGTTGTTTTAAATCTTAGAAATCAATATAGTTTGGATCATTTAAAAAAATAATGGAGAATTCAGTTGTACATTTTTACTTATTACTGATTTAGGCTAAAATTGCAACCAGCATCAACCTACTGGTGAATTCCCATTTTGTTTCTAAATTCCACAGCATTGACTCATTTCACCAATATATTTTGCATATTTATACGAAGTCATCCTTAACTGCCAGTTCCGAGTGACTACCTCCTTTCAGTGGCTCTATAGATTTTCTCCAAGTGATAAATTGGAAATGGGGAGGCACTGAGGTGTGACCAGGTGCCAAAAGACTAAAGCTTTTTGTCTTTAATGGGCCTAATTATGCTTAAGACCTTCAGAGCTGTTTGGATAAGTTCTAATAACGTGTTGTGGGAGGTAACGTTACAGCCATCAATAGAAAAGGTAATGTGTTAATACCCAAGTTGTTTTCTGACCCCACAAACAAATACATAAAATAGACGAATCACGTTTTAGAGTATTCAAGTTGCATCAGTCTATGTTTTCCCTTTCTCTCTTTTGATTAAAGAAATGCACGGATTCTAGCCCATCCATCACCTCCACCCCTCCCCTCCCTCTCCAAACACTGAAGCGGTTCACTTCAAGCCCATTCTCTTCTGTGGCACAGTGGTGGGCATAACTTGTGCAGCTGACTGTGTGCTGCCTAACCACTTAATGCAGATGGTGTACTTTTCCCTCTCAGAAAGTCGTTAGTTATTTTTCTTGCAGTGAGAAAGCGGATATGAATCAGTTCAAAAGATACTGCAGTGCGTAAAAGTTGTGGATGGTTACTTTTGCGCATACACATGTAAAGGACTATTTTATCTCCAAAAGTTGCTATACAAAACAAAAGCAGGTGAAATTCTTCCCTCTGCAAACATATCGCCCACAAGCAGGCTGGAAGACCATTCACTCCGGAGAACACAGCGAATCCGCAGAGCGCAGATGATCGCAACTGGTGTTTGTGGTGTCGCGCTGGTGCTGGTGCTGGTGGTTCTGATCCCGGTCATGGTGAACACCGCCGGTACTCCTGCCCGCTACGAGATGCTCGGGTCCTGCCAAATGGTGTGCGACTCCCACGGTACCGCGGCCACGGCCACGTCCAAGGCAACCAACCCAATAAAAGACAACCGTCTGGTGCAGTCGCTTCCGACGTTCATCCAAGGTCCTCAAGGAGAGCCAGGACGCGTCGGCAGGATGGGTCCGAGAGGTCCGGTTGGCGAGCCCGGGCCAGCTGGACCTGCTGGTCCTCCCGGAGAGAGAGGGGCACCGGGTCCACCCGGAGCACCTGGAGCAAATTGGCCTAACGGTGCCATCAGCGCTGCCACTTACAACACGATTCCAAGGATTGCGTTTTATGCAGGACTGAAGAAGCAGCATGAGGGATACGAAGTGTTGAAATTCGACGACGTAGTCACAAATCTGGGCAACCACTATGACCCTTCTTCAGGGAAATTCACCTGCTCAATACCTGGGATTTACTTCTTTGTTTACCATGTGCTGATGCGAGGCGGCGATGGAACCAGCATGTGGGCTGACCTCTGTAAAAACAACCAGGTAGGATGCTTCATGGTATAATTAGGCCATGTAACAATCTTTTGATTTGTTTTAGTTTTACTCTTTATAGTTTCTGTTAAACACACAGCGCATACACCGTTTGATGAACAAATTTGCAGTTTTGCATTTTATGCACCCGTGTCCCTAGAAAAAGACTCCAACACATTTAGCCTTACAAATGGATGGCGCTGTCCGCGGTTCTGATTTCTAAATAAAGACACGTTTCATCAGCAGTTATGTCAACTTTCCCTTCTAGGTGAGAGCCAGTGCCATCGCCCAGGACGCCGACCAGAACTACGACTACGCCAGCAACAGTGTTGTCCTGCACCTCGAGCCCGGGGACGAGATTTACATCAAGCTGGACGGCGGAAAGGCGCACGGGGGCAACAACAACAAGTACAGCACCTTCTCCGGCTTCATGTTGTATACGGATTAAAACACGGAAAAGATCCGCTGAGGGGGCTAAAGGATCTGCATATAGCTTGCTTCACTGCTCATCAATGTCAGTTGGATTATTAGAGGCACAGCTCACCATTTCCATTTGCAAGAGTCCAGAAAGATGTAGAACTGTACTTTGCAATAGCAAAGAGCTTACAGTGTAATTACAGAAAAGTAATGCATTTTAAAGTGTACAGCTTTGAATTATACCCTTGTCAGATTGATTAGTGTCGCTATTGCACCCTGAATGAACTATTAGCTTTACAAATGTCCACAAAACTGTACATGCTGCTGTGGTAACACATACTGAGTGAGTGTAAACTGGAAGTGCAATGTATTGACCTCCAGTGCTTAAGTAAATGCTGAAATGATAGGATACTGGCATAATCACCACTCTGTTCATAGTGTTATTAGTCCATGTGTGCTTTCTTTTTCAAAACTATTTGATAGTTGTTGCATTTTGTTGGAAAATGCGTAAAAGCCGTAGTGATGCATGATAATAAATATGACATTTTAACACTGTGCAGCATCAAAACACTTAAAAGAATGTGTAAAAAGGCCATTATAATGTTCATATTGAAGCACAGTCACAAATGATCATTGTAATTTATTTTCTCTCAATAGGACAGCAGGTTGGGGCAACAGGGTGGTCTGGTGGTTAGTCACCATCACAAAACTGGACAGTCACACTGACATAATAAATGTTTCCTCGACATACATCAATCTGCCTGCTGATTGTGAAGACTGTCAGCTAATGTGTAAAATATGTCAAATTAAATCCTCTGACTCACTTTTTAATCCTCTTGGAAGATTAATCAAAGTTATAGTTTTTTTCACGGCGCACAGTCACTTGTGGCGATCATGCCATTGATCATGTGGAGAAGTCACCCTGTGAGGCCACCTGTTCCCAGATGAGAGGAGAACATGTCCTTCATCCAGTCAGCTTCCCATAGACACCCAGCCACCCGCTGAGGGGCAACAGGACAAATCATCCAACACAGCGGCATTATGTTGAGAGCAGAGCGGCATACTGATCACTACAACGCTCGTTATTGTCATTTGCAGAAATGCTACTTACAAATACAAAGAAAGCAACAATGAAAAATCAATTAGCACCATGTTTGTGAGCAGTTAGCACCACTGTAGGCAACACCTACAGAGAAAGAGATTTAGATTGCATTTACATTTCTGCAGGCAAGAAGCTATTTTTTTTCTGACATAAATGTGACCAAAACAAGACAGCTAATGAGAGGCACTGTGATCCTGTGAGGCTCCTTCATATTATTTGCTTACAAAGTGAATAATGTATAATCACAAATATAAAATCAAGTTTTAATTAATGAGGGCCTCTGTAAAAACTCTTTAAGCTGGATGAAACAACAGCCTGTAATTATTTTCCATTGGAAAGACAAAGTCATAAAACATTTTGCTTTGCTGAAAAACATTGACATTAAAGATAAACTGATGCACAAACATTGTCCGCTCCTTGATTTGAAGGTCCAAAAACAAACTTATAAATGAGTGGGTTATGTGATTATTGCAAAGAATCTCAAAATATTCATTTTGGAGGATTTAGTTGTTATCTGCCGATAAAAAAATTGCTACATCAAAATGTTCTTTTTGACTTATTTAAAGGTCAGCCAGCATTTTGGGTTGTCAATGAGGATCTTATCCACTTGGTTCTGCGAGATGCCCCTCATCAGCATCTTCGGCACAATGTTCTGCAGGATGTGAGAGTAGCCGTGGCCGCCGTACTTGGTGAGACGGTTCTTGGTGTGGATGTCGTGTGCAACCACTATCTTGTCGTCGTAGCCCTCCTTCACGAGGAACGCCAAGCTGAGTGTGAACAAAGAAACAGGGAAAAACGAGGGGCCTTAAACACAACTCACAATTTCTGTTGTTAATCTGTTTGTTTTTTTTGTATGAGCGGACTAACATGTGGCCAGTTATTCATCCCGCCTGTCTCCACTGCAGTGAGAGATCAGCGTCTCACAGTTTCTGTGACAAACTGTAGGACACGCTCATCTCTCCACATGGAGTAAAACACAAAATCAGCATTTTGCTCAAAATGAAATACACCGGATGTGGACCCTAGCTCCATTTACAATCTCAAATTTGAACACTGAGGTCTACACTGAGGTTTAAATCAGGTCATGTGTGGAAACATCAACTTGGACACATTTGTGCTCACTTCTGGCACGTCTAATCACAAAATAAAAAAAAGTTTAACCCTGACCAGTGTTACTCACGTCTTCACTCTCTGGCTGTCACTGGGCATGTCCACCTCCAGGTCGTATGGGTAGTTCAGCATCTCTGTTCCAAACAGGTCATACTCCAGATAACTCCCCAGCTTCGCGAACTCAAGCAGTTCACCATCATCAAATATAGTCCTACAGGAAGAGAAGAGAAAATAAGTGAAATGAATGCCATACATGTAGAATTTCAAAAAAGGTTTATCCAGTTTACCAGCTTGTAACATTTTTTTTTATGTAGGGGTAAAATTCTATGCAATTTCTGTAACTTTTCTTAAGAATGGAGAATACCAACGACCAAAATAGCAGTGACTAATATAATTTGGTGTGAAAGCAGATCCAAGAAATGTTGGGCTTAAATGTGGAATGATAAATCTATCTGATCTAACACCACCTTTAGGTATGTGACTCGACGGGTATGTGACTGTATGTGACTCAACATTGTGAATCAAATAGTTTGTCAGTCACGTTGTTTGTTGTTTTTCATTCTTTTTAAAATATTTGACATAAAAAACACTCTACAAATAATGGTAATAATTACCAGTTTTCACTCATTATTAATCATTTATTTTCCCCAAAAAATAACCAGATTCTTTTTGAAGAGCACATCTGTTTAAACGGATTTCCACTAAGATATGATGTCCTACACATTCAAAAGGTATGTTTCTTTCTGCAAGAGGTCACTACAGCAAACAATGTTTCCAGTGAGGAAAGTGAAGATGAGAAAAAACTGTAACTGCCTCTATACTGCATTTCACACTGTGTGCCATCAGGTCAGAATTCCAAGGAAATCTGCGGAAAAACTAAAGGTTTGCATAAAACAGGAAGAAAACAAACATCTGAGGGTGAAGAAGAAGGGGGATTTACACGAAGACGGCAACAAAAATGTACTGCAGAGGCGACAAAATTTGGGAATTTCTGTCGCTAAGTGTTGACAATGAAATTAGGAGAGAAATTCAAGGAATGTCAGAAGACCGTTATGACCAAATTACTGACTCACTACACAACCGCTATGTAATTTGCTACACGCTCTACCCAGGCGCCACCTCTAGCCTAAACCAATCGGAGTAAGAACGCATCTGACAGACAATCTCCTGTCATGTGCTAGATATGTGAAAGAGAAAATGGACAATGTTGGAGCCAGATTCGTTGGACATTGTCCAGATTTTATATGTGGAAACAGCTCTACAATGTTAATGCAGTGTGAATTTTTCCAGTTTTTTGATAATTCTGCTGACAGACAGAAAAATATAACAGACCGTTAATCCATTTGTTTCCCTCTACAAACTGTTTCCTGGGACTTCTCACCTGTCCAGATGTGACATGACAGTTTTGCTGATGTCACCCCCGGCCTCCTGAAGAATCCTGATGATTTCAGCCGGAGCAGCGGGATTCCTACCGGGATGGATGATGACAGGGCAGCCGAGCTGGGTCTGAGCATGAGCTGTGGCCCTCAGCACCTTCGTTTCACTCTCCGTGATGGGCCAGCTGGTGCCGATCTCTCCGATCACGCCACAGCGGATGTCTGTGCCGTCTGCACCGTGAAGCACCTCGCTGATGATGATGTCTGTGAGCTGACGGGCAAAAACATGAGGAGTTAGTTAAATCAAGACAACATCACTCTTTTAGGCTAGTTACTGACATATTAGTGCATTAAAATGACTCCTAAATTCTTAGTTCTGTCCCTTTAACAGGCTTGATGCACATGAACAGAGCACATGCTAGGTTTGAATGATAATATCTAAACATCCATGAAGATTAGGTGCACATTCTCGGTGTATCACTACTAAAGGGCTATACAAAGTAGCCAGAAACCCGTTCAAATCAATCAAAAGACACCAAAGAAATCTTTGAACATAAACACAAAACTTGCTAAGAGAATTGGTGATGCATCAAATTGATTATAAACAAATTGATGCTGTCTTATGACTGAGACATTCAGTGCCAGTGGCAAACTCCAGACACACACATGCTGAATACGTTTCCACAATATAGTTCAAATTGTTTCAAACTATGTGTGAAACACACATGCCAGATTTTGACCTGGCTGCTGACACACGCCAGACTGAGCCTCACCTTTTCCACACTCATTCTCTTGGTGGCCTCCGTGTGGGTGGAGTCCACATAGTACCCTGCTCCTGCAATGACGTGGACCCCCGTGTCCTTTGCTAGCTGCTTGAGGGTGGGCAGGTCCCGGTCAATGCCCGTGGTGGTGTTTTCCACTATGGTGCCCCCGCCAGCCTTCCTGTAGGCCAGTAGCTCGTCCCGCACGGCGCCGGTCTCCTGCTGCAGCAGCAGGTTCTCGTGACAGCTGTAGGGGTTCTGTCTCAGCCAGTGCATGTGCTGCATCTGGAACGGGTTCTCCGCCACCTCCTCATCGCCTGGGGGAGGAGGGAAGTAACAGCACTCAAAGGTCATGGTCAGGTGCTCGTGGGTCATGGTGCGGCCCAGCTGATCTGGATCCACCAGACCCAGCACGGTCTGGACCTTCCCACTCAACTCTGACATGACTGGTGTAATGGGGTTTCCAACAACCTGAAAGGAAACATATTCTTATTATTTCATTTATAAATGAGTCAAATATAAGGCATGGTAACGTTTTGGAAACATGTTTTCAGATCAGTGTGATAACAAAAAGAGGCTCTGACAACTCATTGACCAGGATGACCTAACGTGACATGCAGGAGAGGGACCTTTGGACTGCAGAGACCTGATCCCAGTGGTGTAGTCTACGTGATACAGGTATACGCAGTATACCCACTAAGAAAGCTCCTGGATTTCCATATACCACTTAAAAAAGCTCAATGACACGCAACAACATACTTTCCATTATATTTTTGCCATATTTAGAATTGTCATCTGTTATTTTTATCTTTGCATAGGCTAAATAAAGATATTTCAACAGTAAATTGGTTCATAAAAGTGTTATTATATTATTATGTAGCCTATTATTATTAGGACCAACCATAGAGTCCGTCCATAGATATGGGGTCCATCTAGGAGTTGAGTTCTTTGCTTAGTTAGCTACTTGCTCGGTTTACAAAACATTAGTAAGCACTGAAGAATGGGCGATACTTTCAAAAGAGCAACGGATTGTGGCAGTGCAAAGTGTAACGTGAACACGTTGAAATCAACCGAAAACAGCGTGCAGTACACTCAGAGCTGCAGCACGAGGTGGGCGGAAACTTTCAGTTCATCGACTTAAATCCTAAAATGTATCTAAACTGCTGACAGTTTACTGACCTTGTTTCTGCTTCTTGCGGCCTAATACAATCACCAGCCGAACTCAAGCTGCTACTCTCCGTTTATAGATCAGCAGAGCCGTAAGGTGCGAGAAGTGTGAATCATCGCGAGAGATCACGACAATACAGTTCAGCTGATATGACGTCGGCGAAACACAACTGTCGGTACACGATAATAATAAAAAGGCAGAATCACACACTTTATTAGTGATAATACATCATTAACTAAAACTGTATAGATGCGTCATAGGTCAATAATAAGAACAACAGTTTGCTTACAAGGTTGTGAAAAATAAAAACAACGTTCCGACATTTTACTAAGCCAAAAGAGAACTTGCCCAGTAAGCACACATACGTCGGCACGACGTCTGCAAATGATCGCTTCATCTGCAATTGATCGCGGGTCATTTGGAAGCATCGTAAATTGAGCGTCATTACGTCGTATTACGATGGAAATCTATACATCGCAGCAACGTATTAAATATGTCTTTTAGATGTATTACAAGTTCCTCAGTTGTTCGCGGGTCATTTGGAAGCATCGTTTAGTGAGCGTCTGGACGTCGTATTATGATGGGAATCTATACATCGCAGCAACGTATTAAATATGTATTTTATATGTATTACAAGTTCCTCAGTTGTTTGCGGGTCATTTGGAAGCATCGTTAATTGAGCGTCTAGGCGTCGTATTATGATGGGAATTGATACATCGCAGCAACGTATTAAATATGTCGGTAAAATGTATTACAAGCTCCTCAGTTGTTCGCGGGTCATTTGGAAGCATCGTTAATTGAGCGTCAGTACGTCGTATTACGATGGAAATCTATACATCGCAGCAACGTATTAAATATGTCTTTTAGATGTATTACAAGTTCCTCAGTTGTTCGCGGGTCATTTGGACGCATCGTTTAGTGAGCGTCTGGACGTCGTATTATGATGGGAATCTATACATCGCAGCAACGTATTAAATATGTATTTTATATGTATTACAAGTTCCTCAGTTGTTCGCATGGCCTTTTGGAAGCATCGTTTATTGAGCGTCTAGACGTCGTATTATGATGGGAATCTATACATCGCAGCAACGTATTAAAATATGTCGGTAAAATGTATTACAAGCTCCTCAGTTGTTCGCGGGTCATTTGGAAGCATCGTAAATTGAGCGTCTGGACGTCGTATTATGATGGGAATCTATACATCGCAGCAACGTATTAAACATGTCGGTAAAATGTATTACAGGTTCCTCAGTTGTTCGCGGGTCATTTGGAAGCATCGTTTATTGAGCGTCTGGACGTCTTTACGTTGCACACACTGTTGATGTGATGGACAGTAAATCTGAATACTGCCCAGCAACATATTCGCGCCACAGTCGACAAAGGAAGGAAAAAAGTTGCCAGTCTACGAAGGGTTGGGAGGGACGACTGCTTCGTTGCTGTTAAACTCCATGGTAAGGACTATTTCATCTTAACGTAGTTAACGTTAGCTAAAACAATATTTTGACGCTTTTCGCATGTGGAAGTTGGTGTTCATCTGACAAATAACAAGATATTTTAGCTACTAGCGTTAGCTAAGTTAGCTACGCCATGTCATGGTTTAGCTAAAGTAACTTTAAAGCCTTAAGATCAGGCTAACATCGCACTAGCCGCCCTTTTCACGTTCAATTAAAATACCCGTGTTCTAGCTGGCTAGCTAAATGTAGCTACTAATTTGGCTAGCTAGCTAGCTAACCAACCATAAGGTTAACGTTAACGTAACACAGGCCATTAACGTTAGCTAACGTTAACGTTAGGCATAATTGAGCGTTACCCGATATCCGTTAACGTTGATGCTAGCGTTATCTAGTTAACCGTAACCGAGTGTCATACCTCAGTCATACTTTGCTTGTATCGGTTACTTTTCTTTTGTTGGCTTAAATGGAACTGTAACCTCAACTGGGAACATAAAGCTGAAGAATTTACTGAAGGTAAATTCGAATATAGCGTTAGCTAATCTGTCAACTAGCTAGCTAGCTAACGTTAAATCTTGTTTTTAAAAGGTAAAGTTTAGGGGCGGCTAATTGCATGCTAACGGTCGTACTTAATACGTTGTGATTATAAGGTTTTATTTTTACCCTGCTTATCACCAAATGGCACTATCTAGCTATGTTAAACAGTTTTTGGTTAGTTTCTGTACACTTGGCATGAACGTTAAATCTGTTTAACAATTTATTTAAAAACGGTTTAAAAACGGTTCAGAGTGCCAACGGTCATAAAATACCAGTTATTAGATGGTGACCGTTTTACGTTTTGTTGAAGCTAAATTGACCATAAACCTAACTAGGACAACACGCGTTCGATGGACATATTGAAACTCATTTGACTGAGATCAATACAATCATCAATATCACAATTAATTTTATTGTTACTTTTCCGTTTCATGTTTAGCAGTTAAAGTAAGGGTAACTTTGGTAAACTGTTGGTTGTTGTGTGTTTGCTTGTTTGTTTCACTAGTTATCCCTCATTAGATAAGTGGTAATTGCTAAGAATATCCACCATCTTCTACAAAATGTCAGGAATACACCGTGTTCATTGCAAAACAATAGTTTGCAATACTAAAAATACTGCATCCTCACAAAAGAGCATTATTTGTTGATAACTTTCACATAGTGTGTCAGTTTTTATGTTGGCATTATGTATAGTGGAAGATCAGGAGACCTGGGCAGGAGTTGTGAGAGAAGGCAATGAACAGATGAAGGACATCATACCACAATAATGTGTGTGGGTATGTGTGTATAAACCTGATCAACAAATAAAAAGAGTCATGTTGTCATATTAGGTTTTTGTATGATGTAATCCGAATCTATCTAGTTTTCCAAACATGCAGTGAAGAAGTGATACCACACATCCTTCCTGCTGCTGTCAGACTTTATAATCAACACTGCTCCAAGTAGACCACACGCACCCTATGTGACAATTTACTCATGTGCAACATCTATCTACGCCTTATTATGCAATATCAATAACTTCTGCAATACTGTGAATACGGTGTTATTAAACGTTCTGTCTGTGTCCTTAACTGTTTTAACTGCTTTTTATTCATGCATTTTTACTGACGCGTTTGTCATTGCACTTTCCCTTTGATGCAGTATCACTGAAAATGTCCCCAATGTGGGATTAATTAAGGATTTTATCTTATTTAAAATGTTTTATATATGTTAGTATTTTTCAGATCTCTCAACTGCCATGATGACCAAGAGCACATGTGAGACATGCAGAGAGCTGCCATATTCCCAGTCATTACTTTGCCAAATCATCTGTGGTAAGTTTACAAAAATCTTAATTGAAAATGGAAGTAGGAAGTAAAGAGAGGGCAGCATAAAATGGAACCTTTGGTGTCGAAAGTAAATACTTTTAAATCATTGTGATTACCATGAAACCTTGATGTTAGCCCTTTTAGAGAGAGTATTACGGCATATTTTATGGGACAATGTATAACAAATTTAAAGCTTAGATTTAAAAGCTTTCATTTAGAAAGTGATCTAAATACATATTGTCAGAATGGCGCTTTAACAGTGGTTGAGGCTAGATGGGATACAGCTACGGTGACAAAACAACAGTTAAAATTAGGTACCAAAACGAGTAGTTCAGTTCAGGAAACAGATTGGGATTTGAATTAAAACTCTAGAAAAACGGAACGTGTTTTCCTGGGTGAAAGTATAACAAATATGTCATTATATTAGTCTAGATTTAGCAGAATTTTTGCGTAACTTTTGGCCGTAGCTGTATTCTTTCTACCGTAAACAGCCCACCTGTTGTGGATCTTGAACTTCATCCAAAATGAAACTGCACAAACTGCAGCTCCCCCTACTGACCAAATGGCCTTACTGTTCAATTATATTAAAAGGCTGAATTGGAGCTTCTGAGGAAAAGTTTGCAGAGAATTTAACTATGTTAACAACATTTGGTTTGCCATATTCTACTTGATGAAACTGGTCTTCTATTCACATCTGCAAAAAAAAAAAGACTTGCGTTACATTACTCAACCACTTCCTAAAAACAAAGCGAGAAGAAACAAATTAAATTAAAAAAAATACTTCCATGCATTAAAAGATACATCTTTAAATAACGCACTTAACCCAAATCTTTTTTTTTGCCACAGCTGCAGCACAGAGGAATCCTACTTTCCTGAGTCCGAAGCCGAGTAGGCCATCAAGGACCCCCCACGACCGGCAACAGACTGGAGAAGAGGCTGGAGCAGAGACACCCTTTTTTAGCTACTGAAATAATTGACATTATGATACACAGTGGACAATATAGTGTGATAATTAGTTTTTTTCTTCTCCAACATGTACACACTGCTGTTGTGAAGCAGGGATACACAGCTCACGAGTGTGTAGTCAAAAAGAGAAATATTGTATATTTCAAGGACTCCTACAGATTAAGAAAAATAATTGCTCAATTGCTCAGTGTCTTTGGGTTCAAATAACATTATCATGATCCCATTGGCATCCAAAAATGGATAAATTGACTTTTTAGCTTAACTGATTCTGATTGGGTATCACCTGGAACACAGCCAATAATCGAGACACAACCACAAAACGAGAGAAAACAACTTAAGCCGTTGCACACCTTGAAACGTGCATGCCCCAGCTCTTTGCCTAAGGGGAGGCTTACAGTGGCAGACTTAAAAAACACTGGTTTAAGCTTGTAATAGTGTTTTTGTACATTAGTCCTTAGTATAGACAAAAGTAGGATATTATCTCAAAATATAGCTACATGATCATTTTTTCGTATTTTCAGAATAGCTTTTAATGTGTTAGTGTGCTGTTTTCTATAATAATTTGAACTATGTACATTTTTGGAGTACCCTTAAAAGTGCTTCATAAATAAAATGTATTATAAGTAATTGTGTATGACTTATCTATTACTTTAGTAATTCATGTAATTTAGTAAAGATATTTAAAGTAATTTCGTGTGACCTATACTGACCAGTTCTGTTAAATGGGTTAATGCACATCTTCCTGACATCTATTCTACGTATAACACATGTCAGGAAAATGTGCCTGAGATTGCGGATGTTGGGACGATGTGTTATATACGTTAGAACGATGTATTTGAGCCTGCATTTGTACGACGTATTATATACGTTAGAACGATGTAAATGAGCCCGCATATGTACGACGTATTATATACGTTAGAACGATGTAAATGAGCCCGCATATGTACGACGTATTATATACGTTAGAACGATGTAAATGAGCCCGCATCTGTACGACGTATTATATACGTTAGAACGATGTAAATGATCCTGCATCTGTACGACGTATTATATACGTTAAAACGATGTAAATGAGCCTGCATCTGTACGATGTATGGCATACGTTAAAACGATGTATATATATGTACGTCGCGGAAAGAGCGGCTGCATGTCGCAGAAACGTATAGCAGCGACGTCTTAGGGACGTCGTGCCAGTGAGCAAACGACCAAACTACTACATATCCCCGCCGTATTTTGATTACATCGCCAATACGTCGTGGAGACGTATGTGTGCTTACTGGGTGGTAAATTATCTGTAACTATAAATACGTTGTATATCGGTTTCTTGAGGCAGTTTTGGTCTATACAACAATAATAAACAATTAATTACCATTCATAAAGCAAAGATTACGGTTTTTAGGGAGACCTTTTAGAAAGCAAAACTCTTCCATGCAGACCATAGGCACAATATAAAGTCTTATTACACAAATGTAATAGAAGAAAATATGCAACATAACTGTGACCAGCTGTCATTTTCGAAATTGGATGACATCATAGTTTGGGAGAACATGTGAGGGTGATGCAGGGGTTGAGAGAACAGGCTGTGTCTCCCTGTGTTTGTGCTCCTCACTCAGCAGATGGTCTCCACAGCAGCATTTGTTCTGCTGTTGTTGTAGCAAAGGACCGTCCACATACTGCAGAGCCTATGCCATCCATTTGTCGGCAAGACGACTATAATCTGTAAATCAAACCAGCAGTTCCATGCTGGATAAATTGTCTCTTTTTTATTGGCTGAGAAGTGGAAGATGAGGTCAGGGCCAAATGCAATGACACTTTTTATTTGTGTCTTTTTTTTTTGTGTGTGTGTGTGTGTTTTTTTTTATTCAAACTAACCTTCCAGGAGTGCACCTGGCCTACTCAGGCCCATTTTGTCTCAAGCTGAGATGTAGATGATTATTTGTAAAATGAGACAGAATTATTTATTTTGTCTAAATTACTGTCAATCCACTTCGACGTGTTTTAGCAACATATCCATTGAGGTCAGTGCTCTAAAATGAGTCTAAACTTTATTTCTTTACACTGGCTCCTCATCAAATTACAAACACAAATCAACATTATTTTGATCACTTTCAGAGCTCTGTCTGTTTGCTGTTCCTATACCTCCACTAAATAAGACTGTACTTAAGTAGCTGTGGCTCCTAAACTGTTAACGCTGTGAACAACTTTAGTAAAATGCAGCTCAAAACCAACCAACCAAAGTTCTCTGTTTCATTTATAAACCTTGTGTTGTGTAGTGCTCTATAAACTCTCTTACTTAGGCCTACTTATTATTACAATTAACACTGAAGAACAAAACAGGACCTCAAGATAAAGATAAATAACAGACACAGATCACAAAGTTCACTGAAATAAAACTGGTAAACTGTAGGTAAAGCCCCACTAATATAACAACAACAACTAAACAACACAAAACACACACAGTTCAATACAGTCAGCAACTGTGACTGCAACAAATGGAAGAACAACAAGACAACAGGGATTCAAAATTAATTTACCAACTCAAAGAATATACTCAGAGGGGGCTATGATTTAAGGGGGAAAGGGCCACAGGTCAGCGTTGAACTTAAAAAGCATTTTGGACCTAAAAGAATTTTGCTTCTTCTTACTCTCTTTGAGACAAGAGTATTTATTTATTTTGCTTATTCTTGTGTTTTTTTTTTTCCATAGTAAAACCCTTTGTGTCTTGTATTGAAGTGTTTTTTTGTATGTTGTTTGAAATAAAACTATTGATTCATTCAATCATTTATTGTAAATGAGTTTTGAAGTGCTGTTCCTCATAAGCACCATCCCACTGCAGGGTTTCCTCATTATTGGCAAGAAAAGATTGTCACTCCCATTCATCTCTATGGTTGCCATGTTTTTAGACAGACACGACCGCAGGGAGCATCTCAAGGAGAGGGTTGACTTAAAAACACCTCTCCCTGCATGGAAGAGCTCAGACATTAACAAGACATCCAGTTTCATGCATGGTTTGTATACTATGGACCTCTGTTATCATGAATTTCTTTAAAAGGCCTGTTATGAGAGCAATCGACTTTGATATGGACATGTATAATAATGGCCCATGCCCTAAACTCACCATTTAACTCACTTTAAACATTTACATTCTTCCTTCCTGCATTTACATATTTTAAATTTATTCTTTGATAAATAATACAGCATCAAGGCAGATGCAACCTAAATAGAAAGAGTCTGGATATCAGTGTTAAGGTTCGGCCAAGTGTTGTGGTCTGGTGCCCTCTGCAGACAGAGATGAGGCACATATTTTGCAGTTGCATGTGACAGTAAAATATAAGGGTTTTCAAATGATGGAGCAAGTATTCAGACCTTATGTAAAAGTAAAAAACTGTAAAAATACTCTAAAATTACAAGTAAAAGTCTTGTATTACAAATGTTACTTAAGTAAGTCTGATCAGGAAAAAGTGAGGTATTAAAAGTAAAAGCAGTCAATCCAGAAAAAATGGCCCATGTGAATGTTATAGTTTTGATTGCTGTCTTTTAGGCATTTATATAATAGCAGGATTTTTACTAATGTAGTTATTTTGTATAGGACAGCAACTAATGATTATATTTTATATGGATTCATCTGTTGATTATTTTCTTGATTGGTTGTTTGATTTGTAAAACCTCTGAAAATGCTCATCATAATTATACAAAGGGACATTTCCACAATGTTTTGTTTTGTCCACCCAACAGTTAAAATCTCTGAATTGTTTAAAAAAAACTAAAGTGAAATAATTAAAAGGAAACTCATATTTAAGAACCTGGAATCTTGATTGTTGGCATTTGTGCAAGAAAAGCTGTGTTTGCACAATTTCACATGTTTTGTGTGCAAAAATCTTAATTTGTTAAGTAACTAAAGCTGTCAAACAGATGTAATGTAAAGTACAATATTTCCATCTGAAAAGCAGAATAGAAGTATCAAGTGGCTTATGGGGAAAATATTCAAAATAAAAGTACCTAAAATTTGTACTTGAGTACAGTGTTTGAGTTAATATGTATTTAGTTACATTCCACCACCACTGTGTAGCCAACTATTGTACTTTCAGTAAAATATGCACATGCTATGTTCTTGGCTGAGGGGGGACTGGGATGCTTTCAGTAAATGTATATGATATGAATCATGTAATGTATATAAAATGTATATGATATGAATCAAAAAAATATGCCCCCCCCCCAAAAAAAAGGTGGTAACCTTAAGATTCCAGATCGTCCCATCTGAGCTTTCATTTTCTCAAAGGCAGAGCAGGATGCCCAAGGATGTTTACACCGATCACAATTTCTAGCCACTGACGGACCATATGCAGGCTGGGGAACACATATTAATGTTAAAAAACCTCATAAAGTAACATTTTCATATCATGGGACCTTTAATCTAATATTTATGCTGGTTAGGTTGTCCAGAGCCTCAAGCATTGTTAATCAATAAGCATGTTTGTTTTAAGAAAAACAATGAGATAATTATATCAAACTGTGATGGATTGAAAACCTCACCCTTAACAACCATGGTGTTTATACAGAGACACATGTTTTGAAAATGAAAACAGACAAGACTATGTGATCAACATTATGCCTTTTTCATAGTTTTCAATCAAATCAGCTACAATGAGAGCATCAATCTGTTAAAAGTGAAACTAACAAAATAACATATACATAGTATGGTGGTGGACTGCTTGCTGGAGAGGTGCCAGTTCACCTTCTGGGCACTGCTCTTGAGCAAGGCACCAAACCCCAACTGTTCGAGGTGCCTTTTCATGGGCAACCCCTCACTATGACATCTCTCCATTTAGTGCATTTATAGGTACTAAGCATGTGTGTGTCGTTCAAGCCTGTGTGTAATGTGTGTAATAACAACAGAGTGAAAACATTGTCATTTCCCCCTTGCGGGATTAATAAAGTATACATTATTTTTATTATTATTATTATTTTATTAAATAGTTTTTTTTCAATTCAGGCTGAATTCCGGCTGTATAATCCAACCCTGCTGTGTGAAAGATGCCATGCAGTTCATGTAAAGTGTCCTGCAAATCACTTTTCCACGGGTCCACATGACAAGCCAATGGTTTTCAAGTTGTTCCTTGTCAAGCAGTCTTTTATATACACCCTAACCACACAGACATACACACAGCCTTTGAGAAATCTGGAACAAGAGTTCATAAAAACTTCATCATGGCTGCAAGGATTTGTGTTGTGGCCTGTGCTCTCTTTTTGGGAATGTACATAGTCACAAATAGCGGACAAATGGACAAAACACACGCCTTCTGCAAGATTGTCTGGTAAGACTTATCTCTTTGTGATCAACTGTTAGTTAGATCTGTGCCCTCAGCCAATGGTTCATCCATTGTGACAGTGGGGGTGCACATACAGATAATATATAATGAAAACTAAAACAAAAAGTGAATATAAATTTAAAAAAATAGATAGACAATGACATATTTAACTCTCTGTTCCCAGGCTGTTTGGATTGCCATGTGATAAAGTTAGTACGGCCATCCTGACTCAGATTAAAGCAATGGGCTCATACAAGGTGAGAACTTCAAAGAGAAATTTAGTTTCACATGGATTTATTTTGGTGACTGTCATGTCTATAGTTGACACTGATTTACTCTTTTTGTGTTGTAATCCAGCTCGGCCCAGTGACATCAGCCCTAATTCAGGCCAACCATACCTCTGCAATCGACCAGACCGAGACTGTTAACTTCACCATGATCTCCACAGCTTCGGGCCAGGGCTGCCATGTAGATGTGAGACAGACTCTTTTGTAGTACTACATTTTAATTACCATTAGTAAAAATTATATTCAGAAATTTAAAGGAAATACAAACAAAGGGTCCATGAACATGTTTTATTTGGTTGTTGTCCAGGGTTCATCTGTGTCCACATTCTGGTTCAGCCTGTTTGATAACGGCACCAACTACTGTAACCTCCACAATGTAATACAAGGTGGGTGGGTTTCACACACTGATTAATTATATTATTGTTGACTTTACTTTGAAATGAATAAAACACCCTTTTAATCAAAATGTCAGCAATGCTATTACAAAATGTGGTAATCAGAATCAGAATACAGTCCTGAAATGTGTAAATTTATAACCATCTCTGTCTGTAGATTGTTGATTATTCTATTTCTGTTTCCCTTTCTGTACAGGAAGTGGACTTACCAAAGCTCCAGGCTTCATAGAGTTCACTAACGAGTGGCTCTGCCTTGGAGTTGGAGTTGCTGCCTGCAAATAACTGTGAAATCTGAAATGTCATGGTTCTGGTTAAAATTCATGGTTGAAATTGTCCCGTCATACAGTGCTAGAGAATGGATTTACAAAAATAAAAGCAAAGTTTGTGGTGACAAAATGTTGTGTTTTTTAATAGCACATGAACTCACCATCCTGTTCTAAATTAATGCCATTATTTCTGTTTTTTTTTTAAAATTATCAGTTTGTCTGTGGGACATAATAATATGAACATGTGAAGCTGACTTATAGTGGTGAGACCTGATTAAATCTAATGACTCAAGATTCAAGATTTACTTTTTTGTCATTTTCATGTGTACTTCCGTGTCAGTATAAAACAAGGAAATAAAAAGAATAAAAACATAAAATACAGCAAATAGACATATAGGAGGAGCTTGGGCACAGAGTATTAAAGTGCAGTGGAGAGTGGGAGCTTGTGCAGAATAGCAGCACAGTATGTAAAGTGCAAGTGCATTGCAGTCATGTGTTTTGTCCAAACAAAGTGCAGTTCAGGCAGGTAGCTGCACAGCAGGGAAGCATGGCAGTGGGAGGGGGCTCTGTCCAATTAAAATCCAACAGCCTGTGGAAAGTAGCTGTTCAGCATCCTGCTGGATCTGGAGCGGAGGGTCCTGTATCTTTTCTTAGACGGAAGGAGGGAGAAAAGGCTGTGGGAAGGGTGGAAAGGGTCTTTTATTATGTAGACAGCTGGTTGTATATCTCCAGCAGGGAGAAGAGAGAGACACTGATGATCTTTCTGGCTGTCTTTACAATTCTGTTCAGTTGGTGTTTCTCCAGGGCTTTACAGCTGCCAAACCAGGAGGTGAGGCCATATGTTATGGCAGATTCAACTGGGCCTCTGTAGATGGTGGTAAGGTACAGTATATGGTGGGTAGACCTGCCTTTTTCAGACACCGGAGCGAGCTGAGCCGCTGGTGGGCTTTCTTGACAATGGCCGTGGTGTTGGTGGAGAAGATTAGGTCATCCACCAGGTGGACCCACAGGAATTTGATGCTGTTGACTCTCTACACAGCAGCACCACCAATGGTTAGTGGCGTGTGGGGTGTCAATGACCATCTCCCTTGTTTTGTTGACATTTAGGTGGAGGTTGTGTAAGCTGCACCATGATGTTAACTCTTCTACCTCCCTCCTGTATGCAGACACATCATCATTACTGATCAAACTCACCACTGTCATGTCGTCAGCAAACTTCATGATATGATTGGTGTTAAAACAGGCAAAGCAGTCATGGATGAAGGCTGAACAGCATGGGGCTCAAGACACAGCCTTGAGGTGTCCCTGTGCTGCTCACCAAAATGGATTTGGAAGTCCATCTGTTCACCCTGACTCTCTGCTGTCTCTGCGACAGGAAGTTAAGGGTCCAGCTGTGTGTGCCAGAGTTCACCCCCAGACACCTCAGCTTTTCCACTAACTGTTGTGGAATGATAGTGTTAAATGCATAAAAGGCTGAACCCTGTACAAAGGCATTATCTATGGACCCCTCCCCGCATCCACAGCTATTCATTTAACCATCTTTGTGGGCCCTGGGTTTTTTCAAGTTGTACAGAATGTGACGTAGTTCCTTTTGTTACAAAAGTTAACATGACTTCCAATTTATTTTCAAACGTGATACGAACACCGCTCTCCTGGGTGTAAGTCCAGTCTAATGTCTAAATAGACATCCTCTATCTTAAAATCACATTACATGACTTCCTGCTTTGCTCCTGCCATAATTACTATGGCCACTAAGGGATGCCTCCTAACAATATGTGTGTATACAATACATTAAATACGTAAATTACAATTTTTTGTTTTTTTGGGCACGTTTCCAGTTTATCTATTGTTGTTTTAATTATTTCCACACTGGTTAGGTTTATTTTTTGTGATTAACAGTTTTTTATTTTTTATTTTTTAACAAAATACAAAACATACTAAAAAGATAAAATACGAAAATACGATGATATAGGGTGTTTATTCCTATCCCAAAAATACACAGTTAAATTATACAGTTAAATTATATATGAAAAGCAAATTAAATGTAAAACACAAGGTTGTACATTTATTACGTTACTTCACTGCTGGTTACCAAGGTTACATTTCAGCCAGGAAAAAACATGCATGGCCATTTTCAAAGGGGTCAACACTCACTTCAACATATCTGAATAAAAATTTGTTCAGTGGGTACGCACTCTATTTTTTGTTTTAACAGCCATGCTAACTTTATGCTAATCCCGTCCAGGTATTGGCAAGAAACATGCATTTTCTTTGTATGCAGTACACATATACTATATATATTTTTACTATACTAAAAAATTATATGTTTGAATATTTCTGCATACTGGAGTCCCTAAACAGTCTTGGAGTTGCATACATTAGGGATGACTGGAAAGATGAGACTCTTTATTCATGTGTGATGATATTAGCCTCAATAGTGTTCATTCCATTGTAGTGAGAGACCATGTTTTTGAACATGACCTCACAGTAAAAAAATGGCATTTTGTGACCTCATGGATAATCACAGTCTGATGAAAGTCATACTATTTATTTATTCAGTTTAGTTTTGTCACCTTAAGAGGCCATTTTCTTGGAAAAGATAGCCCTGCATGTAAACAACTCAAAGCATGAAAAATCTTTTGAATGTCTGTCATCTGACCGTTACATTCCTTACAATTAAATCTGTTACAGCGTGTCATCTTGAGACAGCTAAGGAGCCTCATATGCATTGCCCACTTTCACTGGATGGCATGCTGTTCTATCAATTCCCTTTTGATATCATGTCACTACTGAGCAAACCCAGGTCATCCTTTGCTGTCCTCGATCGGCTCCGTTTGGTCAGTTTGCTTTCTTTCATTCCAATTTGGGTCTGCCAGTCACAGTGAAAACCGGGGACATTTCCGGGGACAGATCCAGCCGAGGACAGCTCACCAAAATCGGGGACTGTCCCCGGAAACCGGGGACGTCTGGTCACCCTAGTGTAGAAACATTCAATCTCAATGAGAGCAAACCAAAATTTCATTGTGTGGAAACCAACCGTTACGCTAACGCTAGCTAGAAGGGTTTGTGGTGACTTTACCTGGAACGCTACAAAGTCGTGAGTCATGACTTGAAGTCGTAACTATTGGTCTATAAACGGCTACAGAGACATTTGCAATGTGATGGGCCCCACAAAAAAAAATCAAAAACATGCAACAATGAAAAATAGGTCCTGCATGCTGAGTTGTCCATTATTTAGGTAGAAATATCAAGGATTTATCTGCATTTTTCTAGCTATACATAAACATGTGTCCAGTTTTCTAAGATTAATGCCTATAAAAACATTTGTTGGTTTGTGTTAGTGTGTGCTAATTTGATTGAATAATTTGATGTAAAGTATGGTCAATTGCTCCTGCTGTCCAGTGCAAACAGAGTTAAATATATTTATTGTGCAAGAATTAATCAAAGTTTCCTATATAAATACTTATTTAAAGTTGCATCTTATAACTTGCTAATTGTGGCGCATCTTCAGTCACTTTGTTGGAGAAGATTACTTGAGGTGATGAAGTATAAAGCTTGTTTGTGTATGAGAGCATAATACGAGGAAACACTCATTATGCACTTGTTTTATTTACAACACAGCATTTTCTTTATCCATGAAATGAATGGCCGATTAAAAACAAAATTCTCCCAAGCAGACAATATACACTCTTTATGTACATATTATGCAATATGTTAACTTCTCACACACTATGCCTTGGAGTATATACTGCATGTATCTGTGTATAAGATCTTGACTGCAATGATCGCAAAATGCTTTCCATCTCTTCCGCACCCTTGCCTCTCTGGTGTATCGGTGGCTGTCAAATTGTCCCATCATCTACTTCCTTTAATGACACTCCAAATTAGCCCTAATGTTTAGAAGTGTTTGTCAAGGCAGACAAAAAACGCTCTGAGGAGTCTGGAATAGGGGCTGGTCAGAGCATTGACACTTCCCGCTTACACTCAGTCCACATATGAAATGTCAGGTATCTCAAGTGATTTAAGTGTTTAAAAAGAGCATTTAAAATACGTTACCTTTTCAAGTTTTGATTTACCTCTCAAACATGAAAAAGCTTTCGCACCAGATGAATTGATTGTTGTTGAGGCAGCAACAGAAGGAGGAGGATTTCTTAGTAGTGGTATAACTAAAAAAACCTTGCATGTCAAACCCACTTTATCAGCAACTTCTTTCCCTCAGTACAATGCAATGTAAGATTTGAGGTGCTGAGTGCAGAGGAATAAATATGGCAATAAATACAGAACTGACTCTGCGAACTGGCTGTGGTTTTTAGTTCAGTCTCGCTGGAGCCACCAGACCCTCACCACAAACACACAAACTGATAAGACATCAAACACAACACTAAGCCAAAGGTTTTTGTTTCCACGTTAAATTATAGTTGTCAGTAATCAACATGTACAGATTTGCTCTGCAATTCCGCACTCCTTTATGAAAAGCACACATGCTCCTGCCTTTAAAAAGTCTACATGTTCTTTCATCAGTTTGACAGATTGGAAGAGGGAGGACCAGCTGGAAGCTGGTAGTTTCACATGGTTTCTAAAAGATGACAGTTTGGATCTGTCTGTGCATCCAAAAGAAACCTGCAATGCTGATCAATTACTTTATCTAACCATAATTGGAAAGAGTCTGAATGATCCATTAAAGAATGACATATTGGTTTGAAGGAGAATTCCAGTCAATGTCAATACATAGCTCTGTTGCTTATAAAAGAGTGCTGTCAGCAAAAAGAATGAAAGCAATCGGTGCTGTTATCTTCCTGCTAGATTTTGCATCAAAAGGGAAAAACAGGGCACGTTTTAAACATGTTTTTAGCCTCTAAACATGTTCAAAATGTCATTACAAGTGCCTACACATGTGCAGTGATTCAGAGTGAACACAGCAAATCTGACTGCTGTAGATGTGACAGAAAGGTGTGTTTCCACTAGTGTAGACTTCACCGGAAAACAGGAAATAAACAGAGGTATGTGCACTGGCTGAATTAACACAACTTTTATGCCTTTCTGTTTAAAACTTGCCCTGTTTATGCTTGTTGGGTGCTAACTCTAGCAGGGAGATAACACGGTGTTAACAGCTCCGATTGTTCTCGTTTCTCTCTCTATTGACAGCACTCCAAATTTACAAACAACAGAGCTATGTATTAAATTTGAAAGGAATTCTCCTTTAACAACAACATATTGGTTTAACAACAATTGCATTGCCCTTACTGTATGTAGGTTTGAAGTTTTTATCCTGTATGAATGATGACATGATAAAACCACATCTAATCATGGTCCAACCCATTTACCATTCTTTAGATAATTCATATAGACATTCAAAATCTCTTAAATCCTTCTGTTATATGGCATAAATGGCATTGCCTTGATATCAACGGAAGATGTCAGATATCCTGTACAGTTGATGTTGAGGACCATTTCAAGTAAAAGTAACAAAACCAAGGAGCACACACACACATATGTACACACATATATATTAATCATATCATGAATGCTCACATGAATGCTCAATGCAAACTCTGAGAAATGCTACACCACACAACCATATTGTAAATGTATGGCAGCAATCAAAGGCAATTATGATGCAATCTATTTCATTATGATCCAGGCTGTGTATTGCATTTACAATACAATACATGGAGACAGAAAAAGCTCCTGTTGAGTTTAGCTCCATCTCACAGCAGAGAGTCTGCCCTTTGTTATGCTTTGTATTGCTTATTTGTTTCTCATAGTCAGCTGATTAAATTCTTTGAAAGATATTATGGTTTATGTATGATGTCATATATACGCAACATCATAGATCATGATATATATTTGAAAAATTTGTCATCAGACTTAGTTTTGCTAGTTTTAGTATTCTGGTAGGCCTGTAAAATCCAATGTTAGAATAGTTCTATAAATGTATTAGTAATTTGTTAATAAAACACAAGTATATATATAATGGGTAATTATAATTATAATTACAGTGCATAAAACAACCTGGTTCCATTATTGAACACACAGGTTTAACTGTTTTCCTGACATCTCGAATTCATGCAACAATACGTTTTTTTATTTCTGTGGATTAATTCCTGTTATTGTTTAGACTTGTGTTTTCTTCTTTACAATAATTGTTTCACTTTACATGTCCTCAAAACCTATTTGCAATACCTTGGTAAGCAGATGGAGCAATCTGGACAAACGCACTGGCCACTGATACAAGGCTGATGTGCCCGTGGTAACTAATTTTACCACGGCTTTTAATGAGAAATAGTGTATGTGTCTCATTTTCCCTACCCTTACCTTTCTGTGTCCCTTGCTATGCGAAATAGTATGTAAACTTACAAACCTTGTAAAAAAGTTGAGAACAAACAAATATGGATTAGTATAGTTGTTTAAAATGCATGGACTGACACGGTTTAGAATATTAGTGCCCAAACCTGGCATGGCAATTAGGATGTTAGCTATTCAATAACTGACACTACAGTACATATATAGTGTGGGTATTTACTGTCTCTTTCTCTCTCTCTCACACACACACACACACACACACACACACACACACACACACACACTACAACTAACCTTCCCTTTCTCTCTCAGTTGCTCCGGTGAGACAGTAAATAAAAGCTGATAGCCTGCTTGCCATCCGGTATTTAGCACTGCTTAGCACATTTCCAAGACCAACTGTCCTTAAGATTTAGTAAGTAACTTTCTTAAATATAACTTTTTGTCATATTTGCACAAACTGTCACTATTGACAGTAGTATATGAGACAGGTAACCCTTTTCCCTCTTCCTGGTGCTCCTAATGAGATTTGCAAGATTCCACTGCACCCGAAGGAAAACATCCCATCAGAGCCGAAGAGACTCTAACACAGTGTCAATGACTGTCCAGGAACTTCCAATATACTATCAAACTAGGTAGCGCTGGTCAAATAGGAATCAAGATGCTGTTACAGCATACAGCATTGGCTTTTTTCACCTCAAATGTTTTCAGAAACTAGTGTACTGTTTAGCTGTAGAATGAGAAGGTTTGTGACCAATGTTGAAAACCGTCGATCCAAAATCCAAGCACCGCCTACAGGCAAACGGTTCCAAACTATTGTGTGTGAGAGACTCCTCGGCTCTGATTGGACTAGAGTGAGGCAGAAGAAAATCATTTTTTCACAGATTATCTGTCTCATGTACTGCTGTCAGGAATAATGACAGTTTGAGCAAATATGACAAAAATGTATTTTTTTTAAATATAAGTTACATACTGACCCTTTAACTACTGGTTTTGAAGTAAAGTAATGAATGCCTTTATTATACACTGTTTGTATTCCTACTGTCACTAAGTTCTCAACTTCCACACCAGAGAAAGAAAGAGAACGAGAAGGGAGTTTTAGCAAACTGTGATTAAGGCAGTCTCATAAATATTGCAGAGGTTTTTGGCCCCTGTTTTGGAGATACACTGCCACACCTGTCTTGATTTCCTAGCTCACTAGCTTACTTACAGCTACTTTCTATCCCCACAGATTACAGAGCAAACGGGTGGATGTGAATACCAATGGCAAAAAAGAAAATCTGAGTATGATGCTGCAATGTTTGATCCATGGAGGAAAAACAACATCAAGCAGTAATCCTCTTTGGGAGAAAAGGTCATATTTGGTTTGTGTATCAGTCCTCCACACAATGAATAATCTTTTACAGGGACCCTTAATGAAAAAAAGCACAGCTCAGAGCAATGTAATTAAGAAATGAAAGTAAAGTAGAAGCCTATATCTAAATTTGTCCACTGAAATTAGTGCTAGGGGCTTTTTAAGCGGCGTGCAGAGACGAGGATAAACAAAGGTCCCACTTACAGTAGCTTAACTGTGTCTCACTTAATTGAGTTCATTCCAAGATACAGAAAAAGTCAAAGCAGAAAGATACATATTAGTTGGACACAGGATATGTGGCTCCCTCACTAATTTAGTTGCGTTCTGCTGATCATTTTGCTTCTTTGCAGCTTGTTAGTTGAGTCCAAGCAGTTTTAAAATCTGCCAACATGGCAATCCTTCTGTACTGTAACCTTTACAGTGCTTCCAATTACTGTACTTAGGGCTTCAAGTAATAACTATACCTCTATCTTCACACCCCCTTCTATACAGTGCGATAACAGTCCTTCAGACCCACTCCTGCATGGAGCGCTTGCAGTACAGTATGTGGCGCTGTGTGCTCTTCCTCCTGAACTGGAAAACGGTGTAGAGGAGGACCATCATGCAAAGCGCCAGGACACAGGGGATAGCGATGGCCACTGCTTTTTCCGTGCCCCCCGCGCTGTCCAGTTTTATGACAACGTCCACGTCACCATTGTCATAGTGGCGTTCCTCTGCCACCGGGGGGTTCCAGTCCCAGTCGGGGTCAGCAGGCAGACCATCACAGCCCATGAAATCCCTCAGGATGGACCTTGGGTAGCTAGGCTCCACACGAAGCAGCTGGTTGTTGAACTTCCAGTACTCCTTTCCCTTGTAGAAGTAGGTAAAGCCTGGAGGGAGGTATTGTGGGACACAACAAATTCAAATATATAGATTCAATTTGCAAAGAGCATGTGTGCCATAGATGTACCACTTTATCGTGCATTTTGTCTTGAGAAATGACTCTAAGGGTTAGCAAAATTGATTATCAAAATATTTTACAATGTATTTTCTTTCAATTCTATTTGTTGCACCTCTAGTGTAGTGTATTGCAACATCATTGTATGCATTGAGTTATTAATTTCTTTTTTTATCACTCAATTAACATGCTCTGATGTCTAATGTGTTTTAAACAGATATTTAACACCAGACACACCAGATCTCTCTTTTTTATGTAATTTAAGGTGTTACTCTTTTTTTTTTTTTTTTTTTTTTAATAAATTTCCCATTGTCTCAGTGAAAAACTATTTAGGGATAGGTTGGTTCTCACTGACTAGTTACGTGGTCCATAAAGCTGCCATACCGTTGGCCTTATCCACAAAAGCCCCCTGTGGAGAGTCAGGGATGCCCTTCCAGATGTTGATGGGTTTGGGATAACCTGGGTCCATGGTTCTCATGTCCTCATTGTACCTCCAGTACCTACAACAGGACAGACATAAATATAGTCAGTCAGCGACATGTATCCTGTCAGACACCTGACCCTGCAGCAACAGTGTGCTGATCTGGGTCAAATCCACACACACAAGCACAGATTAATCAACTGTTAAATTAATCCAACAAATGGACTCAATTCCCATATCCATCAACACTAAAGCACAAGATCTATTTGTCAGTCTTCTAGGGTCACTGACTTCCTTAGTCTATTCCTGTCAACCATCACCAGCATCCAAATAATCCTGGTGTTCATACACATAGCCTCTGTAAATGGGAAACACACACAAAGTGGCTCGTACTGAGCCATACAACACTATTAAATGGGAATGTCCAAGGGAATGCCATGGACGTATGGAGGGACGATACATCTTGGCGCTTGCTAACATTCTGAAGGAGCACTGTGGGGTGTATTTGTTTAGGTATTAGTTGCATATTCACCTAAAAATGCTGTCACACAAAATATAAATGAAATATCAAATATTGTTGTCTTCAATAATGACAATGTAATGTATTAAATACATTACTCTGCAACAAAAGCTTACTAAGTTAATGTTATGTTATTTCCTAACTATAATACAGATGTTAAGACCAGGAAGAATACAATGTGAAAGTTGTACAGCACTGGACTACTGCACATTGTGTTTACAGTTTGCTGTCTGTAACTCGCAGGCAGACTTTAAACAAAGAAAGACTCAATCTGACCATTTAAAGATCTACAACTGACTTGATTCAAACAACTAGAGAATGCGGCCAATCAATCATCCGTACTTTGTTTATCTGCCTGGCAAATCTGTTTCAGGGGGTTGTTGTGATTGATCTGCTTCTCATGCACTAGCACTCACACACATAAATCTTGCTACACAGTGTCGTTTCTTTGAATTAGAACAAACACCACCCTGAGAGACAGATAGAGAGAGAGAGAGAGAGAGAGAGAGAGAGAGAGAGAGAGAGAGAGAGATGAAATCATGTTTGAGACGATGGACAGAATGTCCTGTTTGCCAGCAGCAGCAGGTTGAGGGATGACATTATCATGACAAAGCATTTTGTCAGCTTTCACCACAGGGCCCTCTGACCTCTTCAGATATGATTGATCATGACAGATGAACAACTATGTGAGTCACACTGGTATGCTCTCAATCTTGAAGACCCTTGCAACTTACATAGATAAATAACACATCCTCTAATTTGGTTGCTTTGGAAAGATTTTACTCCACTTCCAACTGCAGGTAAATTCACCCGTGAATGAACCAATAGTAGGCAAAAAATATAAATACTTTACAAAACCTCTGAAGTAATATGATCACCATCACAAACGTTGCTCTAATATTGGGTCATAATGGATTGAATGACAATAAGCTGCATTTTTCAGATGTTAAATAGGCAATCTGTTACAAAGCAACATATGACAGCTTATAGCACATGTGTCAAACTCAAGGCCACTAGTTTTTGTTGCTTTATTGGAAGTTTTTGTCACTTTTGCCAACGCTTTTGGCACTTTTTTCAGCATTTGTGCCAGTTTTTCAGACGTTTTTGTTGCATTTTTTTACGTTTTTTTCCCAATGTTTTTGTTTTGCTTTTTTCTTTGATGGCAAAGTTAAATTTTTGGGGGCTTTTATGTCGACCAAGCTGTAAGTGAGAAGACTATATGAGACATGCAATAATACAGTAAAAGATGTTTGACTTTTTTTTCGATTAAATAACGCATGTCAATAAAGTTAATCTTTATTTCCAGTGTGGCCCTTAGTAAACTGAGTTTGACACCCCTGGCTTAGAGCATCAAGGATTCCAGCTAAACTATGTCAAAATTTAAGAGGCATTGATCAACACACCTGCACAATTATTAAATATCATTATTACATGTTCCAAATAGAGACACACTGCACTGATAAAGAGGAACAGAAGGAAAGGGGCTGACAAAAACGTACCTTTATTATTTTGACTGTAGAATCTACTCCTCAAAGTACTGTATGATACGTGCATATACCATTTGGTAACACAGAGTCAATTTATCAGCATAAACAACATACTTTAATTAAGATTTAAGGCATTGATTGGCCTCATGGTACTTTGTTTGCTCTGAGAGACTCCAGTTCTGACAAACTACTTAACTTCATAACAGTGCTAGTACACAGACCTGTCTCCTTTGAAGAAGTAGGTTTTTGCGACATCCTCCCACCAGACAGCTGTCTCGATACTCTGAGTGGGCATGCCGCTCCCAAACAGCGAGATGTCCTGAGGGTACGAAGGCTGGAGAGTTGTGTCCTTGAAGACCCAGAAACGGTTTCCTAAAATACACACACCAAGTTACAAGGCTCTGGAACAAAGACATTATCATAAAGACGACCTTAAAAATTGCACTAGACCAAACACTGCCGACTCTCAGCTCATTCAAACCTTCTGTGTCTGTTTTTTTCTTCCAGTGATTTTTTTTCTTCCAGGGAGTCTATTCATTTCTATTCACATGATTTCTAAGGTCAGATGTACTGTATCACCACGTTTACAAAATATCTGTACAGCAGAAAAACAATGCAGTGTTGTCTATAATACAATAAACAGAAAGATGATACTCTGAAGACAACGCCGCTGAGACTTGTTGTTTGCAGTTTTATTGTAGATATTGTTGCATTTAATTCAGTTTGATCATTAATGCCTCAGGCAGAGTGAGGGGAGCTGCTGTGGAAGTGTGCTTGCAGGAAGTAGCTAGACAGACACACACACACACACACACACACACACACACACACACACACACACACACACTCACAAACTCACACTCTCACACATGCAGTTAAGTCCCCCTGAGTGAATAAATAAAGCATGAAGCACTCTGATCCCACTGGGTGACAGATGTCATGTTAATCTGCCTGATGGACGGATGGCTGTACAGGATCTGCACCCGTTGTGTTGCTGTTTCCTTACAAAACGCACAACAACCACAAAGTCTCAGTTGCTATAGGATAAAAGATTACTGTATGTTAAAAGCACTCACAGATAAACATGCACTTGTAGTGTTGGTATGCAATTTTTTGTGATTGGTCAGTTATTACATTATTGTGGTCTATAGTAAATACCTCTCAAATCTGGGAATAAAAACATTTGTAAAGCTGATTGAAATAAAACAAATTAAATCCTGGGTTGTTTACATCCATGATTGCTAGCTAGCAGCCTTTTTTTTCGTCACATTTGTTAGTCCCTTGCTACTTGGTGCGTTAGCACTTCCATTTGGCAATCAGCGAAAACAAATAATACCGGTGGCAGAAAAATATGTATCACATCTCACATACGCTCACATGTACATGTGTATATCATAGTGAATTTGCAGAATACTAGTAGTGGCACTACTAGTGCCCAAAAACTCAGGGTACCTTTAATAAATTGAAAACTGTAAAAAAAATATAACCCCCAAAAAGGAAAATTATCATGCTTTTATTACCTTTGAAAAAGACAAACTTCCCTTCGCTATTTTCATACACGGCATCAATTTTGGGAGGCAAGCCTTTCCAGAAGTGGTTAATCTGCATGGGGTAGCCAGGGACTACTGAGTTGTCTCGTACCCTCCAAAACCACTGATCCTTTAGAAATGGATAAGGCAGAATGATCATCATCATCATCATCATCATCATAAACAGCTTTAAAACAAGCAGTCATGCTCACTCAGGCTAGTGATCTACTCTACCTTGAACACAAAAAGCTCCTGCCGGAGGATGGCCAGGGTGTTGAAGCCTCCATCACAGATGTTGGGTATGGAGTTGGGGTTGAAGGGCTTGGCCCCCTGTGGAGGGCGATGGGGTCTGGCATGGCGGTCATGTTTACGAGGGTCTGAAGGAGGGTGGAAGCGAGGAGGAGGGACCGTGGGTGGGGGCCTAGTTGGCTGTGGTGCTCTATCTGGTGGACCTAAAAAGACAGAAAAAGACTGTACAGTTTTTCTGTATTTGTAAGATTTAACTATTTTTGAGACTGTCTCCAATGAGATATTAAATAAGTTTACTGTTTTTTGACTGTTGCATCTTAAATGTTGGCACAGATTATTTGTTAGTTGATTCATGTTGGCTGTCCTCTTTAACAGCGGACAAATGCTGCTTACATCGACTAATGTGACTGAATGTTGCAGCAGAATTTGTAATACTGATTATATCATTGCAGGGCTTCAGTATCAATAATATTTACCAGCCGCGACAGTGGCGCTGGTTTTGTTTTCACCTTGTGAGTCTGTGTGTGTGTCATCATGGCAAAATGTTGTCCTGGAGACACCTACTGAAGCGGGAACTTCCATAGAAAAAGAGAAAAAGTAGAAGAATTTGAATAATTTCCTTCTGTGTTTGTATGTCTGTCTGTGGACAGATTTTGTCACCGTGATAGCATCCCAACCACGCAAGACGGAGTCACAAAACTTTACATGTGTGTAGTTGGGATCAAAAAGAAGGCTGAGTTCAAGGATGGGTGTAATCCAAGCGACGGGGAGTAAGAGTTAGGGAAGGGGCCACTGTCCCTACACTTTACGCCATTGGCCAGATTTGGCTCTATGGCTGGTTTGATCCCATTGCAAGATGGTCTCTAGTTTGTAATGACTTTTAAAAAGTCATTTGGAACAATACAATGCATATGTAAAAATGCTCTGAAGGGCTCTAACTACTTACTAACTGCTAGAATTTACAGAAAAGGATTTGTATGTCTTTGTTAAACTTCTACATCATACTAACATAGGAAACAGAGAGTTACCATAGATTTTCTGGATGCCCTGCAGGTCATCGTGAGGTAGTTTGAAGTTCTCTGTGTCCATGTACTGGTAGAAAGGAGCCATGATAGCGGTGGGGTCGTTGGAGTGTTCCAGACCAAGGGCGTGGCCCAGTTCATGCACCGCAACCAAGAACAGGTCATTACCTGGAGCGGAAGAGGGTATTGTTACCAACAAAACACTCAATCCTATATGGCACACAGTACAGTACATACAATAAATATAATAAGAGGTGGAAAAGAATAAAATGTTTCTTATGTGTGCGATGATGAAACAGAAGAAGAAAATATATACCCACTAACACAAGAGACAGGCATGATAAACACAGAAACATCACTAAGAAATAAGATTAGATATTTAACAATTACTGGGCATCTATATAGACAAGTGGCTATATACAGTAGATGCCCAGCAATTGTATGTGTAAATCCATAGTCTATAAATTATTGTTGTTTCACAAGCTGCTATGTAGTGACTACTTTATTAGTCAGTCAACAGAAAATGAATCATCAGTGGTTTCGATCCCCAGTTTTATTTAAGACATTATTTTAAGACATTTATCAATGTTATGATTGTGTATGTTCTGTTTCCTGTTTTATTTTGATAGTCTTGATTGTCTGTCTAGTCTTGTTGTGATTTACTTCCTGCTTTTAGTTTTCCTGCTCTTGTGATTGCCTGATGTTTTTCCACCTGTTTCCCAGCCCTTGTGTCACCTGCCTCTTGTTACCTTGTTACCCTTTGTATTTAGTCTTTGTGTTCCCCTTGTCCTGTGTCAGGTCATTGTATTATGTTTGGAGTGTCTGTGTTGTCTACCCTGTTGGTGTGTTCCTATTTTTGTACTGCCTGTTCCTATTTTTGTATTTTGCCTGCTGTTCCAGGACACCTTTTGTTTGTTGGATTTCAGTATAATAAATCCCTGAGCTTACTTGTGTGTCTACTGTCTTACACTTGGGTCCTACATTCCCTGAAGCTCCATGACAATCAAGCAGAGAATGACAAATATTGGCTTGTTTTAGGGTCTTTCATAGAATTTGCTACTTTTCTACGATTTATATCATTGTAAATTGAAAACTGTAAATCTTTAGGTTTTGTACTGTTGGTTGGACACAACTGAGCAATAGTTCAACATTTTATGGACAAACCAGTAAACACATTGCTAACAAATAACCGGTTGATTAATCAACAATGAAAATAATCATTATCTACACCTCTCTGGGCCAGACAACTTCCATTGAGCTAATGTGGTGCAATGAAGTGCACGTAAAGATTATTAAAGGTAAAAATGCTCGGCTCCATAAAAGAAAATAGGCCCCACAGAGATCAGAGGGACACACGGTCACGTTGCTGCCCTGGGAACCAGAGAACAGTGGAAACACAAACATTCATATATTGCACCTATACACATGTCGGCAATGAACAAGGACACATTTTGGTTCTATTTCGTATCACATTCAAACAAACACAGACAAATGAAAAAAGAAACAAGCCAGTGTCTATGGTCAGCATTCAGCTCATAGTGTCAACCTGTTTTAGAAAGAAGAACACCATTTATATACAGCTTGTGACTGAAGCTGTCCCCAGGAGATTGTTGCCCTTTAAAACATGATATTCACTCCTGCCAGCAGCACTGCACAGACCAACCACTGACCCTCAGCCAGCAACTAAAAGGTTACACCTCCCCTCCCCCATTTATCTCACACATCCAGCCTCTTCCACCAAACCAAAAATGTCCCATAAAGACTCCCAAGAGACAGGTCGGAGCTACCATTAGCACACATGTCAACATGCAACATTTACAATTACACTGCTGTGAAAGCCCATTAAAAGTCACGCATCTTTTCAGACACATAAGCAGAGACAGAAGCTTTTCAGAACCAGCCTCAGCACTCCACATGGATAACCATGAGACACTGTGCAAGGGAGAACATGAATTTGACTTGAGAGTCTGAGACAATTACCACTGGAGTATGAGAACAAAAGAGAGTGCGAGAGAGAGGGAGTGGAGCTGATGGGTGGCAAGCAGTTTCCCAGAACAAACACAATGTGAGCTGTTACCCTCCTCTTCTACTAATAGGAGGATAGAATGTAAGCATATGGAACATGGGTATAAGCAAAGCAGCCTGATGGCCCTGTAGGTAGGCTAATTAAAGAGTGTGTGGATGCTCGGCTAAGAAAGGCATCTTATCTCCCTCTCTGGGATGCTGCACCCTGCCAGAATCCACATTGGCAGGCTGGCCTAAATTGCATGATATGAGGGCTACTCTTACTTTATAATATAATCCATAATAACCAAACCTATCTTTATCTACCATAAGATTATCCAAAATAATATGACATAACACAACACAACATAATTTATAACATTACATACGTAAGATGAAACAACATGACACAGCACAACTAATGACCTAACCTAATGTAGTCTATAATAAGCATTACCCATAACCTAACCTAACCTAACATAACATAACATAACATAACCTATACTAATGTGACTTAAACTAATATATCCACAATTAGCATAATATAACATAATTAACATAATAAAATCCAAAGTTTACCAACTTATAACTTATAAACACATAACATGATTACATTACATCAATCATACCACATGTTGTAATGTCGTGGATAGCTATAGGCTATATATATCTGGCACTTTTCTGCTCACTGTCACCTCTCTCGCACACCACTGAGCTGCATCAAATTCACTAAAAACAGAAAGCAATAATCATGGGCCAATGTCTTAAAATAGCATAGCTTTCTATCCTGTCATATGCAAAAAAACAAAACAAAATCCTGACAGATGGGGTGATGCATCTTTAGAGAGCGCAGCCCGATCAAAGACATCTCTGCATTCTTGGTTAAGCATCCCTCATTCACTGCCCTATGATATCATCTTTGTTATAGTGCCCTCCTGCCTAGCCATCTGTATTTCCAGTTTTTTCTTCCCATCAGTATTTATCTGTCTCTTCTGATGACTTCTTTTTTTTTTTTCTGTGAATGCATTCCTCATACCTTCAACACCCCTTAACTTGGTTACTTAACAGCCAACATTGTGCATTTAACAACCTTTTTTCTGTACTTTCTTCCCTTATCTGTAACCCCTCCCTTTACACTTTCCACACTCCTGCTGTAGTTTCGCCTACTTTCACTTTCCTCACTCATTTGTAGCCTTGTCTTACTACTTACTGCCACCACTTTCTCTGTCTATAGATTTAGGTTTAAACCCCTTTACCATCATGGTTTGGGTTCCCCAGGGTCCAGGGCTCATCAGAATCAAAGTGTGTGTCCCCTCCTATGCCTGGGCCCGGGAAATAGGCGTGGGCGAGGAATCCCCCCTCCCCGTCGAAGGGTGAGCTGTCACCATGAAAACCCGAAGCGAAGATGATGGTGATGTCCACGTCACGCCTGCCAGTCTCCAGTGCGCTGTATGGAACGGCCTCAAAGCGTAGCGGAGTCACACCCTGCCACACATCAAACGCCCGCCGGATGGCATCGTGAGTCTCCCGAGCACCCACCTTTGGTGTGACATTTTTTATGCTGAGGGAAGACACAAAGCAAATCGATTGTAAAGGCTGCAAAGAGGTAGAGGCTATGAGGCTGGAAAAATGCTCTGCAGGCTCTAGTTTACATACTGTGTTCATAGTAGACATGGATGTACATGGTGCAACAATCATTCATCATCTTAAATTACAGGGAACAAAACATTCGGGTGAAAATAAAATACTGTATATACTGCATCAACCCTGTGCCTCGTAATCCTATTCATTTTGAGTGAATGTATTTTACTTTTCAAATTAAGGAGACACTAAAAAAAGTTGCACTTGACACAACTATTTCAAGACTGGCAGCTTTTACTGAACTTTTAACACAGCAGTCGTTATCAGTCACTAGCAGGCAAAGAGGCATGGGAAATCTTCTCCCTCTCTCACCACTCATTTTCGTGAATAAAGTGCAGTCAGCAGCAGCACTGGCTCAGCACTGATTGACATTCCATTAGGAGAGGTGGCTCATCAATTCAAATTCATGGAGGAAGGAAGGATTTGAATAAATTGACAGCGTTATCGTCTATTACTGCTGTAACCTGTCAATTTGCAGTTGTGCCAGAGACCCGTTTATCAGTTCTCCACAGAACCTATTAAAAGCTGGAGCTTAATCAGGCGAGATAAAATGAGAGTTTGAATATTTCTGCTCAGATTACGGACAATTTACACTCAGGAACTTCAAACAATTTTATATGAGGTTGAGGAAAGTCATGCTACTCAGCTAAAATAGTTTTTAATAAAAAGAATACATGGAGAAGGATTAAAAAAACTGCCTCATCTCATTTTTCCATTTTGTCAGCAAGCTATTTATGAACAGGAAAGTAAACATACTCACAGCCTATATGGGGACATGTGTGAATCTGAATGTGTGATGTTGACGATATTTGTGTGTGCGTGTGCCCCCGGTGTATTTGTACGGTCTCTATGACAACAAAGAGCATGTGATCCCAGATGGTTAAAAAGGGAGGCGATGAGAGACAGAAGAGAGCTGAGAAAATTAACACTGGCACATCTGAAACCTACAATAAGCGCTCAATGGTCGCTATGACAACTGCCTCCACTATCTCTTACCTGTAGGTGATGTGTGTACGCTGCCACTTCTGCCCTGTCAGCGCGTATCTCCGCTTCCGTGACCTCGAAGCACTTTTAAATTTGTCCGGAACTCCACAGCGAGGCTTTTGCATCCAACTTGGAAAAAAAGAGAAGAGAAGAGAAGAGAAGAGAAGAGAAGAGAAGAGAAGAAGAGAAGAGAAGAGAAGAAGGTGACTCAAGTTTGATAAATAAAAGTTGGGAGGCAAACACCATCACAAGACAACATAAAGCACTGAAGTGGACTCAGTAGTTCTCTTACTGACAAAGTCACAGCAGCAAATTAAGGACGTGTTGTGCAAAACACCACTAAATCTACTCCAAACTACAGTCAATAATTCTCAATGATGGCTGAGAGAAAATCAAGAGTTTCATGTTTTCTCATTCATACCACATCGGATTATCAAGAGTACAGAACACACATACTATAATACATATAGGCAAAACATTAATTCTCACCTCAGCGTGATATCACTGCATCATGCAAAATGAGAAGAAGGAAAAGTGTTAAAACCTTCCTCTGAGGTTGTTTCAGATGAGGTGATGGGTGGTGAAATGAACATCTCTATTTCTGTCCTTCACTGTCACTGCAATATTGATAGCCATTCTGTCTGCATTTTTAAATGAATGAGCGGAGCTAGATGAAAGTACATGTGCACCCCAGATTGAGTTGTACAAGTGTGTATACTCACTCCTTGGTTTTCTCATCCAGTGTCCCTGTGACATTCAGACCATAGACACGCTGCATGGCAGCAATGGCTGAGTGCATGGTTTGAGCCGAGCGCAGGACAGACATTCCCGGTTCTGTGCGGGGAAGGTAGCCATACCTCTGTAGCCATCTCTGCGAGGGGGAAGAAGGAGAAAAATGTGTGCCTTCATATCGTGGCTATTTTATCACTTACTTTAGATTCTTTGCCTTTATTAGAAAACCTCACAGTAGAGAGGGAACAGGAGGAAAGCCAGTAGGAGATGACATGTGAAAAAAAGTTCCTGAGCTGAAATCACATCCAACGCATTGTACATTTGCATTTTGCAAGTTTGTTCGGATAATAAATGAGTTAATCATCTACTACAATGCACATTTATCAACCCGAACTGTCAAAAGTGAAAGGCTGTAAAAGAAACGGCCCCCATTCCCAGTTATGAACTTGAATTTCCTTCATTTTGTGTTTGATTAGATCATGTCTTAAATATAACTGTTACAATATATTCTCTTTTTCAGCATTCATATTTCACTTAATGCTGGAAGGCTGTGTAGTTAAAAAACAGACCATAGACGTTCCTTCACCGCTGTGGTTGGGGTACCTTGTTCAAGAGCACAGTAGCTGTTTAAATGATATTTGTTTAGTTACCCTACCCAGTGTTTCCAGTAAGTGGCCAATCCCATAATAAACATCAAGAAAATATGTATGCAGGTTATTCATTCTGCATCTCACAAAAGGCTGTGAGGTTACTAACCAACTACAATACTTTTTTTTGATGATTTATGATTATTATGATTGCAAGAGATCAAACTGGGAATGAGCTGCTGTGGTTATATCTATAATTAACTTCACAGAAGCTTTTAATGAAATACTTCACAGAATTTGCAAGTAAATAGTTTGCAGAAACTGTCTATCCAGCAGTGGTTTAAGTTTACATGTGTCTGTGTATATTTGCTCACGGGCTCCCTGGACATCAGTGCAACTGTTTGCCTTTGAATCCCTCCTAGTGACAGTTTTTGTGTCTTGCGGCTACCGGTCAGCTTGTGCAGGACTGTGGCCCTACCTCCTCTTGCCCTACAAAGCGAGAGTGTGACTTGACACAGAGGAAAGAGGTGAGGTTGAGCATCATCTAGGGGTCACTGCCATATTCAATCCTGAATCTGAGAGGCCACTATGCCACGCTATCCACAGCTGTCCACCCGCTAACCAGGTGCCTATCCATCACTACACACAGCCTATGAGATATATGCTCCTGCTAGCTAATCTGACTAGCTGTCTCTTCTGTCCATTCCTCCCCCTTCTGCCTCTATCCATCTTTCTGCTGAGCTCATCTTGTTTATTTTTCCCCCCTTTCTCTTGTGGGCGTGTTTCCTGTGTGTGTTGTTTGTTTGTTCAAAGGCAGAGATCTCAGAGAGATATCAGGCAGATTTCAGTGAGCCATAAAATTGAATAATGATGTGTTTATGTGACTGTCAGCCTCAGCATTTAATTTCTTCAGAGTAGTGGGAGGGGAGCCTGAGGTGAGGATGAAAATGACATCAATTAATAAGGTACAAAAAAAGCAAATCCTATTATGCAGCTTGTGTGTGACAATGTTTAATCTACATGATGTTGCCAAAGCATGTCTGACTTTATGTTGGCCTGTCACAGAACTACAGTATATCCAGCAAAGAAAGCATTATGCTGTAGGACATCTCAGTTAAAACAGACCACTCTTATCTAGGTTGCACATTTAGGATCAGTGGGGTGGATCAGCTCAGCTCATGGACCGCAGTGTAATAAAATGAGCATCCTTCTGTTTCATTGCACTCTACAAATGAGGAATGCGTGATATTTTCACCGTTCAGAGCGTGATCTATGCTGATAGGCTTACAATATCTCCATGTTATGCTTTATGGTTATTGTGCCCACGGATAAGGTGGGGAGTCGATATAGGCTATACATATAGGCTATGTAAGTGTTTTTCACGCTGAGGCAGATGATGTGGAGGAGAGCGCGCGGTCATTTATGACAACAAGGGAGGGAAGGCCATTTATCTTACCTCAACGCTGAACTGATGATCCTCCTCTCCGGACACAGCACACGGAATCCAAAGCAAAAAATGCAAGCAGAATGCTGCCGCGTAAAAACAATCCGATGGTTTTCTTTTACTGGAGGATACTAAGGTCATAATGACCTGTTTTTCCCGAGTGTTTATTAGAAGAAGCCGCCCGTCTGCTTTGGCTCTTGTGTCAAATTAAAATCATCAGGCGAGCTGTCAAGGCAGATTCCGATGAAAACGAGAAAAGGCCCCCGCGTTTTATAAAATCCCGATGGTGGCATACAATGTTCCGATGTCAAGCAGAGATAACGCGGCATGTTAGACCCGCTGCCCTCGCCATTCTTATTTACATCAGGGGCTACATCTATCCAGCAGCATCAATGGCCATGTACAGTACCCAGTCTGCGCATAAGATATGCTACCTCCCGACTCGACGCCTGCGCTTTGATTTCTCACACAGCGCAGCGCTGCTTGGCAGCATCATGAGAGCTGCCCTACAGAGTGCAGGAGAGATGAATTGCCATTCTTGACTTTTACATTTCAAAGACCACGGCTCTGTGCACTTTGAGTCACACGTGCAGGAAGATGGTTGGGTCTTAAATACAAAGGCCTATGGATCCAGATTATGGACTGATTTAGTTTACATTCCTCTGCTTATGCCTTTAAGCCATAATGCATCATTTGGCTTTATGTGCACTGACACAACTGCGTAGTGACCCCATAATAAAACAAATATATGTGATCTGCACCTTGCCAATACGTGACACATTAATCAATCATATGATCTTTTACAAAAGCGTGTGCACATTTAGACATCAGGACAAAAGCTGTCCTTTAGTTTAATTATGCTCACGTATCTTAAAGTAGTATCTGTCCCACAAATTACCCCTGTGTTGATCTCTGCCCTTGATACCCAGAACAAACGACCTGACAGCTTCCCAAGACAATAGCTTCTACTGTACAGCTCTTTACAGCCCATGCCTCAACAAGCTGCCTCAAGCAAAAGAGCCACACGATGGCGGTGTTTCATTGAGGAATATGGCCGTTAGCTGTTTCCTTGCAAACCTTCGAGGGCACAGTACACACTGAATCCACCCCACATGAACTAATGAGCAGAGAAATTGATCTGAAATTAATTTGATGTGTCAGGCAGACAGAGCATATGGAAAGCAATGAAGAAGGAGCTCATTAAATACTAAATATTAAGGCAATACATTCCTTCAAACAGGAGCCATCTCATCTGTCTCTTTTAGGAGCAGTGACCCCTGATTCTGAATCTGATGTTGCCCTGGCTAAAGTGTGGCTAACTGCAGAAAAATCTGCATGATAGTTGATTACGTCCATGATCTCTTTCTATCAATCACTTGGACAAGAGAGAGTTGGAATGAAGATCATCTGCCAAGCTGACACATTGGGGCTTGGCAGTTTTCTGCACTGCTGCAGCCTGTCTGTCTGTTTGATCCTTTTTATTCGCACTTGTGAATGACTCAGAGATTCCTGTTGTTAGGGACACTTTCTCACCACTGATTTGATTGGATCTGAAGGACAGGGCCACTCTTTGCCAGAAGACCATGGCACCAGGTGTGGGAATGCAGACCCTCACCCCAACTGCACCACAGTCAGCACCAAACCATCCTGTCCAAGAATATCATAAAAAGCCTACTACAAATATGTTGCAGCACATACAGAGCACCAGAATGAATAAAGACAGGTTCAGTGAAGCCTGAGAATAGCTCTTTTATCTGTCATAAATATTTGATCTCTAAAAATAATTGACAATGACTTTAATAACTCCTTTACACTTAGACATTTTATCTTCAATATTTTTTCAAAACTATATTTTTCACCCTAGCAAATGCCTTAATGGGTATGCAACCCTGTATTTAAATACACATGTATAATATAACATTAATTGACAAATAGAATAGACTGGAATGAAAAATACTATATTGTCTTGCTGATGTATAAATGAACTGTATCACTATTATTACTATTATTATTATTATTATTATTATTATTATTATTTAATATTATCATTAATGTTTGAAACCTGAAATGACAAAACCATCAGGAAATCATTCACATTACTCATAACTGCGAACAAGGTGTTCTATGTTGTGAAACAGGATGTGACTGGTTGAGAAGTTGAGAAAGGGATTCCTATTGGATTAAAGCAGGTTCATTCATTTACTTTGAGGTGTTTACTGTGTAACCCAATGGGCTGCCATGGAGACCACATGCTCTGGCAAGTGGAGATGGCTTATAGCCAAAGAACAGGGGCCTCTTCAGGAAACGGTAAAACACAGAGTAATAAGACATGCACATATTTTATCGTTCTTCATAGGAAGAAAAAACAGTGTGTGTGTGTGTGTGTGTGTGCACGCGTGCGTGCATGTGTGTACTCTCTATCACAAAACAAGGCTTAATTTATACATTCAAATATTTGCCTATACTATTTAAGTTTAGCTGTAGGATAATTTCCTTTACGGGGACAGATGGTGAGCTACAAGGTAATCTCACTGGCTTCTTAATTAAAGCTAATTAATTGGTACTCGACAGTTTGTTCTGATCGCCTGAGGCTCTTCATCCATACCGCTGGAAACAGGATTTAGAAAGCTATTATTAAAGCTTTTATGAATTCAGGCACATCTAATCCATGTCTTCTCTCACATGTCAGAGATATGGCAGCCATGACAAGTGCCTAAAATAGTGCAGAGATTCACAAAAAAAGACATCTAAAATGAATCATTTAATTTGATTACTTTTGGAAGCAATGCCACTCAATATACGTAACCTACAGTTTTGTGGATTTGCATAAACATTGTTCCAGGCTTTAGATATTTTGTATTATCTGTTCTTTGGGCAATAATTAAATAGCCTACTTTTGCTATAAGTACTTCTCAAATGAATTGCATAAAAAATAACAATACTGATATATAAGTCACAAAAAGGTTTTATGAGCCATGAAGTTGTTAGGATCACTATAGTTTGATACAAAACGGTTGTTATATTCTGATGGTTTTCCTCTTCTTCTCTTCCTGTCTTTTATTCTGTCTGGGCTGTAGAACAGTTTTGATCAACTGTGTCGTGTGTAGGGAGCCCATAGAAATGAAATGGTAAAATTAATTTTATTTCAATGAGAGAGCCTTATAAATAGAGTTGAGTTGGGTTCAGATGCAAGACAGCAGATTCAATTGATATAGCAGCATTTTTCTACATAAAGAACAACAAACCAACAGACAAGCAAACAAACAAACAACAGGCAAACAACAGACAATGTGCAAAAAGTACTGAATGAATGTAAAGTGTAAAGTGGCATTATATACAAGATATTCTTAAGTAAAGTTAGGTGGCCATAGTACAAAAATATTGCAGTGTAAGTGACTAAATGACAATGAAATTAAATAGAATAATATGTAATTAAATGAAATAGCAAAAGTAAAAGTATGGCTATGACTGGATATTCATTTTAGATACACTACTGCAATGTCTGTTTGGGTGGATGCAACAGATGTTGCACCTTTGGGTGACACTGTATGTCTCTTGCTACTGCAGCTCATCTCTACTACAGTGTATACAAGACACTCACAAATGGTCATGTTGTTAGTGGGGGGGGGTACTTTCCCGTGCATGTTTTTTTTTCTTCAGAAATGTACTGAGATGTTGCTGGTTCGTCTGGGTCCTGTCATGCAGATCAGACTACAGACCTTGAGGACAACGGGTCGTCTCCCCTCACAACACAGTCACATAACTGTTCTGCCTCCTTGAACCACAAGACTGCTTGTGTAAACATTATCTGTTTGGCTTTTACTATACATGAAAGAACTCAAACAGGAGCTGCATTATTTAGCACACACTGCTAATCCAAAATGTCCCTCAGGTACTGAACATAAGAGATGGAAAATATTGCAAGGTGGGACATGTACTAACCATACTTTGCCAGCAGGTAGCTGTCATCTCTCCTCTCACTCTTTCTTCTTCTCTCTACCTGTTTTTTTTTTTTCTTAGTCTCTATTTTGAACCCCCAGTGGTCTGGCCATTATTCTCTGTTTATTGTTTCTGCTTGGCTGACAGAGAGCTGTTAGTGCGAGGCTCTGCCTGTGTAAAACGCACAGAGCCCCAGGACTGTGATGGATGGTGATGTGAAACACTTACAACTAGGGCGTCTTTCTTTCTTACTGTGGAACATTTCATAATTGAGACGTTGACCAGCAGTGTAAAAATTGGCCGCTGGTGAGAAGCCAAGGTGATTTCTTGACATTTCCTTTTCTTGTTATGAGCCTCCATTGTGGCTCAGAGTGTGGCAAACCTTGGTTCCAATACATTTAAAACCCACCCCTGAGTATATTCAATTATATGACCCTAAAATGAAGCAGAAATTTGATTTTTATTAAAAGTAAAACTGCAATATTTGACCTCTCTTGTTCTTCTTTATAAGACTTACTAACCTTGTGTAGGGAAAAACGTTTTCACTCAATGGAGCTCCTTCAGTTACCACTTTCCCCCTGACTTACCAAAATGACAAAGGCCATGGATTTCCTATTGACAGTACTGAAAACAGTCAAACTGGCAGTAACATCAAATCCACAGCAAAATAGCTTGCTGTGCCGTCTCCTGTGAAACGTTAGCCTAACATTAAGTAATTTCTCCTTGAGGAAAATGGTCATAATTTCAGCCAACACAATAACATCTTCCTCCAACAGTACAACCAAAGACGATTTGCTGAGCCATTAGGCTGTGGTAATGAAATAAACACCAGTGTGAGAAATGATTTCTATCACTCCAGTCCCCATAGAGTCTGATTGGTATACAACAACAAACACATTCAAGCATCTTGACATCCAATTAGACTCGACTCCAATCAGACGGACACTCTGTCAATGGTCTAGACATTTGTCCATTAAACCTCTGCATGACTCTGATACTCTGCACAGGGACCGCAGATGCAAATGAGCTATAGCTAACTCTGGCTCTACATTTGTGTTGTGCATGGCCCCAGTTAAATATACTAATAAACTAAACTCACAAACAACTAAATAATGAAGGGTGAAAGGGTGATTTTAAGATGCCAGAACTTACTGTTGAGCTTAGCTGTTATAGGCCAAATTAAATGAAGCGTTCCATATGACTCATTATTATACTTTCTTTAATTTACAGGTGTTCACCTGAGGGACACTTGCATTATATTTTGTGTGTGTGTATGTATGTATGTATGTGTGAGTGTGTGTGTGTGTGTGTGTGTGTGTGTAAGTGTGTAAAAATAAACAAAAAGTAGTAATTTTTCTGTAAAATTGACCCTGTACCTCTGGCTACAGTTTTTGATATCACTGTCATTCGCAGAGGTTCAACTCAGATCATCTGTGGTAATCTCATCTTTTGTTGTTGTTTCAGACCTTGCAGTATGTAGACTTGACCAGTCCTCACAGAGCATCATTGTCTAATTTACAAACAGGCTTTTTTTCACAACAACTATTTCATCATGACATAGCAGAAGAAGCACAGTTGGAATTAATAATATTAAAATGATTCGACTCAGATTGCCTGTTCCAGGGTCCTGATACTGCACATGCTCACTTACTGGCTTAATGACTTACGGGACACTTAATGGAACTGAGCCATCGTTAATGTTATTAGTTAAACTTAGTTAAACCTCATTATTTTGTTTTCTTTTTCTTACTAACAGGGGCAAAGTTAAAAAGCCTAAGTCCCTATAGAAATATCACCAGATCATTATGCCAAGGGCAACTGCCACACACTCACTCTAAACTATAAGAGCATTAAAAGCAGGAAAAGAAGGAAACCCAGTAAAACACATTTAATATACCTTTCTAACTGCAAACAAGCTAATATTCATGTTTTTGTATTCATGGCAAGTGTTAAACTCCCAACTTGGATTAGCGTGGTGTACCGGAGCTAGACTTATAAATATTGTCTGATGAAGCTTTTTGCACAATATCCATCTCAGCATATCAGCTGAATACCAAGAAATTGCAAAACAGAAATGCCAAATATATGTTTGAGGTAATTATAGGGAGGGAGGGTCTCCCCATCTCATCCGCCACCCAACTTACTGTATCTAAGTTGAATAATTTCAAGGTAAAAGACCAATGTTTTCACTGTAGGATGTTTATCCAGCGTGTATCACTGCATAATAGAGAGTAGGCTCGTAGTTTGGGAATGACAGCACATTAAATAACTATAGGCCTACCTGTGTTTTTGTTGTTGTTTTTGGCATGTGTACTTATCCATTCTGCAGACCATTTCCAGAAATAAGTGCTAGGCTCTACACAACAGTGTGCACACTGCCTTTCTAAAAGCATCAGGGCGAACTAGGCTACCTGAGCAGTTGGAGAGGCGCATCCTCCCTCTTGCTGACGTCAGAGCAGCCAGTAGTTTGTCATCGCTGCTCGAGCTCGGACTGCTGGAGATATCTGCGAGGAGGAGGAGCTGTCAAACTTGGAGTTTCCCAGAGAAGGAAAAGTCTTTTACTAAACGAGGGAAAAAACAACCTAAAGATTTTTCAGTTTTGATGAAGCGGAATATCGCGTGTTCTTCGCATGGAATGACACCTTCTCACCGGGAGCTTCAAAAACACGATGGCAACCCGTTTGGTGAAGTGGATCAGTCTCACCTCTCTCCTCTGCCTGGGCTGCTGTGGTCTGGCGGAAAGGAAAGGTATGTGGGGAGTTATTACAACATGTACGTGGCGGGGCTGTAATGCTAAGCAGGCTTTCGCTTTGCTCTTTGCCTTTCCGACATTTCCATAAATCTCACAGAAAGTCACAGACCGCTCAAGAAGCCGCAGAGAAACTTGATCCAGCGTGGGAGAAAAAGTTTGTCACCGTCTCGCTGTTCAGCCTGTGACCTGGTAAAAGTCACAGAGAGGCTCTTACAAAGTTGAACGTCCAGTGTCAACGCAGGATAGTTATTGATCACGAATGCGGTGGCGTGTGTGTTGCGGAAAAGTTCAAATGAATTGGCCAAGTAGAAAACTGCGCAAATACGCGTGGCGATGACCAAAGTACGCACATTTGCACCACATTGATGAAGATGCTGCGGGGAGGGGATGCGGATTGTGCAATTTACTGGCGTTTTGCTTTATTTTTTTTTCTCCCTTTTATTTATAATATCTTTGATCTTTTTTTGTGAGCAGAGTGAGCATCTTTGTCTATATGCAGTGTTTGGCCTATTTCTTAGCAAAAATAGAACTATGCTGTCACCTTGAAACTAAAAGCTCTTTGATGTATCCACTAACAAGGCCTAAATCCTACACACAAAACCTTGCTATGTTTTCCTCATTTAAGATTTCCCTTGCTCACTCAGCTGTTTACATGTAGTCATTTTTAAAAATATATATTTTGAGCATCCTCTTACATAATGTGCCTAGTTTAGATCTGGTCCTTAATTAGGAAATTAGATACAAATGTGAAGACAGTCAATTCATCCTACTTTCACAAATGATATAAAGCAGAGAGTCTGGTAAGTGTGGTATGGAGTGAGGCTGTTGAAAGTATGAAAACAAGTGCTATAGTAGCAGAAACAGATTTCCTGGTTTGTCTTGCTCTCCTTATATTAGTGCTTTCTTTTGGCCCTGAAATAAAGGTCACAGAAATCTTATTTTTGATAAATGACATGGCATTGTTTTGACTGTTACTTCAATGCTACAGTATCTTTATTTTTTATTTTTCAATAGCTGACATGTCAGTCTCACCACACTGTGAGCAGAGGCAATATTTGAGATAGATTTGGCTGGAAAATAAGCACTGGAAAGACTGCATCTCAGTGGCTTAATTAATTTAATGTTAGAGTAAGATTTTTTTTTAAAAAAATTATATTCCACATGTAGTTTGAGTGACCAAACCTCATAATAAAGGCCAGATGTCAGGTGAGAAAGTGACCAGAAGTATCACTTTACTCCCCAATTACTTTAACTTCCTCTCATGATTCATCATTGTCCGCTCGTTGCACCGTTGTTCCTCCAGATAAACAAAAAAAAGTGTGTTCTGTGCCAGCTGCACACGTGCAAGTTGCTTCTTTCCCGTTTGCTCCAACAAGTAACAACCAGTGCCGGTTTTCAGAGAACCATAACAATCAGAAGTGTTTGTGAGCCAAAAAGACAGAGTCCCTAAATATTTCTGGGCTTCTAAACAAACTAGCAGCACACATTTCACGCTGCAGCAAGTCTCCCACAGTAAATAAGGATTTTAAAATTGTATTATGACCCAAGAAGATTACAAATGAGCGGCTGTAATGATAGTTACGGTATGCAGTACAATTTGGTTTAATTACTGTTGATTTCCATTTCCAAGGAAATGTGAGCTCTGCCATATGGTCTGACAGTCTTAGCTGTTGTTGTTTTGGTTTTTTGGCCAGGGGCTAAGACAGATGTTTCTATGTGGCTCACATTTTATTCCAAGCACACAGTATAATAGAATACTAGTCAAAACTTAATTTGAACAAGACGTCAAACTCCATTTGTCATCAAAACTCCAAACTGAAACAGCCCAAAAAAACAAATGCTTGGATATTTGGGTTGTTTTACATCTTGATAAACACATTATTTTTTATTATTGATTAGAGAAAGAATAGCTGGAGGCTTCCACAACATTTTCATGGGACTGTGACATCCAGTTCAATGGCCAGTTTGCAATTGGTTTATCTATGAACTCAAAATAAACAATGAAAATGCATTTATGAGATAATCCTAAGGGGTTTGAAGTGGTTTTATAAGCCCTAAGAAGAAGGATAATTTTATCTGCTCACAAAAGAGCATGTAATCCTTTGTCTTATTCTGAAATCAAAAAACTGGGAGATCAGGGGTAGACTCTGTTGGACCTAAAGGTGTTTGTGTTGCTAGGAACCAAGTGAGAACATCTGATCAGCTGTTTACACTCCGAAGTGGCAAAATAATTTCAAGTTGAGAAAAACGTAAAATTGATGGAGATTATTTGAGTGAAAAATAAACCCCCTGGTGCATATTGTTCTGTGTTTTGGTGATCTCTTGGGAATTTAGAGTGGTAAATGTGTTGCAGTTATCACTGTAAACTGCATGTGCACGCTGTGTGAGGATGGAAAACTTGACAGGTGCAACTAAGGGGCAAGTTTCTTCAGAGATTTATAACAGTTCACAAAGTTTTAAAAACTGCTGTACCCGATGATATCAAATGTGTTCAAAAATTAATGCCCAAATGTATTGCATGATAATCAGAAGCAGTACTGTTATGGGAAAGACTTTGAGTCCTTTTGGAAAGTAATTTGAGATTTGCTAATGCACCTGACAGCAAGCAGCCTGTCCCACAGGAAGCCCACCTGTCAGTCCTCTGCTCACCGAAAGTCTGCCTGGGCATGATGGTTTCTGTGGGAGTCCAACAAGACTTGCTAAATAATAGAAAAGCTTCTCATCCCACACTTTGGATCATCATCTGTAGGGAGGTTGTAAATAATGCCCACACCTTCACCCAGCAGCCAACTACAAGTAATAACTGTAGTGATTTATTTTCCAGATGAAATGCTAAATGGTCTCAGAATCAATTGGACTGCTGCTTCTATCTGGAGTTTTACTGAAGAGGTGATGATACAATTTTTTATCATACACTTGGATATTTCTTCTACCTTTTTAATGTAGAATGATTGCTTTTCCAAGCTGCCAAAGTACATACACAGATATAAGGTGAACCTGCCTGACAGCCCGTCTAACTGGGCCCTGAGTTAACCTGTGGAAGATCAAACTAATCTCAGGGGCATGTCACCGGCTAAATCCTTAATCCTTAATGCGATACCTCCCCAGCTTGCTTTGGCCCCAAGATAAACCTGCTTAAATATCAATATGCTTTTTCAGATTTAAAGGACCACACCAACTTATTGGGACTTTAGCTTTTTCTATAACCCCCAGAGTTAGACAAGTCGATACATACCCTTCTCATCTCTGTGTGTGCTGTAACTCTGTCTGACACCCCCAGCATTAGCTTAGTCTAGCAAAGATCCTGCAGGTAACTGGTTCCAACCAAGGGGGTAAGCCTCTCCTTTCTAAGCATAGCTCCCATGGCGCCATTTTAATTCTACAAAGCCATCATCTGCAGTTAGCATCCCATTGACTGCCATTCATTTTGGTGCCACTTTGACAGTGAATAACTTTTCATCTGAAGCGTTTCAAGACTCTATTTGTCTGTTGTTTACTTCTAAGGAAACACAATAATGTATAAAAGGCTCCATTACGTTGTACCTCACGTTATGTCTCCGTAGCAAACGTTTTTGTAAAACTAGGCTAACGATTGCATCATAACCACGCGACTTACCGTTGCATAGTCGACAAATCACCGTGTTGCCAGGAGAAGCTCGCAGACAGTTTGGACTTACATTAGCTGTTTAGGTTTAATAACTAACGTTAACTAGCATGTTAGTTAGCAGTAATTAGCCTGTGCCTATGTTATCTCCTAACATATTCCTACGCTCTCCGTCTCCACTGATTGGGAATGATTGAGATTTCTCTTGGCACAGCTACCAGAAGACTTTCAGACACGTTGCCCACGTCACAGCTACGTTGTATAGCTCAGTTGGAGGCTGCGCAGTAACGCCTAGCCATCACCGGAAAAGTGCTTCTATTTTACTTCACTGGTCTCCATCCAGAACAACTAGCTACTGCTCCCAATAAGTGACAAAATAACGGCAACATGTTCCTATTTACATGTTGTGATTTGTATAGTCACAGGGTGTACAAATAACGAGGTCACATGAGACAGCCATATTCTAACCGCATACTACCTGGGAACTATATTCTCAGAAAGAAAGAAAGAAAGGCGAAGCACTGCTACTTGGGCGGAGTGATTACATAGACAGTTAAAGAAAGAGTGATTAGCGCTACACCAAAAAGCACAGCAGCAAGATTCATCAGTCAGCGTTTTTGGTTGGAATTCTCTGAAAACATCATGGTATTACCTGGTCTTTCTGAGAATATAGTTCCTAGTTAGTATGCAGTTAGAATATGACTGTGTCTCATGTGACCTTGTTATTTGTACACCCTGTAAATCACAACATGAAAATAGGAACATGTTGGCGTTATTTTGTCACTTATTGGGAGCAGTAGGCTAGTTGGAACCAGGTACTTGCAGGATCTTTGCTAGCCTATTTATATAAATATAAATATATATATATATGTATATGTGTGTTAAGTCCAGCTACATCACTTCTGCATTTAAATGTGCTTGCACACCTGCAAAAATGGAGCTGAATCATGACATACTTTCACTCCTGCTGTGCATTTCAGCATCCTGAGTAAGTGCTTTTCCCTCTGTGTTGTGTTAGGAATCTCACAAGTCAGGTTTGCTCCTCAGTCATCTATTTTTTCCATCACTTTCAGAAAACCAGGCCTTTTCTTTTCATTAAAACCCACTGTCTGGGATTAGATGGATGTCTGTAGTGAAATATATGTTATGATCCTGTGTAATCCTAGAATCTCTAGTCTGCGTTTTATGGTCCAGAGTGGCCCATGTGCTACTACTACTGCTGCTGCTGTGTCTTGCTGGTCTTCTGAAGACCTTCCCAGACTTCCATCTGCTGCAGCCATTGTTCGAAATATTGCTTTTTGGTGTGGGCCGTAGGAGCTGGAAGATCATTTCTTGCCGCCCTCCCTCCCAGCTTTGATAAATTGCACCATGTTTGAGTAGTAGAGATTTTAGAGAGCTGCTAGTGAGGTGTAGGATTTTAGTTTCACTCTGGGACAATAGTGCCTCTGTAGAGGGCAGGTTATCTGGCAGCACTGATACTTTTGTAGAGTAACTGAGATCTGTGCCGTGCAGCACATGCACCCGAGGCTAGACGTGAATGTCATCCAGAGGAAACACAGAAGTGAAGCAACTTTTGTTCTTCTTCTTACTTTTAACCATAGAGACACATCTAGATACAATAAATCTATTGTGTAGCCCTAAAAATCTGGTAATTATGTGTCTGGTATTGCTGTTTTTTTAGTCTAAACAAACCACAAACAATAAACTGTCATGTATTGTTACCACATCTGCCATGAATATTTAATAAGTTAAGAAATACTCCCTTCTATATCACTGATTTTAATTATTAAAAACTCTCCTTTTTTGGCTTCTCATTCAAAGTAAACCAGTGTTTATTGTGTTGTGACTGCAGCTACTAAAATCCATTCTTTAGTTTGTATACATCCACTGAGAACCTAGCATGGCATAAGTGAGTGAATGTGGTTACTCATTGAACTGATTTGCGTCCTTTGTTTGTACATGGTAACAAAGAGATCTGCTGCATATAAGGCCTTTCCATGATCCCGTGGCTGTGCATGGCGTCTCCAGTGGAAAGAGACCCAGGAAATCAGGTTGGAAAAAATGCCTTCTGCTATCTTCCCATCTCATTAGATGCAATGTCGTGTTAAAAGGGAAAAGAGGCCACAGCTCCAAATTAGTTAATAAACCTTTCTATTTATGTCTGTCTCCTAAAGGATATTGATATAGAAGTAGAAGTATAGAAGTCAGGGGCTCTTAGTCAATATGATTTCATTGTTTTGCTGTAATGTTTTGATCACCCTGTTGATGGAAAAAAGACCTTATCTTTGGAAAAATATGACTCCCTGTTAATTCTCATTTAGTTTGGAATGAACAATATATTGATAGATCGTTTGTGTCTCAACTGTCAAATTGGAAAAAGAATGAAATCAACAAACATTTTTAAAAATAAAACAGCTGAAACACAAAATTAAAATTGTCTTATGTTATAGTATAATAAATATCATTAGGTTTGGGATTATTGGTCATAAAATGCCAACCAAACAATCAAGAAGTCAAGGGAAGAGTACAGATTAATTGAGTAGTTAGTTTAGAACTTAAATGCATAGTATATTAAGCATCCTCATAGAAACATATTGATGTATTCCTTCATTTTATTTTTTTATCTTAACTTTCTGGATGTTTATAGTATATACACCTGTAAACAAGTTTTAGGCCACAGTGGACCCGTAACCTCAGAAAAATAGTAAATGATGAAATGCTTGACTTAGTTTTAGCTCGATGTAGGGGTGAAAATAATGTTCTCTTTTGGTTTGGCTGGTTGGTAGATGTTTGCCAACGCACACACTCTATACCTGTTGCAGCAACTGAAACATTTATTACCAAATTATTTCTGCTGTGAATGAATTACTTGTTTTTCATGTGTTTGACAAAGCAGTAAGAAATGTCAAAGAGATGGGCAAGGGGGGGTGCACGGTTTAATGGAAGAATTGCCACAAAAGAGAGAAAAACAGGAAAGTCGAGGATACACAAACAAACCAATCAGAGGGACAGGGTGAGATCTTTAACTTTTGTATTAATTCCCTCCCTTAATCCCTTAGGTTTTACTTCACTTTGGAATTCAAATTGGAGTTGAAAGTTTCTCTGCATCATACCATAGACATCTGTAGGTGTGGCATCTTCTCTATTGACCTAAGGGTCATTATGAAGAGCAATGTTTTAAACAGTGATCGCCCAAAGGAGAAATCCCCTACAGGGAAGGGAACAATAGCTTCACAAACATATCTCCATCTCAGAGTATTTCTGAAGAAAGCATTGTCTGAAGGGTGGTGGCTGATCTCTGAAACATGCTTCCCTAATAACATTTAGCCTTTTCCTGTGTGGTCCATTAGCCTAGTAACCTAAATGGTGCATTTTAAGCTGTGACTCACTGTCAGTGGCTTGGACCTTGTGGAACATTATGGAAAATATATCCGATTTTTGTAAATTCATTCTTGCATTTGTCAAAAGCAATTGGGATGGAGATCCAGGATGTTTAATTTGTAATCCTTTTTGCAGTTTAAAGAATGGGGGGAGGGTTCCTGGTTCTTGCCTCACATCCTGATTAAAAGGATGTATGAGCGCTTTAACAGCTTTAACCTGAAGGGTTAGGCTATTTTCTTGTTAGTTTGAATCCGCTCTAAAATGTTTCGCTTTTCCACGCGTGACTGACATTGACGTAAAATTGTTTTAGTTGACTTAAATTTACTGCGGTTAAGTAGCTACTTCACTCAGGGTTAAGGGAGTATGAATTGAATCAAAAAACTGTCTAGTTCATTGATTCAATTCATAATTATATATATATGCCATTTAATGTAACCCTGAGCAGGCATAGTTTTCATCGCTTGACTACTTATGTAGTAGTAGTATTTTCTTTGCCAATGTTATTATGGCATTACATGCTTCAATGCAAGGGCGTGGTAGTGTCAATCAAGACCTACTGTACAGTATGTGACTTTCCAGTATAGTAGTGGCGAGTAATACCTAGTTTAATAGAAGGATTTTGTCTTGTTTACTGTTTGTGGACTATGCTATATACTATTTCTTTGGCAAGGAAAATACAAACCAGTTTAATGATGGTATAACCTTTTATCTTACTTTGAGGGACACTTGAATGCCAGCATTAAGAGAAGAATGGCTTGTTAACTTGTTGATTTGATTTGCACTGCATGTGCATAAGGAAATAGGAAACTTGCTTTACAGAACATCTACAGACATGTACTTGTTAACTGATACCTGTATTGCCTCCAGGTTTCGTCTAGTCAGACCCCCTGTCACATCTTTGAATGGACCAGGTATTGACAAGTTGCAGAGTGAATAGCTTGAATTCTCAACTTACAGTGTGCCTATTGTGGGAAGCTCCCCTAGGCTTCCTAACAGGAGTGTCTCCTATAGAAAATGTTAATATGGCTGAAAATTAGCCAAAATACATAGTGGGTGGGTGGCCAAATAAGATAATGAGACAACACGCATGACTGAAAAAACATACACAAAGAAAAAAAGGAAAGTGCATAAGACAAATCAGCCCTCATCCAGCTCTGTGGCTCATGTGTAAACCAAACTTGAATGAATGTCTCCTTCCCAGCAGAAACCCTAAGTCTTTGGACAAAGGGTTCTTTATTAAGGACTTTGTTGTCTTCTTTGACACAGGCTTATCTGTCTTCCTTGACCTTAACTTGCCATGTAGACATGACTTTACAGCCCTGTGTCAACAGTGATGAGAAAGGCATCCCTGTATGCTAAACGTTATGAAGGCTGCAAGGGTACAATAATCCATTTAGCATCTAATCCAACACACAAATATTAGTAGAGAAAAATAGCTTATTAAAGTGGTATCAAGACTAAAAAAGAAGTCTACAGCCTTGCTAGCTGATCTGTGAGGCTGCACTTAGGAATAGCAGTTCTTGGAGTTAGATGCTAACTTTAACATTCTAAAGTGCTCTCAATGACAATGCTAACATGCTAGCAGGTATAATGTTTACCATATCTTATTTAAGCATGCTAGCAAGCTGACGTTTGCTAATTAGCACTAAACACAAAATACAGATAAGGCTGATAGTAATGTAGTTAATTTTGTAGTATGTGGTCATAAACTAAAGTTTTGGACAATTTTGAACTAATGATGGCATATATTGAAAACTTAAAGATTCCTTAAGTTATCACAATTCATCTTGAGGGGAATGTTAATGTCTTCACCAAATTTCATGGCAATCTATGCAATAGTTGTGGAGACATTTAACACAAAACCACCTCATGGTAGCACTAGTGGAAAAGTCAGGGAATGACTAAAGTCGGTAGGATTTACCCCCTGGGCACCATGAATGGCTGTGGAAAATTGAATTCCAAACTAACCAGATAAAAATATTTTAATGTATAAGTAAACCGTTTGTTCAGAGTCATTAGGATTTATCTCATCTGCAGCAATTCTATGTTGCAATTAATCAAATAGTTGTTGAGATATTAAATATCTTGATCTTGATCTACATTAAAGTGGTGGACCAACCCATCAGCCGACGGATATTGCCATCTCTAGAGCCATGCCACTAGTGTGGCTTAAAAAAATGCTCTATAAATGCTTGATTAGATATTTTCTGCATGCCAAAGGTTTGTTTCTTCAAGAACTTGTCAACAAAAAAGGACACAACAAGTTATCTTCTTATAGACCAGTGTAGTATAATTCTGGCAAGCAAATAACAGACATCCATCGTCACGACATAGCTGTCTTAAGTACAACAACAATGGTGATAGGGCTGCTGGCAATGTATTGTGGCGGGGTGTGTTAGAAAAGGAAAAGAAGATGTCAGCCCTTCTCTCGCCATGGTTTCAGTATTTTACAAGCCAACATCACCTCTCAGGGACTTCATCAGCATTGTAAAACATATTTCAACCAAGTCATTTATAGACAAGATGACAACATTGTTCATAATAGTGTAGCGGTGGCTCAGCTCAGCTCAGTTGGTCTGTGATTTTTTGTGATTTTTTTTTTTTAACTCCCGGAGCACTAAAACATAATGCGCTTTAAACACAACACACTTCCTGTAGTACCTTTTCTAATTACCTAGTAAGTTTCAACTACACACAGGCTTCGCTGAGCTCAGATTTAATTTCCTGGTGGGACTTTGAGCTGAACATCTTCATTACCATGTTTTCATAATTAAAGCCAGAGGCTTGTAAAGAGAAGGAATTCTGCTTGCTTCACCTGCAATGTTTCCCTATTTAAAAAAAGGCGGAACTGACCCTTTTATTGCCTTATTGCCCACTAAACCATTACTGAAGGCCATATATTATAAGATTTTTCTCATGCATTGCATCATATTACAGCCCCATCACACTTAAAGCATCATTGATAAATGATTATTATCTGCTACTCTCCTTTCATTTTCATAACAAACCACTTCAGCTTGATAGCTTTGTAGCTAGGTGGAGAATGGTTTCCCTAGTAGAAATACCCTGGAGTGCATAGTTGGACTAGTGCCAAGCAGTAAGGATTAGCCCTCTGGACCTGCAGTATATCCACCGCATTGACAACATCTTCCTGAGCTGATTAGAAGGCAATCTGAGATTTTTTTTTAATATGAATGCACTTGTTTAGTTTTTATCCTGGTATTATTCAATAATCAGGCACCCATACAATTTCCAAAAGATTAAAAATACTCAAGATCTAATTGGTTTTTTGGGTCAAAGGACATGCACAGTAAACAACCCATGGAACTTGATTTCATAAACAGTCAAGCAGAGAGCATGTCAGACTGGCAGGGGAAAATTGCTTTTTCCTTTTCTTCTTTCTTTCTTCTGGCTTGGTAAGTCAGCATTTTGTATACTTTTTAAGCGCTGATGTTTAATGCTTCAGAGAAAGTCATCTGAAGTGTCCAAGATTTATTCTTGGTTATAAATGCTTGGCATATATTGGTCAATTGAAAAACATCCAAAAGGAGATCCAGGATTTGTAGTTGAACTTGCCAACTACTATTTCCAAGGTGAAGAAGGAACTTTCTGTCTCAACATGTTTGTAATAGTTGTATGGTGTAATTTAAACCCAAATATTTCATCCCAATATAAAAGTAGTTATTGCATTTAAGTTGGTAGTACTTTTTGTCTACTATTTAACTAGTAACTGGAAAATGTTCCTCATTTTTCTCTTGGTTGGACATTGGATAACGTTGGATAATGTTGGAAATATTTATCCTGGCTCATACACCAATTGGCCAGGGTCCTACAGCAATGTAGCTGATAGTGAGGAAAAGGGTCTAGCCTGCCAAGCCTGATGCCTTTGATGAATGATGCAAAGCAGCCAGGCCTTACTGTAGGTTGTGCAAAAGCCCCTCTGTGTCTCTGTAGTGAGGGGGCGGCCTTGAAACAACCGCCCTCCTCAGTCATATTCATCTTAAACAAGCTAAAGCATTGTTTTGGAGCTTTGTTAACCATGTGTGCTGTGCTTTTTTTGTCATGAACAGGAAGAGGACCCGCACGTTAACAATGGATGAAATCTGAGCCGTAGGCTTGTGGGAGAGGTGTTTGATGAAAAACTACCACCATTTTCTGTCAGTCATTGCATTTCACACTATTTTAGTGTCGATAGAATTGCTTTGAAAATACTCTGAAGATTATAACAGAGCATTGTGGGGCCCCAAGTACTTGCAGCGGCAACCCTTTGCATTTCAAACATTTCAGTTTGATGTGTCATCAGGAAGACGTAGCTAAATTCTTACAAGCTTTCCTGGGCAAATTAAATTGGCCATGCTTTTGGTGAGTACAATGCAACATGTAACAAAATACCCTTTCATAGTGTTAAAAATGATGAGAGCTCCTCTGCTGTCCATAAAAATTCCCCAAGCTCCGTTTGTCCCTGACTTTGCCCTTTGTCACTGTGGATGAGGAAGAAACTACTCATCAGTGGATTTAAGGGCCTGCTGATGTTAAAACCAGAGGTTGAAATGGTGAGTAAGGGCTGAGCAACAGAGTAAAGCTTACTAATGCAAACCCCAGGGCTTTTGTAGAATATTCCTTTTATGGGGTCTATATGTGAAGACTCCAGCGGGGCAGTTGAGACATGACTAAGGCAGAAACAGAGTTGTTGGCAGGCAACGCTGCAAAGCAGCGGTTGGACCTACACTGAAATGAATCTGTCAGCAATTGGGCTAAAAATAAGAAACCCTTAAGCAGAAAGGCTGCCTCAAGGAGTCTCTATCTCCTTTTGTTTAGATGAAGTGAGGAGTCCAGAGAGTGAGAGTTATCTGTCCTCTCTGTTGATGTGCTTCAATATGGGTCTGCTGCTCTGCAATGGGAATGCTTAAACCAACAGGGGATTCCCGAATCACAGCTGCTTTCTCCTGCTGGAATGATGTGTGAAATGTGTGGGTTTCTTCGCTTGTGGTTGTTGTTTTTCTTTCTCTCTTCCTCCACTCTTCTTTTCCAGGCATGGCTTAGTGACAGTCGGAGGGGGCGGGGGGACATTTAGCAATGAGTTAGCAGCAGTGTGCTTGCCGCCCACTCCCTCTCCAGTCTTCCTCCAGTGCTTCCTGTGGGATTGAAGAGGAGTATGGTTTTAACAGGGAAGGAGAAAGAGGAAAAAAGCAGGGAGGTGGGGGGTTGTCTTGGCTAGCATGGGTTTCAATAGGGAGAATGTCTGGATGTTCAAGAGGAAGTGGGTTGAATGTTGGAACTTTTCAGGAGAATGGTGGGTGCATTATTGGAATTTAAATGGGACTGGGGCTAACAGAGGTAGTGTGAGTTTTGGGTAACAGGAGTGCAATTGTTTGGTGCCTTTTAAGGACCAATGGACTTTTCAACAGGGCATGCGGGAGAATTGTCTGACTAATGATATGTATTGCTTGATTCTGGCACATTTCTGATTCTTGCACACTGTTGTACTCTAATTCTGTATATATTCAAATATTTGTTCTTATATTTTATTATTATTGTTATTATTATTATTATTATTTCATGTATATTGTATGTACATATATTGTATCCTAGTATTTCATTTATATTTATATTCTGTGCTGTGTGACTGATTTTGCTGCTGTAAACACCATAATTTCCTGTTTTTTTGGGATCAATATCTATCTATCTATCTATTTCTATCTATCTATCTATCTATCTATCTATCTATCTATCTATCTATCTATCTATCTATCTATTATTTAGGCCATCTTGTTGGGCCCCTCATATATCGGTCACAGCTGAAGAGTAATAGGAGTGCAGCTGTGTTTAACTAACTCCCGAATAAATCAAGTTAGTGCCCAGTAATTTATGCCTTTTTCAATGTATCTTGATTTATGGTTTATTTATTTATTCAGTCTTGGAAATCACTATTGGGTAATGAATGCATCATTGACTAATGAGATAAATGGGCAGTGTGTGGCTTATTCACAACAGTAGCTCAAATGATAACCAGCATGAATGCATTGAAATGTCTTCTTCTTTTCTGATTTACCTCTGGTTGTATGTAGGTTTGCTTTTTTTTGCCCATCTTTTGATATATTTGTTTCTTGAGATTTCTGCCTCCACCCCAATACAATGGAGGTGAAAGCAATTTAGTTTCTCAGGCTCCCAACTTTGAAAAAAAACACAGCATTGACATATTGCCATGAACATTTACCCAATGTAGACTTTATATTATATTATATTATATTTATATGTCATTTAAACTCAAGAATTTCAGAAGGAAATTGCTCTAAAGGTCTTGGTTGTGGCTTTTCAAATGAGGCATTATACTGGACTACTTTATATGCTTTTAAGTCTTAGAAATGCTGTATGCAGGAGTATGAGTATATACATACTGTATTCCTGTGTTTGTACTGAACATAAATCCACAGTTTCCTCTCACTGAGGTAGAGAGTAAACATATGATGGGCCCAGCCACAGGGATCTGGAGTGTTTCACTGACAGGAGCAGAGAGTAAACATTAGCCTTTTTGGTCTTTATTTGGTCACTTTGCTGAGCTCTTAACAGACCCAACTTCACTGACTGAGCTCAAAGTCAGGCAGGGCCAGTGAGCATGGTCCCAGGGCTTGAGCTGTTTAGAGGACATGTGACACATTCACTTGGATGATCATTTGCTTGTGTTCTACAGCTGGTCACTCTAGTATTTTGGCCCCTTTGCTAGCTTTCAGGGAAAGGTCAGCCACGTTCATACATCAAGTGTTAGGCTTTAACACGCCCTTTACACAGTTTGACCTACAGCCGGCTACTGTGACCAACATCTATATCTCGTTTAGCTAAACCACAAACCACTCCAGACTCTCCTTGTCTCCTTTTTCTCTGTTTCTCTCTCAGTTTTTCATCAGTTCTTTTTCCCCTGTACATGAAGTTAAATTCAGATTGTCTTTCTACCCTGGAGACAACAATCAACTACCATCTGGTTCAGCATCGCAGGGTAGCCGCCTGGAACTGACCCTGTTCAAAGATCAACTTCCTGTGATGTCAAAGGGACTGGTGTTGCTGCAATCACTGGGGACAGGGAGGGAAAGTGTGTGTGTGTGTGTGTGCGTGGGGGGGGGCATCCTTACTGGCCCCTTTTTGTCTTTTTCTGAGGCCCCAAGATGTTTTCTCTAAGGGATTGATGCATCTCCCACGCAAAGGAAGATTGTGTTTCCTCCTGTACAGAGAGCAGGATATCGGGACTTAAAAAAAAAAAGTATGTTTATAGGAATATAGTGCACAACACCAAAGAATGCACATAATGACTTGTGCTGCTGGTTTTACCTATTAATTATGATATTTGATCCTTCATCTCCACCTGACTCGTAGCCAGAAAATATAAGAGGAGGAATATGACCTAAAAACAAGAAAGAATCACCGTGGACAACCCCCCCCCATTCAATCTTTGATAGTAGGTTTTGAGAGATGTATACATCCCTGTAATCTGGAGGTCTTGAAATCTGAAAAAAAGCAGAATGTGTAACATCCTCTTACCATACGTGCAGAGACATATGAGAGGGTTAACCATAATTCACCTCTAAATAAGGGAATTAATCTTGCCATTGATTTGTTATCAGCGGAGGAACACTGCAGATTGAGTTACATAAGATACTTTGGCGTAATGCCGTTGACTTGGAGAGAGATAAATAAACAAGTTATGTCAGTTAGCATTGTTACTTCCCTTTTATCATGTATACGTTTTCAGATAATGTAATTATCAGACTCTGGGCACAGCGTAATTGAATTGAAGGTAGTGAATGAGAGGAAGAGAACGCGGCAGGGCCATTTCTGTTGTCTGTAGAAAGGTATAAAGCATGATGATTTACATGTATGGTAGATGGCTCATTGTACCAAAGGAAACCATTAGATGGGTTAGAGAAGTTTTCAGCGTGTCCCTGAGAAGTTTGGTTTGTGGACATTCAGTATTTCCTTTCATGGCCAGACAAATACAAAGCTTCATCAAAACATGTAGATGAGACCTCAAAATGTAAATTTATGGCAGGCTTTTTTTCTTTTGGTTTGTTTTGGTGCTTAACATTGTAGATTGTATCTTACCATGTTTAGTTAATGTGTTTCAAATATTTACTAGAACTTTTGTCTGCCGTGACTTAGGTTTTATACTCTGCTCCACTTGTTTCTTTTCCCTGTCAAATACGTTTTTCAGCTTTAAAGTTGAAAGAAAAGGTTTACATCTTAAAGTTTTAAAGTTAATAAAAGACATGGACACATTAACTCAAATACCTGTAGCCTATATGCAATATAATAGCCCTTCAGTAAATGCCACCTTTAGAAAGCTTGTAAAGGAGAAGTTTGACATATGAAAAATATGCTTATTCATTTTCTTGCAGAGAGTTAGATGAAAAAAATAGATACCATTCTCATATCCGTCCGTTAATTATAAAGCTACAGATAGCAGCCAGTTAGCTTAGCAAAGAGACAAGAAAACCGAGAGAAACAACTACCCTGGCTCACTAGTTAACACATTATATCTGGTTTGTTTTATCCGGACAAAAACCAAAGGGTAAGTAGAAGGGCCCTCAGAAGTCCGCACTGACCTCCGCCAAGGCATGCCCAATCTCACAATGCCATTGCAGTGTGAATTTTTAAAAAAGTGAAAAATAACTTCTGCCCCTGTGATTTGGATCCGCTCCAACATTGAATGGGTTCTTCCTTTGCCCATGCTCCACCCTTCCACCAAGTTTCATGAAAATCCTGTAGATATTCCCTAATCCTTATGACAAACAAACTAACCAACCAACCAACCAACCAACCAACAAACGGACAAACCAAACTGAAAACATACATCCTTGGTGTGGTAATAACTGTAATTCATTGTTTTACGGGGGATTATATACCGGACAGAGGCAGGCTTGTTGTTTCCCTGTGTTTCCTGCCCTTGTGCTAAGCTAAGCTAATCACCTGCTCGAAGTAGCTTCACATTTACCGTACAGACATGAAAGTAGTACCAATCTTCTCATCTAACTTTCTGGAAGAAAGCAATAAGAATTGAAAAAGTGTTGAACAATTCCTTTACGTTTAAATTGTGTTGCAAGACATTGTCAGACATTGATTCTACACAAATGTAAGCTTTTTCTTGGGTTTCTATTTTGTGATAATTTTGTATTTGATGACAGTGTATTGTAAGCTTTTCTTGTGATTGCGTGGGTTACATACAATTTTTACTCTCAAAAGTAAAGGTTAAACAAACTTTTAAGCATTATGTGGTAAGTTTTGAGTAATTACTCATCAATTTCCAGCTCTTTATTCTCTACATCATCTCTGTACAACAGTAGCATTTGAATTCTTAATTTCAGTGTGTTATTTGAGTATGGACCTGCAGAATGAGCTAATTATCTCATATGATTAGCTGAGCCAGTCACTTTTTTTGTAGTCACACAGATCCTTTAGCCTCAAGAAACAAATATCTACCCACACACCCTTGACATCCAACACTAGTCCCCAAGTAAACATCAAAAGATTGATATGCAACCGCACATTTCAACAAGCTTAGATGACTAATGATTGGGTTTATCAAGTCTTTTGTCTGGCTCTGGCTGGGTGCTGATCAACACAGCACAATCCAGGGAATATGATGTACTCCTCACAGTCTTGCACACATGCTTGTACACACACCCACACACACACATACATGCAGCACTAAATCAAAGATATACCAGACCCGCCACTCCTTTCTCGTAGTGTAACCTCCTGAACATTTGTGACGACAATTCAGCTGGAGTAAGTTAAGCAATCGCTAATTAGTCTTTGTCACCGTATCGGTTACGTCATTGCAGGCCTCACCCTTACATTTAAGCAGATTGCAGACCATAAGCTGTGTTTCTAGGGAATTTGTTGAGTCAAATTGAATCAGGTGTTATGGAAAAACAGGGTTCTTAATTTTCAACCTGATATTTAAGCTGTAGTCTGTCTCTACTTGCAGAAAGGTAGTTTGCAAGTTGTGCAACCTTTTATAACACATCTAATTCAGAGGTTGTATACAAGAGTTGATTTGTAGCAGGCTGTGTTGTTACAAGGAAATAAAAGTCTAGTTAGAACTATGAGGTCCTCCTTTAGTAATAATTTTAATGTAGCTACAGCCGGAGTTTGTTTATTTCTCATGGGTTGCAGCCTGGTGATGAAGTCAGTTTGTGATTGTGTGACATCAACTCATATACCACCTGCAAGTAAGTTGTGAAATCAACAAGTGGACAGAGGAGAATGTTGTTGTACTGTGGCTGTACTGCTGCTTGCTTGAGCAATCAACTGTTTTTTTTCCTTCCTTGTGCACGACACAAGTCTGAACCTTTAGTGAAGGAAGTTTGTTGAACCTTTAGTCACTTGCCTCACACAGCCTTTATTGCTTATCATAAATATTAACTGAACAAAACATTCAGACAGGAAGCAGGCTGGGAGATATACATATATGTTCTGTATATGGTAATACAACACACTAATTACCCATAATCAGCAGCATACCCTATTAGCAAACTGTCATTCAGGATGGCCAAATAAGGTTGATTAATATTCACAGCTGCACACTCATGACAACCTTTTTGTTTATTACAGTTTGGTTTATCAGTCTGAGTAATAATTACAGGGCTAATTACATCTCACATGGCTCCTCTAATTAAAACACTCAGCTTGCCTTTGCTACTCTGCGTCTGTTGCCCGGGCGTTAGGGCTGCTGGACTGCAGGGTTCATGTCAGTGAGATCCCTCAGGGACAAATTAATGAGGAGGAAGAAGAGGGAGGGCGGGTGACAGCTGTTTGTGCCTAATTCTCACTGATTTAGTGCACCATCGCTGTACGTTTGTGTGAATTCAAAACAACAACATAAGTAAAAGGCACTGTGGAAGGGAAAATTTATAAGATATTGGCTTCAGATACTTGTTTGACTGAGCTGGAAGATGATGTCTATTTCTTTAAATTGGCAAATCAGAAATTCCGCAGTGCAATTAAGTCAACTGTTATGTACAGTGTCGTGAGGTGAGGTTTGTTTCAGAATTTGTAGCACATGATTTGGCTTTCTTTGCTGTCAAGAGCAGGCATGCTGTGGAATGTGACCCAAGAGACATTACACCAGCAGCACCCTCATTTCTAATATACAAGAGGAATAATCTTTTGTTTTTCTCAATCTATTGCTCAAGTTAACCCGTACATTGAGACGGAAACAATTATATGCCTATTGTGTGTGCGTGCATGCGTGTGTGTGTGTGTGTGTGTGCGTGCGTGCGTGCGTTAGAGGGGTGTCACAGCTGACTTCTCAGTGCCAGTCAGAACCTGTCTGACCAGCTCAATGGACGACTGAACAGAGGAAAACGACCTGCTCTTTTAAAGCATGCATTCTTTCTTTTAAAAACTACACTAAGAAAACAACGCCTCTTGTGTCTTTTGCAGTTATCAATTTGACTGCCTTCCTTATCCAAACACTGTATTGCATAAGGCCAGATAGGCTGCATTATCAGCCCGCAGTTGTAGTCGTGTGAATCTCTCTATTATTGCCGTTGTTGGCATTGGCACTAAAAACTTGAGAATGTGCATGGATCATCATTTGATGTGAACCCTAAGTTGTTATTTAATCATGTAAAGAACTTGCCCTGAAATCAGATCTGCTTGAACTTATCTGCATTTGAATTGAAGTGAAGAACATGATCAATTATGATATTTAGAAAGCTACAGCTCCCTCATTAAACACACTTACAAATCTCATGGAATCTTTGACGCACCAACTCTTTTCTCTGAAGTGACACAATGAGCCTTGAGATGCTGCTCGCAGTGGTTGTTTTAACTAGCCTGTATAGCAGTGGAAAGATTCAAGCCTTCGCCAGTATAAATACAGCCAGCTTACTTTTTGACTCATGTGCCAGAACTGGCTTTTGATTCCTATTGTAGATGTAACCCAGAACGGTTATTTTCACATGAAATTTGGCCAGATTGTGACTGTGCAGACTAAATTCACAAACAGAGACACACACAGACAGGCATGAATCAAGCCAGAATGTCACATAATCAGTGAATGTTTCTGACACTGTGGGCCTCAGATAAATGCTTTTGTGACATTGCAGATGATTTACAACCAGTTTTGCATAACACTTGAATAAATATAACAAATTGTTATTGTTTTTTATGTCTTCCCTGCAGTTTGCCAAGGCATCAGCAACCGTTTAAACCTTCTGGGTTCCAAAGATGACCACTACCTGAACATGGTGAAGACCTACAGCAACTGTACCGTGGTCCTGGAGAACCTGGAGGTCACCTACATGGAGGAGCACCGTGACCTATCCTTCCTCACGGTAAAGACTGTACTGTTAGCAGTGGAGGCTAAACATGAACGGGAGAAGTTTCCTATCGTCTCTTTGGTGGTCTGAATCCAGTTTGCCAGACATTTTATCCTGGATCTTTGCAGGCTCTTCACTGCTCTTCTAGCTTCAGTACAGATAATTAAAATATGCAGAGAGTGAGTCCGTAGTGACAGATGATTCAGTGTGTTTATGACGCGGTTGTGAACACTGGGCAGATGTGACAAGGGACCACACACAAACACAGAATAGCATACGGTCAGCAGATATCATGCAGTTGTTCCAATGGTGAGCAGGGGGGCATGCTCCCTCCTCTTCTCAAAATCCTTATTTTTGCCCACCTCACTTTATCATTTTTAGTTTAATAAAATCTATCTAAATAGTGTCTGCTTACTGTCGAGCTGTCATAATCCAGATGAGAGATGCTTCATCATTATGTATCAGTAGCTTGTTGCACCAGCTGATCATAAACTTGACAGTAGGTTTAAGATTAAAGTTAATGCCGTCTTCTCAATGAAACTAAATATTTAGATTTCAAGTAGAGCTAGTACATTAATAAAACAGTATTTAACATGCATTTCATATAATTTTGTTATACCACAGTTGTTATGGATGACCATTTTCTCCATCCATAAATGTTTATAAATGCAGGAAATAGCATTCACATAGGTTCAGTTACTGTGCTTTTTTTTTGTTTTATTTAGCACATTACCTACTTCAGTTAACAACCAAGATTTCTTGTTTTTGTTCTTCCACAGTCTATTGAAGAAGTGGGCGGCTATGTGCTGATCGCCCTCAACACAGCATCCAGGATTCCTCTGCAGAACCTGCGCATCATTCGAGGTCATTTGCTCTATGAGGGAATGTTTGGCCTCGCTGTGCTGGCTAATTATGACAAAGCTACAGGTCAGGGCACCAATGAGCTTCTTCTGACCAACCTGACAGGTCAGTCCACCTATCCAGTTCTTGACTTATTTGTCACGTGAATTTCTCATATCTAGTATTATTATAAAACTATAAAAAACAAAACAAATTGGTGTGTTTTAAAATTAATTGTGTCATTTTATCAAATTCACGTGTCCGTTTTCTTTTGCAGAAATTCTTAAAGGAGGTGTAAAGTTTGGGACCAACCAGCCATGCAATGTGGAAACAATACAGTGGAATGATATTATCAACACGGATATCAAACCCAAAATGGTGCTCCCATCGGCCATTAGCCATCCACGTTGTAAGTAAAAACATTTCACAGCAGAAGAGACTGCAGAGACCGCACAGAATTTCATCAAAACCAATTGTTTTTTGTGTCGTTAAAGAACTTCAAAGGTGTGAAGAAAACATTTTACCATGTTTAATTCTTGTGGTCTACTTTTACAGGTAAAAGCTGTGACCCAAGCTGCTTCAATGGCTCATGCTGGGCACCTGGTCCTCAAAACTGTCAGACCTGTGAGTTGTCATCTTGTGATTTAATTTTATTTTGGAAAAAGAATAAACAAAAACTGGGTTGCACAATATAAGAAATATATGCTATATATGATAACGTTAAATATTACATATTACATAAACACATACTATTATGTACTCAGTCCTGCACTTCTGCTGCTTTCAGTATTCTGAAAGTACAAATTGCTTGTTGAATTTAAAACAAATTTATTGAAAATATCAAACTTTGAATTGAATATTAAAGGCACCACAGTAATGATAGTTTCTTTTTAAAAGTGTAGTTTACTACTTATCTTTTCTTTCAACTAACACAAAAAATTGTCAGTGTCTATCACAATATGTAGTAGCTTTTTGTGAATTGTAAGAAACAATTAGTCTCTTTGTTTTCATATAACTTGTCCTTGCTTAACATTTTCACTGCATACCAACAACAGCAAGGTGAAACTAATTTGCAAACATGCATCATTGTTTTTGCCATCATTTGAACATGCAAAATGATATGATGTCATTCTAATTACTTTGTCCTGTACTTTTTCCAGTAACAAAGCTGAACTGTGCACAGCAATGCTCAAAGAGATGCAAAGGTCCTTCACCCAGCGACTGTTGTAATGAGCATTGTGCTGCAGGCTGCACAGGACCACGGCCCACTGACTGCCTGGTGAGAGAAAGAGACAACTTTACATAGGGGGCATGAGTAATGATATGATACAAGAGCTAGGGAGAATACAAGCTTAAACAACAAAAAAAAAACATTGAATGTTTCATGTGTCTGCAATAAATCTGGATCAGAAGCCTTCAACAAAACAAAGCCCTCACTTAGCAGCATCTGTTATTATGATCAGAAGTATTGTTATTGGTTTCAGTTCCAATTAGATCTATAACTGCGGATTAAATGTTTTTATATGGCAGTGCCTCGACTATTGGTGTCTGCTATCCCTCTCTGACCAGCTCTGAGGATTAAGCCGAGGCTGTAGAGGAATGCAGTGTTATCATTAGTGTGTGGGGCTCTGTTATGGTCCCAGTGTACTGGATGACTGTTGTTTGTGCTGCAGGCCTGTCGGGACTTCCAGGACAACGGGGTGTGTAAGGACTCCTGCCCGGGCCTCATGCGTTACGACCCCAACCTGCACCAGCTGGTACCCAACCCACTTGGAAAGTACAACTTCGGGGCCACCTGTGTAGAGAGATGCCCACGTAAGAACAGATACACTTATTCTCAATTCTTTTTTATTTTTAGCCAAGATTGTTACTTAACTGGGCTCTGATATATTTATAGAGTGCACTGTAGCTGTTGTCTTCACAGTTGAGAGAAATAAAGTAAAACTAAACAAACATAACAAGTGCCCAGGTTGTCCTAAATGGTTGTTACACATTCAGTGATTGTAGTTTGTCTTAAGTTTAATTATAAACTGTAGAAACACAAAAAGAAAATGATTGAGTTCCAGGGCGTGTTAATGCCACAACTGTTCTTTCTCAGTTTAACTTACACAGGTCTGTGCCAGTGTTACTCAGTCTATACTGAAGGCCTGCAGCATTATTATGTACCTATAGTCATACTGAAAGTATTACTCATACACTATCACTCATACAGGTTATCAGAGCACATTCAGATTGGTTTGTGACGTTATTCAACCTGTAAATGTTGACTATTACATGATCATGAAGCAAACCGTTTATATTTTGGTATAATTCCAGATAACTATGTTGTAACTGATCATGGAGCTTGTGTGCGGACGTGCAGTGTTAACACATATGAGGTGGACGAGGGAGAAATCAGGAAGTGCGCCAAGTGTGACGGACTGTGCCCAAAAGGTAGGTGGCTAAGCTATCACTGTGCTGTTTTTTCATTTAGCTGATAATAATTAGTGTACTTTACTTAACATCATGGTATAGCAGATTTTAAAATGCCAATTGGTTTAGCTTAATACCAAAATTACCAAAATTAGAGTACAGTCAAAAGCTTTAAACCAGTTTCTGTACTGATTTTGTTTTCATATTATTCACAGTGTGTAATGGACTTGGAATAGGAAACCTAACTAACACATTGTCTATCAATGCCACCAACATTGATTCCTTTAAAAACTGCACAAAAATCAATGGTAACATTGCTATCATCAAGACATCAATTTATGGGTAAGTCATGGACATTAACAGCGTTACAGCCTTCATGCGTGTGGTTATCAACCATAGCAAATGCTATACATTACCATGTACCTTTTACCAGTGACAGCTAACATGTACATTCCCTGTTATTTGTAGTGATGAATATACCAAGACACCAAAGATGGAGCCTGCCCAGCTTGATGTTTTTAAGACAGTTAAGGAAATTACTGGTAAGGCTGCATAAGACTTGAGTAACGCATGACAGATTCGATGCACATTAAAGAGGTTCACCATTCACAATCCATTTGTTGCTTTAGGATACTTGTTGATTCAAACATGGCCAGCGAGCATGAGCTCACTCAGTCCTTTTGAGAATCTGGAGATCGTCCGAGGACGTACTAAGCGGTATGTTCCTTGTAAAGATTTACAACTGCTGGATCTCATGAAATTAATTTGTTTTTTAAGAGTTGAGTATTATTCAAGGCTGTCATAAAATCTTTCCTTTTTTTCGTCGTCTCTATCTGTGCAACCTTTTTTCTCTTTGGTAGTGGAAGCCGCAGCGTGATGATGGCTCATCTTAATATCAACTACTTGGGTCTTCGCTCACTCAAAGAAATCAGCGATGGAGACGTGGTCATCATTAACAACCAGAACCTGTGCTATGCAAATAAAAGCCACTGGAAGGGGCTCTTCAAATCAGAAAGCCAAACTGCTACCATAGAGGGAAATGCTGATGCTGCCACATGTGGTAAATTGAATTTGCCTTTCGACAACAAAGTCAGCCAGATGCTTTTTGTTGTTTTGTTATGTAACTTACTGATTACGCAACACACAAGCCAGATTTAGAATTAATGAAGTCTAATTTCAGAATTATATGATTATGCGGGAAAGATCTTTTCTTGAGATTGTATATTTGTTTTTAGCCCTGCAAAACAACACTTGTGACAGGAAGTGTGCCACGGACAGCTGCTGGGGCCCAGGCCCGGACATGTGTTTTGCCTGCCGTGACCACAGCCGTGATGGGAGCTGTGTTGACTCGTGCAATATCCTGGAGGGGTAAGGGAGGATTCCGGGTTTTAATGCTTTTTTAAGATCTGAAAAGCGTTCCTTATTTTAGACAAGCAAATGCTCTGAACATCAGATCTGTGTGCTCAGTTAAAGTTAACTCCTTCAAAGTCTATTTTTATACCACAAGCGTTTCCAGACAAGACATTAGACATTGGGGATTTGTTATTAAATCAATTCATAGACCGAATATGATCCAAGGTATTTTGAAGTTAAACCTTCAGTAGACATACACTACCGGTCAAAAGTTTGGGGTCACTTATACATTTCCATACCACTCCATTATAGACAGAATACCTGCTAATTTGGGTGGGGGGGCTGATCTTTAATGCAATATCTACATTGCCCATTCATCCAATGTTCCAAAGGCACATTCTGTGTACTAATCTATCATTTAAAAATAAAAAACTAGAAAAACATTGGAGAACCATTTTACTATTATGTAAGCACATAATGTAATCTGAAAACGGCTGCCCTGGTTAAAAAAACAATGCAACTGATCTCAGCTGGCATTCTGTCTACAATGGAGTGCAATGGGAATTTCTATGTGACCCCAAACTTTTGACCGGTAGTGTACGTAAAACATTGAAGCTGAAATGGTACATTCACTCACATTGGTTTATCTTTGCAGATCTCTGTCAAACATTGAATCTCAACATGGTTACAATTTAACTTGTGCTCTCAAAAAAAGAGATCATGAATTTTACTTCACATGTAACGGTTTGAAATGAGGCGCACTAGCGGTGAGAGTCTGTCAGCTTTGTTACTGTTTTTGCAGAGAGCCGCGAGAGGCCGTCGTCAATAAAACCTGCATGGAGTGTCACCCCGAGTGTCAACGCTTGAATGGAACCGCAACCTGCAGTGCGCCTGTATGTGTTTCACAACTAAGCTATTATTACAAACATTATAAAAATAAACACATTGGAACTACTGTAGAACATCTGTATGAACTGTATTTATGAATTTAAAATGAGCAATAATTTTCATGTTTTTGTGTCAGTCTCAAAATCAAAGAACAACACAAATGAGCAATTACCCAGTAAATCTATTGCACAAGTGTCAGGGCTAACAATTTCTCCATCAACAGCAGGCTTATTAGACCACAGTGCAGTGCAGCCACAAGACATGTTGTGTTTGGGATGAGGGGTGTGGCTGTGTGATCTCTTGGATGCACTGTACTTTATGTGCTCATCACATCTTTATCTGAAAACAACAAGTTGAAGCCTCTTTTTGGGGTTGTTGAAAGTAACTCTGGGAATGCAGGTTATCTTTATTGACAAGAGAAGCAGATAGCAGTTTGAAAGAAAAGTATTACACTGCAGCACTTGATTGCAATATGTCTCTCAATACGTCTCTCAGTAAACAGAGTTGTGCTGGCCTAAACCAAACCACCTAACATATCTGGGTGGGTTTTAATTGCCAAACATTTGCATCTTAATGAGGAAGATCGGCGCAGCTTTCTTTGAGAAATTATTACTATGAGACAGGGCAGTTTACATAATATTTACTACTCCTCTCAAGAGGGTTGTAAACATGAGTATTTTATTTTTCATTAAGGGTTCTGGAAACTGTACTAAGTGTGCCAACTTCCAAGACGGCCTGTTCTGTGTTTCCCGATGTCCCCAAGGAGTGCCAGGGGAGGACGACATGCTGGTGTGGAAATACGCAGATGAGATGAAAGTGTGCAGGCTATGCCACAAAAACTGCACTCAAGGGTAAAAGCATTGTTCTGCTGACCTGAGAACTGGCACTACATTTTTCTATGTTGCAAACATTTGTCTGTTGTGATGTTGATGCAGTAACTTCATCCAAGCCAGAAGGGTCAGCTGGGGTTCTGCTGGTACAGGTTAGGGAGAGAGAGGTTGGCTTTCAACACGAGGCAGTGTTTGCTGAGACTAATGTTGAAATCAGTAAAATTAAAGGAAAATAACAGACATTTTGCATTTTTGCCCACTAAAACAAATCTGCTTTCCTACCTGAAGATCGGACAATTGCAGAATAAATGACATCTTAAAGCTTATCTTTAAAAAAAGAAGCTTTTTATCAACTCTAGCACACAATTTTATCCAACATATCTTATCTGTTTTTATCAGTACTGTTATCATATTTTATTGTTGGCTATTTTAGTCCATTATATTTTTCTTGTTATTTTAATTGTCTGAAAATGTATTATATTAATAATAGTTTTCTTAATTTCAGTATTAAACAATAGAGGTCTGCAATGCATTATAGAACAGAACAAAATATAACTTTGCATGAACGCAGATGTACCTTGACAGACTTTTAACCTTCAGCCATTGCAATGGCTGGGTGGTATACTGATTAGTAAGAAGGGAAGTGGTTCAAAACTTCATAGAGGAAAAAAACTGATGATGGTGAATTTGGAGTGTGAAATCAAAGTGATGGTATGGTAACTTCAGATTTTTTGCATTGATTTATTTACAGGTGCATGGGGCCTGGTCTCCAAGGCTGCCAAAGTAAAAGGTACTGACGTGTTGAAATTCTAATCTCATCTCTCCTTTTTTATTGAATTTGTAAATGTGCTCTGTTTTCGATCTGCATTCTTAAATTAGCTCTCATCTGTCTTTCAGCCCCTCTGGCCTTTCCATGATTGCGGCTGGTATAGTTGGTGGGCTGCTGGCTGTTCTTATTGCAGCCCTGTCTGTGTTTGTGTTGCTACGCCGTCGCCACATCAAGAGGAAGAGAACCATGCGCAGACTTCTCCAAGAGAGAGAGGTAAGATTAGAGGACTGAGTCACCACTATGTAGATAAGCATCAAGACATCAAAATGTTGTATTTTAGATGTTGGTGTTAATTTAAAGAGATACATGCTTTCTTTATGCAGAGATACATTTTTACTTGAAAGGGAACGATTGATCTACTACAATGCATTTTAAAAGATTCACTAATGCTGTTTGTGCAGCAGTTTCTAAGAAATTCAGTCCTTCTTTTCCAGTTGGTTGAACCTCTGACTCCAAGTGGAGAGGCTCCAAACCAGGCTCTGCTGCGAATCTTGAAGGAACCTGAATTTAAGAAAATCAAAGTGCTGGGTTCCGGAGCTTTTGGTACAGTTTACAAGGTAATAACATGCTACATGTTTGTGTCTCAAATCCCCTTTTTGTCTACTGCAGCGCAGAGTTTTATTAAAGCTGTAGCCCAGGAGTACTGCACCAGCAAAGTTACATAACCAACACCCATCAGTGTTTCTGCTCATCTACATCTCTTGTCAATTTTTCAATTAAAAGACACATTTTTAACTTGCCAGATCATGCATGAGTGACTCCACTATCACCTTTAGTGCTGTGTGTGTGTGTATATATACTTGTATTACTCTCATTGTGGAGATATGGGTTTACACAGTGACACTGTGGGGACTTTCTGCCATATGGAGAAAAAAGGCTGATCTCTACAAAGTTAGGCGTTTATTTTTGGGTTGCTTGTAGGTTAACATTAGGGTAAATCTCCAGAGAGAGAGAATGGAAGTAAACATAATGTTCTTACTTTGTACAAAAACAAGTGTGCACTTTCACATTTATTTCAGTTTTAGACCTTGAAAGTGAGAACATTTTTGGAAAGTAAGGACATTTGTTCAAAGGGCTATTTGGGTTAAGACTTTGTTTTGGGGATTAAGCTTGTAATTAGGTTTACGTTCTGGCAACGGTAAGGGTTATGGTTAGACATTTAGTTGTAAAGGTAAAAGTTGCATCAAACTACCATTATCACGCTATACAAATACTCCTTTACAAGTCCTGCATTCATAATTTTAAGTTAAATTAATTTAAAGAATTAAAAGTAAGCCCTCTTTCAAAGTGTTAAATTATATTATTTGATTATTATTACTGATTGAATAGCTGGTTGGAGATAATAGAGTTGAGTAGTTTAATCTGTGAGTTTAATCTGGGTCATATTTTATAACTGGTTATATGTTTTGAATGTAAAACACAGCTGTCAACTGCATGAAGTTGTGTAAAAAGTATATTGCTCTTTTAAACTGAGTATGAAAGTAGCATAAATGAATATACAAGTGCCTCAAAATTATACTTTAACACAGTATTTCAGTAAATGTGCTTTGTTTTTTAATACCACTTTATGGGGGCTAAAGGATCCTCACAAATCCAGTCGAGTACAAACTGATTGGGGGGCGGGGAGGCATTCATGCAACACATACATGTAGGCATTTGTAATTGTACTGTATATCTGCATGTAGGCACTTGTGTTTATATGAGGATTCAGGTATAATTAAAGCATGTAAAATTACAAACTTGTGTCTATACAGGGCCTGTGGGTTCCGGAGGGAGAAGATGTGAAGATTCCAGTAGCCATCAAGGTTTTAAGAGAGGCCACATCACCAAAAGCAAACAAAGAGATCTTGGACGTAGGTTTACTGATTCATGTGGTAGATTTTTTTAACTCTAAGCTCACTGTAATACTGAGTCAGAACTAAAAAAAAAGCCATTCATGTGAAATGTCATTTCCCAGACTACTTCAGTTCCTGCTAGTAGGAAATATAATACTATTTTGCCTGGATTAAAAAGGAGAAGTCAGAAGTACCTCAATGTGTTACACAAAGTTAATGACAGTTATTGCTTCCCATATGTAAATTTAACTGTAACATACCCTGTAATGTACATATAGCACATGTACCTTCATTTGAAACTAGTGACTACTAATTTTCTTTGTAATGGAAAATGTGTCATGTTTCTACACGGGGACCCCCCTGCAGGGGCTGTAGGAAATGGGATTAACTCATTAGAGAGCTGAGTGTGGGCGTTGGTTTGTAATCCAAGGTTGAGGTGTTCTGGAAAGGAATGCAGTCCTGTAGCCACAGTGAGAAAGCAGCCTGTTACAAATGCATTGTGCAAATAGTTGACTGTGCATCTTAGATCCTGTAATTTTGCGATTGTGTTGCTCAGTCAATGTGTATCTGGAAGTTGTGGTGGGCATGTACGTCCTCTAATCTTCATGACTTCATGTTTTAAAATGCGCTTTGAAGCCTCTTCCTCACCAGACTATCAAATTACAGAGCTCCTAACAATCAAGTGGTTATTTACTGAACAATACAGATACTGTAACAGCCATGTAGAATGTATTTGAGGTACAACAAATTATACTCACCAACAGGAAATCCACCAAATAAAACTCAGTTTGAGGTGCTGTTTGCATGGGTCTCCTTGTAGAAAGCCTGCTGTTGGTTGTCAGTGTGGATTATCCCTAATTTCTTTTCTGTTGTGATGACTGAGTGTTTCCACTCTCAGCTGAGCCACATCAAATATGCTTGGCTTGGCATGACTGCTGCTAATCACCCAACACTAGATGTAAATATATTTCCACAAATGTCATGTTTCTTAAGCTATCAGTTTCCGAGCTAAATGTAGACACTTCTACCAATATTGGTTCAGTGGAAGATGGGATAGACTGTGAGACGTCTTTGCACCTTTAATCCATTAATGTGAATGCCAATTTTCTCCAATTCTCATTTGCCCATGCACTAGATATGGGAGTTGTTTTGGTGTATGCATCACCTGACTGCCCCCAAATAAAATAACACATTAAATGATGTCTTCATGTGCACTACAGGAGGCATATGTGATGGCCAGTGTGGAACACCCCCATGTGTGTCGTCTGCTTGGTATCTGCCTGACCTCTACAGTGCAGCTCGTCACCCAGCTGATGCCCTACGGCTGCCTGCTGGACTATGTCAAAGAGAACAAAGACAATATCGGCTCCCAGTACCTGCTCAACTGGTGTGTGCAGATAGCCAAGGTAATAGGAAAAACCTCATAAAGGCATCAAATTACATGGCAGGGTTTGTTTAATCGCTATTTTGAGTTTTCCTTGCAATAACAATACTGTTTATTGGATGTCTGTATGTTTTTTTTTTTAAGCCATATGATAAAAACTAATGTAACTGAGCAGTTTGGCAGAGCAAGTCAAGTTGTTTTGTTTCGCAACTGCTAGAAAGAACAGTACATGCTTCTTTTAACTGGTACGAAATATTGTTGAATGATATGACTTAACAGGTGATGATGACAAGTCTATTATGAAAGCACTTTAAGATCTTTGATCAAGTCTGATCAAGCAATGTTTTGGGACTGTAGAATCTAGCCGTATCAGACAGCTTGTGAAAAGAGCACTGCACTTATGTATGTATGTATGTTTTGACAAAAGGGTATGAACTACCTGGAGGAGCGGCACTTAGTACACCGTGACTTGGCAGCAAGAAATGTCCTGGTGAAGACTCCTCAACATGTCAAGATCACTGACTTTGGTCTGGCTAAACTCCTCAACGCAGATGAGAAAGAGTACCATGCAGATGGCGGAAAGGTTTGTTGGAGATTAAATTAATAATTATTTAATTAAAAATAAAGTTGTACTGTGTTGGCAGGATCAGTCTGTCTGTCACTAGTATTTCAAAAAGATAAAAAATAAGTTTAAAGTGTGTGTTTTTGTCCTACAACTTAAAATATATTTTTTTGTTTTATATTCAGTTGTTGTTACTCCTGCACACAAATAGGCCTAAGAGCAACCTTACTTGTGCATTTATATCCTACAAATGTGGTGCTTGTTAGACAAATTACTTCCTGTAAATGAATGAATTTGCCCCATGTCATGGAAGATGTTGTTTTTGTAGTTTTGCTCTAAATTTTATCTTATGTAAGTAAGTTCAAATAATTCTGGTAGAGAAGATAAATGACAAATCTGACAAGTTTCTTCTCCTGTCATTGTTTCTTTGTGCAACTAAAATTACTATTTTCTGACAGAAAAATGTGTAGTGCTTGTATTTACTGGGTGACCTGTACATTTCTTTTTGTGGTACCCGATAAAGTATTTTTTTCCCCATAATATGATAATTACCAAACATTTGAATTTGTTACTTGCTCAAACATCCAATACTATGGTAGAATGCCCTTTATATAGATATATTTCCATATTATGTTATCAGAACTTTATTACATTTGTGGTTTATTATTTTGATATAATCCATTGAACAACATCTTTATTATGTGAATAGACTTAATCCTTATGCAGGAAACATGTCAGAAATCCATTTTTAAGCTTTGTGCGACGCAAAATTCTACAAAAACTGTTTACATATCTAAAATTGAAATCTATGTTAAATGTCAGCATTTTTTAATAACTTGAGGAATTTTGTATGCTTGACTATTGCAATTCTGCGCCACTAGGTGACAGTACAGTTACGTATTATATGTGGTGAAGACAGTGATGATGGATTTAAATTTACAGCACTTTAAGTGAAGAAGACAAATTTGATGCGATAATATCAAGCTATAAATTAAGTTATTATTCCTCTTAACAGGCTGTTACAGACACTGCTGTGTAAGTGTACATGCTGCTGTCTCAATCTTCATCCATCCTCCCTGCAAACAGTCATGTAAAAATGTTGACATTATTATTAAATGACTGCATGTTTTGCATGAAAATATTGTGTTAGTGGTCCATGCAAGCTAAATGTCCAGATGTACTCAAAGGAACATTGTGATGGTGCATTACTAACATGTTAAGTGCACATTTACAGGGGATTCATGAAGAAATTGCATTTGCCAAAGTTACTGCAATATTTGTAGAATATTACATTTCCACTTTTTGTTCGTCAGGTACCAATAAAATGGATGGCTCTTGAATCCATCCTGAACAGAACATACACACACCAGAGTGACGTATGGAGTTATGGTAAGTTTTGTACTTTATGTTGTGAATACATGCTCTACCTCTAACCCAGTGAGGCACGAACCCTGCTGAGCTTGGATCCTTGTGTACCTTCAGATATGTAAAACAGCTGGGCTTTTATACTCTTGAGTTTTAGTGACAGCCTCACTGGAAAAATATTTATTCATTTCCAAATAAAGTGTTTTAACAGTGAGTGAGGCAAAGCAGAGGAAAGGCAGTTTTGAAGCTTCAGATAGGATGTTGTTGTTGGATCTGTCAACATTTTAAAATACAAAAAAGAAGAGAACATCTTGCTAGCATCTGCGATTTGTAGGACAAGGCAGCTTTATTTGTATAGCACATTTCAGCAACAGGGCAATTAAGTGCTTTATATAAAATTATTAAAATAAGTTACAGTGAGAAGAAATTAAACAAGAAATTAAACATTAAAGAGCAGTTAAAAACAGTCAAAATAAAATACGAAAATAAAAGTTACATTGCAGTCATCAGAACCGTCAAATCACTGTCTAATCAAGTCATCTAATTTTGATCTCACCCTTGCTGATTGTCATAGTTTCAACAAAAATCATCTTCAGTATAAGAAATGAGCAATCATTTAAAGAAAGGCAACATCAAAAAGAAAGGTCTTCAGCCTTGATTTAAAAGAACAGAGTTGCAGCAGACCTGCAGTTTTCTAGGAGTTTGTTCCAGATATGTGTAAAATATGGAGCATATGAGGTAGCACCAGCAGTCTCAGATGGACATTAATATGTAAGAAAAGATTGTTGCCACAACCCACGTGAACAGTTCTTTCAGCACCAGCAGTTTTGATCATGTCTTCTGATGAATATGGCAAAAGTATCTACACCCTGGCAGAAGTGACAGGCGTTCTTTCCTCCTTTCCCTTCTTTAGTTCCTCCAACGCAGAGATGTATCCTGCTAACTCCCACTCCTGCAGGCAAAGCCAATTTGTCAACATAGCTATTTTGATACTGTGTGATGTTTGGGAAGCTTACATCCTGTCACTCTGATTTCCTCTTTTATTGGGAACAAAACAGTGAATGACAGCTCAACAGACTGATATACCAACTGTCCTCTTTTCTGTAGGCGTAACAGTTTGGGAGCTGATGACATTTGGGACCAAACCATATGATGGGATTCCAGCCAGTGAAATAGCTGGGGTCCTAGAGAAAGGGGAACGACTGCCTCAACCACCAATCTGTACCATAGATGTCTACATGATAATGGTGAAATGTAAGCTTGGTGGACACCTTTTGCTTTCCTAAAACGCATTTACATTATATTTTCCTTCTTTTATTCTGCTTCTGCAACTAATTTGGGATAACTTCCCTACAAATAATGTCCATCTTATCTTTTTATCTTATGATAATGTGTCTGTATAGGTTGGATGATTGATGCAGACAGCCGACCTCGTTTCAGGGAACTAATAGCCGAGTTTACAAAAATGGCCCGGGATCCTTCTCGATATCTGGTCATTCAGGTATGATTTTACTTCAGACCTAAACATGTTAAATCTTCAGTTAATTTGATGATGAATTGTAGTAACCCATTGGACACACCATGCTGACTAGGTACATTTTATTTCTATTCCAGGGCGATGACCGCATGCACCTGCCGAGTCCCACAGACACTAAATTGTACCGCAGCCTGATCAGTGGGGATGGAATGGAGGACGCTGTGGATGCAGACGAGTACCTGGTGCCGCAACATGGCTTTTTCAGCAGTCCGAGCACCTCCGTTACACCGCTTCTTCACTCCACAGTAAGCTACTTCATATGAAAAACTACGATCAAAGGTTTTGGATCAGGTTTGTCTGTCCATCTGCCTTCTGCATTTGTGGTACTGCGTCTCAGATTTTAGCAAAAGCTGAGGAAATGATGCATCCTGGTACAAAAAACTAACTAAATAAAATGGGATTTATTCAATACCACTGTTGATATTCAGATATTTTTAACTTCAAAAAGCCAGTACTGCCAAGCCATTGGTTAAATCTGATTAAGGCAAGAAGTGTAGTTCTTTGGTCACATAAATACTGTAAGCAAACAATCATGCACTGACCAGCAAAATAATTTATCAATACTAGAGACTATCTTGCGATGGGATCACACCAGCCGCAACGCCAAATCGGGCCAGTAGCATCTGGTGGGGCATCTTACCTACAACCCTACTTCTGGCGCCCTTCCTCAGACCACACACATCTCTGGACTAGGCCTTGATCTTAACTACACACCTGTAAAGTTTTGTTACTGCATCTTGCACGGTTGTGACGATATCATGGTGTGAAAAGAAATCTATCCGCATACACACAGACAGACAGAAATATAAACACCTAGCAAAGTACACTAAAACCTCTTCTGTGCTAGATACTGGACTATAGTTGCATTTAAACCATAGCAGCTGGTGACCTGGTCCAGCACATTCACTACTAATATAAAGGTTTCACACAAATCTGAGATACAGACCCAGAATATTGTCACAATCTTTTATGGCTGAACTTCCAGCCAATATAGTCATCTGGAAAAAAAGGAAATCTGTACATGGATGAAACACATACACCTTTTACAACAGACACACACACCAGACTCAAATTGACCTTCTTGATCCAAATAGTGGAAGAGGAATACCAGCTGCTTTGGAGGCAGGATATTTCCCCGCATTCATTAAATGTATTAGGAACTGCACCACATGCACCAGCAGTGCACACTTTACCAATTTGCAGTCAACTGTTTGAAAGTTTAGTTTTGCTATTTTAACTGTTTTGGGAAAAAAGATTTCTGCATAAATCATTACCCTCTGAGTCAGAATGGAAATAAATGCAGAGTCATTTTTTAGCTTGTTGAAAGCAGTTAGAGCTCACATGATGCAGCAGAAGCAGAACACTGATGCTTAAACTGAATCCAGGTGATCGTACAGCGAGGAGAGTTATAGTAAACTGATCGTCCTTGACTTGAATAAGTGGCCAGTTGTACCTGACCTGAACTCTGCTTACCCCAGTTGCCCTCGTTTTGTTTAACTGTCACCAGTGGGACTATTTCTCCGCTTCCTGACCCCTACCCATTCGTCCTCATCATCACTTCTCCCACGTTTCCTCCCAGGTGCCCTTTGATTGATGAGAACTGAATGAGGAGAACTCTTCAGGTTCAGTGAAGGCCATGCGTAGGACTGGCTCTTGTACCTGGGAACGTTGCCTGCCACTGACAGCCTGGTTAGGCCATACAAACTTTGAAGTGTAATTACCTTTGCAGGCAACTTTTTTTAAAATCGTCCAATAAAAGCTCAGCATGAGTCTGCTTTTGTAATATCACTGTTGGGGCATGGCCCACTATCGGATGAGATTTTTCTTTTCTTTTTTTACAGATGGTCGCTCCTTCAATGTGTTTCATTTCATTTCCTTGTTGAAAGTAATTGCATTGCCACAGCTGCCACTCTGTTCTTTTTATTTGTTCGGTTTCCATGGTTTTAACACCGTTCACCTTCCTTTGCCTCGAGAATATGACAGACACAACAAAGCTTGTCAGATTGCCTGAATGAATATGAATCTGCTCAGTGGACGTTTATTTTGATCCTCAGCTTGTACTGCAATGACAGCTAAGGTTCCTCGGATACCATAAAAACACATTACCATCACTATTCAAAGGGAACTTATAGTCTCCACGGAGGCTTTAAAATAAACCCCAGTGACTGAAAGGGACACACACATTAAAAGGAGAAAGTCAGAATTAAATACTACCAAAGTAAAACTAAAAATTAAAGGATTTGCTTAACTACAATGAGCACAGCAGACCATCTTTGTGTTGTGCATTGTTTTGAAAATGCCTGTTTAGTTACATTCTAAACATTTCTTTATTTAAAGGGGCTGTACTGTACAGAATAAGAAAACAGCGGGCTGAGATTGCCTCCATATGGCTCTCAAATACCATTCTCTTATATGTGAAATACTTTTACTATTTACTATACTACGTTTTTTTATGGCCACATGCACTAACATGCACGCGCTACCGGACAGGCTTTCAAAAAAAAAAGAAGAAGGAAGCTTAGTTTACAAGACACAGAGGGAGTGTGACTTCAATCTTTACTCAGGATGCCATTACTCATTGCATTGTATCTTTACATAAATAATAATGATTTATTTGCTGCTTTATTTTATGTTCTGAATGTCGAGTATAGCCCCTTTTTAAAATCAGCTTTATGGATAACAGAGGCATATTCAAATGAGTTACAGATCAATAAAACACCATTTCCTGCTCTGCATTTGATCATAAAGTCATCATAAAGACTTTAACTTGTGTTTATATTATCTATTATGCAGAGCCTCAACAGTAGCATTGGAACGTGCCACAGCAGAACTGGCTTATTGGTAAGAGAAAGTCAACCCTTTAAATTGCTTTTTTTTTTTTAAAAAGGAAATGTCCCTGTTTGTATTTAATTAAATGTACTATATGCCATAGTTCTAAAAAAAAAACAACTCTCTTTTTTGTTGCAGAATGGATTCCCGAGCAGAGATGGAAGCATGGTACTCCGATATATTCCTGACCCCACAGACAAACTTTTAGACAACGCCTTCCTGCCATCTCCAGGCAAGTATCCTCCAACTTCAAAACCTCACATTTAAGTAAATCTTAGTAGAGCTCTCTGCTCCACTGTCTGTTTTGATTCAGTGAGGAAGGGGGGCATCTAGTGTACAAGACGTGTATTGCTCTACTTCTTGCAATGCTGCCACAGCTGAAGAACATTTACCTTTGGTGTTGTACCATTTGTGCGTGTACCTTTTTTCTTGGTGGCTACAGTGACGGGATATAAACTGAAAAATGGCATCAATAGGGCTCTACTCGGGACCATAAGAACCACAAATACATATTACATGATGTTATTTAACTATACACCACTATACAGGTGTGCTTTGTTTTGCCTCCATGATGATGCTAGGCATCAGGCAGCAACCGTTTTAGTTCACACAAACTTTTAAATTCTCATTGTCCTTTCCACAGCATCAGAATTAGTCTTTGGTTACTTTGGAGCATCACCCATAAAGCCATGCTTTTTGACAGCAAGTAACTTCCTAGAATGCACCATTGGGGAAGATCTTTCAGAACAGCCGCTCCTCCCCACTGCAGTATATTGGTGATGATGTAACTTTGATTTCCAAAGTCAAGCGAATTAAATGCTCACTTTAATAGGTTGGTTGTAAGTCTGTTAGTTGATATTCAAATTGATTTTCTACTGTTTTCTTATTGCCTTTCTAAAAAGTTGTAGGGTTTGCGAGAGACATGTTTATAAAAGATTGGTCAAAATCGATACAGCCAAGAGGCCAAGACAATATCCTAAATGTTGGGCCATAGTTAGGATGAAGCTCAACAAACACTGAATCCTACAGTCCCCATAATGTGTCTTGCTTTGTTGACTTTGTAAGCAGCCACTTCTTTCAAACTCCATGCCCCCAGTTTGTAACACAGAACAATATATAATTGTTTTGACAGACAGCGTAGAACAATCAATAAACTGACTTTCATGTGGAAAATTAGTAGAGTCACCCTTTAACGCCAAGCAGTGGCTGCCTGGAAGGTTGAAAATCAATCTGCAAACTTAGGGGTTTGAAAATGATCAGCAGTGCCTGTGATGTCATGGTTTGCAGTTAATGGGCTGAAACATGTCACAATTATGTTTACGGTAGTATAGTTTAATAAATGACCTGCTAGTGTATGCAGTTAATTAAAAACTAGTGTCCATACTAATGTCAGTGTGGCTTTCTTACAGACTACATGAACCAGAACGGAGTCTCAGATGTGATGAATCCCATCTACCAGCACCCTGGTCCACCTCGCACCATCCTTCCCACCATCTCTTCAGACGACACAGAGACAGAGTACCTGAACTGCTTCAAAAACGGGGCCTACGGACCTGAGTACCTCAACGAGGTTCGGTCCCCCGCTATGCTCCCGCACATCTCCAATGGCACGGTCCACAGCATTCAGAAATACCAGCCACAAAATAGCATAGACAACCCTGATTACCAACAAGATTTCACTCCCATCTTCAAGACTCACGCCAACGGACACATCCCAGCGGCAGAGAATGCAGAGTACCTGGGCCCAGACTGAGGGCGTAGTGGATACAGACAATAATTATGAGATTGTTTCCTGTTCCATTAAAAAGGGGCATTGATGTATTGGCTGAGAAAGCATGGCTAAGTGATAATAATAAGTGATAATTATCATATATGTTCTTACGGAGTTAAGTGACACTTTGTGCAGCTTTCCGTGTTGTGCGCATGCAGTTATACTTGTCACGCAAAACCCATCTCATCCCAAAGACTTTTTTCCTACCACCAAACTACAAATGACTTTTTTCTTGATGAAAGCTGACTCCTACATGACTCAGTGGACTTGAGAGTTGCTGGACCGGAGGTGCTCCATTCATATGTTGCAACCCCTGTCAGAAAAATGCTGTATGTGATCACAATGCCTCCATTTTTTCTAGGTGGCAGAAGCTCTATTGAAAAGAACAGAAACTGGCAGCTCAACCCAAAACACAAGCCAAGTGTGTTGTAGAATCAAACCGTAAGATACACAATCAGTCAACAGAATTGAAATGTTGGAATTTAAAGGGTTGACAACACAAAGTGGTGTGCTCACTTGATGCTGATGTGAAGGCTTGGAACGTTTCTCTGTGGTGTCATGACGATTAAAGGGAGATTTTAAAAATGCCGGCTCAGCTGTGGTGGTCCTCGGAGGCCTGACGACACTCGTTTTGAAGGATGAGTTAAAGAGGAAACAAAATGTTGCAATGTATAGAATCTATTTTCAGTTTAAAGGGGAATACTGGTGAATTGTATTGTTTAAATATGTTACTTTTATGCTCTTAGACAGGTCTGTATGTATTACAAACTGGTGGCTGTCTCTCTTGGATTGAAACAAGTGTGAGAGTTTAATGTACCACTGAAGTGTGATGATGTCACACTATGGTAAATATAGCAAACATGATTGTAGCTGTATTCACAAAGCTTTGTCTTGCAGTTCAAAACCTGCAGCACTCCTGTAGCATTAAGCCTATTTCTGTGGACCCATAAAGTTAGCTTAACTCTGAGAATTATATCAGTATGGCACATGCATTTGTGTACCCAGGAAGTATTTTCAGGTCTTCTTACTGATTATTTCCCCCCCATTAGTATATTAACACTGTCTGCACTCACACTATTTATCAAGTGTTTAACAATACACAAAATGTTACCAAGAAAAACTAAAAAGCTTCAAAAGAGTTTTCTTCTTGTTTGGAATATTGATGGTAGAACTGTCTTAGTTCATGTGAGTAACTTGTTTGAATTGTTAGATTAGAAGTAGTATTTCCCTGTAAACATGAGTTGTTTTATATACTATTTGAATTGTTCAAGTCAGAACAAAGAATGTGTCTATTCCATGGGTTCTTTTCTTTGTCTGATTTATTTTTTATTTTTTACAAAAGTGTAGACTGTTGTTTCACAAGGGTGTTGACACAATATCTTTGGATCTGCTCCTAGCTTATTAGCTTGAAAGTTTGTAGTCTTCTAAGAGCATTAACTTTGCAAACATTGTTCCTAGTTTTAAAGGAATATATTATTGTAGCAACCTGAAATGCCTACTTTTGCAGATTTTACACAGGTACATGTACAGAAAACAGTGATTATACTGTAATATACTCCAGAATAGTGACCTATAATTTATACTCAATACTCAGTTTTGTCACATAATACGTGAATATGCACTTAATCCTGAATTGTGATTATTTTATTCAAACGTGAACATGAATAAATCTTTTTTTTCTATGGAAATACAGTTTGTTTTTTCCCTCACAGCTTTAACAAGGGAAGGACGAGATGCAAGAAGAATAACTAGAAGCCCAATAATTCACTTATTTACCCTTTTTATCTTGATGTCTTCAGAACTTCAAGTAACAGTTTAATGAAAAGCCTTTAGCAGACAATCAGGTGAATAAGAGCATGCATTCACCCTATCAGTTGAGCACCAGTCTTTAAAAACAATGATGGGACTTGAAACCATCACTGACAAGCTAAGGAACTTGTGTTAGCATTAGGGGAAAAACACAATGACACTAAAACAATGGCATTTCATAATCAATAGATCAAAGGGAAGGTCTATGGTTATTTTCATAAATCTGCCCTTACATTGCTAATTAGTGTTTTAGTGTTTTACTCCTAATTCAGAAATAACTAGGGAGGAACTGAGTAATTAGTTTAAATAATAAAGGGTTTTCTCAAACACCAGGGAAAGACAAGGGAAATTAAAATGTTGACCTGAGGGGGAAATTCTTAAACACTCCAATTATAATGAGATGCATGCTCGAACTGCCAACACTGCAGTTGTTTGACCAATTTAAAACAGAGTGGTTAAGGTAAAGACTGTTAAATTATGGGGTTAGAAATGGGTATTACTTATTTGGTTAATGTTATGTAAGAGGGTAAGGTTAGACTTTGGGGTTTTATGAGTTAGGGATTAAGGTTATGTTTAATGTTTGCAAGTTTTATAGAGGTTTGAGTTTAGGTTGCAAACTGTTAGATTTAAGCATGAAGATATACTTGTTAAAGGTATGGTAAAGGCTGTAAAATTACAAATTATAACATTTAGCTTAAATATTCATATATTTATATCTAAAGCACTTGAACATTTGGTTTTAAAAATTAACTATTTCTCTATAACATTAAATATTTGTTACTAAACAAGCAACAATAAAAGTTAGGGGAAAACATGTTGCTCAAATGAAAGTTTAACAAAGAGTTGTCACACTCAACTCATCTGCTTTATCAGGACTGTTTGGGTGCTTTGATTAGATTTAATTGACCCCAACTTTATGTAGGCTAGTGACATAAATCATTAATAACAGAAACCAAGATGTGTTCACATAAAAAAGAACATTCATCAAATGTTAAACTGATTTTATTAATGAGTAATAAAAATTAGGGTTTTGAATTTGAACGTTTAGATTCTTGAATATGGTAGCCTGTTAAATGAAAAAAAAATTGATTTATTTTTATTTATGATAACAAGTGAAACAAAAGGGAGAAGTGTAACAAAACCAGAATTGTTTTAACTTGGGTGTGTGATCAAGTTCCGTTTAACATGGTGTATTGGATTTTTACTTGGAAGTTCTCATACTGTAGCTTACTAAATTTCAAATAAGTGGGGGAAGTTCATTGTCATAAGACCAGAACCATTGCAGTAAACTTTAATTTTCAAAGCTTCCAGTCTAAATTGGGTAAGGGTTTCTTTCGATTTGCTGGTGTAATGGTTGGAGTGAAATAAACTGCCTTAATAAGAAAGCTTTTAGTGCAATGTCGATATACTATGTTGTTATTTATAAATACATTAGAATACTTTAAAAACGATTCTAATCGATAAATAGTTTTTCAGGGCCTACAGAGAGACTAATGTAGTTACATGGTGTTTAGGTGTAGTGAGTCCTCAGCATCGTTTGGTGGCAGCACTGAGGCAAGAGTTTGTCTCCGCCCCAAACAAACAGTTCAACGAAGAAGAAACCATCCACAAGATTATGCGTAACTTGTTGTGGACATTCACTTCGATTCTATCGTTTCAGAAAGAGGGATGGGAGTCCTGCCAGGGAGAAGCCTTTTATGTATACTTTTTTTAATTATAATCCTCTCAGAGGGCCATTTTAGATGGGTAAGTGTAACCTAACGCCCGTTTTCTCGTTACTAAAACATGACTCAGCTCGGTCTTCCGTTGGTAGTGTGATGTTTAGTTGAGGCGGCGGCCTGCGAAACTAAGATTCAAGTTGACGTAGTTTAGCTATTAAGTTAGCCAGTAATTTGCTTAACAGTGGCTCAAACATTATGGTTAGCATTAATGTTCGTTGAAAACTGCACCAGCCTTGTAACGTTAGCAAAACCCATAAAGGTATGACGTAATACGTTAGCCTTGACATTCCACAGAGATGCGCACAGGTTGTATCGTGTAGAGTGTATCCAGCTGATCTCAGAACCGCTGGCGAAAGAAGTGTTTATGCTGTCACGTCTTTACAGATCGAAAAAACACCGTATTTCATCAATTATGAAAATAAAGCCTAGGTAATAGTGTTCCTGTTAGTGTTGTGAGTATTCCAAGCTATACATTGTAAATGGCTTAGCTAACGTTACAAAAATGGATTGAAAAACACTAAATGTGCAACGTTAGCAAGTTATTGAGAAAGTAGGCATTAGATTGCTAGCCAGGTAAAATGAGTTTAATGATTTGTGTTTGAGTATGTAATGACGCTTTTTGTGTGAAATTCTCTTTTTTATTTGGTTTACCAAGTGTACAGGAGTAGCTAGTTAACAACTGTGTTAAAGGTTAAAATAGTAATAATACATGAACACGTTAGTACATAGACATTACAAGAGAAAAGACAACACAATCTTTGGGATGTACCTTGAAGATGTTGACGTTAACAAAACAGATACCTTTTTTCCCATATTACAAATGTGTCCTGTTGTAGTTTTGTGGAGATGCTATTTTTCATATTAAAACACCATAAATATATGTAAATCCAGTCAATTTAGGGTATGTCTGGTGAAGGCATTTCAAAACCGACCAGATAGAAACCTGTGTCCCTGACCTATCAGTTTTGATTTAATCGGATGAAGTTAATCACTCACTCGTTTGTCATCAGTAGTCTCTCTACTCCTTTTGACTTCATTGTTTGCACCCCTATTCACAAGGTGATTAGGTCAGCCCACTGCAAAGCATAGAACTTAGGGCTGGGCGATAGGGAGAAAATCAGATATCACGATATTGTTGACCAAATACCTCGATATTGATATTACAGCGATATTCTGGTGCAAATGGTGCTTTAACAAAATATCTTCACACTTGGATTTTAGATAAATAACCATCAGTAATGTGGACATAATGTCTAAGTGCGTAAAATAGTAGAGCAGCTAGAACAGTCAAGTTCAGAAAAGGGCATCACTTTACTGCAATGCAGCCTTTAAAAGCAGGAAAAAAACAACACTTGTCATGTCACAACATTACAATATCCAAAATCTAAGGCAATATCTAGTCTCATATCACAATATCAATATAATATTGATATATTGCCCAGCCCTAATAGAACTACTTCAAAAGTATGCTAAAACATGAATCTGATCGATCACTACTGTGTCAAGATAATATTTCAGCATCCTGGTTAAAGCAACAAGGACTTTGCAGAAACCTGTGTTTAGAAGTTGTTTTTTGTGGAGTTGGAAACATCAGGTTTCTGTTATGTTTATGACCACTTTAAACAAACCTTGCGTTGTGGTTCTTGCTCAATATAAACAAGTATCTTACAACTAGTTCTGAGTCTTGCAAGTTTACTTTGGACAAATAGTTGGTATAGTTTAAGTACTGGCCTAGTCTGCAGCAGCATAAAACTCTAACTGAAGCATTAATGACATACGAATGCTGCGCTTGAACTCAATCACACAAGGCACAAGTAGGACAGAGTGTAACACAGTGCTTACTCATAAAATAGTTTGTAGAGTATGTGAATTAACTTCCCTAACTCCCCTTCCCAACAAAGAACTCCGTGCTGAATAGATGGATAACAGAAAACTTTGACTGCAGAAGCTATATAGTTACTATAGTTAACTATAGTTAAAAAATGTATTAAACATTTAATTGTGATAGTATGTTCTCAAACATCCCTCTAAGATATCAGTTAAAGCCATAAAAACAGTGGCTGAGTGTTATGTTGCTGTAGAAATCTGACCACAGTTCTCCTTTCTCTGGCCTAATGCTGGGTTAGTCAAACTGACTCTCTGTTAGACACTGCTTACCCTTCAAATGCATGCTCAAAAGTACACATTTTGCAGAAGTGAAATTTTTTTATTTTTAGTCATAAAAGCACGAGATATTAGAAACACAGGAAAGGAGGCAGGATGTAAAACCTCAAAGTAAATAGATACAGCTTTAATGTCAGATCAGAGTTGTTTAGTGCTTTTGAGCAGCCCAAACTAAGTGACATGATGGTCCACTGTAGCTTTGAGAGGAACTAAGTGTGTTTACAGTATGTGTTTGGGCGACTAGATAAAAATAGGCTTCTGTAGGAGCCATATTATTTGATGGTTTCCGCCACGTTTTAGATGAGCGGAAGTGAAAAATAGAAGCTGGGAGGCTTTTGTTCAGCCAAAAAGCTACATAAGTAAATATATATTAAAACAGACAGTACATAAAAAAAAATAATAAAATCATTTTTGCAATACAATCAAGAACAGCGTCACAGGTGTGTGCATCTCTCAGCGTTTAGTCCCTCGCGGCAGCACTCTTTGGGACTGCTTACAGCCGCAATAATCAGTAAAAAGCTACATAAGCATATATATTAAACAGACAGCAAAAAAGAAATATACTGAACACATACCAACATACTGAAACAAATGAACAGCAGTGAACAGATGATCACTGTGTTTTTCTTGTCTTTCTGTCAGGTTGAGGCCCAGCATTGTGTGTGGTATGGTGAGTGTGGGGAAATTGAAAAGGTGCCTGGAAAAAAAAGTACAACTGCAACTACACGGGTCCTCCCCGTCCCCTAGATGCTAAGGGCTATGACCTTCTAACGGTACCTGGCGAAATATATACATATGCAGTATCTTAATGCTTTTGTCCTGTTTTAATTGACATTTGATGCTTGAACTAATATTTTGTAACATACCTCTGCTTTCCAGCTGTGCTGCGCTTTGTTTTGCACTGTGTCTACTGTCACAAAAGTGTATCATATTGAATTCATTATTTTGTGTTTACATGCAGGAGCTTTGTCCTGGATATGACTATGGAGACAAAAGCCTCTGCTGTGATGTTAACCAGTTGCAAACTCTCAAAGGGAGTCTCCAGCTGCCCCTTCAGTTCCTGTCTCGGTATGCACTGAAGTTATAACATTATCTAATGAAGCACATGACATTCTTAAAAGGGCATTATCATTGCCTTTTGGAATTTCTGAACACAAAGAATAGGAGCATCTGGTGCTTTGAATCTGTCAGTATACTGTATGTGCTACTCAAATGTTATGTTGTTGTTTAAACATACAAGCCTTGGCTTGTTTGTGTTCCAAATAAATAGTTAGAGACAGGCTGGATCGCAGGCTAAAGGACATGACATCTTTTCTTATCTTTTTAGGTTGTATTTACTTCATTGCATTTGTTATTGCCTTGTTTTTCCATGCAACTGTTATACACTCTTAAACATTAACTTATTTTATTAGTCTGTAAGTTATGCAATGATCTCTTTCTTTCTTTAAATTCTGCTTCTCACACTCACTACGTCTGTCTGCAGGTGTCCCGCCTGTTTCTTCAACTTGATGAACCTCTTCTGTGAGCTGACATGCAGCCCTCGCCAGAGTCAGTTCATGAATGCCACAAAGTTCAATGCAACCAATGTAGTGGAAGTCCAGTACTATATTGGACAGACATTTGCTAAGGGTGAGTTCACAGCCAGACATTGATTTAGTCATAAAAAAACGGCTTCACCCTCGTTATTTGCATGGCATGTCACATTGGCTGAGTAAACGTCATTAGTTCCCTACGTAAACATGAAGTCATGCGCTCGGTTGTGTAATACTGTGGGTGAGTGTAAGTCTGTTATTTTTGCCCAAATGAAATCGGGGGTGGGCAATTTAACTTCATGAGTTTTGCACTAAAGAAATCAAATTTGGCTTTTACAGCCATGTACAACGCTTGTAAGGACGTCCAGGCACCATCCAGCAACGTAAAGGCCTTGTCACTGCTGTGTGGGAAGAATGTAAATGACTGCAATGCTACCAACTGGATCCAGTATATGTTTAGTACTAGCAATGGACAGACTCCCTTTCCTATCATCCCAATATTCACAGGTAAATCATTTTGTGCTACTTTTAAATATTATGTCATGATCCTGCTGCAGAAAAATATCCTTACTGCTATCTTTATTCAAGTTAAATAGATGTTCACCTGTTACTCTTTTGTATCATTAATTCACCATGTTTTATACTGACTCTTTGCTATAGATGATCCAGTGTCTGGTTACACTCCCATGAACAACCAAACATATACCTGTACAGAGGGCCTGGAGGACGGTTCAGGTCCCTGCTCCTGTCAGGACTGCACAAAGGCCTGTGGCCCCAAACCTGTTCCCCCCACTCTCCCCCCTCCCTGGACAATCCTTGGTATCGATGCCATGACTCTCATCATGTGGATCTCTTACATGGCCTTCCTGCTTATCTTTATTGGAGCTATACTGGGAGCTTGGTGTTACAGGTAAAAACTGACTGATTCTTTTTGTTGTTGTTTGTGAGGTATCCTGCTAGAATTCATGTGTTATACCTGCAAATCCTTTAAAACATGTTGGTTCTGATTCTTGCTTTAAAAGTTAATATCAATCGGTGTGTGTGGTTCTTTGTGGATACAGGAAAAGGACCATCATGTCTGAGTATGGCCCAATATTGGACAGCAATAACCCACTATCACTCAACAGTGATAATCCTGACCAAGGTATTGCAATGCATGAAACAAGTGAAATTGTTTGTCTACTTTCTGTAATTTGTTTATTGGGTCATAATTTACATTGTTCTTTAGGTGCAATGCATGTAATAGCATTGCTGCATGACGTAAGCTAACTCACAGTCTTTTTCTTCTATTAGTAAATGCATCATGCTGTGAAACATTGGGTGAGCGATTCGAGAATGCTCTGCGGACCCTCTTCAGCTCCTGGGGTTCCTTCTGTGTGCGGTATCCCTCTGTGGTCATACTGGGCAGCCTGATACTGGTGGTCTCCGCCTCTGGGGGCCTGGTCTATATGCACATCACCACTGACCCTGTTGAACTCTGGTCATCTCCCACTAGCCAGGCTCGTCAAGAGAAGGACTACTTTGACAGCCACTTCGGACCCTTTTTTAGAACTGTGCAGCTCATCATAACCACTCCGCTCAATAAAACTTTCACCTACTCCCCATACTTTGGAGGATCAGATGTCCCATTTGGAGCCATCCTGGACAAAGATATCCTGCACCAGGTTGGTTAGTGGGAGAGGTCAATTTGGACGTTAGAGCCACTGTGTGTTTTGTAAAAAGAAATATTGTTTCTGTCACCGGATTAAACAGAAACGTTGCATGTGAAGAGCAGCTGCATCTCTGAAACTGTGGTTTATTGGTTCTCCTTTTTTTTTCTAATTTATTTTTCTAACCTTAACAAACCAGGTGCTGGATCTGCAGCTGGACATTGAAGGCATTGTAGCCACATACGAGGGCCAAAACGTCACCCTGAATGACATCTGCTTGGCTCCGCTGGCCCCGTACAATAACAACTGTACCATCTTGAGTGTCCTTAACTACTTTCAGAACAGCCATGCTGTGCTGGACCACACCAGAGGAGACGTTTTCTTTGTGTATGCTGACTTTCACAGCCACTTCCTCTACTGTGTCAGGTGACTTGTATTTCATTTTAAATGTAAAACAATAAGCTGGCACTAATATGGTCTTATACTTGGCATTTCCTTGTAAACTTAACGTCTTAATTGCCAGAATAAATCTGTTCTAGGTTTAGAAAATGTTGATATAGAAAATACATTATATCACATACAGTGTCAAAAATAAACACCTGCAGCTCACAAGATTCTATTTTCTCCAGACACTGGTATCTGCATTTTCTAAGAACTGTTGTGGGGAAAAGATATTTGTATTAACTAAAATAGCACTATCAGACTTCCTCATTGGTTGTCTCACACTGGTTCTTTAGCTGCTATTCTAAACTGGGCTACAATAAGGTCAGGTAATGGCAAAACCTGTACTGATGACTGGGCTAATCTAATGACTGAATTTCCAGGTCATTAACTCTGTTGTTTTTTTTCTTTCACAGTGCACCAGCATCCCTCAATGACACCACCCTCCTCCATGACCCCTGTTTAGGCACTTTTGGCGGCCCCATCTTCCCTTGGCTGGCCCTCGGGGGTTACGATGGTAAGCTGGATGTGCACTTATAGTGGGCAGAGAAAGAGAAAACAGTGGTAGCTTTTTATCATTTACAGCCGTTAAATAATCTGTTAAAACCTCTCTGTAGATTATTATATTGCACTAAGAAATACAACTATTGTAATTATAATTAACCTTGTATGTGTGGCAATGGTAACACAAAGTTGTATCAGTAACCCTTGACATTGTTCTCACTGCACCATCGCTGATGGTGCAGTGTTAGCGATGAGATGGAGCCAATTTTTTTGGTGTAACCTTAGTATTTGTAATAAGCCCTACACGGTTTACATAATAGGATCACATTTGTGCAGCAATCAGATTATAAGTGCGCTGTTTGCAATGATAATAGAACTTTTGGCCTTAATTTCGGTATGTGTGGAGAAAACCAGGCACTGCTCATCACCCAATACAGTCTCAACAGTGAAGCATGGTGGTCATCATGCTGCAATGGGGGTGTTTTCAGCTGCAGGGATATCCTGGAAAACCTTTCCAGAGTGCTCGCTACAGGGCAATATAAGGAAGAATGTCTGATTATCATGAGAGCTACCATAGCAAACAAGCACAGCCCTTTATCTAAGAGAGTTTTTCTGTGGGACTTTTATCTGTGCTGTTATTGTTTCTCCACCAGAAGGAGTGCTTAGCTTTAACTACCAGTTCAATAATTGTTGTTGATGTGTTTAAAAACTGAGGATGATTTACAATGAATGTGTCATTACTGAGAAATAAAATGAACTTTTTTTTTTGCCCAAAGAGTGAAAAATTTAAAGGGGTCATTACAGAAACCAACTACAACAATGCCACTGCTCTCGTGATCACCTTCCCACTCAACAACTACCTGAATGACTCACTTAGACTGGGCAAAGCTCTGGCATGGGAGAAAGAGTGAGACACCTACCTGTTTCTAAAATCCATTAGAGAGAACTCTTTTTGCTCGCAAACATCACTGTTAATGTGTAATGTAATGTTTGTGTGCATTTCAGATTCATCAAATTCATGAAGAACTTCAAAAGCCCTAACCTGACCATAGCCTTTAGTGCTGAGAGGAGTATTGAAGATGAAATAAACAGAGAAAGCAACAGTGACATTAGCACCATAGTACTCAGCTACACCATCATGTTCATCTACATCTCCTTGGCTCTGGGTCACATCCACAGCTGCAGGAGACTAATGGTAAGAACCTAAGCACGACCCTCATCGTTTTTGTACAATGTGTCATGCATTTAATTTTTTAGCTCTTATGTGTCTGTTGCTATAATCTATATTTGAATTTGTTATCCAAATTACGCAGTGTAACTCCTCTTTCCTGTCTGTGACGTAAGAGCTTAACAAACTCCTTTCAGTCATCAGAACTAGTTTGACAACTTCCTTTTACTCAAGCGTAAAAGGGAGTAGCTAAAGGGAAGAGCATGACTAATCCTCTTTTTTTCTTTTTGCCCATACAGGTGGACTCCAAGATTTCTCTGGGCATAGCGGGTATCCTGATTGTGCTCAGCTCTGTGTCCTCCTCACTGGGGATCTTCAGCTATTTTAACATCCCCCTTACCCTCATTGTGATCGAGGTCATTCCTTTCTTAGTGCTGGCCGTTGGAGTGGACAATATCTTTATTATAGTGCAGACATATCAGGTAACTTACGCAACCCCAATACATCAAACTGGTATATAATTACCAATTGATTTGTCACCTGGTTTAATGCTTACTCTCATCCTCATTATTAGTGCTTATCATTTCCTAGTGCCCACTATTCAATGACATTTTGTTATGTTTGGCATGTCAACTGTGCTTGTCTTGCATGCAGGGCACCCTTTTAAAAAGAGATCTTACCTTTATTTTCATGCTTTCAATGAAACCTGTTAATCCTGCTAAAAGTGAATTGTATTTCTGAACAGAGGGATGAGCGGATGCCCCAGGAGGAACTTCACCAGCAGATTGGTCGTATTCTTGGAGACGTAGCCCCTAGCATGTTCCTCTCCTCCTTCTCAGAGACAGTTGCCTTCTTCCTGGGTAAAATACATTACCTATTTACACCGACAATGTAAATTAAACTGTGTATATTCTAAATTAAAATGCGCCACCATTAATGTGAAATGAAAAACCAAGAAAGGAAATTGTTTTTTGGATAGAATTGACACAGTTGCTACAAAAAATGCCATAGTTTCCTGTTGAGTCACATGCTGATAAAAAAAACTTGACTTTTTCTTCTGTAGGAGCCCTGTCCAACATGCCCGCAGTGAGGACTTTCTCTCTGTTTGCTGGCTTGGCTGTTTTTATTGATTTCCTGTTGCAGATCAGCTGCTTTGTCAGCTTGCTCGGCATGGACGCCAGGAGACAGGAGGTGAGACCGACAGGAAATGGTGGTGACATAAAGGAATATACTGCAGGGGTTACAGATGGCGGATTGGGAACTTTACGTGAAAAGGATGTCCTACAGATGGAACAGCCCAAATTTTATGTTGTGCAAATATGTGATTTGAGTTGTTATGCTACCAATCTCTGCACTGGCAAATTTAACTGATTACTCCATTTCATTGGCCAGCTGTTTGCAAATTATTGAAATTAGCCAGCGCGGTGAATGTTGCTCTTAGGCCTCAGTGACACATGTTTCTACAAATGATTTAACCTTTACATTAGTCACAGACTTAGTCTCACGTCTCACGTGTCTTTTGTGTTTAAAAGGGGAATCGACTCGACATCTTATGCTGTGCGAAGTTGCCAGAAGTTCAGGAAACAAAGACAGACAGCTTCCTCTTCCGTTTTTTCAAGAAAGTCTTTGCTCCATTCATCCTCAAAGAGTGGGTGCGACCGATCATAGTAAGTACCTCAGTGAAAATTTGCACGTCTGTCTTCATCCATTTTCACTGGATAACTCCGCATTCAATTGATGGATTTAGTTGGATATTGTTATTGAGTATATGACGATTATATTTGACTTTTTACAAGTTTTTTTTTTTTTCCATCTCACTTTTTTTAGGTGGCAGTGTTTGTGGGAATACTCTCCTTTAGTATTGCTGTGGTGAATAAAGTAGAGATTGGACTGGACCAGAAACTCTCCATGCCAGATGTAAGTTTTTGCATTTTCTGCCTTACAGTAATTGTGTGCCTGAATATTTTTAATAGATAACAGTTAACAGTTATACTTTGATTTAGGCCCGCACGATATTGGAAATATCTTACATTGCAATATTTGTTTCACCTGCGATATATATTGCGCTATGAAAAAAGAAAAAGTAATTTTTAAAAGATGACATAAATAGCTCTATTTGGAAATAATAAATCATTCTTGACTACTGTGGTGATTTTTCAGGGGGAGTGCATCTACATAGAAGAAAAAAATGAAAAAGGATCTTTTCTAATGTGAACTATTCTTTGTTGAACTTTAATGGTTTACAAACACCAAAGCAAGTAAGCGCTGTGACTAACGTTACTCTTCTGAAGTGGTTTTGGAGAGGGACATCAGGTAGAAATACGCTGGTTGACTAGCATGACACCATTGTATTCATATAATATCAATCCAAAAAATGACGTAAATTTAAGGTTGTGGTCGACTAGCGGGGCCAGCTTGTTAGTTTGATAAATTGATCAGAGCTGCATGTCACGCGCACTAGCAACAAACTCGGTATCCAAGTACAATTAAATCAGTGGAAATGACGTTAGATCAGACACAGACTTCTGTAGTAGATTAGTGTTACGTTTCCAGCGTCGCAGCTCAGAACCGTAATGTTAGTTGGGAAAGACGGACCCCTTGGATCTTTAGGGTAACTATATTAGCTTTAGCCTGGCTGGTAGCAGCTACCTGTCTTAAAGGGGAAGGGTCAGATGGTAATAATCATGTAAAAGGAGAACGGTGAAAGTTTCCTTTCTATCAAGCAGCAAAAAAAGGATTAGAGTCAATATCGCAACGTCCTGCGATGTGACTAATGCGCATGCGCACATCGCGATGTCGATGCTAAAACACAATATCGTGCAGCCCTACTTTGATTATTTGAGTAACACTTGCCAGTGATGTAGTTTATTTTCCAGCAGATTTTACTGCTCCTGTTATTCAAATAGGATGCTAAATCAAGTATTTGAATTTCCATAACCTAACACTTTTGCAACAGTCTTCCCCATACATCATGTATAGCCTTGGTTTACATTCCTGTACTGATGGAGGTCTATTCTGACGATCTGTCTCTCCATCTAGGACTCGTATGTGCTGGACTATTTTAAGAACCTGACCATGTATCTCCACACTGGAGCTCCAGTGTACTTTGTGGTAGAAGACGGTCTTAACTACAGTAGCCCAGAGGGCCAGAATGTTGTGTGTGGAGGAGTGGGCTGCAACAACGACTCTCTGGTCCAGCAGGTCTACAGCTCCTCACTCATCAGCAACTAGTAAGTCTGAGCTATGAACAAATTACAGGCGGTTTAATTGCACAAGACAGAGATGATATTGAAGATAAAAACAAAAATGAGTTGCAGAAAGTGTTTGAGAAACTTGTTTTAAAATTATTTATTAATCACATAAACCTACATTTGAATGTTTATGGCAGTCAGGCACCTCAACCTGAAAACTTTGGAGTTCAGATAAGGTCATGAATAGACTAAAGTCTGTCTGATCTAACCTACCGATTTTTATGATCTATTCAATTTTGCTTTTTTCTGTTACTCCTAGCTCAACCATCGCCTTCACACCGTCCTCTTGGCTCGATGACTACTTTGACTGGGTGAAGCCGCAGTCCTCCTGCTGTCGATACTACAACACCAGTGGGGCTTTCTGCAATGCCTCTGGTAAATTCTTAACTAATGTCAATATGCTATGAACGCTTATCTCATGATCCTGATGTCACAAGCTGCTGTTCGACGTAGGTTCACAAAATGCAGTAAAACAAATAGTGTTTAAGGGCATAATCCATTACATACAAAACATGAATGTTATTATTGTTTAAGCAGTATGAATTGTATTTTGAAGAACTAAAACTCAGGTATTGCAAATAATAAAACTGTATTAATGATTATTAAAAAGCCAAATGTTGATATAATTTTATTGCAGCAAAAAGAGTGTACTGTATTAATAGATCCCTGGTTAATAAAATTACAAAATAAAAGAAAGGAGAAAACTATCTAATGGTAAAATCCTTCGCTCACATGGTAAATTGTGTTGTGCAATTCAGCTGCATGCAGTTTAGGAAGGATATGCTGATCACCCACATGTTAATACAGCCATGGTCAGCATTCAAAAAAGACATCTATAAAAACACTTTTTTTTTTTCCAACTGCACTGTTGATTTTTTTTAAGCTCACAGAACTCAAATTCTTTATTGTAGTATTTAATTTAAAGGTTTTTTTCCCTTCTTTTTTGACAAACATTGTTGTGCAACTTTGAGGTCATTTTTGTATTCATTTGTTTTCAGTTCATGGCTTTGTCTTATCTCATCAAACAAATCTGTAAATTTCTCCAATCCTGTTGGTTAGATGGATGAATACATTCTTGATATTGTTTTCCAGTGGTAAATTCCTCCTGCGTACACTGTCGGCCTATGACTCCCAGTGGAAAGCAGAGGCCAGAAGGAGAGGACTTCCTGCATTTTCTACCCATGTTTCTGTCAGACAATCCAAACATCAAGTGTGGAAAAGGGTAATTTTAGAGCTCCAATGAAAATTGTCTTGGTATTTTTTATTAAAAACACATGCCATGCCATTGAACACTTTCATTTTAACTTCCGTTTCTTACGTTTTTAAGAGAATCTTATCACAGTATACCAGTTTTGTTGTGGTTAGTAATTCTACCCTTTTATCTGTCTCACAATTCGTTAATGTTCCTCCAGCGGCCATGCGGCATACGCCACAGCAGTTGACATGTACCCTAACAACACGGGGGTTGGAGCCACTTACTTCATGACTTACCACACCATCCTGAAAGAATCCCCAGACTTCATAGATGCTTTAAAAATGGCCCGAATCCTGGCTCACAATATCAGTCAGTCCATAGACCACAAAGTTTTTGCCTACAGGTAAGTCTTGTTGGACTGTGCCATTGTATAACCATTGCTGGCTATACAACAACTCTCTGGTCCAGCAGGTCTACAGCATACAGTTGCTGGTTATACAGTGGTTTTTGTGATGATAATTAGGTGTTTTCAGTTTCACCCGCTACCACTTGCAGGTTTTCTGTGGTGAAATACTGGTAACTGAAGTTTTGTTTGTTTTGAACTTAAGGTTCAAGGGTATTTGGGGCGGTAAGTAGGTCATAGTTAAGCACACCGCAAAGAAAACATCATAAATGGTAATCTAGCTGATGTTTGACTTTGAGTGTAAGATTTTCAGATACTGTGGTTGAGCAAAGATTTTAAGAAAAAGGCTTTTTGCGGATACAGAATTAAAATGTCAATGTCTATTTAATGTTAGATTAAGACTTACAAGTCTCTATAGCAATGCTTAACAGCTAAATATATTAAAAGAAGATTCAGACAGTTGTCGGCGTTCTTAAGTAGTGTTCTCTAAAATATATTCTCCTCCTTTACAGCGTCTTCTATGTGTTTTACGAGCAGTACCTCACCATTGCATATGACACAGCTCTGAACCTGAGCGTATCGCTGGCATCCATATTTGTTGTGACGACGGTGTTGCTGGGCTTCGAGCTGTGGTCAGCTGTGATTGTCAGCATTACCATCGGCATGATTCTGGTCAACATGTTCGGCGTCATGTGGCTGTGGAACATCAGCCTCAACGCAGTTTCCCTTGTGAACCTGGTCATGGTGAGGAGCATCATGAAACACTTAAACACTTACACTGGGTGGAATTCCTGAATAATATCCCAAACACAATATTTACTTTAAAAAAACATCTTTTAACTTGAAAATATAATAAATAACTTGAATAAAAATAAAATATAACATAAACAATAATATGGTAGGCTTTTTACAGTATTATGTACACTACCGGTCAAACGTTTGGGGTCACTTATACATTTCCATACCACTCCATTATAGACAGAATACCTGCTAATTTGGGTGGGGGGGCTGATCTTTAATGCAATATCTACATTGCCCATTACCAGCAACCATTCATCCAATGTTCCAAAACATTCTGTGTACTAATCTATCATTTAAAAATAAAAAACTAGAAAAACATTGGAGACATTTTACTATTATGTAAGCACATAATGTAAGCAACTGCCCTGGTTAAAAAAACAATGCAACTGATCTCATGGCATTCTGTCTACAATGGATGCAATTCTATGTGACCCCAAAAGTGTATGTCATTAAAACCTGTTAGCATGGTACCAAAACCAATTATTTCTGTTAATGTTGCCATTACTAATTGTCTGTTGGAATTCTGATTGTTAATTAGGTTTTAAGAGCTGCTTTGTGGTTAAACCTTTACGTAATTTCAATAGATTAATTGTTGTGCAACCATGTGATGCAGAATGACAAACAAATCTTGTATCTGTTTTAAAAGACTAAGCTGGTACATTCCTGTGTTTTGAATATTGATGTTGTGTATTACAGAATGTGCCTTTAAACTCTGGACTTGTTTCCAATTTGTCCTTCCTTCTGACCCCTCGTGTGGCTCAACCTAAGAAACATTGTTCTAGCAGTGTCACCGTGTCCCTAGATATCAAAATGTTGTCCTAACCATCAGCAGACTTTCTTTCTCTTACTGTTAACAACTTGCCCTACATCTCACCTGTAGAATATTCATTTCAAGGCAGCAAAAACATTTCTGTGTTGTGGTGCTGAGTTGTTTTCCTGTCCTCTGTTGCAGTGCTGCGGTATCTCGGTGGAGTTCTGCAGTCATATTGTGCGAGCGTTTTCCATCAGTGTGAAGAAGAACAGAGTGGAGCGGGCTGAGGAGGCCCTGGCTCACATGGGCAGCTCTGTAAGTCTCGCTTTACCACCTACCAAATTCATAAGAGGAAGCTTTTTTAAATTTAAGTAAATAAGGAGTTTTTTGCATGCTGGTACTGTGGATATCAGTGTGGACAAACTTGTAGGGCTGGACAAAGCAGTGATTTTTGAGGAAACCCTAATTTAAATACATTATCTGCTGAAGATAAAATAGGGCAACATTTTTTGATTTACATAGATCATTTTGGTTTACTATACATAATACTAATTTTGGTCACACATGACATGACATTTAATTACACTGTTTCCTTTTCGCAGGTATTCAGTGGGATCACATTAACAAAGTTTGGAGGTATCCTAATCCTGGCACTTTCCAAGTCGCAGATCTTCCAGGTCTTCTACTTCAGGATGTACTTGGCCATAGTGTTGCTGGGGGCCACACACGGCCTCATCTTCCTCCCAGTACTGCTCAGTTATATCGGTCAGTAATGTAACACAATTAAGGGACCAGACACAAGCTTAGATTTAATGTGAAATTAAATCTAATCTGTTCTCACTTTTTTTCACAGGTCCTTCTGTGAACAAAGCAAAGGTGTTTGCTGCTAACAAGCGCTATGCTGGTACAGAAAGGGAGCACCTCCTCAACTACTAGCAGGCTGGTTGGGACAATGAACAATGAACTATTTGTCTGAAAGGGACTGTGTGGGTGTGCGCGCAAGCCGTTTCTGTGATTACTTACACACTCATCATCGTTGCCACTACTATGCACGGATTTAACTCAGGAATATACTTGGGTGTAGAAGTGCCAGATGCCGTGGCCAACCGTAAACTTATTGATTTTCCTCAGAGGACTTTGGACCCCCACTATTTGTTCTCCTCACACTACAGGACGGCATTTGAAGCATGGGTGACATGCCACTGATCAGAAAAATGCACTGTATGCTTTGACAGTGTGGAAGTAGGAGAGACACCACCCCAAACATCAGTTACAAACCATCTCTGTCAGTTCCATATGCTATGAGCTATTTTGATTTGGGGAAAAAAACTCAAAAGGGTAAAACTGGACAGTTTTTTTGCCATGATTTTAAATATATTTACAAGGATAAAAAATCAAATGTGTAATAATAAATTATTTTGAAACTTTTACTTACGTGGGACTTTTGTAGAACTATTTGATATTAAGAATAATGGGTTTACTGGAACAGAGCACACAGTGGAGCTTAGAGATAACAATGATGATATCAAAGGCCCTCATAACACCTGGTATTAACATGTATCATATCCAGGGCTGTGTCTACATACTGTATTATAAATCTGGTCAGCTAGTTGTAGCATTTTCACCTAGCAATAATGTGTTTCCTGTGCAACATGTAAGTATTTAGACTGTAATGTTTTGTTGCTCTCCAAACTGCATCTTGCTGTTTCTTTTATTTTCACATTGGAAGGTTTTTACTAGCCTTTTCCTACCTGAAGGAAAATTAAAATGAACCAGAAGTACATAGGAGGGCGGAGCCTGGCAAGGTTTTTACATGATCTGGTGCAGCATTTTGTTTTAGAGCTAGTTAATGTATGTTAAGTATCGTTTTAAGGTGTTTGCATGCTTTTACAAAAAACCCTGTGTGACATCAGTCAAGATACATGTTAATGCCAGGAGAAAAGGTGTGCTATCAGGCCAATAGTGGTTTTATATTGAAGTGTAAATGAGACATTTTGCAGTTACTGAACAGAACAATTGTTGCATTAAGAGCTAAAGAGACACAACTTTACATTTAACTGTAAATAGCTTCCACAGGACTAATCTAGATTTATTCCAATGTCATTTACTCTGTGTTGACAAGACAGAATACTGTAGAGTGACTGAATGGTACAGTGCTTAGATTTTCATTCCAACACATTTAAGTTATTCTTTTTTTATTTTGTTAACCATCAACATTTTGTTACCATGCATACCTGCTTTGAAAAACTACTTCCAGTGACCTTGAAAGTAAAGGAATCACTTTGTTTTCAAAGAAACCAAAATCATCCCAGCAGCATGTTCATTTGCATCAGCTGCACCTCAACGTACCTGAGATTGGAACTAGTCGGGATGATGACACATCCAGGTGGTGTGATCTCACCAGATTAATTTGAATAGGGTTGTGACATAAGTGGAACAGGATGTTAACATTTACCCAATCTGTATACAATCTGCTGGGATCTTCCTTGTTTTTTTGTTTCTCACGATTGAGTTTTTTTTTTTGGGGGGGAGGTTTTGGAATGTAAGAAAGAATTGTGTTGATTAACAGCTTGAACCTGGATGTAAAAAATGTTTATGAGCAACCAACTGAAAAAATTGTAACATGAATGACGAAGAATTGTGCTTGCTAACAGTGCTGTGCATTGACATGGACAAATCACCTCTGCATTGAAGAATATGAGTGTGGGAAAACTAAAAACTAAACCAAGCATAGGAATAGTTTGGTTTTTAACAATTTTAACACATATTAAATAATTCTTAGAAAAAATCTGTGATGGAGCCTGCTTCTTATTTCCCAAAGGATTTGGTTTTGCAAAAAAATAATACCCAAGAATAAGGTACCAGTTAAACATTAAAGCCGCTATAAAAATTCTTTAAGTCCTGCCTGAAGAAGACATCTTGTAACAAAATCTATATAAGTTACTGCAGCAAATGCTTCAATAGTGTAAAAAACACTAAAAATTGTTCAGACTGACCACTGTGTGGCGCCTGAATCTGCTCATGCAGCTCTGTCTGCATCATGCTCTCAGTAATGTAGTGGGAGTGACCTAATTGTTACATCTTGCAGAGAAGCAGTCTTGCCTTCTTTTACTTTGCCAATGAATTACATTTCTGCGGGGTACAAGTATTGCAAATGCCATAAATGTCAAACACTTAAATGGAAATGGTTGTCCAGCGTCTATAAATCTGCAGCCTTTGAATATTAACACCAAAACTTCACAAACACATCAGTCACTGACATCCCATTTTAACGTGACTGCCAAAACCTTGAGCTGTGGACTTCCTCCCAGCATGAATTGTTGTGTCTGTCTGTCCTGCCCAGTTGTCACACAAACCTCCAGCTCATGACTTATTTATCCGCTGCCCTGTGAGAGCAGGGAATGTTCTTTGAATCTGGCTGAGAGATTAAAATATTAATTACCTGCAGGTCTGTTTTAAGGGGAGAATATACTGGTTGTGAGGGCCCTATTATGTAAGATGTGCGAGGCTCACCTCTTACCAGACTCTGACCTGTCCCCATCTTTCATTATTATGATACACAGATACTGCACAGCAAGGGTGTTCTAGTTTAAAAAGGTGTAGAAAACATTTTAGAAGCAAAACAAGTACAAAAAGAAACTGCATTAAAATTGCTTTCTTCGATGACAAATATAACTGAATGAAATCAAGACCACATTTTACGCTAAAAAGCAATCAAGTAGGCTCAAGTAAGTAGTAGTAGGCTACTCTAAGGATTGTAATACCTTTCACTGCTTGGCAATAATTCCTAAAATATTAAATGATCTCTTAAAGCATACAAAAAAATAATGTTTCAAAAATATTTGAGAGCCAACCAAAGTGAAAGTATCAAAATCCTGGTCGAGAAGTGAAACTCTCCTGCAAACAAAGTCACTTAGGAGGATGTATTATGAAAGAACTCCCACTGAATGACGTTGACCCTGGATTATCAATCCCTGGAACAGGACTGGTTAGAAAACAGCTCATGAGCTCTAATTATAACAATCATTTTGTTAAATTGAAGGGATCAAACAAAGCCTAGTTATATAAATAAATTACACCCTAGCTAACTATTCTGTTACAGAAATCACAAAGTGACAAAACATTTTATCCATTTTCAGAAAATGCCGCTTGATTGAAAAACAAAAAGTGTTGCATTTTTCCCTGATGTTTAGACAAAAAAAGATTCTCCCCAAAACTTAAGGTTTTTTTCACACTTAGGTATACCAACAACCCCACAAGGTAATTTCAGCAACACACTGTAGAATAATAAATAAATAGTGTCTAGTAAGGGAACTTATAATTACTAATTACTTAACCAAACTACTCAGAAAACAGGCTCAGGTGAATTGTTAAATTATAGATATACATCTGTAAAGTGTCCTTATAACTCCTGTTATGATTTGACGCTATAAATAAAATTGAATTGAAGTAAAGTGCAAGATGCTTCCCAATACTGGTACATTATCAAATATTGTGTACATCACATCTGCTTCTAAAAATCGTTTGTTCAAAAGTGTTGCCTTCTTTGTTTAAATCTAGTCCTACTGTCTCTGTGTCCACTAGCCCTTCCCTGTGTTCCCTCTCACAGTTGTCCTTGAACTCACACTGGGGCCTCCCCCACACCTACTTAGATCCATCAATAAATAAGTGTAAGAAGCATTTGATGTCCTGCTTTGCGTCACTGGTTTTCAGTTACAGTGGGTTCAGTTGGACTCTTGGGGTGGAACAAAAGGGATTAGGTAACCTTGCCAAACATGAAGATAGGATCAGATTTTTAGGTCCACCTGCAGTGCTTTCCCCTCCTGACCATGGACCACTTGAAACACAACATTGCAGTTACTGAAGAAAGAAGTTTGGATTTACACAGATACGTACACATAATGTATGATGTATACAATCAAATGTGTAATATTGTTACAGGACAGAATTCAAGATAAAGGATATCAAGCAGGTTCCCATCCAATCATACTAGCAATTAATATAACACAATCCGCAGTGTTGACAACTTCCTTGTTTACAAACTACTGTGATTGATGAAAAAGCCCTGAGTCACAGTGTCATGACAGGAAAGTGGCAAAATGCCGTTTCAGCCAAATGTTGTTATTTTAAAGGGAAATAGCTTGCCCCAAAAGGTGGCACACATATTTTCACAATGAGGGTCATTTGTGTGTGAGCAGGGCTCAGGAAGGGCTGTCAATAGACCCCTTTATGAGGTAGTGCGGGGGGAATTAGGCCGTCAATGGAGGGGACTAAGCCACGTATGCCATGTGTCCACACTTGGCCCTGGCCTGTTTGTTTTGATGGCAGCACGAGACTGGCGTGACTGCGGGCCTTGTTTACGTTGGATGTGTGTCAGGAGAGTTCCCACTGGATGAGAAACTCACCTCTCAGATTGCATCAGAGCCACAGTTGCAATCCATTTACGCTCAAAACTTAAACTGTGTTGAAATAATGAGTCCTGACAATTTGAAAATCTGAGTTATGCAGACAGAAGGGTGTTTCATAAATGTGGCTCAGAAGAACAGGGCTTATTGTGCAAAGTCTGTCTTGGAGTCACTTTAAAAACTGCTGGTTCAGTTTGCTCATCTTGTATCTTAATAGATGGATTCCTTGATGTCTGTTTCTTTAATTATATTTTATTGATATTTCAAGAGAGAACAAATGTTGAAAATGCAACTCACAGGGCTACAGCCATGGGTAAAAGTTTATTATTGGCTTCCTTATAAGTGCAGTGCATTTGAAAAGCATGTGGAATATTATCCATTTACGTCAGACGAAAAAAAAGCTGTGTGCTCATATTTCAAGTATGTAATAAGTGCAGCCCATGTCAAAATGTAATAAATGTTGACTTGCAAGTTGCACTGTAAAATTAATTCTCAGGGAGAGACTTTAGAGAAAATACTGTTTCAGTCTGGTAGCTTGATTGGAGCAGTGGTTCAGCCGTAAATAAAGCTAAAGCATGAAAACTAGCTTGACCAGGACCAGGCTAGTCTGAGGGAATATGTTTTCACTGTATCACGATAAAAAACTATAGTATGCAGAAAAAAGTCATGGTGTAGTATGTTAAAAAAAGTAATAGTATAGTAAGTCGAAAAAGGGGAAAAGTCAAAATATAGTATGTCAAAAAAAGTGATTAAAAAGTCATAGTATAGTATAATGAACAAAGTAAAATTATAGTATGGCAAAAAAGTCATAGTTTGTCAAATAGTATATAAAAACGTGATTAAAAAAGTGATAGTAAAGTATGTCAAAAAAAGTGATAAAAAGTTATAGTATAGTATGTCAAAAAAGTCATTGTATGGTACACCAAAAAAAGTGATATTAAAGTCATAGGACAGTATGTCTAAAAAGGTCGTAGTATAGCATATTAAAAAAGCGATAAAAAGTTATAATAAAGTATGTATGTTAAAAAAGTCATAGTATAGTATGTCTAATAAAAGTGATTAAAAAAATCATAGTGTTGTATATTGATAAAAGTCCTATATTATGTCGAAAGAAATGATAAAATAGTCATAGTATAAATGAAAAATGTCATAGTATAGTATGTAAAAGTGATAAATAATTAATTGTATAGTATATTGAAATAAGTGATGAAAAGGTCATAGTAAAGTATGTCTAATAAAATTAAAAAAGTCATAGTATAGTATGTCAAAAAAAATCATGGTATAGTATGTCTAATAATAGTATAGTAAATTGAAAAAAGTCACAGATATACTATATATCTAATAAAAAGTGATAAAAGAGTCTTTGTATATCATGTTGAAAAATAACAGTGTATCAAATAAGTAATAAAAAATGACAAAAAGTGATAAAAAAACACAGTAAAGTATGTCGAAAAAAGGTATAGTATAGTATGATAAAAAAAAGTGATAAAATGTCATAGTATAGTACGTTGAAAAAAGTAATAGTATAGTAAGTCGAAAAAGGGAAAAAGTCATAGTATAGTATGTCGAAAAAAGTGATTAAAAAGTCATAGTATAGTATGATGAACAAAGTAAAATTATAGTATGGCAAAAAAGTCATAGTTTGTCAAATAGTATATAAAAACGTGATTAAAAAAGTGATAGTAAAGTATGTCGAAAAAAGTGATAAAAAGTTATAGTATAGTATGTCAAAAAAGTCATTGTATGGTACACCAAAAAAAGTGATATAAAAGTCATAGGACAGTATGTCTAAAAAGGTCGTAGTATAGCATATTAAAAAAGCGATAAAAAGTTATAATAAAGTATGTATGTTAAAAAAGTCATAGTATAGTATGTCTAATAAAAGTGATTAAAAAAATCATAGTGTTGTATATTGATAAAAGTCCTATATTATGTCGAAAGAAATGATAAAATAGTCATAGTATAAATGAAAAATGTCATAGTATAGTATGTAAAAGTGATAAATAATTAATTGTATAGTATATTGAAATAAGTGATGAAAAGGTCATAGTAAAGTATGCCTAATAAAATTAAAAAAGTCATAGTATGTAAAAAAAAATCATGGTATAGTATGTCTAATAATAGTATAGTAAATTGAAAAAAGTCACAGATATACTATATATCTAATAAAAAGTGATAAAAGAGTCTTTGTATATCATGTTGAAAAAAAATCAAATAAGTAATAAAAAATGACAAAAAGTGATAAAAAAAACACAGTAAAGTATGTCGAAAAAAGGTATAGTATAGTATGATAAAAAAAAGTGATAAAATGTCATAGTATAGTACGTTGAAAAAAGTAATAGTATAGTAAGTCGAAAAAGGGAAAAAGTCATAGTATAGTATGTCGAAAAAAGTGATTAAAAAGTCATAGTATAGTATGTCGAAAAAAGTGATATAAAGTCATAGTATAGTATGTCGTAAAAAGTGATAAAAAAAAGTCATAGTACATGTCCAAAAAAGTCATGGTATAGTATGTCAAAAAATGTTGTAGTACAGTATGTCAAAAAAGTGATAAAAAGTCATATATAGTATGTCGAAAAAAGTGATTTAAAAAGGTCATAGTATAATAAGTTGAAAAAAGTGCTAGTATAGTATGTTGAACAAAGTGATAAAAAGACATTCATGGGACCTTTAAATCAGCACATTGGTTGAAATAAATGTGTATAAAAAGTAAGAATTTTGTTATTCTAATACTGATTTAACATAAATTCTTTGGTGGCACAGTGGATCAGGGGTACGCAATTATCCAGAGCACCATGTCATGGGACCTTTAAACCTCCCACCTGCTTTTCAACCTGGTGTTCAGTAAAGCATTTCAGAAGCACTCTGATTTGAAGCACACTGTAAAAAGTCCTTCAACGGAACTGTCCATACGACTTTATTTTAAAATGTATATTTCTTTCAATAAATTAATTTCCTTTTATTTTGCTTTCAGATTAAGTTACAGAAAAATGAAAAGTGTGAATGTTGTGGGAACGTGCACCTTTCCACCATAAAATTGATTTTGTTGTATTTTATAATAAACTGCCTTCCCAAAACTCAGTTTTAGGACTTATGGCAAAATGAATTGTCAGGACACGCCCACAGTAAGATGAACGTGTCTGGGCGAGTCTCAGCGCGGCTGTACGTGACTGATCTGCTGCTGGCCATGGGGTTATTTCTCCGTGCTTTTGGAGGGCATTTCTTCTGAAAACATACGTAAGTAACCATTTTTATTAGTGAAAGTTAAATTGTACTCAAAAATTGAACGTCTATTTTTCTCTATCTCATGCTAAAATAGCTCTCAGTTTCCGTTTGTCTACCGTTAACTTTTGTGAAGATGCCACGAGGCGTTTTTCAAATGTGCACGAACGTTAAGCTCAAATGATTAGCTAACGTTACACGGTCTATTTTTTAGTCAATTGCGGTTTCTACATCAAAGGTACACCCTGTTTAGTAGATTTCAATAATGAAATCCATAATTACTAGCTTTGACTAAACTGTTGTAAGTCATGTGCAGGATTGCTGCTTGTGCCTCTTCCCACTCGTTAGATTAGCATTATTACTGCATGCTAACGCTAGTTGGAACAACCTGTGGCATAGAAAACAACTCTAACTGAAAGAACTTCCATTTACAGAAGAAACATAGGCAATGCAAGTTTTTCTGTTTCGTAAATATTGTTTTTTTCGGCTTTCAGCATCAGCAAACAGATTGTACTAACGCTAGCGTCACTGTGTCCACGTTCGGACTTCACAAGAGCCACTTAAAGTACGCTATCGCCGGTGAATCAGCGGTGCGCTACCCTTGGCCATAACCGGTGTTACGAATTAACTGGTTTTTACGTTAACTGGTGATAGAGGCAGATGTGATGTATGCGTGCCATGAGAAACTTCCGCAGGAATGATCATGTAGGTGGCTGTATCGATGCCTGTTTGAAACACTGCAAACGTCAATAAAGCGTTAAAATGTTCATGCTGTCATTATTATTTGTGTCATGATCGTGTTTAAAGTGTTGGTAATTACGTTTATTTAAACCTTCTGAAGTGTTTGTTGACTCTGCAGCTGGAACACAAATGAAGACCGCTGAAATAAGCAGAACAGCGCTCAGTGCGTCCCGATTAACTTGTGTCACAACAAGTACTATCATCGGTCGTAGGCTCATAGCGATTGATTTACACCTACAAATACCTAATATTTAACATGGGCAACACAACAGCTATGGTGTAGAAAATAAAACCAAAGTTTCCACACGTAAACATGGTACACCAATTTAAACTCAATATGCAATGCAAGTCAAATACATTGACTCAATGTTGTGACTTAAGGAAACACAATTTGGTTTCCTTTAGTTTATTTCAATAAATCACAAATACATCACTTACACTTCACCTGTGCATCCACTTAGTGTAAAATCAATTACACATTGGGATGAAATTGTGTACAGATTAATCTTAAGAAATTCTACTGTAATATTGTACTGTCCAAATAGTTTTTCATTACGCTTTATTGTTTGCTTTTAATTAATTCATGTACCAAGTTTGAAGTTATTGTCACATGAACCAAACCATTGAATTTTGTTCAAACTTTCGTAGGAACAGCTGAAGAGAGCCAGAGTACGAGAGAATAGCAGTGTTCTTTCCTTAAGTCACAGCATTGAGTCAATGTATTTGACTTGCATTGCATATTGAGTTTAAATTGGTGCATCATGTTTACGTGTGGAAAGTTTGGTTTTATTTTCTACACCACAGCTGTTGTGTTGCCCATGTTAAATATTAGGTATTTGTAGGTGTAAATCAATCGCTATGAGCCTACGACCGATGATAGTACTTGTTGTGACACAAGTTAATCGGGACGCACTGAGCGCTGTTCTGCTTATTTCAGCGGTCTTCATTTGTGTTCCAGCTGCAGAGTCAACAAACACTTCAGAAGGTTTAAATAAACGTAATTACCAACACTTTAAACACGATTATGACACAAATAATAATGACAGCATGAACATTTTAACGATTTATTCGTTAGCAGTATTTCAAACAGGCATCGATACAGCCACCTACGTTGTGGTCTTCGTTCTGCAACGGCATCACAAGTTGATTCAATAACAGTAGGCCTACTACAACATGGATTACGTGTATTGATATCTGTTACATTTCAATACAGCCTGTAAGTAAAACATAAGCTACATATGAGGTTTTACACCCAGCTGAATGCAGATGTGGCAACATGTGCATCCGCTCATATTAAGTTGTGATACATAGGCATTCAATATATAGATGTAATTATATGTAGGCTACGATGGGTTATGTTAAGCTACAGACTAATTACAACCAATTCCTTAATATTCAGTATGCCTACTCATTCATCCAGATACAAATGACACCTCTCGCGTATTGCAAACGAATATTGCATATTGCACAGTGGTCGGAGAGAAACGTATTTTCTATTGCTGTGTATGTCTGGCACATATTGTAGAATTGACTTGAAGTGCAGGAGTTCGATCCAGTGTTGGTTGTAGAAAGTCAATCTTATGAATGTCTGAATAGCTGCAATATTATAGTTAGGAAACAATGCAATTTCAGATATGTACAATCCAATTGTTAATAGTTATTTTAAGTTTAGATATCCATAATTACAAAAACATTCCAGATATAGTGTCATTTTAAATATTCAAAACTTCACTATGCCTTAAATGTTACATATATCATGCTATGAATGATATCTGAAGTTGAGTTTACTGAGTCAGCATATGAAAAAATCCCATTTCGAGAGGTGATAGGGTCAAATAAATGAACATAACATGAAACGTCCCCCCCGCTAATTACATACATTGACACCTTTATTATTCCAATAGGCCTATATAATACACCAGTTTTCCTACATTTCAGATACAGTGCTTAACGGTGAAGTGTTATAGTCACAAGTTGATTGGGGTGTCTCCGTGACGTGCAGTAAGAGACACAGTCGCCAGACAACGGATGATATTTTGTAACGACAACGTGTGCATAAATGTCTGTCGGGGCAGGAATTAATGCTCAGCAAGTCGTTTTTATCTTAAAGTTTCACAAGACACCGACAAATAAATGTGAAATAGAAGGAAAGCGATAATAATGTTTATTTCCTGGTTAGTCGGGAATGGGTCCTGAGAGACCACGCCTACACCACATCTGCCTCTATCACCAGTTAACGTAAAAACCAGTTAATTCGTAACACCGGACACCGACAGTTAAAGAAAGTCCCATCAATGCTGTCAAAACCACCGGATCTTACTTCTGTCCTTTCTGATACAATGCCATGCTTCAACAACTCTGAATTATGCAATAAGAGCTCCTTAATGTCCAGTTCAGTAAAAAATAGAGGAGGAAATTCCATCGCCCGAGCGTTCTTACGTCTTTTCCTCTTTCATATACTACTGAGACATCTAAATGTTCATGTACATGTAGGACATTTCATACATAGATTGTTAGATGGGGATGCATCAATTCGGTTAACATTTTGTTGATGATCGGAAATGTAAAGTACTGCGTAAAGACAAGAAAGTCCGTCAGGCTGAAGGTGTCCGGATATGGCCAATAGCAGCGAGTGGTGTCCGAACGTGGACACAGCTACGTTATGTCATGCAAATTTTCGGAGCATTTATGAATTCATATAAGCTTCTAAAGCAACATTACAAGAACTGGAACATTTTTCTTTTAGTCATAACAGGTTTGGTAAATAAAAAATTTGAACGGAGTAGTTAGTTACTTAACTCTGGTTTTCTGTTCAAACACAAGTGTACATTTTTTTGGTAAATTGTTTTCCTTATGGTTATATTAAAGTCCATGTTGCAGGTTTAATTTTGCAACGAATTTGTGCAATTTGCTTGTTGGTAGTAAATATTTGAACTGTTATCCATTGTATTTAATGGTGTTGGATATCGCAAAATTGAATATATATCAAAAATTAGGCACAATTTTACAGTGTTTCATTTTACCCCCACAATGCATTGCATGACGTCATTTTGGGGAGATAACAGAGCAGCCTGCGCTGTATTTACCACTGGTCTGGCCTAATGTGGCTTCTGGTCTTTTAATATTAACAGTCTAAGGTCTCGATCAAGTCCATGTGACTTTATTATATTTATAATAATATTGGAGGGAAAGTGAAACACAGCTTAGACGGGGATGTTGTTTGGCTTTTCACAAGTTTAGACTGCTAGCTAACGATACGCCGCCGGATGTTAGCACAACAGTGTTAGCCTAGCCTGCTAGGTAAATATTATGACTGCCTTTGGTGTTGCCTATATATGCGTCCATGTTGTCAACATCATACATGTGGCATTAGTGCACCTTTTGTACCATAATTGTATTGAACAAAATAGTAAGCTTCGCTCCTACGAGATGGGGGGTTTGTTACGTTACACACAAAGCTAACTGGCTATAGTTAGCCTGTACGGATGCTAGCGGATATAGCTAACGTTGCGTAGCCAGCCAGCAACTTCGGCAGTAGAGTTTCGGTAAGCTAACACGGCCGCGTTGTCGCCCACAATCAACCTGCAGTGATGTTTGAAATATAAACAATTACAATACTGGTGCGTGCTGGTTGGGGAGGACTATGATCCTGTCTGAAATATCACAAACGGATTAAGGCATCTTCAGATCAGCTGATCGCGGGGCTCGCGTCCCGACCGGAGGCAGGCTGGCTTCCCTACCGGAGGCTGGCTCGCTTTCCGACCGAGGCTCACTCGCCTACAGCACCCGCTCTCCACCGCAGCTTCGCCGCCACACACACAAGCACCGGCCAAACACAATGACACGTTTTCACCGGAAAAAGAAGAGGTAAACACTTAGAAATAACACTCGGGGATGCTTTCTATTACTATATCTAGATAAGTGTACCAGTACTTATCTGAACTAACAACATGATCACTGTCACTAGATCGAAAGAAAACGTTGACGTTCACTCGGTGCTATTCACTGACAGTAAAAAGTAAAGTCATTGTATGCACTGCTGCGTTGCTAAAATAAAGGAGATAAATGAAGGAGATAAATGAAGAAGACTTCCCCACAATCTTGACAATTCCTCATTTGCCCTCGCACGTCTGGTAGGTTTGTAATATTCGGCTGCTGTCCTTTCCTCCTCTTCCTCATCCCAGTCAGTCACCGTAGTTCTAGTGCCAGGCTGAGACTTCGCTCCCCTACGTGACGTCATCGCCGAATTCATTTCATAAACCCGCGAATACCAAAAATGACCAAAAACTAACTTTTAACACTATTTGGAGACATTTTTAAAAATGATATACATATCTTGAGTGTTTTTTTGTACCCAATAATCAACAGTGGTGGTTAACTTGCAACATGGGCTTTAACCTTTGATTTTGTTTCTCAAGGAGACCATCACATCTACTCCAGGGATCATTGCCACTACCCCCACAAAGCTCTGTCTCATTCAGATAAATATTATGTAAGTAATCAAGGTTTTTGCAATACATGTTTTTGTGTTAAACTGTTATTATGAGAAATTATGTAATCCAAAACAGTTTAATTGTGTGTGTGTGTGGGGGGGGGGGATCTTGCAGATAGTGAGGAGTTTGGAAGATGCAATTCCACTGGAATCAAGGTGTATGTCTCAGCTGGACAAGGACACTCCAAAGCTCCTGGAGCTGTTTACTTTGAACAGAGGAGAGGGGTTGGTCAGTGCATCAACAAATTGTTGATGGAGCTGATACAGGTGAGGTAAAACTTTGTTTTACAAAAAGTTACAGCTTATAACACATTTTAAGGTTAAAAAAGCTACCAGTTCAGTCCCAAATAAATGTGACAGTCCCAAATACATACACTGTCTTATACAGACAGTTTTGGAAGTAAGTTTGCATCAACTTTTAAAGCTTCATTTACTTATTACACTTCCACTAATATCCAGCATCATTAGTGGGTCTAGAGACTGAGAAAGGTCTCAAAAAGCCACATGCTAATGTAACCTCACACATGTGTCAGGTTATACTTGCACGCACATTTAACAATCTGTAAACCAAGGCAAAATAAAAGTCAAGGTAAAAATTGTCTATCTTAAGTTCAAAATATGACCATCAAATTTTTTATATTGATTTAAATGACAATAAATGAGAGTTTATTAATATTCTGTTTGTCTGTCATACAGGAAACTGCAGATAGCAGTGTGCATGAGGACCTGACGTTCTGTGCTTGCCATGAACCAGAAGCAGTAGAGAAGAGAGAGAAACCCGGTGCTTACACATCTCTGCAGTCTGGCCAGAGCATGCTGCTTTGTCCTCAGGGTGACACACGTGCTGAATCTCCAGGATCCATGCAAAGTTTGAGAACTTATGAGGTATTTCAAAGACTTTTTTTTGTGGGAACTTGTAGGTTGTAGAACCAACCTACAAGTTCACAAGCCTCAAAAACCTGCTTCTTGAAGTGAAACATGATCGTTGGCCTTGCACTGAAGACTGTTTCATTTTTTTCTGGTCAAGAATGTTACATTTTTCTGGGCATAATGAGCGGATTCTGGAGTTGTACTTGAAGGCCTTTCAAGCACTTTTTTTTACTTCTGTGATCATTTCTGTTCATGAATATTTTTCTGTTGTTTTAAAATGATTTAACCGATGTACTCGCTGAAATACAAGCTATTGTATCAAGCTGCAGTCAGTAAGCTGAGATCACATGTTCTATTATGTAAACTAGTATGTTTAAAAAGGAAAATCTGCCAATTTAAAACAATGTCAAATGATGCATTGAATGTTAAGCCATGTTTCAAATGGTCAAATGTGTCAAGATTATAATATTAACAATATGTTTAATAAATGCTGGAATCAAATACCTCTTATTTCTTTGTTAAATGTATTCCAATACTAATTATTTTAAGTAAATTGCACCTTCTAAACAGAAATAATTTGTCAACATAAAAAAAAATAAGTGCAGGATTTAATTTAAATCAAATTTTAAATTTTTCTTTTAAATGTAACCTAATTAAATTAGGTGTTTGTGGTTAAAATGCTCTCTATTTTGACAATGGTTAAACTTAATTTTTTTGTTTTTTTGGTAGACTACATAATTTAGCATATACAAAAATGTTTATTACTGAGTTTTACCTACTTAAAAAAACATGATGTTCACTAAACTAACAAAGTGGTTGGAAAATGTCTTAATTTTATTAAGTTATAACCAAGTAACAGTTTTTACAGTGCACTTCAGATTTCGATTTTAATTTTTTAGGAGCTGTAACTGTGTTCACACAGAATGCAAGGTGAATTTTAGAGGCTGTATACAAAGTTAATGGGGTGGGGCAAGGGGAATTAAAGCAAAAAGTACACTTTCTGTTCACTCAATACACACTAGATTCAAAAACATTCAGAGTCTAGTTTTGATTGAACAAGCAAAGCAATTTATTTACAATATACACAGGTAATAAGTGTCGCCCATGAGTCTTTAGTGTGCATCTCATAGCCAAATCTTTAGGCTTGCAAACAGAAATAAGCTCAGTGCTGTTTCATCGTAAATCAGCATAATTAATGCTTTTTTCATTAATTTGTAATCAATGAAAATTATGAAAAATCATTTCAGCTCAAATACCATCAACACTTGGAGCAGCATTAAATAATTTTTTCCTCAATACTCTGCTATTGTGTGAGACAATTTAAGGTGATTAAAAAAATAAAATCAAGTTGTACATGCCAAATGAATGTAATACTTTTTTTTTTATTGGTCACATTCATCTTTTTTAACAACTTAGATTTCAAATCAACAAATGCTAATGCAGTTAGTTATATGCAAATGTTGGATCCATCATTTATCTCTATTTGGATCTTGTTTAGAGTTTCTCCTCCTCAGAGGTCAGGTCAGCTAAAGTGTCCCTGAAGCCTGAAGGAACTCAGTGCCTTGTTCAAGGACACTTGAAGCAGGAAGAATACTTACTGGCACAGGGTCTTAGCCCATGACATTTTCTCTCAACACTAGAGCACCCTGCTGCTAATCCTGACACAGTTTAATGTCATTTTTGCACTCATGAACAACTTATCAAAACCTCCTACCTTCCTGATAGCACGGTAAATGTGCTAGCAATACACTCTAACATAGAGCACAGGAAATTCAACACTGATAAAAGTGGGCCTTGTCTCTGTAAGTCCATAGCAAGCATATGGTAAAAAAAAGAATAGAATACTTCAGTGAAAACAGAAGGTCCCATCTTGTCTGCACGTACCTGTATGCAAACAATCATTACATTTCACGTGAATAGTTGTGGCTAGAAAATTGTGAGTAAACCATAAGAGAAAAAAAACAAAAGGTCCATTCAAATGACTTGTGTGTGGATGTATGAACACAGCTTATTTTTCAAGGTAGGTTCCAAATCTTATAAAAACTGTAAAAAAAATGCCTGCCTTTCCCCTATGTCTCCCAATATTCAAAAGTGAACTTTTAAGGTAATGACTTGAGTCACTCTGAGGAAGTCCAGCCAAAACCAGACACTTACAAGGCTTTTGTTTAAATGTTATGCAGATCAGGGGGCAACCAGTCATACCAAAGTTTACAAGGTGGAGATTCATGAAAAGAGATGTTAAACAATGTTACAATCATTGATTGCCTTAACTGAGAAGAAAAGTTCACCATCAGATAAAAATAAAAAGCTCTCTTAATCAACAAGAGAGCTTTAACATACACAAAGTGAAGATGAAGACGTGTACACATGCAAACTAGAAAAACAACTTGTTTGACGGTTAAACCCTTTTTTCGGTCAAACAATGGAGAAAAGTTTTAGAAATGTGTGTCCCTTTGGCTGATTTCAGGTCTCTGAGAAGGAGAGTGTTGTCGGCTGTTTAGTTATAGCCAGCTGTTCCTTACGGCTGTCAGATCCAGAGGATGGATACAGTGGGAAGCAGAGGATCAGAAGGAGAACCTGGTGGTCGTCCTCCTGATGGGTCACTAATGCTAGGAGGTCTGCAGCAGGCGTCTGTAGTGGGGCATGATCTCGTGTTCTGGCAGGTGCAGGTTGAACTCCAATGCCACCAGCACCGGGGAACTCGAATGCTATCAGCTCTCTGCGGTTCACTCCTGAACTTCTCTTCCAGTTTCTGCAGAAAAAAGAGAGGTAAGATTAAATAATAGATACGATTAAATAATAGATACAAGCGATGCTGTATTCCCAAATGCCTCTCACTACACCCTCTTATTTTTAACCAGCATTTCATGAGGACTGGCACAGGCGATTTGGACAAGAGGAGATGTCTCTTGTTTGGACTGTTGATGCAATCACCATACTCTACAAGCCAACTACAAAATGGGAGCAGAGATGAAATGATAGAATTAGATAGGCAGGATAAACTATATGATACTAAATGTGTTGTTTGCCACTTCTGCAGAAATCATTAGGTCAAAGGGTGGGGGGTACAAAACAAGTACTACTCAGCATGTGAGAAAAAAAAATAGATTTAAAATTTCTTTCGTGCTCTAGAAATAGCTTTCTAAAGTCAAAATAAGCCTCATGATGTCATCAGAGTTAGCTCAGAGCTCTTCAAACTGTGATACAAACTGGAGGCGGCATTATGGAAATTATAGGAGCCCACATTTTTGGAACTTGGCCCCTATTAGAAACTAAAACTTAGGATATCTGAACATCTGGTACATCAATTTTTAAACTTAACACTTACTGAAAATCAGATTTTTATCTGGCCTCTAGTGGTTCTCACTTCGCTGCAGACTCAGTGACATCACTGTTGGGTGTGGCAACATTTCGGACTACACGGCAGTGATGCTGGGGAAGCAGACTTGAAGCATCACTTCTCACAACACCCCCCATTTATGAGTGCAATGCAAATTCACTAGATTCTAGGGATGAGCGAGTACAGCATTATCTGTATCTGTACTCGGACTGGGCGAGGCCTAACCCGGAAGTGGACAGGATTTGGTCGGGTTGTCTTGAAATGGGCGGGGCTTTAACCGGTATGCTATTTTAAACATGCTCTGACTGGTGGTGCAGTGTCAGCTGAAGTACTCTCTGTATCGCTCATTATTCTGTATCACTGATCATGAGAGGGGGGGGTTGGAATGTGTTTGTGTTTGTGTGTGTGTGTATGTGTTTGTATCTTAATTTTTAATATTTATTTATACCACAACTCCCTTTTGTTTATTTTATAAACTACAGCAAGAAAGTTTCAGACACTCAAAAAAAACTGGTTAAAGCCGGCAGGCAGTTTAAAGGCAGAGACGCAACGCAAGCAGCATGTCTGAACAAACCCCACGTTTACTAGAAATCTACTGGTTACTAAAAAAAGATTAACTTTTGGAAAAAAAATCTTTCTGGGCAGACTTCTTAGGCAGCCTAATACACGGACTTCACTGCAAACCGTTTTCATTATGTCTGATTTGTTGACTTTAAATTGAGTGAACTGACCCTTTAATCTGGTACAACACAAATCATAATCAAAGTAGGATCCAGGCATAAAGTTAGGATTTTTGGAAGTGTGAGTCAGGACACTTACGTCTATCAGGAGCTTGACCTCGTGTTTCTTGAGATCGCCACCAATCTTGGCCGCCAGCAGGACACAAGCTCCAGCGCAGAGTTTACGATTCTGCTTGTTTAGTTTGCCTTGAAGCACAAGTTTTTCAAAGTAGACGAATGCCATGGCCACTGTTGGTTCCTCGTATCCACATTCATCCAGGGCCAACTTTTTTATCTCCCTTTTCAAGCTGCAGGGAGGCAAAACAGCAGGGATTTAAGAAAGGGAGAAATAAATAAGTCAATCTTAATTAAACATGGAAAAGTTTTATCACTTAACTTGCTTAATATGACATTCTATACACTTCTGTCTGTTTTACCTCCTAATCTTGCTGAGTGTAAGCCTTATGTGGGGGAATTTCTCCTTGAAAGTTTCGTTCATGTCCTTCTTGAGGTCAGAGGGTTTGACGTATTCAATGACCGTAGTCTGAAAAGGAAAACCAAAGTTGGTGTCAAAATGACCGCACTTTCAGCACTGGGTAGAGTGACTGGAACATCACACACTAGTGATGGATTCCACCCTCTCACAATGAGGCTTTACAGAGACCTGGTGTTATTCATGTCACTTAAAGTCTGGTGATATTCTTTCTCTTTTTTTATTGTCAAAAAGAATCCCATAAAAAGACCAGACAACAAAGAATTGATCCCACTAACACACACCTACTGTGTGTATCCATAGCCTGATGTAGCTTATTCTTCTGTGCCATAGAGCACCATTGTTGTCCAAACACTATTAAAAACACCAATGAGCCACAGTTTCTTTGGGTGACACGTTTCTTCATTACAATGAAAATGGGCACTGTGGTTTACTTTGAGTCAATACCACGTAACCATCCTGCTGCTGTAAATACTCATTAGCACACCAAATGTGTATCAATACTCTGCTAAAAATAGTCCTCAGCAAAATAATTATTTACTTCTGTTTGAGAAACATTTGCTAAGAACTACAGTGCCCAGCTGTTCTAGCAAATTCGAGCTTTATGGGCTTGTCACACACACACACAGACTATCTATGGATGTTGAAAAATATTGAGAGGTGGACTAAGACATTGTTTTCTTTTGGTCTTTTCATAGGATTGGTTGAGGATAAGAAAAAAGATAGATTGCTGACATCCTTTTTCTCAATAAACCTAGAGGAAGAAGAACATACTTGATTGCTGACCGAGCTTTCCATACCTTCGCCAGGCTTTTATTAAACAGCCCTTAGTGCTTGTTATAACATGCTTTGAGTGCCAGGTGGTTGAGTCACATTAAGACGGTATAACGACCACAGTAAGGCAAAGTACAGTTCTAGCACTTGCTAAATCCTCAGCTCGAATTTAAGATGTGTTAAAGGCAAAACCAAACTTAACTGCTAGATGTGCAGGATAATTTATTCTAACATGGGTCTTATTTCTGTCAACTTGGCTGTCATTCCTCTCAGGAATAACATTTGCCAGCATTCACCAATATAATTCCTAAGATCCTGGAACAGGACAACAGTGCTTAAAAGAAGTCGGGCAAGGCAAGAAACAAGCAGTATTACCTTAACTGTAACAATTAAAATAATTACCCAAAATTTTCGTTATGAACACCCATTACCAACGTCTTGGTTAAACTTTGATCTACAGTACCATGCTTTCTGTAGCTGTGCATGCAGGATTATTACCCACATTTTGGCTGCTTTCACTTTGACCTCCAACACTTTAGCCAGATTACCTAAAACACGTTATTTGTGTTTATTTCACTGAAAATACACCACAAAAATGATATTTAAAAGAAATAATTAGTATAGTTTACAAACTAACTGATCATCCGTCCCTTGGTGTTTCTTTCCCAGTCAGACTTTGCTGTAGCACTGTCGCTGTATTCTCAGATCTGAGCAATTACTTTGGCGTAGAGCTGAAAAGATTACAAGAAAGTTAACCGGCAACTCAATTTATCATTTCAGTCATTTTTCAAGCAAAGGTGCCAAACATTGGTTGGTTCCAGTTTTAAAATATGAGAATTTGCTGCTTTTCTTTGTCCCATTTGGCAGTAAATAAAACACCTTTGGGTTTGGACTGTTGTTCAAAGCTATTTGAAGATATCACCCTGGGCTCTAGAAAATTCTATTAGGCATTTTTCATTATTTTTTGACATTTCATAGACAAAACGATTAATTAAGATAATCTGCAGATTAATCAACAATAAAATACATTGTTGCTTCTCTACAATGGTGAATCTATGGAGGACCAGGTCTTTCATATTTAAAAATAAATACAGAAATAAATAAATGCTCAATAAATAAATAAGCACACAATTAATTGCCCCAAAAAATACAATGAAGAAATAAATGTAGGTAGAAATTAAATTATACAGTGAGACAAATGTATATATCTCTTTTAATTAGCTTCTTTATTTATTCACCTTTGTAATAATTACCTTATTTATTTATTGTCCGTTATAATCTTCAACTTTATTTATTCCTTACTTATTTTTTAAATGTATTTATTTCTGTGTGTGTTTAATTTTTGTCTGTTTTATTCTTCCGTTGCATTTTCTACCCTATTTATTTTCACCCCTGGTATTTATTTCTGCCTGTCACTTTTACATTTCTTCATGCATTTCTGCCTCATTATGCAAATGAGGAGGGGCGGGTCTTAAGGGGTTAACTTCTGCCCATTGGTTGGTTAGCATTTTACTCCCTCGGTCAATCTACATGCCACCAGCCACAGACACAACAAAGATGGCTAGCTACGGTGAAGTTGTCAGTGAGCTCAGGCATTTAGCAACTGTTTTTGAAAACAATGCTAACGTTATAAGTATTGACTTTATAATTTTTCGTTTAGACGCTCTGACAGAACGTGTGTTTCAGTCAGCGGTGTCGTGCCAATGTACTCGTGTATCCCCTGGCCGCGGGAGCGCGCATGCACACAGAGCGGAGCTTCTGCTGCCCTTCGAATTGTTTAACTGCTGCACTTTGAATTAAACGGAACAAACAGCGACGTGGAAGACTCGGCAGGGTTACCATAGTAACATGGGTCTCAGTTAACTACATAAATACGTGTATTTGTCTGTTACATTAAGGCGACGTGTCAAATGTTTATAGCGTGGTTTAATATCGAGTGATAGGCGTATCCTCCCTGTCCCTGTCTACCATATGAGTTACATAAGAGGTACTCAAATATCAGGCCGTTTTTTCACCTGATATTTGGGTATCCCCTATGTAACTTTTGATAAACAACAGCAAACCTCTCCAAATTGTGTCAGGTTGTTTATTGTGACCTATTAAACACACAAAATAACACCCATGATGACAGGACAGACCCAGACAGGGAAGAATAAAACAGACAAAAAAATTAAACACACAGAAATAAATACATTTAAAAAATAAGTAAGGAATAAATAAAGTTGAAGATTATAACGGACAATAAATAAATAAGGTAATTATTACAAAGGTGAATAAATAAAGAAGCTAATTAAAAGAGATATATACATTTATGTCTCACTGTATAATTTAATTTCTACCTACATTTATTTCTTCATTGTATTTTTTGGGGCAATTAATTGTGTGCTTATTTATTTATTGAGCATTTATTTATTTCTGTATTTATTTTTAAATATGAAAGACCTGGTCCTCCATAGAATACAGGGGTTTCCTAGCTAATAGATTATGCGAAACATACAAAAATAACACTAAAGTTGTAAAAAAAAGAAAATAAATCCTATAATGAAGGGTCCACTGACTAGAAGTGACACACACTTCAGTGGTGCTAAAACTATAAGGATGACTCTCGATATATATGTATGGCATTCACCCTGAACACCACGCTACTGATTATGAACCATGAAGGAGAGACTTTGCATGACAGAAAATAGACTCTACTGTGACCATGTCTCACGCTAACTTATGTCACTACATTATTATGTTTTTAACGTGAGGATACTATTACACAAATCAACAAGCCACTCCATTTATTTTTTTAACCAGATTTAAAAAGACTATAGTGAGGTTTTTCCATGCTTCATATTTTTGGTCATACAAGTTTTCTCAATTGAATGCATAGAAAACTATTGAGAATTTACTCGCTCTATTCCTGTAGTAAACACAATAGCCATTGTTGTAAGACTCTGGGTTTTGTAATTGGAGGAAGAGAAGAAAAAACAAAACACATAGCCTGGCCTTGACTTAACATTTCAACTTTGGCAGTCCTGGTTGTGTATTCAGCCGGTCTCCGTAACAAAAATAGAGCGCAGGAAAGAATGAGGTTGGAGTCTAGTCAGGTTTTCTTTCCCCTCTTCCCACCACAATAAAACATCCGTTCTTTTCCAGAAAAGTAGTACAAGGTACAAGAGTGATTAGTGCTGAGGTACAAACGCTACACAAAGTGTTGCTCTGGTGAAGTGGCTGCTTAATAGCTACTGCCCACTATACTGTGATAAAGTATGTGGGCCAACGACCTTGCTGATTAAAACCATCTGAAACATCTTTTTTCGCTCCTTTTGAAAAACAGCTGATAAAATTCAGGGGAACTTCTAAGAAAGAAACAGTCGAGGCAGGCAAATCTTTCCGGTGTGTTATTGTTCTTAGTTGTGGTGGGAGGACTGAGAACAAAAAGGTGACAAAAATAACCATTGGAAAAAAAGAGGCTTTAACAGTGAGATATTGTAGGACATTTCAGAAAAACCTATCAAAACAGAGGTGGGTCTGTATCAGCGAATTATGCCAACAACTGCTCCATTCTGTTCTCAAGAAGACAAGGTTGCTATTGTTGTTGTTGGTAGAGGTGGTGGTGATGATGTGTTAGGAGCAGTTAGAGTACGTTCTCACCATGTAGGAGGGGAAAATGAGGACTCTCTTGTGTTTTCCGCAAGGCCACTGCGGGTCATCCAGCAGATTGGGGTCGTACTCGCGGAACTCCCCGAGATCATTACCTGCACAATAGAGGTTGAGCCAGAAGTTAGCCTTTGCACTTGCACTTTTCCAATTAAAATACACTGGATAATGGAGAAAAAATGAGGGTGAGGTATACACAACATTCATAATGATTAAGGTAAGTATTTGTTGGCAGTTGACTGACCTGTGTCCATGCTGCTCTGGTTGCTGTTGGCTCGGCCCAAACTGAGGCTTCTATGGCTGGCGTAACGAGACTGAGAGAAGGATGAAGTGGAGTCGATGGTGTTCCTTCGACCACCAAGCGCGTTAGTGGGAAACAGGAACTGGGTGTAAGACACCGTCTGCAGACATAGGTGTAGTTATAATGTTTCACAAAGGCCTAACAAAGTTTTCACTCCTATAATCTAACAGGGTGAACAGGTATAATATCTATTTTTCACAGAAGCATTATGTCAATGCTGGAAAATCCCCAGGTGGTATCAACAGCATTTAGGGTGGTCTGTCTCATTAAGTGTCCCAGTATATTATACTACTAAGCCAGCAAGCCTAATAACAGGACACTGGAACTGACTTGCCAAAATGGAATGCATAATGTAATGTAATGTAATGTAATGTAATTACACCTGGGGGTTCGTGCTACGTGTCAAAATGCTGCTTTGAAAAAAAACATATTACCTGCTTTAAATATGCAAAAAATTGTTTTTTACTGGTCTTTTTTTGAATAGTTACAGTAAGTAGAAAGTATGGACTTATATTTATTTTGTTGTCAATAATGATGAGACAACAAAGATGATTCAACTTCACACAGCATATTTCTGCTGGCATCTTACCTTTCCATCAGCTCCTAACTCCACACCCTCCAGCCCGATCACCATCTCCTTGGCACTGACGCCTCCTGATGGGTGTCGCTGACGCCCTCCTCCTTCCACCTTGACATCCCTAATAAGCACAACAGCTTTAGAGCTTTCAACATACATACATACATACAAACCTTCCTACAGCTACTTTTAACTCCAATCCCCTTGATTGGCTGAATATTTTTGTATTTAATGTCTGCTGCTGAAATTAAACAATAGACTGGGGAAATTACACGCAAAATTTTATTAGAATGACATTGCAGTGAAGAGAAATATATAAGAATAGTGTTGAGAAAAGAATGATTAAAACCACAATATCAATCATAGCAGCAAACTAAACACTAAAATACACTAACTGTGAGTGAGTATGCCCTGCTGTTTGGCAGTGTGGCTACTAATATGGATGGGTGACGGATACGTGGAAAAAATAGGCGACACGGCAAATCTCTTGATGAGCAGTAGCTAATCTGCACCCAATTGTCAAGTGTCACTGGTTGTGTTTTATTAATAAATAAAATCACACTGCTCAATTTAATTGGGGCCTCAGGAAATTGCCTACCTATCCATATGGTAAAATCGTCTTAGCCAATTCCTGCATTTAACTTTTTAGCCTACTTAAAGAGAAGCATTATCAGCACAATGTATGCTGCTTAAATTTAATGAACGTCTGTTCAAGGTGGAGCTTTCAACTTTAATATAATGCTGGATAGTAATGAACAATAATTCATTGTATTTTAATTGTGATATTGTGTCAGTAAAATTAGAATCTGCAACATAACTGGTAACATTTCGTTCAGATACTTACAATTTTCCTCTAAAGTAGAAGTACAAAGGAAGTCATTAGTAGTCTTATATGGCTGAGTTAAATTATTAAGTGCTATGAGAGCCTTCTGTAAGTTATTTGGGGGTAATGGTTCTGGAGAAAGCTGCAAGCAGCTATACAGAAGGCCAAGCAATCGGCCTGTTCCAACAGGCACATTTTGAATGGGCACGTTTTAAACAGGCACTGCAATAATATTGCCTAACTACAGACTGAAATGTTTTTAAGTTCTAAAATGTCTCTTGGACTTGCTTTCATGTCAAAAACAAGACAAAAGAAAGATATATATCAACGAGTGTTTGTGTAACATTAACTTCAACCTTATTTTAGCTTAATTTTTTACCTGAGTCAGCAGACATTAAATAGTAACTACTACTACTCCTCCCTTATCTTCCCTAGCTCGGTCGCGCTCTCTCTTTAAATTGTGCCCAGAGAAATTACACAGTGGGCCTTTGCATGACTCTCCCAGTGTTTTGATGACATGCATGGCCAATCTGTTATATTGAAAACTGTGTTATGTTGGCAGACTGGCATGTCAGGGCACAATATTGACGGAGCATTGAGATCCCCAGGCAGCAGACGTCTCACAGAAAAGTGAAGATTAAATAAAAAGGTGGAAACAAAGGAGACTTAATCCTTTCTTGGAAAAGAGCTTTTCTAATAAGCAATCCAGAAAATAAATTGTTGCGCTTCAGTCTGCCGACACAAAAAGCTGACATTGCTTAGCGACATGCATGGATGGGGATCATGGGCTTCAAACATCTGCATGTTAGTAGGGTTATAAATCTATGCAAAGTGCTCATCATGCCCTGCCAAATGTTTCTAAAGGTAGCATTAAGCGTAAAAAGCATATATGTGAACATGACTAAAAGATTTGTAACTCTTGCCAGTTACTTTAATACTTAACAGCTCACAAACAGTTTAAAGTTGGCTTGACTGGCTTGTAATAATATTCCTCCGCAGCCTTGTCCAAGCTTCAACAATTACACTAAACTTACGAGCATCAGTAAATTATACTTTATTATCCTTTTGAGAAATGTTATCATCTGCATTTTAACCCTTTAACCTTTAACCCCAGAGGACAACTTTGACTACACTCCAATGCCAGAAGCATTACCTAACATGCATGTATTTTAGGGTCAGCAAAACTGGAGTAAATGGGTAAAACCATGCCAACACAGGGAGCGCATGCAAAGTCCACACAAGAAAAGCAAGTCGTCCCTAGCAGGGTTTGAATCAGAACCATCTAGATGTCACGAGACATTGACGCCCCATAAACAGATGCCCATTTAAAAACCAGCTTTTAGCCAGCATAGTTTAACGTTTTCATTCCTTTAGAGAAATGGTTTGACATTTTTGAGAAACGTGGCTATTTGCTTTCTTTCCAAAAAGATTGATACTACTCATAGCCATCCATCCATCCATCCATCTTCATCCGCTTATCCGGAGTCGGGTCGCGGGGGCAGCAGCTCCAGTAGGGGACCCCAAACTTCCCTTTCCCGAGCCACATCAACCAGCTCCGACTGGGGGATCCCGAGGCGTTCCCAGGCCAGGTTGGAGATATAATTTCTCCACCTAGTCCTGGGTCTTCCCCGAGGCCTCCTCCCAGCTGGACGTGCCTGGAACACCTCCCTAGGGAGGCGCCCAGGAGGCATCCTTACCAGATGCCCGAACCACCTCAACTGGCTCCTTTCGACGCGAAGGAGCAGCGGCTCTACTCCGAGCTCCTCTCGGATGACTGAGCTTCTCACCCTATCTCTAAGGGAGACGCCAGCCACCCTCCTGAGGAAACCCATTTCGGCCGCTTGTACCCTGGACACCAAGTGAAGGAGTTTAAGTACTACTCATATGTCAGAAAGAAAAATATGAAGCTGGAGCCAGCAGCCTATTAGCTTAGTTTAGCGTAAATACTCGAAGCAGGTGGAAACGTTGTCTGAACTACGTAGCTCATTAACTAACACATTACATCTTGTCTAAACAATGTTTCAAGTGATTTTGTGGAGTGTAATGTGCAGGACTATTTTGTTTGTTGGAAGGAGTAACCTTGTCGTCATAGTGACGTCATAGTACATAAGGCTGTGGCGGTACGGATTTTTTCTTACCGCTGGAAACGCAAGAAATTCCCGCGGTAGTGTGGTATACCGCAACCTACTTACAAGAGTAGCGTAAGTTAGAGTGAGAATGGCAGGGTGCCGTTGTCTGTGTGGTCGCGCAAGGAGAGCGAGCGGTAGCTGAGAGTAGCATATGACTGCCCTGTGAGGAAAAAGAGATAGCAAAGATGATGTAAAGTTAAAAGTGAACAATAAAACAACAATCTTGAGCTTCTCAAGACACAGTGGCTTTATCTGTTGTCAGTACCGCCGGTAGAGTGAATTGTGTTAACCCTTAGCACAGTGTTGTTTCAATTTCAGCTCAATGTGAGAGTCTTTACTTTGTTTTGCTGTCATTTACGGCCACTCTGCTTTCTCTCCTCTCCGTTGATCTATTCCAGAAGAAAGTTCAGAAAGCTTGATTGTCTATGAAGTAAAAATAAAAGGTTTGCCTTTTATGTGGTGATGAGGTCATTGCAGCGGTATTGGCAAGAGACTGCAGTAATGCGGTAACCGTCCCAGACCTATACGTATGTCCAAAAAATAGTCCCTCACATAGACTGGTATAAGAGTGGTGTCAATGTTTTTATATAAGTGAATTTCCAAAAATGTCAAACCATTTGTCCTTTGAATTTAATTAGTTACTGTTGTAACAATTGGAAAAGTGTTCCCATATTATGTTCCCTTTAGTTTGAAGGACCATACCGGGCTGTTGTGCAAAATGTTGCAATTTTTTTTCCATGGGAAGGTAATTATAGTGAGAATAATGACGAGAGACAGAAGAAAGACACTACATGCAATCAGCTGTTTGGACCCAGTCTTCTATTAAAATGTTTTGCAGCGACAACACTTGACTGAGCCAGCAAAAGTCAGTAAACTGTCAAGCAGCAATGAGCAGTCAAATGTGTATATTGGATAGCCCTGGGGGTTTATTAACCCTTGACCTTGCACTGATTGGCTGGCTTTGGAAATTCCACAAACGAATTGAGCTTTCTATGCGCTTCACTAAGCCCCGTTGTGAAGCTTTTCTTTCGGTGCATTGTATTCTCTGCCGTTTATCTGTCCCCTTTCTCTTTCACTTCCTCCAAAACACACCGTTGTCATGTGAGTGGTGGGAGTCAGAAACAAGGTCTTTCCAGAGCTATCCACATGCAAGCCAGGTGGGTTCCAATTACATAGAGCCTAGCATTGCTTTAAAAAAAAAAAAAAGGAAACAAGCATTGTCTACATATAAGCCACAAGGATCTTCTGTTCTAGCACCAAGAAATGTCAAACCCTAAAAAAAGGCAAAGATGAAACAAAAGTGGTAATTATAAGCTGTCATGACTGTCAGCGGCAGAAACTCCAGTCTGCCAGCACTGCTGATAATTAGACCAGTGGACAACACATGAAAATAATTTAAGAGTTAAAGTTCCAAATCTGAAAAGAACAGGAACCCCGGGAAAGGTAAGTATTAAAAGCTAAACAGCACAGCCAGCGACAGTTGCAACAGACAAAAAAGCCCATTTCAGCCCACTTTCTATTCATTTATCAAACCTTAAAAGGTAAAAAAGGAACCACCAAAACCAACCCATAGAAATGTATGCACCAGTCAGAGAAGAGGACATCCACAGAAAAAGAGGGATGAGAAAACAAAAGGAAAGAGGGAGCACAGGCTGGAGGAGGTTACAAAGTTTGGCATGCTGTAGGATACATACCCTGCTTGGCTACAATCTCGATAGGGCAGGACAGAAAATACACTATAGAAGGATCTTCTGCCACTGATAAGGACTATCCTATAAAAACAAAAAATGGTAAACAAGCTAATCAATATCTATCTGACAAGATCCACATGTTAAAGTTGGAGAGAGTGTGCAGCAAAAATAAGAATGAAGAGAATGAGGTGAAAGTTCAACATGAGTTTGTGTTGTTTTGTTGGACATGTAGCACGTATAAAGTGGTTTGGGGGCAGCAATGATGCATTTTTGTCATGAGTTAACTTCAATAACATGCTATTTCTTATACAAAATTGCCCTATCATATCCAATCAGATGTGTTGTGACCAGATGTCAGCAGCACATAGGGCAGAAAGGCTCTGACTTTGGGTAACACTACAACAACCTCAAAGCCATAGCTGCAACTCAGATACATTATGAATCTTACTACTAGGTCAAAATCAGGACACAAACAACACGGTGAGTCATGACATGTTTCAGCATCAGTTAATCAACAGGCAGTTCTCAATAGTGTGGAAAATCCAACTAACAGTTGTTCCAACATCAGCTGAAGAAAAACAACTCTACCTATCAGGAGACCTAAGTTAACAGGCGGAACTTATCAAGTCGGTACACTGGTTTACTAAACAAGAGATACTGTACTAACAGTCTACGCTTTAAAAAAACAAGAAACAATAACAATTCAGCAGAAAAAATATCTTTTCAGAAAGCACCAGAATGAGACTCACTCACAGCAGGTAACTGAATTAGATTTAACATCCAAAGAATGTGATATTAATAATGATGGAAATCACCAGAGCAATAAACACTCTTGGGTCTCCTGGCCTAGATCAAAATTAAATTAAATCAGATTATACTCGTGAATGGACGGGGATTGTCAATTGATTACATTTCATTTATAATTCAAAATGACATGCAGTGAAAGGGCCAGACCTGCTTGCCTACGGTGTGGCTTGTAATGTGAGAAACATCTACACTGCAGTTCATTGACTGGGGCAGCCTGCCATTATACACTGAGGACTTGTATTGACTAATGGATGGCGATGTTTGCCTTCATACCTTCCATTGCGCATATCATGTTGCCTCAAGTTCTTTATGAAGTGGATCTTCTTGAAGCTCTTTGGTCGGGGTGAACCCGATAGGGTTCGGCATCTAAAATGTAAAAAACAAACACTAAACATCAATACCTCAAAAAACAGAGAAACTGTCCCAGTCCAAGATACAAACAGTGATTAGAATATCTTAGGTTAAAAACAAAATACTTTAGCAGACAATGTGAATGGTATTTCTGTGCAGTTTACTACCTGCGGAGAGGAGCATTCTCCTCAATGTCCTCTAGTGTTTCAAGCGAAGAGCGCTGAGAGATAAGTCTTCGTCTGGAAAGACAAACAGAAGACACACAGAAAGATTGAAGTTGGATACGAAAAGACATCAACACACCAATCACAGGACCAACTGTTATTATGCAAAACAGCTATTAAAAGAATGACCTCTGGAAAAATAATGATAATAATCCTCATTGTGATCTTTCTATTTACCGAACACATGGGCACACAGCCCTGCAATGCAATTTGATTAAAAGGCAGAACAATAATCAAAGTCAATACCCCAGCAGTGCAATACCTAAAATTTGCAAGTGGGCACGTAAAATCAAATCACCTTTCCTGACAAATTGAGGTCAGTTCTAGCTTTTACAATAAAACCAAGGTATCAGCATTCACAGACAATGCAGGGTATTTCAACCCAAATCTCCATTTGTGCAACGAGTCAATGAGTGGGTAAAGCCACTATCCACCTCACTGTTCTGTACTGTATATAACTACTGAGAAACTGTCTTTTTGATAACTTAATAGTTTTATGACTTGAGACATATTTAACCCATTGTTTTCTTTAATTTACCAACATATGTAAAACTGGCTCCATCAATCCATCAACACCACTGCGTGCCTACATTGACAAGGATCACTCCTCAATCTTGCATAGATCACAGAGAATTTTCCAGGATTAGAGCCGTTACGAGGACAACAAGCTGGCTCGGCAAGCACTTTGTGTAACACATTTTGTCCCAGATGGCTTTTATTTCACATTTTAGTTGCACTACTACTCAAGAGGTTAATTCTGCTGGATGCCTTTCATATGATCAGCTGCCAATTTAAGAAACAAACCCACATGTGATAGCTAAGTATGCCTAAGTAGTTGGTTGTATTACTAAATTAGGTTGTAATTGCATGTTTAGAACCACAATTAACAACATAATCGAACGCATTAGTCAACATCACAAAGTGGCACACATTTAAGAGTAATTATCACATCAGTGGTAAAATAACACATTCTTCCAAAGGGGGTCTATCTGTTAACAATGGCTAAATAAACCTGCAGCAGAGTTGGCAAAGCCAAGTAAGTGTGCAAATAAATGACTGTTCAAACCATGCATCCTGAATATATTCTTGGACTATCCAATTCGTCCAAGTTTTGTAATGCTGTATGTATGTTCCAAGCTGATGACACTTGCCTCTTTACTGAACATTTCAGCAAAAGGGTGAGACAGCGGAGCGTAAAGCAGAATGGCTGGTTAATAAATGACAGAGCATGAGGACAAATTAACAAAGAATGACTTTGTCCTTGAGGATCTCCCAGAGTTTAAACCAACACAGGTTGAGTGAACAGTGTATTGCGGCGGAGACGGGGCCGAGATAAGTGATTACATGAGGAGCTGACAAGAAACCTAGAGCCATTATACTGGCTAACCTCCTGCACTGTGTATTATGACCCTAATGATCATAAACTGGAAGGAAGAACATTAGGCTCTGATAAAGACCATGAACAGTACATGTTTTAGTCTAAATGAGCAGAACAATGGGCAGCTGATATGGTTGTAATGAAAGGGCTTGACCTCTGCACGAGAGAGGACAAGGCTTCTGGCTTTCTCGTGATGGAGCCTCATTTCATTCCTAAAACTACTTAATGTTCAATGAATCTTTTAGAAAAATTTAGGTCATAAAAAAACATTTCCATTCAAAATTCAAAATCCTTTGTTAATGCCACATTGGGAAAATTCACAATGTTGCAGCAGCCAGAAGGATAAGAGCAAAAGTAAAAGACACAGGTTAACAAACACTAATAAATATGATTAAAGAGAGTAAATATTAAATAGTAAAATGTATTTACAGTAATTGCACAGTCACACGTTTTATCAGACCTGGTGAGTGTGTTTTGTCCATGAGGTCTACTGGGAGCAGTGCTGATTGTGGAGTCTGACAGCAGCAGGCAGGAAAGACCTGCGGTAGGGCTGCACAATTAATCACATTGTAATCACGATTACGATTTTGGCTTCCCACAATCAAATTTGTTTAGGTTAAAATCAACAAATAATCGTGAAAATAATCGTGATGACAATATTAATCAAAATAGTCTTAGATGATCATTTTGGCCATAATCGTGCAGCCCTAACCTGCGGTATCTCTCTGTGACGCAGCACGGTGATGAGCATGGTGTCATGACTCCATTTTTTGATGTATTTAGAGCTGAAATGGGACCTTGGCATGGAACATAACTGTCTTTAGCTAATAAGAAAGTGAAAATCACCTCATATTTGTCTTTAATCCAAAAATGGAATAAAAGTAAGAGTTCCTAGCTAAAGGCTCCATTTAATCACTAATCAATATTTTTACATGAATTATGGATCAATGAATAATGTGAGATGTGCGGTGTCACTCGTACAGTAGTATGGAACCCATTGAGAATTATCCTCCAACAATGCAATTCTCCTTAGCTCTACATAGTGCTTTAGATTTTTTCAACGTTTTGTTTTGTTCTCCTTGGATGCAGCAGGCAGCCGTTTTGAAAAACTAAAAAGAAACTAAAAGCCCTGATAGACCCTGTGAGCTACTAGCACAGCCCGAAACAACAGAAACAAAGTTAGCATCTAGCTGGCGAATATAGTGCAGCATTTAGTACCCAAAGAGCCAGACACTTATCTCAAGAGTCGGTGGAGACCAAAACCGAGCTAAATGAATGATAATGTTTCTCTGTGTCTGTATGTGTAAATAGGCAACGGTTTGCCTTCATAAGGTGATAATACAGAATGGCAGTGATGTGTTTACAGCTTGTGATGCTTGCACCAAGTGGTCAAAAAAAGTCAATTAATGCAGGTTTATACTGTAGGTTTGGATTTTTTTTTCTATCCTAATATATTACCTATATACTAATATTCACATTGAAAGAGTTATTGTTTACTATAATTATTCCTCCTTTCCATACTACTTGTAAAGCCCACAGAAATCCACAGTCCAGGCTTTAGCAGTCAAGACATAGACAAATCAAGTGGGTATCTTCCAAAGTTACTGTCTTTTTAGAACAATTGCCCTTTTGGGTAATCCGGCACAGCGTTTCCTTGCAGCGCTGCAGTGGAGTGATAATAACACCCAGATGGGATTTTGCAGTAAAAAGCTTGCAACTTTGGAATCTTGATTTCACCAACTTCTAATTGCTGAAGCCTCATATAAATTGTGGCTGGATTTTCGAAGGACAGGAAGAATGTACAGCAGTAGATTTGGTCCCAACTCTCAGAGAAGGCCTGATCACTTCACAGCTATTAAAGTATGGGTGACCAATAGTTGTAAATGTACATAGAGGCATTAATATTGCATTAAGACAGACAGAAAAATACAAACCGGTCCATAATCTCTGCAAACACTGTATGTTAGCTATAGGTCTCAATTTCTGTGTGACACTGACAATTTTTCCAGTCCAAATCTCAGTGAATTGTTATTGATTTTCAAATAACATTCACCAGTTGACCGAAGGGCATGTTTCCAGTTCAAGAGGACACAGCTGAAGTGTGAGAACTTTGATCCAGGCACTGCAGATGCACAGCAGCAGCAGGACGCATTTTTGAATGCAAAATATGTTTTCCAGGCTGCTACAAATCCTGGAAACAATAAACCTGGCCAAGCCACTCACTTACTTCAGACACAACTCCTACCAACTAGGGTTAGCTTAGTCTGTTTGACATAAACAAGGCCTGGTCAGAAGCTTCAAAGAAGCCTCAGTACAAATCATGGCAAAGGAGCAACAACAAGCATCCCTTAGTATCTCTCAATCCCTGCAAATACAATGCCGTCCTCTTGCAATGAAAATGTTTCAAAAAGATATTGATAATCCTCTCCAGCAGTGCCATGCAATAACGCCATAAAACTCAAGTGGTCTATTTGTGGAGATTAAACCGTTTCACACGTACGCCCTGTTGGCAGCTTGCCACAGAACATAGTTTTTCAATTTGCCAGAGAGTTGCTGAGTGGAAATAAATGTAATGCTCTGGGCTTCTTCACACAATAAATTCAAGGCAAACAGAAACAGGGTTATTCTGATAAATAAATAAATAAAATTTGGACTCCAAAACACACAGGGGGTACAAATGGCATTTATCAGCAGATTTTAAAAATCAAAAAAAGTTGAACATGAATAAAGTTATATTAGCTTTGCAGGGTGAGATACAGAACAAGTCATAATGTGGAAATTTAACTCTGGGGTTCAACTTGAAACTGCATGAAGAAAAACACATGCTGCACCTTTTTACTTTGTGGTGCATTTAAGTTGGGTTTCACCGTCAAATCCTATGGGCTTTTTTTATGAGGGTTTGTTAACAGCTCAGCCACTGAGAAGGAAAATTAACCATTCTTCTATAATCCTGTCATTATGTCAACCATGACCTCAGCGAACAACAACCAATCTCATAACCAGAAGTATTTGACCCAATCACACAAAACTCCACAGGGCCACTATTAATGGCTTGTGCTGCTTGTTTTCCAGCCACAGCCTCTGATGTCTCATGCTAAAAAATAATACTGTTAAGCGCATGATTCTGTACCTAATGGTGATTGGAACATAACTGAAATAGGATGTGAGAAGACCTGGATATGTTTAAGGGATGACATTAAATTAAAGGATGAAATGAAGATAGCTTCACACCTTAAGCAGACAAGGCCAGATGGTAAGAATAGAAATGCTATAGTTAAAGCTGCAGCGCTTGGAGTGCTGATTCATGATAGATGAAGGCTGAGGAATGGCAGGAAAGCTGAATATGAAATCATCCATCATTTTCATGCATTAGATACTGATTAAGAATAGTCTTAAGCAGCCTTAACTTCAGAAAGTCTACTTGGCAGCACATCAGAGGCTCTGTGACTTCCTGAATGGGAGCAAGACTGAAGGCCAAAAGTCTAAGGGGTGAGTGTGTGTCTCTGATGCCCATGGGAGAGGAAGTGAAGAACAAAAAATACAGAGTGGTGAGCCAGGCTGCTTCTCAGAAAGTCTAGGCATCCTGCCTCTCCCAGCCAGAGACCTCTGGACACGTTTCCACCAGCTGCCCTTAGAAAACAAACCAGGCACTGTGCAGAGCGCTGGCCTGTCTGTGCTGTCTGTGGAACATGAGCACACTCCATCAACAGGTTGCTTATTTCTCAACATTAGAATTAATTTTGTGTGGACATCATCCAAACACATTTCAAAAGGAGGGTACAGTCAGGCTTTAACGACTGTTGTGAGATACATTGTAATGCAATTCAAAACCACATACATCAAAAGTTGAAGCTCAAGAACAGCAAATAAAAGAACCTTGTGGTGAGACTGTTTCTTCAACGGCTGTTTCCAAGGTCCAGAATGAACTTTCAATCTCGACTTTTACGCAAACATGAACAGGTGGTCCTTAAAGTGCCCAGGAAAATGGAAATTTAAACATGTGTTATTCCATGACAACTAAGCAAACACCATCTGCTGAGCAAGATTCTGTGACATTATCGAAAAGCTACTAAATGGCTGTAGTTAATGGTGTTATAATGGACGAGTGTTATTGCAGAAAATACAGAGCATATTTTCAAACAGACAATGGTGTTTTTGTTATAAGCGTTATATAACTTCTTTAATGCACTTCTTTCACTATCAAAAAAAGGTACAGATCCAGACTTTTGGAAGCTGTTGTGCAGTACAATTTCCATGAGGTCAGGAAGGGGAATAAATGCTTATTGAGTGTTTTGCCATGAAGCAGGGCTCCCTGTGAAGTCTGGTTGAGACACCAGAGGGAGGAAAGGATTTGAGTAAGAGAGGGGCACTGAATGAAAAGCAGAGCAGAGAAGACTTGACGGCAGGTTATGACAGTGAGAGAACCATCAGACGACTGTTACTGACAGCAGTCCTGCAGCGAGGTTAGACAGTCCAAACTCTCTTTGTACCTCCAGTGTGAAAGTAAAGTAGACAGAGAGGGCAAATAAAAGAGCAGCAAGCCCTTGTTGTATGAAGTTGAACAGGGGTGTCGAGTTACCGGACGTTAACATCACACTGAGGAGATGGAGACAGCAGGTGACACTTGACAATGACACTTGCCAATGACCATGAGCACAGGAAAGAAAAAACTAGGAAACTAGGTTACAGCTCCTGGACCTACGATCGCACTGCTCATATCTGTCCCTATGCAGACTGCAGGCCAGTGAGTCCTAAGACTACAACCACCTGCATGCAGTAAATAAAAAACAGCTGGATTTTAGTATTTTTGTGTCCAGGCAGACTGTGTAGCAGAGAACAAAAAGCACCTTTCCAAAATAGCCAACTATAAATAAAAAATAAATATTAAAAAAACAACTGCAGGGAAAGGTTGAATAATTCAGGGCCCTGGCTTATGTGGCTGTAAGTAAAACAACACAATGGACAAGATGTTCAAAACAAAAGCAAGTAATTAAGTTTACCTCCTGTACTTAACTGATGTGCCAAATTATTGTGACATGCATAGAGAACGCTGATAATCTACTTAAATTTAAGAAATAAAACTATAACCTGGCTGCTTATGCAGGCATGGTGGCTAGGAAGTAACTGCAATAGAGGTCTGTCAGTGACATCTTATTGTAGCTACTAATGGAGGCAACGTGATTTTGAAAACTAATTAAATCTTGACAGCAGTCTGCAGGGTTGATAAGTGAGTGTACCAAAACATGCATGGGGACTTACTGCCCCTATGTATTTCTCCTATGATTTGTTTTTGGAGGGGGATATGGTTATGTTTTTGTTTGCTTGCTATGATGCCATCAACGTAGAGTGTAACGGCCTGACTTTGCAGGTCCTGCAGACAAGCTTGCACCTTTAACATCAGCGTTACTCACACTGTAGGTTACTGCATGTTCCCAAACACCGTTGTTAACACAATTACCTTGATCTCTGCAGCTCTATCGCAGAGTTGGCTATCTGTACGCCCTCCAGGCTGTAGTTCTGGGAGGTTTGCCTGGAGTAAGGAGCAGGTAGGATTCCCTGAGTGTACGTCTGCAGCCTCCCTCTAGTCGATGCTGGGACCGCGGAGAACGGCGAGCTGAACGTCGGGGGCACAAAAGCGTCGCCCTCCGTGTCTGTACCTACCGGGGCAGCTGCGGGACCCGTCCCGAAACTGGCCCGACCGCCGGAGAGAAGAGCCTGTTTTGCGAAGGCTAGTGCCTGGGCGGCGGTGGTCGCTGCCGCCGCCGCCGCAGCTCCGGCAGCCCCGTACACCGAGCGCTCCGGAGAAACCAGGCTCTGTCTAGTCCTAGCTTCAAGAGAGTCATCCTCTTCGTTTTGGTCGTCTTGCACTGGTCGCCCATCCAAAGAAATGTTGCTGAGAAAAGACAACGCCGCTTGCCTCCTCCTCGGGTCTATGCGTTTCCGCGTTTGCTCGATACTGGAGTGGCTGATCTGTAGCGTGGCTGTGGATGTGTTGCTGCTCGTGGCAGCCGCCATGGTCCGCTCCCAGTGATCCTGGTCCCCACAGCAGCGACCTTACCTTGCTAACATTAATTATATTGTGTTAATCGTGCTTGTGGTGGTGAATTGCAGTGGTCTGTCTTTTAAGTACATGCGTTTAACTGGGTGAAAACAGGGGGTCACGTGTGTGCAGTATTGTGGCAGCACAGGGAAAATTTGGACCAATGGGCTGTCAGGAATACATGTGCGTTTTTTCTACCTTTTCCTGACTGTTGGAGCCACCACTAGCTTCTCTGACAGGATATGCCCAAATTACATAAACTAAGCACGGTATCTTTAAAACAGTTTGATCTGCACAGTATGAGTCTTTAAGCAACATTTACATTTTGTCCATCAATTTGGAAAACACACTGCTACAAGAAATGTTTAACATCATGGCAAGAAAACCTTTGCAGCTTTCTGCATTACAAATCTCATTCAAGCATGGCGAAAGAGCTGCACGCTGCTTTCTCTGTCCGCACCATAGACGGTCTGCACAATGGTCAATGGGAACGGACAGAATGTGGCCTAGCTCTGTTTGTTTTGAGAAAATATATCCTTGTCTGAATTGTACAAGTCAGCATCTCTGCAACAATTGCGCCATCTGCTTGACATGCATTGCGTGTGCTGTTTTTTGTTGTTGATTTTTGCCATAACCCCATTAATATGCCATCTTGTGGATTGTGTGTGATTTACCCTATTCTTCAGGTGACGTTACTCCCTTCTATGGTTGAATTGAAATATTCTGGGGCTCTGGGATAACAAAAATTGTTCCTTGGTCCCCATTGACTCCTGGTGACCCCTGTATGTAGGCCTACTGTGTTGCCATGTTCCCCCAAATTCAGTGCAAGCAGCAGAATACACATGGCAGCTTCTTCATTAGCCCCAAAACAACCAGTGCTCCCATGCTGAAGATTCTATTAGTCATCTGTGTGTCAGTTTGTGTTAATTTGAACAAGTTTATTTATATTATTGATTTATTTATATAATATCTTATTTATATTTATAAACTAAATTAATATTGGAAGAATCAATCAGTGCCCATGGTATAAATAAGAACCAATCTTTTGGTGCAATCCAGAAGCACATACAGTTTAATGACCACATGCACATTAAACGAGATAGGCCTACATACTGTACAAGCAGTGATTTGTCTGGAAACCCAACTAAATATAAAGGAAATAAATGGTGGAGGCTGGAGGTGTGGCCTTGACCAACTGCCACTTTGCTAGTTTGAAAGCCATGATGTCTCTCTCCTCGGAGGGCCAATTTCTCGGGGCAGGCAAGGCAGAGAAAGGGGAGGTAATCTTGCCCCTTATTACCTTATAAGGGGCAAGATTCAAGACCTGATAATAGGACATGTTCAAAAATGTGGGATTAAAAATATTCTCATTTTATAAAGATTCTCTTCTACTTGCCTCAACACCAATTGACTTGTGATAAACTGACGTGTTTATAATCACACTCCTCACTTTGGTCAATAGAAAAAATGTTGAAGACATTTAACTCAGTAGTTCACAGCCATATTCCACGTTAGTCAAGTTACATCAGCACAGGATCTGAATCAAACAACTCAAACAATCTAATCTGTATTTGATGCACACTAAATCTACCATTCTAGTCCCCAAAGCAATCCCAGGTAGTCAAGCTTGGTCAAATGTCCCAATATTAATTCTGACAATGTACGCAAAGTATTAGTAAGATCACCAATACCAAGTATAGTTGCTACAACTAAAGTTATTCATCAATCACTCAAAATATAATTTTGGAAATGTTCACTTAAATCATGTAGGATCATATTTATGTGCATAAAAAAAGTAAATGTTAATTTCCTGTATAAGGGGACACCTGCAGCCAAACCTAAAGGTTGCGAGAGTAATACAGAAATGATAAAGACTAAGCTATATCCTTTATACCACAAGAAAATTAGCCCTGTCCTCATCTGCAAAATAGGTCTTATAAAAAGTTTATAAAAGTGTGTTAAAATTGTCGACATTAAATGGAATATTTAGAAAATAGACATTGTTCTCAAACGGTCGCACTTTGCAGAGACTGCCAACAGAGCACTTCTTTACCACTAGATGTCTCTATTGGAACTTAAATCTGAACTATGCGGCATGTTCCTTACATTCTGCATTACAGAAAAGAGCATGTAGTGACTGATGTTTATAATGCCCCAGGGTGAATGTACATCTAATAATAACCAACATAAATTCACCATAACACTGGTGATATTGACTATATAATGATTGTAGTCACTCATCCTAAGGTTATTGGGATATATACAGACAAAGCAATACTGATGATTGATCTTTAGGGTCACTTCTTTCCCTTCATTTGTACTCCAAAAATACTCAAAGAAGTTTTGATTCTTGACTACTTTTTGTACATTGAATGTGTCACCAACGTTAAACAACCAGAATGATATACAAATAACATTTAGCTTGAGATAACAAAGCTTTATACGCTACAGATCTATGCTCTGATGCTTTTCTGTTAACAGCCTGGGCAACAATAATGGTTAAGAACTGCAGGTTCTTTGGCCCCAGTTAATCTGCGCAGCCCATCAGTCCCTGCAGCGTCGCAGCAAAGACTCCTGCCCTCGGTGAGAAACTCTGGGCTTCCTGTGTTTGTGTGAAGTTTCCTACTCATGAAGTACTTCAGCACCTCATTGTGAGGCTTCATGCACATGACTCTGCATTTACTTTTACAATGATTAAAGACAAGTATGCCAACAAGCATCATACATTTCCCCTTACTGTCCTGAGAGGTAGAAACACAATACTGGAGTATATTAATGGGAACACTATATTGTACAGTAGTGAAATAATTTTTGCTCTAATAATCTAAGAAGGTTTGAAAGAAAAATGGAATAAAGGTGAGAGGATAGAATGTGGAAGGAAAAGGACAAAGATCCTAGACAATAGGGAAATATATAGTCATCCAGGTATTCAAATCTTGGAATTCAGCTCTCACTGGAAGAAACTCCCTGTCCATGACGTATGATTAGTGTTTCTGGTAATCCTACGCCTGGGAAAGGTTTCACCCTTTTGTTTTTTTACACCAATAACATTTTGAGTCATTGCAGGGTAAAGCAATTAAAATGCCTGCCAAGCTATTTCAGGGGTGCTAATGTCACTGCCTGCCTTAGTTGGTCTTGCTGGGGCACACTGTTTACATGCATGTCTCTCCTCTCTCTCTCTCTCTCTCTCTCTCTCTCTCTCTCTCTCTCTCTCTCTCACACACACACACACACACACACACACACACACACACACACAAAAATGCAGGGCCAGTATGACAGTATAATTGAGTGCCTTAGCTCTTACCGCATCCAAGCAAGAAAACAATACCATACTAATATACTGCAATACTAAATTAAATGGTTTGTTATTGTTTAATTTTTGACACTGAATTCTCCCATATTCCCTAGTGGAGAATCAAATCTATCAACATTAGCAGCCCTGGTCAGATTATGTGTGTGTTGATGAAGGATTTAAATAAGAGCGAGTGTGAGGCCAGCGTTGCGCTCTCACACAGGGACAGCTCGTCTTAATGGGACCGGGGTCTTATCAGTGGAATCAAAAGAGCTCCCTGAATTTCACCTCGGTTTAATTGCAAGCTTTTTGATGACACTTTTATAACCCATTGATGTACTCAGGGAAAAGGATCATTCACTTTCATGAGAGTGAAAGCCGTGGATGATAAGTTCAGTGAGAAACAGATGAAGAAAATTTTTATTCTGTCCAAAGAATGTTGATGAGTCAACAGTTCATCACATCTCAGAAGACTGTGAGGAAATATTCTGCACTGGTTTTTGGGTAATCCACTTTGCTTTCTTGACGAGAGTTACATGATAAAATGAATATCATTTTTATGTGTGTAGAGTCATTATGTAGCTGGACTCAGCAGCAGCTTAGCTTAGCACAGAGACTGGAAACAGGAGAAAACGGCTAGCATGGCACTGTACATATATCTACCAGTACCTCTAAAGATCACTATTTTACACGTGATATTTTGTTTGTTCACTTTGTTAAGGGTAAAAACAAAACGTCAGTATTTCTTGGCTGGGAGCAGTGACTTCCTGGAGTTTTATCATATCAGTGAGGATGCCAGGCAACTAATTCTCTACAAGAAAATTAATAAGCATATTTCCCAAAATGTCATTATTCCTTTAAAAGTGGCAGTTATATTGAATTAGGAATGTGTTTGAGTCACAATTGCCATCTCAGAGTTTGCCTGTTTGTGCCTAACACACACAGATATGCTTATCCTGGTTGAGTGTTAGTGCTCTGTGGTCAAGAGGGCAGAGCAGGTTGTGGTCGAGTCCACGGTTAGAGGAGGAGGGGGGGACAGGAGGCTTGGAGAGGTGGTGGGGTCTGAGGTTGTAGCCCAGGATTGATGACTCTGTTGTAGGTAGGGGAGAAAGAGCCCGTCCGCGTGCCACAGCCCCCCCACAACATCAAACATGCCGTATTATGTTGATCTATGGAGAAGGCTGGGCCGCACTTTCAACTGAGTCAGGCCAGGTCCATCAAAGGATTTATCTCTTCACAAGATTAAAGGGGGCCAAGGCGTCTGCCAAACAAAGGCTAACTCTGCAGGTCAGCCCAGGTCTTGAACTGAGAGATTTACATTGAGACAAACTTCAGATCGTAGTCCCAGAAACCCAGAAGACATTTCAGGTTCTGTGACGTCTGCCCGACCTGGGTTAAACCTGACAGCTTGTAAATTCAGTTAGCTAGCAGATACTCATGTCCACTATGATTGATACATTATCTAAATTAGTAATATAATTTTGTCATATGTCACTGTATGCTCAGCATGTATCATCTCATGCTTTAAACACATTAACATATACTCTCTGTCTGACCATGGGGCAGGAAGAGTTAAAGCTATTCAAAACCTCATTTATATTTCTGACATGTTCCTGGCATCTTTCAGGATTCCACAGTAATGATGAAATCACTTTTTGGGAACATTAGGTCAGTTATTTTTTGCACATTTCTTTTTAAATAGTAAGATGGGATCTATAGTTAATCTTGTACGTGGAAATCTGAACTGCTTTTGTACAAATTCATGTCACATCCAGTGACTTGTTCCTGTTGCTTTGACCTTTGCACTTCTGCCTATTAGTCACTTTGTAATGTTTTTAGTCTAGGAATGTAGGCCTGTTTCACTGTTGCACTTATTGTAAGATGTTTTGGATAACTTAACAGCTAAATGCCAAAAACTAACGTAAATTCAAATTCATTTCATGTGGAGTACAATGTGAACATTAATTATTAACCATGTCTCATGTACTGATTAGGCGCTTCCTCATTTTATTTTGTCTTTGCGTTTTCACTCCAAATGCAGACATGAAAAACAATTTGGCAGCAACGTTTTTTTTGTTGCAAGAATTTCCTACTTTTGTTTTTCTTTTAGACTAGTTTTCTCCTTTAAGAGTAATAGCCAGTGTTTTTGGTAACATACTTTGCTGTTTTCGTTCGGTCTCACAATGAAAACACATATGTATTAATTTGGAATTAAGTGGGTGAGAGACAAAGTGGTGGCAAGATACAATCGGACAATGTGGGCTTACACATGAAAATGGAGGTTTTAAACAAGATTCAAACTTGGGCAAGAAAGCCTAAAATCAGGGTCAAACATTTGCAGGAATGTAACTTCACATACCTTGCAATTCATTTCACATGGGAATATTTGTCTCACTTATAAAATCTGTGGTGGAGCGTGTCGGGTGATGTTAATGGAAGGAGTAAGATTAAGGGAAGCAAATGCTTCTATTTGAACTCTTCTGTTTCTCTAAATCAGTCAATCCATAATAACTATGAAGTAGAAGAGACATGTGAACGATGCTGAATTTTTTTTACACCTCATCATTAATAAAGCTACTTCACTGTGCTGTGATTGGCAGCCTGTTAGCCATCGTCTTGTAATTCATGGATAACAGTGAGCATGTTAAAAGACTACAGCTAAGCTATTTTGCACACTAAAAGCAGCAATATTAGAGAAATAAACATTAAAATGAATTCATTTCTGAGGATTTTGAACTTTGAATGTATTTATCCAATGAGCAAATATCACAGTCTTTATTCTTTGAGTGTGTGTAGGTAGGCGTGTGTCTGTCTGTTGGCCACTGTGTACGCACATATCAGTATTAGCACAGTGTTGCTACGTGTTTCACCACCAAGCCTCGCCCATAGTAGGAGGAGAGTACAGGGCAGGGTCAACACTGTGTGAGCCAGAAGAAATGCTGTGCCTGGCACCACCACACACACTAAACACACACACACACACACAACACACACACACACACACAAGACAGGCAACCTTGGGAATCACAGTCAAAGCAGAACAGAATGTCCATTAAGGAGGTCGTCTCTCCTCCACTCTTTTCCTTATTTCTCTCCCTGCACCCTCCATCCTAACTACATGTTGCGGCCAAAAAAAAAAAAAACTCTGAACTGAGGGGCATACTGGAGGGAAAAATTTAACTCTTCCTCATACATGTTACTTCCTGTTTGCTTCACAATTGTGTCAGTTTAATCAGGGACAATTTTCCAAACAGAAATATGGCTCAAATAGCGCTGGCTCCATTTTACTGTGATGTTTGTGTCTTAACAACAAGAGCGTTTAAAGGTTGAAGAGCACTACACCATAATCAGGCCCTCACCCTATTGCTCCCTTCCTCCTTCAGTCACTGTCAAACAGTCTTAGCATTGGAGGTCACATGGCTAAACTTTGCCTTGTAAACACCCATTGCATGGTTTTACCTTTGTGTTAAATGTCCTGATTTAACAGTGCACCCAATGAGTAGCAGATGAGGGAAGTTGTGTGCGTAAGGTTTATAGGTGTGCATGTGTCAGTGGCGGGTGTGCTGTCATGTAAGACTTGGAGGTCTTGGGACTTTAGAACTAGTATGAAAGTACTCAAAGGAACTGACCCACAGACTACCTCAGAATCAAAGCCAAGGTAGCTTTGATGGTTTATTTCTATCAGCCATTATAAATGTTTTGAACTGTAAAATACACAAACACAAACACACATCCATGATGATGATACAAAATCATGGGCCATTGGCATACAGCAGGTCTTCATACTACTAAGCATACCCCTCTGTTGTTATGGGTATAAGTAACAGTATCTTCGTCATATATGGCGGCAGCCTATGATAGCAGACAGAACACAGTATTAGCCGTTTAGCCCTCTTTTGGGGCATCCCAAGCTGACGAAACCCTTTTACAACCAGCCTATGTGTGTGTCCTAAGCTGCCAAATATGAAAACCAATTGTCGTTGCGCACACACGCGTTTTTGCTTTTTTTGTACAACTTGGTTTTTAGTTTAAGTTTGGCCATTATTTCTATTGCCATTATTCATATTGGTAATAATAACGTTGATAAAAGAAGCCAGACTAGGAAAGGAACACAATCATACTGGTTTTAAGAGTATCAATTTCGTCCATATTGGTCTGAACTCACAATACATCCAACATTCAGTGCCAAGTGCAAGTAATTCAATTCAATTTTATTGTAATTGACACAGGCACATATGTAACGAAACATTGGTCATTGCTTTCCAACAAACAGTACACATAACATACCCGAGTTTGCATCCTATACCGTAACCCTGATTCTTTCCAACCTTTAACCATAAAATAGTTTCCATGCACAGATATTGTAGAAGGCAGGAAGAATTTTTTTAAACATTGTCTTTGAACATAATCCTTTATTTGGCAGCACTGTCCAATACTTATGTTCTTGTCTGGCGATACAATTGTGTTTTAAAGCAAAACCCCAGGTTAGTCAAACTTATTTGTTGACCTACCATACTTGCTGTATTGTTAAGCCTTGTTGTTGCTATGCTTTCAAATCTCAGCAATTTTTGGGTGTGTGGAATGTTATCAGTACCAATAGATATGAAGGCCAAAATTACGCAAAGTTGTAATAAACTAAATTTGATCCTTTAAAAAAAGTAAATGATGTGTCCTGGTGGCCTACTGTTTGATGTTTACCATAAAACAGCATCGTCACTGGTTTGACTCTTGGAGCCTTGTTACATGTCATGCCTGTCTCTTTCCCTGTGTTTCCTAACTGCATCTACACTGTAAACTATCAAATATAGACAAATATGCCATATGAATTATTCAAAAAAGCAAATGATGTGTTACTTACTTTATAAAAGTACACACATTGCAGTGCTGTTTGGTCTGAGAGCTCACCACCTTGTCCCAACAGCTTCCTGTTATGGATCCTTGTTGCTGTTGATGAGAAAGGGTTGAGGGAGAGAAGAGAAAACACAAGCAGCAGATTTCAGGCATTCTACAATGCATTAGGTCATGAGAATTGGATCTTGTGCTGTTTAAATGATGAAATGGCTCACCAATGGGACCTTGATTGAGGTCTCCACAACTGGTCACCAAAAGGTCATCGCCATCCGAGAGAAGAGAAGGAATGATAAATACACTCGGCTTCACACAATTATTAAATTTCTGTGTTCTTTTTCTATCTCCTATCAACAGTAAATGAAGTTGTTCTTGAGGGCTGTTTATGTTCGAACATGAGCTTTGTCTTTGTGTGGGAAGTCAAAAGCAACGAGGGCCAGAGAACAGAGAGTTCGTAGCCAGAGATCGAAGCTATTTTTGTTTGTAGAAATTCAGAAGTGGTCCTGTTACCCTGGAGGCAGCTTGTGTTTTCCATATAGCTCAGTGACTTGGCAGGCCTCTACAGGGGCAGTTTCACATTGAGGCCCCTCTCTCCCCCATGCATCTCCCCCACCCTTCCTCCCTCTATCCTCCCACCATCCTCACCCCCAGCAGGAAAACGCTTGTGGCCCGCAATGGAGACAGCCTGACTGTGCAGGCGGCTCAGCAGATGCACTGGAGATAAGTTTGTGTGCGTAAGCTGGGCCGCGACCCTTGGCGGCAGGACATTGGCCAGATCCTGTCAGTGAGAGGGCAAGAGCCGGCCTAGCACCTCTTCTGCTCATTTGCCCCCCCCACTATCCTACTGTCTCAATGCCTGGCTTCCCCAGCATCCCAGCAAGAGCCAGAGGGGTGTACAGGCCCCCTGGAGCAAAGACTTTCCTCTGGGATCCGAGACTCCAGCCCTGGTCTCCCAACACCTCTTGTATGCACAGCAGAGGTGCCACAAACACAAAGTCAAAACTCCACCAAGCATACAATAGGTCCCCCAAGATAACTTCCCCTGTCCCACGGAAAGATAATGGATAGTGTTGTGTGGCAGGCTTCGCGACAGAGACGCCGAACCACTTATGAAAACACCATCCTTCATGCTACATCAGCATTTTTGGGTTTCTTTTGTTCGTGAAATGGTTTTGGAGGAAACAACTAGACTGGAAATGTGAATGATTTGTCATGTAAAAGTGAAGCTAGTGGCTCAAAGTGGTGACTATAAGAGAAAGCTGCTTAGGTTTTGTATAGTCAGGGGATTTCCCCAGCAGGGGTAGTATACAACAGGATTTCTTCTCATCTTGAGTAATTAAATCAGAGAGTCAGTGAAGCTGACAGGAGTTTTACCGCTGACAAGAATACAACAATAGATCATAAAGTAAAGAAACAAGGTCTGGCTGAATATACGTTCCAACAAGGATGATTGTCTCTATATTGTGCTTTGCCTCCGGCATCACAGTATGCCAAGCAGTACCAATGACTTCCTGACTCCATCTAAGTGCCTGGCCCTAAAGGACTATGGGCAGAGATGAAAGAACTGGCACAACTTGAATGTCATGAGGAAGTATTGACAATTTGGCTGCTTTGAAGTAGAGATAATTCAGCTTTCACTAGTTCTTTTTTATCTCCTCCTGAGACTATATTTAAACCAGTGTGCACTGGCAGCATCATGTAGATCTTGCCAGCAGACCAGTGGCCAGAAACTCATCATGTACATTGCTAGTGGTTCTGCATGTTTCAGACCTATACAAATATCTTATACAATACTTGACTGTTATAATAATTTCATTATCAAGAATGGACAGAAACCATTATTATAACCATTATTGTAAGTTATAATAAAGATTGTTTATTGACAAAACTAATCATTTTGCAGAGAATCTTTATCTAAGAAGTGTTTTCTAAAATTACTGATATCCATAGGTTTTGTGCCAGAGAGCCAATTAAAGAAAGAAATAAAAATTCAATGTAGACTTCCCAAAACAATGTGCACTTATATTGCACATGCAATACCTTTTTAACCTTGACAAAAAATAATCCGGACTTGATATTCATTATGATGGAATGACCAACATGACCAAGCTTCAACTTTTTTGCATATCTTAAAGAATGTAATTGAAAACCATGACTGCCTGGAACTATGAAATTCACCCAAAAACGATATCTACAGTACATAATGCATGTCAAAATAGTAATCATAATTGTAAAGATCCTAGTTTTGATATATGATGATTGATTCTTAAACACCCAGTGAGGCTTAATGTTAAGGGTTGCAACAGTTGGATACAACTGGTAATAATGCTGAAGAAAAAAAAAAGAAATCCTTTTGTTCCCATTTTAAAATCAAAGCGTCATTCATATGTTGTTCTCTCATAGAGTAACTACAGGTGCTTGTGACTTAAATCCCCGTATGCTAAGGAACCTTTAGATCCATACCTCTTTCTGCCCTGAATCATAACCCACAACTAGAATTCATCTCTCACCAGACAAGCGACTCCTCCACACAGAGTAATAAGAAGCTGAACTTAGCTACTCATAGCTGGGAGGTTAAACCTAGTTTGTCAACAGATTCCAGTGGGAGTGAGGGAGGGACACAGGCAGGATCTGACTCTCACCAACACCTCTTCTAGGAAATATCATCAGAAATTTGCTTTGAAACCAGATTCTGTTGACACTATACTCCTCTTGTTGCTAAGTTTTTCAGGGAAAATTGATTATGTGGCAGCTCTAAAGCTACAAATCCAAGCAATATCAAAAGCTCTAAAGTTCTAAATCTGTTTTCATCACACAACTTAAAAACTTAAACTTAAAATTAATTAGATTTTAGTTTAAGGTAGCCTATAGGTCTTTGAATCAACTGACTTTAAAGCACTTTTCATATTACCATGGTCTGGTCTTCTCACCAGAATGGTTCTATGTCTCTAGCTCAGTAATGACAGACAACATAGAAAAACAATTGAAATTATGAAAAGATGAACACCCTGACCAGGAAAAGCTCCCAGATATCATAGGTATAGACTCAGAGATGCACTTGCCCACCGCCAGCTGTTAATGACATTAAACAAGCAAGGCTTTAAAGGAGTAGTTCACCGAAAAATAAAAAAGTTAATTGCCTGGTGTCACTCAAAATATATTGTGATATTTGTCAAATGATCTCTATGTTATGGCTAATCAGGTTCAGCAGATGTACATTACTGGGATAAAGCCTGTCACTCCCCTCTCACTATCTCCGTTTTTGGGGTTTTGCATCACCCGGAACCGTTGTGATTGGTTAAAAGTGCTCAGAACATGCTAATTTTCAGGTTCATAATTGTATCTAGTATTGTATTGTATCTGTGTGTTGAGCTTTCCGTTTTAGCTACAGAGTGAGGCATCTCACTTTTGTTCCATCTTTATAGGGAGTTGCACATGCGCAGTAACTAGGTAAGCACTACTAGCGAGTCAGTAACAGAGTATGAGGGCGTGCCACGCTAACAGCTAGGCAAACATTATAACGTGTGTTACAAACGCACGTTCATCACGGAAGTAAAAGCTGGACTACAATAGAGCTGTTTGGAGCAATTTGTGAAAAGTGTTTTCTCTGAAGTCCCTTTAACATGCACTAAACATATAACACAATAAAGGAAAGGGAAAAAGCCAAAAAGCATAATATGAGCAAGAAATACAAACAGGCCAGAGTCTTTTTCCCCTTAGTATGTCTATTGAGTAGAAACAGAACACCTAACTACTATTAAAAATGTATTTACTAGAGAAAAACAATTATGTATTCATGGTAAGAGTAGTGGAGTCTAACTAAGTACATTTACTAAGTATTGGACTTCAGTACAAATTTGAGGTAGGCTACTTGTACTACCGTATTACAATACTTTAAACTTCTACTACACTACATTTCAATGTGTTATTATTCTTATATTTGTAGACCAGAGGCTATTCATAAAACATGAACTCAAATTTCCAAAAGTAACATTTTTGGTGAGTCATTTCTTTCATAAACATCCCCATCACACCCACTGCATGTCAACGAAAATGACTTATTGTAGGTTGTGGAGGCACATTACTGTAAGAGGACCGTGTGGGACTGAAAAAGATCAGCTCATCAAGTGTTGTGGTCTAAAAGAATAATGTAATGACATACATAATGTTTTGTGCAGCCACACTCCCTGCTGTTCCCCTATTTCCTGATGTCTTGTGAGAGGCTGTGATCCAAGGTAAACATTGTCATACCATGATTCACCCTCAAATTATTAAGTGCACTGGCTGACTAAAAAGAAGGGCTTCATCATCAGCATGCTGCTGTCACAGTTACACTTTGGTTTTGTTTTCTTAATGTCCTTATGGAAATTAACTCAGTTTTACAGCCTGACATCAGGGTCATGACATGTATTGTACTTAAAGTATTTATATTTTATTTCTATTATTACTTAATAGTTTGATGTACATTTCAGAGGAAAATATTGTATTTTTCCCTCAACATTTATGTTACGTTGTTCCTTTACAAATAAATATTTTTTTGAAAATCCATAAGCAACTTTGAAACTGGATTTAATTGTGCAAGCCATCACAGTGTGCATCCCCTTTTCATTTGTCTTTGTAAATGACAATAGCCTGCTAATCTAGCCTGCTAGATGTAATATAAATATTACATCTATTAACTATCTATTATTGTATTATATATATATATATATATATATATATATATATATATATATATATATATATATATATATAGTATAATATTAATATAAAAAACACATTTTCAGGTTCATACTTGTATTTTTGATTTTTACTAGAATGTGTTTACATGCTTTAATGTTAAAAAAAATACATTATTTTTCTCAAACTGAATATACCTGTATTCATCCTCTGTTCCCATTGAAAAGCCCAGTCTGCTCTGTTTGGCTTGCAAGAACAAAATTGTGATATTGTGAAAACTCAGAGGGAGGGTGCCATTTTCTAACGATCCTGCGTGTGGCATAGCAAGAAGAGCCAAATCTGAATGGCTTGTTAAATGTTTCCAGATCCAGGCAGCCCACAAAAAATGACTGGGCTGTCTTATTTCATCATGAAATTAAGTTAACAATTCACATAATACAGTAACGTGACCTATTTAAATTAGCTGGACACATGGTTAAATGTAATTTGCTCTTACCAGTGTATCGCCGTCCGTATTATGTCCATAGCAAATCCCCACCAAACGGTCCCAAAATGTCCCAGTTAGAGTGTAAATGCTGTAAACACATTCTTTGTAAATCTTTACAATCATTCCCTAAAATAACTAAGCAGGCATGCCTTGTTGCACAATCCAAACTCCAAAAGTTGCCATTTTCAGCGTGTAGCTTGCTAACTCAAAGTTAGTTGTTGTTTCCCAAAACAACAGTTTTGGCCGCCAGAGGTTCCAGCGATTATATTGTAAAGGAACTGTTGTTGATCCAGACTAATATAAATAGGAATTTGCTCCACTTTAACCTGTTTCAACAAAAAATGTATTTAAGTACAATTCTGAATGCAGTACTTTTACTTGTAATGAAGTATTTTTATATTTGGTGTTACTTTGCTTAAGTCCTTCTTCCACCACTGCTGGCGTTCTGATTTAAGAAGAGCACTGATCAGCTATGAATCTTCTTTAATCAGTCCCTTTGATGGATGTGCATTCACTGTCCACTCATTGTGTGTTGCAGATATCTACCCAGGAGAGGATATCAACTGTTTTGGTTCAGTTTGTTTTCTACTGTCACAAAAATGAATGGAGCTTTTTATAAGAAATTGTTACGCTATAACTCATGTATTTCAGCTTCAATTAGTGTGTGACTTACCATGTTCTTGAAGGAGAGTCTTGTTACAATTATCATTCAAACAGTACCATTCCTGAGCATGGCGCTCAGCAATCGAGGGGATATGATTTTTGTTGTTAGGAGCTTGTCTTTCAGTGCAAGCAAATTTTGGCCACAAAGCTTAAAAATGTAATTAATATTACAAATATGTTGGGTTACTTCCCAGATTAGAAGATTAGTTGTTTTTCCCCCAAAGTCTTCTGAGACTGAGAGGAACATTAGTGTGACAGATGTGGCATACAGTATTTGTGGGGGTATGAGCTATATATTAACTCAAATATATCTATGTTTATTTGGATAAAAGTTTATCATAAATGGTAGATAAACATGTAATACCGGCCCTGTCTTTTGTCCCCAAGTGGCTAGAAATGGCGATAGGTGTAAACCAAGCCCTGGGTATCCTGCTCTGCCTTTGAGAAAATGAAAGGTCAAATGGGCCGAGCTGAATCTTCATAAGGGGTCATAAGGGGCAATCTGAAGATTTCAGATTGGCCCATCTGGAATCCAGAAGGTTACCTCCCCTTTCTTTGCTTTTCCCGCCCAGAGAATTTGGCCCACCCATGAGAGAGAGACATCATGGCTTTCAAACGAGCAAAGTGGCAGTTGGTCAAGGCCACACCCCCAGCCTCCACCTTGCCCCCCCTCTCTCCTCCTCAAAAGCTACAGACTCCGAAATGGCACATACTAAGAAAAGCTCATTGAGGGACTGGCTCTAGTGGCTGTAATTCTGCACCAAGGCTGAATTTTGGAAAATAGACTTCAGATATGGTATTAAGGGACCACTAAGGTCTATATAAAAGCATCCAAAGAGCACCATGTCATGGGACCTTTAAGGCCAGCTAATATACATTTACATGAGCTAAATCTTGCAGCTGTAATGATGCCAACCATCAATAAAAACAGTTAGTACTACATGTAAAACAACCCTTGTCTCTTAACTTTGCACTTACAACGACAGGAAATTCCAGGAGTAAAAACAAGGAGAGTATACACACAGTCCTTGCAGCCACCAGCCTTTCAGTCAAATATCAAGTAGAAAGAAAGTCGACTGACATCTACAGCCGCTGACTAAACGACAGGTAAAATATTGTTATCTGCTGTTTACCACACACACTGGCTGCCCTTTAATCTCTAATCCCTCTCTTAGCCCTCAGACAACACAGGCCAGCAAACCCATTGTATGGAATTCCACGTATCTCACTCAAGGTGTGTGATTAACCCCTACTGTACATAAGAGCAAACACCACATCAGAGGCAGCCACAGAGGGTGTCTGCAGGTGACGGGTCAGCAGGAGGTGAGGGGTCAGTCCCAGGATGGCAGAGCAGCTGAATAGGGATGGAGAAAACAAACAAAGAAGAAGGCTGGTTAAATGAAGTTGAATTAGTGTTATTGTTTCTTTAACTCCCCAGCACGTTTCACACAATTCCAGAAATGGTTATACTTATTAGTCTTAGTTGTGTTGTCTATCCATTTTCTTTAATTTGTGTTTCTCATTTTTAGGCTTACATGTACTGTATCTCTGGTGAACATTTTAAACACCAGATAATAACGGTCAATTACAACTTGGCTCTTATTTTTACGGTGGAAAAGAGAGTTCAAGGCTCTGCAACTGAAAATAACATCGGCAAATTGACAAAACACAAGTAAATGATAGAAACCACTCACAAATGTGATGGCACGCACAAAATGCCCTGAAGAAATGCAGAGAAACACTGCAAGTTGTACACAGCAACATTGATACTACACACAATACAATACAAGTTTTTCAAATAAAAAACAGATAAACACGCTTAACACCATAGTAGTTTCACAGTTTTGGTGATCATTCCTTTGGATAATGCTAACATTTTAGTTTCCAAGATAAACATAAAGGAAAGCCAGGTTAAAGAGAAGTCACTTGAATAATTGTTGTAATAAAACAGAATTATCCTTGAATCCGTGAAACTCTGAAATGGCTACAATAGCTGATTTGGATGCCCTGTTAGCCACCATAGTTACAGTCACTGTACTCCATGACAACAGAGAAAACCCCATTTACTGATAAAGATTGTGAAGGTTTATTTTATCCAACATACTGTATACTTTAAAACTTTTTTGTATATTTAGCCAAGCATGCGTTATTTAGTGCATTATTATTACAACTAATGATATGTTATACATTTCTTTAGAAAATGATTCGGATGTAATAAATAGCACCTTCAACTGAGGGTAGACTAAAGTGCTTATTTTTTTAAATGTATCCATGACAAACACATCCAGATAGCTTTGAATTCATAGTAGGGTGATAGATCTATTTAGCAGATTTTGGCACCAATCATAGGGCACCCATGTGGAGTCAGGTTGTGAAGTGATGGTACTCTATAGACACACACACACACACACACACACACACCTCTTCCACCAACAAAGAATTTGCCGCAAGACCACACAAACTGTATTTAAACCTCACATTTCTTTGATTAAACACTGCTGCTATTAACTCAAACTGTTTGTGTACTACTCTGTGTTGCTAGTTAGGGTTTTGGAGAAGAAAGCTATTTCAGATCCCTCCTCCTGCTACTCCTGCTGCACTAATTGAGTGATTCAGAACAGGGCTCAGACACGCCGCCCCTGCGACTCTATCTGACTGGGATATTATCAGAGTGGCTGTCAGACGAAGGTCCAGAGCGGCTTGAGAGGAATGCAGCCTGCAACTGTGGGCCAGCAACAGACCCTCTACTGCACACTGCAGACCCTCAATTCTCCCCCTCCTTATTCCCCCTAACCACCTCAGGCCAATCAGTCAACAGGACCCCAGGGGCCATTTTCAAAAACAATCACTCTCTCTAAGTAGTCAGGAGGTGCCAGGGCTAATTATAAACAAACTATTGATGTTCTAGCAAAGGATTGTGCTCGACTGTGCCAGTGCAGTAAAGGTTTGTGTGTGTGTGTGTGTGTGTGTGTGTGTGTGTGTGTGCGCATGCATGCATGGATGTGTGAGTGTCTGTGTGTGTTAGGGTCACAGGAAGGTTCTGCTTGACAGAGCATTCAATTGGCCATTTAACAGACCTCACCCGAAGGAAACACTCCATGAAGATAGCCACGGACTCCAAATGACAAGTGCTTGGGTTTCTCTGAAACAAATAGCAAGAAACTGTTGACCAGATCTTGATACATTTTTTTCAGTGTTCCATATACTCAAAGCAAAGATTTTTAATTTAAATGCACTCTAGACTAAAAGCACTGAGAAATGAGTGTAAATATCAATATGCAAATATTTACAACTAAAATTGAAGCGTGAAATGATAGATATATTCATAAGTAAATAAGAAAAATAGTGCATCATATGAATATTTACCTTCTTACAAGACTATAACCTACAGCCATGCTGTAATGCTGTACTCAGACACAGCAGTGGTCTGGGACAAATGTAAATGCTTGCATGGCAATATGCTCGCAATGACAATGCTAACATGTTGATGTTTAGCAGGTATGTTTACCATGTTCACCATCTTAATTTAGTTTGTCAGCATGTTAGCATTTAGCTAATTAGCACTTAATAAAAAGTACAACTGAGGCTGATGTGATTGTCTATATTAGTTTTGCATGTAATGACCACGAAACAAAATATTGGACTAACACAAATTTTGACATGATGGTGGCGCTAGATAAAAAGTTAAAGAATCATCAATGTTTTCACTTATGGGGAACAAGAATGTCTCTTGTGAATTTATCAAATAGTGGAGTCATTTTATAAAAAAAAGAAAAAAGAAACGCCCCTTATATGGTGATAGAGTAAAAGTCAGGGGGTCACCAAAGTTATTAGGATTCATGCTCTGGTTATATGCAAAATTTCATGGCAATCCATCACTAAGTTGTTGAGATATTTCAGTCTGAAACAAAGTGGTGGACTGGCCGACCTTGCCCTCCCTGGGCTGTTAGTAAGGCAAAAGAAAAAGTTGCGTAAAGAATATGCAGCTTAAACCAAAAGCTCAGTCTCAGGTCATTAACTTTAGAGTGCAACCCAGTGAATCTGGCTTCACTGTTGAATGTGACCCACTTACAAATAATATATTTAGGTCTAAATCATGTGATAAGATTGCATGCTGCTGGTCTGTGCTGTGTGACGGAGACAAAGAGCAGAGTGACAGATGCACCGCAGAGCCAGAGAGTTTCATCCTCCTTCGGTTAAAACAACAGCCTTTTCCTAGGAGCTATCGCACTACGACACATGGTCTGATCCAAGAGTGCCGTATTTATTTTCATATGGGCTACATTTCTTTCCTTTAAGTAATGAATTAAGAAAACACAGAGCCTTGTGCTGGGATGTGGAGATGTGTGGGAGAGAGCTGCGTGCACTGTCTCACTGCAAACGGGAAAGGAATGGAGTTGGGGGTAAGGGATAGGAGCTTTCCCCTCATCCTTTTATCCTCTCATCCTTTAATTTCTTGACCCTACAACCTTTCTCTCTGCTGAAGTCATGTTTTTAGTCCTCTGTCCCCTAGAAGCAGCCAAGCCTGGGAAGACTGCAAGAAGTGGGAGACGGATAGTAGTGGAGTTCAAGGGAGGGAGGGGGAGATGTCTTGAGAGCAGTCTAAAAACACTTGGCAGAGAGAATACAGCAACTGTGTGTCTCTACATGATACTATAAATCTGCATGGGCTTGATTGTGTGTGTTTAGGAAATCGGTTAAGGTTGGTAACAGTCAAAAGAGAGTTGGGAACAGCTCCGCTGCCCCTACACAACCTCTACAGAACACCTTCTGCAGAAGGGTTAAATAAATGTTAGTGATGTGATAACCAGCCTGTTTATTGAGGGGCCTCTAGCAGGACTGCTTGGGTTTCCTCTTTAATGTCAAACCACCAGTCTATCAAATCAGCTATATATATATATATATATATATATATATATATATATATATCTACTTACCTTTCTATCATAAACATTGCTTTAGGATTTGACAGAATCATGCTAAATACATAAATCAGTGTGTAAAAGCACCCACCGATCTAAAGGTTTAGGCATATCATAAATTTGAAAGAAAATGTTCTTTGAGTGTAGGTGTCAGCTATTGCAACTGAGACCTGTGAAGTGTCCAGTTTTGCAGAAACACATTGTGACAATTGCTGTAGAATGACTGTAATTCAACACTTGACTTGCTCTGAATTCAAGGCCAGGATCCTCTCAATCTTGGCAAATAAGTCATAAGTCAGCAGGCCTGTTTCCTCTGTGTTTAAATTAACAAATTACAAATGTTTTCTTTTTCTTCAGACTCGGAAGAATGACAGGAATTTAGCCACTTGAGGAACAATGTGAAAGCAACAAGTTTAGGCTGTGATATCTTTTGTCCATGTTACATTACATTAAATTGCACATGTACATTTTTACTTTTCTTTTTACTTTACTTTTACCAAGTTTTTGTGTTGATAAGGCGGCTTACCAGTAAGCTGGCTACACACTGGATGCGTTGCGCGAGTGTGTTATCTGTGTGGCGTCCCACATTAACAGGCTAGAGCTTACACATTGCCAGCGTGACATGCATGTCTCACACGCCACGGCGAAAACGCATGCATGCTTGAAATAGAACCAACGCCTATTTTGCAAGCTTGTTGGAAGTGTTTCCAGGCAAACTAGATAGCAAAAAAGATGTTTATGTAATTTTTACACAAAGGCATGTTAATAAATGACATGTTGATGTTTGAAAATCTCTAGGTTTTGACATCAATGAAGATTATATGTAAAAAAAATAAAAAAATAAAAATCGATTTTCAAATATTGCACCTATCATTCAGATATGTCTTGATTTAATCAAATCAGTAGCCTATATATTTATGTTTACCCATTTTTCAGAGTTTTAATCTGCCGGCACTATGTCCCGAGATAGCCCTCCCTGTACATCACCTTGCTGCAGCAACGCAGCGTAAACGCAACAGAAACGCCACGCTTGCGAAACGCAGCTGGTGTGTGGCCGGCCTTACGGCACATATTATAACGACTACTATGATGTGTTGTACATGGGCAGTGTGCAATTTGGTTGGCTAGTAGCAGCATGTCCATGCAGAGTAATGCAACAATCTGTGTACTTTATGTACAGTATGTATGTACTGTACATATGTATACACTATGTTTTGTTAAAATTTCCTTCAGGACAATAAAAATGTATCTTATCTTGATTGCCACCTCAGAGTTTGCTGAAATAACCAAAAGGCAGTAATACAAAAAAAATTAACAAAAACAAAACACACCACACCACTAGGGGTTAATCCAAAAAGCAGCTTTAGTGAATACTCCAGGTTTAGGGTTTAGGTTTGGGGTCTGTCTCTGTAAGCAGGATCTGATAGTTTTAATCACTATGCCTAAAAGGTTAGCAGGTAACATGCACTCACCACCATCATTGTAGAGGGTTGAAACCAATTTTTTTAATTTTTAAGATTTTGCAAATACTTTGAGTAGTAATGTGGACATGGATTCCACATTCAATACATGTTTATATTAAATAAACTAAATAAAACTAAATAAAACACATGTGTAGAGCTAGAGTAAACTGTCTTTTTCTGACAATAAAGTATCACATAAGGTCCCAGTTTCACAAAATGACACAGATAGCGGATATAGGCAATTATGAACATTTTAGCAACATCAATTATGGTGTTGAATTTCACAGATTTTCATTTAAAATGTAAAATTATTTTAAATGAAAGTCTAAATTAAAAGTGTACTTGTATGTGTTACTGGTGCATAATTTACAGTATTACCCACATTACCATACAGTACATCATAAAAGTGTTGAGAGAAAAGCTTTAAAATAAAATTCACCTTCTCTGTCACCCGCCCTTACTTAGTTCAGTGCCTCTATTTCAAAATCATAATCGAAAAGGCGTTGCAGAGAAGCCTTGACCCAAAATATAAACAGCTAAAATAATATACTGAAATTCTAATATACTGTCCATATTACGAATATGCATTAATAAAGTAAAATGAGGATATCATGGTATATACAATACTGTCTGATGGTACACACCCACAGTAGATTAACCTACAACCTAACTGATCTGATACACAGATACCACAGCAGAGAACAATAGATGGTATTCACCTGATATTGCTAATAAAATAATAAAGGAACACTTCACATTAAGTCCCCCTTTTAAAATGTTCCAGCCCTGTTTTTCCTTGCACGTAGGTCTTCATTTTCTCCTCCTTTTTCCTGTTTCCCAGTGAAAAACACAGAAGGTGAGGCCTGGAGGTGAGTTTCAGTTCAAAGTTGAAAAGGGCACCACTGAAAAACACTGGCAGGTGTTCAACAAGTGTGGTGCATTTATGATAACACTAAAGTTGCCTTGGTGCTCTTGAGCACTGGCTAGATTTAGTGTAACTGTAAAAAACAAGGCGGAGAGAGATGATGCTGTCAAGGTCAGTTTGTGTTCAGACTCCTTTACTCGGCATAACAAAGCCACAGTGAAGCTGCAGCAAACAACACACCATATGTGAGTGGACTGTGGCCAGCCAGTTGAATTGTGCGGTGTAAGTGAAAGCTTGACCTTGTAACTGCTTAGTGTTAATACTGCAGGAATTCACTGGAATTTTGTTTTCATAAATGAGGACAGGAAAGGGTAACAGTGGAGGCATAAATCAGGGATTCTTTTCCCATTCTCCTCAGAAAAAGTGACTGCATGAGTGTAATAATAAACATCTCAGGCAGAGATTGATGTTGGATGGGCCTGACTGAGGGCACGTAGTTAGTAATCCGTGTGCGGGCTGTGCCCACATTGGGCACCAACTTGCCTCACAATTCCCACATTAAATCGGGGGCGAAGCAGGAAGAAATGACAGACATAATTTTCCTGTGATCAAACATTGTTGGGCCGTACATTAACACGACCGATGCAATCTTCTACAAGGCACAAAATAATTTAACGTGCTGAAATTGGGAACTATTTTGAGGTATTTCCTCTCTTTAGAGCAGCAGGGCAGATTGGCTTAATTAAGGAGGGAAAAACAGGAAGTTTTAAAGTCACGTCTATAATTAATTGGTCGCCTCAGCCAAAGGGTCTGCCTGGTCAGGGCAGCATGAGGAAGCAGCTCTGTTGTTGTGTTCAGTCACTGGGTTCACATACAGTAAGACTTAATACAGTCTATGCTACAGGGGATGTTTTTGAAGGGAAAACTACAACTTGGGTTATATTTTTGTCAATCTGGCCATCAGTTAAAAGTATTTGCTGACATCTTGGAATGAGCAGTCAGACAATCGTACAGGGTGGAAACAAGCTTGTGGGAGGTTAAACTAAATAGGTGGTAAAAGTGTGCATGTCTGTAATGTTGCTAATCATCCCACATTGCACAGGAAAACCGTGAGTGTTCACAAGCGTAACATGTAACCAGCGGGGAGACTCTCGCTACAACCTGTATCAAATGTATGGTAAAGGCTGGGGAGATTTTAATGAGCAGCTGTATGTTCTGTATGGGAGCCTGCCGTGTGTCAGCTTGTTATTTACATTAGATGCTCATTTGGTTATCAGGAGTGTTCGTAAGACGTCTCAGTGGAGAGACGCCCAATCAGCAGGCAAGAGAGGAGGGTAACTGGGCTCTTCTGTCAGGCTGCTGCATCCTGCAATTCATCCCCGGTCATCACTGTGTGGCTACGCTGCTATCTTGAGCCCTGGATGAAAATGTATTACATTTCCAGTCTTCAGTGAGCCAAATGGTGTTTACACAAGCATACCTCGTTCTAAAGTCTGAGACGTTGCGTTGCATTCTGGGTAGGAGGGGCTGTTAAAATCCCACCAAACTCATAACCCTCGGTTGACCCAAATGACTAAAGCTATGACTCAATGCAGATTCTCTAGAAGCCTGCAGACTTTCAGCTAAACGACTGATACCAGTCAGGAAGGCACTGTTTCCCCCACCTCTTCATCCAAGGCAAACACAGGCACACAAACACCAACATACAGCGTACATCATGGAGCATGGAAAAATCCTCCGTCTCTGACTCCCTTCATTGTTTTGTATTTTTTGCGGCAGACCTGAACAATACAGATACTGGTAATGGCAAGCTAACACAAAACCTATTTTCACGACATTTAATCAACAGACAAGTTTTGTCTGTTAGTTTTCTCACAATCATGATTGACTTCTGCTCATACATCACCATGACATGACATGACATAATGATTAGCATATTGCTTGTTGACATATGTTTAATTGATTAAAACAGGCCTGCTGTGATTTCACTGTTTTGTTTTCAAAGGCTGGGGTTCTGACAGAAATACTTAGGGAAGTATTGCATTTGGCGCTGAGCTCCGGTTCCCATACACAAGAGCGCTGAACTTAATTCAAAACGTCGTGGACACAAGGCTGGCTGTTGGGTTAGTAGGAGAGAAGAGATAGCTGTAACCTTGCATTGAACTCCCAAGAATCTCAGCATACTCCTTGGACCGTGGCAGCAGAAAATACTTTCACAAGTTACATGATTTAGTGGATGAGTTTCAAAGCACAGACTTCTACTCACCAGAGGGCTTGGTAACTAAATAGCGTTTCCCTTAGACAGACACAGAGCTCTTACCTGGAAAACTGTCATTGCAATTTCTAAATTTTCCTCTTGTGTCACAATGAGATATGTGTAATTTGTGAAATATCTCTACAGCTATTTCAATTAATGGATTATCATAAAAAGTACATTCATGTCCTTCTCAGGATGAATTGTAATAACGTTAGAGATCTTCTGACTTGTCCTCGAGCACAATGATTATGTCAGTATTTAAAATGTTCCAATGGCCTATAGACGTACTATGTGTTAAGTGCTAATTACTAAATATTACAATGGTAAAATGCTAAACTAAGATGGAGAACATTGTACACATCACCTGCTAAACACCTGCCTTGTCTATGTGAGTGTGATAGCATGCTGACATAGCACCTAGCTCAAAGCCCAACTGTTGCACAAAAGTAAAACAAATGAACCTACTGTTGATTGTCTTCTAGAAGTAGAATGTGTTAGTAAACTCTGTATTCTATACTCTCTACTCCTTTAAAAAAATGTCAAGTATTTATCTAGACTGGGAAAACCCTGACAAACTTCCAGCAAATTTGAGATTTGCTCTGCAAGTTAGTCTGGCCAAGAGCCCATTCAAGCCCATTTCCAATTTTTCCAAATGAAGGCACCAATCAAAACCTTTGAGGCGGGCTTTACACATTGATGATTGTGCAGCAATGTCAAGCAGCTTTTTGTTTCACATAACACGACGGCCATCAAAGTGCAGAAACCTGTTCCCTTAATACATACATCCATGGCAGCAACCTGTTGATGTCACTGTCGCTGCTACATCATCCGGATGGTTGGTCTGATTGGTTGAAGGACTACGCAATTGCACCCAGAGGCATTTGATTGGTGTCCATTGGTGACGCCCCTTTGGAAATGAGGTGTGAATAAACCTTCCACAGAAGGTTCCCCCACTCTCAGTTACAACTGAGAAGGGTCTGGTGTCAAGCAGGCTAGGATTTATCATAAAAATAGAAATGCGTACTGCCCCAGGGCCGGAGTGAGACTCATTTTCAGCCCTGGAGTTTCATGCCTTAGACCGGCCCACTTCACTTCACGACTGACTATATTAAAATGTAATTAAAACCTTAGTATATAAGTCTGCAATAGTTCACTGTTATCTACAGCCTTGTAATTCAGTGTATTTTTGTGAAATATCATTTCCAATTCAGTGTTGCTTCACAATGTAGATTTATATATAAAAGTACAATATTGTTACTTTACAACAACACAATGATGTTCAGCAATATCAGAATCTATTTTCTTAGCAAATAAGTGTTCACAAATATCCAAACCTTAGAATTAAATGAATGAAAATAATAAAAATAAATAAAAAATAAAATGTATTGTTCTTTGAACAATGTTTCATATAACATTCTATTCCGTTTTAGTGGTGGGCTTTGTATATTTACTATCCTTATTCCAATGAAAAAAGGTATAGTGGATCACTATTGTAACTAGTCTGATCCTGTTTGGGGTGTGATGCTGCAGTGCATATGACACATGCCTTTGGTGTGGGAGACCAGGCTTCTATTCCCACTGTGATACATCAACCAATGACACTAAGACACTTAACCCTTAGTTGCTCCAGAGGCGTATACAGTATGGCAATTGTAAGTCTCTTTGGATAAAAATGACATGTAATGCAATTTAATTTGCCACTGTTTGCAGCCAACTGGACAGAAAATGATTGATTCAAAAACATGAATGCTGGTTTGTAGTCCACGTTGTGTTGTTTTGTGCAACCGCTAGCATGTTTCACTGTTCCCAACTAGCTTAAGTTAGTTTACCGGTCTCATTGTCTTCTTTTGGCGTTTCACTCAGGCTGGTTTGAATGAAAACGTTGCTCAGTTTAGGACATCTGGCCACGTCACTTTCTAGAGCATTCCTTTTTTAATTGTTGCCTTTTCAGGGCTTTCTATTATCCGGTTTTATAGCTTTGTTATGCCCACGGCCACACCCTCCAGCAAGCACCGCTGATAGAAGTGTAAGAGGTGACGGTTTGTTTTTAAGGTGCCGTAAATACGTCATCATCAACCAGGTTACATGAATGCAGAGAACGGTGGGCTGCAAGGAAACATAAATTTAGAGTGGGCTACAAAATTTGCAGCTCCCTGCATTTGCCTAGGGACAGCATCCATGATATTCAACTATGATTTTAAACCAGTGCCATGACTGAACACCGGCCCTCGCGACCAAAACACCGGGTCGCCCATCCAGGTCTGCAAAAAATGTTTCCTACTCTCCTTTATAACTCTAATTTGTGTGTTTGTGAGTGCCAGTTTGGCACACTATTCAGAGCAGAACGTTCCCCGCAATCTGCACCTTATTTAGGAGGAATAACATATTGAACAAACACAAAACGTGGTTTTCCACTGGTAGGCCAGGTATTTAATCTCAACATTGTTTTATTTGTCTTGAATGCTAGCATATCAGAGTAGAGCTTTATTTACTGTGGGTACAGTACCAGATGCTAAGTTATATTTCCCCCCCACAGACTGTGTATGTGTTATTTCTCAGCAGCATAGTCCTACTTGTTTGATAAGGGATGGAGGACGTATATGGGCCACTGAGTTTCTATAAACTAAAGAGGAAATGTAAATGTACCTCCCTTGCATGGATGGCTTCAGTTAAATTGTGGACCTTGATTCATAATCAATCTACATCAAGGAAAGAAATTGGAGTAAACTGTCACTTTTCAAAATCAAGGCCAACACTCAACCACCTCCTCACTTTATCATCATTGTGGAATTGTCATTCTGAGGTGATTTTAACAATTAAAACAACAGTTATCAACACACACACACACACTCACTCACGTACTACACTAGTGTCATTCATTCCAACACCCAACTCTCCCACTGTTTCTGTAATAAGTAACACTGACTAGCCTATACATAGTGATGCAATCTCTATACTGTGTGGAGCCAAACATTTCACTGTCATCTATTATTTACAGTAACTGCTGATTCACGTATTATTAGAAAGAGAGAAGTTGGGTTTCTCATCATTATGCAGTGAACCTTCCCCTTGTGTGTAACAATCTTCCTGTGAGTGAGGCTGTGAGATAGTTACAGGGGTGGAGGAGGGGCCTTTTTTCTTTAGGCGTTGATATGATGCTAACTAAGATACAAAATGTTGTATGGACACAGCTTTTAAAGCACAGTTTGGCTTTCTGTGAATCTAACAAGGTGAATGAATCACAAAATAATAATCCAGAACAATACCTGATTTATAAACACAAACCCTCTTTCTATTAGAGATCTTTTGATGGTACTCCAAATCTGAAAAGACTAGACTAGCAGGACGGCTATCGTGTTTTTAAGTGCTGTTTCTCCCAGAATGTGCCCCCGTGTCTGTCGAGGAAACCCAAAAGGGCTGAGTCAGAGATCCCATCTCTTCCGGAGGCAGGGCCAGCAGTGCTCTCCTTTGAAAGGCAACATGGAAAGATCAACGGGCATCTCCTGAGGGAGCCACTGGGCCATGCTGTGCTGCTGCCTCATGGCATAACAGCCCTGGGGCCTTTAGTCTGCTGCTGCTGGTTAACATTTGCTGTTTACTTTGGGAGGACTTTCAACCCTGTACAGCCATCAAGAGCTCTGCATTCTCCCTCTTTGTCTGTATACGTCTATCATAGCCATCCCTTCTCTTTTCCCCTCTTTCCAGCTTTTTTGATCACTTAACACTTATACTTATATTCCTGCTCTGTCCCAAAAGCTGCAACTCTGTGACAAACATTATTCACAACTACTTTCCATCCCTTTGCAGATAATAACTACAAGCTTTCCATTTGCATCACTCTGTGTGAATGGGGTGGTTGATGTGACCCTCATCTCTGTGAACATCCATCCACATGTGAGCGCAGGGAGGATTTCTGCACTGTTGTATTTATATTTCCCCCCTCGCAGCACCATGGATACCAGTCAGACAGTGCCAAGGTAGGACCACCTCATAAATTCAGAATCCTATAAATATTTGCTCGTGTTTTGAGTTCAACACTAGTTTACATTTACATAGCTGAAGGTGGTTTAGTAAATTATCTGCGCTGAAGCTCAACGACTTAATGCCTGGTGGTCTTGTGTATTAATTGTGTTTCATATAACACCCAAGAGCCAATGAATACAGGGTAAACGTTTCCATTTGCTGTTTACATCCAAACTTGACACAAGTAACACTAACACTGAAAAAACAAAACTTCATGATAGATGATCTTTGGCTAAAACAAATGGTTGTGACTGTATCATTCTAATAAAATGTCAAAAGGTTTGATCTTTTGCAAATGAAAGAAAAATAAGTACAGTTACAATGTTCATCTCCAAACTGTGGATGTGGCTGTTGTGTTGTGTAGTACATTCCTCCACACTCAATAAATTCAGCTTAATCAATATGTCAAAGAGCTGACAGATAACGCTAAGCCCAGACATAAATCTTAACCATCACTAAAATCTTTTCATGTGGTATTACTCACAGGCCATATTCGCTTAAGTACAGTAAACATTGTGACAGGTACTTTGAGCTGCTGGTTCAAGAGGACACAGGAAAGTGGATTGTGCTTTAAGCCTTCAGGGGCCGGTATAGAAAAGAAAAACTCTGAAGTAAAAAGAACTGTCAGGAAGAATAAACGCTTGCTTTAATGAAACATAAACAGAATGTGGAAGCAAACCACCTGAAAAAAAGCTGGAAATCAAAATCTGCAAGAATAATTTTCGGTTTGAAATGCAATTTTCAATAGATTCTTTTCCCCCAGGAAATCCTTGCATTGCTTTAGCTGGTCTTGATCCCCCCCCCTCCCACCCCACCCTTGTGTGCTTCCCTCCCAATCATGAAAACATCTGAGAAAATAAAGCAAGTTTTTGTTCCACCAGAGAAAATGGGAGTTAAAGCATAGCTATGATTGCCTCACACAAAAGTATGCCTGAGTAATATCAATATTATGCAAGAACACGGCTCTTTCCACTTTCCAACTTCAAAAATACTGATTATTTTCTTTAAAACACAGGGTAACTGATTCATTTGCATCACCATAAAAATTTATTGGACTGAAATTTAAATAAAATAAATTTCTTATATAAAAAAAATAACACCAAAGAAATTATGCTAAAATAAACATGATATTTCAAAAAAATAAATAAATCCAGAAGAATGAATGACATGGCCTTTTTTGGATGGAGGGATGAGATGAAAACTGACAAAATAAGAAGAAAAAAACTCTCTTTACACCAAGTTTCACATGTAACTCATCAGATTGCCTTCAGATATAAATTCCCCCATGACTTTGTTGCGGCCTGAAGAGACTCCACACGCCCCACTGCTGGAGGACACGGAGACAAACGGTGTAGGAAAATCCAATATGACTTTTTGAATTTGGATTTTACATGCCACCAATGCAGCTGTGTTTTATTTCCTTTTTTAATTGTCCACTTCAACACCTTATTATGTTACTACTGGGCCATTACACTCCTTTTAATCCCTCACACAGATTATTCAAAGACATCAAAGTAACATGAATTTGTTCAGAGGTGACCTCACTCTCCACTTTGGTCTAATTTTGGTATAAAATGATGCAATAGATACATGCTTGCATTGTGAAAGGTTCACTGTTTATAGTGAGTCAGGTAGTGCAGCCAACAACCTTATTTTGCAGAGTATGTCTTGTAACATAAAGGTCAGTAGGCCCACAGCTATTCTGAGTGTGCTTTGATCATACAAGCCTTCCAACTGCGTTACATTTAAAAGAGTTTTTGTAGCTCTGCTTTGAGAATAGTACCTTGAAGCTACCCAACAGCCGACAGCATTTCAGTATCAAAAATTAGTCTGAAAGAGTTGATTATTTGCATGTTTTAGTAAATAATTAAACAAAACAACTATATGACATAGTCATTTATACCCTGTTTAAACCAAAATAGTTTCAGTCAAATACAGTAAGAGCTCTCAGTGGAAAACATGTGCACATTCAACACTACTGTGCTACAAACAACCACTTGTAAAGGGAACAAAATTACAAAAGAAGACATCAGAATGGTTGAATTTCTACTCTATATTGATATTTTATTAACAATCATAGCCATGTTTTCAACAATGGAAAATTTATAAATATTTTTTTCTTTTGATTGATAAATGTTGTCTTGGCACTTGTGGCATGATTCCAGTTGTAGAAAGAAAAAAAAATCTAAATGTCCTTAAAGAATATAGCGCTTTATGAAGCAGTGGTATCCAATCAACAGCATTTTCTTCAGAGCGGAAATCCGTTATGTACATGATGACTTTTTTTAAGAAACAAGATGTGGTTCTGTGTCATGGTGGAAGGGAGAGATAATGAATGTATGGCAGGTCCAGAAACCATCCAAAACAGGTCACATGATTGATCATCTGGCCTGGCGATTCCCTTTGTTTTTTTAAGGCAACAAGATCCCCCTCACCAATCTGGAAACCAATCTCTGCTATTCCCACTCGGTTGAAGCTTGCAGTGTAACTGAAGGTCATCTCACACCCTGTCCGACTCTTCTTACGTCAGCTGCAAGGAAGGAAACAAACATTGCCCCCACGATACTTCCACATTAGCATCCAGACAGAGGGGCCAGGGATTGCTGTCCTCCCAAAGATTTAGATGTTCAAGCTAAGGCCATGGGGCACCAGGGTTCACCCCTCACTGAAGCTACATCTGATGGCTGGGACAGACCCACGTTGGTGTACAGGCCCTCCTGTCCCGGGTACTTCACCGTTGAACCAGTTCCCTCCCCTGAACTGGACAGCACAGACGAACTGACCTGCAATGCCAAAGCAAATGTGCATTATTAGCCTCATTGTATTTCCAAAGCAGATAATTTATTTAGATATACAATAGAATAAGCACTTTGGAGTGTGATTCATGTTTGGCTTTTGGACTGAGAAGGAGAGTCTTACCCCTGACACCTGTCCGGAAGGAGAGCTGTTTTTCGAGCAATCTTCGGAATTAGATGAAGATGTGGATGTGGGAGTCATAGAGACAGAGTTGTTATTTCCTATAAGAAATATATAAAACATATATTTCATATATATATATATATATATATATATATATATATATATATATATATATATATATACAGTGAGGAAAATAAGTATTTGAACACCCTGCTATTTTGCAAGTTCTCCCACTTAGAAATCAAGGAGGGGTCTGAAATTGTCATCATAGGTGCATGTCCACTGTGAGAGACATAATCAAAAAAAAAATCCAGAAATCACAATGTATGATTTTTTAACTATTTATTTGTATGATACAGCTGCAAATACGTATTTGAACACCTGTCTATCAGCTAGAATTCCGACCCTCAAAGACCTGTTAGTCTGCCTTCAAAATGTCCACCTCCAGGTCGTTAGCTGCATAAAGACACCTGTCCACCCCATACAATCAGTAAGAATCCAACTACTAACATGGCCAAGACCAAAGAGCTGTCCAAAGACACTAGAGACTAAATTGTACGCCTCCACAAGGCTGGAAAGGGCTACGGGGAAATTGCCAAGCAGCTTTGTGAAAAAGGTCCACTGTTGGAGCAATCATTAGAAAATGGAAGAAGCTAAACATGACTGTCAATCTCCCTCGGACTGGGGCTCCATGCAAGACCTCACCTCATGGGGTCTCAATGATCCTAAGAAAGGTGAGAAATCAGCCCAGAACTACACGGGAGGAGCTGGTCAATGACATGAAAAGAGCTGGGACCACCGTTTCCATGGTTACTGTTGGTAATACACTAAGACGTCATGGTTTGAAATCATGCATGGCACGGAAGGTTCCCCTGCTTAAACAGCACACGTCAAGGCCTGTCTTAAGTTTGCCAATGACCATTTGGATGATCCAGAGGAGTCATGGGAGAAAGTCATGTGGTCAGATGAGACCAAAATAGAACTTTTTGGTCATAATTCCACTAACCGTGTTTGGAGGAAGAAGAATGATGAGTACCATGCCAAGAACACCATCCCTACTGTGAAGCATGGGGGTGGTAGCATCATGCTTTGAGGGTTTTTTTCTGCACATGGGACAGGGCGACTGCACTGTATTAAGGAGAGGATGACCGGGGCCATGTATTGCGAGATTTTGGGGAACAACCTCCTTCCCTCAGTTAGAACATTGAAGATGGGTCGAGGCTGGGTCTTCCAACATGACAATGACCCGAAGCACACAACCAGGATAACCAAGGAGTGGCTCTGTAAGAAGCATATCAAGGTTCTGGCGTGGCCTAGCCAGTCTCCAGACTTAAACCCAATAGAGAATCTTTGGAGGGAGCTCAAACTCCGTGTTTCTCAGAAACAGCCCAGAAACCTGACTGATCTAGAGAAGATCTGTGTGGAGGAGTGGGCCAAAATCCCTTCTGCAGTGTGTGCAAACCTGGTGAAAAACTACAGGAAACGTTTGACTTCTGTAATTGCAAACAAAGGCTACTGGACCAAATATTAACATTGATTTTCTCAGGTGTTCAAATACTTATTTGCAGCTGTATCATACAAATAAATAGTTAAGAAATCATACATTGTGATTCATTGTGATTTCTGGATATTTTTTTTTAGATTATGTCTCTCACAGTGGACATGCACATACGATGACAATTTCAGACCCCTCCATGATTTCTAAGTGGGAGAACTTGCAAAATAGCAGGGTGTTCAAATACTTATTTTCCTGACTGTATATATATATATATAAATATACTCATACAGAAATATATAAAACATATTTCTGAGATCATATTATAAAAAAAACCAACGTTTTGATCATTATTATCCACAGGAATATGCACAGTAATTATCAGTGACTCACCAGAGGATCCCTTTGTTTTATTCATGGTCTTCGGTTTTCTTTTTCTTGTCTGGATTCCCTCTTTCTTCATGGCGAGCGGCCGAGGTACCTGTAGATTGGATCATTTTTGGAGACCAATTAATTATTTTAAATTGGTGTGGATTCATCAAAGTGGGTATTAGGCCTACGTTTGAAAGAAATGTGAAATACACTCTCTACTCACCCCGTGTAATTTTGTATAGAGCCCACACGCGTTACACACTGGCTCTCCCTCCGCGTTTCTGCGCCACAAAGTGGTCGTACTGGTTTGACAATTAGCGCAGGACAGGCCGATTCTTCTGGACGTTGACTGGTGACAAAAATATAACACTGAATTAATGATTATAATCAATACAAAATATTCAGAGTAGAATGTGATATTAATAAATCTGTCCAGATTTGGAGCCTTTTTCTCACCTAAAGTTAAAGAAAATGTTTTAATAGTGAAAGCCACACTCCACAAATTTTATTACAAATTGACCTTTCATGCCCTGTTTCCTAACAACAATACGGGCCCTATTATGATCGTCAAGCCATTGACGCACGGCTTTTATATGTAGCCTAGATTCCTGAGACAAACTGTGCGTAATGCACATAATGGCACCAGGAAAAGATTTGCCCTTTTTGTCACCCATTACGATTAAATTACCCAACAGAAGCACTGTTGACAGATTAAGTGCCCGTTTAATAACTTGAATAATATAACATGTGTGTTTCTAATCCAGTTAAATCAGTTAAATCCTTTAAAATAAATTACGGGAAATTTACTAACAGAACAAATCTTTCAATCCCGCGTCATTTCAATTATTGGTGGCTGATAAACGAATATTACTGGGTAATAATGTCATCAATTTGCACAAAAGGCACAAACTTAAAAGATAAGATAAGACAGACTTTAAAATTCCTGAACATCAAATTTGAGATGTATTTTACAAATATATATCTATAATATATATATCCCATTTTACATGTCACATATAACACACGTATATAATAAGACCAAAATTATTAGAACATTTAAATCTGACCTAGCCTATATGCATACATGTCTCTTTCTTGCCTTAGACACTTATCATCGGCGATAACCTCCAGCCATTGTTTGAAATGATTAGGCAGGAAATTGAGCGGTTAAGTGATCCCCTGCTTACCGTCCGTTTCTGTGGTTTAATTAATGGCCGGCTCAGCCCATTCATTTTGCTGTAAAGGCCGCAGGCGTTGCAGAGAAAGTGGCCCGTGCCGTCGCGCCTCCAGAGCGGCGTTGAGATGGAACCGCAGTTTACGCACTCTCTGCTCTCCCCCATGTCGTCGAGAATATCTGAAACTAATAACCAAGACTTAAAACAGCATAAGGCACAGCTTTAAAACATGAAAATCTGCCCACAGGTTACATACGTGTAAGCTATAAGGTGAGGCAAATGAAATCAGATCCACGGATTTCATGTTATAAACCTGACTCACTTTGGATATCTTTATGCGCACACAGGCTCTGTTTTAATCTTGCAGAATCACACGCACGTGGCCTTTCAAACAAAATCTGGCCCAGTGTTATAGAGATGTTATGTTTGTGGTACTTCATTAAACATTGTTTTGACATAATAATTATTTTTGATCTTTTCAGCTCTGGCCTCCACAGGCAAATCAGGTTCTGTTACAAAAACGCACTGCAGTTTCAGTGCTTTACCCAAAGACACGTTTGACACAAGGATGCATGCTTGATGAAAGGAATGTAATCATGATCCCAGACAGCGAGAAAGAACATTATTCCATCACTATGTCCTCCTCTACTTTGCATACCTCCGTTTGGTCCTCGAATCAAGGGCGCGCCTCTGCTCTGCAAGGTGTGCAGCATGGTGTTATCAAAAGGTCCTCCGGTCCAAGGCGAGGGCAGCTGGGACAGCTGCGGTGCGTACGGAGAATATGGACTCGCGTAGGTCCCGCTGAGGGGCCGAGAGAGGCCGTACTGGTCTCTGCTGCTCACATTTAGCGTGTTACTGTAGCCGGTGTCCCTGGGCGTCCCGTTATTGATGGGTGGGCTCGGAGGGTAGTGGAACCGACTGGAGGTGTGAGGGCTCCCGGTGCTGTATGAAGGGCTCTCCGGGGCGGGCTGCGACCAGACCGAGTGGCTGGAGACTGCGTGGCTCGCCTGCGCAGAGCCGCTGGCCTGCAGATATGAGAGGCTGGGTATCATTGGGCCCACCCGGGAGCTGGGGACATACACGGGGGAGTTGGGGTTGGAGTGCATATAACCACCAGAGGATGAATCATATCCAGTCTGGCTCTGGGCTGCGGCGATGGCCAGTGTTTGGTACATGTCGGTCGGGTCCACCAGCAAGCTCGCCTTGTGCGCTCCGCTGGAGAGGACGAGTTTGCTGCCCTGGTCTAAATCCGTAAACAGCGGGATGTCCTCGGCAGTCAGCGTGTTGTTATGGTGTCCGAAGTGAACGTAGGAGTGTAGTGATCTGCCGTCGGAGCGGCGGGGCCCCAGTGAGTCGAGGTCGATCGGAGGTGTCCTCAGCTCATCCGAGGTGGGACCGTCCCTCCTGCTGTCACCGTGCAGGTAGGTCTGCTCAGCCGGTGACCCTGGGCTGCTGGATACTTCTCGCTTGACCATGGACCAGCTGTTTTCGCCCAGGTCCATCCAGGAGCACTTTCCATAAACCGGGTTAATAAAAATCGTCAGGGAGTAGTCTACCCTGTGACAAAAAAGAGATGGGACCGTTAGGATTAAATCTGAAGAAAATAGGTGTTAAAAATATAACAAAACCGAGCTCGTTTTCATCTTTAAAAGAGTAGGCCTAGACTAGATTTCCACAATAAAAAAGAACAAACTAGGAATCTGACTATTCATTACCCGCCATGTTCGCTGACTTCGTGTCATCTGTAACCGCAATAAACACATCCAATCCGCAGTGACTACCATACTCCCATCAAGCGCTAAAAAGTCCATGTCAAATCTCTGCCCCCCCTCCACACACATACACACACACACGTACACATACAACAGATAGGAAACAAAACGCAATATGTCTTCACAGCAAAAATAGATAACCGTTTGATAAGACCAACCAGAGATAAGGGCTGAGAGGCATGCTGGGGCGATAAAACATTACCCCGAAATGATGATGTAGGTCTCGCTGCGCTCACCGCCGAAAGTTTTAACCAGCCGTTTGGCATGGGGGAGAAAATACAGTAGGTTTAGAGAAAAAAAGAGGAGCCATTAGTCGCTTTCTACCACATACCTGCTAGTTGTGTGCCATAGGTCGCAAGCAAAGTTCCTAATAGTGAGCCGCTGCTTCTCCTGGAAGTAATGGGAAACGTTAGTGCGGTCCGACAAGGTTTATGAGAGGAGGCGCTTCTGATGGCTGCGGCTGCTGGAGGCGGACCAATCATGTGCGTGAGTGGCTGGAAACACGATGGGGGTGCCAGCCTATAAACTCCTCCAATCAATCACACGGAGAAACAGACAGACAGAGAGAGAGAGAGAGAGAGAGAGAGAGAGAGAGAGAGAGAGAGAGAGAGAGGCGTCTTGATCAAGTCTGAAACGTATAATAATTTGCAAATGCAATCAGGATTTAAAGAGTTTTTGGCTTTGGGCAGAGATGGAACTCCACCCCTTCTCATCTGTTTTACGTAATTTGATCACATGTAATTCCTAATCAATACCTATAACGACCTATAAAGTCTAACAATAAATATGGTAGTTTTCAGTATATTGTAATGCTGCTATAAAGTTGGTTTACATTAGTCTACTGATATTTATTCAAAACCTTTTGTTGGTTATAATGGTGGAATGTCACTAAATAGCCTTGCCTACGTTCAATCAACTACTGAACAAGTACAAGTTTGGGATACTTTTACTTCACTTGAGTGCTTCCAATTTATTTTACTTCTAATACATTTTCGAAGGAAATATATTTATAGCACGTGTCATGTGACAGATAGTTCGCTACTTTCCCGAATATGATTTCACATAAACATCATTTGGTCGTTTAATAAAATAGACACATTTATAAAATTAAGCTGCCCGACAAAATTAGTTCAAATTTACTGACCGCCTGCAACTGTTAAATGCAGCTTCCACATTAATGCACCATTAACAATAATCCAGTAATATAATATAGAACTCATTGCTTTGAAAATAGCCTATATTTAAATATTATAATACCTCTGTATTTTTTTTTACTAAGGCTATTTTTTACTAAGGATCGTTATTGTAATAGAGTATTTTCACACGGGTCAAATATTTGAATACTATCACTGGCTGATTATTAAACTTTAGTTGTTTAAGATTACTTTGATTAATAAGTGCTGACTATATTCACGATTACTTTTAACTTTATTGTGCTACATGGATATGGATCATTGTGTATAGCCGTTAAAAAAAATATGAATCAGCTAACATAGGCCTAGGCTAATATATTTTCTCAAGTGGTAATGTGAAAAATAAAACACAGGCTTTTGTATGCGTATTTATTAATTTCCGCTTCCATTCTGATGGATCTGAAGGTACAAGTCGTGATTCAGGCTGATGTCTTCCTCTTTGTTTATTCTCTATGTTCACCGGAGTGATCAATGAATCCCCTCCTAATTAGTTTATTTAAGTCAGACGCTTTCATTCAGGATTAAAGGGCTCGAGCTGTGTAAAAAGCCCAAACTACTCACGTCTCTGCTTCTTCTTTGAACCGCGATGATTCGTTCAGCCAGAATATACATTGCGGTGAGTGAAGTGATCAAAAGTAGCTAGGTGTCAATTGAATCATTTACTCATTTACAGGTCGTCCTCTTGCGTGTTCACAGAGGTTAACAAATAGCTCCCCGGTTCATCACACTCCCAACCATTCAACAGGTATTTGTGTGTGTTTACATTTGGTCTGGATGGGAGATCCAGCTGACAGAGCTGCAGAGAGATCTGAGGACTCCACCATTAAAGTATTACTCCTACTACACTGACTGTAGCCTATCCACTGACGTAGATATTTGTTTTCTTCTAATATAACTACTGCTGCTAAATGGGTCACTACAATACAGACTGAGTTGTAGGGGAGGACTCCAACATTAATATAACATTTAGTATTAATATTACGTTATAACCCATTCGAGTCTGCACTGTAGAGACAGCTGTAGGCCACTCACCGATGAATTACCACCCAGGCTGTATATAGGACATTACGCAGAGCTGGATCCACAAGTTATCTAATACTAATGTATTGCTAATATTAGGCTATTATTAGAATCCGAAATTAGTAATATTTTATCTCTGCTAAATACAACTATTATTATTACATATTGCCACTACTGTTTATAGGGCTAGAGTTACTAGCCTTCCACATTTGAGCTACTAGAGCCACTACTGTTACAAATATTATTATTAGCCTGACATTGCCAATTTTTATAATAGGCCTACCCATATTATTAATAGGCTTTCACTTCTTCCATTGTCACAAACGACTACTGTTGTATTATTCAGCTACTACTAGCCCACCGATATTACATTTTAGTTTAACACGCAATAGTGCTTCTATTATAACTGTTTCTTTTTAAGAGCATCTTTATACTCGGTATAACTAGGCCCATCACTGGGGGCCCATTGTTGAGTATTTTATTTATGCGTGCAGACACACTGCGCTGTCCTGTAGGTCTCGTGGCTTCTGCCTGCTCTCAGTTCAATCTGGACACATCTGACAGCCAGAGAGATTTTGGAGATGTGATTTTATCAGAGGGAGTAACCAAACCATGCGCTACTGTCTCTCATCCCACCGTCTCGGTGAGCAGTTGTCAGGGAGGTGCGAGAATACAAAATCCTGTTTTTTTTTCTTCTTCTCCTTTCTCCCCCCCTCCACTCTTCTGACTTCTTATTCATCAGTGGCTGCGGAGCCTCCAGTTGATAAATGAGGTGTTTTCGCAGTAATGTCAAAGTGTGCTGCTCCGACACGGAGCCTGAGAGGAGAAGTGGCAGGACGCCGCCCTGTCTCCACATTTATCCACAGACGGCCAAACACTGTGGGCCTGCATGGATGGCCGCCGAGGGAAGGAGCCACAGGCCTAGAATCTAATTATCTCTTTCATAAATGAACTGGAAAACGAAAAGTATATATCTTGTAATTGTAGGCCAATTTGCACCACTGTGACTGCTGACAAACATAAATAAATACATAAAAATTAATAATAATAATAATAATAATAGTAATAGTACAGTATATATTATTATATCAGTGTGCTATAGTATTAAGCTATAAATAAGCATTAGATTACATTGCATTTACGTACGAGAAATTTTGTTTGTTCTATTAATAATAATTCTACTGCTTCCATTCTGAGTATACTATGTTTAATAGTATAAGACTAGTAATAATAAGTAATAATATTAGCCTATAGCAATATTTGTTTCGCCAAAAGGAAATTAAAACAAACAACAACCAAATTTAAAAAAACAACAATAATAACAATTTAAAGGTAAATTCTAATCAATTGTCATATTAATTTACATTTCAAAGGCTCTGTTTCTTTGTCAAAATGAGTTTGTATTTTCGTGTCTTTCACCCAGAAGACCATGGCCCCAGTTTATTGGGAATATTGTTTGTTTCTTTCAGGACGTGTGCAGGCTAAAGGCCGACCCTCCTCAGGTGTCAGTGCCGTATGTACCGACTTGATAATGATTATCTCTAACCCTCCAGCACTTGTTATAACCTGCTCCTGATTAGCCAATACTGCTGTTCTATGCATGATATTATGGAGATAACACGGAGCAGCTAGGGGCAGAGTTTAGCGATTATTCCCTAAAACAAGGATTAACAGGCTATCACATTATTAACCATGCATATCAATGACTGAGGTTAAAAAGGGCTTATTGCTGGTTAGTTTCTTTATGACTCAGCAAAAAAGTATCTGAAACAGTTTTGATTCATTTTATGTTACATTGGATAATAAAAGGCATTGTGAACACGCCCTAGACACACGGAGGTCTTTGACGTCTCGATTATGATGAATGAGAAACGACTGTCGCTTATGGTAAAACGTGCAGGAAAGAGACTCAATTCATCACTCACCACCCAGCTGTTTTCTTTTGTCTTACAGACATTGAGTGGTTGTAGCCTTTCGAGCCTTACATGTTGTGATAGGCTCTTAATTATAATGTGAGATTCAATTTGGCTTCATTTTCAATTTGAATGGAGTACGTTTTCACCATAATGATTTTGCTACCATCAAAATGAAATAAATTTTATTTTCTGATGTATTGCCACTCAAGTTATTTTTTGCTTCATGAGTTTTATCTACTGATAATACTGCACCTCTAATGAAAGAACAGGTTTATTGAATTGCATATATTATATATTATATATTGAGCCATATTATAGATTGCCCCATTGCTTTCAGAATGTAGTCTACTTTAAATGACTCATTTCTTGTATTTTTAAAACATACATTTTCAGATGAAATGTATTTGTTATTTGCTAATATTATAACGGACAATATACAATCTAATATGTAAAATGGAAGACATTTTAAAAAAATATATATTATTGATAGCATATATAGTATACAAATATAAACATTGTGTGATTATAGTAGGTGACACCGGTTCTTCATACACGGGTGGTGGGTGGTTCAGTCTATAATGCAGATATTAAACTCAGTTTTATTTGAAAATAAAATATTAATATTTATAGATAAATAAATAAATGCCACGTTCAATTCCTATGTGTCGAGGTGTGAAATTGGTAGTCTTCTTAAAAAATACTGCTTTTTCAAAACCTTTTAAAATAAAAAATCCACAATAAATGATTGATTATATATCATGCTTTTTTTTTTTTACAATCACTAGCCTGTCTATCTTAAGGCATTGCTATGCACCATCCCCTCAAAAAGAGTCAGATATTAACTACCGATTTGATGTTTTGTTTATGCAGCTCAAACAAATCTCTCATACTGAGTGAAAAAAGAAATGAATACAGCAACAGGCTCACATCTATTTTCATCTTTTTTGGAAATGTGGAAATCCATGCAGGATTCATGTCAGTCTAGATCATTTTGTAAGGGTTATCTCTGAATTTCTCTTCATAGCAACTGCACCTGTTTAAGCTATTTCCTATATTTATTACCTTTGTGTCTTGCTGCTGGAGCCTTTAAAACATTGACCTATTTGCTCTTATTTTATGGAAGAAACAGTTAAGTTTTATACCTGCATATCTGTTACTCTCTGTCCTTCTTCTGAATGGCAGGCTGTTCTAAGCTCCTGGGCAGCAAAGGCTGCTGGGAGGCCGTGAGTGTCAGACTCTCCTGTTGGAAGTGGTAGATGATTAAACAGGCCATGACAGGTGTAAAAGCAACCTTTGTCATTTTGGACATGCACCGTCCTTGCTTCCTTGGCTCGCCCACAACGGAACGCCCTGCTCACCTGCCTGGTTATAGTGAGTGTGTGTGGATGGATGTGTGTATGTGTGTGTGTGTGTGTGTGTTTGTGTGTGTGTTTGAGCCTGGAAGTCAGTATTGGAAGTACATTTTCTGGTGGGGATTGGAGGCTGCTAACAATCCTGCACCATCACGCTAAAGCCGCCATCATGTGATGAATGATAAATACATTCCTCCTCATTTGAGAGGTGTAAACTTTTTGTCTGTGTATGGTCTTGGCTTAAAGAACATGAACATTAAATGCCACAAATGAGGGTACACACTCCTGGGGGAACAGATGCATACATGTCTGTCACTTGAGAAAGATGAAGCACATTTATTTGTTGTTATTGGTTATCATTTGTTCCTCCAGCAGCCGTTTTTATCATTTAAGTGTCATGATGTCAAATCAGCCTGACATCAGGCTTCAAGGTTCATTGACCTATAACTAACTTTGGCTACCATCATGCATCATAGTATACTGTATGTTATTGTATGATGAACTGTTTCTATCATTTGTGCTGCTTCTGTCTTCAAGGACTCTGGATAACAGTGGGAATCCTCCACTTAAAGAAAGATACGAATACAACTGTGGTTGTTTGCATAGATATTTCACTTTAAGATTTGATAAAAAAAAATCCTGGTCTTATTCTGTTATGATATGGAGTTCAAACAAAGCTTTGATAGGACATGCTAAGTTTGAGCACATTGCTGTGTAATATGAGGGATTAAGTGGATTTGTCTTTCTGCATGTAATTCTAATATAAATTTGCACACTCTTCTGGTTGTGCTTATTCATATTGAATGTGGGATTAAGCGGATAAGAGAAAGGAGCTCCTGCTGTGCTTAATTTTTTGGTGGACTCTTTAAACAGCATCACCTTGTCTGCAAAATACCAAAGTCTATTTATCATATTTTATATTTCCTATTATGTGAAGGGCTGATAGATACTCCATTGATGCTTTTATTTTTAGAATAGAAAAGTAAATGGTTATCATGACACAGGAAACAGAGTTTGCTATGTTTATGAACGAAACAGACCAGAAAAATTGACAAAAAAAGGTCTGCATTAAGCTCTTAATATCTTAGTTCATTTTTATTTCCATGTGTCCTGATGACTCATTTATTCTGTTTAACAAGCAGTCGACTCATAGCAGGAATCTTACAGTGTTTCGGGGACTTCAGGGAGCCGTGATTATTTTTGCTACTTTTAGTCTCATGTCAAAAGAAACCCTTCCTGGAAAAAGCCAGTAGTCAGATAAGCCCCCCCATTCATCACCTATAAAACTTAAGTGTCTAAAAAGCCATTAACAAGATAAGGCATGGTGTGTACAATTCAACACACTTACCCACTAATTGTACAATGTGATTACTACAGTGGAACTGTATTATTTGTTAAAGGCGGGATGGAGAGGGGGACCAGAAGAGCAACATTTCTGGGTCACAGTTGCATATAAAGTGGAAAAAAAATATTCCACAATGTATCAAAACAAATGAAGATTAGAGTTTATTTTAGCCAGGATTTAGATCTGCTTAATTCCAAAGATTAAAAGGCATACTACAACATGAGACAAACATTTCGTTTTTGTATCTTAGCCCAAACATGATTTCGATTTATTTTAAATTCTTTGGTGTTTGGGATTCAGTGGATTTTATAACTGACCTGGGGTCCAAAACCTAGGGGGTCGAGGCCCCTCCAAAGAGATCACAAGATACTGATACTGATAATATACTATCACAAGATATTATGATCTGAGGAGTCATAAGATGATGTCAAGTTTGACAACTTGAGAAATGCACGTATTCACTTTCTTGCCAAGAGTTAGATGAGAAGATTGATACTATATTTTCATGTTATTACGCTATATATTGAGCTATAGCTAGCTGATTCAGGCCTTTAAAAATTATTAAAATTTAACAAATTAAAAAGCGAAATTCAGTTTTTGATTGGATCGTTGACACCTCGCAGACACATGCAGCCTCACAAGTAAAAAAGTTTTGAATCCACCACAAAATAAATGACTAGAGCTCAAAGAGGGATCTAGTGTGGATGCAGAGTTTAATCTACTTAAAGACGCCGGACAGCCTGTCGGTCTGTCTCTGGAAAACCAAGCCTCATCTCATGTGTAGATTCAGAGACCGTGTTATTGTTTCCACACTAACGTCTCCATCCTGTGGAGCCAGGCCCTCTCTATGTGTTTTGTCTCAGGAGAGAAGGTCAGGTCTCCAGTACACTTTGTGACTTTCCCTGAATCAGCTGTTTGGAGCCCTAGCTCGAGAGAAAACAGCCTTGGGCAGAGGTGACGTCACTGATAGCAAAACACAGACAATTTGGAGGTGAGTGCGTGGTAGTGGTGGTGGGGGTACGGAAGGTTGGATACTTGGGCCGGGCACTGTAGTGTATTATGTACAGAGCAGCTGGCAGACCTTGCAGGCCCACTCATGTTTTCAAGGTCTAAGGAGGCTCAGCTGCTTGTTAGGAAGATATCAGAGGAGTGTGTTGTTCAACTGAAACAATCACCAATTGTTAGAATCTAAATTGGGGAACAGATGGAGTAATATTGATGCCAATTTTAGACATTGATCAAACATAGACCTTTTTCACATTTTGACATGCAAGTAAGTAAGTAAAATGTATTTATTAAGTGCTTGTCACAGATAAAATCATAAAGTGTTACACACAATTACAAAATTACGTAAATTAAATTACGTAATAATACACAAGGTGCAGACAGGTCAACAAACACTTGTCTAAATAGGTATGTTTTTATCTGATTTTTAAAAGAATCCACAAAAACTGCTGATGCTACTGCAACAGCCTGATGCGTGGGACACACAGTAAATTTAACATGTTAGACCTAAGAGAGCGAGTTGAGGAATATGAGGGAAATAGTTCAGCCACAGACATACAGTATTTGCATACAGGTTCCTGAACGTGCGGTACTGAATAGGTAAGAGTGAGAATTTTAAACTGAATCCTATATTCAACAGGGAGCAAGTGAAGAGATTAAGTAAAGGGGTAATGTGAGACCATTTATTTGACCTAGTGAGGATTACTAAGGTAGTCAATGTGTTACAGTAGTCAATGCAAAATATGAAAAATGCATGTATAAGTATCTCAAGTTTAACAGTTGAAACTACTGTGAAGGTCTAAGTTCACTAAATATTTCTTAAGTGGAAAAAAACAAGCTCTGGTCAGCTCCTTTGCATGGGTGTAGACAGTCAAGAAACCCAGATAACGTATCTTACTATGTTTAAATGAAATGGAAGGAGCTGGATATCACCTGCATATAAATTGTATGCAATAATATATCTGTTTATGATCTGCCCCAAGGGTAGCAAATATAAAGACAATAACAGGGGCCCCAGAACCAAGCCCTGTAGGACACAACAGGACAGTGGAATCTCCAATGGAGACCTTAACACTTCTGTCAGTGAGATAAGATGAAAACCAATCAAGTCACCACCAGTCAAAAGCTATGCCTGATATGCCCACCCAATCATGAACTTGTTAATCAGGATATGATGGTCTACCGTGTCGACGGCCGTGAAGTACCAACACAGAACAATCACCTGCATCAGAGGATATTAAAACATCATTAGAAACCCTTAGAAGAGAAGAGAAGAGATGATAGTTAATTGTTTCCAAAACCCTGATTGTAATTTGTTAGTTGATTGGCCACAACCTTTAATTAATTTTTGGCAACTGGAGTTTAGATTTAGACCTATAACTGTTGGGCTAAGCAATACCTAATTTGTTTTTCTTTAATATGGGATGAATAGCATGCTTAAAATAGGAAGGGACATGACCTGTCGATAAGAAGGAATACAATAGCTGAAACAGCAGGGCCAATAATATAAAAAACTTTTAAAAATAGAGAAGATGGTGGTACATCCAGAGGGCAAAACGATCTATTATTGTTCTGTCCCGCAACATTTCTGTCTCAGGTTAAAGACAGAGTCTGCCATCCACAGTGGCATGCTGCAGATAGTCCTAATCCTAACCTTTAAAGGTGCCACTTTGTCCAGAAACATGGGGCAATACTTATCAAAAGACTGCAATATAAACTGTACATTGTTGAAATTAGTGTTAAAATCACAGCAAACGTGCTATGAAAACTGATCAGCTGTATTCTGAGTAAAGATGCGGGAACGGAAAGTGCTTTAGACATAACTGTTAAGCGTTTACAAAGAGATCAAAGAAAATTCTGTACATTTATCTAATCAGTAGGTCCTCATGATGAATATGATCAATATCTAGACCCAGAAAAAAAATTCAACTTGAAATTAAAAGATACTTTAAAATAAAGAACTTCAGTGGCTACACAATTTGTGGCATCACTGATGTGCAAGTAAAATCACATACTAATAACACTGTCCATGTTAATAGTTGAGGTTAGAAAGTTAGAGAACTCAAACAAAAGCACATGTCACAGTAAAACCCAGATAAAAGCTGTACAAGTTCCATCTGTGCTTATCATACTATGACAGGTCAGAAAGTCAGCTGTGACAACCAGACCTAATTAACAGCTTATTCTTAATACTGTTCATGACGACAACATTTCTGTGTAACTGTGTAAAGTGTTAGTACACTGAAATTGAAGATAGACTAAATTGTTTTTATTTGTTCAGATTGAGGTACATCTATCTCTAAGATTACTGCCTCCATCCCAATGCAATATAACAAAAAACTAAATCTGTCCTATAATATTTTACCTTCATCCATCTCTAACTAGCTCTTTCAAAAAAGAAAAGTCATATGGACTGCTTCATGCACCTGCAACCTTGTAGCACCTATATAGAATACATTACAAACAAAGGTCTGTGCCTGTGTGTTGCCACTGTGGCTGATGTACGTGCCATTGTCAAAGAATATCATCAAACAGTTAAAAAAAAAAGCTCAGAAGTTTCCATGTTTTCAACACACATTGACTGCATGAAAATGGTTTTCTATTTGATCCAAAAGTTCCTTTTTTTGTGATGTAATGAATAAAAGAATCAATGTGGGTACATAAGTAAAGAAAGATACAGCCTGATCATGTGCATATATCTACTGTTTTGGTGGTCCTATCAACAGGTCAAATTTGATATAAATTAAAACCTATGCAGTACAGGATTACTCACTAGTTTAAATATAAATCAAGCATTTATGTGATTCATTTACAGAGATTACCATCAACAGTCAAAATCTCTATCTTAAAGCCTCGGGAGGCAAAAAAAATACTATTAGCATATCTATCTCAGCCTAGATACACCTAGAAAAAAGTAAAAGGTAAAAAATATGTTGTTTTTTTGTAATTTGGGTGAACCAACCTTCCAAATGCATGCACAAATAGCAGCAAGATGCTAAACAATGTTTCAAAAAACTGTCTTTCCAAGTAGGAAGTGCAAAGTTAGGCCTTGACCTTCTGTAAGTGTAGTTTAACTTTCTTTCCAGGCGAAAATGTGTTCAAATGTGTCCATAGCTTTTCAGTCAGAAGAACAAATAAGCCCTCTGAGATGTGATAAGATTTGAGCTTACTCAAAGGGGCCTGGAGCTCCACCACACATGGCCGACTTTGCACTGCACTTGTCCTTCCATGACCGTACAACCTCGCCTCTCACACTCAACACACATGCAGACAAACACACTCTCACACAGCTCCCCTTCCACACATAATCAACACACTCTCAGACTGACTTCGAGGTTTCTGTCGCCCTTTCCTTCACTTTAGTCAGTTGCCAGACAATGAAAACATTGAGAGGCAGTTTCTATGGCGTGACCAGGCCTTTTGTTTGACTAAAAAACATATGCATTCTACATGCTCCAATTATGGTTTTATCAGATCGCTGTCAAACACACCAATCACGCGCCTTCCTTTGTGCCCACTCTAACGGTGTGTACTGTACCAAGCGGTGCAGTGGCTCGCTGTGTTTGCATGTTTGCCCATGGTGGGAAAACAATATCTCAGACTGGTTTGTGTCCCCTTTGGCAGAAAACACGCAGCTTAGTCAAAAAAACAATGTGTCACTATCCTTTCTACTTTAAGTAACAGATTGGTTTCAAATGTGGAACTTCCTTGTGTGAATATTTCTGCAAAATTAAACAGGAGCGGTGGTGTCGTTCTCGGGTATCTAACAATCACATCCAGTTTCTGCTCTAACCGTGACTGCTGGGTCTATTATTTAAAAAAAAGGAGGCCAAATCAGGGTGATCTGCAGCACGTAACATTAAATCCCTCATTGTGACTTCCACTGTACGCTTCAACAAAAGAGGCCAAGTAAGACATGGCTGATCTGACCTACTATTGGCTCAGTTCTCGATTGGCCTGACTTCCATTCAGTGTCAAAGTCACGTCCACATTGCCAGTTATTTCCCAAGAATGTTGTTATCGTAACTTAAGTTGTATAACCATAATATGAATATATAAAGACTGGATGCCACACCAGCAGCTAGAAAATTGTCGGTAGATACTTTTATAAACATATGAATTTACTTAAAAAATTACATTTTATTCTGTTGCCAAAACCAGGACAAAAATAAATCCTATTCTGAACTTCAAAAGGTCTTGTAGTGTCAACCATTTGACACAAATTCAAACTGTGGCCAGTGTGTGTGGTTTGTTTTGATAGACGCCGTTCAGCAGCTTAGGTGCTTAGGCTCCACTAAGCCCAGTGTTTACAGATCTGCTAGAACACAGCCTTATAGCCTCAATATGTTGCATCCAGACAGGCAGACATTGCTCAGGTCTGTGGTCTGGACAACTGATATTATCCATGAAACATGATTAACATAACATGATAATGCTGGTGAATCAAGGCAAGCCTAAAGCGGTTGTCAAAGCTGGTATCATCAATGTGACTCCATGACACAATGTGGATTGGAAAAACTAGATTTGTGAGATACCACTGCATGATATCCAGCTTTTGTTTTTACTGCTTTATACAATGCAATTTGAAAAAAACCTTCTGCCCAGATTTTCAGATTTCCACTCTAATACAATGGAAGAGAATGTCAGTTTTTATCATGTGACAGAATTAAAGGTTATGGTTGCACTTTTAAACACTTAGTAAATGTTAGTTAAATCTAGGCAACAAAAATACTTAGGGTTAGAAAATAATAAGAAATTGGCTTAAAATTACTCTTGTAAAACTACTAAAATGAAGGTGTAACGTAACATGACATCATTGTCGTGATTGTGTCACGGACTAAGGTCTATAAAACTCGGCTCATTCCAAAATGTGACAGTTGACTTTTGGTTTCACACGCGGCATGATGCCCAGTCTCCTGAGTGAAAGTCCTGTGTTAGTTTGATCCATCCGCAACCACAAACTCCTTATGTGGAATTTGGCGCTCTTATACATTGCCACCTCACTAGTCATTTCTATCTAATTATCAAGCAAATTTAAAATGTTGCAAGAAAGAAAAAAAAAAAAAATTAGTGTATTAAAAGCGTTTTGCACTGGTTCAAGTGCAAACTGGTTCAAGTGCAAAAAGAGCAGAAAAGTGCAATGTGACATACAAGTATAGAGAGGACAAGCAATATAGTGCAGTGTAGACAGTAGTGTGACAGTGATAGTAGTTTGAGCGAATAAACTAGACTGTGCAAAGCGTAGTTTCTTGCTGAGATTTTAATGTGAAGGAAAATATTCATGTCTATGCATTAAGTATGTAGCTGAAGCTGGGAGCCAATTAGTTTAGCTTAGCGTAAAGACTGTGAGTAGGGGAAACAACTAGTCTAGTTCATCCCATTTTCAACATCTTAAAGCAAGGAACAATTAGAATCAAGTACCGGTTAATGACACTGGCTGACCAATAAAGTGCACCATCTAGTTTTAAAATCATTACATCTTAAAACAGACCTTAGTTGATGTTTTATTTGACCTATGAATTATTTCTAAATTGTCAACTAGTCTTTATCTTTTTGCTCTATGTTATAAATATTACAAAGTATTGTAGCATAAGCTCTTATCACCAAGCGTGTTGACATTGCAGTACAACACCTTGACATTTCCTCATCTCTCAGCAACATGTCTTTCTGTACATGTGCTGTGAGTCATTCATCAGTGTCCTCTACACCTTAGACTTTTGCCCCACAGTAAAGTACCTGGGACACTACATGTCAAACCTGACAAGCCATGGCTCCTCTTAACTTTGTACAAGACATTTTTACGTCTTGCTGTTTTATGGCAGAAAGGATAAAGGTCGCCATGAAGGTTGTTGAAAAGATCCAGCGAAGGAGACAACTGAACTGTGTGAGCAAGTCTGCGTGGGAGAGAAGGAAGCAAAGAGGGGTGAATAGAGGGAGGAAGACAAAAAAGAAGAATGAAAGAATTATGACTGAGGGGGATGTTGATTTCTAACACCACACATGGCGAAGGCTAGTGTGTAAAAGCCACACCGTAAGAATACACACCTTGAGGGATTCCTACCTGTGACTCAGGTCAGTGGGAGTCTCAAGAGTGAGAGGCGGTAATCAGTAACAGTGTTATATGGCTGTGTTAATAGTTAACGTGGCCCATAGAGACTGTGCCCCTGGCCCAAGCACCTGCAACCCCTTTTACAGGCATCATCCATGGAAAGAACAAATAGTCTGAATGCTTGTTGGGCACATCAGCTTTACATGAACCATCTCATTTGACATACCAACAGGTGTTTGAACAAAAATAAATTTAAAAAAAGCATGATCTTTGGTTAACAGTACAGGGTTAATTATTGGCAGTCAAACTTTATTATTAGCTTCATAAAGCCTGAGCATGCGCTGTATATTTCTTCTCTCTCTTCTATTTTAGCTGTCCTTCCAGGGCCACAGTAACAAGAGCAAGTGCTATCTGTCTGCCTGACTCCCCCAGATGGCCTTCTGGCTTCACACACACACACACACACAAATGAATATTTGACAAACACCTATGTCAAAATCTCACTTGCTGCTTCAAAATTAGCCCTCGCTTTTCATCCTCTCGCTCTCTCTCTCTCTACAAACATAGACACCCACCCACCACACACACACACACACGCAGGCACACATCTGTACAAAAACCCCACACAGAAACACATGCCTCCCTCGGTTCTTGAGAAATAGAGGCAGCAAGAAATCAAGCACAGGTCAGGATAACCTCATGGTGACCCATCGGCTCCATCTCCTATAGTGATCTCTCTCACCCGCTGCTGAGTGTGGCCTGTTGGCCAATTCCCGCTGCCGGGTCAACTACACACCCCCAACACTAAATGTACGTGCACATCAGTACTTCCAAAAACTTCAGAGCTTTCTCTTCTTTCTATAGTCAGTAGGGGATAACCTTTTTCAGTATTCTACAACTGAGCAGAATTGATAAAATCTCAAAGTCCAAGAGGTTGATGCGAACGTAATGGCAGTGACATCAAGAGAGCACTAAGGCAATGTTAATGCTTTTCTATCCTGCAGGCAGATGGAGATGTGTGTGCACAGTGCAAACAGACCCTTGTACCGAGGAGGCTAAGCTAGAGCACTCGGCTGTGTAAAAAAATCTGGGCTAATGTCTGTTTCTCCCACTAAATTGTTTTTTGATAAGGGAATATCTGAAGATAAGTGTTGTCACTATCCTATCTGAGAACCGGAAGCCAGCTCGATAAATCTCCTCTGTAATCTAATAGGAGTCATGGGCAGTAGCTGCCATCCAGGAAATAGGCCTACTGTCTGCTAAGCTTGGGCTGAAGTGAAGATTTATTCTGATTAAAGAAAAGGGGAGACGTTAGCCAACACTGCCAGCTCATAAAAATTGATAACATCTTTACATTAAACAAATGACTATCGGTACTCATTCAGGATTACTTTGGATTTGTTTACATATTAAAGCAATACTGATAGTGACAGTATATCTCTGTTACAGCACACAGAGCCCAAACAGTGAAACTAAGTGGACAAATGTGGTGTATGTATCATGTTCTGTGGCAGGGTCAAAATTGTGACTTCTTTTAAGGATGAAAATATGGTAACCACCTCCATAGAGGATGTTTGTATATAATATAATGAATAAAAGTAATTTTATGGCTGTTTTATAGAAAGCCACAACAATGAAATGAGTGAGTACTTTTTGTTAAGAAACGTCTTTATTACTAGTATATTGTAAATGTTGTAGATAATGAATACTTTTACAAATCTGAATATTGAGAGTATTTTTGGGACATTTCTTTTTTTGTTTTTATTTCTTTTTTAATGTTAGACATAATTCATTTTCAACAGCTTTGCTTGTCAGTCCCACAATTAAACACATTCAAACCCCAGTGTTGCACACTGTAGCCAAAGGCTGAGCTAGTTTGTTCCTTTTTTCCACAGTCCTCCATTGTTGTCAAAACATATAAATAAAAACTCACATCAGTGAGCCACACTGTTATATGATCCTTCATTACCGTGAATGTGGGCACTGCAGTGTATGTTCCAAACTGGCCTTCTGCTGTGTGTGTATTAATTGGCAGCTGAAAATAGTCTACAACAAATTCAGTATTCACTCTTGTTTAAGGAACATTTGCTGAAAAAAATAATACAGTGCCCAGCTGTTATAGAAATTAGTAAGCATTTTTATTTTTTAAATGAACATATACATTTGTGACCCATTTTAAGACTTTAGTAGGAACAGGAGTGATGTACCCAGACAGGGTAAAGTAATCGGAAAGTACTGAAACTAGGACTAAAACATTATGGTGTTTGCTTTTCATGGGATTTGTTCATAGTAAGTGTAAGGTAGACAATCAGGTAAACATCGAGTCTGGGTGTTTGGCCTGTTAATTAGGGAGGTTAAAATAAAAAGCATTTGACAGTTATTACAAGGTGGTTAACTTTTGACATCAGCCAGAGGATAAGAGGATGACTGTTGATTGGCTGCTGGATTCATCTGAAAATTGTTATTTTCTTTCTTCCAGATTAGAATAATATGTTACATCATATTAACTTATATAAAATCAAAGTGTTTGGGACAGCTTATCCATTGCAGCAAAAATGTAGCCCTTTTTCGTGTTACTTCTGTAAGGTTAATACTGCGAGTTTTTGAAAACACTTCCTTATTGGTTTTACTGTGGGAAACTCCAGTCAGCTGCAGAAAAGCGTTACATTCATGGGATATTGTTGTTTGATCAATCAAACCTGGATGCAAACAGTATGTTAACATGGATGTTGTAAAATTGACTAAAAGAATCATTCTACTTCCTCACTGTTTTTTCTGCGACAACAATCTCAACTCTCTTAGCTGGAAGCGAACAGGGTCTCCTCCCCCCCGCTGACCTGAGCTCCGAGGGGTTGATGTTAAGTAAACTTTGTCAGCCACTCAACGATCTCCAGCAGAGAACTGTCTCTCTGCTCATCAGGAGACCTTCTCCGTGACCCCCACCTCTCTGCCTTGGCATTCCTCTGCCACACCACCTCCCTGACCCACCCTGTCTTCATCTCTACTGCCCTCCCCCGTCAGCCCCGCCATCCGTCCGTCGCCTTGGGTCCTGCTCTCTGTCCCAGCAGCCTGTGCGGCCGGCTGGTGTCTCCTCCGTTGGAGACAGCCTATCAGGGGCCTCACGTCATCTGTCTCCAGGACCTGACTGACATGTCGACCTCAGAGATTACCAGCTACTATCAAAAAGGGGGGGTGGAGGGGGGGGGGTGTCTGTGCTCCCTAAGTGGATGCTCCTTTCTCTCACCATAACACTGGTTGGGAACTGGAACCTGCTTTAGGCCTCTGAAACTCTGATGTGGCATTTTATCTGTCTGGGAGCTGCTCTGTTGATCTGCTACAAGGTCTGCAGGGACGGAGTGCCAGACAGTGACAGATATCAACTATCTTGGCCGGCATAGAAGCAAAGAGGAGAGAAAAACGTCAAGCTTGTTGGTCTTTGTTATAAACATCTACTGAGTTTCTGCTGTCAGTCCAAAGGGGTTTGTAATAAGAGCCCGGAAAATTTGCTAGTCTGCTATCAAGGTCCAGATGGTGCATTCCCAGGCTGCATGCTGAGTCCTTCAAACCTAATATTAATAGGGTGTTTTACGTGTTCCTGCCCAGGTTGAAAATATTCCATGGAAATCAATATTATATAGTCTTTTATTGATTCAGATACAAAGGGTTAAAAAGTAGCAAATCATAAATTGTAAAGCACCTCCAAAGCTCACTAATTGTAGGTATACTATGTAACATTTCCACATTAAAATTAGGTAAGCTAACCGGCTGCTGTCAATCTTTTTGTCTAACTCTCAGCAAGAGAGCGAATAAGCACATTTTCCAAAATGTCAGACTATTCTTTGAACATTTGTTTTTCAGACATTAGCCAGGTACAACCTTCAAACTGTGAAAACATGACTTGAAAGTGTTGATAAAGTCTTGCCTTTTTCCTTTCAGTGTATCCTCTAGCCTACCTCTTTCTACATCGACTCTACCACAAGCTTCTGGCCTTTAGAAAAAGACCTTCCTCTCTGCCAGGTGGTGTGAAGCTGGCTAACTCTCAAGCTCTCGTAACTGCTCTCTGTCTAGAACATGGAGCCCTGGGATATTTGTGTATCATGTATTGATTTGGAGGTACAACCCTTGGCTGTAAAACAAAGATAAAGAAGTTAGGCATTAACTATTTTTTTCCAGGGGTCACTCTGAGCTTGTTTCACATAGCTGGAGCCCACCTGGAAAGAAAAAAACAGCTAAATGCCTGCCTGTGTGATGGACTCTGGAATATTGATTTTCTTTTCTCTGAACAAAAAAAGGCCTTTGCAGTCAGTATTTCCCTCTGAGCTCAGATAGGGCAGCTACATTCCTGTCTACTCCCTCCAAGGTTACTGCCTGCTCGGTGGAGGCTAGCACCTGTCAGATGTACGCTTGTTTTGTTATACAACTTGTCTTTGTAGCATTTGCTGTCTCCATAAAAGCCTCCCCCCTTATATTTTTCAAGTAACGGAAAAAAAATATTAAGAAACAAAAATGATTGCTCAGGGGAATTCAGTAAACTCTGGCTTGGGGATTTTTTTTGTTGTCTCTATCAGAGTTCACAAGGTTTACAAACTGTTGAACTTTCTACTCACATGTGACTTAAATACTGATCCCAAAACTAACCTTGTTTAGAAATCCTCACATGGCACCATGCAGGGAACCATGTCATCAACACCACCGTGTTTGCATAGTTGAGAGTTAAATGTGATGAGGTTTGCACTGGTTGATTAAGTTCTGTCGACCCCATTGTTCTACATAGTTGTAGAGGTGTGAATTTAAGCACATCTAAAGAGAGCTCTAGTGCCACTATTGGTTAATTATTTGAAGAATGAACTTGTTGCTCTGATGTAACTGGTAGTTAATAATGTTTTAAATATATCTATCGTTTTATCGGCAACACAATTTCAAATTTCAATAAACACATCGGGATGGACTGCGACGTATCGCAGAGATTTAATGCGTTAGTTAAACTGCACAGTAAAATGTCATGTCATACTGTTTTTTTTGCGGTGACTTTTATATTCAATTTAAAGTTACATTTGTTCTATAAAAGAATGTTAGAAATGATTTGTTTTGTATTCAACAAGCAATTTGTTGTATTTTAAAAGTATAGGGAAAACAGCAGAAAGGCAGAACTGAGTACACTTTTAATATCTGTTTATTTATCGCAAGTAATATCGTTATCGCAATATTCAACAACGTTATCGCACACGCATATATTCCTCAAATCGCATAGCCCTAATCTAAAACATGAGCTTACTACTAGTTATTTAAAAGCTATGCTGTCTGTGTTAGTTCGTCCATCTAATAATGACATTCATGTATGTTAAAGCATTTTATGTGGCTGGAAATGTTAGTGTTTGTAATCTGTTACAGCATTTCTAACTCTATCAGGAATCTTTTCAATCTCAGCATCAAAAGCATTTTACAGTTTACTGCCCAGGCAAAGGTTGCACCTCCACAGTTTTATAGAATTATTAAGTAAGCAATTATGATAACCCACTGTTTTAAAGATAATAGGATGATAACGTTCTGCCAAACTCACACTGTAGTTTGCCCTTACGCTGCTCTTCCTGAGAGGGAAATCAATATCTGTTGCACTTAGACCACTTCGTCCTCTTGACACGCAGTGTTTATTTTACCTGTTGAGCGTTACAAGTTCCAGATGATCAACAGAAAATAATAATTAAGAACTGAAAATGTGCCTTGTAGCTACACGTTGTAATGGCCCTGTATGTTAGTTATCAAAGCTCATAAACCTTGAATGACTATATATTGATAAAGACTGTTTAAAGTGTCATTGGAACGATAACATTTGCACTGTAAATGTGGCTCGCAGGCTCCAGCCTCCAATCATGCTGGGATGATAAGGACAGCGCTCACTGGGGCTACAGGCAGTAGTTAAAAAAACACCAAATATTAAGTTTGGGGATGTTGAAAACCAAGTTTTACTTAAATCATTAATGAAGATAATTAAATCAACTCCGGATCAAAGCTGTGTGAAACTGTGATAATGCCCAGCAAAGCATTTGGAATTGATGCAATACTGAACTAGAAATAATTTGTATTGTGTAAGAAATACGGAATGTGACCCAGTGCAAAACTCTCTTGTTCTACGTAATACCATATGCACAGGATTTTAAGTTTGTATAATAAGAAATGTAATTAGAAATATATTTTATCATTTGACTCCCAATAGGATGTGGAGGGCGGGGTTAAGGCAAGACAACCCTTGTAGGAAAGGCCCGTCTAATAAAGGGTCATATTTACATAAGATATGGAAATGTCCAACTGTTCAAAAGCTTTCCGGAAAATTTGTGATGTGACAAAAGTTAGTATTTAACTCTACCCTGTACTGTGTATAATAGGGGTTTTGTCAAGATTGATGTCTGTAGCTTTTGCTGTTACCAAAATGTTCTTGCAAATGGAGTGCTCCACACATTCAAGACTGGACAGATGCACTGTTGAAAATAGCTAAACCTGAAAAGTAATTTTCATATACTGTATATATAGGATCTATATAAGCATAACTCAGTATGCTCACCCTTCTTAGCAACCATGTCCTGAAGAATTACCGTTAAAGTGTTCTATTTGAATAAAACATGCAGTTAGACCAATCTATCCACTTGCTAGACTAAAGTTAGCAAACTCAAAGCCTGCTTGCTTCTCTCGGACCCACGGTGCAAAAAGTTCAGGTACAACAATTATAAAGATAAAAGTGAATTAATATACAGCATACAATGAAGAAGATACAAAAGATAAGTAATATATACAATACAATAAATACATTCTAAAGAGTTCATAAGTAAAAAGAACCAAACAGTATAGAAAACTAAAGAAATTGAAAATGTGCAAAATAATTACACTCCAACTCCAAAAAGTTATTGCAAAACATACATCCGAGCAAGTTCTTGCTTGTTTTACTTATTTTATAACCACACATACACGACTTGATTGAGTGTTGTTTGTGTTGACCTTCTCACACTCCATGCATAAATAACAATAACCCACCACTAAGAGAGAGATTGACAAGTGGTTTGACACTTGGCCCTGATCAATATCAATAAAGGCATCAGCATGTCAGGGGCCTATATGTTATGAGGAGGGATCTGTGGGAGAGGATAACTGAGTTTATGACTTTACTGTGAAGGCGGGGCTGCTGCTTTCAGGTACACCAACACACCTTTACAAACACACAGAGACACGTGTGGCTATATCACATTTGAGGACACTGAATGACTTTTAAACTAATTCACTGAATGTTTTTGATGACTGTAACCACGACTAATATATACTAAACTGTATTCTAACTATAAATGAATTATCAGTTTAGCTTCTGCTGAATGAATCAGAAGTTAAAACAAAACAGTTTGTCCTCGGTTGGACAAATATCCCCAATTAACTGGCTCAAAGTCCAAAAAATTGTCCCAAAATATGACATACAGACAAATCTTCAGGCCCCAACGTCAGGCCCTTCCCTTCGTCAATGTCCTCGAAGAGTCCAGACAGCCAGATTGCACTTTGCTCAGCCCGACCATAAACCGAGACAATAAATTCAACCAGACTTCTGAACTGGATGACATGAGGGAAAAAGACAGGGAGAGGACTTTCAGACAGTCAGCGATCAATTCCTTCCAACATGGAAGGATAGCCCATGTGGCCAAAATAGATGGAAAGAAGTATTTCTAACCTTTTCTTTTTTCAGACTAACACACAGAAAGCAATCCTTCCCTGATTTCTGCTGAATTTAAGGTCTAAAGAAATGTTGTGTAATAAGAAATGTGTTGCAGATAGCAATGATTCAAGGTCTAATACCCTGTTAGGTGAAAGTATGCCAGACCTACAAATAATGTTCTACTGAGACCTCATAAATTAATACAGTGAAATCAGAAAACGCATCTAATGTTCATTAAGTAAACTGTTTGTTTTCACAAATTGATGCTGAGACCATGAATGATCTTTTCTTCGTGTTCTGGTCTTAAGCTTTGCTCGACCAGTTAGTCACAGTCACTAGTCAGACTGTGTCACACCTGGGATCATGTTACACCTCGGGATCATGCTAAGTTCTGAATCAAGATGTGGTCCTTCATTTCCTGTACTTCTGAATCCTGAATGCCAGCCAAGCTGAGGATAGATAAGTGCTTCAGAGTGAGCCTACTGCTCTGAAACCAGAATAACCTCTAGATGAATGATGGTGTCTATAATTGCTGTCACAACATTATAGAATGTGTCCAGCATGACCTACTGTAAATGTTGTTGATCTGTTCTCTGCACCACAAATATGAGTGCATCTTAAGCAGGCGAGACCTACAGTATTTAGTCATTGGATGTACTGCCACCTTGTGATGTGCTCTGAAACCTGCACATCACAAACCCCTGTTGTCAGAGATTCATTTCACAGTAAATGTGGAGCAAATATTAATTTATCAGAGGTCATAACTTTAGAAGTGTCGGCACTGCCAAGAGCAAAGCCTGAGGGGGGACGCAGGCTTTCCTCCCTGCAGGCATGCTGACTCCACCGGCAGATGGATGTCGCTGACCCTTCTCAGTGATCACAGCAGAGACATGAAGCAGGGTCACAATCATTTTCCTGATCGTGGTCACCCGCTCTTCTCTCCATGGGTCCAATTCATCTTTATCTGCTGTTCAGTAAAGCCTGCAGTGCTGAGCCACCATCACTCACACTCTGCAGGGCAGCCGGTGGATTAGCTGACCCCCTGGCGTGGGAGTAACAACCCCTGCAGTCCAGTCAGCAGACACTGCAGTTTTCAAGCAGCTGAAACGGGCCGGCATGGCGGTCAGGGATCCTCCCCAGGATCAGGCTGGGGCCAGGGGAGAGATAGTGGCGTCTCCAGCACCCTGTCAGTCAGTCAGCATGGCAGTGTGCGTCTGCAGGATCCCAATGATGGACATTCACCCCTGAATGTCTATTCAGCTTGCAGACTATTCTAATGGTCTTCTAATAACGTTTATATGGTTTCTATGAATTGTGACATAGACGGACAAAAGTATATGGACATGCACCATCTCTGTGTATTAATATGCTGCTAATCAGGCCTTCCACAACATTTTGGAACTTGGCAGCAGGGTAACTAATACAGTACATTACTTCCCTGTGTTATGGTGTAGCACTCCACCAACAACTATTAACACTACAGGTAATGTGCAACGCATTATTTAGTTCCCCATCTTTACAGGGGGCATTTTGAGCAGTAAAACATACACAATTTGCATGAAGTAATGTCAATAACCCTAGTAAGTATTGATAAAATAAAGTCATCTCCAAATTAAACTTCCATGAAATTTTCATCTTACAATATTATGTAGCATTTAGATTTCCCTTTTGTGACAGCTGCAGAAGAAACATATTTAAGCAATTGGGGTGTCAACACACTAATGGCTATGAAGTGTTTATATTCTCCATGCAGGAAATGGTTACAGAGGCCATCAGCAGCTGCCACTCACTTCACTGTCTAACGCCGTAACAGGTAAACCATATGAGGGGCCCATTGTTTCCGAGACAGGTACTTGAGTGTAAAATGACAAAGCACCACAGACATGACACCTGACTATACAGCAACTGTCTAGGCCTCATGCCAAGCCACAGAGATCTGAGGGTATAAAAAAAAAGGTGTCAGAGTCACGCCTACAGTCAGCATGCGAGTGAGAGGGTGACAGCATGATGAATGTCTTTTTATGAGCGGCTGCATACTGCTGCTGCATGTGAACCGAGCCCAAAGATGTCCAGGTTATGAATGGACTAGTCAATGAGCTAGAACATAAATGTCCTTTGGTCATAATTTCTTAGTGCTAAGACACCGCCTTGTGAGATGTCCCGCTGTCACACTGCTCACTGGAGAAGATGCATCACTCTATTTGGGTCTGTCTCCTCAGAGGTTTTCTTTACTCTTGCTCTTTTCTCTTTCTAAATAGCATCGCTGACCTATCACACACTGGTGCTGAGTCATTATAAGGTGTTAGCATTTTCAATTACCTCACACCTCCCATCTCTGCCGCCCTGTCTCCTCTGCGAGGCAGACGCTGCACAGCAGGAGAAAAGCAACAAAATGCTAATGTTCTGCTCTTAAGAAGGTAACCACATCTGAGTTTGACTTGAAAAACAAAACAAAAAAACAAGCTGACGAACAATTAAGTAGAAGAAAAACAAACAGCACTTCTAATGTCCCGTGGTTCATGTAGAACTTTATTTCAGCTTTGTGGTTGTTTTAAAAGCACTTATTAGCAATACAGACTGAACGGTTTCAATGATACATGTCGTACTGCATATGTCAAACATTCATGCCAAAGAAAATACTACCGATACATTTCCAACAGGACAGTTACAGATATTGAAAAAAAATTACAAAATAGGCTTTTTCATAACAACAAGACAACACTACCATAAAGCGTTTTAGTGCTTCTAGCTTAAAGTGTTATCATGATCAATGAAAAGAACTGAAACTACTCAAAAAAGTTCCTTTCTATTGTAAAAGAAAAACAAAATGCTTGTACTCGTTGCAATTTCCCACATAGCAGAGCAAGCTAGCCACCTTGCTGAGTATCCACATGGGCAACTGCCTTTTAAAAGAGGTAAGGCAAGTTCTGTTTAAAAAAAATTTCCTCCCTAATAAAACACTGGTGAAAAGATACTCGACACTTTTGACAACAAAATGTCTTTTTTCTGTTTCACAAATGAGCAAGTTAGGCTTACAGAGACCTATTTTAGAGGAAAAATGCTTCTACTGATGATTGCTAGAAAGCTATTGCCAACAAAAAAGCAAAACATGAAACATCACAAACATATCTTAATATTAATATCAAAGCAGAATGTTAGAGAGATTTTGAGGCTACATATTAGGAAGGCAGTGATACCTATAAATCCTTTTTTTTGGGCAGCAGTACAAAATAATTTATTCTACATTTTTATCTTAGTGTTCTAATAGATTGTACTCTCTAGCTCAATAAATGTCGATTTTGAGTAAAGGAAATACACTTAAATAAAAATGTAATACAAGATAAAGAGCACCTTATCCCCATACAAGTAATTTGACATGTAGATTTTTGGAAGCAAATGGCACAGTCATCAATGGTAAATTAGCAATGCTCATTGAATTGTACATTTTTTGTCAGACAATACCACACACACAAGTCTCAACGATTTAACATCACGTTGTGACAAGAGACTCTCGTTACTGATGTGTTTGCATCATGTGGGTTTGTGTGTACCTGTACAACAAACAGGTAAAGTGGGCTGATCACTGGACAGAAGCTATATGAGTTTTATGTGCTTGTCTTGAATTCTTAAATCGCTACACGGCGGCTCTGGAATTCTCAGCCAAAAGGGTGTTGCGACACCGCTGCGGTCGTTCTTGGTACAGCTCAGTAAACAAAGAATGGGTGTGGTGTGCTACATGGCAGTAACTACAACTCTATCTGTGTTTTATCACTGAGCTGAAGTGGACCTCTAAAGTCAGTGCAGAAAAGAGCGTTTACCCTGACTCAGCTTTTCTAGTGCAAAACTGCCAACATCTGGTCTTTAACTGCAAGGACAGTCAGAACAGCCAAACTGTACACAGACATGACGCTTAAACACTCGCAGGACCTTTAAGTGGGGCAAACAGTAACATGTCACAAACTTGCCATACTGTGGTGAAAAAATATTTAAAAATGAAAATCCACATCGGGACCTTCCGATACCAATACACGTGCATAACGATTTACAAATACAATAAAACTTGAATGCAGCTGGCATTGACTGTGACAGATGCATGAGAACTTTACATCAAAGGTAAAGGCCAACCTTTACATCACCTCCTCTACACTTCTGAACTTTCTCAGAGCTGTCATAGGATGAAATCCAGAAATAGTTCCCTTAAGTTCATATCCAAGATCATGAGGCTAAAAGGAGCCGCCATAAGCTCAATCCGAGAACTTCCACATATTAAGTAAAAACAGAGAGAATGACACTGAAAGGAGAATGAGAAGGGGATGGTGGGAGAAGAAAGGCAGAGAGAAAAATGAGAAAAAGGCGACGCTTGTGATGCAAGCATCTTTCTGGCTGCAGTTAGGACACACAACATAACAGCAACACAGATGAAAGTCAATTTCCTTGTTTCGTAACAGAAATTCCATCTGAACACAACCAAACCATTAAGAGGGCATTTGTTGTGTCCAATAAGACATTTGAGAATGCCCTTGGCTGGCTGACTCGGGTGTTGTGTGGATGGTCGAGCAGCGGCAGCTGGTGTGATTGTGGCTTTGCGGGCGTGGTCGGTGTGGACTTTAAGAGAAGAAAAAGAGTCTGTTGGGAGGCGGGGGGGGTCCTAGTAAAGGAGGATGCGGCGCTCAATGGCCTTGCGGCAGATGGGGCACTCACTCATTCGGTCCCCACACAGCTGGCAGGTGCCATGGCCGCACATGAAGATCATGTTCTTTAGCCGGTCCAGACACACCGGACACATAGTCTGCAATCACAGTTCATATTTTGATGCGATAAAGTCATTTCAACTTTCAAACAACAGACAGGGAATCATGAACTGAGCTAAGCCCTATACAAAAACTTCATGACAGACATTCATTTGAACACACTTTTTACATCACCATTGATTTTATTCATCCTTGGTAGTTAACACTTCTCAGTAGAGCTAAAATGATTAATGATGGATTAATCATTTAAACCATTTATCACAAAAAATGGGATGATTTGCTGATTTGCTTTTGTATGATTGTAAGTTGAAAATTAAAAAAAGCAAATTGAAGACATTAACCTGTTCCTTGATGTCCTGGAGCTGTTGCTGTAGCTTTTGTACATCAGCGTTGACGTTGGTGTTGTCTTTGTCTCTCTGCATGGCTGGGATGTTTCCGCTGGCTGTTTGGACGCAACGGCACATACACATGTTGAGGAAAAAAGGGAACGCAGTTACCAGCCGAGAGACTAATCAAATTAAGAGATTGGCCCAAACCAGTGGCCTCATCAAACTTCACCTCCTAAAAATAATAAACCTTTATAAATACATCTGAAATGCAGCCACACCGACATTGCCATTTTTAAACAAGATGGGATTTAAATATGTGTTTTGTATACTAGCATGGATCACAAACACATGCACTGTGGATTTCAATATGATTGGCAGATGAAACTAGGACTGTGTTGGCATTGCATTTATTTTTTAAATGACTTGAATTCAGAAATACACACTGTGTTTATATCTGAAACATAAACTGTAACTGGGAAAAAGCTCATACAAAGTTATTGGCATTGTAAGAGCCACAGGATGCATGAGTTTAATGATACCAATGTAAAACAGCTTGAATATATTATTTGAGCACTCAACAAGGATTAGCTGGACTGAGGCCCTGTTGTGGACTCCATTCTAGACTGGCAAACAGCTGCCAGAAACAGTGAGAATGTGATTCTTGGCCTTTGCATCACCTGTTTAGGGTGTGTGTGTCACTGAAAGAGAAAAGGGAGGGGGTTTAAGGGGAAGGGGATGGGGGCCAGGGCAGCACTGGGGGAGCTCTTTAAAAAAGGGTCTGATGAGGTATACTTACACCAACTTAGTGCCAGATTGTTGGGTTGGAGAAGATCCTGCGATCCCCCTGCCATAGTGTTAGAGCTCCCTGCTGGGAATAACCAGTCACATTGTTATAGTGGGAGTTGTCCTCACCAGCTCAACAGCTGGCCTGGGGACCAAAACTACTCACTACAGCCTCTAAGGGAGGTTCAGAGAAAGAATTTGAAGAGAAAGCTAGCAAGTTGGAAACAGTGCTCAGGGAAAGAAAGGGGTATAGAGTCCCTTTGAAATAGAATAAATAGTTAAAATGCATAGCAGCAAGTGATTCTTCCTCTTTTTGCCATCAGCCAATGCTAAAGCATGAGTCTAATGTCTATGCTTACTCAGTTGGAAGTACATAATGTCAGAGAAGTAGGGAGTCAAAACAATCAAAGTGACAGATGACTTTCGTGCACAAGATTTGCTTTTGTAGCAGACATCAACAGTCAGTGTTACTGGGATGAAGGGAAAGGAGATAAACAATCAATGCTGCCCCTTGCATGAGTGTATGTGTGTTTGGGTCTGCATTCACTTCTGCACGTCTGGTAATGACTGCAAGTGAGATTTGCATGCCAACAAGCTGACACGTGGAGAAATGTAAAAGAATTATTACAGGTGAACTTACAACAATTTCCCTTTTAACTCAACATAAAAATGTGGAAAACACGATAGGAATAACCACTGGTGAGATTTACCACTAAAAGAAGGTTATGGGCATAAAACACTGTTTTCAACTTGGAGACAAGAAGATGGATTGTGAATGCAACCAAAAATAAATATGTTTACACACTACATTACATCCCTAGTCACTGGACTGTTTGACAGGATGACCTAAATTAAGGACAGCTACACTCATTAAGTGCAATGATAAGTTAAAGTCCAATAACTCCTTTATCAAACTGTATGAATGTGAGTCCCAGGGCAGGATAGGGAATTAATTAACAATGTAAAGATCAACAAGCCACTGACAGATATGTTTATATTTGATTCCTTCAATAAATTGTTGAAATCATCAATGTCTTCCCTTCTGCTGCATCAACATCTCACCTCGCTTTCCTCAGAGATGGTCCCAATAATGTGCTTAAAGTCAAGTCAAATTCAGTTTGTTCATAATTACATGATATGAAATATTTTTAATACTGTATCCTACATTGTGGATAATTAAGCAATATATAATATGCTGAAGTATATTTCTGGAGGGTTAAAGATTAAAATAAAAAATAACAAGAACCGTACAAAACCAAAAACCGTGACCCTAAAACCGTGATAGGAACCGAACCGTGGGTTTTGGGAACTGTGCAACCTCTACTTGCTTTGTTTAATCTTAATGACTGTAAGTTCAAACCTGAAATTCTCAATATTCACATTCATGTGGGTATTCATATGCATATATATCATTATGACTTCAGGACTTTGGCATATGCTCACAGATAAGTTTGTCCATCCAGGCTGAGCTGATTGGTCTAACTGTTAGAGGCCACGGAACATGAACAAGGTAATCAGGTTGTCTGTATATCATGAGGACACTATTGTATTATTCAGCGCAGGTCAGCAAACTCAATTTAGAAATGGCTTCTGTGATCTACTTATGAAAGGATTATGATTTGAAACACAAAATCCTCTCTCTTTGGAGAATTCCAAAAACAACTAAACAGTGTATCAGTGATGCAAACAAAGGAATAAAATGCATAAGCAAGGCAGCGACAAAGCAAAAGGTAAAAAGGGCTAAAGCAGATACTTTGAAAGTGGAAAAACTAGAAAAGAAAGAAGGAAAAAATGAAAAGGGGAATTAAAAGGGAACGTGTGGAAGATTCACTCACTAAGGTCCTCATCATCATCATCATCATCATCATCATCATCATCATCATCATCATCAGCGGCATCATCCTCCATACCTTTCCCTCCACAGCACAGAACAAAGGGGGTGCGGCGTTCCACCACAGCCCGACACTGTACGCACTTCTTCATGAGGCTGGCACAGTCTGGTGAAAACAAAACACATATTGGTCAGACCTGAATGCAAAGTGTATTTGATATACAGTGTGTTTTTTTAATGCAGCAGCTGATCAGAATGAGACCAAAGTGTAACTTACTCTCACAAGCGCACATGTGACCACAGGGCTGGAACAACACGGCTGCTTTTTTGTCAGAGCAGACTACGCACTCCTCAATCTGTGGAGGGACAAATTAAAACAACAAAAGAGAATAAAAGTATCCACTCTTTGTCATGTCTCTATTGTCTGCATAGGACAGGTAGAGCTTCTGATACCTTAGTTCTTGACTGGACCTGGTCCTTGCAGATGAGACACTTCTTGACACGAGGCGAGCAGAGGGAGCAGGTGGCAATGTGTCCGCAGGGCCCAAACAGAGTGTCTCTCTTCATGTCTGAACACACCATACACTCCTCCAGTGACTCAATGTTGCTGTTCAGAGATGGGCTGTGGGTGCCTACCTGGCCACTGGGACATTAAGAATAAAAACACAATGTGAGAGCAGAAGAAATTACAAGCAAAGAGATGCTGACAGAGAACAAAGAAAAGATGGGGAGACAGAAAGAGAATAAAAAAGGAACAGGAGTGAAAAAAGAAAGAATAAAAAGCCCTGCATGAAACATTTTTAGCAAAGAAAGAAAATCAACCCGGTCAGGTGAAAAGTCACTATGGGTGCATGCAGATACTTAAAAACACATTCCTTTAAATTCATCCTTTTCATCCGTGTGTAATAAAAGTTTTCTGCTTGTTTAAAAACTTTTTAGAAGCATCATATAACAGTTTGATGAACAGTTAAGTGCTATTTGGTCACATAAATGTGAAAAGCAGGCTAAATAAATAAAAAAAGATCTAGGTCTCTAAATCTAAGTCTACATGACTGTTTGGATTTTATCAGACATAGTCTGATGAAGGCTTAGTTAATCTATAAAGAAATCTAGGCTTAAAAATAAATCTGTTGTATAAACTAAACATAATGTGTTACTAACTATTGAGCTTTAGACATGCTAGTGGATGTTTTTACCATCCAATCTAGGCATAACATTATAGTCCTACACTTTTGTCCAAAGAAACATACAACAAGAGAATACACTAGTTGTTTCCGTCAGTTCCCAGACTTTATGCTAAAGTAACCCAACTGTCTTCTGGATCCAGCTTTATATTTAACAGACAGACATGAGTGGTATTGATCTTTCCATCTAACTCCAGGCAAGAAATCAAATAGGTGTATTTCCTAAAATGTCAAACTATTCCTTTAAGGGTTGTTTACCTGCTCTTCTCTTTGTGGCATTTGGCCAGAGCTTTGCAGAGGCTGGGGTCTGGACACAGGTCTAGAGGGGACTGGCCCTTCTTGTTACGAATGGTCAAGTCCGCTCCATTAGCTGCCAGGAAGCAGGCAATGGATGCTGCACTCTTCTTCTCTGCCCCCTGGGTGCCCAAGCCCATGATTAACTGCAGGGAGCCAGACAGACGCACAAAAACATATTAATCAGAGGCACATCAGGCACTTTTGGCATAAAAGTTTGTTTTTTAATTTGAATCCAGTGTCTTGTCTCTACCTTACACACTGGCACTAGAGTAATGAGCAAGAAGAGTATTTCAATATTATTCAGTTGGCTTCAGAGCTATTGTATATTCAGAAGGACCATGCCAAAGAACTATCAAATCATCACTAATTAGCCACTCAAATATGTCTGGAGATGGCTGTCAGCGTAACCCCCTCAACCAGACCCAAAATCCCATTAACTGTCCTGTATCTCTCACTCCCTCCTCCAGCTCATCGTTTCAGTCAATCTGCCCAAAATCAAAGCCTCTCTCTTTCTATCTAGCAATTTGGGCCTTCCATGTCTGATTGTCTTGAACCAGTAGCCTTTACTTCTCTGCTGAAGGAGCCATCGGGCCACTAATTCAATTCTCATCTTGAAGGAGGGGAGCGCTATGGGGGACTGACACAACTGCGCATATCTCAATTTAGCCCGCTGTCTGTCTGTTCCGCTTCTCAGTGGGGAACCAGTCTGTAGCTGCAGTTAGAACCTGTAGCCTTAAACTCATCCCTGTAGGGATTAGTAATATGGTGTTAACATTAAGAGGGTACATGGCCTTGTTGGCCTCTACACAGGGACAAACTTGTACAGGGTGGTCGAGAGGCTGCAGCGAGCTGGTTGGCTGCTCCAGGCTAGTATCGGCCTGCTGTCTGAATGATGGGCCAGTGCACAATGGGCTGTTCAGTGATGAAGATGACGGGGGAATTAAACCCTGCTCCCAGCCAAAATGTAATACATTTAATTTATAAAAAAAAACGTATTATAGGATTACTAGAACCACAGCAGCTATTGGTAACAACCTGTTGCCCACCCAACCATGAATAGTACTGTTCAATCTCAAATAGATAACATATAAATACAATCTCCAGCATGTTGCAAAATGTGGATTATTCTGTCTCCCACACAGGGCTGGTGTCGAAAAGAGGCAGAAACGGTGTGTGTGAATATATTTGAATGTGCACAGCCCTGCAACACACCGGTGACTTGGTCCACGTGTTTTCTAGTTTTTTGCCCAATTTATACTGTTTAATACCCTCAATAGGAAAGCAGCAGGTATAGCCTATATATGGAACATGTTTTTAAACTTTAAACTGCGCCTTTTACTGAGCCATGCTGCAATGCCTTATGATACCTTGAGGAACCTTGACCCAAGAAAATGACAGGTAAAGTAAGTAAAGGAACAGTGAGGTTAATAATAAATGTATACGCACTGTGTTCTTGGAGGGTTCCCAGGGCTCCACTTTGCTGACATCCTGCATATCTTGGAGTTGTCGCAGTTGGGACAGTGTGTGGTGACGCAGTGCCTCGTGAAGTGGTGTGTCCCCGTCCTTGTCCTGCACATCAAGTTTGGCCTCGGCACGCACCAGCAGCTGTTAAGAAAAAAATCCATAAATAAACACAAACAGGCAATCAAACAGAAACTCTAGCGAAAACTGTAAAACAACTTTAATTTTATGCTACAATGCAAATGCCACATTGCTGATTTATAAGGTTGCTGCTAACAATGAACTGCCTCAGTGTTGTAGTCCCCAATTATGGAGTGCATTTTTTCTTGAGTCCACAAGATGGCCTCGTGGCAATCTCGATCCAATACTACGCCAAATGAAACACTGCCTCAGAGAGCATTTTCCCTTCACCGCATCAATCTGAAGAAGGACCTCATTCAACTGCAGGACATCCACCAGTGTAAATTGAATGTGGGGCTGCGCTGATGTTGTTCTACTCCCCTTTGTGTATAGTTCGGTATGAGGGACTGATAGAGAGATAACTAGAGACAGAACCTTCGGTTTGTGGTGGGGAGGAGAAAAAATGATAGCGGGATAATAAAAAAGAAGGCCCACTAACCCGGACTATCTGGGTGTGTTGACGCTCCACTGCCAGGTGTAGTGCCGTCTGCTGGTTGACGTTCTGGATGTCTAAGCTGGCATTGCCCTTGGAGGTGAGAACAAGAGAGGAGAAAACACACAAATAAACATATGGGCTTACATACATTACCAACCAACATTAATGAATCACAAATACATACTGTATGTGCATGTAAATTTGACAGACAAGTGATAAATGTAGACAAACAGGACTAGAAAAAAGAATTCAGTTAAAACATAAAAAATAATTGTTCAGCACATGAAAAGGTGTAACAACCAGTCTGGCTTCATGTGCCATGACAGAATATTCCTTCCTTCAACCATGCCAACCAACAAAGTGTCACCTAGGGGGTTGGAAAAAACACATCCTACAATAATGCTACAGTACATGTGATTGTCATTTCCAATTGCAAACACCTCAGCTGAGAAGATGTGGAGGGAAGATAAGCATTGTGATCAGGCAGTGTGTGAAATCCCCAAGTAATAAGACTGGCTGGCTGGCTGGCTGACTGACTGACTGGCTGGGAATCTGCAGTGCACCTTGTAGTGTGGTGCAATTTCTGAATAGAAAGCTGAGCCAGAGTGTGTGAACCAGCTCATTGCAGGGACTTGGAAAAAAGGCTGTCCCCGTTCAAAGGTAGCAAGCGCTTGAATGTTGCAGCAACATTGCTGCCTTGCACCATATCTTAATTAACCCAATTCCTGCTTGAGCAGGTGACTTTTGCTAAAAACTCCTGTATGTGTCTTCTGAGAGTTAAACCTGCAATCTCAGAAGGGAGAAGTGCACAAACCTATGATTGCAAGAGTAGGAGGGCCCAACTGCACTAAAGGATACCCCCTTTTGTGAAAAAAAAGGCACTTATAGCAGCTTCAACTGGTCTACGGCTTGCTGGCTACAGGGAGTGCAGTGGAAGCCATTCTTGATGGCTTCTGTCTGTAAAGCCAGAAGTGCAAGCTAAGCTTATGCAACTATGCTTTGGGCTGATAATTGTAAACAAAAGGGGACTCTTAGAAAGTATGAATAACTGAATTTGTGTTAAGTTTTAAGCATGCATTTAAATCTGCAATTTATAGGTCTGTGAGCAGTGTCGGGACTCCCTAACCGTAACTCTGTTACTTTTGGCAGTAAATAGTATTCTAATGTAGGGCTGGGCAATAACTCAATATAATCGAACATCATTTCAATGGAATCATAGAATTATTAAATAATTTATCGAGATGACGTGAAACACAACTACGTCATCTAAATTGATAATAACAAACACATACTCAAATTTCTCATCTCTCACATCTTCAAATGGGAATACCATTTGACCATTTTTGTTTTTACATCACACTTTATCTTACCACTCAGTTCAATGCAATTAACAAACTGGACTCAAAATGGCAACCTTCCAGTCACAAGCCTCAGAATACAATACTGCATACAGTTCAGGACTGGGTTCTCTCTGCATAATAATGCTAGAGAACAAGTGTGAAAATCCACTTGGAACCCAAATGTTAGTTAAACTAAATTTTGAGTAGCACACACAATCCCAGCAAGACAATGAAAACAATACTGAAATGAAAGCATGTGTGTTGTTACCTGGTGCACTAAGAGCTCAGCCACCTCCACATGGTTGTTGAGGGCAGCCAGGTGCAGTGCGGTGTAACCGTCGTCCTTCTTCTCGTCTACGATCCAAGGCCTCGGCAGTTTAGATAGCAGCACACGCATGGCACTACACAGAGGAGACATGGAGAAAAGGGAAGAAATTGAGTGTTTGAATGGGCTAAGTTGGGAAGCATGACGGAAAAAAACCCAAGAAGGTACAGAAAGTATTGTCAATTTGATAGTTTGTAAATGTAAACTGCCAAAATGAATCTGTGACTGGATGTCTCATGCACTGTATGATAGCTGGGGGCCAGACAAAAGCTGCTATAAGGAAACACATCACAGTGTCTGTACTGCTGATACACAGCTTATTCCAATTCTATTCCAACACACTTTTGTTTTTTAGAGCAGAGCATATCCCATTTTCACACATGGGGACACAAATACTCAATCAACTTAGAGAGGGAGTTGCTTTCCCAAGCATTAAGCTTTGAGTAGTACAAGAGCTGTGTGGTATTTTAGAGTACCATTCCCCCTACCATCGCTTCAGTTAAAAAGGGAAGCCACTTCTCTCTTGATGATGCGCAAAAGCGCCTATCATTGGGAGGCAAAATTGTAATTACACAAGATTTAGCTCTATTCACTCAGGTCTCCTCCTGGAGAAAAAACAGACAGGGCAGGAAGTGAAAACAAATAAAGTGTTTAAGCAGTGCTGTTTAACAGAAGTAGCTTGTTGTGGTGAAAAGAAAAAGTCAGTCAGTTGTGTGCAATTGAAGGTCATTTAGAGGATGTGTGCCACAGAAAGAAGTGGCTGCAAAGACTGCTGTACATGGATGGAAGGCTGAGAGCGAGTCACAGTGTCACCGTGGAGATAGAGGGAGGCTGACTGACACTTCCTACAGTGTCATTGAAAAAAGAGACTATTTTCCTAGTAAAATGAAGCCACGCACATTGCCATTTCTTATCAAATCCAAGGATCACAAAAAAGACAGCACGAAAGAATTGTTTGAAATATCAATACATAGATTTCCTACTAGCTTTAATTTTAGTGTTTGAACTGAACCATTATCCATTTACAGCCCCTACCTTCCCTACTTGTCTTGCTTTAGCCTCTGGCCAAATGCCCAAATGCTATGGAATATAAAACAAGACACTTAAAAGCCATATTCCTGAACTGTTCTTGTATCTTGTCTGTTAGGTACACAATGTACCTTCAATAAGCAATAAAGCAACAATGCTGGAGGGAACACTTCTGACCTTGATTAACCCTGAATAATAATGCAGGGTATAGCTTTGAACTTCAACAAAAGGAAGAAGATGATTTTACTTTAATATGGCTGAACAGCCCCCATGAGAGCACTGGAGTGTTTACATACACAACAGTATGGTAAAATGGGTCTGAAACATTACAGAAAGGAAATGGTGTCCAGCAATGATCAAGAATCTCACAGCCCGCACAATCAATGGAAACTAAACTATGATTACTATTATAAACTTAAACTATTAAGACAGAGAAAAGAAAGAAATGCAAATCAACATGCTGGCAGGCTTTCAGACTGAAGGTAATCAGGATGGCTGGTTCCCTGCGGGTTTTTGCTAAACCTACAGCTTGTCTCCCTCCTTCTGGAGTAATGAAATAGAGCATCATCAGCACACTCTCTTGAGGAAAGCAGAGAAAGAGGGGCAGAGAAGCAGGGGGGCAGGCAGCCAGCACCTCTGTACGGACAGAGATCCGGGGCTGGTGTACTGCTGCAGTGATGAACAGTGCAGCACACTTATCCCAGGCTCCCTCGCTCTCTCGCTCTACCTCTCATTGCACAGAGGCTTACGCACACACACCTGCATTGCTTGCAGCCATCTTCAACCACTTAATGCAGAGGAGCACTGCTTAAATGTGATAGCAACCGCACCCATTCTGCCTAATCTCACATTCATAAAGTGACGCCTTTGTTACAAAGAATCTTTTGCTTGCATACTGTAGATTAACCATCTCAGGGGGGCTTTAGAGTAATTTCATCCGTTATGCTCCCACTGGATAGGAGTTGAGACTTAAACAAGCACATTATTCAAGAAAAGACCTTGCCACATCAGATTCTTGCCTGAAGCTATAACATAAAACTTATTCCCAAGCGTTGCAAACAGCACTCTTTTAGCTTTCTTTCAAATAAGACCAATAGACAATAGAGGAATGCGGTTACTTTTTTAATAGTTTAACAGTTTCCATCAGAATCAAGGGCAATTGTCCCACATAAAGCCTTTGTTCTTTTTGTTCCCCTTTTCATCCTCCTATTGGTGCAATGTATAACATTTGTGTGATCTGGATTGGCTGGAAATACCTCCTGTATGTAAAACTACTGGCCAATAAATGCATGCCTGCAACACCATAAGGGCAGACTGGCGCCTTCTAGTGTCAGCAGCAGGCACTTAAGTGCAGGCAGGTGTTTGTTGGTGTAGGGAGCCCCTCCAATAGAAGTCTAGATTGACAGGCTCCCTGCCACACTGGCAAAATGGGCGGACATTAATATTAATGCCCCATACTGGTACTGCTGCATTGCAGTTCAGCTATTTGCTGTAAAGGCAGAAAAAGATTGAATTAAGAACCAGGAAATAAATCCTAGTTTATATATATATATATATATATATATATATATATATATATACACTATCTCTCTCGGATAAGAGTGATGTTCAAAGTGGCCGAGGGGAGTATGAGAGAAACTGCGTGTTGGCCCTTGAGGTACAGTGAGGAAAATAAGTATTTGAACACCCTTCTATTTTGCAAGTTCTCCCACTTAGAAATCATGGAGGGGTCTGAAATTGTCATCGTAGGTGCATGTCCACTGTGAGAGACATAATCTAAAAAAAAATCCAGAAACCACAATGTATGATTTTTTTTACTATTTTTTTTGTATGATACAGCTGCAAATAAGTATTTGAACACCTGAGAAAATCAATGTTAATATTTGGTACAGTAGCCTTTGTTTGCAATCAAACGTTTTCTGTAGTTTTTCACCAGGTTTGACACACTGCAGAAAAGATTTTGGCCCACTCCTCCACACAGATCTTCTCTAGATCAGTCAGGTTTCTGGGCTGTTGCTGAGGAACAGAGTTTGAGCTCCCTCCAAAGATTCTCTATTGGGTTTAAGTCTGGAGACTGGCTAGGCCACGCCAGAACCTTGATATGCTTCTTACAGAGCCACTCCTTGGTTATCCTGGCTGTGTGCTTTGGGTCATTGTCATGTTGGAAGACCCAGCCTTGACCCATCTTCAATTCTCTAACTGAGGGATGGAGGTTGTTCCCCAAAATCTCGCAATACATGGCCCCGGTCATCCTCTCCTTAATACAGTGCAGTCGCCCTGTCCCATGTGCAGAAAAACACCCCCAAAGCATGATGCTACCACCCCCATGCTTCACAGTAGGGATGGTGTTCTTGGGATGGTACTCATCATTCTTCTTCCTCCAAACACGGTTAGTAGAATTATGACCAAAAAGTTCTATTTTGGTCTCATCTGACCACATGACTTTCTCCCATGACTCCTCTGGATCATCCAAATGGTCATTTGCAAACTTAAGACAGGCCTTGACGTGTGCTGGTTTAAGCAGGGTGCCATGCATGATTTCAAACCATGACGTCTTAGTGTATTACCATCAGTAACCTTGGAAACGGTGGTCCCAGCTCTTTTCAGGTCATTGACCAGCTCCTCCTGTGTAGTTCTGGGCTGATTTCTCACCTTTCTTAGGATCATTGAGACCCCACGAGGTGAGATCTTGCATGGAGCCCCAGTCCGAGGGAGATTGACAGTCATGTTTAGCTTCTTCCATTTTCTAATGATTGCTCCAACAGTGGACCTTTTTTCACACAGCTGCTTGGCAATTTCCCTGTAGCCCTTTCCAGCCTTGTGGAGATGTACAATTTTGTCTCTAGTGTCTTTGGACAGCTCTTTGGTCTTGGCCATGTTAGTAGTTGGATTCTTACTGATTGTATGGGGTGGACAGGTGTCTTTATGCAGCTAACAACCTCAAACAGGTGCATCTAATTTAGGATAATAAATGGAGTGGAGGTTGCCATTTTGAAGGCAGTCTAACAGGTATTTGAGGGTCAGATTCTCGATTTTTTTTTTTAGATTATGTCTCTCACAGTGGACATGCACCTACGATGACAATTTCAGACCCCTCCATGATTTCTAAGTGGGAGAACTTGCAAAATAGCAGGGTGTTCAAATACTTATTTTCCTCACTGTAGCTCAGGCTGCAGACCTTTTACTGAGCAGAAGACAGTGACTTGAAATGGAAGTTAACATTTAGACAACTCAGGTTATCTGCTAAGAGAAGAAGACTGATATTTAGTGTGAAGAGAGGATCCCCTTATTACACCTGAACTTTAAATCAAATGCCATGGTCTGTGTGAATGCAGAATGATATGCAGCTGAGGGAAAGGAATGTAGAGGAAAGAGGTAGAAGGGGCAACGTGATGGAACTGGGTCACCCTGTGAGAGATCTGAGAGTCCCCCAGGAGAGCTACACAGGGGCCTGTTGTCTTGGGCTGCAATTTGTCATTGACCAGGATGCTTTGTGAAGCCCTCAGCTCTGTCTGTTGGAGTTTGTCAGTGTGTGTAGGGGTCGACAGGTCCCTTCTGCTGCCCTCACCTGGCTGACAGCCATCTGTGTGGTGGTCAGTAGTCGTTATTACAACAGGAAGTTAGAGTCGGGGGACAATAACTTGGGTAGGACAGGGCAAAATGGGAACAGTCAACATCCAGCCTGAGATTAATGGCTTCACACAAACATATGGTTACTCTGATGTAGGAGACGTGTTTGGCATACCATCATCCATTAACTAAGGCTTCAAGCTCAAGAAAAAAGTTTCTGCATCATAAATTAGTCGCCAAAAGGTTCCACCTACCTTGGGAAAATAAAATGCTTTATAAACCGGATGATGAAAATGATGAGACTTGCTGTCTCTATAAAAGTCCTTGTATGGTCAAACATACAGATCGGATTTATACTACAAATATTCCACACCCCAATACCCCAAAATGTTTTGAAACAATCAAAGTCAATTCTTGACCTTGGAATACAATCCCAACTCAAGGTTCATTTTCACATTTTCAAACTTTTATAAGAGCTTTAAACTATGTCACATGGTCTTCATCAGCAGATGAAAATATATTTTATCCATACCACTTTGTAGATTTTTGTATTTACAAAAGACGTCCTAAAAATGACGTTGGTTAAACTGTAACAGCTACTTGGTTGGCATATCAAAAATGTCAAAAAAAGCCATCTCCATATCAATAGCTGAGCAAACTATTCGGCGATGAACACTTTTTATGAGCCTTTGGAGAAATACCTGGTGAGTGTGTCAAAAATGGTTTTAGTTGCATAACCTTATCCATACTAACTTCAAGAAAATTAGAAGGTCACAATGTTCCATGAGCTTTGTCTATACATTCCTTCCCCAATACCAGCAGGATTTCTTCTTTTAGATACAGAGTCCTTATTGGAACAGCCTTTCGTGATGAGACAACTTCAGACGATACATGAGGTGTCAGCTCATCGGGGACAGGATCAATACTATCAGGTCCTTTGAAATAGTGAACCCTGTTCCCAACAAATCATTCACAAATGCAACACACCAACTCCAAATGGAACCCCCCCATCATGTGTGAAAGGTTTGGAAGGCACAAAGCATTTTAGTCAGTGGCAACTGGGAGGGTTAGAGCAATAAAACTTTCAGGATTTTACTGATCTAAAAATATGTTGCTTTGAATGAGAAGTTTGGCTGACATATTGCTTGTGTTTTTGAACATATGTATAACTTTAACCAAAAAGGGGAAAAACTTAAATGGATACAATGCTGATTTTCTACCAGCTTTGCATCATTGCAGTGTGGGTGACATATGCAGACGAACTGTGTTTGACTTCCCCCTATGTCGCCAGCGCCCCCGCCCCTGGCCATCACTCCACCCCAACAAGTAATTAGTTACCAGTTCACTTTGTCAGGACCATCCCACAGCTACTGGCCATCCTGCTGTGGACAGAGTAAATAAACACAGATAGCGCTCAGGCCGGCAGTGCAGTAGAGGTTGAGGACAAGAACCTAGCTGGCTCTGCTCAATATAAAAAGGCTTTCATTACCATGCCGTGAAGAGAATAATTTTCCCTACAAAGTGACCTTCCCCTGCCTGCCTGTACCTGAGGCCCCTGAGTGAGCATGCTTTTATTAAAGACTATTTGCATAAACCAGGAAGTGGAAAGACGGGAAAGGGGTGCATTTTTATGATGTTTTGGTTATCACTATAGCTATTGCGTGTGCCTTGAAGGTTGTTTAGGAGACGCCAGGTGCATTTTCAAGCATCTCAGGTACAGTTGTCTGTCCATTTGGAAGTAGGCGGGGGCCTATAAAGGCTCAGCTTTAATTAGCTTTAAATCACCTGGTATTATGGGGCCTGATTCATAGCAATTTATGAAAGAGGAGGCAGGAAGATAGTCAGAGAAGCCCAATGGTGTGTTAATGTCCCATTGGTTCAAGATGACCCAATTATATCCCTGTGCTACTATTTCCTTGCACTTTAGTCTCCTCAGCACCTTGAAAAAGTCTTATTCTAATTCATGCACATGCCATAATAGTTATAATATACATCAACTAACCCAAAAAAGCAAAGACAGACTTAAAAGATAAAGCAAGGACAGATTATATTAGAATAAAGAGACACCTAAATCATGCCAATATATTGAACCATCGTAACTTAAATAAATAACTAACTAACTAACTAACTAACTAACTAACATGTCATTATTGAACATATTTTGCATAGGCTTGCCTAGTCCCGGATCCCACTTGTCTTTAGTCTTTTGCTAGTGCAAATCTGGGGACAGTTAAACAAATATTAATAAAGTTGAATTAAAAGGAAACTGCTCTATGAAGATTACTCATAAGGACTGAATACAATTGGACAATGTGCAAATAACACATTTGAAAGGTGACAAAACCACCAGACAGGATTTGATAATAGCATTTTAAATGGCTGACTTGATGAATAACAAAGTATATAAACAAAGGAATAGAAAATGGATGTTGTAGCTCAAATCACTTATCAACCAAAGATACAAACAGACTTGAGTACACTATTACCAAAGCATCCACACTCACTGGCCTCTTTCCTGTGATTACTGTCAATGTGCCTCAAACAAACTGCTAACAAAGCAAAGAAAATCATCTCTAACCCCTTCACTTTGCTCACTCCCTTTTTTTTTTATAAAACTCTTTTACACTTTTCTGTGACAGTAAACAAAAATTGATCTAATGAAACCAAAACCTACTTGTCAATATCAACACCTATGCACTATGACATACAGTATCTGCTGTTTCACTTACTGCATGTATATGTAATTTGATGGATGGTTTGTGCTTATCCACTGTGTCGGTTTTGAGAAACTGAACTGAACTTATTAATATGCTGCACTACAAGCAAACTGTGGCTTTGCCAATATTTAAATTTTATGAACTCTGTAACTGTTGAGATGGTGGTGAGATCCCAAACCAAGGCTTAAAAACATCCCTTCTGAAACCTAAGGGTAATGTAATACATGCTTCATCTGTGTTTTTCTTCAGTCCAAAGTGCAGAGATACTATTGGTCGACAGAGTGAACAGCTTAGCTTATGTTGGTTTGATTGTAACCAAAGCTACAAGCTGCATCAAATTTGTCTTTGGACATTTTTTTCTAGACTTTTTGGTCAGTGGTTTCTTTTTACACAAGTGGACATACAGGGAGGAAAATAAGTATTTGAACACCCTGCTATTTTAAAAATTCTCCAACTTAGAAATCATGGAGGGGTCTGAAATTGTCATCGTAGGTGCAAGTCCACTGTGAGAGACATAATCTAAAAAAAAAAAAATCCAGAAATCACAATGTATGATTTTTTAACTATTTATTTGTACAATGACAATTTCAGACCCCTCCATGATTTCTAAGTGGAAGAATTTGCAAAATAGCAGGGTGTTCAAACACTTATTTTCCTCACTGTAACTTCCTTGACCCAAATTACAGTACACCTTGATAGGTACCCTCTTTGCCACAGGTTGAGCTGCAAAACCCTGAATTTGAACTTTAATATGTACATGTTTTCTAACTTTCTAGGTTATTAGCAGTATTTTAAGCCACCATGCCATTGTCATTTGAATAATTGTCAGGTTTTTTGGTATCACCTACCTAACAGCATCCAAATGACTTATCTGTAAAGCCAAAGTTTAATTTCTGACCTAAATTATTTTACTTTTAATTTGTTGTGGCTGAGATACTGGCCATTTTGTGATTATAAAGTTCCTTTCATTTTCTATGAAATATAATCAGACTTACTCGTGCCTGGTGAAATTAACTGCAAGTGCTTCCACACTGAGGTACAAAGCAGTAAATAGAACAGAGGGATTGACTCTGGGTTTTGCAGAGCGGTGGAGAATTCAGCCGTGCTGAAGGTCCTTCGATCGACAGCCACTCAGCAGCATGCCACATTGTCACCATACGGGCAGACAGTCTGAGAGGCTCCCATGATCTACAGCCTCACTGCAAATCTACCACTTTAAATCACCCCTCACTCCCTGGCCTGCCTCCCACCTTTCTGCCCCCACAAACACATTACACTCCTAAAACGCTCATTTCTGTATGTTGTAACTTGTGAGGGTCCCTTTGCACAAAGCAAGCCAGCAGTCACAGTACCACCCCCTTAAACACCACCAAAAAATAAGGATAACGCACCATCAAATTCTCTTCCACAGTAATTGGCAGAAGAGAACGAAAGTGACACAAATAAGCTGCCATATTTCAGCTGATGAATGACTGATGAATGACTTTTTCAGCAGTTACACTTCTAGGCACGCATGCAGAGGAAGAAGTTGTGACTGAAAGAGCGGTTTGGTAATTAAAATCTTTTGTTTGCAAAGGGAAATAATAGGGATCAAAGGGCCTTGTGTGAGCTACTGCCTCTCCTAAGCACTGAGACAACAGGCCATGTGCCCCAGAGCAGCACAGAAAATGTCTAACAGCCAACTTGTTAACAGCAGGGGAATGGAGCTTGTATGAATGTACTATACATTACACAGATAAGGCTCCATAAAAAACCCTCTGTGTATTCCACACAGATTCATGATTCTACAGATTTTCTGCAACAATTTTGCAAGGTGTCCGCCTAATCTGAATAATGTAATGGTTTTCTTTCCTTTTTACAAAGAAAATGCTTTGCCATTTTCTTCAGTATTCTTTGCTTGTTTGGACACAAGGATCCACACACAAACGACACAAACACAAATCCTTATCCTCTCTGACCTGTCATACTGCATTTACATGGGAGCCACTGACTTCAGTGTCCGTACAGGGTTACCAAGGTAACATGGTCTGCATTATTCAACAGCTAAGCTTGGTTTAGCTGTGAGCATCGACCTGAATGTCTTCCTCAGAGTACATTAGGGTTACTAATACCCCCATCCACTAAAAAAAATGTTTATGTCTCAGAGTTTCTTCTATGTTGATTTTCTAGTGGCGTCCCGCCATGGCAAAATTTCTCCCACCACAGTATCAGAAATAGAGCAGATACACAATGTAGTCGTGGTTGCCTTTTAAATTATTCTGCCAACATAATGCACTCCCCGCTGACTGCCGCTCACACTGCAATTTAACTATTTAGAGATTATTGGGCCGTCCAGTTTAACTCCACATACTGTTGTGTTGATGTAGTTTATTGTTAAAACGCTCGCTTTGTCCGAGTCAACTATTAAACAAACCGCTCCACCAAAAACGTCACCGCGGTGGGTCCGTTCTAATTGAACAACGTTCATCTTGTCAGTTCTGTCAGCTCGTCGTCTTGATATCAAACATCTGGAAACATTAAAACGGTAAGTGTGTCAGTATAATATAATTTAAATTGGAAATAGTCTATAGATTTCGGTTTCCCTATGAAGAATATCTTGTAAAATTCATTTTGTAGACCTGTTGTAGATGTTAAGTGCCCTACAGTTCCTCAAAAAATACTGTTCAATCACAACTGAAAAATTCTAAATGGTTTCAGAGGATCTATGTGTATGTCCAGGCATTCCTTAAATGATGATAACAATTTACTACACAAGCCTGGGCCATTTCTGAGGTAACATTAGCTTGATATAAAAATAATCAAATATATAATATAAATATATTATCAGTATTATATTGATATAAAACCAAACTATGAGGTACAGAACTGGAATACTGTATATGAAAATAAATATTCAATCAATCAATACTAGGTGATCAGCTGGTTAATATATTCAGTGATGTGTTTTCTTGAGCTTTGTGTTGTGTGAAACCATATTTAATATACTGAAAGGCATATACTGATGTTTTACATGTGTTCACTCAGCTAAAAATATGCAGCACACTTCTCAGTGTTTCAAAGAAGACACAAACCACAGTGCCATCCCTGACGTTTAAGAACAATCAAATGCAAACATAAATGATATTACTTATTCCATTCATCAAGTAAATAAATTAACTATATTTGTTTTCAAATGGGGGGAATATTAAAGATGCCTAACAGCTGTGCTATGGAAGTATATCACCTTGCTCTGTCATATTTATTCGCTGTATTGCTGAGGCACTTAAAGTGACACAAATAAATCCTACTCTTTCTAGGTTTCCCAAGCAAGCAAAAAAAAAAAACACACCATCGGTGGTTATAGTACCTTCACAATGCAAGCTTTTCTCTTTGCATGCAATAGTCACTTTCCCAAAAGCCCTTTATGTCCTTGAGTCCATTCAATAAGAGATATATCCCTCCATATACCTCCCTCCATCCATCCATCCCTTGTTTCCTCTCTTTCACCTCTATCCATCCATCCATCCATCCCTCCCTCTGCTAACCCTACCCCTCCCTCTTCCAACATGTGCTATAGCAACATAGCACCAGGACTCAATGTTTCAGCATGCCACAGGACAGAGCATTACAGCATGGTTGAGCTTATCTATTGGCTCAGAGCCACTGTTGGCCCAGCCCTAGGAAGTGTGGGCGTTCTGATTGGTCACAGGGGGATTGGGGCTTGTATCAGCTTGTCCTCTGGTTGATCTGTTGGACTGGTCCCAGCTCATACAGAGGTGGACACTGGGAGGGCATTTAGGATTGGGCGACTTTTCAATTAAGTCACAGCGCATGCTGCAGCAAACTGGTACCCAGGCTCTCTGAATTGACCAGACACTGCACTACATATTTAATGACTACATTCTTCAGTGAGTAATTTAACCAGAATAAGCTACAGCAAAACAATGCAGAGTCTAATTGAACAACTGAAGATAACAACAGATAATACTAAGGAGACATGTGTAATTGCAAATAACAAATCAGTAGGGTCAGTCTCTCTAGGCTACATAGAGTATGTTATGATGATTGTCCAACATGAGGATATTACCTCCCATTGTGTACTACAAGAACTCACAAGTGCACTTCATCTGGATTCCAAAGGTTACCTCGACATATCTCCGCGATCAGTTATCTTTTAATGAATTACAGCCGGGCACCTTAGCCCTGACCAAGTTAATTGCTTCCACCACCCTGCCATCAGAAACGATCATTTCTGTAAAAATTACATGATCATACACACAGCAGACAAACACACAAACACTAACCAATATTATCCAAATCACTATGCCCAAGTGAAATACCACCTTAATTTTACCCTGTAAAACCTTAATATTCTTCCATCATGTATTGTGTGAATGTGTGTGTGTATCTGCCTGAGCATATGGTGAAAAGGAGGAACTCATACATTGTCCTCAGCAGCTACAACACCTTTCCTGTCATCTGTCTTTATTTCATAGATAGGACTGTTGACTGGTGCACCTGGCTGTCCTCACCTGTATCAACTTCTAAAATCTTACATTATTTACTTTAATCATAAAAGACTAACTTAGGACACACATACAAATATAACCTGTACATGCAAGCAAAAAGGCACCCATCTACTTTAGTGGCCAACTGCCAAATAAACATAAATTGAAAGCATTATACTGTGTGGGCCATTGAGAAAATGGTCTTGCACATATGCACCACTGCAGTACATAGTTTTTGTATTTGTGCAATGTGCGAGTCACTTAACAGTTACATGCGGCGCCAGTAAGGCATGGTAAAAGATCAGAGGCAGGAAAGGCAGAGGAGCTTCCCCTGCAGTGAGGCTGGAGGGAACAATGGGCTGCTGGATCAGAGAGCCTGACAGCCACTGGCTTCCCCCTCCAGCACCCAGGTAGGTTGGCCCATTCATAAATCACTTTTATTCCTCCAAGCGCTCAACAGCCTCACCTCTTCAAATGATGCATTGTGTAAAGGGATGAGGAGGGAGGGGCAAGATGGGGGACAGAAGAGGGGGTTGTGGGAGAGGGATAGGCAGAGGAACTGACGAGAGAGATAAATTAAGCACAAGGAAGAGCCACACTGATTGTAGAGGCGCATGGAGATTTACTCAAAAAGCACAAACTGGACTCATTAGAAATGGCTCTAATCCCGCTATGATGTTGTCTGGTGGGCAGGCACATAGCAAGGAGGAATTAAGACAAGCTGAAAGACCGACCAAGCCTTCATCACCATCTGACGCTAACCAGAACTTCCTTTACAAAACATTTCAATTTGAGAGTTGACATGCCACTCATTTGCATGAACCCAAAAGGATGAGCTCTCATTAGGACTGACAACCATATAGAGAACCAAAAATACATGTACACTGAATTTATACTTTAAATCACAATGGAAGCAACCAAGCTTTCTGAATTTGATTTACAATAAGACTATCTAATGTCAAAATGAAAACAAATATCTACAAATTTATATTAATTAAACCCCAAAAAACTAAATCATTTGTTGTATTCACCCATGCAAGTCAATATTTAGTAGAAGCACCTCTGGCATCTGTGAACACTGCCTAAGCCCAGTTATGTTGCATAGGATCTGTGAGAAACAAGCCAGTTTAAAGTCCTGACATGAAGTATTGATCAGAAGCCTGTTAACTAACCAGGGGTGGGCCTTCCAGATAAAGTTGTGTTGAACTTGGGCGCCAGGATAGCTCAGTTGGTAGAATAGATTTAGAAACAGAATCAAACAAAAACACTAATTGGATGGGAATCCTCGCACATTTTAATTTAACAAATATAACGACAGGGGGACAAAAATGCTTCAAATATCAAGGTAATTTAAAAAAAATACTTGTAATCAGCTATTTTTAATGCTGGATTTGTTTTCTGAACAATTTAAAGCATCAATAAAACATGCAAATTGTTGCTCTCAAACCAATTGGTTGTATTATTATTTTAAATTCAAATGGAAATGTCTTGAGCAGTATTCATATGGAGAACAACATGTCCCTCCCCTTTATCCAGTGAAAGAAAGCACATCCATTAGTCTACTCTTTACTTATTGATCGATTAACGGCTCAGCTAAACATTCAGCCCTGTGCTATTCATCATGGTGGGAAGATGTAAACCTTGCTGCTTAGTTTTAGGGGCAGAGGAGATGTTGGGATGTAATTGAGATCAGCCTGGTGGGTTGGGTGGCTGGGACAAGCTGGGTGGAGACCCACTGTCATTCATTTTAGAAGTTATATTTTGTAGTTATGGCTGATACTTGGGCAGGGCCATCACAGAAGAAAAGTAAATGAATTAAAGGAATGGAGAAAGTCCGACGACGGGCTAAACCCGGGTCAACCGCGGTTGGGCTTTCAACAGATGGAGACAATTACGAAATTGTAAATGATTCAAAACCGACCCTGAATTGGCCTTCTCCCTCCTAGATAGGTATTTAATATGTATATTTCATTCATAATATAACTTTCCAATGCGAGCTGTGGTTGTACATCAGTAGCCTACATAAAATTAAGTCCCCTTCCATGTAGCAACCAGTTCTTATTTCTTTTCAAACAGTGTTTGTGTAGCATACTATTTCTTTTTGTCCCCCTGTGATTGTGTAAAGAGGCCTTGGGGGAGTAGGGCTTGGACCCCGTTCATAACTGCTTGCAGTTCTAGTTATTATTACGTTGGTTGCTACAACAAACTCTTGCTATTGCTTTGGCTTGTGACAGCTGGAAAAGATCTGTACGACAGCAGGTGTGGTTAAAACATTACCGCGTTTGTCCAAAGGGGCCGCTAGAATCAACACAAACTGAAAGTTCTTCATAGCTGCTTTAAGTGGTGTGTAAAGGTAGAGACTGCAGGGAGATAACAGGTGGATGTTCAAAATTGCCCTTTATATTGCTGCAATTCTGCATTTTGATTGGCCATGTGAGGTCAGGTTTAGAGCAGACACATTAGCTTGGAATCCATTTTGCTTCACAAATGGTCAATTCTTAACAGCCGTAAAGATAATGTAATCGAAAAGCTATCAATTGCAGTGACACTACATTAATTAAATTGCATACTTAAATCTATGCAGAATTATCTCCACCATAAAAAAGGTCTGAGATATAAATGTGAGTGAGGGCAGAATGACTGGGTGCTTGTTAAAAAGCTTATCAAATCAAGAAACAGAAATGCGTGACATTTTTCTGGCTCATGAAAATACACTTAGACAAATGTTCATACTGTATTGAGGGTGTTTGTGAGTTTTCACAATCTCGTTCACTACAACTGAAATGCCACAGTCTGGTTTTCATATGATTACCTAAAAGAGCATATCTGTGCGGTGTGGAAAAGCATTGGCTTACACCTCCTGGGTGTTCTGCATTTAAAATTCAGGTAGAGTAAGTAAGAGGACTTGTACGCTGTCATTTAGGTATAAGAGGAGAAAAGACGAGACAGAGAAAACGATAGGAGGGCACAGAGGACATTGTTTCCGTACAGTATAGATGTGCCCCGTGATGAGACCAACTAATTAAACAGATTCTTTAGTGGCCGCGCCTCGTGAAAGCTTGAAAAAGGCACTTGAAAATTAATGAGAGCTCAAAAAAGGAGAGAAAGGAGCCCAAATGTTTCAATGCCTCAGAGACGAGTCTCTACTTGTCTCGCTGCATTTCCAAAAGCCGTATAAATAAAATAAATGAGAAAACAATAATATTCCCTGCTGTCTCACAGCCTGTATGCTGTTATGTCGCTCCCTTATTCTATCTATGTGCAAATAACTTTGACATACACTGAAAGACATGTGAGCTGTAACTTAACTATGGTGTACTGTGGTAAAAACAGTTAGAGACTTGGAGAAGATACAAAACGGACGCTTCTCTGCACTGCACAGTCACCCTTTCCCTCTTCTCCATTGCTTGGATATGCAGTTATTCTAAGTATAGAGGTGAGCAGATGGAAGGTCTACCATAAGTAGAGTGCTCCAGCTCTATTTAAAAAGAAAAATGATGGAGACTGGGTGGTGGTGGGGGGGTCAAAAGGACACAGATAGTGAAGGGGTGGTATCAGGGAGGCGGTGGAGTTGGTGGTGAAGGATGTAAAGCAGGGGAGGGGGGAAAGAATAAGAATATACAAGTAGAAGCACGAGAGACCACTTTATTTGGAGCTACTAAAAATAGCGCAGCAAAAGGTAGCAAGGGCTAGCTGGCCTAACGCTCCTCTCCCCTTCGAGGCCGGTGGAATCAATAGGCATGGAGCCGTAGGAGAGGCTTCCCGGAGCCTATAGCCAACAGTTGCTGGGGCGGGGGATGAAAGAGAGAGGGGGTGAGGCAAGGAGAGGAGCAGAGTGGAGTGGAGCGCAAACTATTTTTTGCACTGCTTGACTAAATATGGTCAGGGAGTTGGTGAGACAAGACACAGGAGCAACCCGGCAACAGGGGCCGAGGCATGTTTCAAATGCTTGGCTTCCCACAACGTGCTAACCGTTAGTACTTAGCCCTTTGCACTGTGGGGTAGGAAGCTGTTGGCTGGTTGACCTCATGGTCCTAATCTGCTGCCAATGTGTTCGTCCTGGGCTCTCTTCCGCCGAACTGCAGCAGCACCACTACTTGATATTTTTCTGGTAAAAAGGTGACCCTGGAGATGCACTATCAAGAATGCATAAGCTGCGTATTAAGATTCACAAGAGCAAAAATGTAACCTCCAAAAATACCAAAAAGATATTGCAATATCCCACATCTCTATTTCTTGAAAATGGGAATCACATTTGCATGGCAAGAGACTATTAAAAGTACAGCTGCCTTCTACCGCAGAGGCACCTCTTTTTTTTTTTTAAATACCTCCATCACAATTCTACTCTCAAACATTCAGTAAACTCCCTCTTCTACGCTGCTGTATAAAGTTCCACTGAATAATAAAAGCACATTTAAGGAGCAGTGAAAAAGCTCTGGGACTGTGTGTGTTGATGGAATAAGAAAAAGGCAGGGTGCGAGGACGGTTGGTACACTTTCTGCCTCCTCCACCGACCAGGGCATCCTCTCAGCTCTCTGCCTCAGAATGCACATGATGAGAGGAGTGCTGCAGATTTTTTTTTCCCCTCCTTCTTCCCTCTCTCTCTTTTCCAAATGGCAGCTCTTCATGTCAGTTCTATGTCTTCCTCTTCTAAAAGGTATGACTTGTGTTTGTATGGGAATGTGTGCTTTCTCTCCTTTGCCCCTCCTCCCCTCCCCTCCCTCCCTGACTCTGGCACTCAACCCGCCTGCCACCACCCCTACTCCCCCAATCATAGAAGCTGATTCAGCGAGTCAGGCGTGCACCCGGCACACACGATGGCTGCAGCAGCTGGAGCACTCTCTAGGTCATTATGGCTCTCTTCACTACGGGAAGAGGAGGAGGGGAAGAGAGGAGCAGCAGCTCAGATAGGAAACTAATCTGACAGGTAATATATGCTCTTCCTTCGCTTTCGGACGGAGTTTACCCCCTGACGGGCCTTGACGTCTCTTGTCCTGTCTCTTCCCTCTTTCTTCTTTGGATGCGATCAGTTATTAACTGCATGGTTTGCCTGTGAGTCGCGCAGTCGAAAGGGGGAGTGGAATGCACTGTTCTGCAGCAGCAGCAGCGGCACTGGGACAGAACTTAACCAGAGACCACCTTTGGGCTTTTTTCCCCTCTTCTCTTGTTCCTCTTTTCTCAAAAGAGGGAAAAGAAGAAAAAAAAATTGAAAAAAAGTACGAAGAGGAGGAGGATGCAGGAGAAGGTGAAGCAGGGAAAAGGGAGGCTGGGGAGTTGCTATGGTCCATATGGATTTTTGCCCCGTTTTATTGCACTCTTAAGTCTATCTTTCTCATCTTTCTCCCTCCCTCCCTCCTTCGTCTTGCACGCTCTCTCTCTCACACTCTCTTGTGTTCCTGGCACTGGCCGGACATGCTGCAGCAGCAGAGCTCTTTGGCTCATTAGGCTTCATGGTTGCAGCCCTGCCGCTATCTAATGACAGACTCGCTAACTGAGACCTGCACTGGTGTGGAGACAATCCCTTATGCACAATTCGCCCTCTGTGTCCGACACCTTCCAAGATGTTTTTGTACCATCTCTAAGGATACTATAATTACTGGGACTTGTTATTGTTATTTTTTTTCTTTTTGGTGGTTTGGAGGGGCGGGGGAGGTCACTGCCATTCTTAATTGATGGGAGGTAAGTTTGAGGACACGTCACAATTTGAAGCCCAAGGTTGGCTGATTGGGGCGGAAGGATGGAATGTGGCGTCCCGAGGGATGACAAAGCATCAAAACAGTGGACAGCGGGCAGGTCAGGAGTGCTGAATGGGGGGAAATATTGAATTGACGGCATACAGCTGTAAGAAGTGTACACAGATGTGAGGGTGAGGAAGGTGAAGATGGGCGGGAGGGGCTATTGGGCAGCATTGGTTGGCTGAGTAGATGTGTGTCACCAGCCGAACCCACAGCACTTAGGGTAGTAACCCAATTTCTTCTCTCTCTCTGTAACGGATTACTATAGCTAGGCAGGGCAAGCAGGGCCCAGAGTACTGCAGTGCTATCGCCCAAACCAGAACAGACATAACAACCACTGGGTCAATTTGCTACTTCACAATCCCCAACCTTCATTCCACCGTGTGTAGAAAAAAATGTCACCCCCCCTCTCTCCCATTTACTCACCCTCTCGGGTGGCTGTGACATTTCCTAAACAGGACGTCACACCTTTAGGACCAGGATCATCCACCAACTGTCACCTCCAGTTCAACCTCCCCTCATTGCTATTCCAAACCGTTCCACTGCAAATATTGCACCAATTTTCCCATTTATTCTGTTTTCTGCAATCAAGTCTCCAAACTCAACCCTAAGCTAGTCTTCCCCAATTCATTTTTCGTTTTACACCCATAGCCTCAGCACCCAGTCTGCTGGCTAGCTAAGCAAGGCTGGAGGCAGGGTTGACTTGTGGAATGTGTTGTTCGGGGGCAAAGTTTCATTAGAGACTTGCTGAACAATTCTCGCCACCATGCAAATGGTTATTGATCTTTTCCACCCACTCTGCAACAGAACAGCAAGTTTCTCTGTTGACACAGACAGGTGAGGAAAAAGAAAGTGAGAAAAGATGACCATAAAAACAGTGATCTGTCTATGGGTGGGAAGAGAGAGAAAACAAGGTACAGAAATTGAGAGAGGGGGGAGGTTGGGGGGGTATAGCCAGGACCAATCCACAAGTGCTGAGTGGGCATTAGCGCCTTCATGTGACCTATGGCCTGCCTCTGCGCCTAAAGCCCAAATCCTGCTCACAATAGCTTCCTGTTCCACTTGGATCACCCTCGTTTTCAAACATCAGCAAGCACTCCAGCTAGCCACTGGGGACGTTGCTGACACAAGAGATACAAGGGACAGGCATTAGCTACATATTAGTAAAAGTAGAGGTAGGAAAGAAGAGAGGATATAGAAACTGGGGGTGAAATAGGAGAATGAGATGGTGGTGAGGGAGGCAGACTAAAAGAGAAGTGGGAGGAGAGAAGTGAAAGTGTTTAGTGTGTCAGCGGGGCCAATCAGCTTATAGGTGCACCCCTGCTTGCAAGACACAGTCCAAAGCAGATGATCATCATACAAGACAAGGTGCACACAGAGGCACCTTACACCATGGACTTTCTATCAAGGAGAAAACTCTTCCCTCCTTTGCTGTCATTTTTGTCCAACCCCTTAATCTACCTCAACATTTTTTATGGAAAAAAGAAAAAGGCCACCTTCTAAATGCAGAAAACAGAAAAGGGGGGCTGTCCTCCCCCCTGGTTTCTCCCAGTTGTCTGGAGGACAGCCGGGGTCACCGGGACAGTCGACTATGGTATGGACTGCAAACCTTCTGTTATGTTCAGGGGCGGGGGGACGGGCTGTTCAGCCTTACATGGCAACCAAAGGAAAGCCTTGAGTGTTGAACTGAATTTACTCTCAAAGTCACCTTACAGTGCAGACTACCATACTTGGGAGAAAGAGAACGGTGAGGAAAAATGTTCTGCTCATAACTTCCTGACCTTGGCAAAAGGTGAGAAAATTTCATATCTAAGATTACCTCCTTGGTGTACATACTTCTTTATGTACCCATATGAACATATGATAGCTATGGAATGTAAAGAAGTATGTATTCTTGGTGGGGTGCTAGTCCTCGTTCTGGGAAAATGATGTTGGACAGCAGTGTCTGAGGATATGTTTATGTTCTGCAGATTGTTAATATGAGTGTTATCATGGTGTGAGAGAAAATATCAGGCAAAGTATAGAGAAGGATAGGGGGGGAGAAAGAGAGGGGAAAAAGAGAGTATGAATGTGAGTGGTGAGGCTCATACATTAGCTATACTGTCTCTGGGCAGTCTCACTGCAGCAATATTCGCTGTAGGGAACTTACTGCTTTCTAAAACTGGCTGACTTGGCCAATAAAAACCTCTCATCCAAGATATACCAACAATTCATTGGACAATTATGCAAGTAAGCATAAAATGATAAAAATCATGTTTTGAGCCTGCTCTGTCAGAATTGTGAGTTTACGACCTACACCAACTATGGGCAAATAGTTGCCTTGTGACATTGCCATATGAACAGGGCCTCCTTTCATTATTGGGCAATTTTACTGCATTACAGCTGTTGAAATTTAGTCAGCTGCAACTCAGAACCAACTTAAGCAAGCCATGAGTGGTATTGTGGAGCTGCTGCTGACCATTAATACTATAATCTTTTCTAGTGCTCCAATATGGCTGAAGGGGAAAAGCAAGCAAGGTGAACTGGTTCAAAACTCTGCCATTGTTTCTGGCTTTTTTTTTTTTTTTTTTTTTTTTTAAAACATGCAACTGAAAGAGCAGGAAATAGTTGCTGAGGAGGCAAAAAGAAGAGGGACCGAGGCTGGCTCTATCATTCTGCTGTATTATATGGCTTCCGTGTTAACAATCTTGTGTGTTTAACTATGACTGCCCTCCCTTTATGCCGATGCCCTTATTCGCACCCCCACCCTTCATCAACCCGGCTAGCCCATGCTCCCCTCCCTTTCCCGATTCCTGGTCTCATTGTTCACTTTGCTATGCTTGCCAAATGCTTTGCTGGGCTGCATGGCAGTCAGATTAGACCATCAAAAAGTGACAATGCAGGATCAGAGTCAACTCCTGCCTGTCAGCTGATTCCAATTGTTGACTGCTTCAAACAAATAAAGGCAACAGAATATGGACAGGGGCACGAAGAGAAATGAAGCGAGGGGGGAGGTGGGGAGTAGTTTGCATTGCAAGCTATTCATATCTAGCACTTTCACCTATTCTGACCCCTTCTCTGGCCCGTGCTTGGATCGTACATAATCCCTGTACCATGTTTTAGCACAGGTTTACCTCTCTTTAAACCCCTTTAATGTAGATATATATTGCTGTACTAAAAGGTAATATTTTCCCCTGCATTTGAACTTTCATCATTGTTATTAAATTGTATATTTGAGGTCTGATCAACAAATTAGATCATTTAAGGCTCAACAATACATATAAATTAATAAATGTAAACTGCTAACAGCAAACCTTGGATGAAACTGTGAAACTAAAACACATACAGTACCTGCATATGAATTGCTTCCTCATAAAATTTGATTTATTTTCCTTAATTACAATGTTGTTAGATGCGGCAGGGTAGGCTGTATGTGTGCCTACAAAATCTCTCCCGCAGTGTAGCAATGAAAAAGTGTATGTATGCCACTGTAGTACAACAGCTCTCTATTAAATATAAGACACTTCATTCTGAACTGATTAATATGCCAAGTGTAGGGCTGACTTACTCAATTCCCCTTTAATTGAAAGAATCATCTAAATTGAGGTAACACAGCCGACATCCACAATAAAAAAAATCTGCATTCCTTGTACCTTTAGTTTACTGACAATGGTTAAACAATACTTAACTCATGAACAAAAATAATTTGTAGCCTATAAATCCCTTTCTGACGTTCCTTATTTTTTCTTCTGATAGGGTTGGATTTGATGTATCGAAAATATACAAAAATCCTACTTAGATTTTCTTAACAGCAAAGGCCACCACAAAAAAAAAAACTTTTTGTTTAATTTGAAGAGAGCATCAGAATGAAGCTGCATTTTTGGGCTTCAGTTTTCACTGTTTTTTAGACCCATCTGCATGATATTCTGTCTAGCTCTCTTTTTCTGTCAAGACATCAGAGGAGTTTAGGAGTGCATGGCTTGCACTGCATGTTTCTCCCAAGCCCTCAAAAGCAATGACCTGCTGTCTGAGTGACAAACACAGCAGATGCTGACATTATCAAATGCTCAGTGCCTGTCGTCCCCCCTGCTTTTGCCCTGTTATGGCCCTTAGACGAGGTGAGCAGCTTGGCCACCTGACTCTGAGTGTGTGTAAGTCAGCGAGCATGAATGTGCATGTGTATGTTACAAATAGACCTGCCTCTGGTGTGCCATATCAAGCTGGCCCTTTATTGACCTAAATCCTGTCTACAAGCAGTGCTGTACATCACTCAGCTGTCATTGGCCACTCTGAGAACCTCATCCATGTCTTGGCAGAAAATGACAAGCTTCCCTTACAAAATAGTGTCAAAGGAACATTTATTAATAATAATAATAATAATAATAATAATAATGGTAAACGTATTTAAAAAGATATATAAATATAAAAAAATGATGAAATAAATGTAACTTATCTGTATCTTAATTCAAAAATTGAGCTACAACTACTTCAGCAGTGAAATTTAAATGGGGGCAAAAATACAATAATAAAATACATGGCTATAATATGGAAAATGTTTGATTGTTATTTGCTATAATGGTAGGAATTGTTTACTGTGCTTATGACTGCAACTAACATAATCTTTAGGCACACATACATAAAAAACATAATAAAAATAAAGTTGTTTATGTGGGTGCTACTGTTATCATTTTTGTATTAGCACAGGGATAGATTTTTAGTAGAAAATGTTACAATACTGTACTACTAGAGAGCCTTGAAACAGACATGAAATAATCTGCCCTCAATCACTGTTCAAACAGTACCCTCTACACTACAAATCAGTCTCTAGGACTTCAATGACTGATTTCAATTAATGTTATGACTTGACACCCCAGAGTGCTGCTGTAGGGGCATGAGTGAAAGAGCTTGTGTGTGTGGTTATGCCTCTGCATTTGTCTGTTGGCCGTCTCGGTGACCGCAGCGGCAGCGCGCTTGCAGCAGAGCCCATCTGTCAAAGCCTGTAATTGCTTCATGACTCCAGGACATTTGACTCAAGTGCACTGCCACAGATTATTATTATCCTTTTCTCAGGGAAGAATTTTTCTCTCTCTCTGGGAGGGGGCAAGCATAAAACTTAAGATAGTGAATTGGATAAATAGACTGGGAGGCAGCAAAGGAGAAAGTTAGGTAAGGTTGAGCAACTGTACCTATGTGTTATTGGTGTGGTGGTATATGGGGTGCAGTGTGCTAAATGTAATGTGTGTCACACAGAATGGGTGAAGGTGAACAGGCAAGAAAAAGCAGGAGAGCGAAGGAGCATTGTGTGCAAACCCACATCCATGTTTGAATAAGATGTTTAAATGCAACATGGCCTTTCTCTGCTCAGTGTTTCCCTGGCTCTTTTCAGATAAAACTCACTTCATAGCAGTTCCCAGTCCATCCCGGAAACAATGATTCCACAATGCTTTGCTAAAGCTGGTAAAATGGAACCAAATCACCTCTTGAATGGATTTGGTCCCCTTCAACCAGCTGTAGCTATGCTTTGATGACTACAGGAGCTCCTTTAGGTGTGATGCCTTCAACAATCACTGTAATGGCAGTGGGCCACTTCTTGATGGATGACTGGCTTATGGCTTTTCTCTACCAACAACATCTGCAGTGTAACTGTCATGTTCCTGTCGTGTCTCATTTTCTGACTAATAAAGAAATCAATCCCAGCTTCAAAACTTTGGTATGGTCCACTTTCATGACTGAGTGTTACCTCTCTGCTGCCAACGGGTTTGATATTCTGACCACACTGTCAATGGCTGTTTCAAAAATAGCAGGGGGGTGGATGTGCAGTGTGAGCTATTTTGACACAGCACTCGCATGTCTGTACGGCTGTCTTGCTAAGACAGCTCCTAAACTGACTGTGACTGGATGCTAACACTCAATTACACTGTGGGTGGGAATAGGCAAAAGCAGATAGCCAATGGAGCTCAGCAGGGGTACAATAGCAGTGTAAAGTGATCTAAAGTAGAACTAAGACAATACGAGTGCAAGAAATAAAAAATAAATATTTGTTTAGACTGTACAATACATGTTGGCCTCCTTCCCCTGAAACCTCCTGCAGTTAGGTTGGACAAGCTGGGTTAGATGATAGCCAGATGCTCTAGAGGACAGGAGCTGAACGCACAAATCACAGGAGCAGACCGCTCGCAAGCAGTTACAGTCTCACGCATTCACTCACTATTACTGCAGAACAGGCAGATCAAACCAAACTACCTTCACACTGTCTCCTGACTACCCTCCTTTTCTTGCCTCTCTTATTTCTTTTGCCTTTTTTAATTTAGTGATTAACACTATGTCAAACTGACCTTTTCTCAAACTCAGAAAATATACAATAAAACCACAAAAAAATATTGAATTATTTGTTCAGAAATTGATGTAAAAGCTGCAATTTATCTAATTTGTCACATTACTTAAACCGATTTGAGGATGCTGGTAGTATATACAAATGTAATATATATATATATATATATATATAAATGTATTAAATCCATTGTGAATAGTACTGCATTTCCATGTCTTTTGAATTGGAAGTGTTTTACATTGGACCAATAACCATGAAATCTCTTTGGATAATGTAAGAGGTGCTAGCTTACTCAATTATAGTAGTCTGACTTGATTAGCCTAGTCTGAAATGAGCAAGAGAGGGTGGAAACATTCCTAATTCAATCAATGGCAGCCATGAAGAACGTGAATAAAGCTGCAAGCAGATTGGTCTTTATGGGTCCGCAACACTTTTTTTAATCAAATTGTGATCTCTGTTACAATACTACCATTATGCTGTTGCCTATTAGTACTTAGCATTAGTCATTATATTGGGAATACAGCATTTTGGAACACGGTGTGAATGATTGCAGAGTCATTGATTACCATATGGGGTTTGCCTGTATGTTGGCATATTAAAAGAAATCTGAACACTATATGAGAGAGGGAGGAGGGCAAATATCACAAGGAGGTGACACGTAAAAGGATACAGATCGCCGCTGCAGGGCTTGTTTAGAGCCAGTTTATGAGTCATGGGCTATTAATCGTATTGTTTACAGTATTGTAGCAGCTACTGGCTTCTAGCAGCCCAAGAGAAAGACGAGCCAAGCTCCCCTTGCAGGCTCAGCCGGCGGTAAACACACACAAGGAGAAAACAAAATGTGGATGTCCGAGAAAATCCTTTCCTGAACACGTTACTAGTGGTTATAACAGAACTTTCAATTTTGTAGAATTGTAAAAAAAAAAAAAAACAACTAGGTCTAATTTATGAGGAAATGCCTTTACAATCCGTAGCAGTGAGTGTGTGAGTAATGAACATGGCAAAATATAGTAAAATTCCCCCAATTCTGCTGCACCCATGTTGGTAGACTTGATTTGTCCCTGTATTTGGGACAAGTTCAAAGATTCATCTGTCACCCACAGGGTACTTCCTATGTGTCCTGTCTTCCTCAATCTTCTTTCCACCGCTGGAAAACCAACCCGCACTCTTAAAACACCCAGGCACATAACATACATCTCTCACACACACACACACACACGCACACACACACAAACATGGACTCTGACACACTGTCTGCTTGAGCCCAAAAGCTAGCATTTGATGTTGATAACTTATCTCAATTACAAAGAACAAGTATCACAGTTGTAACATAATAGTTGTGATAAAATTTTACATTAGAAGCAATGTAGGCCATGACATTCTGGGCCGGTGCTTAAAAGGTCCAATATGTAATATATTCACTGTAATAAATCTAACATGCAAAATTAAAATACTATCTTTTCTGACAACAATGCTAATGCCAGTATTTTCTCCTTTGGTAATTTCCGTGAAGGAATTTCTGTTTGTGTTTTGGCCTGTGTGTTGTTATCGACTGCCCAGTTTGACAGCCCGGCTGGGTTTCCAGATACACCTGTACAAACGTAAACTCAGCTCACTACAGCTGTTACGTTAGTAGAGCCATGAAATCAGCAAACAAATGAATGGGATCACAGAGATAGTTTGTACCCAACCTAAAAAAAACTGCATGTTTCTAACAGTTGCGCAAACAGAGACGTAACAAACCCCGGGTAAATATTGGAGATGTAATTGAAAGATTGAGAAAGCTTAGAGCCCAAAAGGATGCCGAATTGGCTAATTTCCTCCTGAACAGGTAAGCATTAGCTTCAGGGTAATTTATCACGGCTACTAGGGATGGGCATGTTATGTCATTTCAACATTTCTGTCCTCACATTGAATTATATAGCTACAGTACATAAGTTGTTTACATACTCGCAAACACAATTGAGACAAAACCAGTAAAGGGATCCTAACTGGTCCTGACTAACGCCACCATGCTAACCCTGCTAACTGCTAACTTTACCGGAGGACCAGGCAAGCAAGCCATGGTTACAACGTGCATGTTCAGTGGCCCGTAGCCGACAGCAGTGAGTCATTTTAAGCCAAGAGAGGGGTCTGTATATTGGGAAGAGAGAACCGTGAGTTAGCAGTGTGATTAGCGATTGTTGCCGTAATCCTAAGCCAATAAAGTGTGTATTTCAGTCGGAAAGAAAAGGATGGCGAGGTTCTTGAATTATTAGTGGTTCCTAATGTAATTCTAAGCCAAGAAAGTGTGTCTGTTAGTTGGGAACATAGCTCCGCATGAGCATGGGCTTTTATAACTGTCAATATAGCCAGCATCTAATGTTAGTTACTCCGCTGGGCTGTGAAGAAATATATGTGAGACAAGCTTCGAGCAACATTGTTGTGAATGCTGCGGTCTCAGCCTGGCAACTGGGCCTGCATGATTCGGGGAAAATTATGAATCACGATTTTTTTGCTTAGAATCTATATCACGATCTATCTATATCCCTGCCACGATATTTTTGACCATGACAAAACAAAACAAATTGGCAGTACCAAACCAAGGTTATTATAGCTTTGTATTTTTCATTAGTTTTTATTTTGACTTTTTGTTTTCAAATTCTGTTTAGTTTTTAAAACAGGTTTGCTACTTTAGTTTATTTTTTGAAAATGCTTTGTTTTAGTTTAGTTTTTGTTAGTTTTAGTCTTTTTTGTAATATGGGTTATTTGTCGGGGGAATCGAAAAGGTCATAAAAAGTATTGTGTAATAATAACTGAAAAAAAAAATTACAATTTTAGAAATATGTATTCAACAATAACACCAGTACAAACAATGTACATATGATGATGAGCACAGATCTGTAAACAGTCAACACAAAACGCCGCAGTAAGTGCAGAATGGGTTTGACTAAAACTAAACAGCCAACAGACTAAAGAAGACATAGATGAGCAGGTGTTTTGAACTTTCGAGTAAAGTGGCAAAAAATGTGAAGTCAATCGGCTCACACAGTTGTGTAGACATCCCAGTATTAATCCACATATTAACAAATGTTACCTCCCGCTTTTGGTGTTCCAGCGTATTTACTGACCAGTCATCGGGTCGCCGGTGAAAGCAGCCTGTAGTGTTCTCTGTCCTGCGGTTGTCTCAGTCATGCTGCTGGCCCTACGTATGCATACATCCATGCCCTGTACCAGGGTTAGCTTCTGTTTCGGGGAAAGGGGGCTTGGCGTTCTCCTTTACCTTGTTAAGGTAAGCTAGGTTAGCCTCCTTGTGTTTGTTTCTCAAATGTAAGCTACTTTCACATTCATAGGATGTTTCCCTGTAATAAACTGTCCACATATTTTACCACCTTACACTGCAAGGCACTTGCTTTTATCTGACATAGTCATAATCAAATAGGTCTCTGTCGCTTTCTTCTGACTTTCGGTACCACTATGAGGCCAGGCGAGGGGCACGGACTGTTTGTTGTGTTCAATTTTACATGGAATGTCGGAATTTCTGGGTTCCCAGTCGGAAACTATACACATCTACGGGAAATGTCACGGTCAAAAAGATATAACATTATTTGCTCTATGAAATACATTAACAAAGACAAAAACTGAGGACATTTACTTAATAATTTTAACCAAACCAAATTTTTTTGGCACCTATAGCACATTGCACATCCCCACAACTTGTGATGATGTACAATGTGGCTTGTGTTCCACAAGCCTGTAAACATAAAGGCTTTGCAGCACTTGGGAGCACTTTAAAACCTATTTTATACAGTCTGTTTAAAACTCACAGAAGAAAGTAGTAGCGGTTGTGATGCATTTAAAAAAAAAAAATCTAAATAATTTAAAAATTAAAACAGGGAGAATCGAGATCGCAAGTTTATAACGATTAATCACGCAGGCCTACTGGCAACCAGCGTAAACTTCGAGTCTGGGGAAGAAGGGGTGGAGGAGACGACTCTCCCCAGTACTTTGAATTTGTACTGCAGTAACTATTTTAAACACTAGCTGTCAGTATTACATATTGCACCTTTAATCAAAACACAAGAAGAGAGAACGGACGAATTATTAGGAAGCAATAATAACATCAATCATTAACTATAAATAAAGGATACATTAACTAGAGGGGCGTCATATCATATCCTTCATCCAAGGGGCTTCCGATCAACTTCCAACTCCAAGCACTTCTTCATGACAGTCATAGAAGGCACTTTTTGAAATATGATTCTATGGTAGGAATACCTCTAAGCACTCAATCGAAACAACTGAAAAAACACACCAGACAAGGTACTTTCATTTCAACCTAGGGAGAGATTTTTGAGGGCTTTAGGACTTGTGGACTGTCTCCCCGATATTGCAGCAGCTCGAGCGTGAAATAAAAGTAAATGGGCAGACTGGAGAAGGCAACATATATCTTCGTTTCTTTGAAGGCAAGGGGACAGAGCGCGGACCGAAGCAAGCAACGCACACACAACAGGAGCCCTGATACAGGGAATACTGTACTCCAGCACTTTTCGCAGCTAAATCAATGAGTCTGACAGCAGACCAGCTTTCTGCTCCTTTACATTCTGAATCCTGGTTTACCTACACACCCATTGCATATTAATATTTACAATGCAAGCAATTTTGTTTACACTACCAGTCTGTGACCTTTCCTTAATAAGTTTACTATTATTCATTAAAGTTTAAAAGCTGTGCTATAAAAGTTTGCCTTGTAATGTTTTTCCCCCTCATGGACTACAAAGTCAGGCCGGGACAGCTGACCATATGGCCAAGTTTGTGTGTTGGGTGATTTTTATACATTTTGTCATTTATTGGGTATAACATGAAAAAGGTTTAACGTGTGGATTCATCGAATAGACCCTTATCTATATAATTACCTTTAATTATAAAATTGCAGGTATCACCAGCTCTGAAACAACCTGCCGAAAATGATACGTCCGGAAAACTAGTTCCGTATCGTTAATAAGAAAAACACATTATCATAGACTTCCTTTACGTTAACTATTTATACTTTGTGCATTACTGCACTTCTGTTGCTGATCATACATATATTATTTATTTTTTAATTATACATATATTTTTCGTCTGGTTGATGCCTTTTCTGATTTTGACCTCTTTTTTTTTTTTAAACAGCTGTATTGTTTTCAGAAGTGCTATGCAATTTGTTTTGTCCAAAATTATTGTTTTTACAACTATTATTTTTCATCAATTGGTTGTGAAGAAAATAAATCCTTCCCCCACAATCTATTTGTCACATAAATCTATTTGCCAATAAAATTCAATGGAGATTAACCTATTGATAACAGATTTTAATGCAAAGACTGTTTTGTGTTTTTGTATAGTAATTCTTTGTCTAAGTCAATCTGCAAATCAAGTGAGGGAAGTAGTGTGCCAGAGGTCGAGGGTTGGGTCTGGCCAGGCTTGTGGCAGGCGGCATGTGTTCCAAAGCCCACTGATCTCAATTCCATTCGTCCTAATGCCAGTGAGGGAGAAAGACATTTAGCCTGGGATAACCATGCTCCTGAGCAACCATACCAACACACCAAAAGCGCTCAGCACCGGAAGCAGCTGTTAACTTTTCTAGCAATCGCTCCAGTCTATAACACTGACCCTGTAACGTCAATGTCCATCAATTTAAAAGACCCAGCAGGATCAACCTGATACAGATAGCCGTCTCACTGAGCCATCTTTAATATGCTTATGGTTGAGAGACAAGAATAAAACAGCCAAAGAACGGAGCAGTCACCTCCTACAGCCAGAAATAGCTATGGCCAAGGACAAGAAAAAATGCTGCTGCACAGGCCAGCCGCTTCAGGCCAGCCTCTGCTCGCAACACACGGTGACGGACCAGCATAACAGTGAAAAGAAACAACAAATGAATGTCAAGGGCTATCAACTACACTAATAAAAAAGTCAATATAAGACAGATGCTTTTAAGGCCTCAAAGGTAATCTAATGTCAATTTGAGACCTACCATCTGTTCGGAAGATGGATGAAGCCTATAGGCCTGCTTCAAACTTCAATCAATGTCAAACTAAACTAAGATCCCAAAGTACATTTTATAGTATACATATATGAAATATTAAGTGAGGTTGTAGCATTAAACTTATTTTCATTTTCATTCAACTGCTTTAAACTACTTAAGTGGAATAATTTTAAATGTCCATATGAATGTCCACACACTGAAAATTGATCTTTAAAACAATTTGTGAAATAAACCCACATTCTGAAGCCATGCCTTTACACACTTCTGATGCCTCGATAGGATCCTCTGTCGGTAATCAACATTTCTTATTTGTTTATGTCAATGACTGGACGTAGTCAGTCTCCTAGTTTAGACCTGTAGGTGGTGAGCCCTCATTTTTCATTCGGATGATTAAGTAACAGATTAGTAGTAACAGATTAGTGATTCTGCCATAGCATCTGGCTGCTGAGAAGCAAAGCATGAAGTCTAGTGGTTGTAATTTTGACTAATATTTTCAAAGGTTTGATAAGGCTTGATAATAATTTACAGAATTTTATTTCTTGAGCTGATTCAGTTGTGCTGAATATTTAGTACCAAATTATGCATCTGTTAAGTTACAATTTAATACTCAAGTCTAAATCATACAAAGAACATGAGTACTAAAAATGTTTGTGGCAAGACTGTCACACATACAATTTAACACTTGTCTGGTATCCATACATTGTTAGGGCTAAAAATCCCTAAGCACCACCAATCTGATTTCTTGAGCATCAATGCTAAAATCAGTCTAGAAAGAATCAGTGTTTGGACATTATAAATAATATGGCTTTTAAGGTAAGAGTTTAGGTATGCAGTGTATCTGTACCAAATCTAGGCTTTACTGAAAGTATTACGGAGCCAATGTATTTAGATCTTGAGGATACGGCTTTCACATATTGCACTTAACATGCCCTAGCCCCTCGTAGACACCAAAACAATGCGACAGCGAGCGGGAGAGCAGGACAGTGTACCATACCTTGGGTTTCCTCGCAGAGCAGCATGATGCAAGGCATTGAAGCCGTTATTGTTGGTGATGGTGACATCAGCACCAGCCTCCAGCAGTACTGACAGCATGTCATCTCTCTTCTTGCTTATGGCATCATGCAGGGGTGTGTCCCCCTCTGAATCCTAAAAGGGAAACCTTTTGTTACTTACTACTCTCGTACTAATCTGTGGTTCAAACCCTGGTTAATATGACCTGTCTACTCTCTACTGTATCAGAAAGCATTTCTCAATACGTAAAAAGGTTGTAGTGATAGATACCTGAAGGCTGGGGTGGCAGCCAAAGTCAAGAAGGGTTTTGACCACCTGCAGGTGGCCCTTGTTGACAGCAATGTGTAATGGAGTCTGTCTTCGCTTGTTCCTGGCATTCAAGTCAGCACCGCCCCTCTGCAGCACCTCAATGACAGAGCCCTCATCACCAAAGGCTGCATGGTGCACTGCTCGGTCCCCATCTTTGTCCTGAGTGCAGTGACACACCCAACAACAATGACTCATGTTATGTCTGTGAGCAGTTTTTTTCCTACATAGTGAAATGCACTTACATGGGCTAAGATGCCTTTGTGATAAGTAAGAATATGGATGAGGAGAAATTTATTATATTATACAAACCTCAGCTTCCAGGTCCACATTGTGTTTAAGCAGCAGCTTTAGGACATCTACGTGACCATTCTGACTGGCTGCTTGCATAGCAGTGTGTCCAGCACACTGCCCGTTCACCTGTCAACACATCAAGAGTGAGAGTGTCAATGCCATGCGTCATGTTTCCAGTTTAGATGTGCATATAGTGAATTAGCTGTTCACCTAAGGGACTAAGACTGGTGAGGGTGTGTTTAAGCATTTGTATGTGTGGATGAGCATGCATGGCTGTGTGTGCATGTTTCATCACCAACTGCATCACTGCAAAAACTCAGAGCATAAATATTAATGTGAACTCCTTTGGGAGTCTCAAGACGTCTCTTGTCCTGGCAGGCAGATCACTTGGCCGAGCTCAGTGTGCTCAGCTTTAAGCAAATAATTCCACTGAAAGGCAGCAGGGCATCTGGCCAGTCTCACACAAACACATACATACACACACACACACACACACACACACAAAAGACAGACAGACACACAGACATGCGCGCATACTGACATACTCTCTGAGTGAGGACAGTATTGCAGACTTGACGTAAACAGGTTTCATAACCTATACAGGGCACAGGCTGCTGTCCTGTGGCAAACGGGTGTTTTCCCTGTCCTGTAGCCTGTGCTAGAACGCTATCTGCAATCATATGAGGTTTGTAGCTTGATTTTAAGAGTGAATCGGGTCTGTGCTGCAGTGCACACCAATGCTCCTGGGTGCCTCTTGTGGGCCCAGCTTTAATGCTTTTCAGATTGAGAACGATGCAGGAGTGAGAGGATCTCAGTACCCTTTCCTAAGAGACTCTCAACCTCCATAATAAACTGAAAGCAGAACAGCATAGAGCACAGCCAGGGATATTTCAGCTCCAATTATCAATGTAGCTGGATTTTTTGTAAATATTAAATGGCAAAATAACTTGTTGTTCATCAAAAACTTGTCTAGAAATTCAGCAGCTTCTCATTCCAAAATACTGTATGTTGAAAACTTACATCCACATCAGGTCTCTTGAGGATGTCCTCCACCTTGGCCAGGTCACCATTGGCAGCTGCTTTGACCAGCTCCTCATTTATGTCTCCAGACTCTTGTGTCTCGAATAGTTTTTTCAGCAACTGAGACAAACGCTCTGGCCAAACAGGGGAAAATATCAGAAAGTGATTGCGTGTAGGTGTCTGAGAACAAGGAGCAGTGAGGACAAAGAACTATGATGACACCCTCTCTGTGTCAGTAGTGCATGTTCATACATACCTCCGGAGGCGTTGCTGACAGCAGAGCCAGAGGGGGCAATCTTGGTGACAGCGGCAGGATTGTACGTCCAAGATGTTCCACAAACCTCGACCTTCAGGTCACTGTCAGAGTAGATCTGCTGCACACGGCCCACCTTGCCAAGGGTCTGTTGGTAAATGTTGTGACAAACTCATTAGTATAGGGAGCATTGTTGTCTTAGGGCTACGTTCTGTGTAACAGAGCTTGTAAATGGCAGAGGAAAGATGGAGAGAGATAGTTAGAAAGAGCTAAGGATGAGAGGGTGGAGGAAAGGATAAAGAGGAGAAAATACCAGCTCCACAAAACAATTGTCCTACCCGGAGCAGAAACCAAGCTTGTTGCAAAAAATAAGAACGGACAGAAAAAAAACTAAATATTACTGATTTAAGCTGTGTTCTCATTATTCAGAGGACATTTACTTGCACGAGACAGAAGATTGGCATACAAGAAAGAGACCCTTCTACTGGCTAGACTATTCATCTATACAGGCAATATAGAGAGGACAGAGCAAAATGCTTTCTAATTTTGAATCATATCATCTCAATATTAGCTATATAAGAAAGAGGCACTTTGAGCCTGTCAAGCCAGGTCTTGAGCAGTGCTGGAGGATGCCATCAATAATGAAGACTGCTGCAGTAGAAGCAACAGCGGGCAACAATAAGCCGTGGTTAGCGATCAAAGCTACGACCCATCTCAGGGTTTTAAGGCTCATTAGCTGCTGAGGGGGCCAGTTTGGCAAGGACAGGTGACATATTGGAGTGGATTGGCATTACATAATCTAAGGGATGGCGGGCAGCGTAAACACACTTCACAATAAGGGAAGAATAATGTTGCGTTGAGACAAAAAAAAAGATAAATACAAAAAAAACTGGCAGCAAAGCAACAATAGAGTGATTTGAGGGGAGGAATTGTGTGTCTGCATGTTGTAATACTGCAAATTTTTTTTAAAGAGGATAATGGACTGGCATGGCTGAGTGTGAGGGGAACAGCAGGAAATTACAGAGAATAGAATCTAATTTACGGAAGCTTCTTGCATAAAATTGTGTACTCGTGATGAAGTCTAATATCAACGGCAATGATTTGAAGTACCAAACATATAACACATTTTTCCTGTCAGGTTAAAATGAAACTATCCACTGGAGTGTAGTTCAGATTTGTTTTGTCACTCACAAAACTTCACAACTACAGTCCAGTGATAAGATGATCAGAGGAATGAAATAAATCTCCACAGGCCCTTTTCTAAAATTTATTCTACAAAAGTTTTTTTTTTACGTGAACATTTTATACATGTATATGTGCGCATACAAATTCATTTGACTGATTTAAATAAATAAGGGGCCTTTTAATGGTGGTTAAATTTGAACAAATGTGTGTGAACATCTTTCAGACTTACAGGCAGCATCGCCTCTGCCCACTCTCCATGGCCTCTTTGTAGCAGCTTGATGCGGTCGATGTCATAGCAAATCTGCACCAGGTCTCCCACTAGGAACTGGGAACTGCCTCCCTCTGCCCCAGCTGCTACTTCACCACTGCGCACTACATTGGCCTTTGTCAGCACGGCTGGGTTGAACGTCCATCTGAGGATACAGAAATGAATGCAATCAAAAAACTCAGACTAATACACTCACAATTCATAAAATATGATACCTGACCAAGTATAGATATGACCATGGGCTATTTGGGGGTTTGCAAGCTATGATTTAAGAAACTATATGTAACTTTTAAATGTTTCTGAAATTTTTCATCTGATGATCATAAATGACCAGTAACAGAAAACGAGTCTTACGGTGATAAGAACACAATTTTTTATATAGTTTTTATTAATGCCTTTGCCCGGGTCCAATTTTTCCTGCAAAGTCACAAAATGATTTACGGCAGGCAAACCAGCTCTACAGTAACACATTCTAATGGGTCACAGATTTTGGCGTAACGCTGGAAAAACCCTGTACTTTAGTGTTTTGTGGCTTTTGACTGAGCTGATGAGAAAAGGGTTATATAAAACTCAATTCATAGGATGCTACAGTATGGTGATGAGATGCAGATTCATTGGTTCCGCTCAATGGCAGCCAATACATCTGAGCCAGTCCATCTAGAGACTCACCTGTTCCCACTGGGGTACTGAACCACAATATCGTGATCTTCATCGATGCCACATACTGTGCCGGTGGTGGTGAGAGTCTCAAACATTCCGTCAGTCCACCCGCCGTGGCCATGTTGGAGGGACTGAACAATTTCCAGGTCTAAATCGATGTTGACAAGGTCTCCAATCTGGAGACCACCAGGATTTCTGTTGCCATTCTGCTCACCTGGGGGATGTAGGTCAAGTTAAGTTTATTATTAATAATAACATTTGCACTACTAAAGTGATTTAAAACACAATACAGAGAGACACATAGGTGGTAGCAAATTGGTGACAACAAAAGGCAACCATTACTTCAAGTAATACGCATAAAACTTGCTGCTATTTATGAATAATGACACTATGAAACCTAATGAGAGACTTCTGCTGCAGTGTTGAATTGAAACAATTCAATCCTGGAGTTCTTGGAATACTCTAACTGCATGACCTGAGCCTGTACTTGGCCTTGGCAGCCAGGTGATTATGTAGAGCTGCCATCTAGTGGTCAAAAAGAATGAACTAAAAGTGAAACTCTCCTAATGCCCTTGAATTCACTGCACCACAACAATAGGTGAGAGAATTGGTGCAATAATGACGGTGGACACAGATCACAGGCTTACTTACCTAAAACGGGACAGTGGTCTCTGTAAAAAGAGCCACCTTTGGCATCCTGGACACATTTCAGATCCGACTGAGAGAGAAAAGGGGGAAGGGGTTAGAGAATTACCCTGGGTAATTATCTTAGAGGAGGGTCACAATGATCCTGAATGAAGAAACTGATATCCACACTTAAAGCTACAGTGTCAGTGTAGTTGCAAAGAATACCAACAATATCAGTGCCCTAAGGGTAAGGCAGGACAATAAAACATTACATTGCTACAAAGAGAAGGCAACATATCATTTGTAATGACTCAGATGTGCAGCCACTGTGGAAGAGTTAGAGGGCAGAGATGATCCTGAGGCAGAGCAAACATTCCTCTGAACTGACTGAACACTAAAGACCTGAGTACAACAAGTCTCAACAATTTTTTTACTCCAGTCTATCCTACTGTATTCAGACAGCAAGATACTTTTGATTTTTGATGCTATGAGCACAAAACCGACATTACTAAACAGGAAAAGGTGTTGGCGTGTCATGATGCATTTGGAACATACCCTAATGCGAGGTACCTGTGCAGGTGTTAGCAGGATTTAATCACTGTCTCAATAAGAAACAAAGCCAAAATAAAACAGTCAAGATGAGGGGTTGAATCAGTGATTTACTTAACCCAGAGGCAGATGCCATCTACTATCCTACCAGCCAATTAAAATAACAAAGGGAAATCTGTTATGCAACCGAGACACCTGATTGGCCTCTTTTGTAAAAAGGCCAGGGCAGTCCCCACCAATGAGGAAGATGCTATTCATTTCAGACACGTGTGTAGCTGCGCCTGTAACAACCCCTAGAGAGTGCCCCCCCCTCCTCTAAAATTGACCTCCATGTTTACCCTCTACCCCTAAAAAGCAGTAAGAACAGCTTGCCTTTATCATGCAGATACCCTCCCCTTCCAGCTGCCTGTACAATGGCGCCTTACTCATGCCGGCTGCGTGGCTCTCACAAAGGCCCGGCAGCAAAAGAAAGAGCCTCAGCCCTGCGGTCAAACACAAAAGCCACCTGACAGCTGATCTTTTGTGAGACTGTGTGTGTGTGTGTGTGTGTGTGTGTGTGTGTGTGTGTGTGTGTGTGTGTGTGTGTGTGTGTGTGTGTGTGTGTGTGTGAGCCGGCCAAGCGTGAGGGTCAGGGTGGAAGTTTGCTCACCATTCCCTCAAAGCCAACTCTGTACAGGTTCTTGGCCCCATTGTCCCACAGTACGTAGGCAGCGCTGTGAGGGCTGGCTGCACTCCAGTCCTGGATCTCTGTCACCTGTGGAGGAAAAGGGGAGATGATAAAGACAGATAAGGACACATTAACAGCAGTTGTATCCTAATGTCATGATCATTTTAGTGTGAAAAGGGTATCTGACTGGCTGTACATTTTCTGGCATTCTGTATGTCACAATATAATATTGACCAGAAATAAATAATTTTCTTAGTGGGAGCTTTCTAGCAGGTATTTGTCATCTTAAAACTTCATAATGATAGCAAACGTGATACTTTATTGATCCTTGTAGGGAAATTATTTTTTTAAATTGAAGGTCAGGTTGAAGGTTGAATTATAGAACAGCACCCTTCGAGCCAAGCAAGTAATCAGGGCCTAGCTCAAAGACAAGGAGATGTCTGCTAACACAAGTTGAACTTGACATCCTCAAGTTGAGGGGTCTAACGTCTTCTGGCCATGTCCAGGGTTCTAATTTGCAAGCTTAGAGTTTCAGTTTTCTATACCACGGTTTTTAATGACACATTTGGAGATACATGTTACTTTACCAGGTGGGAACACACGTACCTAGAGCTTTCCACTTGAGATCAGGGCACTCAGATCGGTTTTCTATACCAGGTGAAAACAGGGCCGCAGTGGTAGAAGCTCTGTATGCTGCACAGTCACTGTGTTTAAAGTAAAGTTGAATTCCCTAACTACTGAGAAATATTAGAAGTGGGATTGATCAAGAACATATTTGATTAGGCTTCGATTCTAGGGGGCACAAATAGATTTAGTTTTAATTCTCTCTCGTCATAGTATGCTTAGGTCAGAATGAAAACATTTTGTCTTCATCGTCATGCCAATGTACTGAATCTTTCCAACATACTGTACATACAAGAAAAAAATATGTGAACCCTTTGGAATTTCATTGTTTTCTGAATAAATTTGTCATAAAATGTGATCTGATCATCATCTAAGTCAAGGTTATTGACAAACGTAATGTGTCTAAAATAATAAAACTGATCCTTCATGTCTGTATCGAACACACTCATTCAACATTCAAAATGGCAGTGGAAAAAGTAAAACTAATGTAAAGCTAACTAGCTGTGGATCAGACCTTCACATCGTTGTGGAGGAATTTTAGCCCATTCTTCCTGAGATTGGTCTCATGTGTATGGCCCTCTTCAAGTCACTCCATAGACTCTCCATTGGGTTAAGGTCTGGGCTCTGACTTGGCCACACCATAAGGCAGATTTCGTTTTTCTGAAGCCATTCTGTTGTGGACTTGCTCCGGTGTTTTGGGCCGATGTCCTGTTGCATCACCCACCTTCTACAGAGTTTCAGCTGACGTACAGACATTCTCACATTATCCTGATGAATTGTCTGATACTGACTTGGGAATTCATCTTCCCGTCAAAGACTCCAAGCTGGCCAGGCCCTGATGCAGCAAAGCAGGCCCAAATCATGAGGTTTCCTCCACCATACTTTACAGGTGGGATGTTTTCATGATGACATGCCATGCCCTTTCTACACCAGATGTAGTGCTGTGTGTTTTTTCCAAATGGTTCAATCTATATAGTAGATATTAACAGTTTCATCAGTCCACAAAACATTTTGTGGACTGATGAAACTATTAATATCTACTACTTTGTGTAAACGCAGCATCAGTCACACCTCCAAACTAATGATCTTAACAAAATTTCAGGTGTGGTAAAACCTAACTCCAATTAATTAATTTTTGAGATTATCAACTCAAGGGTTCACATACTTTTTCCACAAGCACTATGAGTTTTTTTGGTTGTTCTCAAAGACATGAAAGATCCAAAAAATGTTGTGTTATTATTTTAGACACATTATATTTTTTGTCAATACTCTTGAGTTAGATGAAAATCAGATCACATCTTATGACAAATTTATTCAGAAAACAATGGAAATTACAAAAGGTTACTTTTTACACATACTTTTTTTTGCCACTGTATATGTGAAATATACAGCAATCAGTCCACTTTTTTGCCACAACCATCCCAGGTTCACCTTACTCTCTTCAGTATGAGTGTGTGAGACTGACTCCCCTGCTAGTCCAGCATAAAGAGATCAAAACCACCAAAAGCACCCCAACAAACATCTGCCACTACATTTTTCACATGCGTTTGAGTTTTTACATTATGACTAATGTTTTCGCCTTCCGTAGTGAGAACCAGCTCACAGATTTTGCCTAAAGAAAATAAAGGGCACCATAAACCACGCAAAATGATTTGTTATAAGCATGAATAAGCAATGAGCTACGAATGGGGGATCGCAAAATCAATTCAAATTTGGAAGATAAGGTTGGGATTTTGACATGAGACAATTCTTTCTCCATCACATACAGCACAACGCTTTGTGTTAAGAGAAGAGCTGTATTGGAGTAAATTAATTCTTTAATAAAAAGCTGTGCCTTAAGGAAGTTAAGAAATCAAATCGTTAAATTATTTTCAGGCCCCTTTCAGAGGTAATTGATTAATGGGCCTCAGAAGGATCTATTCATGCTAAACTAACGGAACATCTTAGCTGCAGGACGTGCAATAGCAGGTTTCTGGAGAGCATATTGCTTACAGCATCATAAAACAGTAAAGAGATATGCCATTAAATAACACAGCAAAATGAAGTCTTAAATGTAATACTTGGGGGTCTGGACCAGAGTCAAAACACAAGCACTTTACAGCACATTTACAGTACAAATCTAAATAGACTGTACTAAACAAATGCAACCCCATACAACATTGTATTATTTTCTAATGATGTATTTAGGCCTAAAACAACCTGCAGCAAGGAAGTCTATGTATAGCCTCAGTAGAGCTAAATAGGAATCCTTGGAATTAAAGTAAGGGTTTTAAGAGATGCATTTAACTATTTTTCCTATCATCATTTCTAAACAAATTTACTATTGCATTTTGATCATTTTCTAACACATTGCGCCATGCCCAAGTCAACGTCTCGTCAACATGAAAAAATTTATTTTGCACTAAATCTGGATTATAGGTTAAAACTGATAAAGTTTACCAACACAGCAAACTTAATATTATTTACTTAAGGAAAATTAAGCGGAAACTTTTTCACTACATTGTATCTCTCTTCTCCAACTACAGGTGGCTGATATCAATACATTATTGACATATTGATTTTGGTTATTGTAGTATCCATTACAGTAGATTGCCGTTATATTGTGCCGATTGTGTTATATTTTACACTACAGCATGACCTCGCTAGGCATCAGAAGACTGGACTTGTTGTGTCACTTGCAAGTAATATTACCATGCTACCAACATGTTGAGTAAGGCAGTGCCATTTCTGTTTTGGATGGACGCCCCTGCATATTTCAAATGAAATCATATCCTGAAATGGAGGTTTGTTTTTTCTTCTACAAGATTGTTTAGGGCAAGGTGTCCTTGTTTTGACCAAAAGAAAGATTTCTTTGAGACAATTCTCTTGCTTGGCCTTCTTTTTTTTGTTTGTTCTCTTTTTCCTTTTCTTTTAAGTTTTACTTGATACACAGACAACTCTGAATGGCTGGAACCCAGAGAAGCTCTCAGGTGATGTAGAAGCTTACTTGTAAAAGGGAAAAGAGGAAGTAAGATCACATGCTTTTTACTATATGAGAAATAATAAAGTCTGAAACATCTTTCGAGCACTGGGCTAAGTGGGTGACTGCCAGACGTAAGTGCGATTTATACTTCTGCGTAAAATCTATGCTGTAGCTACGTATGTAGGTACATGGAGACACAAACCTACGCCGGACTCTAAGCCATAGCCTGACATGTACCTCTCAGAATGTAACGTGGGGGCTTGGTTGCGTTGCATCTTTATTTTCTAGGCAGCAACCCTACCTTTCCTCTCCTTCCGTTGCCTCCATCTTGATCTTCCCACTGCCAGTCTACTCCTCTCACCACCCGGCCACCAGTGAAGATTCCTCTGGCTGTAATTTTCTTTGACTTGCGACGCGACTCCAAAAGTACTCTGCTCAGATAAAAACACACAATTGTTTTCATTTGGGTTAAGCTTTAATCACTCATGTAAAACTGTCAGAGTAATCATCAGCAGGTGTTTACAGGCCCTTTGTGTACATGAATCTATTCACAATTTTTTCCCCCAATTACTAGCAAAAATGCACTGCAAAGTGGATGCCAGTGTCTCCCTCCTGCTACTTTGTGTCGTTAACGGCCCATCCCTGTGTGCCCACTGTTCTAGAGTCATGGTGTAAATGACCAAATGGGACATGTTTACAGATGAAAAAAATCTTACTGTAAAGCATTAGCCCATAAGAGTATCTAATCTGCTGTATCAACCATACAGTCCCTGACAATCATCAACGGTCACACAATTGTGCAACTGATTTTTGATGATAGCAAAACTAATCCAAGCAGAAACTTTTGTCAGAGTAGTAAGCAACAAACCACTACTGACCTTTCTCAAAATGAATTGTGACTTTCTACTGCCTTTTAGGAATGGTATTTTCATGCAGCTAAATTCAAGAAAGATGTTGTGTGTGATTGAGCGGCAGGTGTCATGTCGTTATTAGAAATAAAGAACAATAATTTTTGTAATAGCATGCCATTCATACCTTATTGAAAATGTATTTCCCTTTCATCCATAAACAAATATGAAATGAAAATGAGATGACAGTGACTAGGAAATGCCATTTACTGTGGAGACAAGAGACTGGAGTATACAGAAAAATAACTTTTACAGAGGGAGATTGAACGGCCAAAAGAGAGAGAGGGGAAACTTCTGTGGGAACTGGAGGAGAGGGCTGTCTGATGGCAAAGTAAACTGGTAAAAATACTCCAAATATAAGGTACACTAATACTGAAACTGAGTTTTTTAGGTGGGGCTTTTAAGTTGGCTAAAATTCGTTTTTTACTTTGTCCACAGCGGCTTGCATGTTGGTACTCTTCTGCCTGCTTCTTTTAACTGGCGGCGTGCTAACCGTCATCTACTGTAGCTGACTATTGATAAGTACCTTATACAACCCCACCTTAATAAAGCCGAACTATCCCTTTAAGCAGTCAAATGCATTTTTTTTTAAACATTTTGGTATCACTATACTGCTGTGAGCTGCAGTCTTAACTCCGGCTTAGTTACAAGCCTAACCAATGAAAAGGTAATAGCAATTAATAGCTGAGCTCTAACCATCAAACAAGTGTTTGCCTTGATGGTAGACACGGCAGCTGGACAGTGTAGGTCTAACCACTGCAAACAGCTTGTGGCCTCTAACCACTCCCTCTTCGGCAGTTAGTGACAGAATCTAATGGGGTGTAACAAAACACCCCACTGCGCTGTCGGAGCAGTTTGAGCTGGGGAAACCTCCAGCACCCATTGTGCATTATGCAAGGTACGTCTCGGGGGAAATGAAGTCGTACTCAGTTGAAAAGGCTGCCAGCTGTTGGGCCATGTGTTCATTTAGTAAACTATGATATTTGGCTGAAATAGGCCTGAAACAGATGAAGCATCATCACAGTAATGACAGTCAATGCAATGATGCAATCAAAGTGCATGTTGTGGAATTTAGTGAGTATGCATACTCACATACAGGTCCAAATAATACAATTTGTCTTTAAATCAAATCAGTGACTTATTTGATTGCTTGTTTTCCTACAACACATGAGGCACAATAGTCTCTATGTAGAGCATATTTGAATGCAAACATTTGACTTGCTCTTGTCTGTACATGAATTAATTGGTAACAATGTTTCAAGTTTCCATACACCATGCCTAGATAGACATTGTTTCTACTAGAAACTATGGGTAATTTTTTTACCATAAGACCTAATGGTAGATGCACATCACATGCACCGAAACACACAGTACCTCATGTAGGATTAATGGCATTGTGCGCAGATCCCTTAATCTGATTACCTCTGATCATACCCTGGTTTGAAGTTTGTCCACAAACTGTAAACTCTGCTGCACCAACTTCCAATGTCCCGACTAAAAGCTAAGACTAATTCTATTTTTAGCTGAATTCCGATCTGCGGCCCTTTGCTGCATGTCATTCCCCCTCTCTCATCCCTTCCATGTCTAAGCTGTTTTATCAAATAAAGACCTGAAATGCCCCAAAAAATAATCCTAAAGAAAATAATTGCATTTGATGTCAGATACATGTAGGTAGTGCTGTAGAGTTCATATAAATGGTAGTTTTAAGCCCAGTTCAGACCAAAGATTCACGAGTAGAAACTTACAACTATTAAGCACAAAGGATGTCTGTAGCACCCTGCTGTGACGGAATGAAGTGAAAACACTGGGCTGTACCTGTCTAGTGCTGTTCTTCATATTATTATATAATTAGTAACTTCTGGGACAGTTATTACAAACTTGTAACTTATGTATTTACCGATTTTTTTTAACGATTTATTTAAAAATGGGGCATTTATAAACGTTTGTGGGCACATAAAAAAAAGAAATAATTAGTGCATGTTGATGCATCAACATTTTAGATTTTTATACATTTTTTGTTTTTTCTCACTGTGTACTTGGTACTTTTAAAACATGCCGTATTTGTAATGATCCATACTTAAAATAAAGGGATGAATTGACTTACAATATGTTTTATTAATACAAGAAAGTGGATATATGGTTTCTCATGTTTGTTATGTTCCCAAAATATTTTTGTTTAGTAAGACAACATCTTGCATATAGTGTGGCTCTACCTTTTCCCTTTTCTCTTCAACTTCAAAGAAGCCAAAATGCTTCCATACACTAGCTTTTAAGCCAGGGGATGCCGGTCATATTGTATCCATCTGCGGTTGTTCACATTTAAGCCATCCTCACCAAAACCCATGTTTTACATCCGTTATCACCATCAAATTGGTTCCATAAGCTTCTTAGACAGTCTTGTCTTTCAAAATTCTTACAGGCGATCATAATGTTGAGAATTGGTTGACATAGTCTTTGAGTGACGCTGAGATCAAAGAGTGGCTGATGGTCAGCCACTGTGGTAAAGAGGCATATGCTGATCCCCTGGCAGGACATGCTGCTAACTACAATCCCTTAGCGGCCCTGGCAGCTAACTTCACCTAACTGTGCTGGTTGTTTCCCACCGGCACACCGTTTAATGGCAAGTGGACGTGGTAACAAGGCATGCATGGTGATTCTCTCTTGAAAGATTACAGCTTTCAAGAGAGAATCACCATGCATCTAAGAATCAATTTTTCCCCACCCCTAATAGTAATGTAGTGAAACAGTATATATTATTATATATTATCTCTGTTCATCATATGCAATTACAATGCGTTTGGCAGTCAAAGCTTTAAATTCTGAAATTTAAAAGTCAGCTGCAAAACAGCCTTTTCAATCAATATTCACTTATGTTTCATAAGCATGCAGTCTTCAAAAGACAAATACTAAAACATCTGGGTAATCTTCTCAAATAAATAAATACAAAAATTGATTTAATGAATCCTACATATGGGGAGTGCTGCATTAATATAATTTTTTTTAAAGATATGACTGGATCTTAAAACGAGCCTGAGTTGTTGCCTGGCAACTGAGGGCTGGGAGCATAGAGATAGATTATGTCTGCCTGAAAGGCACGGTGCACAAAAGACCCAAATGTCACACACACACACACACACACACACACACACACACAAAAAGCAACATAAACCACAAACTAAGGAAGTACCAACCAATCACATTGACGTGCAGAGATTAGCTGGCTACCTTGTGTCTATTTGATCATTGGTGGGTCAGAAAGGTGAGACATCATACTGGTAAATGTTGCTAGGTTAACTAACCTCTCACTGCCAGGGGTGGTGATCCTGTAGAATCGGTGTCTCAGGTGATGCTTGTCTCCATGGTAACATGTTGTGCAAAGGTCGTAGTTGGTGCATTCAGCACATTTCCAGCGAATACCAATGATGGGCTGTTGACGGCAGGTGTCACACATGGTTCCATCATGCTTGATGCCTGTGGGGGTTGTATTGGTCAACATTATTACATTGAGGTTGTATTGTGTGGTAGTATGTGTACATTGTATATCAGTAGTACTACTGGAACAACCAGATATTGATAATATGTATATGCAATCTGAATACTATGTATTTGGAATAGTTTGACATATCTGTGTGCACTATGAAACTATATATATATATATATATATATATATATATATATATATATATATATATATATATATATTCCCTATACCTTATGAGAGCAGCTAGACTAATGGCGTTAAGGGCTCTTATCACTTTCTTTTTAAGATCGGCCTGATACTTAAAGAACTACAAAAATCTCAATTGCTTGTCCTCACATGACTGTATCATCAAGTGAAGATATAAGAAACTGAATCAAGCCAGTCAACATACAAATGCTATATGCTGAAAAGTGTAACTGTAACCCACTGTAATGTAATAGTATAACAAGTACAGAGAAAGGTAATCAATGGCAAAATGGTCTTTAAGTATTTATGTATATACTTTTTATAATGCTGAAAAATGTTTGTCTCTCAATGTGTAATTTGAAATCACAAGCTATGTTGACATATTTTTGACTCTGAACGTGCATATCTTGTACATTTCCCACAGTTTATTTGCATTTCTTGTACACAGTGCTGTCTGTAATGTAAACGTTCTCTTAATAAATCCATGATGTAAACTGACGATGTATTGTTGATATATTGAGGATGTATTTAATAAAATACTCACCTTGTATTTTTATACAAATCAGGGTAGTCAAGCAAACGTTATCTGCCTTCAACACAGAATAAACTAGCTACAACTAATTTGCTGCTTCTAGGATTTTTATACACAGAGTTTCTTCAACAACCTAAGCATTTTTAAATCATATTTCAATTACAGCAACAATTAATAAACGCTGTCTGGTTGTATCACTCATTCCTGCACCCACCAAAGCCCCCGATTGAAGGCCAAACAGATCTAGTACCTTGTATGTTGAGCATAACTATTTTGCATTGAAAGACACTTGTCTTAAATTAGTCTGAAAGTACTGACAAACAACATGTAACTAATGTAAAGTTAGCGTTACCTGTTGGAGCACTGTCTAATATCCTCACGTCGTACGCTCCAGAACAACGGTAGTTCGCGGCCGTCCCATTATCCCAGACAACAACCACCTCCTCTGGACTTTCAAAACTCCTTACGGTGCCAACATGTCCCTCTCCACCATCCTGCTTTCCCCACTTCCAGTCAGGTCCACGGACCACTCTCGCTCCTACTCCTTCCATCATCGCTCGGTTATTCCTGCCGGTAGTCATTTAAGAAAAGGACGCACAATACCACAACAAATCTTTAAAGTTCGCAAGCTAGCAGACCTTGCTAGCCATAAATTGATGCTCTGGTGGTCAGTTTTCAAATGTAAGTGCGAGCAATGACTAACAGGAAAGAGACGGAAACAATCCACAAAGCTAGTCTGTTAGTCTGCTAGCTAAGTAGCTAAGTTAGCTAGCTACCAAGGAAGGCTGTTGGATCCTCTTACAAAAACTATTCCCACAAGCTAACGTTAAATGCAAGCCAGTACTTCCTCGGTGTTTCTTTTTAGACTGAGGAACTAATACTCCAAAAGTCTTTTAGGTAGCCACATTGCTAGCTTAGCCAGCTAGGAGTACCCAGTAACCAGACTGTCTGTCTCTCTCATCCACTCCACACGCAAGAATGCCACCTCTTCAACTTAGCAAGCTAGCGAGCCGAGTTGCTAGCTAACACAATGCTAGCAAGAAAAACCTCTCCTGGCTAGCAAGTCCTTTTTGTTGAGGTCAATGTAGTCCTTGCTTGCTTATCCTTCTTGTTGTTGTTTGTGGTGCTGAAGGCCAACCAATATGTTCCCTTCGTCAACCAGAGATGGTTCCCTGGCGTCAACTCAGAATAAACGCGTCGCCATTATTGTCAATCATCGTTCAGACCTCAGACGAGCAACAACTAGCTACGGAGGTAAACGACAAAGCCCGAAGATGCGAAGCTTGGAAAACAAGCACGAGTCCGCGGTCGGTCCGACGGAGCGCGTGTGCATCTGCAATGTGCAAGGCCATTCCCAGCTCTGTGATGAATAAATAAGCATACTTTTATTATTTTAAGTCATTTAATGATGTAGATACAGACAGGCATTGCTTTTATTTATTTTACTGTATTATTATTATTATTATTGTTTTTTTCTATTAAAGGAGGATTAACTAACTCTTATAAAAGTCAATGGGCTACAGTCAATGTTTTAGTTGATTTTGTGGAACAAAAGATACATTTTTACATTTATTATTTACATTGCAATTGAATGTTTATTTTGTCTATACGTAGATCCATGCAGTATATAAATCAACATTGATAACTAATTAATAAATACATACCAACTTATATATAGAAATGATTTTACTCATGCCAAATGCATGTTGGTTTATTATTGATCATAATCAACGACTTGCTAAGTTGATGTTTTTAATGTTTTCAGTGGCACATCAAAACCCCATACAAATATACAGATAGGATGCAGAAGCATTACTTAATGAACACTGTTTAAGTCCATTAATAAATACTCTAGGGATGTTACAATGCTTTGAGGCATGTTCCTTATGGCCAGTCCATCCAAAGTCCAGAAGATGAGAAAGACAAGGCAACTTAACCTAAAATGTGTAACATTGTATTAATCTTTTCCTCACAAAGCAGATGTTAACTTAATTTCACTGTTCACTTAACAGACTCACCAATACCGCACATTATTTAATCTGATAATACCAAAACAGGTTTATGATGGATTACTTTTGAAATCAAACTACACAATCCTCTGGTGGGCTTGATTGTAATAGTCCAATATAGGGCCCAGTAGTAAATTGGAACTACAGCTCGCATGGCTGTAGTTCCAATGAGACAATCTGTAGATAGATGGATAGATAGATAGATAGATATTTTTTGATCCCAAGAAAAATGGGACATTACGGTGTTACAGCAGCACACGCACATCAGTCACACAACACAGAATATAAATATAAATGACATACTAGGAAAAATATACATACATACAATATACATGAAATAATATTAATAGGAATAAAATAAAAGAACAAATATTTGAAATTTGGTCTCTGTAGGGGGACTGAAGAGGAAAAGGTTACATAGTGTTGCTTGAACAAATACATGATCAGTTAATTAAATTAAATAAACATACTAATTGCCACATGGTGAACTTGAGTCCCCTCAGGTCTCTTGTGTGTCTAGCCCCCTGGGACATATTCTGTAGTAAATCCGTGATCATTTTTCAGAAATTAAAGGGCGTTTAATGATGCGCACGCTGTCTTTGCAAATATCTCTTTGATTGTCTTTTGGCTGAGTTATATCACACTGAAGGGAAGACTTGCAGGCTCATGCTGAATCTGCAGCCCCGCATGGTGCACATCACCTCTGCTGGCTGCAGGGGGCTATTGACTGACTGACTGGCTGCCTGACTGTGAGCGGCTCTTTTGAAAGCTGGTCAAAGAGCGCCCCCGCTCGCTGATATATATATATATATATTATAAGTAAGTTAAATCTCCTCTACATCAGGTCCCCTTGACTGTCTCCTTCACTGTGGGCTCGCAGGCAGACACAGCTGACTCCACCCGAGCTGGCCGCTGTCCTTGCAGTACGGGGGAAAACAGGGACCTTGCAATGATCTCGCTGGACTTCAATTTCAACATTTTGACAAGGGACCTGTGCGACCTGTCACATTATCTGGAAAATCAAGTCAAAGTCGGGCTGTTCGGATCTGGAGTAGGACTGTCTTTGGTACTGGGCTTTGGCGCAGCGTACACTTGCTACTATTTGCTCTCAGTAGCGAAGGTAAGTAACGTTTACTTGTAGTTTATACTGGCTGCTTTGCATGAGCCGTGTATGTTTTATTTAAATCTGCCGTGTGTGCTTTTCATGGTTGAGCATCATCACTTGCCAGGCGAGACGATGATACTCGGCCGGTGCATTTGCTGATGTAGGTTTCGGTAAAGGTTACATCTGTCCGCCGGTGGGCTAACATTACATGCCTGCCCATGTGGGATTGTTCTCAGGCATATAAAACACACGTTTAATCATCATATTTACCGGGAATTATATCATGTACATCCACGTGCAGCGCTACAACAAGTGAATCCGCAGCAAGACAATCCTGTTATGTCGGCACTGACTAAGCTAGGCTAACGGTACTGTAACGTTATGTTAGCTAGAAATGCCGGTTGAAGGTTTTTTTTTTTTTTTTGCTTTCGTAACGCATTGTAACTTTCCATCATTCATTTGATGGCGGGCAGACACTCCGAGTGTTGACTTTATACAATAGCCTAATAAATCACAATTTCAACAACTTTATCGTGTATATGAGTTTCAAATTTGAATAGATCGAATACAGCAGTTTAAATACTAAACGTTTGAATTGACACTTAAATGAACTGAATGTAACGCTACATTGCCAGTCGGCCTAATATTTTCTCAAGTGGAATGACTTAAAATAAAAGAGTTGGCTAATAGACCAATTTGCAACACATCTTGTTAAATTTACAAACCACCATGACATCACGTTGTTACGCAAACAATGCACACCTAACGTTTATTATCAGTATGTTAAAGTGTAATAGAGACTTTAAATGCAGGTTCGTGCAGATGGGTTTCAGTAACAACTTATTATTATTATTATTATTCCTTTATTTTACACATGCTGCCTTTTAAAATTGTTTTATTTTGTATATTTTTAGTATATTTTTTATTTTTAGGTTTTACATTGTTCGTCATTCTGTGGACAGCAAAGGAAGAATTTAATTGTAAAGGGAAACATGTTTTCTTACTGTGCATATATGACAATAAACTTGAACAATAAAACTGAACTTGAGCTTAGAGCTGAAACTTGTTTTATTACAGTGGTGGATCTGCTGCCATGTTAAATAACATCTCATTAATTTATACCTGAGACAAAAACAAAGAAGTCTTTTTTTTTCTTCTAACTCTAACCTGTGCCACACATTCACCTGTCTTTTGCAGAAGCCCCAGCTCATCTCAGGGGGTAAGAAGTTCTACCACTTTCTGAGGGAGCAATGTCCGGTAGTGTCAGAGACCTACTACCCCACTTTTTGGTGCTGGGAGAGTCGCATCCAGACTCTACTAAGACCCTTTGTCACAGCAAAACCTGGGGTCGTCTACAAAAAGTAAGTCCTCACTGTGACTGATATACTAATTATCAATCACACTTTTTTATTTCCCCATAATGGGAATACGTTTCTCCTTGCAAGCAGACACACTTTGACCTGGTTAATAGTTAACATGTGCATTTGAAATAACCCAAAAAATCAGCTTCAGTTGCATGCAAGCTAGAAAGTTCCCCCTTTGACATAGTACAGTACCACACATGTGTGCATTTATGATGACAAGTTACTTGTTCTGACATTCAAAAGTAGCCTAATTAAATGCCATTGCAGAATTTTCCATGCCTACATTGAACAACTTTATTAAGAACTAGCTTGGTTGCTGAGAAACTGCCATTGTGTATTTGTTCTTACCAATTTCACAACTGGAAACAAATCCCAGTCTTGTTCTTAGCCAAGACTCAAAGGCTCAGAGTAGAGATAGGGATCTTTTGTGCCACAATACTGGCTCGGGCCACCCTGCCTGCCCCTGTATATTGTACATTCTATTGAAGATTAAATGCATTCCTTGACCCCTGCGCACAAAAAGGAGATTAGAATTAATTAAGAGAGACTTATTTGTCATTATTACTGTATATTATATCAGCTTTGATGTCTTTGTTTTTAGTGTATGTCTAATTCTGTGTATGTACTTTGAGAACAACAAAAAGCCGGAGTCAAATTCCTTGTATGTGTTCACACTTACTTGGCCCATCTGATATTACTTATTTATTCATATTACATTCTCATGTAATTTGTGTCATGTATTTAGACATTCCCTAATTTCCATGGCCATGCTTTTTGGCTAGGTTTATGTGTGTGTATACAGTATACATTGCACATATAATATGTGATATGATCACAAGTTGTTTGTCAAACCTTCACTAAGGTTTTTATCACATTTCCTCTGGGGACAATAGGGCATTCCCTTCATAATGAAATTACCAAAGCCTGACCCAAGAACGGACTCAGTGAAAACTGTCCTATTTGTCATTGGCTGTCAGGGTAAAATTCCAATTATGTCATTGTCCTAGCGAAGGATTAGTACCCGGTCCCATCCCACTTTGTGCGCTTGTCACTCTGGAATGCCTCCCCTCATTGACTTTAAAGTCTAGCTTCAGGTGCATATTTAATGGCGGTTCTGTAATTTCATGCTGATGTCTTTCCCCCCGGCCAACCAAGCTGGCTTTCTAGCTGCTGCTGTGTGTTTACAGGATTTTATATGCACTAGCACTGGGCATGAATGACTTCATCTGCCAGGTTGGGGTTGTATAGCCTTAAATTGATTGACTAAAAGAACCCACTGGTGCAATGCCCTCCTCCTTATCTTAACCTTGCTGTGTGTTGCAAAGTATACTGACAAGATAATCACAAGGGGAATGAGGCAGCTGTAAGTGAGTGTTCTACTCACATATCCAATTCCCCTTTGGGAGTGCTTGTGATGGACACAATGAAATAGTCACTTCACAAGGAACTAAAAAACAATTATTAATTGTGCAGAGAATGGAACCAGAGAATTCTTACAATTTGAATGACTATCCAGTGAGCAGATCTTGTACTTTAGTGTTTGCATGTGTTTTAATGTGACTAATTAATAGATACACAGTGATTTGGTACATAAAGATTGATGCATGGAAAATAATATTCAGAAAGATTGTCATTGCTGAGTTGCATCTCCCACTTGTCTTTGGAGTGAGCTTATTAAGGCAGCAGATGGAGGACAGATCTCTTTGGATTGGTTTGACAACGATGACAGCCTCTCTCATCCTGACCCTGCCACCAGGCCCACAGTCCTCCTTCTCCCCGGTCTGACCGGCACCAGCCGAGAGTCCTACATCCTGCACATGGTCCAACAGAGCAGGGATCTGGGCTATAGGTGGGTGGTCTTGGCTGGACACCCTGGCTGAGGTCCAGCGCTGAGCACACATTCACTGCAATAAATCACACAACTGACACTCTCTGGGCCTCATGCATATTTTCATACAGATGTGTTGTCCAATCAAAATCAGAATACTTCAGCAGTCATACTAATATTGATTAAAAGGTCTGACACCCACTTTTGTGATGATTCCGTAACTTTTATATAATGTGTGCACAAGTGCCAGGGGCTTGGGGTTATTTCAGGTGAAGTGTACCAATAAAGCAGACAGCTAAGCTCTTTGTCAAGAGCTGCTTTTGTAAATAGCCAAACGTAGCACAAACTTGAAGAGTTGCAGAGGGAAGCAGGTTTTCCCCTTTTTCTCACTCTTCAATAGGCCGGAATCAGGTTTGGGAATGCATGGCAAACTCAGCATCTTCCACCCCTCACCCCTTTCTGTGTAGCTTAATGAATTACAGCTTATCCCAGTACAAGCTTTGCGGCTTAGCCCAGACCAGCTTCTGAGTCTATGCTGTAATGTGTGTTTACACACATACACACACACACAAAACAGCAGGTCTGACTCCAGATAATAAGTGAGAGGAAGGCCGCTGATGCCTTTGCTCTATTGTACATACAGACTGCTCTTCACACAGCTGTGCCTCTCTGCACATCTCATCATATTCCCAGCTCAGTTTTTTTTAAAGTAAGGAACATTTGTTCAAAGAAATTTGGGCCACTGTGTTCCTTTAAACATGGAAGAGGGTAACTTATAGTGACAACAGAAAAAACAAGCATAAGCTTACTAGCGCTTTTGTTTTTCTTCCTAGGTACACATGATTTTGATCAATCAATTGACCAATCCCTAAAATTTAGGGCTGCAATTAACAAATATTTTCATCATTAATTAACCTGCCAATTATTTCCTTGATAAACTGATATTTTTTGTCTATAAAATGAAAGACAATTGTGATATATTCCCAACACAATTTTCCAAAGCCCCACAGTGACATATTTAAATGTCTGACCATGAGTTGAAAACCTAAAGCTATTCAGTTTACATATACACTTACGTAACAACGCAAATCAGAAAATACTCACATTTAATTAGCTGGTACCAGAAAATAGTTGATTAATTTTCTGTTGATTGACCAATTGATTAATTGACTAATCGTTTCAGCTCTATTTAAACTTGTTTCAGCTATATTCAATAGATAACGTTATACAATGAATAATTAGGGAGCTTATCATAATTTATAAGAGTATATGTTTGTGTATTTCAGATGTGTGGTATTCAACAACAGAGGGGTTTCCGGTGAAACACTGCTGGTAAGAATCTAACATCTCTCTTAGTTTTCAACCTCTCGTTCTTTTTTTTATTTAATTTCATCATTTGCCTTGTCAATATTCAGAAAGACAGACATGTATACTGGATAAAAAAGGACTATTAAGGAAAATTTCATTTGTCAGTATGACAGCTTCCCAGTAGAGTTGTCCTTTTTATTGCTTCAGCCAGCACAGAGCATGTCTAGTCCACACGTGTCACAGAGCCCTCAGGGAACCCTAAGCGGATGCTGCACAGACAATGTTGTTGCACAGCTGGGATTAAGTTGCAGGCAGATACTGTATTTTAATGCAGATTCACAGAAATATGACCTTGTCGTGCACGTGCTGTTCTGACACCATGGCCTAATCTGTCCTCATACATCCGAGTATATTTAACCAACAAGATGGGGCCCGAGCTATGATAGCTCATAGCATGCCCACTGTGTTTTATGTCTCCCCCTCTCTGTCTGTACATCTTTGGAACAGAGGCACATTCTTTATGGTCGACTGTATCACCCTGATCTAATCATGTCATCACTACCATACAGAGATCTCATTCATAGCATATATAATAGTCTTTCATTACAGGCAGGGATTGCCCACAATCAATCTAATGTTCCTCTTAGTGGGTGTAAATCAGAATAGGTAGCTGATCTGTGGCCTGCTGTATTTGTCGTATTCTGTCTCAACTGCAAACAAAAGTGACAATAAAGCAACATTTCTAGTGTCAGTTTAATGTAAACAAGATTGTTAGTGCATATCCAGAATTTAGTTGGCTCAGCTGTACTTAGATTAAAAAAAAAAAAAAATTGTAATTAATTTTTTTAAACTCCGTAACCTAGGACTGTACCAAGTGGTGATGTTAAGGTGTACATTTGCTCCCTCATTTCACTGTGGGATTGTGCTATATTCTATACAAATGATGTAGCATGTGTATCCTCATGTGAGTGTTTTCTCTGTGTCCAGTTAGTGTGTGTATTGTCCATTGTTTAAATAGGCCAGCACTTTAGTTAACAATGACCCATGTGTAAAAGATGCCCCCTGCCTCAACTGTTCTGAGTACTAATGCCCAATTTCTAGGACTCAAAAAAGTCTATTTCAACAATATTTCCCCCAACTACTGATAATATATTTTTCTTTTAAATACCTTTATGTTAGAATTAAATTTGTAAGTTTAGCTGTTTCACTGCAAGGTACAACACTTGTGCAGGCCTACATGAGGAACCGTAAGAGAGTAGCCAAACAGGAATTTATTTTGCCTGTGTTTGTGCTTGAATCTTAATGAAGGGCCTTGTAGAGCTAAAGACTTTACAGCATCCAGAGAAATTTGACTTGTTAAATAGGCTCCTTCGAGTTCCAGCTGTTTTTTTTGTAATGTTACATAAACAGCTCTGTCTGCCATCTTTTTCATAACAACAAATCATAACAACATATTATTTTTCAAGCTAAGTCATAGCTTTGCAACATTAAGAAAGATTTCACCTTTTCTTGGCCTGCAAAAAAAGTATATATAAAAATAAATCTGCTGTTCACACCTTTACTCATTTACAGTGAACTCACTGAACTCACTGGTGGACTCACTTCTGCAGTAGATGCCTCACACCTATGACCTATACAACAACTTGGAGAAAATCACAGCATAGGCATGATAACAGAAATGACCAATTATCTAATTACTGTTTGCATTTTAAAGGTGGTATAGGGAATTGTGTTGGCTGTTTAGGTCTTAGGACTGCAACTAACGATTATTTTTGTTATCCTAAGGGGAAGTCTTCAAATATTTTGTTTTGTCCAACTAACAGTCCAAAGATATTTAGTTTCTTTGTAAAACTGCTGACAGAGGATGGACACTCCTGATTTGATTTAAACCCACAATCCCTGGTGTAAGAGGCCGCGGTTTCAATTGCTGGGGAGCCAATCCGCACAAGGCAGTGTTAAATGTCCTTTTCTGTGGACAGGGTTTGGCATCCTTTGTGGAAAGTAAAATCAGGGAATCGTTTAAAGAGGTTAGTCCCTGCCTGATGTTGTCCATTGTTGCATACAGTACAGACTAATTGCTTGGTCTATAAAACATCAGACAAAAATTGTCCATTACCGAACAGCCCAAAACTCAAAGATAAAGCATATTGATTAACTTAACGGAGCATCTTGCGTTACTGTATAGTACCTGCACACAACAATAGAGAGCCGAAGTCAAGCCCTTCTACTTCCAGTCCATGTTACCTATGTTTCAAAAAAATATGAACGGGAGGCAAATTATTTTTTGATCCCGTTTGAATTGAGAAATGGATTACAAATATAATGTTCATTAATTTAAAAGATAATTTTTCAACCAAAGAAAGTCTCAGTTTATTGTTAAACTGCTGAAGTATAAGACTGTGAAAATACGTAACTAGAAAGATTACACACTTCAATGTTGCATGAAGGTCGTCTCGCTGGAGCTACGATGTCTGTGTATATCGTACCGGGGATGTAAGGTTACTCAAATGAACACAGGATCTTGCCTGTTCGTTTGCTTATCTGCTGAAAACAATTTGCTGGATAAAACACATTGGGTAAGATAACGTTACATGTGTTGTGGAGCAGAGCTAAGGTAGCTAGCTAGCGAGCAAGTTGAGCATCAAGTTTGAGACAAGAGATGTAGTTCACCGATCGGTTTTACACAAAACTAAGTGGTACTATGACAAACCTATGGCTAACTGAGACTTCCTTTGGTTGAAAAATTATCTTTAAAATTGATTAACATTATATGTGCAATCCACGGCTAAATTTAAACGGGATCAAAAAATAATGTGCCTCTCCCCGAATTAAGGCCCCATGAGGTCCACCGGAACTTTAAATCTCTATAAGTGATTTTCTCTAAAAAATGGAAATATTTTATATAAAATATTCAGTACCAGTACCGATCCCAACATACAGAAGAGGATTAGGGCCACTGGTGAAAAATGTATGTGAGTTCTGACTTTATTGTCAGAATTCTGACTTTTTTCTCAGAATTCTGTACCAACACGTGACCTCATACCGATTCCAAAATGATACTTTTTCAATACCAATTTTATAAAATTTATTTTTCACCTCCTACTACGTGAGCCCAGTCTCTTTGCGTAACTCTTTGGAGTTTTTCTTGCCTGCCTCTAATACCTGTAAAGATAAACAGCCAATCTCAAGCATTATTAGAGCTTGGTAGAAGCATGCTGCATGCTTATTGGCTCGCTGACACTGATGAGATTTACTCCTTGGGTAGTGAAATTGGGTTTTGAATGACAAGGCATTTATCAATACTTTAGAGTCAATTCGGTCAGTGCCTTAAAGGTATTGAATTTGGTACCCAGCCCTAACCGTAAGCTGCAGCAGCCTAACAGTGAGGGACTCTATAGGTCCACTTCCATTTGCTGCTATCTCTTCCTGTAAATAACAAAGGTCCTGATGTCGCCCTGAGAAATTGTGTCTGCTACATATGAATCTGTAAGCTCCATGTGTGCATGTCTGTCTTTACTGTATGTGTCATGTCTATGTCCCACACATGCCTACTGTATATTATGTGGTATTTGCAAAAGATTGTTTTTTACTGCAGCATAAGTATACTGCTGCAGATTAGTTCAAAATCAGCATTTGTAACTATTAACAGCTTAGATAAAGAAAGAGAAAGGCTGACTCTATTGTCTCACCCAGACCCCCAGGACCTACTGTGCAGCCAACACAGAGGATCTGGAGACTGTTATTGAACACATCCAGAAGACTAATGAAGCTGCTCCAATCATGGCTGCTGGAGTATCAATGGGCGGGTAATGAAGCCACTCACTACCAGCTGACTGGAAATTTCAGTACTGGCGGCACTGCTAACAAACCTGAGAATATGACTTAAAATTGTACAAGACAACTTGGTTGGTGACTTGGTGGAAACTCTCAACTAAATAAAATGAACTGCAATACCCATAAATCAACAGACATAATATAATCCATAATTAATGAACTACACAGAGCCCATTCTCAATTACTAATTCAGTTAGTCTGTGACTGGTTTGTGCCAAATGTTACCAGTAGAGCAAAAGAAGAGGCATAAGATGTCCTGCTAGTAAGTCTAACTTTCTCTTTGTGCAGCAGACAGTCTGTGTTTTGCTTTAAATATTTAACTCTTACAATTATTAGGGGTTTATAGAAAAAAACAATACCTGGGATTATAATTTACAATATCGGACTCAAAAATACAGTAACGGTCAGGCTAAAGTCATTGCTTTATTATGGTCCCAGTGGTTCAGTGCAGCATGCCCAAGAAGGTGTTTTTTTCACTGCACAGCACTCATCTCATGAAGTGATGGATTGGTCAGAAATGTAACATGTTCCCCAATCTCTGTTTTTTCCCCCTTCTGACCCTTCCTCTCACCCTCTCTCCATATTCAGAATGATGCTGGCCAACTACTTAGGGCGCAAGGGGCGGGAAACCTGTCTGAAAGGGGTTGTCGTCTTCTCAGCAGGCTGGGATGTATTTAAGTGCACCGCTTCACTGGAAAAACCGTTGGACCGTTTCCTCTTCAACTCTTACCTCACCAGCTGCCTACAAGCCTCTGTCCACAGGTCAGCTGGGGCCAAAGCCGGATTACTGCAGCTGCTAACTCACTGCTAGTGCTAGGGGCTGGGTTTTAAGTACAGCTCATTACTGTCACATAGACATAAAGTAGCAGCATTTTTATGCGTTACAGTTACAGGCAAAACACTTTACTCCTGCTGTATTTTTATTTGCTAAATTATGAACAAAGCATATTACAACATATGTTATTATACATATTGTTATATTATAATACCTACAATATATTTTAATTTGTGTTTTGGCATGGGCATGATATAAATGCACAGTAATACTTTTGTAATACTATTTTAAAAGTGATTGCTTGATTCTTGTTTCATTATGCTGTTACAACCATGTCAGCATTTTTGAGGGACGTTTCCAGCTGCAAATCATTTTATCCAACAGTAGTGACGTGACAGTTTTATTTTTAATCTCCCCTGTAGACACAGACCAGTGCTCGAAAAGTGTTACGACATCGATCATATCATGAAGGTCAGGATTATTTTTAGTGACAATTAATCATAAATGCTAATCTATTTAAATGCAGTAGCCAACATTTTACCAATTGACTTGGTCCCTACAGGCAAAGACTCTTCGAGAGTTTGATGAGCGGTTCACCTCCATAATGTTTGGTTATCCTACGAATGATGACTACTACCATGATGCCAGTCCTGTCCACAAGCTGAAATCTGTGCAGGTGCCAATGCTGTGTCTCAATGCTGCTGATGATGTCTTTTCCCCGTCTCATGGTGAGTCCCAGATTTTCTGTACAATTTGACTATACTGGCACTACTAATATGGTGGCATGGAGAATAAGAATCTAGTCAACGGACAAGAAAAAATGACCTGAATCCCTTGTTTCTTTGCAGCCATTCCAGTGGAGGCAGTGAAGCAGAATCCCAACCTGGCGCTGCTCATAACCTGTCACGGCGGCCATATTGGTTTCCTTGAGGGCCTGTGGCCTCGAAGGAGCACTTACATGGACCGAGTCTTCAAGCAGTTTGCTAAGGCGGTCATCGAACAAGGCAGCGTACTCCAAGACCTCTCCCAATAAGAGAACTTAACCAAGTGTTCTTCTAGTTATACTTCTTTCTTGAATCCCTTTCTTCTTCTTTCCTTTCTTCCTTTAATCTTTTCATTCATCTTTGCCATCCTTCTTTCATTGCTGTATTCCATCCACGTTATTTTTTAGTTTTCAGTCCATTTTTATTCTATTCTTTCTTTCTTTCTTTCTTTCTTTCTTTCTTTCTTTCTTTCTTTCTTTCTTTCTTTCTTTCCTTTGACCCTTTTCCCTCTTTCACCCTTGATGTTCATCCCTCCTTTCTGCTTTTTATTCATTCTTTATTCCTTTGCTCTCTACCTAATCCTATTCTACCTATTTCCTTTCTTTCATTGGGTTACTTTTGTCTTTGGCTTCCATCCTTTTGTCCCATTCTTCCTCTTGCCACAAGCAAAACAAAAAAATTCTCATTTGAAGAGCACATCTTATTGAATGCCGCCTTTGTGTTGCATTCAACATTCATTTATTTATTCCATACAGTTAACAAGTCATTGTATGTAATCACACTTTTAGTGGTATGGTCATTTAAAAAAAAACAAGAATAGCTGTTCATGTCCCTGTTGAAAAGCTAAATCTGTACCCATCTTGTTCTATTGCAATAGCTAGCTAACAAATTCTGAGATTACATTGCGTAATAATTTTCTTTTGAAAGTAACACTTTAGTACTGTACATGGAAATCCAATCATCTTTGTTCATGAACCTTTAATACTTACATCAGTAGGATTTTAGCCCTCAGGGATTTTATTTATTTATTCATACTTCCTGTGTAAATTTGTTTTGTTAATCATTATCATTGAATCTGTATTTTCCTTGTTTAAAGATAGATGTAATTTACAAGTTGACATACAGTTGTTTCTTTTCGTTAAAGTAATAGTTCTATATTTTGCGAAATAATATTATTTGCTTTCTTGCAAAGTTAAATGAGAAGACTGACACCACCTTCATACCAGTTCCTTAAATACAAAGCTACAGCTAACAGCTAATTAGCTTAGCATAAAGACTGTAAGCAAGGAACAAGATTCAGGATTCAAGATTCCTTTTATTGTCATTTAGCAAAATACAGAAATGTAAAGCATGAACAAAATCAGGAGCATGTCTCCTTTTTTAAAACACAGATAAAAAGAGGTTAATAAAACTATACAAAATCCACCTAAGAGCACTGGCAGGCAGATTTCTTTTTACCTTTAAACCTAGCCAAGCTAGCTATTTCCCACTGCTACCCTTCTTTATGCTAAGCTTAGCTAAACTTGAGAGTACTATCAATATCATCATCTTCCTCTTAGCAAGAAAGCGAATGAGCGTATTGCCGCAAATGTCAATCTTTTCCTTTCATTAATCTCCTGCATGCACTTTTATTTTCACACATTCTACCTTTATGCACACCAAATAATTCTACAACTGTATAATATGAGGAATAAGTCATTAATGAAAAGAAATGTGAAATTGCACTATTTTAGTTGATATTACCATGCCTCTAATTCCTTAATGCACGGCACTTAATTTCATTCGATACATGAAAGTATATCCCAAAGGCCGAACAGAGCAGTATATGAATTCCATGAGGCTTTCTTTGTGAAAATGTTGGTGGTTAGTTCTGTAAGCAAGTCTGAAGGGACTAGATACAGTGATGTGAATGACGTTAGGCACATAGGAAGACTGAGAGTGTACATATTGGATCTTTGAAGTGATGGCTGTTCCTTTATAAGATGCATAGTATCGTTAATGGAACCTGGTTGTCAATCATTTATTGGTTTCGTTTTGCCAACAATGATCAAAGGGCTGGCTACCGTGTATGAGTTGGCATCGATAAAACAATCAGATCTGACTGGCGGCCAGACGCTCAGCAATGCACTGCATGAGGGAGTTTGACTTTTCTGTTCCTGTGGAATTTTGATGTCCATTGAGTAGCATGTCTCATCAGTGTTAGCATGTCCTGAACCTTAACATCACTTCTGTAGCACAAAGGACATGTTTTTTTCATAGGATGCTGCTGCATTTAATTTGTACACATAGTACATAAAAATAAGAAAAAAACATTCTGTCTATAGTATAATTACCAGTATATGCACATGTCCACCATGATTGTAATATGCTGTATTTAATAAATTATTAAACAGTCTATAGGTCCATGTGTCTGCTGTCTCATGTGATTCTGCTTGTAATGCATTTTCTACAAGTATTTGGACTGCTCAACTGACCGTGTACTGCAGGTTAGAATAAATGAATGCAATTGCCTTTTGAAGAAAGAAAGAAAAAAATTCTCTGTCTGCTTATAACAATGGGGCTTTATAAACTGTGGCTAAATACTGATAATAGCCGGACTGCTCTGTTTGACGCTCATCAGTCACCTGAGGTGTAATGTTCACACAGGACTTCACCTCCGGTCACTCGTCCCCTGAAGTCAAAGCATTTGACAGTCTACCACATGAGCTGGCTTACTGCATGACACTACAACGTCACACTCTTTTACCTTCTTGCATCACAGTATAGGGTTTTGCTTCCTGGAATTGACTCACTCTACACTCACATGCTTAGCTGCTAGTAGGATATGCATAGCTGCAGTAGTGGATGTGATCGACTAAAGGCAAACAGTAATCCCCAGCACTCCACTTACCTTCACACCAACCCCCTAATAAGCCCACAGACAGATGAGCTTTGACTTTAGCTAGATGGTTCATGGAAGCCTGAAAGTAATTAGACTAGACTGCCAAGAAGGATGAGCAATTTACTGTTGGTAACCATCTAAACAGCCATGTGGCAGAAATCTGTCTATTATAAATGTTGATATCGCTGCTCATGTGAGAATGTACCCTGCATAATTCTGTAGTGATGTTTTTAATGTTACAATGGAATAAAAGTACAATTCACAGTAGAATGGTACAGTGATATTTTAAATCAGGGTCAGTGTTTGAAAGTAGTTTAATAATAATTACTGTGTTGGCTGAGGACTCAATAATTGAAAGAATAATTGTCAGAATTATCAAGAGACATTTTCTCTTTTTCCTTCAAAGGATGTATTTAAATATCAGCTAAAAAAACAATCAACCTTAACATAATCAAGGTGAAGAAAGCTAATATTAATATATATGGCTGTAGTAAAAAAAAACAATTACCCTTTACCTTCTCTTTAGGCATGGCCATTTTCCAGTTTGCCTCTTATGCATCACTTTGGGACATCAAACATTTCTTGGGCCTTGTGCTCAACATCTTTTGGCTTTTCTTAAGACAGCAATTACGAGATGCAAGAATCTGCATGCCAGCAACTCTTTCTTACCCTCTCTTCCTTATCCTACACTGACTGCAGCTGGCTGAAAATAGCCCTGTGTTATATCACACAAGGGTTGTAGGTTGACGGAGAATGTGCTCTTATATTACTTCTCATGAGCTGAAATAGAACTGTCCCTGGACCAACAATGCCCCTGTGCCCTTAAACTGAAGCCAGAGAAGATTTTGTAGCATCCATGACGAAGCCATTTTTGCTCTTGAACAGAATATAATATATTCTGGGATTGAATGGATGCAGAGAAGTGTGGGAGGATTATTAATCACAGGTTAAAAACAGGGCTGCAAATGCACTTCAACAACACTGTTTACGATTTCTAGTCATGCACTTGCAGAACACTTTAGAATACTCAGCAGGTACATGGGAGACACACCAATATAACACGGAAATCAACAAAATAAATGGAAATCAAAGCTTAACAGGGAAACCCGACAATTTTACACACGATTCTCAGTTTAGTAATCACAAGGAGTATTATTCAGCCCGTAAAAACAGTTGTATAATAGCTTATATGGCTCTGGAGAGAGATTTCCAAAGTAAAACATAACCCTGATGATGTTATTGGGGTCATAACCATATTCATGTTTTCTGGAGTTGCACTTAACTAAAGACATTACGGGATATGTCATAAAAAATTGCAAATTATTTTAGAAGTCATTTTTAATACATTAATATTTTTTAACAACAATAACATGGCTCTAATGTCATTGTGTTCACTGCCCACAAGCACAAAAATAAGGTAGATCACGCAGACACAAGGCTACCACTGGCTGCACATGGTTAACAAACACATTTCAGTAAAGATTGTGAGAGCAAGTTGCATATTAAGTGTAAAACACATTCTGTGGACCATTGGAGTTTAAGTTAAAGTTTTGATGCCCAGTTTTATATTTGGACTCATTTTGGGGTTAATTCAATAATGGGAAACATTTCTTATCCATCTTAACTTGTATAGTGCAAGTTCATATTTCCTACCCTTAATGACATTCAGTAGATCTCATAATCATTTGTTTAGGTCTGGTGCAAAGCCTTCATGGATGGTTGTGAAGAGGAGATGATACACTCCCTTGGTTTAGGCAAGCTTAAAATGCAATCGAATATCACACTTCAATATGATTATCAGTCCAAAATGCTTGTCAAATAAATAACAATCCCTCATGGACCTGATTTTCATTTTCAATAAAAATCCAACACAAAAACAGGTAGGGATACAGACATGTGGTTAAGGACACATCTAGGTAGATTTTTTTTCTAGCCTTTGCAATGTAACATAGAATGCAATAAGACATAATGACCAAAATATACTGTCAAAAGTTACACAAGACTAAAAAAAACATCAGTAACCCTCAGTGGTTAAGGGGATGATATAATATATTAATAATGTAAACAATGTTTTAAACAGTACAGTAGTCCGAAATCCAATTATTTCATTTAACTTCACTCAGACAAACAACATTTCTTGGCCTCACAGTTAATGGTTTCTTCATTCTCATTGGTCCGAAAAACATTTGTGACTTGAGCAGTGACTGTATGAAACGTCACTTAAGGCATATTCTTTGGACAACCCTGTGCAGAAACATATAAAAAAAATTCCACTTTCAAGTATAGGGAATAAGCTGGTCAGCTGCTTTGACAGTGTGTTACCTTTTCCTTGATTATCCTTTGGTTTGGGGGCAAGAGATGGCAGATTGTGAGTTTAATGTGTGGAGGGTAGCCAAGACCATCATTGTAGTGTTCATTCAGCCTCAGAACATTGAAACAGGAGGTGAAAGCCCAGGCACAGTCATACAGCATTTAGTGACGTATGACGTATGTGATTATGCTTAAAATACCCAGTATTCAAGTCTGTATAAGCCTAAATACTAAACATAAGTAATTTAGGTTGCTCTGTCTGATTGGCATTAAACATTAACAGGTGAGTTGTACAATGAAACCCTGTGGTAAGTCACATAAGTGTGTTCTGGACAACAGACCTGCTTCATAGTTATATATTTCAGCCATAATAGAACATTATCATACTACATTCTTGAAAGGACAGCTTGTACTTTTATTTAGTTGTGAATAAAGTCTTTGGATAAATTAATGGGTCAGTCAATTAGAGACTAAAACCACACTCATACAGCTCCCCGTCAGAAGGATTATCGATGCCACATAAATATCTTCAGAGGCACAACAGAGAGAGAGAGAGAGAGTCCCCATTTGCAGTTGAAATCATCGATGATGGAAATGCAATACAGGCCAACCTCTATGTTAATATTTCTTCAATGTAGTGAGTTGTCTTGTCAATGAGCTTTGTGGAGTTTGAGAGGCATAACAGGCAATAGGGGACAAGGAAAGTGAAAGGAAAAGGCAAGGGGCAGCTGAGCATGCCTTTGGTGCCAACATAAGTTAATGCCAAAAATACACGGTGAACTTGGAGAATAGCTTTGTCCCTTCAAGCAACCTTTAAAACCCTGAGATAAACATGTATGTCCAGAATGGGACATACTATAGTCAAAGTACATATATATGAATAGATACAATCTTCAAATGGTCACATCCTTGATCTGAGAGCGTCCATTTTGGCGAACATCAAAACAAATAAAGTTTCAGCTAGGCTTTTTTTTTTTTTGAAGTTGAAGTTGAAGTGGAGAGAAGCCCAGCTACAATCAAGCATTAAAACAAGCACTGACCCAGGCGTAGTGCACTGTGCCTGTACAAATCAAAGGAAAGCCATATTAGGTGGCCATGTGTCCATTCGTGGGGCACTTTGGATCTTGTGCTCCAGCATATCCATTCTGACCTTCCATTGGAATGATTTGTAAACCCTGGTTGGTTTGGAATTAAATCTATCCTCATTTTGGATTGTGTTTCTGCAGAAGAGCAGTCAATCCATGATATGTCAGGTTCAAACATGGCGGCCAGTCAGGAAGTAGAGGGGCCGGTCCTCACTGCAGTTGGCTGTCTGAAACTCGTCCCGCAGGCGGAATTGCCACTCGTCCTCCAGCTCTAATCTGATGACGGTCTGACGCAGGGAACTTCGGTCCTGGCAGATTACGCAAAGAGTGGCACCTGTAGAAACAATCAGGGTAAAAAACTAAATCTGAAAGGCCCCGCTAGTATTCCTTAAAGGCTGTACTGATTTCTAAATCTACCCAGACTAATGATTGTTTCTAATTGACTGATATATCTGGTCATATGCATTAACTCATTGGTATAACAAGAATGTGTCAACATGCACAGAAAGACACAGGAATATATATTGACATGCCCCAGACAGTAGTGTCACATACCCCGTGAATCAATCTGATGTAAAATCACTTGAGGTACAGTACATGATATAACAACAGAGACGACAGAAGCAGAAGCAATAACTAGGACTACATTGATGTGTCACCTTTGAGGAAGCGGAATTTCTTGAGGAGTCCAGATACGACGAAAGAGTCACAAAGGTAAAGCAGGAGGCCACTAAACAGCAGGCCCTGATGGTTCAGGTTGGTGGAGTGTGGACGAGAGTTGATGTAGCACACAGAAATCTGGGACAAAAGATATGACAAGATACACCTCATTAATTCCACTTAAGTGGACTAAAGGAAACAAGCTAAGCTAATTTATAACTTGCATTTTGTGCATCATAATTTATTTCCATTTCAGGAGAAAACACAAGAAATGTGTGTAGGCATGCATATAATTGAAGTTGTGCATAGTGTGTCATCTCATATGCACAAATGTACAGTACAAATATGCACTGTTAGCATTCAGTGTTTGCACATGTGCGTGTATGCAGGTCAGAATTTTCAAAGCAAAACAGATGGTGAAACATGTTTCTCTGGAAAATTCTACAAACTTTAGGCTTATAAAAACAATTGAAATAAACTAAGTCAGCAGGTTATTTTGTTCATGGTTAATTAAGATTCCCCTGAAACAGTAACACGGTATTTACATAGGTTTTCACAATAATTTGTCCCTTAGGTCTTCTTCTAGGTTTAAGTTGAAGGAAGGAGGCTAATAGCCTTCTCTCCTGCTTTCAACTGCAACCTCCTGGGAGCTCTCACCTCCGGGCTGATGTTGAGGTAACTGTCGATGGCCAAAACTGGGTTGTTCCTGTTCTGAACCGCTTTCGGAAACAGTCTGTGGCTACAGCTTTGCAAAAACTTTTCAAGCAAGTACTGGGCCGGGGCATCAAGCAGGGTCTGCTCACTGTCTGGGGCGCAAACATACTGCGACGGACTGATTGTGGCAGCGTTTTCTATTTCCTGGGGAGAGAAGAAAATAGTTTAATGTTAGATGGTGTCTCATACTAATACATTCACTAGAAACCAACTGAAAAATAGGCATACACCCACCATGAGTTTAGGTTTGACCACAAAGTCATGGTTTCCCCCAACTGGAATGTGTTTCTTCATTAGGCTAAAGCAGTTAAAGCGACACAGCAGCAGCCCACTGCTGTTCACCCTTAGATTAAAGTCCACCTCCTCACAACTATACCTACACATAAGACCAAAGTAGAAATATCAAGAGATTAAGACACAGAACAAATGACCAAATGTGTGACTAATTGACACAATCCTCTACAAACGTACCGATTGAGGTCATATTGAACATTCTGTGTCAGGTCCACATTAAGCATGACAAAGTCATGGAGGTGACACCGGCTGAAGGGTTGGCTGGGAGATTTGCCAGCCAGGCTGCTGCTCCACCTGCGTGTACCGCACATTGCATACAGGGAGATCTTCGGTGTGTTTTCCATATGCTGCAGCACTGTCTTCAGGGACACATTAGTTCCATCTGATGTCTCACTAAGAGAGAAAAAGGAGGACAGGGCACACATGAGAAGCTTTTTTTGGGGCAACACAATTTAAAAGTCACATATCTTTTTTGTCCTTTCCTTCAGGGTCTCTATACATATAATAAACACGTTTTAATTGCGGTTATAGCAAAAACGAAAAGTTTGCTTGAAAGGGGAAAAAATGTATTGTGAATAATTATAACTCTTAAAACTTAACAACTCCTCTCTCTGCAAATTTTACAAATCAAAAAGAAAAAAAAATTCAACCTGCTGTCTTCTGTCTGATGGGTGTTCCACAGCACGCAAGAGTCGTCCATCATGACAATGAAAGGCCATACATCTTGCCTATGGACACCTTGCTCCTCGAGTCTGTTTCTCTCCAACTCCAGGTTATGATATGACAGCTCTTTGATCATGAAGCGAGCAGCACCTTGAACAGACAGGAGCACATGTGTCAATATTTTCCATTTATACTTTATCAAAACTACAGTGCACGTCAACACAGTGCTGCAGGAGGTAATAAGTGCAAATAAGAGTGCAAAAAAACACTTGCAGTTCTGAAAATTCATGTTCCATGCAGGCATTGGGACATGGGTAAAATGGCTAAAAGGGTGATCCCTGTTGCTGTTTTATTTAGTCGTAATTTAGTTTAGTTACACCAATTTCAGACAGGCCATGCACCTGATTTGCTGACTTACAAATCAGACTATTGTGCTGTAGAAAACAACGTGACTGCCTATAATAAATATATGACCAGGGTGGCTCTCTCACTGTAATAAAACCCCTCATTATCAGCAGGGAGATACGTTGCAAGGTGACGTAGACTTAAAGGTACCCTGTAAAGTGTTTGAGCACTAGTAGTGCTATAAAGCAATGTTTTTATAAGTGGGTTCCTGTTTGGTTTGTATTGTGCATACACAAGGATGTGTGGTCCTGCATTCTGGTAAGAAACATCTGAACAAAACTCCACAGGGTACATTTAAACTTATTTATGTTTTTTTTTTTTATCAGTGACACATTGGGGAAATTTTATGAAATTAGTGCATCCATAGATTGAAACATGACATTCTTACAAAGACATTTTAGTTTAGTTAGGCCAGTAAGCTGCTCACCAACTCCTGCGCTGTTGAACATAGCTGGCAGGACGAGCAGGATGTGGTTGGGCCAGTACTTTCTGTATTGGGGCATCTCAAATTGCTTGACCACCAGAATATGCAGATGAACGGCACCCTCCATGGCATGGAAAATGTTGAGCAGGCCGTGCTCTTGGCGTCCTGTAGTCGGGGTGAAGATTGGACTCTTGAACACATCAGGGTCCTAGAGACAAACACAGAAAGAAGAAAGTAGAGCAAAAACAAAAGAGTAGTTGTGTAGTAGAAGTTGTGAGCAAAATAAAATATTTAATACATTGATTTGTGATGACTCAGTTTCAAGCTTTAGCAGAAAGAACTGAGACATATAGATGTACCGACACACAGACACACATAATCCTACATGTATCTAGTAAACTAACCTTGGTGGAGACCAGAGGTAGGCGCATGCTCTCCAAGTGGCTGCCCTGCTGACTGAAGACAAAGTGCTGCTCCTTGGCTTTGGGAATGACAAACTGGAGCTGGACTTCCTCCCCCAGCATGGACGAGCAGAAGGTGAAGGCATGGAAGGTGCACTCCGACAGCTATGACACACACACATGCAGTATTAACACTGAGAGATCACCTTAAAGCATGGCTACAGATGGTAAAAAAGCTCTCAAGCTTTCAAGTGTCAATGTATTTTGACATGTTAGGATATCTATATGTGCATCTACTGTATAAGTCAGCAATGTTAGAAGTTATTCAAGCCCAAAGAAAGCAGCAGACGAGTGCCTTAGATGGGTGATGTGAGCCTGTGCACTCACCTGTGTGGCAGGGCCTGCTTCACAGTAGTGGTGACACTGTTCACAGTGATGAAAGGCATTGTGGGCCGCAAACCTGCTCAGACGTATGGACTTGGTCACTCGTTTGGCTGGTGTTTGGCTCTCGCCTTCTTGCTTAAAATCTGCAAAAAAACCAAACATGTTCACATTTCTATTTTGAGATAAGCTTGTTTAACTTAATATTAGAGTAACACCCATGTTGTATTTACACTGTCAGATTAAAAGGGACTGACTCTGCTGAGTGTTTGCATATTTCTGCTGACCTTTTAAGCACTTTGGCATCTTGTCAGTGTAAACAGGGCTGGCCATCCTGAACTTAGGGTCCCGGGGGTAAGGGTCAAACGGCAGCTTTTGCACTTCCTCAATGTCAGGCAACTTGGTATTAACTAGAGTTGTGACCTCTGATGTTTCTGGGGATGAAAAGAACATGAAAAGATGAGAACAAAAACTAAATCACTGTGAAAAAGACAATCTGACATTTAGCTCCTTATTATGTCTATGGTGTGTTTAAAACCATGAGGTCAGGATAAATAAGTCAGTTAAGTCCCAATGATCTTCACCTTCTTCCTCCTCTTCTTCCTCATCATACACATCTACCTCCAACAATCTGATGAGCATTCGAAACAGGATACGAAGAAACTGCAGATAGGCACCAGTTTTTCCCACCTAACAAAGGACATGAAATAAATCCCTGAATTGTTACAGACACTTAAAGGCATATGCATAATTAATATAATACACATATTAGTATTTATATGCACCTGTGGGGGTCCACTGAGTAGCAGGCGTCGTGGATGTGGCACAGATGGAGCTTCATAATCAGCGTGATGCTGCCTGGCAATGGTCCACTGGCGGTAGTAAATGCTCTGCTCTGCCCCCTGCAGGTTGTGAGTGATGAGGGGCCTCAAGGGGCTGCTCCAGGCTACATCTGCATGAGGCAGCAGGGAGAAGGAGCTCAGCTGACTCCCAGACTCCCCCGCCAGCAGGTTGTATGCTGCCCGTGACAAAATAACTGTCCGCGGTGACACCCGAGCAGGCTTAGAGTCTTGACTACACTGTGTGGACTGGCTGGGTCTCTGGGTGGAGGAGGAAGATGGGGAGGGCGAGGAAGAGGAGGAACTAGAGTAAAGAGATGGAGGGGCTTTGGAGGGATTGGAGGAGAGCTGGCTTGCCGGGGAATCGCACTCCTGCTTGAAACCTTGTGTTAATGTTACTGTGCTTATGTCGGATGTGATGGCACCTTCAGGTGGGCAGGTGGTGGAGGGCTTCTGGCAATAGTCGGCAACGCCAGATGAACTGACACCATTCTCTGGAAAAGACCCTGAGTGGAGACATGAAGAGAGCACGAGGATAAATAAATATGAAGCTCATTTTAAAGATATTACTGAAAGTAAAATTCTTGTGTTTGCAACTTGAATCCTACGACTCAGTATGTCAGTGAGGTCAGGGGCTCACCAGACGTTCTGGTCGCAGCGCTGCCGTTGCTCTGAGGCCTTTCCAGCTCTTCGCCATCATTCAAGCTGGTGGTGGTCTTTTCTCCTTCGGATTCCCGAGGGGCCATGGCATTTTTGGGCTCCTGGACCACGCCCATGGACACGTAGGTGCAGGCCAGCCCCACCTCCTGCTCCAGGGCTGTACGACTCAGGTAGCTGGAGTCTATCAGACGCAGGTCGCAGTATTTCAGAGACCTAGAAAGGTAAAAGTACGAAAGATTGTTGCATAGAAGGATTATTGCCTATATCTATATTCTCATCTACATTTCTTTACTTTAGAAAAAAAAACATTTTATGCCAAAATGTATTTATTTGTTAGTTGTATAATTACCCAAATTATATTGAAAATTTGATTAAATTACTCAAGCATTGAGTTATAATTAAGTTGGAATGCTTTTGCTATATATCTCACGATGGTTTACTGATGCTGACACAAGAGATACACAACCCAGGATTGGCACACTCAGTGCAGGAACGAATATAAATGGGCCTCTCTTGTATGGAAGACAACCCACACAGTGTGAATGTAGACGTGTAAGCTAACACTAGGAGGGTAAAAAAAAAAGGTCACGGTAACTGCAAACCAAGAGGAATTATAGATGAGCTTAAAGGCAACATACTATACTTTCCATGATTGATGATCACATTTTTATTATTTTCAAGTGATGGGGGAGCTTACCTGGGAAAGGTTTCTCCAAGAGGGTCCTTTCCTGTGAGGATGACGATGCAGGGCAGCCCTTCCAGATCCTCATAAGTGTGCGGTACCCAGTCCCCATTCTCACAGCCTCTCCATGTCTACAGCATAACACAAGTATTGCATAATGTTTATTGTTCAGTTATTATGCATCATTTACAACTAGACCATTAATGCATTTCAGGCTGACAAATTAAATTTTACATTTAAAAAATATATTTTTTTAGGCTAGTGGTCTAGATCACAGGTCCCATATTATTTCAAATGTGAATGTGTCAAACAAAGAATAGTCTAAACACATTCACTAGTGGGGTTTCAGTGGAAATATTTGGTGATTTTAATGAGGTTTGAGATAATTTGCAATGTCAAAAAACTGAGAAAAGGAGACAAGTGATTTCTGAGAATTAAGTCAGATCACTTCAGATTTCTCCACAAAAGTGAATTTCATTCAAATCCTGATACCTATTCAAACATTAATGAACCACAGTCACTTTATATAAATATTTAAAACGTTTGGTAAAATAACACAATAAAAAGACTCATGTGACTCTGGTTGCATGGCATTCTCACCTTGAGGCGGCTGGTGAAGTTTTTGTGCAGGTTGAGTTCCGAGGCCGGGCTTCCTAGCAGCACGGCGAAGCACAACTGGAGGCCCAGTTTGTCCCTAACATCCTCTAGTCGTTCCCGGGCCAGCATTGCCAGCTGTAGTGAGGGGACTCGAACCAACAGCATGTGGCCACGGCCCTGGGAGCCCTCTCTGCTTGGTGCGTTGATTAGGTCCTCCACCATGGCCAGGGTCTCTGGGGTTATGTGGTCTCTAAGCGACGGGGAAGAGGTCAGGGCCATCATGGCCTCAGTGTACTGCTGAATCAGCAGGTAACTGCGGATCACCATGCTGTGAAGGTGTGGATGTCTGGGACACAAATAGGGAGTTTTTAAGTTTGAGCTTTATAGCTGAATATGATGCATTATATCAACAGGCAAAATTACTGTAGACAGGTTTGTGTTTCTTAACCTACTCACTGCCAGTAATTGCCATTTGAAAATACACATCTGTAAGATTTTGATTGACAATATGTCTCACAATTATCAGTAACACCATAATCACCTTTCCAGCAGTGTGTGGACCATTTTCTCAAAGGCATCATCACAACGCAGAATGGGGCTGGCAACACCCCACTGCAGGGAGCTGCTGTAGTCCCTTAGGCCAAAGTAGAGCAACTCATTAGGAGACTGCTCCCCCTGCTGGATGAAAGTTATAATATAGTGAGAAAATGGCATTATTTTTTAAATGTCAATACTTTTACTTTTTTTTCAATTTATTCAATGACTATACAACACCAAATGTAGTGTTGAAAAGCAGAAGTAGTCTACTAAGCATATAAAGAGTCTCGTCTCATTGCATTATGCTTGATCTGAAAGCTTAGTGAGTGCTTTCACTTCATTATTATTATATAAATTCACCTCAAATTATAATGATAATAACTAGCACAGCATGACTTAATACCCCTCTGCTCTGAGACTCTGAATTCTACTCATGTATTTAAATAATAAAATGGTACAAGCTTAAATATAATTAGGACGGACCTAAACCCCGTTTATGAAATAATTGTTAATAGAATTTCAAAACACACAATGACCTGAAACCAGAATAAATATTTGAGCAGAAAAATGTTTTTTTTTTTTTAAACATTACATCTTGGGGTGCCCCAGTAACCATGAACTACTACAAATAATATTTGTAGTCATAGTTCCATTATCTTTATTGTGACTATTATTGCCACTGCTCATCACACCCCAAATGGCATCATCAGACACCACCTACCAAGAGCCTGGGTCTGTCTGAGGTTTCTTCCTAAAAGGGAGTTTTTCTTCGCCACTGTCGCACTAAATGCTTGCTCTTGGGGGGAATTACTAGAATTGTTGGGTCTTTGTAAATTATAGACTGTGGTTTAGACCTACTCTATTAGTAAAGTGTCTTGAGATAACTCTTGTTATTATTTGATACTATAAATAAAACTGAATTGAAGATATCTCATTTATTATCTCAAAAGTCATCATTGAGTTACCACTTTTATTAGTGTAAGTGCACTTTATGTCCACCAGGTAGAGTAGCTACCCCACAGCTGTTACAAACTCGCCTCTGCATGCTGCCATAACAAAATTCAGACATGAAATAGCTGCGATGCTACAATATCCCTGTGTGACTTTCACTGAACTATGCCCCTTTACAAGAATAAAGTATTAGACAGCCATTAAAACGACTTGCTGAGGACATTTGGGATGTTAAAATAATACTCACCAGACTTTCGTTGGAGGGCCAGTGAACTTCGTTGTGGATTCTGATGCGGGACTGGCGGGTCTGCAGCGTGTGCGGGAAGCAGCTGACCTGCAGGACCAGGACGTTCATGGCATCCAGGACTTCCTGGCAGTTCACCACCCGGTCAGCCAAACCCTGCAGCTCGCCGTGGCACACAGAGCCTGACAGAGCACTGGAGAAGAAGTGTTTAAAACATGTGAGGGGCATTCTAGATTCCAGTTCAAATTATGCCATAGCTGTTAATAACATTAAACATGTATGCAAATAACAACTCCATTGGGGACTTGGATAGTGAGGGTTTTAATATTTGCTTTGCTAACAGTGTGTCATTTCCAAGAAAACACCTCTGGAAAACAGGAAGTGATGTCTGTTATGTTTCAGGCAGTAACAGCAGTTTGCTTGGAATAAGATCTTGGAGGCTGGCAGCAGTAGCAACCATATCTGAACAGAAAAATAAAATGCCTAAAAATGTCAAACTGCATCAACACCAAATCCAGCAAACAATGTGGACCAAATATTAATTTGAACCACATACTGTATGTCTAAAAAATAATTAAAAAACAAACAAATATAGATCTCAAATTATGTACATTTAACCAAAATAAAAGGTTGTAGATACTTGGTGTGTGTATTTTCACTTGCTTGTAGCTGTTCTCCTCTCTCCACTTTAATCAGTGTATGAAAGGGCTAGATTTGCAGCCATAACAACAGCATGAATCACACAGCTTTAGATTATCACCATAGCAAAATAATGTCAGTGGAGTTGTCTTACCTTGTGAGATCGACGTGCGAGTTGTCGTGAATGAGGACATACAGGGTGTAGGGGTTCTGCTTGACTTTTCTCATGAAGGCTTCCATCTTTGCGTGAACTTCACCATCTAGACGCACCACATACTTGTCTGATTTCTGGTGGGCTGTGCAGACGTCCTCGATTCCCAGGTCGACAAGAACTCCTGAGCAAAACAAACAAACCCCTAATCTTTAACAGATCTTGTTGTAATAACTTAGTGAAATCCCATTGCTAGAACATTAAGTCTCTGGCATGGAAAGTTTTGTTGAAGTTTCGAGATCTAAGTAGGTGGAAAAGTCATCCTTGAATCTTTGTTATCTTGTTATTTATGACGTTGCCTCTGGCCACAGACCTGATTGTCGGATGCGCTGTGCTGTCTGGTGTACCAGAATGTGAGATGGAGGGACCAGAACAAGAAAGTCCACTTTACAAAAACGCCCCAAGTCGAGGTTCTGGGTTCCTGAGTCAGCGATGGAGCAGACTTGAGAGAGGAGACTCCGGGCCACGCTCAGCTGCGTCGGATAGATCTGGAAGACCTTATATAACAGCTCTGCTATAGGAAAACGCAGGAGAGTATGTCAATATAGTATAATATCATGTGCAACAAAATAATAATTACCTTGTTTTACCTTAATTAAAACAGACATTTGAAAATGCAGAGAATATTGCTACTAATGAAAACATTTCATTTGCTGCAGATATATATACTGTATATGAGTCTATATGGAAAATATATTGATTGTTTTGTCTGGTAAAAAAACAGCCAAGCAGTTGAGTGAGTGAGTACGATAGAGAGCAGGCTAACCTCTGTCTGAGGGTGGTGACATGCTGGCAGCCTCCTGGTAGTGGATGTGGTAAGTGACATCGCTGTGGAAGGGCTGGATGACCTGTCCCTTCCGTCTGCGCTGATATCGCACAAGCTGCTTGTCCAAATTGTCCCCTAAAAATAACCAGTCACCATAGTCACACAAAGACAGAGTCTGGCATAGCCTGCTGCTACAACACAATTTCCGTTCTAGTTTAGTCCTTGATATTCAGACAACATCATAATGTCAAACTTGCCTTGTGATAAATTTAGTTAGAGGATGATGACTAAAAACATAGCCACAGTCATTGTTAGTTGCAATGCGGGCGTGGGTGATTCTGCATCAATGCAGTGACATACCATATTTGATTATTGCCTGCTATGTCTTGTTCATTTTTCTTTGGCTGTTTTTTTTTGTTTTTGCCTCTTGTCTGTTGTCTGTTGTGTTCAGACTCCGCTACATTCGGGAAGTGCCTTTTAAGAGCAGAAAAAAATGGGAGTTCATATACATCTGACTGCTGGAATTTGTTGATGAAAACCCTGTGAAGCAATATATAATACATTTGAGGAGGTGGCACATCAAGACGCATCATGATCTAATCAGGATGTCGAATCGTATCAAATTGCTGACAGGTTCGTAATCAAAATGAATTGTGAGACCCGTGAAGATTCAAACTTATAGTCATTATAGTCAGAGTATTGGCTTTAAGTGTAATGTTTTGTTTCATATACATGTAATCATTAAACGCTGTGGGAAATATTCAGTTCATCTCGTTTCTTCTTCTAATATGCACTCACCTAGTGAAGTTGTTTTGAAGTGAGACGCCAAGATGCTGACTTTCCCTGTGATGAGTTCGTAACTGATTTCCTTCAGAAACTCATTGGTTGTGAGCATCCCCTCAGCTAAGGCCCTTGCTTGGTACTTTCCTGTGTCCAACACATAAGTTAAGATTAGATCATAACTTTACCATACATATTGTGCACAGATTGGTCGAAGTAATAAAGTCACAACCAAGTTAAATGGTTTCTACTAGATGGTAACACTCACCCAAAACTAGCACACAGAACTCGCTGCCACTCATTTTAGAGGCACATATAATGACAACATAGGTTGGCAGGCACTTCTGGTTGTGAGGACCCTCACTGAGAGAACGTAGTGACTCAGAGATGCCTTCTCCCAAAGAGTTATGGGTAACCATGACTTGGACACTGCCCCCTGAGACACTGGATTCCAGCCGAGCTAACCAGGGCAGCTGGGTCGGGGAGATGGCCGGACCCCTAGGACAGCACAGCATGGCCTTCAAAACAATCTGCTCCAGCTCCTCCCTTAGAGGAATCTGCACCGAACCTGCAAAATCAATGCAAATATGAAAAGTCAAAACCACTGATATAGAAGTCACAGGTAGTAATATGTATAACAAAGTACGATATTTGTTTTGACAGCCATGTTTCTGTTCAAATAAGACACCAGCACCTCCCGGTCAGCCGCCCCACTACACTGTTTGTTTGATAACTGCAAACAGGCTACATGTCAGAAAAAAAACACTAGTGACAGCGACGCTGCTTTGAGCGTGTGAATTTGTTTCTTACCTAAACGTGCAAGATACTGTAAAGTGAGCAGAATCATTGTCTCCACACAGAGAAGCTGGCTGCTGTTGAGGCCCAACGTCTCCAGGGTTTTCTCTGTCAATTGGCTGTTATTATAGCAGCTGACCAGGAGGGGGCTCACCACTATGTCCCCAACATTCCCATAAAAATAAGGTAAAGTGCCATGCCCTGAAAAGAGAAGTTACTATTAGACAAAACCAATAGTAGCCAGAAATATGGGACAACAAGTAACAACAACTTCAATATTTGTTCGGCTGAATTGAAAAACTTTCAAAGTTTGAAAGTACAGTTAAACAGTCATGAGTATAAGCTTGATATTTAGACACTTAATATTTCAAAACAGTTACAAAAGGCAGCTAGCTGCGAGAGAGCTAATGTCTTCCTAATAAAAATCAGATGGACATTTGTCATTTGAAAAAGTTAACTACTCATGCCTTTCTGAAAAGACTGTGTTGGTTGGCTCCCTGATAAGTACCACCAGGATAATTGACATTTAGAAATTCATTTTATTCTACTTAGTGGTAAAACAGCCTCTGATTCAGTTTTTTTCTGACATTCATAAACATTGTTTTGCTATGCAATGCAGGATGATATGTAATTTGCAGTATTAGGACGGAGCAGTTCATTAAAATAAAGCTTGTACCAATGAGGATGACAGGGCGAACTCCTGAAGAGCTGAGCAGGTTGTCAGGGACGATGACAGTCTCTCCAGCGCTGACAGGTTGGGGCTGAAAAACTCCTGCTACTGGTGGCTGAGGAGAGGACACTCCTAATACAGAACCTGGAGGGTAATAAAATAATACATGTCAATACTAGGATTAATCACCATCAGCTAAATTGTGACATAAGTTAAGTTTGAACATATTAGTATTTTACTACTATTTAAATCATAAAACACTGCAGTATAGTTGTGGCTATTGTATTGTGATCACAGAAAGGTTATAAATGAAATAAAAAAAATCAGGACAATTTATCTGAAATTATGCTCTTACATAATACCCACAGTTACATGATGTGGAAAAAAATCGTCCTCAATCATGCTGTTTTTGTTAGCCAATTGTGCAACAAACTCTCCAGCTCTATCTCCATGGAGATACTGAGTGAATTATCCCTAACAACCAGAGAACATCAGGGATGTGGCATACTCAGCCCCAACCCAAAAGGAGAGCGGGGTAGGGGGGTTATAAAGAACAAAGCTTCTGCTCCTAATGGCACAGAAAATACACATCAGCACACACATTCTTATTGCATCTCACACTGACTTGCGTAAAATACATCACAGCTCATAGAGAGCCGTCCTGATTGGGTTCAGGAACTGACCTGGAGAACAAGCTATCGGCCGGATGGCTGGCACAGGGACGGCTGTTGGTGGGACGGGTACCAACGAGTTGGGATGCCAGCTCCGGTGGCGCTTCTTTGGAGGACCCGAGTTCATAGCAGTGGATACTGAACATCCAAAACAGACACAGATAACAACAATAAGGATAATGACTGTTTAGCATATAGCTTCTAAAGATACTGTATGTGACTTCATTTACTACTAAAACCGTTTTACTTTACTACATTTTTATTATTAATTTACTCTTCAGAAAGGAATGACTTACCAGGACTGTCTCCTAAGTCAGCATTGCGATACCCCTGACCTGGTGGCCCTAAAGAGACCACGGAGGGGCTCAGTAAGGGAGGATGCCCATCAACACCCAGGCTATTTGTCGGCCCATTCACCCTCAGAGCTGTGGGCACTAGAAACAAACATGCATGCAGATAAATACACACATAACCGGTAATACACTAGAGATAGTTCAAGGTGCTGTGCTCAACATTCAGAACATTAACAAATATTCTTTATGTTTTACTATATTGAGATTTAATGGTTGTGGAAACAAGGCTTAGAGTCCACAGCCATAGTAGCAGCTCTGTGACGCTGTACGTAAGCACAGCAGAGCTTTAAACTAAATGCTAACTTCCGCATGCTAACATGCACATTGTGACCATGCTAATATGCTGATGTTTAGCATGGTCACAATCTTAGTGTAAAGTGTTAGGATGCTAAAATTCCCTAATAAGTACAAAACACAAAGTACAGTTGAGGCTGATGGGAATTGTAAATCGTTTTGCAGGTTGTGCTCATAAACCACAGTTTTTAAGTTGTAACTGGTGATGGCACGAAAAGGAAAGCCATTAGATCAGCAATGTAATTAGGATTCATCCTCTTGTCACCGTGCTTTTCTGTAAAAAAATATCATTGCAATCCATCCAGTAGTTGTTGAGATATAAACATAAAATGTTTTCACAACTGTAACTATCTGCTGAGCAACACATAAAAATGAGTCAGTACTAAAGGTGACTTATTGATTTCCTATACATTAACGTGTATTGCCAATGATGGGATTGGACATTTTGCAACCTCATATTCAATGTGTTTGCAATATACTAAAACATTGATTGGTGTGTATAGCCTTTGCTTGTCAATAGCACAACCTTGTAAAGGAGCTACTAGATAGCAAAGCCTTAAAAAGTCATTACAGCATTCCTTCCTTCAGTATTGATTAGTGTGTAAATACAAGTGCACACGCATGCATCAGTTTGTGTGTACATGTTACGTGTGTGTGTGTGTGTGTGTGTGTGTGTGTGTGTGTAAGCAGGCCATAGCATAGGTTAATCTTGTCTCCATGGTTAGCCACGGCATCATCTGCCTTGTGCTGAACCACGTAGCTAAGCAACCCTTTCCAGCATAAGTGAAAGGCCATTTAAGTGACTCACATGAAAGCTTTTCAGCATCTAAATCCTTGCAAATGTCACAGTCACTGGATGCAGCTAGTATTGTGGGAGTGCGACCAAAAAACTATGTGGTTTATGTTATTGTGGGTGTCTCTTACTCAAGAATAATGCAGAGGGTGTACTAAAAAAGGAGCTTCACCTATTGGTAGAGTCTTGTTTCCAGATGGGGATGAAAGAGGTTTGGGGAAACTGCAGTCTCTGCCAAGGTCCTGACTTCCGAAAAAGATTGAGGATACTGGCATTGTCCTGGTGTCTGGAGAATCTGGAGGTAAAAAAAGATGACACATGTATCATTAAAATACATATATACCCTGCAACCTTAACACCCACTGTTATGCTGATTGGTCATTTGGTTACCTTTGGCCTTTATTCTACTGATCAAACACTAGCAGACGCTTCTGTGTCTATATCCAATGTCCACTGCACAACGCAAACAAATCATAGCTCTCCTTTTCATTAATCATTCAAGGATAAACATGCATTTGGAGCAGAGGTGGAAAAGTGCATGGTACAATGTTTAACCTCTTGGCTTGCTATTTGGGAGCAGAATGTACCTGAAGGTTGCAGTCAAGAGATATCAGACAAGGGTTATGCCAACAACGAGCCCCACAGCTCAGTTTTTGAACACATCAATGTGTGAGATCTCTGCTGACAGGCAGCTTCCAGGCTCAGAACAAATCAATACCATAAGCCCGGGAGCTTATTTTCAATCAAAGAGGGAATGGGCGCTCTTGTTGTGAGAGGTCAGAGAAGAAAGAAAGGAAGAATCTGTCTCACAGTCATTTAGTTGTTGGTTTACCTGAAATGATTTAGGCCTTAATTTATTTCATTACACTGTTACATTTTTACTTTTTTGCATGACCTTATATGTCAAACAGTGACAGAAGGAAATTGTGTTCTATAAATAAGTATTCTACTCAAATTAATAACATTTCCTTTTTGACCTAAGAATATTGAGATAGGAAACAGGCACTGCTCATAACCAATAATAAAAAATAAAAAATATACTTAAAAGTACTACTGATTCAATATCAGTATGCTACTGGAATATACATTAAAGTGTCACAGCAACAAAATGAGATGAAACACAACAGACAAAGCCTCCACTTTGTCACAAACTCACTCATATACAGCAAAATGCAGTGCAGCAGTCCAAAATTTATGGGCTTAGCCACCAGCATCAGTTTCTATGGCAATAACATAAACCTATCAGCATAACCAATACAATAACTCTTTCTGGTGAAATATATAAATTTCGTATTGCCATTTGAAGGAGAATGTACGCAGCAATACATTCTACGTAACTTTTTAGTCAACCAACTGTTTAAATGTTAGGATAATCATCTTGCAGAGACGTTATTTTATGTATACATAAAGGGAATCGTTAAATCTTGCAATGCATGTTATCTGTGCTGCATGCACCCTCACCTGAGAGGGAGAAGGGAGAGGAGCTGTGTCCACTGGCGCCTCCATTTTCTTTGCTGCTGAGAGAGGAGGACGAGCTGGGTTTGGATGTTGATGCACTGCTAGAGAACTGGCGGGTTCTACAGTCTGAGAAGGGACGGAGAGGAATGACAAAAACTGTGACTAACCGTACGTAACAGCACGTCGTCAGAGAATAAATCAGAGCACTGCAAGACTGAATTGCAATATGAATGCAGAATTGGGATTTTACCTTTCCAGCAGATGAGGGGTCCTTTGCACAGAGCACCCTGAGAATTCTTTACCAGGTAGTATTTTAAGTGCTTCTGCTTCTTGGGCTGGGTGGATAACTTCAGGTTGATGTGGTTTGAAAACTCAGTGAAGTATCTGAAACCCTTTTCCCCACAGCCGACACAGTTTCCTGAAAAGCCTGAAAGTAACGTCACAAAAATGGAATTATTCTATTATTTGCAAACATTATTTACAGTACAAATATATACAGTTCAGACTGGAGTTTCACCAGCAAAAGCTAACAACAGAGCGTAATTATTCTAACATGAATGTAAAGTGATGCTGATAGCTATCTGTCTCCTTTACTCTGACCTCAGACCAGGGGAACAAACTGACCTAAAAGTGCATTTTTCCCATTCTCGTCAGGCAAAAACCGGCGGTCCACGGCACACACCAGGATGTGCTCGGGGACGCTGGGGGACTTTGCACCGACCAGTTCGAAGCCTGCTGGGACTTCAATGGGCTCCGTTGCTGTGGAGACTAGGCGGAGGTCCTTGCCAGCCTGACAGAACCCTGAGAAGAGAGGACAAGACCGATGTGACACTTGAAGAAATAACGAAGGACTTTAAGGTCAATTGGAAAGTTTATATATTAAGTGATTAAAACAAAGACATGGAAATAATGTCTACTATAATTCTAGCATCTATAACAACGAGCTTAATTTTTGTATTTCATCCTAGGTAAAGGTTTTTGTGCTTCAATATTAATGTGTTAAGTTTATACAGTCCAAATCAAGGCCTTTTCGTTTACCGTCCAATGTGCAGCAGTCGTCCGGAGCAGGGGTCTGTAGGTAGGGAAGTGGAGGGCTGCTGCTGTCTGAGTCATCATCGTCCTCCAGCTCCTCCTGATCGTTGGAAGAGTGGCTGTTCATAAGCTCCTGGCCTGGCGGCTCCCCACCATGGAGGTCGGCTTTTGACTTTGTGTCTGATGGACATTTTAAATCTAATTATTTCACTAGAGCTGGATTAGAGTTACGGGTAACACTGTATTTTACAGGCAAATTCCTAATCATTTTCTAGTTACTTTTCTGGAAAGAACCGCAATTTGATGCTAATTATAGGAAATTATAGTGAATTTGGGAACAGTGACCTAAAAAGTCTTTTATTCAATACCCAGCAGGTCAGCTGAAAGGTAAGGTTAAGGTTGGCAAACAATTAAACATAAAAGAAAATTAAAGTACTAATAATAAATGAATTGATATTTATGTGTATTAAAATGGTGCTGTTCTTTGAAGGATTTTATTTTGTAATTAGTACAAAATAACATATTTCTTTCTAAGAAATGATTAGGAAATACAGACCCATAACATAAAGAAACAACAATATGACCACATCATTGACTCATTATCTCAATATTGATAATTGTCAGTACTTAGGTTGGAAAAATTTGCACTTTCAAATGTATGTATGCATGTATTTTCAAATGTAGACCAGAGGTGCATGACAAGGAAATCATAAGTAATGTTGACATGTCATAAGAAATGTTGACATGTGCGTTTCCTACCTTCCATGTTACCAGGAAACGACTCCGGCTCAAGGTAGAGCTGTGTGAAGATGGGCTGTGGATCTCCACTGCTAGAGCGCAGTGATGCCTCAATAGAGTTGTGGAGAGCCTCTTCAAATCGAGCAGATTTCAGTTGCCCGGCGTATGAATTCCCCATTATCTGTGAGAGCAAAGAGAGGATGAGTCATTTATCTTATTTATGCACTCTTTATCTCTTTCGATTAGTTCCTTATATAAGACTAGCAATCTCTGTGGCAGACAAGCAGCAGGCGTCTCACACAAATGCATTCATGTTTTTAAATGAACACAGCTGCGTCTTTCTGAGTAACATGAGTATATCTCAATTGGGTTTTTAATCGTGGGAATTTTTCTGCCTTACATTTTATAGACCAAATTATTAATCGGTCAATCAAGAAAATAATCATCAAATTAATGATTGGGGAAAATAATCTTTAGTTGCAGCCATTTATGTGGATGCTTTGCTCACTGTTATTATCCATCTTGAGATAAATGTGTCTGGTTTACCAAACATAATGGCCAAGGCCAATGGCCTTTTTTGGTTCTTTCTCCTTCTGTCTGTTGTGTCACTCTGCCTGCTCTGCCCCCGTGCCCCCTTCACCCGAATGTCCACTCTGGGACATCTGCCGGGGTTGGCTGCATGGGCCTGAGGTTGGCCAACTCTCTGGTGGCAGGTGGCAGCTGGACACAGGGCTAAGCATAGTATTAAAGAGAGCACAAGAAAGAGACAGAAGGAGTAACAGAAAGCACTCAAAATGTGGTGACACAGCAGAACTGACCCATGGCTATGCTACATTGTGGTGTCCTTTCAAAACAGAGTGGAGCTTCCTAGTCAATACTCCCACGTTTCAGTTTGCCATAACATTTCACTAAATCTGTTTTTAATACCAAGCCAGTAATCAAGAGCGTTTAAACTGTGTGTTGAAAAAGAAAATAAAGGGAGTTTTGGCCTTGGACTACTGACTGGTGCAGACTAGTGTTGTGGCTTATCAACACTAGAGCAGCCAAGTGGAGGCCCAGGTTGAAGACTTCAGCTGTTTGGGAAATGCTCAAACTCCTCATTCAGGCCTTACAAAGAATCTGTGCAGCACTTTAATGTCAAGGTTATGTGTTGTACCTTTAGTTTTGACGATAGTGACCTAAACTTGAGCTTAGAGTTTAGCAATGATTTAACTAACCTTGCCTTTCAGAACTGTGTTTTTTCAATCCAACAATAGCCTTGGATTGTAGATGTTTATTTGCATGTGTTGGTATGAAGCAGCTCTCACATAAAACACTTAAATAAACTCTTTATTTAAGCTATTTCACATTTAACATAAGCAATAGATTTGTAGATTTACTAATGACAGTTACTTTTTTACAATACATTAGGGCAGCAACAAACAATTTCTTCTTATTTTTGATTTATCTGATTATCTGATATAGTCTCCTTGAAATGTCAAAATTACAGACAAATGTACATTTTAGACTCCAAAGTGAGGTCTTTCAAAGTATTGTTTTATTTATTTTTATTTTTTCTTTCCTTGCAATGAAATCAATGTTCTATGTTAAGTTTTACTAATCATCTGTACCACACACTGAATATGTCAGTGAATCCATTTTTACTTGATACACAGACAGACAGACACCCTGAACCTTTTTTATTTTTTATTTAATAATGGGCAGGCTAAGAATCAAGTTGGAGCTGCTTTTCTCCTCCCAGGTCTCATTTTGCCCATGCCTGGACAAGTTCCAGACCCTGTGTTTACCTTTAACAACCTTCCTGGGGAGGAATCTGACCAACCCAGACAAAAGACAAGATTAACAGTGCCTGACTGTGCTGTCAAAGAGATAAGCAGCTTAACAGAATAAAGCTACAGTATTTCTTGCTTAACTGATGGCGGAAGGTGGCTGCAGAGAGAAAACAAAGACAGATGGGGTAAAAAAAGAAAGAAAAGAAATGAGTGCCTGAGGGCGTTTTTAAGCAGCCGCTGCCTGCCTGTTTGAATGTGAAGTCAAAAGAAGGCTCAGGAGGTCTCTTTGGCAAGCCTCAGCAGACAGATTTGTCATTAACCTCACGCAGGCCGGAGGTGAACACAGAGAATGACCTTTTATCACCTGTGCAATTTAAAACAAAGCCGGACTGTTGCAGAGGTTGTTTTTGATTCAGGTGGTTGCTAAGGTCAGCTGAAGTGGCAGGTGAGTCAGCGGCAGCAGTCCACTTGATGGATGGTCAAATATAATGTGTGGACTCCACTGGGGAGAAGCCGGTTAATGTCCAAAGACTAATGGTTTAAATAGGGGCATTCATGTCACAGAGTGGTGAGTTTAAAACTGCCTCTCAGTGGGTCAGACAGTCAGTCAAGGCCATTCCTCAGCTGCTGGGTGGTATCAACAGATTGCATGAATGTGACCCCAGGTCGAAGTAAGATAGTCTAATCTTCACTCAGTGGATTTGAGAGAACCAAGACAGAGAAAATATGAAAACACAGACACTGAAATTATTTTCTAATAGATTAGCAGTGCATTAAAAACAAGGTGACTTACATTTTTGGATTGTTCCCAGGCGTGAAGGGAGTTGGTCACCTCTGCTACATGCTGGATTACTACCACGCAATGGAAACTTTCAGCAAAGACATTTTTTCCTCAGTGCTTTGAGACCTGGGGGAGAGCAGGGAGATCACTGTTTTTGATACAATTAAGCACAAATGAAACATTTTATATCTCCTAAAAGATATACAGTAGCCTACTGTGGTTATGTTTTCTCTAAGTAGCCAAAATTATACTATTATTCTGTTAATCTCATTTTATTAAAAACTCAACAAACAGGGTTTTTGGAGCCATTTTTTGGGAACACATTTAAGGCTAAAATCCTAAAAAACATTCATCATAACCGATCAGTTATCGTCTTACTTATTTTACCTCAAACGTGAAAAATATCAGAAGCTTAATAGTCAAATTCTACTTATTCCCACTGCATTTTCCCATTACAGTAATTTTTAAGAACTCAGCCTCATTGAGACAATGCGGCACACGTGAAGCAAATCAACAAGTAAAGAAAGATTGCTGCTGTATATCTCAAGAAAATATAAATTTTTTTGACGAACAGCTGAAAACATTGTAATAAAATGCTTTTTCTGAAAGATAAAACCAATGTTCAGGTAACTTGCCACTGTATGGTTGGGCAAAAAACCTTAACTATTTTCTGAAACATGTATGCTACAGTAAGTCTGGTATAGGTCACCACGGTCCAACAAACATGCGTATTCACAATATGAATGGGTGCACTTATGGCCAATCAGGCATTACCAGGGGCTCAAACCATGACATATGTAGCTGCACTCACTTCACACACTCACTCTAGTCTGACTGGATTTGCCAGTTACCTGGGATCTTTGACAAAGTATTGTTTAGCCACTCAGACCCTGATATAACATAAGCAAAGTTCATTTCAAGCCACTGACTGTCACAATCTACCCCGTCATCACTTCTGACTGTGTGTGGCTTTTCAATAAGAGGGATGTTGGTCTGGGGTCTAAGTCCTTCAAAAGGCAAATGTGAAACAATCTGGTTCAACTTGCATTTACTGACCCCAAAGTAACTTATTTTGTAAATGATTAGCCAGCTTGATACAGCTAATCAAGATGGGCAACTGAATCACTTTACTAATTCAATGTAGCATTGCTCATGTGAAATTCACTACTCTGGTAGTAAACATCACAACACAAGTTCATGCTTTAACCTCCACTAGGTGTTCCCACAAAGGTCTCACACTCTGCTAATTACCCAGGGTCTTGAAATATTTTGATGCTTATCTAGTTGTGAAAGGTATACGACACAGAAGGAGATGCAGATGGCTCCGAGATGAAGTTGGAGCCATAAATCTAGACATGCACACGGCCCAGCCCGAGGTGCTTAATAAGGATCTGGTTTTCCAGTAATGACATTTGAGGGAATGTTCAGGTTGACGCGCTGGTTTAGTTTCTTACTTAGAGCAAGACTGGATTCAAGGCAATGGTTTAACACACACAGTTCTAACAAACACTTTGTAATGCAAGTGTGACTGCATGTGCATACACACCCAGCATATGTAAATCATACTGTCATACTGTCATATTGCCATATGTCATATACTGTATATGCATGTTTGCTGTCACATGTGTAAATTAAAATCTGTGCAAACATGTATATTGATTTATTATTTATAAATTGTTCACTTTGTTAAAACACTTTTTTTGTACAAATGCAACCATACAATTGCATAACCAGTCAACCCCCATCTGTGCAATCTGTTCTGGTATTTTTGCTAATTTTGGATTGAAGAAAATGATGTGAGCTTAATGTTTTCTCTGTACATCGTCTCTTTTAGTCAAAAGGGACTTTGGTTAATTTGCAATTACTGAAGATTGGAAAGAAAGAATGAAGCATTTGTGTGAACATTCTTCAAAATATAACATATGGTAGTAAGACAACATAATTAATCTAGAATTTAACGCTCATATTCTTCATTTTTCTGGAACTGATATGGTTTGTTAAATGCAAATGGTCAGAATCTTGGCTCTGGTAAGGTGATCCTTACCTTAAACTCACTATCTCGCAGATTTTAGTTCTATTTGGCGTCACCTATGGCGATAAGCAGTTAATGCAGGTGTGTTTTTGGATCTCACTTTCACTTGTTTGTTTCATCGTCTGTAGTCATCTCTCTTTTCTTAGTTTATTCGCCCATACCGTTTAACAACGCTAGCAGAGACCAGGAAAAAACAACACGCCGCTTCTCACACACACACACACACACAAACACGCACACACAAGTGAGTGGAAGAGTGAGTTTGTTGCGTTAGTTGCTCTGTCTACACTTTCTGGCAGACCAATCACTGTGGTGGGATGGAAAATGCGCCACTAACTGCTCGCCGCTTGTAATATTTCCCACAAATGTAGCCACAGACACACAGTTCTTAATTCGCAAATGCAAGGGCTTTCATCAGTGGACCATAGGCTCAATCACCATTGTGTTACCTCATTCAGCAATAGAAAGTAACTTAACAGACATCCACTTAAATGAAAATTTGCTAGATTATTACGTTAAATCACATTAATCCTCAAAACAGGCATTTATCCATAACCTTTTTTTATATCTAACTGTATCTAATTGAGCAGATCTTACTTTTAACCCTCCCTTTTCCTTTTCCTTTTCTCCAGTTCCTCTTTTGTTTCTCCCTCAACTGCATAATTACATTACAGTATTTATAGAGGGAGAAGGCAGAATCAAATGCATTTCCCTTCATGACTCTTACACAGCAGATCCCTCAAGTCAAAGCCAACACATTTCTAAATTAATAAGAAATCCTTCTACTGTTTTTTTTTTTTTTTACTTTCCACATAAATATCAGAGGAATAGAGGTAGGAAGATGTTGATACTGTCCATACAGTTAAACTTGACACTTACTTGGCTATTGTGCAGAATAGCATATTTTAAACTACTGAAATAGCACATTTTAATTAGACTTTAATTAGTCACAGCAGCTAACTAGAAATGTTAAAGATGTACTTAAATTAAAAGTACAAATTGACAAAAAAAAAATCTTTTTCAGGTCAATCATGAAAATAGCTGTGAATAAAATGTTAAGGAAAATCGGATTAATATGTAAATAGATTTAACTTCATTGTTATGCATTAACATGTAAGATTCATACCAATAGCTGAAATGTGGGAAAGAGGTCAGCACACTGTTTACATTAGAAAAGCTGTGGTGAAAACACACTGCCCATCAGACATGAGAGAAAGGGGGATGGTGTAAGAACAGAAAAGACAAACATCTCTTCATGCTCTCGAAATTAGGTGCTAAAAGCCTGTCTCGTTAATTCTACATCAAGGCCACACGTGACACACAGCAAGCAGTTAAAAAAAGCTTTTCCTGTACCTTCCATGACTACTGGGCCAGTGGATGAGCCCTCAAAATCCAAATCAAATTCTGTAAATCCCAAATGTGAAGGCAGCGTTTTTTCAGATATAGTCCATTTTAGATAAATAAATCCTTGTTGAAAGAATGTGTTGATATCCACGCAGCATATGGAGTTTCACTCTTCTCTGGTATGTCTCAATTCACCTTTGTCATGATACAGAGAGAAATGGGAATCCCACTCTTTCCCTCAGAACAGCAGGAACCCTCCCTCTCTCTCTCTCTCTCGCCCTCTCTCACTCACATGCAAACACACACACACACACACACACACACACACACACACACACACCCCTCCCCCTAGTCCCCTGTGCCCTCCTCTGTCCTGTACCATTTGCCAAGGAGGGAGGGAATCCACCGGGGACTCATTCATCTTGGCCCTGCTGACCCCATGTCGTGACAGATGCTCTTGGAGGCCTGCAGAGCTGTGGGTGGAAACAAAGAGGAAGACCCAGCGTTTCCCTACTGCCACACAGCCACGGCGCCCTGCCACGTGTGACCCCCAGCACGCCAAGACACTGACACCATGTCAGGTGGAAGTTTTCATTTTCCAGAAAGAGAGGAGGGGTGGATTTCAAAATCAAACTTTCACTTTCACACTCATGCTCAGTCTCAGTCTCAGTCTCTTGCTGACTTTTTTTATTGGGGGTCAATTCAGGAGACAGGAGAGTCCTTCCCCAGCTAAATGGGGACAAGAATGTCAGGTCAGCTTGAGCATTTTGTCTTCGTAGCCTTGCCCGGGATTGACCCCACACTGGGCTTTTACTCCTGCTATAAATACCAGGGGCTCATCTGGTCAAAATAAATAAACGGAAATGCATCACAAATCAACAGGCACTGGCAGATGTAAGGGATTCTGTGTCATTAAAGGGTCCGGGCTAGTACCTTATCATGACTTTGCTAAATAGAGAGGGTGCTCATTTCCATTTAATAACTAAGGGGCTTAAGAGTGATCACACTGTATGTAAGTTAGGCATGTGTCACATTAATTAATAATTAAAACATATCAACATCTGAGTAAAAAGGCCAAACTTATTTCAATAATCAATCACTTTCCCCTTGAGTCTTATAATGCACTATATTTTGACTCTATATAAAAGGATCTATAATCCAATATTAACTATTTCATTTTAAATCTTCAACCATTTCAAGAATGTATGTCACACATTTAACTTTGAATTGTAAACAGAGCTGAGCAATATATCAATATTATATCAATATTGGGATATGAGACTAGATATTGTCTTAAATTTTAGATATTGTAATATCGTAATACGGCATAAGTGTTTTCTTTTCCTGGTTTTAAAGGCTGCATTACAGTAAAGTTGTGTCATTATTCTGAACTTACCAAACTGGTCTAACTGTTCTATTATTAGCCTTTACCCACTTAGTTATTATATCCACATTACTGATGATTATTTATCAGAAATCTCATTGTGTAAATATTTTGTGAAAGCACCACTAGTCAAGACAGTAGTAGTATATCGTTGCGGTATCGATATCGAGAAATTTGGTCAAAAACTATTGTGATATTTGATTTTCTCCATACCGCCCAGCCCTATGGCCTCACACATGTACAGTTACAGAAGTACAAACTAAGGCTACTGTGTCTATTTTCCTGCCGACTAATTAATGCCAAGTAAAGTCAGCAAGAATTTGTCAGGTAAATAGTAGGTTTGAGTAAACTCACACCTACTTGATGGCAGGCAAGATCCACTCACCATTTACCATGACACAGCATTTTTTGCCCTCAGATTAATGGATTTAATTGATAAAGAGTTCAAATTGCTTTAGAGATGAGATTAAGAACAACATGAAATAGTTTAGAAATAGGGTTTTTGTGTGACTTTTAATGAAAAATACCTACTTAAAACACAAAATAATAATAGCAATTAATGATTACAATAAACCCTGGTTAAGTTTCTGTTGTCATACATATTTACAGTATCAACATCTACCTTTACTGGTGAAGGTTTCTTTCTTCACTGAGCCGTGTGACTGGTGTTCCAGTTCATTACCACAGACACAGTCAACAGTTGTTTTAATCAAGTTGTGTGGAGCTCTTCTCACCTCATCTCCAATGGTTATATTAGGGCACAGTAAGTGCGTTGGCGGCTGTAAACCACCACGCGAGCCAATCAGAGCCTCCATTAGGCCTTATGGAGGCTTTCATGCACTAATTTCTATCAATCAGCAACATATGTCTAAACATTGGGCTTGAGTTTGACTGTGAACTTTGTCCGGCTACTGCAGATTTAGACCACAGATGGGAACATACCAGTGATTCTCAAGCACTGCTTTGGATTATATTTTACATTTTTAAGTGATAGAAATATTTCAAATTAACTGTAGTTATCAAGTGAAATTTACCAGCGTAGCCACAAGTTCAACTGTGGGAAAAGAGCTGTCAGTGTGATTTATATCTCATCCCCTGACTTTGACAAGGCCTGTCTTTTATAGCCCATTTAGAATGGAGATAATGAGTATACCCAGCATTATCTTTGGCCTCGAAAGACACTGAGCAAAAAAAACAAAAGAGTGTGGATTGAATGCATTCTTGCCCCCATCCTTCACCGCTGCATTGAGCTCCTGCTAAAGTCTCTGACAAAGGAAGTATCCCTGCCACCGCCACCTGAGGAAAGACAAGTCACCCGATCAGCTGTGGGCGGTTTTGGAAGCTCTTGGGCTTGATGCTCTTAAATGTGGAGGGGGTAGGAGAGAAGGGTTCTTCCTCTCTTAGGATTCCCAGTGGAGTGCCACAGCTTTGAGTTAGCTCACTCAGCAAGTTTGAAGTTATTTATGGTCATGTGCACAACAATTACAGAGAAGCAGTGGCTGTCAATGAAAAACTTGGAACTTACGCCCTTTCCAACAATGCTCATTAAATATTTATTAAGAAAAACATGCAAGTAAAAAAAAGACAATCTAAAATAGTGCAGTTGTTACAATACAAGGATAAAATATACCTATATAAAATAAAATAATATACATTCATGGTGGACATGTGAACAGTAAGTTTACGCATAATGATAGAGAGCAGCATGATGCAACCCATGGCAGTTGTTGTGAGTACTGTAGGTAACCCACCTGTCCAACCTGGCACAGCATGGCTTCTATAGATTATATAACATCTATTACTGTAGAAGAAGAACAAAGATCTCTGCCGATGGGGTTCAGCCGACAAATCAAGAGATGAGAGATGATTATCAGGTGGAGAGGAAGTACAGCAACCAAGGTGATAATTAGCACGTCTGACTACTACAACGAGAAAACAATCCTGAAGCTCAATTGTCAAAAAACAAATTAAGAAAACAAAACTGCCACCATGTGAAAATTCCCGCAACAGAATTCCCTTTTCCACCCGCTCTACGTGGCTACCTGACGCCGAACGTGTGAGGACTCGCACTGTTGTTTACTATCCGGGTGGCAGTCCATGGCTGTAATTTACTTATAAAAGCCCCACAACCTTCTTGGAAACCCCCTCCTCCCGCTCCTCGGGACTACCTGCTGGGCCCTGAAGTGCAAAGTGGTGCTAGTGAGGATAGCAGATGAGCTAAGGTCATTCATGGCTTTCCAATGAGCCACACCAACAAAGGCAAACATTCCAGCTGAATGCCATTGCTGAAGTCGGCAGCAACAGAGAGAGAGAGGGGTAGAGTGAGACAGAGCAGGGCTCAGTGGAGATAATAGCCTGAGGGTGTATGGGTGCATGTGCATGTGTGTATGTGTGTGTGTGTGCTCTGGGGATTATCTGTGGATCTATAAAGTGGGGTGAACCAGGGTTTAAGGCCTGATGTGACCAGAGGGAAAGGGGGCAGGGTACAGGGTCTGAGGAGGGGTGGACAAAAGGAGCATTTGGGCAGATGAAGAAGTCATCATCATTAAGCCACTGGAAGTTTACTGTCCAGTTATAAAACTCATTTCAAAATTAGGGGCTGGGGGATGCGTGTGAAATGGCAGCAGGGTTGGGAAGGCCTGCAAGGGGCTGTAGGGCGGTGTAGTGACTCTCTGAGGAACTGTAGCGCTAATTCATTAGGGGACAAGCGCCCTTTGTGTTAACACTAGGTTGAATGCAGTGGTGACCTTGCCACACACTCTGGCCCAGCGGATGAGTTTAAGGGCAAGGTATTTAACCTAAATTAAATCTCAGCCACAGACAAAAGCCAGCATCATTTAATGGCAGAGGTCCACCAAACAGCTAACTGATGCAGCACAAATGGAAAACAAGCCTTGTTAAAAGAAGTCAATTTATGTACCACTTTAGACTTGTTTACAGTAATATTATAGCATATATATATACACACACACACACACACACACACACACTTTAACTTGAACCATGAGTGCAGTCAAAGTTTTAGGTGTTTGAATCATGACCGACACAACCAGAAAGCCCTAAAACTTGCTCTTGGGCTCGAGAATAGGGCTGCAATTAATGATATTTTTCATTATTATTTATATCGATAAATTAGGTAATTATTTTATTGTTTGGAGAATCACAAAAAAAGTGAAAAGCAGCAAATCTTAGGAGAACAGGAGAATGTTTGGCATTTTTGATCAAACAACTAATCAATTAGCCAAATAGAGAATTTCAACTCTTGACTAATCAATTAATCAAATAATTGTTTCAGCTCAACTTAGAATTATGCCTTCGCAATTGTTTTGGCATTACACAGCCAACCAAAACAATGCAATTCGACAATTGATTTTAAATATACTGTACATTTTCTAGTAATGAACAAGTTAATAAATCTCTCGCCAGGTGTGATTATATTTTAAAACCTGACCACATATCTTTTTTCCACAAGGTAAAAATAGTCTTTTAAAGGCCACATCTAAACAGAGGGGCTTTTTGGGGCACCTCGTCCCCCTCATGTTTTCACCTTTTACACATTTTACAGAATTTAAAAACATGTAAAAAGTTAAAATTCCACTATGTCTTGTCAGTTCTTTGATAATGTGAGCAGTAAGCAGAGGTCAGTTCTCATGGCCGCTATTGCTGATAGAATAATTGAATAAAAGTGAAGGATGAGTGACAGTTTACAACACTGTTCATGACCGTGTAATAAAATGGAAGGCCTGTCAGTAAACCCAATCTGCATTTTACAATGCAGCCGGGTTGAACGTCAGTTCACCTAAGTCAGAACAACAGGGAGAGACACAGGACACTAATGCATTTATGGACTTATTCAGCAAAGCCATATTGAATAAGACAACAATGAGATCTCATACAGTAAAGCTGTCACAAACAGTGGTCAAACACCGGTCAATGGTAAAGGGCAAGAGGAGGGAAGGAAAAAAAAAGCAGTTGCTAGATTTTACCAGGTCAAAATACATTCTCTAAAGATTTACATTTTATTCCAAGACTGGCAAAATAATCCCTAACCTTTTTTGGCTTAAATTAAAAAAAAGACTAAAATCATAATACATGAATTCCCTTATTCTTATACATAGCCTGTATTTTATCCTATGATGAAATATGAAAATTGATCATCCACCATTGCCACCGCTTCTTCTAACATCTGGTCCACACCTAATGGCTCATACCAGAGTAGATCTTTGATGATAGTTGACCAGGCCTTGTCCTGGCCATAAACTGTTGTTTAGACAGCCCTGTTTGTTATGGGGTGTAAAAAGGAGAGCCATGGATCACGTTGAGAAGGCCAACACTATCAAAACACTAGCTCTTATCAGATGACATAACAAGCAAAGGGGTCAGGTTTTGTTTCCAAGGGGCTGTCTTGAGCTGCACTACACCCTGCCTCCACATCCCATCAGACAGACGCAGGCACTGAGGACGTGATGACAATGGGGGACTTTAGAAAGGATCACTGTGCCAGCTAACTTTGCAAAAACCAAATACTAGTAAGAAGATAATTAGAAGTGTTTTGTATTTTATTTATTTTAGGATTTCTGCAGTGCTTATTTTTTTTAACATATCTTTATTGAATCTTCGAGGGTCACATACAACATAAAGTAACAGCAACGGAGTAAAGAATACAGCCTTTCATTTAAGCCCACACAATTTTTAAGTGTTAAACCTCTGTTTTAATATCAAAACCAAAACATCTGTCTCAAAATAATCTTAACTTAACCACATTTTACGATCTTCACTTTATTTCATTGTTATGTAATTTCTGAATATTTTCCTTATCATTTCCAAGAAGGGTTATTGTGAAAGAACCATGTCATTTAGTACTTATTGCAGGAAAAAGTATTATTGTGACAGGAAACTTTGTTTATTATTATTTATCTGTTCAATTGGATGCTTGCCTGTTTACCAAACAGGTAGGAGAATGGAGACAAAATCTTTAAATATCTAAATAAGTAAATATGTGTTGATCTATATAATACTGTAGAAGACAATAAAGATGGCAGCTTTGAGCTTTAAGCTGAAACAATTAGTAGATGAATCAGTTCAGTGAGCAACTCAAAGTTCAGTCAAAGTTCTTTCCTGAAAAGTTCACAAAACTGACACACTAACTCAATTAAGCACTGAGCACTAATGGAGAGGACATAAGAAAGAGATCTGTTGTGTTTATCAGGCGTCCAGAGAGACACCAACCTTTCACAGCAGGACCTCTCCTTTCTTTTCCTTCCTGAAAAAAAGCCTCAGCCACCTTGAATCCATTTGAGTGACGCCGTGACAAAGAGGCTTCTCAATGTCCCGACGAAAGAGCCTCCTTCTAAACTTCCTTACCGGGCGATCAGCTGTATCCATCATGTCCCTCTTCCTGACCCCAGGCAGCATTGCTGCATCAGCAGCACCCCACCCCCGTTACCACCCTTACTCTCTTTTCCACATCCCCTCCATTACCGCCCACTCTTCAGATTAATAAGCACCAGGTTGCCCTTGGTGACAGGACCCACACTTAAATCCTATCAGTCCTCCTTACTGCAGCAAGAGCCATGGCATCAGCAGGACTCTTTTCTTGTCTTAATGGGACAATGGAAGCAGATCAATCCTTTGTTGAGAGCTTGACCCCACACACAAACCTTGCTGATGAGAAAAAGTGACAGTAAACCTATTCAGGCCTGGTGCAATGATCCCTCTGAGAGATGAGATACTTTACCAACTGGCAGATGTGTCAGTTAAGACATGAATGTCTTCCTTCTTTTTGGCCATGTTCCTTAAAACAGCCAAGGTGCTGAAGTGCTGATAAGTGGCCGATAACAAAGTGCATTTCAAAATTTCCCTACTTATCAGTCTTATCAGTCAGGCACCTTCACATTTAAAATTATATTTTTCATACCTAAGCACAGAGCAAGTTCATACAAACTAGTTATTTTTCCAACTCTAAATTCATGATGCGTAGAATTCTCCGATTAGTCTTGGCTGTGAGTAATACACTTGGACTTCAGTTTCTCTTTTAATAATCTTCTTTTAATCAACACCAGCACAGCAAGACACAAGAGCTACCCAACGTAACATCACTCTCAGCTCTACTGTTTCACCCTCTGCAACAGTCTAAACTTAAACATAAAGTAGAATTTATCCAACGTAAATATTTATAATGCCCACAGTGTATTATGTTGGCATGAATGAGTCAGGTCAATTTAAAGGAATAGTTTGCCATTGCCATTTATTATAGAGGCACAGACAAGAAGATCAATCCCTTCATATCTTCATATCTTTAAAAAAAATAAGTCCACGGCCAGCAGCATATTAGCTTAACTTAGCAAAAAGACTTGAAACATGGAAAAACAGCTAACCTGGCTCTGTTAAAAATTGCTGCTTCTCTTTACAGTGGACCAAGGTTGCATTCTGTACAGGTAAGTCCACAGAAAAGAGACAAAAAGGCATACACACAGACTAAATTGATAACCATACTACCTGCATAGCCAAGTATAGTTTACGCATTCATATCTTGGCCCTCCTGTTCTTATTATTAAAGGAGAGAGAGAGAGAATTTTAAAAAGGTAAATATGTACTGTATTCTGAACGTTTTTTATCAAAGCATGAAGCTGAGATGTTTTGAGGACAGATAAGATACAGAGGGGTGACGAATTATAGGGAGAACTGACAATAAATGTCTGATTAAGGTATTAGAGATCAAAACTACACCAACACATGTAGTAGAACCGCTTCATTGTCAGACCGACACTCCCTGACCCTGCATTCACACGGTGCAGTGAAAATGCAGGTCTGCCAATTCATTCTGAATAGGGGTAGTGTGTTTGGGCTGCAGCAATGGGACATGGGGGAGCCAGAACAGAAAGAAACATTAAAACCAACGTCAGAAACACAACAACGTCACGCTGCATTGGCCATTCATGTAATTGGCAATCAGACCTTGCTGTCTGTTTTGAGGCAGTGTGAGAGTACTGTACAGTAAACAGGAAATATTACGACCTCTATCACTGCCACAAGAAAGTTTTGCAGTAAAAAATGAAACACAAGCACTGAACTACCTTGGAGTTTGTGTAACAGCTGACCGTTTCCTGCAACAACAAAACACGGCCCCTATGTCTTTCCTTTCTCTCTTTTCTTCGTGGCTTTCAAGTGCAGTCACAAATGTCGAGATCTATAAACAATCCTTAGTAAAAAGTAATTGTGAAAAGTCTGCCCCTGAGAAAAGCTGCAATGTTCCTTAGCACAGTCTCTGGAAATCAGCTGCAGGGATGAACACCAATCTCCCAAAATATATTATTTTTTTGGTGTTTTAATGATGGTGGAAAGTACTGCCTAATGCACTGCTCCAAAATCTCCTAACAGTTATTCAACTGGGCTGAGATCAGGTAATTACAAAGTTAATTGTTATTCATTGCATTTACTCATGTGTTTCTTGTATTTTGTCACCTGTCTGTGTACTGTTTAAGAAAAGGACTGAAAGCAAATAAATGACTATGTGATATGAGCCACATATGTCAACAGCTCTCTCTAACTCGCAAACACACACACACACACACAAAACACTGTCTTCTTCTTAGCCAAGGCTTCAACTGACATGAAGTAAATGTCATTTGTTTCATATCACACACACCTTTTTTCGTTGGATATGATGAAAAATGCTAATCTGTGTTTTAATGCTACTGATTTTTATCAGCAAGGCAACATACAGATCTACAGAGGAAACTAATTAAATAATAATTTTCATTACTGTTTCATGTACGTTTTTCCTAGTTGGGCTTGAGTTGCAAATGTGCACACAAAAAATAAGAGAGAGAGAGAGACAGAGAGGGAGAGAGAGAGAGAGAGAGAGAGAGAGAGAGAGAGAGAGAGAGAGAGAGAGAATGGCCGGTCTTGGTCAGCGTAGCCTTAGACAGCCAGAAACAGCCTATGGAAAAGCCTTCTGCTACAGACAGCCATCTCCCCCACAAATCCTGGCAGCATCAACACACGCTGACCTTGTGTTTCAATATGAAGAGCGAGGGAGACAGAGAAAGTGAATAGCCTGTTTTTGGATAGTGTTTGTGCATCTGTGTGTGTGTTTGTGTGTGTGTGTGTGCGTGTGTGTGTGTGTGTGTGTGTGTGTGTGTGTGCAGGGAGATTTTGGGACCGTATATGTGGGTAAAGGCAGTGATGCTGCTGTGGTGATGTGGGAAATCTGGCTACAAGCCTGAGTGTTTCCAGCTGTCGTTTGCACACATCCTGCCACTACCAAACAACAATACCAAGATCCACAACATTGCAGGATGTTTCACTATTTGTAACTTATTTAATACAATTAATTTAATCATTGTATGGGACAGGTCTAAAATTCAAAGCTGACATTAGACCTTTGCTCACGAAAACAGTTCAAAACAAGTCAAAAGGAGCGTGAAAGAAAGGTTAGGGTATTACACATTCATCTGTGCAATCTCACCATACCTCAGTCATCTAACTTATATTAGTTATGACATGTAATGAAAAACAAAGCCTTTCTGAAAGCTGGCACAGATTAAAAGCACAATACAGGTAAAATTATAAATGCAGAGGATGATCACTGATGTGTCAGGCCACGTTAATCAACAGATAGAAACCCAATATTGTGATGAATTATTCAAGCATTGTATTCCTTTGCAAAATAATCTGACACTTGTACCAAAGGCCAAAACAATGAAATTCAACCTAAAAAACATTAACTTCCCATCTGCAAATTGATCAAGTCTGTGGCACACATTGTACTCTTTAAAAAGAACACGTAAGCTTCGAGAAGCCATTTTTGGCCGCAGGTACTGTTCCACTGGGGTTGGCATCTGAGCACAGGGGGGGGCGGAGGGAATACAGCAGTACACCCTGTAAGAACACACTGTTCTACAACAGTACTGTGCAATAATGGATTCTCAGCGGGAGGCTTTCAAGGTTTCAATGGAAAGATTGAGGATATATTATTACAAAGAGCTCTCCATGGAGCCACATGCACACTTTGCTCTTCATCATGATACATTGATATGGTGGAGTCAGCAAAAGTCCAAGAGATGAAAAAAATGCTGTGATTTAATGCAAGGACTCAAGTGTCTGGGTTATTACCTCCAGTGTTTATTATGGCTGCAAATGAAAGAGTTCAACTCAAGGAACAAAAGACTGAAATTATTCCTTCAACTTGACATGCCATCACCTCCCTGCAAACATACACACACACACACACACAAACCTGGGCTTATGGCAACCCTCTGACTTTGCTCTGGACACGCTTCCCAACGAATGACTTGGGGGCACGTCCAGATATGTTCCATTCATTTCTGTCAGGGTGCTATTTCACCTTTGATTTAAGACTGGGATTACAGATAAAATGAGCCCAATGAAGGTACAGATTTGGAGCTTACATCTATTTAAGCTTTGTATTTAGATAACTTTACAAATACTGTGTAACAGTGCCATTAAAAGAGTTGTGTGAATAGGAATAAGATATTAATGTTATAGAAATTAGGGATTACCAGTAAATAAACTAGGGAATGGATGAATGGGTTAATTGAGTCATTCACTTAGTCAAGCAGGAGATCCAGAGGTGATAGATAAGAACCTGATAAGAGATAACTAACAGGACAACAGGAAGTGCCATCTACTGGGGTCATGTTCCACTCATGCATAAATACACACACACACACACACACACACACAGCATCGCAAGCCTCTCTTGCAACAAAGAGCAGGATGTTCAGGCCAGTCTTTTTGGCTGTACTCCTACATATTGCATGTCCTACCTTCCTGACTCTACGGTCCAAACATCCATCACTAAAAGCCACATTCTAAGACTATGAGAGCTTAGAGGAATTTCATCCTCACAGATTTCCCTTTCCTCTTCTGAGTAGGCCATTAAAGCATTGGTGCGAAGTAGACTCACAGCCAGAGCACAAATTCATGGCCAGACATATGGAGAGGTAATGACTGACAGATAGTATGTTTAATTCAAAAACACGTCATGGTTAATGTATATACCACTTTTTCTACCTTTATGGACAAAATGCTTTTCCTCTCATTCACCCATTCACACACACTTATGCACCAATGGTGGCGGAGCTACCATGCAACGCACTTACCTGCCCATCAGGAGCAACTTGTGTGTCTCGCTCAAGGATACATCGACATGCTGACAGGAGGTGCAGGGGTCGCTCTATCGCCTCAGCTGCCCATATTTGTCCCAGAGGGTCTATTTCATTACCTTGCACGGCAGCTGGATTCTTGCAATATCACAAGATCACGTGAGAATCGTGGGGCCGCATATCACACATATCACATGATAGACAGATGATCTATCTAATCACCTGCCAGCTATTTTTTGAAAGTGCCTGCTCTTTCCTAAATGAAACTGTCCTTCCCTCCAATAAAACGCTCCCATAGGTTGTTTGTTCAAACAGCAATTACAACTCATATCAATGTTTATAGTGGCAGCGGCCTCTAGTGTCCAACTAACAAACGGAACCAACAGAGCAACATCAAGTTCAGTGTCACGTGCATAACTGTAACGTCTGATTATAACCCACATCACTAAAACTGTGACCATTTCACAACGATAACGATGCGTTAAAACTGTAGCCTTTACGTACTCTGGTTTAGATATGAGAATGGAAAACGCTCTTGTGGGTCCAGTAAGAATAAAGAATCTACAGTATATGGTTTGGGGGACTTGTTCCAAACAGTTTACAATGAAGGCTTTTCTGATGGTTCTGTGTAAACAAACCATCTGGCGTGTCAGATTAGCAATTTGAAGCACGTAGAGTAGTAACTTATCAGTAAAACAATTCAAATACAAGGGAATGTTGCTCAACCGAGCTGTGAAGTTGAGGAGTGTGAGGTAAACACATGCAATGTCACTTAATTACATTACAATATTTATTGTACTATGGCTACCTCACTTTACTATACAATACTTATTATATAATGCCATTCATTCAGTACTTTTTGCACATTTTCTGTTGTTTGCCTGTTGTTTGTTTGTTGGTTTGTTTTTATTGTGGAAAAACTGCTGCTGTAACAAGTGAATTTCCCCATTGTGGGTGAATAAAGTCTTATCTAATCTAATCTTATAACAAAAGCAAGGAGCAATGAGACTGTGGATTAAATGTGTAGTAGCTTTTAAAATAAATTCTATTCAACTCCATCTCATGTTTAAATGTGCCTTATTTTTTTCACTATGCTATTTGTTGATTTTTTTTACTTTTATTCAAATGCCCAAGTTTATTGCTTAACAGCTATACAGCTACTTGCAATAAAACAAGTGAAACACATAAAACAATTGAGGGAAATAAAATAATTGTTCCGGTTCCTGCAGGTGAAACTAAGATATAACAGCTGATAGTGGAGGGCTTTGAGGAGGAAGCCCCACCCCCCACCAGGGGGATCAATGTACATAAATGGAAGAGGTCACAGACCTTTGACATCTCCTTTCAGCCGGGGGAGGGGCAAAGGCCTTTGTCAGACTGGCTTCAATGATCCAATTGTTGACTGTCATGCAACTTCATACAGTACTTACAGTTGGTGTTACATTGTCCTCCACCCTGCGTACACTCCAGCCTTACTGTGTGTCCATCCACTAAGCTGCCCAGCTACAAGTGTGAGGGTGAATTAAAAAAAATCTTGCTCTGTATGTCACTTTCTGTCTGCATCCAGCTGCCTTGTTTCACTTGTCATCACCCCCACATCTGTTTTAACCTCTTCTCCCATCTCTTCCCCTCCTCAGCCTCCCCATGCTCCTCTACAGACCTTATCTGCGCTTTTCCCTCCCTCCTCTTTTATGCTGCATTTTTGAAGAGAGACTTGATCACTTTAAAAGGCCAAAGCAGGAGAAGATGACCACTTTCTAAGATACCTTGATGCATTTTGCTCCATGGAAACCATATTGGATAAGACGCAAAACATTACATGAATCTTATTTTCTGTTTTTGGAAAAAGGATTTTACATTATACAAAATTACAGCAAACTGTTTAAATGACTGCTTTTGAGTAATAACACTTACATGAAGATCTGACTCCCCGCTACAGACAAAACGCTGGCACTACCATTACAGTCTGTGAATATTTGTCTCTCTTTATACACACTATCAGTGAACACGGTGTTACTGACTCTCTTGACGCTCAATAAAATAAAATAGAAAATATCTTTCTTTTACACACACTATCAGTGAACACGATGTTCCTGCTATTCTTGACCCTCAATAAAAAAAGTACAGGTTAAAAGTTTACTGACATCCATGCGGAACACATTTGGCTCTGCTGAACAGCAAGGAGTTTTTTTTTCATTAAACAGTTCAGTTGATATCTAATATACAATGTCCTTGCTGTTATAATAACCTAATTCTATCTGCAGTCTGATCTGATCTGAGCAGTCTGCATAACTTAACAGAATGATTCTGACTTATATTAGACACTGTTACTACTATAGTAATACAGATAGCTTGCTAACTTGATATCTAACTGGGATTGAATTTTAAAAAAGGTACTTCTACTTCGCTACATTTAATTGGGAAATGATGTACATTTTACTCCATTACATTTATTTGAGAGATGAAGATAGTTACTTTGCAGCTTTATGTTTTACACACAATATATATACTGTAGCCTATATATACTGTATATATATATAGAATATAATAAATTCTAACAGATTATAGACAACACTGTATAAAGCAGTTAGAATTAGCAACATCACATTACATTATTTACATAATAAATACTTTTACATTTAGCTGATAACACTTGATGCTGATGCACTTCATTAATACAATTTTGAATACAGGCCTTAAACTTAATGGAGTATTTTACACTGTTGTATTGCTACTTTTAAAACAATATGTCTTCCATTGATATTAGTATAATTATTATTTTTTATTTGGTTATCTACTTTGAGATCAAAGTGTGTTATTTCTCCATGACAATATAAGCATGTGGCAAAAAAGGAAAGTTTGATGGTCTGCCCTCTGTCTCAGTAGTTTGATGAATGACGGCTATTTTGAGGACCACCTGGTTTGCGGGTCGTGTCACATCGCGCTTAGAAAAGTGTGACACAATAGCGTTGATCTCTCTAGTTGGGATTTAGTCGCTTGTACCATCTGTACTCAGCCCACAATCACTCAGAAGTACCTCTGAAAAGATCAAGAGAAGCATCTGTCTGCATCACTGACTAGTCCCAGTGGTGTTTGTGTGATTAAATTTGTATTGTGAATAATATGTGAGGGTGCCCCATTGATCAATATTTAAAATCATATGTTTCTGGAGCTGACTGAAGCCACAGCAGAAGCTGAAACCACTTGAATACTAACTGGATTGATAATCAATTGTTTCGTATGGCTTTTTGTTATGACAGCCAACACAGATCCTCCTGACTAATCACACACTAGTTTGTCATAACAGAGAGTAAATAGAGTGAATGAAAAGTGTTGGGTTTCAAATGAACATGCATCTTTTCTTTCCTCCCAGAAAATAAACAGAAACGCTGAGGGCCAACTGAGCAAACACATGGCATAAACAGCCTAGAGAGCTATTATCTTTTTTGACACAAAAAAAGATAACAAATAGGTTCACAGAACAGCATGCTAAAAATATGGTTAATTATTTTAATGAGGGCATCTTTTGAGGGATGATCCATAACTAGATTTCTTACTTTGTTTATAGGTAGGCTATATCTTAATTTGGTTGATTATATTGGCTAAAAGTGTACTTTTTCCGGAACAAGGAGAGAACCTGCATGTGTTTTTCTCATCAATGACATGATATGAGTTTACTAAAAAAATCTCCTGAGAAGGTAAATAATGAGGGTCAGACAGATTTTAGGAACAAATTTCTCTTTTAAAAACTATATCCTGCTGACTGCTGTACTACTCATGTTTGAGAAATAAAAGGTTAAGATGCCACGATCACAAAGAAAACGCCCACCGCCAGACCTAAAAGACTCATGGCCTTCACAAAGCAACAAGGAAGAAGATGTCTCCTTCAAGGCTAAAGAGAGAAACCTTTTCGAGCGCAGGAGTGGTGTCACAGGGACCTTACTTATCTCCTCCCAGATTAACTCCCAATTGTTCCCAGGGAACAAAGACAGCCAGGGAGGAAACCAGCCCCCCAAGGGCCAGATGGTCAGCGTTCAGAGCCCACTGACCCCTCCAGCCCTTGCCCTCTCTGACAGGGATGTGTGTGCTCTAGGCGAGACAGGCCACCCAGCGAATATTCAATCCACACTCCTCGTACAGAGCCTGTACTCACATGACACTGTACCTGTCTGACGTAAATTATGTTTTTCTTTAGTAGATTTTCTACAGTTAATGGCAACAATCAGGCATGTTATATATTTATAATCATGGATACAAATATATAAAGATCAAAAATGTGAATTCCTGCTCCCAGCCTAGAAACTGTTTGAAAATAAAATGCAGCTTTAACATGAAAAGTGTCTGTTCAGTATTTGACATTACAGTTGCAGTATCATCAGCGTGAGCTCGCTGCATGCAGTAAAATGAACCACTCTGCAGTAGTTTGTATGATCTTGTAATGTGCATGTTAATTATCATGAGGTCTAATAACGTTTTGAAAGCAAAGAATTGGGGAACTGCAGACAGGAGGAATGCAACCTTTGGGACATAAAACATGAGGAATGGCAGATTGTGTAGTTAAGACGGACTGGTCCGCCTGTAATTACAATGACAAACCACCAAAAACATCTCCTGGTCCTGGTTATCTGATAGGACTATCTAAGCTGCTGAAGCCTGTTTCAACACTGAGCCTTAGGCAACTGTAACAGTATTCAACAAACAAACATGTAAATTAGTGGTCTGAATGCAGATACAGCCAACTTGACATGACTTTGTTAACAACTATTAATCAGCAGCAGTGACATTTTTAAAAAACTCAAAAATATGATACAATCTCATTTTAGGAGCACGGACATCATTGATCTACATTTCTTTAAATGGTCTACCTATGTGATAAATTATTTGACTGCTGGTCTAAAATAAGGTTTCACGGGACTTACTTTCTGTTACAAAAGTTAAAAGTGCCATTCTGTCGTTCACATTACACTGCAAGACGTCAATCGGCGATGTAGGTCGGTTACACTCGGTTACACACATTTGGGCATTGACAGTCAAGACATTAGCCACTGCTTGGTAAATGTGTGCGGATATAATGCAGCAAATAATTAAAAAAAAACGGGAACAAAAATATATACAAATGCAGTTTTTTTTTCCGAGCATGCAAACTTACTGAAATACGTTGCTTATGATTTAATTATACATAAGTGCCTCTTGTTAAATATTGTAATTACCTCTTTCCTATAAAACACCCTACAGTTTCTTCATTCACTGCTGAAACTAACTTTAAGCCGTTTAAGCTGTTTCAGCCTCCGTGACTCCAGCCCATGCTTCAGGGCGACCATCCCCCGGAGAGCGTTACCAGCCTGATCCTTTTTGTGATCACTAACGTGCTTTCTTGTGACATGTGATTTTTTTTTTTAAGCAAATGTGACTACACAGAAAAGCAGCACCATGCACGCCTACCTTTATCCGCACGGAAACGCGTTACACGGCCATGTCCACGTAGAATCGGGTCTGTGGGTTGCGTTCCTGACTCGAACACTGGAACATCGCCACCACTCCACCGCTGCTCTGGTCGCTCTGCCACAGCTGATCTGCGGGAGTCACAAAGTGACGTCACGAAATCAAATTACTGTACGGAGCCTGCCGTTTGGCTCGGTTCAGCCTGTTGCTCCGAGGAACCACAAAACACAAACGTCACAAACGTAACCCGTTAAGATAACTAGCAAAAGAAGCAGTTAAATGAGTAGGCTAGGCTAAATTAAGTTTAAATGTGCAGGAAGGAGAAGGTCACAGAGTCAGGCGTTATAGTTATTAATATTACAATATTAGGCTAAATTATAACCTATATGAAATATTCCGCTAAACGTTAGGTTACTGCGATTTTAAAGCAACATAAACAGTCCACCTAACGAAGTCATTGACAGACAGCAAAAGTTACTGAATTAGGAAATAAATTAAATAAATAAATAGGCCTGGACTAAATAAATAAATCAAACATGCTAAAAAGTTTAAAAAAAAGAAAGAAAGAAAAGAAAAAGTATCAATCATTAATTTACTGATACATAGGGTATAGGATACCTGCATACATAGGCTACATACATAGCCTGTAGGCCTACATACATCCATACATCCATCCATACATACATACATACATACATACATACATAGCCTACTGTACATACATACATACATACATACATACATGCATACATACATACATACAGTGAGGAAAATAAGTATTTGAACACCCTGCTATTTTGCAAGTTCTCCCACTTAGAAATCATGGAGGGGTCTGAAATTGTCATCGTAGATGCATGTCCACTGTGAGAGACATAATCTAAAAAAAAAATCCAAAAATCACAATGTAGGATTTTTTAACTATTTATTTGTATGATACAGCTGCAAATAAGTATTTGAATACCTATCAGCTAGAATTCTGACCCTCAAAGACCTGTTAGTCTGCCTTCAAAATGTCCACCTCCACTCTATTTATTTTCCTAAATTAGATGTACCTGTTTGAGGTCGTTAGCTGCATAAAGACACCTGTCCACCCCATACAATCAGTAAGAATCCAACTACTAACATGGCCAAGACTAAAGAGCTGTCCAAAGACTAGAGACACACCTCCACAAGGCTGGAAAGGCCTACGGGGAAATTGCCAAGCAGCTTGCCAAAAAAGGTCCACTGTTGGAGAAATCATTAGAAAATGGAAGAACATGACTGTCAATCTCCCTCGGACTGGGGCTCCATGCAAGATCTCACCTTGTGGGGTCTCAATGATCCTAAGAAAGGTGAGAAATCAGCCCAGAACTACACGGGAGGAGCTGGTCAATGATCTGAAAAGAGCTGGGACCACCGTTTCCAAGGTTACTGTTGGTAATACACTAAGACGTCATGGTTTGAAATCATGCATGGCACGGAAGGTTCCCCTGCTTAAACCAGCACATGTCAAGGCCCGTCTTAAGTTTGCCAGTGACCATTTGGATGATCCAGAGGAGTCATGGGAGAAAGTCATGTGGTCAGATGAGACCAAAATAGAACTTTTTGGTCATAATTCCACTAGCCGTGTTTGGAGGAAGAAGAATGATGAGTACCATCCCAAGAACAACATCCCTACTGTGAAGCATGGGGGTGATAGTATCATGCTTTGGCAGTGTTTTTCTGCACATGGGACAGGGCGACTGCACTGTATTAAGGAGAGGAGGACCGGGGCCATGTATTTTTGGGGAACAACCTCCTTCCCTCAGTCAGAGCATTGAAGATGGGTCGAGGCTGGGTCTTCTAACATGACAATGACCCGAAGCACACAGCCAGGATAACCAAGGAGTGGCTCTGTAAGAAGCATATCAAGGTTCTGGCGTGGCCTAGCCAGTCTCCAGACCTAAACCCAATAGAGAATCTTTGGAGGGAGCTCAAACTCCGTGTTTCTCAGCGACAGCCCAGAAACCTGACTGATCTAGAGAAGATCTGTGTGGAGGAGTGGGCCAAAATCCCTTCTGCAGTGTGTGCAAACCTGGTGAAAAACTACAGGAAACATTTGACCTCTGGAACTGCAAACAAAGGCTACTGTACCAAATATTAACATTGATTTTCTCAGGTGTTCAAATACTTATTTGCAGATTTATCAAACAAATAAATAGTTAAAAAATCATACATTGTGATTTCTGTTTTTTTTTTTTAGATTATGTCTCTCACAGTGGACATGCATCTACGATGACAATTTCAGACCCCTCCATGATTTCTAAGTGGGAGAACTTGCAAAATAGAAGGGTGTTCAAATACTTATTTTCCTCACTGTACATACATACACGTATGGTCTCTCAGGTTAAAACATCTCCCTCTGCTGACAGAAATACAGAACAGAACTACATTGAGTCAAAATCACAGCCTCTCAAGATCCTGAACACAGGTGCAATACCGCCCTCTGTTGGGTGACATGCAGAATAAACACAAAAGATGATCATTGCTGAAAAGAAGGAAAGGAGAAAGAAATATCTAATATCTCTTTTTATGTATGTTATATGTATATATATGTATGTAAGTATGCTTGACATTTGATTCGATCCTTAGTGTTAACATGTGAATGTCCCAGTTATATTATATATATATATATATATATATATATATATATATATGTGTGTGTGTGTGTGTGCGTGTGTGTATAATGCATATATAACCAAGAGCATCAGTAATATTTTCATTCACTGAATACAATAGAAAATTTTAACTTCTGGAAAGCTTATAACTATTAATTACCCTATATTATGTTTTTTTTCTCCCTCTGATGGTTTTTACGTTTACATTGTAACATTTATGAACCGCAACATGTTGCCAAAAGTCTGTGAACTCTTTGAATGCGCCTCGACACGACGCATGCGCAATACTTGACATTTTGAAGTTGCTTCTCCGGGGTGTTTGAACAGGAAGGCGGACATGTTGGTCAGGCTGTGGGAGAAAATCGGGCATCGTCTGCTGTTTTTTTCCGAGAATTAACACACTTTTAAAACCGATTTATATGCCTTCGATCTGAAAGATAAAGCATTGTGGACGGGGGAAATTAATCGACATTCAATGACAATGCACGGGATGCAGCGGAAGGATCGCCGTTAAACGTTGTAACGACTCCGTCTTTAAACGGTTTGATATTTGGAAGAAGCAGAAGTTTTTTTCCCCACCACTTCTACTTTTGAGCTGTCAGAATCTATTGTCGTTTTCTGCAAGGGCCTGGCACAGTATGGCAACGGACATGGACTAACCTTTCCAAGAACTGTGCATTTCAAATTGACATTACATTTAACTTTTAATTGCCTTTTGTTCGGATGCACCAACATTTTAAGCTCTTATCCTCAGTGGCATCCTGCGGAGGCTGACTAATCTGTCGCCGCATTTATCTCTTGCCACTGAAGTTGTTTGCCACTCATACTGGGAAAACATCTTTCGACTCTGATAATGTGGCTTTTGTACATTCAACGCAATCTTAAACGTTTCATCGTCTGTGAAAGCTCAAGGAGAACGATGTATTTTCTTTGAAGTGGTGCGGTGTAAAGTTCACACGAAGAAAGGAACATTTGGCTAGCTAGCTACCGCTGGCTGCTAAAGCTAGCTAGCCAGCCTCGCCAGTGAGCTGTTTTTGTTCACAAACCAACATCGGGGCTGAGTTTAACAGCAATAATGTCTGCTGGGGAAAGTGTGGCGGCTCGATTTGACAAAATCGATGCCATGTTGAAGGACCCAAAGTCAGAAATAAACACGGATTGTCTCCTGGTAAGTTTGTAGCGTGCTAGCTGGCTCGGCAGCTAGCGAGTCAACCATTCGGGGTCAGTTAACGTTACTCCTTGGAGCAGAAATTCTTTCCGAGACCAAAAAGTCGTCTCGATTGTCACTGAAGGAATGTGCTGATATTGACGCAGACAGGCCAGTTTGCCTCACACACATCAATCGTATTCAAACACCTGTTTTGTGATCGTATATATTAATTTAGTTGTCTTTACGAAAAGACAACAATCATCAGTTTGAAACTGGTATCCTACATTCATAAACTGGCAGCTAAACAAAATGTGGTGTTTAATGGTGATGTAGCCTACTGTCAGTACTCTATAAACTAGCTTCAATAACGTATTAAAAAACAATGGCAACTGAAAGAGACCATATGACAACGTTTCTGTTCTCCACAATGCAGATACACTTTGTGAGATTATTTTTTGGCCAGTTAAAACAGATAATGTTATTAGATCTGACCAACTGTATTGGTTTCATTGCCATTCATTACAAACTGATAATGCTTTGATGTGACTAGTGTGCTTTTCTTAGATCACAAGGAAGGGTGATGGTTATGTGTGCTATTTTGTCTAGATTTACTTATCTAAGCTTCATTTGAAGTGATATGCTGCGTGCAAGCCTGTTGTAACCTGCAGGCCCCCAGCTGCATCAGTAGGCTACACCTGCTTGCTATTGCTTCCTGTCTATGGGCGACAACTTATGATGCGACTCCTTTCTGAAGAAGGCGGCTGCTGCCACGTGCTAAACCCTAAATCAACACCTTTTTTTTATAGGTTTTTATTACACGCGGCAATCCCAGGAACTGACTCACCATGGGGTGGATTCCAAGGGGATGTCGTTGTGTCAAGTGTTTGTTGATATCGGGATCCTTTCAGCTTGGCTGACAGTCGCACTGAGCGTTTTTGCAGGGATTTGGTTCTGAATGACTCATGACAGCAGTTGTATTGTGATTAAACCAAAATCCAACATTTTCTGTTAGCAGGTATGACTGACTTTTCACCTAGGGTTCACAGCTCGAACAGACTGACTTGCCAAGCAAAGGAACATCAGGCAGTGTGTTTTGGGAGCGGGCTTGTACCCCACCCACTTGAAGCGTTTGTGTATAGGGTGCTATAGCTTTCTTTTAAAAAGAAAACTTGCTTAGTCTCTGTGACCTCCCATCCTGTTGCAGAAAGAGGCAATTAAACTCACCTAAAAGTGCACATGCTCTGCATTTTTAATGGCAAAAAGCTGTGGGGACTGTTCCTGCTGGCAGCCATACACACAAGGGTGTTGTTCCTCTTTTTTCCCCTTTCTGCAATCTTGCCTGATCAATGAATGGAGGCCTTTTTTGCTGAGGCTCTCACTGCCACCATGCAACTCCACCCACAGCTTAATAAAATTCCATGGTAATCAAATAACCTCTTGTCTTTGACTGGCCTGGAGTTCCCAGTGTGTCCGAAAGCCATTCTGCACGTCTGGAGAGTTGAGACCAGGCTGAGGTAGCTGGGTGTGGGCTCTTCTTTTTACCCATAAACCAAAATGATGTGGACTGAAGACTCATGTTTCTGAAGGCTGTGAACCAGGACATTTAACTCATAAAGCAGCCAGCATGCTTGGCTATGAGTAATAGGTTCCATCAGAATGTACAATGCAAGCCTTTTACTGGCCATGTTTCTGTACCTGAGTCTTTGAGCTGGCAGTGCTTTGCATCTGAAGTGTAACACTTTTAGACTTTTACATTTTCCCCATAGAAGCCTGGTCTGTGTGTGATGGTGACATTTGGCCCACAACACAGCTCTGCGCTGGCCTGTTGAGCACAGTATTGCTACTCTGTCGCCCTTATCTTCAGCCCCTAAATAAGTCCAGCTTGGAGAGAAGAGCGCCTTATCTGGATGGGCTGCCCCCTCCCTAATCATTGTACTCTAGGCAGGCCTCTTGAGCCAATCTGAACAGACAGAATCCCTGACATTATGATGTGACAGCTCACTGACATGGGTCTGTCTCAGCTTTGTCCCTATGTGTTTTTCAGTGGGCAGCAATCACTATTTTTCGTCAAATAATTTTTATCAAATAATATGGATTGAACATATTCACCTTAGTTGGATTCTCTAAAAGTTTGCATAAGTGACTTCTGTATTTTGATCCCTTTTTCATCTGCTATTTGGATTCTAAATCTGTAATAAGAGTAATTACAGGACACCGCAAGGCTAGTAAACCAGATTTGTAGACAGTGATTGACTGTGTGAATGCTGCATCTACAGTATATGTTAGGGTGGATGCTAGTCTCACATTGCCAGACCTGTTTCCACAGCGCTGGGGAGTAAGGTCTGGCTACACCACAGATTCATTCTGGGATAGCAAGAGAATAGGCTCTGGGTTGTTGACATTTCTTTAAACCAATCACAGTCATCTTGGGTGGCGTCAAGTTCCCGGACACAGCAACAGTGGCTCTGCAAAAAAGTCTTGGGAAGGAACCTGTTTTGGTGGAACATGTGTACCCCACAAAAGAAAACAGCTCATAAAATATGTAGACTATGATGAAGTTTACTGTTCACACAATATAGTAACATGAACCATTTAAATAAGCTGGATGCATGGTTAAACGTAATTTGCTCTTAACAGTATATCGTCAGTACTTCTTCCACAGCAAGTCAATCAGTCCCAAAACATCCCAGTTATATAATATGCCATAAACACATTCTTTGTAAATCTTTATAATCATTCATCAAAAGAACCAAGCAGGCCTGTCTTGTTGCACAATACAAATTTTCTTAAAAACTTGTCATTTTCCATATTGCTTCCTAGCTTGAAGTTTGTTGTTTCCTGTAGCAAATGGATTTCGAGATTGGCAACACAGAGAGAGCAAAGCCTGACATTTCACCAGATTTATCCTGGAAATGTCCTTCTGTTGATCCCGACTAGGGGCGACTGCTGTTCATTTAAGGCATTTAGAATATTGTTCGAATAAGCTGCTATTGATAATTAACAACACTGTAAGTGTTACAGTTCATGTCGTCGGCTGTTGTGATACAAAAAGGCAAAATGAGCTAAAATGCTACATGAAATGATATAATGTGCTAAAAATCACATTGGCAGGTTTAAACCTGCCAGTATTTGCCACTCAAATTTATATTTTATCCCAATATTTATGTTGACTAATTGAAGGAGGTGTTATTACTAATAACACCATTATAATTATATGGTGCTGTTTGTCAAATAAGCTCTGGAGTAAAAATTGCTAATGTGAAAGATTTGACTTCTTTATGTTAATTTTTTGTTCGTTCACCTCCGTTTACTGTCCCGTTGCCACAGTCAGAATGTGGCATGGTTTCTGATTTCAAATGACATTTTAGGCATTACAAGGAAACTATCAAATAGCAAACCCTCTGTCTACAGATGGCTGTGGCCATGAAGAACTTTGTACAAGCATAGGGACAGTTTTCAGTCACAACTGCCTTAGAGAGCCTTGAGAATGATTTGTAGAACCATTTTACTGGCATGCCTCCTAATTGCCTTGCATAGTCAATCGGCCATGGCCTAACTTGACGTAAGAGTACAGTCACTCCTTGTCTTGCCTATGTAGAGTGCCTGCCCTTGTTCTCGCAACCTTTGCCTTTAATGGACAAATCTTACCTGCAAGGTGTTGTCGGCACTGATAGTGCAGGTCTGTATTCAGTTCTAGACTTAAAGACCAATCTGCACAGTTTGGCAGAAGAAGAAGAAGATTGTCATTAATACACTTATACAATTACATTTTTACAAGGTGAACGCAGTACTTTTTTTACTTGACATACAGTATAACCTGGAGATTTAGTCAAATTACTGAACCTATTTTCTGTAACTTATTCATTTGCAGCAATGCATGAAATCCCCCATTATTATTTAAAGGACCATAGAAACCATGGTTTCTATTTTTAAGCTTGTTAAAGGAGAATTCCGCGGTGGATTACAACATGTAGTGCTGTTTGTAAATTTGGAGTTAGAAGAATCGGTGCTACCTACACCGTGTTATCCTCCTGCTAGAGTTAGCACCAGGCTTAAACAGGGCAAGTTTTAAACATGTTTTTAGCCTATAAACGTGTTCAAAATGTCATTACAAGTGCATACCCATGTGAGGTGATTCCTTCAGAGGGAACACAGTGAATCTGACTGCAGTAGCTGTGAAAGAAATGCATGAAAGTTGTTAATTCAGCTGTGTTTCGTTCCTCCGTGTTGAGACGGCAGTTAGAGTGCTTAGGGACCATCTACAAACTACAACACAGAAAAGAGAAAACTAAAATATGTAGGCTATCAATTTCAATTATTTAAATAAGCTAGTGTCTCCAAACTTACCTCAACTATAACTTGTCTCCTGCTAGTTGGACTACAGCACTTACTTTTAAAAAAATGAGCATATTTATTTTTCGGTGTTTAAGTTTGTAGTCGGTCCCAAAGCACTCCTTGCAGTATCAACACCGGAACTATACAGAGCTGAATTAGCAGAACATTTATGTATTTCTGTCACATCGACAGCAGTTAGATTCAAAGTGTTCCCTCAGAAGGAATCACTGCACATGGGTAGGCACTGGTAATGACATTTTGAACATGTTAATAGGCTAAAAAACATGTTTAAAACTCACCCTGTTTAAGCCAGTTGGCTATAATTTGCATAGCTTGTATATAGAAAACTACTAGCGTGGTAAATTTCATAATAAATTAATAGTCTTGAGTTGAAAAACATGTACTTGTGGTAATGGTTATTGTCGCCATTTGATCCATCCCTATTGTCAGAAAGGTTCAGTGCTGTCAGTTGTAAACTGCTCTCAGCTATTCAGCTACGGGAACAACAATTTGCTGAGCTATTTGTAGCTCTGCATTCCCTCAACTGACTATGTGCAGGAATGCATACTAAAATGATCCAGTATTTTAATAATGGAACACTCTCTCCTTTGATTTACCCTTAAACTTTACAGCCTCCTGATTTTCTTTCATCTTATTTCTTAAGGGCTACAGCCCCAGTTACTTGTGAAGAACTCTGCAACCCCTGTCCAGTGAAGGTTGATGTTTAATAAGATGGTTATTTGTTGGGGCGAGGTCAGAAATCTTGGGCAGATCAGGAGGGACAGTAGAGTTTCTCTTGAGAATCCAGAGCCCAGTCAGTGGAAACACGTGAGCGTTCTCCACTGTTGGAATAACTCAATTATATTTTGACATGAAAGCATTTGTGACAGCAATTCTCGGTCACTGGGACCTCATAAGGAAATGGAATGCCCGTGTTTTGCCACCCCTGGGTTCACTGTCAGTGCCATTTATCCCATACAGTTGTTAGATATGTAGTCCTTCTAGGTAAATGGGATTTTCTGTCAGTAGATATTACAATACAGAAAGCGTGTGTAAAAAGAGTTTGGACAAGAAACTTTACTAAAAAAATGAAATTAGTCTCTTGGTGATACCACATTGATAAATCCCAAATCAGATGGATATTCCACTTCTATCTGATGGCCTGTAGCTGAAACTTAGCTGTGAGGAAGCAATGTGGTGATGCATGCTATGAACGGCATCATTGGTTTGTACAATCATCATTGTGTTTACATGGGCACAGCCTGAAATGGAACTGCCTTTAGTTGCATGGCAAATTGAATAGCTGTCTGCACAATTACTCACATGTGGAAAGCATATTGTCTTGAAGAGGTGGCAGAAAAGGAAGTGAGAAGTAGGGGTTGACTTAGGCCAGTCCACATGCCTTGTGCTGGCATGCAGAAAGGGATGATGTGGCTGAGTCTCCATGGAAATTTTAACTCAGACTTTAATGTCTGGAAAAGAGCTTGTGTGTGTGGATTTCTCTCCCCTAAAGCTTAAAGAAATAATTGCCATATGTAATGTCAACCACTGGCTTGTGCGTTTTGGATAGGCCCTAACTATATATACATTTTTACATAATTGCCGCTTTTTATTATTAGGGTGATAAGATGGTTTTTTTAAACATTATCATTTAGTAATCCCAGGGATGTGTCGCCCTCTGGCTGAAGCAGCATCAGCAGATATAGGATAGCATAGAGTCCTGCAAGCTCTGGTTTGGTTTCCCAGCAATTTTCCCAAGACTACATAGTGGACTGGTATCACCCAATGCGTTTTTGCACTTGAGTGACTTATGCGTGGTTTTGCTTAGTTTCTAAAAGGGTAGATTGTTAGTATTATGTATATTCTATTTTTCAGTACACATTCTCACAAACATTTTTAGATTTGATTAATATTGTCTTTCCCTACAGTAATTGAGGATGTCTCCGAGGCTAAAAGCTCGATCCATGACCACAGGTCCATATACATTTCATATTTAGATTGTATTAAATATTACTGATTGTATTGATTGATTGTATTACTATTTATCTGCACAAGTGCAGCATCTTTTCCATTTTGTGCCACACGCTTTTTTCATCATTGATGCCAATTTTCTTGTGTGTTTCCTATTTGTCCTCTTATCAATTATATTTTATCTTAAATAGCAAAAAAATAAACGTTAAGTTAAAGAACGGCTTGGAGGCCATAAAGTCAAATTTTTATTATTTAAATTGCAATAATGTTTTTCATTAGTTATTTGCTGTTAAATGACAAAAAGAAGAGACTTCATGGCAGAAGGGTATTTTACAGCAACATTGAACGCAACACAAGCTTACAGGGCTGGACTTGTGTAGCATAAAGTCCCGTCTCTGTTGTTTACAGCGGCAGTGGCCATGCTGTCTCAAAGTGCAGTTAGTCTGTGTCTTTAGCTGCAGACTTTTGAACGTCCCAGTGTCAAAAATGTTTCTAGTGAACTTTACACAGTTTAGATAGTCAGCATTTTAACCCTGTTTAAGCTAGCTAACGTTACTAGCTAATGGTACCTGCTGTGTAATGTTAGCTAGCGTCATGTTCGTCTTTCAAAATGGCATCCCAATTCATTTTTTATATCAGCTGTTTGTAATCTTTATACATTTTAATTGATTTGTAACCGATTCACAATGCATTGACGCATCCCTATATTTTAATAAAATGCTTCAAGACTTCTTGCCTCCCCTTCTGTCCTTTTACTCTGCTTCTTTTCTCTCTCTTTCTCTTGTCCTCCTCTCAACCCTCTTTCCATACATCCCTGTCTCACCAGTACTACATGTTTCTGTCTAACAATAGAATACATTAAGTGAAGTACTTGATTTGGCAACCTCCAATAATGAAATCAGATAGTTCATGCTAGGCCTTTTACAGTAACAAAATACCTGCCTCCCTTCCTTGTTTATCATGACTATCATCAGCCTTTCTTTTCTTACCAACCAGTTTACCAAATTCATCTGAAAATTCAAAAATAAGAACTAACTGCACTTTTGAACGACCTATGACCAATAACAGATGTCAGATGTCTAGGAGTGTTTCGATCTACACTCCTCACTTGCCCCCAACTCTGGCTGCTTAAAGTATAGATGGCGCGTTTATTGCGTTTGGGGAGATTTTTATATAGTAGGGGTGCTTATCATTTAGCAGCAGTAGCAATTCATAAATGGGTTTAACTGATTTACCAGAAAATCTTCTATATCACTATATATTTATATTGTAAAAAAAACCTGCATATATATTTCCATGAAGATAGCTGACACCTCAGCAGAGATGCAAATGCTGTGATTCAAACCTGGAATAGTTGCTCTCACACACCCAGAGCTACACACTCTTGCTGCTTCAGATTGCCAAGTTGATGTTGTACAGTAGCTTTGTTCTACAGTGTTTCACTGACTAAACCTGGTTCTTTTTATCACACTGGTGTTTCAGTAGGAGACTCTTGGCTCATGGCTGTCTTTCAATTTGTCTATTTTTTACCCCCCCTTCATTTGTTCTACTATTGGACAAGCCAGCCCCACATGCGCCAGCCCTCCACTCCCTCCTCTTTTCCGTCATAGTGTTAGGCACTAGTGCTGATTGAAAAAAGGCTCACTGTGTGACTCTTTACTTGGGATGGATTTTTTTCCCTCCCTCCCTCCCTTCACTTTTTGTTGAGAACTTGTTTGGCCACATACCTAAAATAGCTCTCTGACGTGTACAGTCCTGTTAAGGAATGTTACTGTGGCTGTCCAGAGTTCTCTGCGGCAGGAAGTTATGCAAACGTGCATTGCTGAGCCCAGAGCCTTGTGATTAGGGTCCTGAAGAACTCAGCTCTTCAGCTTTTTTTTCTCAATGCAGGCTGGTTGGATACTGTTTGGCCAACAAGACCTCCTTTTCCCCCAGCATATGGTCTGTCTTGTGAAAATTGTCCTTCCTGATTTATGCAGATGATGGCTCTCAGCTCAGCTAGTATGCTGATCACAAGTTACACACTCATTAATTTCCCACATTCTGCCTATGTTGCTTGTGTTATTCCCACCAGTCATTCTTCACCTCCCATTTCTCCTTTACCCGCTCCATCTGCCTTCTTCCCTGCTTCCACCCATCTTGCAGGGCTCTTGCTTGTTTTGTCTCATAGAGTGAGTTAAGAGGATACCTTGCCTTGTGTGAGCTGCTGATTCACCATATGTCATCATTGTTTTGCTCAGAGATGCAAAAAGAAATCCTCTGAATATTTTAACAGAACATAATTCACATTACAGGACTGACAAGATTCTTGCTATGATAGTGAGTTCAGAGAAACAATTCAAGCTCTACTAATTCAAAATTGATTCATAGAATTCCAAAAAAAATCATATTTTGTTATTTCTTTTTTTATTGTATGTCTACTGCAATCACATGATAGATACTTTATTGATCCCCAAGGGGAAATTCAATGTCCCAGTGTCTTACAGATATCACACACAACATACACATACATCATAACAGGATGTTAAAATAACAAATAACAAACAAATCCTCATAAATAATATGGATACATACATACATACATACTGTACATGGGAAAAGTAACTACATTTACCTACTGTGAATCGTTTTTTTTTAATCAATCATTTTTTAATTGAAAATGTATATTAAATTGAATTGCAAGCCTAAAAATTGGAATTGAATCGTGACATTTTCTGATTCATACATTCCTAGCAGATCAGCTGCAATATGTATCTCTGGCCCTTTTGAAGAAAGAAACTGTAGGCTAGGTGACCCTATGGGAAAGTGTCAGAAGATGCTCGGTGTTAGCATCTGGCTCACACCTGCTAGAGGGAATGCATAACTGTATGTGGTGTTCGAGTGCATGTCTTCTCTCAGCCATTCTGGATTATAAAAGATTAGATTAAATCCTGCCAGTAGCATTTATGCTCCTGCCTAGCTAGAGAACTTCTAGCTTGAGCTGTATGTTTGTAGCTCTTGGAATTACAATATTGTAGCTATTGCATCATTATTTTTAATTTGATGCAGCACTGTATTATGAAGTCACACAGTTTTTGTCACTGTACAGTTATTTTTAATCATGTTGCCGTAGTCATCAAAAGGTACTTAAGTTCTTAAGTTGCTTTTATTAAAAACTTTGTTACAAGGGTGGGAAATTAGGCTTATGGTTATCCAGTCGAAATCTACTAGACATTCCCATTTGAACACCATCCAGGCAAATACAATTACCGGTATGTGTGTTTACTTGAACATGAGTATTCCTGTTATGAGGCATGTCACGGTTTGATCATATTCGGGATATCATGTGTACATGGAACACAGAGAAATGTGGTTTATAACATCCTCATATACATGATAAATGCTAGTATCCAGGTTACTGACTACTGCATGTTATTTGTGCAGGTGCCTGTGATGTTTGCATTAACAAAATGGCAATAGGAGATGAGAGCAACAAGAAACATTTTGTTAACCATTGCTGCTTCAGCTTCCAGACCTTGTACGGGAGACTTTGTTTTTCCTCCAGGGCCAAAGTTGATACTATGCCTCTTTTCGCTACCGAAAGACTCAAGAAAAATCAGTGTATATGTCGCTCCAGAAATGAGACGGTTTCTCTATTGCAATTGTTTGTGTTTCTGTTCACTTGATCTGCACAGGCAGTTGGCAGAGCTCCGAAACCAGGATAACATGTATACATGCAACATATCCAGGTTTCTTTCAGAGTACTCAAACAAGCACAATCAGGTTTCTCATAAATGTAATAAGGGCTTATCCAGGTTCCTGAAATTGGGATATAATGATTACATACTCAAACCCCAAAATGGGATACTTAAAAACCCTATCATAACCAGGATACTGTCCATGTAAACACACTCATTGTAGAAAAGCTGCAGAACGGCAAAACATTCATTTTAACAATATCCATGTTTGCTAACTGGCTTTAGGGTTTTCCAGCGGTATGGACTGCAACGACAAAATCAAAAACAAAACATCACAAAAGAACTCTTTCACTGTTAGTAGAGAATCCAGTCTGCAGGGAAGTTCATACAATTCCCTGATAAACCAGAGAAATGTACAGTAACTAACATTGGGCTCCATGATCTACTTGCAAGCTCCCGCTGTCACCCATCCATATGCGCACCCTCTCTCTTTTCTTCCAGGGAAGTAACCCCACACCCCCTTTCAACTGTATGACTATCAGTAACATAACCTTGACGGCACTCAAACCAGACATGTTTTTTTTAGTTCTTTTGGCAATTGGCTTTGTTACAGTACGTGATGCTGCAGCCTCTTCTAGAAACCCAAAGGAGTGTTTGCGATACCAGTTTGGCCCATTCAGACAGCGTCATCATTGTTTAAAATGGCAGAATTTGTTTCTTAATTCCTCACATGCATTTATAGATGCACGGTATACATTTGAAATATTTTTTGCCAGTGCTACAACAATGATTTAGTGAATTTAAATTGACGTTAGGACTGTCCATGGCAGACAACATGTAAGACATAGTTTTGCGGCCCCATTTAACTGCTGTTTGAAATCCTTCAGTAGATCACAGTGGATTTTTAATCACTCTAAGAAACCTTTTGACGGTTTACAGTAGCAATGAAATCCAGATATTTGTAGTATGCTAAATTCCTCCTAGACATTATTATTGTAATCCTGGCTGGAGGCCTTCTTCTAACTACATGCAGACGTCTGTTCAAAGCTGTGCTTCAGACACCAACATTCTAGGACACCGTTTGCTTTTTACTTGTGTAACGTGTGTGTGTGTGTGTGTGTGTGTGTGTCACTGTAGCCTGGTTTGCCTGCTTGTTAACCCTTCTCCTCTCCCTGCAGGATGGCTTGGACGCCCTGGTGTATGACCTGGACTTCCCTGCCCTGAGGAAAAACAAGAGCATTGACAACTTTTTGAGTAGATGTAAGTAGCTCCTATCATGCCTTTCCCCCTATGTCCTCCTTTAATGCTGGTCTCTCCACGTCTTCCACTTGAACCATTTGTGTTGGCGGACCTTGCCACAAATGGGTATACGCCTAGGCTCAGAAAAGAAGGCTGTTTGTGGGTCACCGCCTCCTATGTAGGCTTGGAAACAATAGGTGTCTGCTGCTTAGTGTCCCCAACAAAGGGGCTTTCATAAAGGGCTGGTGACCCACATGATGCTGATAGTGATGGCTTCTCTTTTTCACAGTGCCCTCAGACTGGGGAACCTCTTAACTGAAATACCAAATCAAAGGCAGATAGTGAGGTTAAATCTATCTTTTCTTGACAGATCTAGTATAACTGCACAATTCTTTATTTACATTCCCATTTCTTGGGAATGGCAACTATCACTAACTATGTTAGTGTTTACCCCAGAATTTGCCAGCCATGTCTATTTGGCAGAGCATCAGTGCTATCTCTTAGAGATATGTCTTTAATTTACTGAATTTCATATAGACAAACATATAATTTAACCAACGGAAAAACCCTACCAAACAATAAATGTGTACTTCCACTGCCCTTGTTATAACTCGGCATAATCTCCCTCCTTTTTGTGGCATGTTTTGTAGCCTTTTTATTTTCCTTGGTTTCTCAAGAACTATTCTCTAGTAAATAAACGTTTCACTTCTATATATCTATTAAGATTCATATTCATGTGCTGTATTTATCGGGGAGTGACGGCTTTCATGGGGAAATGATTGCTGCTGTGTTTGTGAACTCTGTAGAAGTGAGACTTCTCTTGCAGTCTTAATGGGGCTTTTTATCAGTTTGAGTAAAACTAAAATTCTGTGCTTCATATTTGATAATCAACCTAACCTATTGGAAACCCCTGGGCTAAAACTGCCATTAGTCATCTCCTCAATTACTCTTGGTACATTACTTTTGTGTATAGCCGCCAAGTGTTGCAAATGTATTGATGGATGTCGACTAATGGACTAGCTGTCTTGTGAGACACTGGTCCTCAGTAGTAGCATGCATCGCCTGAAGGGCTCTTTACTCTCATTTCTCTCTTCCATGCTTTGCACCCGATCACATCAGCATGTACTGTATGCAGGAAACTACTGAAAATAATCCTCCTCCGCCCCCCCACACACATACAAATACACACAGTATATCTCTACAGCACCAGCAACATTAATCCTATTTGTACCATTTATAAACATAGTTTATGTATTTTGGGTCCTCTGGGATTTTTCATGATCCCGGGAACTTATGCTGACAGTGGAAATGACTCACTCTTAATGTTCTTATTCAAATAACTCGGGCCTATTTTTTTTATCTTTAGATCAATTTAACTTGCGTGCCCCCGCATCCCCATTTTCAGTGTTTCAATGGCAGTTGTGACCCATGTGAATTGGAAATTTACCCCACCCCTGAACAGTAAATACAATCACCCCTAGGAGAGCTTGCATTGTTGCGTCATGGAGAAACCAGCACTCAGTAAGCAACAAACTATCCCTGAGCAGCAGCTCTCAGCTGTGCGGAGAAGTTCTGTCACCTTTTTGCTAATAGGCTGGCTGTTGCTATGACAGTCGACCTCTGCTATGTGAGACATAAAGTGACACCTAAATGATGTTAGGTAATAAAAAAAAGAAAACAGGTAGCTGATCTCTCAGACCAAATCCAACTCTAGGAAACTGTCATTTTAATAACAAAACTCCTACTCTGCAAGCTCTCTCATGTACCTTATACCACTAACCATATTCACTTGAAAGATAAGATGCAACAACATCAGCTTGTATAGCTTCTATTTTCTATTAACATTAGTCTTTACCTGTGATTTTTTTTCTTCTTTTTTTTCCCAGATAAGGAAACCATTAGTAAAATTCGGGATCTACGAATGAAAGCGGTGGACTATGAGGTGGTTAAAGTTATTGGGAGGGGGGCATTTGGAGAGGTGCAATTGGTAAGAATGCCTTCTTTTTATACATAAAACTCTTTAAACCTTAAGAAAGTTGCAGTGACATATTTTTTATTAATAATATAAAAATGTGTTACACAAACACCTAACTGATTGTCACCTCTTCCATCTTTTCCAGGTAAGACACAAAGCCACAAGCAAAGTATACGCCATGAAGCTGCTAAGCAAGTTTGAGATGATCAAGAGGTCGGACTCTGCTTTCTTTTGGGAGGAGAGGGACATCATGGCTTTTGCCAACAGCTCATGGGTGGTGCAGGTATGATGTGGTAGATCTAACGCATCTAAAACCTATTAACATATTGTGATATTATTATCTGCAGGCCACAGTACATAAATGCAGCCTTATGCGTGAGTCAGAAATTAATTGGTAAGAGATTTGTTCACTTTGGACTGACCATTTTCTTTTTGATCATTGTTTTAACTATTTTTTTCTTTTCTGCAGCTCTTTTTTGCATTCCAAGATGACCGCTACCTCTACATGGTGATGGAATACATGCCGGGTGGCGACTTGGTAAACTTGATGAGCAACTATGACGTCCCAGAGAAGTGGGCCCGCTTTTACACAGCTGAAGTGGTGCTGGCATTGGACGGAATCCACTCCATGGGCTTCATTCACAGGTAACAACAAAACTCCTCCATGTTTCCTTTGTGTTTGTTGGTTTGGTTTTCAGATTGTCTGTAATCCAACACATGGATGAGATTCAGTTCTGATGAAAAGTGCCATTTCTTAGATCTGTGAGGCAGTCCTTAAGTTGTCACAGTCTCATTTCATTGGCTGTGAAACCTCGTCTAATGTGAATGTGCAAAATCATTTATTTGTTTATGGTTCTTGACAACAGTGAGATACACAGTAGGATATAAAAGGTGTGGAGGCAACATATGATCTAAGGGGATTTTGTAATAAACAGGAAGTCCATGGTCAGAGGTACTGTTTTTAGCATAAATGCTAGTTACTTGCTAGTGTTCTAACTTTAAGTTTTTTCAAAATTAATGCTTTCCTAACATTACAAAGCCATATGTCCAGTATAATATCTAGCTTCTCTACCTGTATCTCAAACTGGTTATAGGTTTTTAAATGAGTTGTGATTGCTTTTTTTTTATTGTTTGTCTCATTTATGTTTTGTAATCTTTCAGCTCTTGATTTATTTATGATCATGATTTTTTTTTTTTTTAGATTTAAATTGTCTATTATTAGAGTTGCTTATCTTCAGTTCTTTTCCATGATGTTAGCTGTGGATCTGTAATATATCTTGGAGTAGTTGGATAATCAATCTATCTTTTTATTGATAAAATTACTGTACACAACATCCCTGAAATAGTTTTTGTTTCTTTTTAAATAGTAACTGAATACATAACATACAACGTATACACTAAGCTCTGTGCACAGCTGCGATGGTGGAAAACTCACTCCAAGACATTTGGATAAATAGCTCTCTGCCATTTTCCCATTAGCTTGTTGGAAGTTGTAGTGAAAATGTAAATTCCTCCCCCTCAGTTCCCAGCCTCCTTCATACCTCATTACATCTGACCTATCACTGCAGAGCACTGCAGCACCCTAAAACACTGCTGATTAGGAGAGCTATTTTTCCAGGTTGCACCCTTGATCAGCTCTAACCGTAACTGTCCACAAAGGCATGAGAAGTTCTTTAGTCTTCTTGTTATATGCTTTAGTTGGACATATTGTTTGTGTGTGTTTATGTGTTTGACATCACTGTATTTTTGCCTTCTCAGGGACGTGAAGCCTGATAACATGTTGCTAGACAAAGCAGGCCACTTAAAACTGGCAGACTTTGGGACCTGCATGAAAATGAACAAGGTATTACATTTAGTTTCACTGATTATTCAGGTCTCTGAAAAGCATTCTAGATTTTTGACAATTCTTAAGGGATGTATCATTACAGAAAAAAAGTATTGAAATTGTGATTATTATTCAGGATGGTATGGTACGATGCGACACAGCAGTGGGAACTCCAGACTACATTTCGCCTGAGGTACTGAAATCTCAAGGAGGAGATGGCTATTATGGCCGAGAGTGTGACTGGTGGTCAGTGGGAGTGTTCCTGTACGAAATGCTAGTTGGTGAGTTTTTGATTTTAAGTATTTCCTGTGAAGGACAAGGTTCATTTTATTCCTTTTTATAATTCTTATTGATAATATGAAGTTTTTTTAAACAACAAATGTCAAACATAAAGATAAGCTTTCCTGTGTATTTTTTTCTTGTTCAGTGTGTATTTATGAAACAACAGTTTGTTCTTACTGTGGGCATATCAGTAACCCATGGCTCTTGTTTGTCTTGTGTTGTGCGCAGGCGACACTCCTTTCTATGCCGACTCCCTGGTGGGGACCTACAGCAAAATTATGAACCACAAGAATGCCCTGACCTTCCCTGACGACAGTGACATCTCCAATGACGCCAAGAATCTCATTTGTGCTTTCCTGACGGACAGGTTAGATATTGGCATACTAAGTACTGAAAGTGGGTTATCTCCTTGTTTAGGCATTGATTGTTTCTCATTTTAGAGGACCCTCAGTGGAAAGAATCTTAATTGACATATCCATAATAACGTATGTATGCGCGTCATTGCATAGAGTTATTGAACTAGGGATATTGAACTGCTTCTACTGGTATATGGAAAGTCATGTGCATACTGGTTGACATGATCATGTGATATGTCCTCCCTGACCCCCACAGGGAAGTTCGACTTGGCCGTAATGGTGTAGATGAGATCAAGAGGCATCCTTTCTTCAAGAATGACCAGTGGACGTGGGAGAACATCAGAGAGAGTAAGAACATTTTTGCTGTTAAGGTTACTGATTACTTTCCCACCTCCCCATTTCATTTGGCAGTCTGCACACTGTCATTGCAGTCATGTAGCCAGCGATTGTGTTTTCCATTTGACCTACTACAGACAGTTGCAGGAAATTCTTGTACACAAGCTATTCATTCAGTATCCTTTCCAAGACTAAACGTGATTCCTGCTCAGAGGAGTAATTGGCAGCACAGTGTTTTTCGAGGCCAACAACGGGTAAGCAGTCCATTGCAAATGCTAATGCACCGGGATTGACACTGGAGCACAGAGAGATTAGAAATGTAGGGCTAAATCCAGGAGCTATAGTCAGATCTTTACTGGCTTTATATTTAATACTTTACTAGGCTGAAGTCAGCACTTTGGTTTTGGCCACCCCTGTTGTTCCACTGGCTGACCAGCTCTGCTAGCTGGCTGCTTCCCCATGTGTTTCAAAAGAGATCTCTGATCCAGAAAAACTGCAGAGAAAAGTGAAACACTTGTTTCTGTGTCTCTATCTAGAAGATAATCTACTTTAAAATACAGTTATGACCGATTTATTAAAAAAAAGGAGAGTTATTAAAAATACGAGGCAGAAGAGCAAAAAAAGTAAACAAGTAAAAAGTTTGTGTTAATATGAATTACAGATATATTTGCATATATTGTTTAGGATGAATTAATTTTTGGTTCAAAATGATCATTATTATTTTACTGCTGTATTTACTAATAGCAAAACGTTAACTGCATTGGAGAACTTTATGAACATGGATTGATGAGATTTCATGTTAGTACCTGTTTTCAAAGACTTTGCCTATCATTTCGGGAGTGTCTTCTTCAACCTGTGTTTTACATTTTGCTTGTGTCGTGGACGGTGCCTTTACCACACAGTGGACTTATTATATGTACTGAACTGTGGTGGCCCTGGTTATCTTGTCTCATCATGAATCCTCCATCTTTGTCCTGCCTGTGTAGCTGCTGCCCCAGTAGTGCCTGAACTGAGCAGTGATGTTGACACCAGTAACTTTGATGACATCGAAGAGGATCGGGGAGAGGAGGAGACCTTCCCCGTACCAAAGGCCTTTGTTGGAAACCAGCTCCCCTTTGTAGGCTTCACTTATTACAGCAGTCAGCAGTAAGTTTGCCAGACATGTTTATAATATAATTAATAATTAAATTAATGTAATTAAATAATTTATGTCCAGAATTGTTTTGTTTTGTTGTTGCACTAAATTGCCCACATAATTGCACATATGTGAAAATGTAGGGTTTTTACAGTGATGCAATGTTCAGTCACTATTCCAAGTCTTAAAATATGTTGTGACTTCAGAGTGCACTGTTATCATGGTAGAAATTAATTTGACATTTTGGAGCAAATGTCATAGATATATTAACTCTTTGGTTTGCTTTTAAATGCTCCTGTACACAATTCTTATATATAGCTATTTTTTGGTGACCTAGTAGCGGTAGAATCCTTTTCACGTTGAGGAGGGGTTTTAATATAACTGTGATTGTGTTTAAGTAATAAATTGTGTTCCGTTTCCAGCCTTATGCGCAGCTCCACCACCGCAAAGACCTGCGACAAACGTAGCAGCTCCACAAAAGAAGACAAGAGTCATGTAAGTAGAAGACTGCAATTTATTTTGTAGTTTTGAGATGTAGAATATGTTCTTCATTTTTCCCTTAATGCAGGTATCCTTAATATCTGTATCTATATAGATCTAAAAGTGTGTCTGTGTGTGTCTGTGTGTAGCTGGAGAACCTACAGAAGAGGATCTACCAGCTGGAGGAGCAGCTCCATAGTGAGATGCAGCTTAAGGACGAGTTGGAGCAGAAATGCAGGTATTGAACAAGACTTCTACTCCTCTACGAAAAGGTAGCGTCTTACATAGTCAAAATACAGATGAAATGCAAATTCTTTGGTCTCATAGACGGCTCGCAATACAGACAAAAGCATTATAGAGGGAGGAGACCTTCATATTACTTCCCAAAAAAAGTAACATTTGTATTGTTTCTAGTTAAATTGTAATATTTGGAAATGCGAAAAAGGCTATAGATATGTGATTATGACATGGTGCTAATGTGTTATTTGCCCTCTGGTTGCATATGTATTCTATAGAATAAACCAGACCTTTGTACAGCAATGTACATACAATGTTTTATTTATGAGACATGCAATAAAGTGTTTTTCTCAAATTCTGTTCTCCCCAGGACATCAAACACCAAGATCGACAAAATCATGAAAGAACTGGATGAAGAGGTTAAATGCTGCCCCCCTCCCCCCTCAACATTCTTATGGACAAATTAAACATTTTTGTTTGCTGCAATTGTATTTATACAAGAAAAACAATTGCATCTACAGCTTTTGTATTGGTAACATCTAAAAAACAAAAGTGCTAATAGAATCAAACGATTAAGTTTATTAAATAATTGTTCAGGGTCATGATTAAGGATTGGGTTCTTCTTGCCACATCACCACTGCTGTGTTGTTCCCTGCCACAGGCCAACCTGAGGAAGAGTGCAGAGGCCAGCACATCTCTGCTGGAGAAGGACAAGATCATGCTCCAGCACAGATTCACAGAGTACCAAAGAAAAGCTGACCAGGATGCAGAGAAGAGACGCAATTTGGAGAATGAGGGTAAAGATGATGAGGTGCTGCTGACGTATGATTTCAGAAACTGCAATTAAAGTATAATCGCAGAGTGAACCGTGGAAGCAGTCGGTATTTGAACATAGTTTTGTTGCATGTTATTGTCCTTTCCTCTCAGTATCACTTGATTTGGTCAAGACAAATTCCCCCAAATGGATTAGCTGGCATCCTGGTGTGACCTTCATCCGGCTCGCTGCTAACTACAGATCTAGTTAGCTTTTAAACCGTGCACGTTTGTCTAACAGCTTAAATAACAGCCTGTCTAATTAATTTCACATCTGCTTTTTTCATTTTTCTTTTCCAGTGTCAACTTTAAAGGAGCAGCTTGAAGATTTGAGGAAGATTAGCCAGAACTCTCAGGCCTCAAATGATAAGATTGTCCAGCTGCAGAATCAGGTATACAGTAGACACACACACACACACACACACACACTCTCTGGACTGATGTAAAGGTCAATATATTAAACCTAATTTCCCCTCGTGGTCCCCTCTGTTTTGATTGACAGATGGAAGAGGCCAACGACCTCCTGCGTGCAGAGTCGGACACAGCAGCGAGATTGAGGAAGAGCCACACCGAGATGGCCAAGTCAATGAGCCAGTTGGAGAGCTTGAATCGCGAGCTGCAGGAGAGGAGCCGTGCAGCGGACGAGGAGAAGGCCCAGCTGGAGAAGGAGCTCCTGCTTCTTCAGAGCAGCCTGGACTCAGAGAGGAGGAACTACAGCCTGGGCTCCGAGGAGATCATGGAGCTGCAAGGTGAACCACTGACACACAAATGATGATAACTGTGGTTTGAGATATATCACATCAGAGTTGAAAACTTACTTTAAAGACAAAGACGGGTGTATAAAGTAGGAGAATTTGAGTATACTAAACTGTTTCAGTGTGGTTCTAAATAACTCTTTTAGACTCACTCTCATTCAGACATTTGAGACCGCAGCAGAGATCCCATGTAATAGAAGCCATCCCGCACTCTCCCACTGATGTGTGGGACATGTCCATGCACTGACAACGCCCACAGCAGTCAAATCAATCCCTAAATTATCTGTCAGCCAGTTATTTTTAAGGGAACACACTTCTGAAAGTCAGAGGGACTGTGATGGAGGGATGTTGAAGTCATTTTCTCAGTTTTTCTGTGGTGAATGTTGACATTGAAATTTATAAATATCTAAATGGCTGTAATAAAAAGGGTTTTGCAATGAAAATGTCCAATTCCTATGATCAACTCCATGAGAGTGATGATTTGTCTCGATTGTCCGTTCTCAGCAAGGATGGCAGGCCTACAAGAGGACAACAAAAACTTGAAGCATGGCCTCTCCAAAGTGGAGGCGGAACGCAAACAAGCCCAGGAGAGGAGCAATACCCTGGAGAAGGTATACAATAGTAGTAGTAGTAGTAGTAGTAGTACTAGCTCTGCAAATTTTGGGGAAAAAAAAACTTTAGAAATTGCTGTGTATTTCTGACGAGATGATAGGACAGTTTGTCAGACAAGTGTGTTCAGCTTGCCTTCATGTTGTTTTCCTGGGCATTACCCCTCCCCACAGGAAAAGAACAACCTGGAGATAGACCTGAACTACAAACTGAAGACCTTGCAGCAGCGTCTGGAGCAGGAACAGACTGAGCACAGGGGGACGCGGGCACAGCTCACTGACAAATATGAGTCTATTGAAGAAGCCAAATCAGCTGCCATGAATGGTATGCCAGTCCTATGCCGGAGCATGCCCGGCTGCTTTTTCTATTCATTCCGTTCTTTTTCTGGAATCCTACTTGAACTCCTCTATTTTATTGCATCTCCATCTTTCATTTTAATTAACTTCTTTCTAAACTCATCCTCCTCTTCCTGTTTCATTCTTGTCTTCTTTCTTGTCTACTATCTTATCAGACTCACCTGCAGGGAATGTTTGGGTGGGAGGAATTTGAGGAGTGTAAGCCAGTCAGCATGTCAGGACAGTGCCTCATTGCATATTAAAACAGGACTCTAAAGCCATTTTTGCAATAGAATGATGATCTGCCCGGGTGATTTCTTGCCTTTCACCTTGTACATGCTTTCTTGTCTTTCATAACAGCTCGCTTGCTGGCTTGTTATTGTTAATTTTACAGATTTCATCACCTGGTCCTGATTTTATCGAAACGTTTGAAGATAAATATTTCATCTAGATTCTATTCTATTCACTAACATGTTGTGTTTCTACTTCCAAAGATGCACCCTAGTTTACATAAACCAGTTTTGTCACATTTGATATTCTGATTCTTAGACATTAATACTTGATCTCAAAACATTCCTCCAATTATTTATTGATTTTTGGAAGGAGGTTTTAGAATAGTCTCACAGATGGATTGTTCAGTGTGAGTTCAGGGTTCCTAAGTTGATATTCTATCATTTGGCAGTAGAACAAAATATCTGTCAAATTTGAAACTAAATAAATTACCAAGAAGGAATTGATTGTTTTCCCGTCACTGTTCTATTTCAGCTGTTCAGCAGAAGATGTCAGAGGAGAGCGGCGCGAGGATGCGAGCGGAGAGCCGGGTAGTGGAGGTGGAGAAGCAGTGCTCAATGTTGGAGTTTGACCTCAAGCAGTCCGTGCAGAAGATGGAGCAGTTGATGAAGCAAAAGGAAAGGCTGGAAGATGAGGTGAGTAATCCCTTTTGGCAGTGCATGTAATCTTCAGCGGTTTCAAATAAAGATGCATTTGTGTGCCTCATATTGTTGATAAATCACCTCTCTGATGTCATCCTTCCCAGGTGAAGAATCTGCGGATACAGGGGGAACAGGAGTCGAGCAAGCGTGTCCAGTGTCAGAATGACCTGAAGAGCCGCACGCAGGAGGTGGACCGTCTTAGGTGTTCAGAGAAGCAGCTCAAACAGGAGATGAACACAGCACTAGAGAGTAAACGCTCGCTGGAGTTCCAGCTGGCACAGCTGACCAAGTGAGGGGCCTTCCTGCACTATAATTCTAATATCTATTGTAACTGGAAACATGGATTACTTTCCTTTTGTCATGAAAGGTTGCATATATTGTCCATCTACCTAATACATTACATTAGACTTTGTCTCCATGTAATGTGCATAAATTAAATAGAATAGAAATTTTAATGAACAGAATAAACACTTTTATAATGTTTACTTGGTAAATAGGAAAAGTTGAGGTTACTTATTGTAAATGGACTGTATTTATATATCACTTTTCTGGTCTATCAACCAGAACGTATCAAAACGCTTTTGCATAGTACAGGAACCATTCACCATTTACACACATTCATACACTGGTGGCCATACAAGGTGCCACCTGCTCATTAGATAAACATTCACACTCATTTACACTCCGATGGTGCAGCATTGGTAGAAATTTGGGGTTTCAGTGTGTTGCCCAAGGACACAGACCGTCAGGGCCAGGGATTGAACCACCAACCTTCCGATTGCTCACCTGAGCCACAGCCGCCCGTGGGCCAGTTGAACTCTAAAATAAACTGCCAGCCGGTCCAGCCAGGAGCTTTAATTGTCTGCTATTGGCCAGTAATGCTCTTTGGAAGTCAAGTCGTAAATTGCCCTACAATTGCCTGCTATTTTCAAATAAGTGCTATTATTCCAGCTTATGGTGACTATGCCAAAGCTGTTCTGCAGCGGTGTTTACATCAAAGGATTAGGGTTTAGAGTCCAGCTTCATCAACTCTATTGCTAATCCTCTGGCTAGTGCTGCAGCTAGTGCCGCTGGTTGTGGTGCTAGTTACATTTGACCACAGGTGCAGACTTGGAGGCCTGCTCTGTTTGCCTGGCTAATGAGTGTTGTTGGAAAGTGCTCAAACCTGTGAGCATGTAAAATTAGCTACATACATAGAATTAATGAAGAAATTAGTACTTAATGTATTTGATGTGTGTGTTAACAGACAATACAGAGGCAACGAGGGACAGATGAGGGAACTTCAGGACCAGCTTGAGGCCGAACAGTATTTTTCTGTAAGTATAAGTCTCAGTTCCACAATGTCTCTGTCCTTTTTATAAAATGTGAATGTCACTGGCTAAACCTTTTGTCTGTTCTCCCTCAGACGCTTTACAAAACTCAGGTTAAGGAACTAAAAGAGGAGATTGAGGAAAGGAACCGGCAGGTACAAGAGGCTCATAAAAAGGTGCAGGAGTTATGCAGTGAAAGGTAAGAGACTCGTATCTATTCACAGGTATCACTTCATTGATGTAACCCCCCAAATATTAGCAAATGGTTTTCTGTCCTGTTGTTTTAAGTTTTTGTTTTTATATTGTCTTATAACAATGCTGATGAGGTTACTTACGTGGGAGTTTTTTTTATTTTTTATTTTTTTAACTTATCAAATTTGTTTTATCCTGGACAAAGGGACTCCCTGTCTGCCCAGCTGGATCTGACAGTGACCAAGGCGGAGTCAGAGCAGCTCGCCCGGGCACTGCAGGAGGAACAGTACTTTGAGCTCAGCCAGGAGAACAAAAAGGCAACGAGTAGACATAAGCAGGACATTGCGGAGAAGGAGTCTACTATTGCACGGGTGAGCAAATCCAACACTGTTCCACAATGTATATTGTGTTGCACATTAATTAAGATCCAACTTAATTTATTGTCTCCCTTTTGAGTGGGGGAAAATGGGAGATATTGATATTGAGCTTTCTGTGCAGCTCGAGGAATCCAATAGAACTCTGACCAAAGATGTGGAGAACCTCAGTAAAGAGAAGGCTGAGTTAACAGAAAAGCTCAGTACTCAGGAAGAAGGTACTGTCCCTTCATTGACCTACTTGTCTCTTTGCTGCATTCAAATTGCATTGTTGCACAAGCTAAGTCTCTCTTTCTCGACAGAGTATATAGCTCAGAAGGAAGAGATTGCAAATACAATCAAGGCCAACTACGACAAGGTCCTCAACACAGAGCGCACGTTGAAGACTCAGGTAAAGATGTTTTGGTTGGAAGGTATTTGCAAACACCAGCAATGCAAAGTAGAGAATGGTGACTGATGCTTTCCTACTGTTCACCTACTCGATTATATCAGGCGGTTAACAAGTTAGCAGAAATCATGAACCGCAAGGACATGAAGCTGGACCAGAAGAAGAAGGGCAGTACTGCCGACCTGCGGAAGAAGGAGAAGGAGAACCGGAAGCTTCAGCTGGAACTTAACCAGGAGAAGGAGAAGTTTAACCACATGGCCATCAAGTACCAGAAGGAGTTGAGTGAGATGCAGGCGGTACGTTGACCAAGTCTTAATTAGGAAATTAGAGCCCAGTAAAATGTGTGTCCCTTGTGTTTTTAACCCAAATCTCATGGCTTTACCACCAACAGCAACTGGCCGAGGAAAGCACATATCGCAATGAGCTGCAAATGCAGCTGGATAGCAAAGAGAGCGACATCGAGCAGCTACGGGAGAAACTGAATGACCTGCAGCAGCGCATGGATAGCTCTAGTCTCACCAGCTTGCAGACAGATGAGACGGACGGCAACATCGCAGGTAGGGTCACCACAGGGCCTAACTGGACACTGCTGCTGCTACTTTTACTATGCTTAAGAATCTCAAGTCCCAAATGCACAATTCCTCCATTATTCTGCCACTATTAAGCAAAATAAAATTTAAGAGCATTAAAATAGATTAGAAATTGCATAGAAAGACAAAGTATTGTCTTGTTGAAGCCAATGAAAATGATCTTCAAAGTGTGTCGGTTTCTTTACTGTTTTTGTATATTTTGCATCTTGTAGATGCCATGCTATTGATGTCCTTGTGTTTTTAAATCAAATTATGATACAAATGAAGATAAGATGAGTTGGGTTGATGATGTGCATCCACTATACACTCATTTAAATACCATACTTTACCCTCCACCTCCTTGTATGAGTTTGAATGTTTGTATTGAGTGAGCTCAAGCTTAGACCTTTTAAAGTTATCTCATGACCAAAAAGTAGTACTTTCTTTGGGGGATGTTGTATTTTTGTTGCTTTTGACATTTAAACGTTGATTGCAGATCACATCTTTTGTCCATGCTGATATCAATCAGTCGTTAATTTTTGTGTAGTGTTTAATCCATGCTTTCAGGGTGGGTAAGGATTGTGTGTTAGGAACATTGTGTATAGTTAAGACATAACAGCAGGTGTTTATTGAACAGGCCGTTCAACAAGCGACTGTTTTAGGTTTAGCACATTAGGGTAAGAAATCTGAGGCAGTCTCACAGTTTTTAAAATCCACGCTGCCATACAGCTGTACAATGATCAGCATCAGTGCAAAATTAATTTACAATGGTAAACACTTAGCTTTTATCCCTATTTACAAATGTCATTGCGTTATACATGTGTTATAGGTATGTTTTCATAAATGCTTGTGTCTGTGGTTAAATCATTCTCTCTTTATTTCCCTCATGTCCAGTCGGTTCTCTGCTTATCTTTGTAACGTCTATTCCTTTCCCTCTGTGAGTAACTGAGTGGACGAGCCGCTCTTGCCTGGTCTGTGCTGCAGCTGTTGTGTTTGTGTCTTTTTGCCCCGGAGATTTCTTTTACCAGAGGCGAGAAAGCCATGTCTTTAGGGGAATTCAGCAACACTTTTGAAAGAAGCCTGACAGAGTGGAGAGAAAATGATCTGTCCAAATTGTCAAAACCGTCTGACCAATAAAAGACTAACTTTTGAATGGGATGTTAAGCAAAAGATGCTGGCAGAGAATTTGCTTAATGTCACAAGGTCAGCCCCAACGGTAACATAACCACATCAGATCAGAGGTTACCGTCATACTAGACTACGCCCTGTGTGAGGTTTACCGCCTCACTCTCAGCACCTTTCAAAATGTGTCTTGAAACTGAAAACTGTTTTTTAATTCATGGCACTTTGAGTTTCAAACACCTACACTTTTATTTCTTTTCTTTTTTTTTGCCGGCATGATCACCTAGAAGTAGCCTACTGCTCGTTAGGACACAAAGCCCTCCCTCCCAATGTCACATTTAGTAGACAAGCCCCTATTAGTTCACTGTTCCCATTTAACTTGTGTTTCAGCTGCATGCACTTGGAATTATATATTTATTTTAAATAATATACATAATCTGCAATGCACATGGTTGCTTCTATTAAGGATGAGTGATCCATCTAATTTACAGAAAATAAATCCTAATTCTTGCTGCAAAACTCTTATTAAAGAGACATTATTTGAAATGATAAATTCTGACATGCTTTGCTAACATGCTGTAAGAAGGACTTAACCCATGTCAAATATGTTCCTCTTGCATGGGGATGTCTAAACTCCTCTCTAATCACGTACTCAGGTGCAGTTACCTTAATTCTGGCAGAGCTCCTTTAGGGGCACCTGCTGTATCGGAACAATTGAGACCTTTGTCACTTAACTTTATATTTTTTCTCCCCAGTTGAGTTTGGATTTAAACACTGCATGGCCTTTGTGACAGTGCATTTAATTCACTGCATAGATTTGTAAGTTTTGTTGCATCTGGGCTGCTTTTCAGAATCCAGATTGGAGGGTTGGCTGTCCATTCCTAACCGTGCTAATATCAAGCGATACGGATGGAAGAAGCAGGTATGGTGTTTTATTTGGTGTTTCCTCTGCACCTGCATTGTGTGGAAGTATGTCATGGTTTGCAGAGAATGCTGCCAACACCTCAAGGGTAATATCTGTCTTCCTCTCATTGCCCTTTTTAATATTTGCAGTATGTGGTAGTGAGCAGCAAGAAGATTCTGTTCTACAATGATGAGCAGGATAAGGAACAATCCAACCCCTCGATGGTACTAGATATTGAGTAAGTCTTTTTTTTTTCTCTTCCCCTTTTTGACAGACACAGTTGTGCTGAAAAATGTCTGCTGCAAGTAATAGTGTATTGATATGTAATTGCTAATTTTGTGCCGTCTTGTGCAGCAAACTGTTTCACGTAAGACCAGTCACACAAGGAGACGTGTACCGAGCTGAGACAGAAGAGATTCCAAGGATATTCCAGGTTGGAGGCTTCTTGTTGTGCTGGAGATTGCACTAGATTTTAATATTTGCATTCTGCTTGGATTTGAAGTCAGATTATGTAAAGAAATGCTTATTTTAGTGCAGATGTTTTTGACACTCTCTCTGTCTCTATCTCTCTCTCTCTGCCTTTCCCTCTGTTTTCAGATTCTGTATGCCAATGAGGGAGAATGCAGGAAGGAGGTGGAAATAGAGACGGTCCCTCAGGGCGACAAGACCAACTGTCTCCCACACAAAGGCCACGAGTTCATCCCTACGCTATATCACTTCCCTTCCAACTGTGAGGCCTGCTCCAAGCCTCTGTGGCACGTCTTCAAGCCGCCTCCGGCCCTAGAGTGTCGCCGCTGCCACGTCAAGTGCCACAAGGACCACCTCGACAAAAAGGAAGACGTTATTGCGCCTTGCAAAGGTAAAGTCCTGTCCTTGGCGCTCTAAGTTGTTATGACAAACATATCAACAAAGCTATCATTAATTAGAAATATTTTAAGGTGCTTAATTTGAGTTGAATGTGGCACATGGGTTACTTGCAGCTTTTGTAACTTAAAGGTCCCCTGGGGAATTTTTCTTGTAAACAGACAAAAGTTATGTTTACTTTCAATGTTACTCACCAACACTCACATTTTTTGTTGTTATTCTAGCTATCTTCTTCTTCCCTGTCTTTGTTGGTGGATTGCAGCATAACTTGGTGTGCTACTGCCACCTGTTCACCGATCAGTGCATCCTTGCGTGTGCATGAGATGAACAAAACGGTGGCACACCCATAGAAAATGAGCTCCATAGTGCTACTAGCAGTCAAAAACTCAACAAAGACCCTTTAATATTACACAACACTACTACAAAGTAAAAATTGAATTGTGTGACACGTTGAGCTGCTACTTCTTAATTGTGCATACAATTCTGTCAATTCATTTGGTTTTGAGTAGCAGTATATTCAGTAGCAGTGAGTTCATACAGTAAATACAGACACACCCATTGAATAAATTTCCCATGAAGTTGCCTATGGCTTAAACAATTTGCCAATTCATCTTTTATAGTAACTGAATGTGTTTGGATTTTGGAATGTTGATTGGGCAAAACGAGTTATTTCTTATTTTTTGGGGGGCCAACCTCGACATAGGGGTAGTAGGGCTGCACAATTATGGCCAAAATGATAATCATGATTATTTTGATCAATATTGAGATCACGATTAATTATCACGATTGTTTGTTGATTCTTAACCAAAACAAATTTTATAGTCACATAGGCTATTTATGGGCCTCTTATGTTGAAGTCGTATGTTGTATATACATACAGCTGCAACACATGTAAATGAAAATTATCTGAAATAAATAGCCTAGGATATATATAAAAAAATCTCTGTGAAAGCTCCTTCACTTGTTTTCAACAATAACTGATTAAAAGAGCTAGGGAGAGAGGGGGAGTGCGATGGACGTACTCACAGAGAGACAACTGACTCATTATGAATGGGTCCAGCAGGCTCCGTCTTCCACATATTACAGACTGCTATCTGTTGAATTTTCCTCACGTTACTCTGTGACTGTCTACATCTAGAAACTAATGGCTAATAACTCGACTCGCCTCGACTCTACTCGCCTTTTTTGGTTTTCCATTACGAAAAAAAGTCCCTGGGACCTGATACCAGCTACTTTTTTTAGTACTACCTCAGTCGAGGTTCCAAGCGAGCTGAGGCGATACCAAAAGATGACGTGGAAACCTGCAGACTGCTGGTTGGTCGAATCACTGCGTTTTTAGCAAACAAGAGTGCGGAGTGTGTGTCCGTAACAAACGGGACATTTAAAAAAAAATAAAAATCTAGCCAGACACCGACAGATTATCTACTCTCTGCAATATTCTCACTTTTGAACTGTTCAATATTAAGGGCTATTAGGGGCTTTATGTTGTTTCCAATATTGCACACTGTTACTTTTAAAAAAACAAGACAATATATCAAAGAAAAGTTTTTATTTAGCTTTTCAAGCAGCGCATCAAACCCTCCCGTCCATCCCGGTCTTCTTCCTCTGCACCCTGTGACAGTGTCCCCCAAGGCTTTGCTGTCCCAGATGCATCCCAGTCGTTGTCATAAGCCATGACTCTCATAAAGATTATACGAAGCCCAGCAGGTCAGAACCAGAGATTTCACCCGTCGTACATCGAACGCCCACCAGACGGTCTGCGGCGGCAATTTTCCAAAGAGTTAATGCTCTGAAACACAAACGGTACACAGCATACATATTTTGGTGTGTAATCATGGTTGCTAAAGTTCATGTACTTTATATAGTGTATAGTAAATACTGACCGGGGCCCCTAACACATGCAAATGTTAGCTAACATTACCAGGAAACTTAACTTACCCTTTTGTGTCGGAGAACAATAGTCATGTCGACGTCTGAACTCCGTCGGAATTCCCAAACTCCTGTTTTTCCAACGGTGATTTTTGTTGCTTCCTTCAGCTTCTTTTGAAACAAAAAATGTCTTCTGGCTGTGGCAAGTAGCCGACGTGCTGTTGTGAGTCGCGTTGAAAATTACATCATCACGCGTAGCATTGGTGACCAGCCACGCTGAGGCGTTACTCAATCTGCAATGGAAAACGGACGCAGAGTGCGTCGAGTAGAGACGAGGCGAGCTGTTACCAGCAGTAGAAAAAGGCCATAAGCTGCACGGTGGAGGGAACAACTCTGACTGGTTCATGATCAGACAGTGGTTTACGGAGCGCTAGATTGGCTCTGTAATAAAACTCGCAGCATTCATTGAACGTATTGACTCATTTAAAAAAAAATCGCTTGATTACGCAAATTTGATCGTGGGAAGCCAAAATCGTGATTAAAATTTGATTAATTGTGCAGCCTTATGGGGTAGTTTTTTGGTCATATTTGTCAGAACTGATTCTGGACTGGCAACATCTTGTGCCCTTCGTTTATTTGTTTTGTTTATTAACCCTTCCCTACAGTAAACTACGATGTGACCTCTGCCCGGGACATGCTCCTGCTGGCCCTGACCCAGGATGAGCAGAAGAAATGGATTGGCCACCTTGGAAAGAAGATTCCCAAGACCCCACCATCCACGTTTTCAAGAGCCTCACCTCGTTCTATGTCCACTCGGTCTGGACCAAACCAGTCCTTCCGCAAGAACCCTAAAAGCAATACAGGAAAGCTGAGGTAACTTGACAATTTGTGACAGCTGTCTAGGCTTTTGAGATAATTTCATGACATACAATAAGGCACTGTACTATTGTTTTAGGCACTAAGTGAGGGTGTGCTGCAGTCAGAAGTCTTATTATATCCCATCTGGTGGGCTGAGATGTGGTCAAGTCAGTCGCGTGACCTGCTGTTTGTCTCCTGTGTTGTAGCAGAGCGCAGTCCAGCCTCCAAGCAGCAGACACAACATCCAGCACTTGTTGACAGCAACTTCTTCAGAAAGTTTTTTTTTTTTAGATATTTTTCTACCGCTTTAAACCTATTCTATTTATTAATTGTGTTACTGGGTGTTTCTAACACGAGACACTTGGTTGGTTGGTTGGTTGGTTGGTTGGTTGGTTGGTTGGTTGACTCCTGGGCTCTTTCCAGTTGACACTTGGGGTTTTTCTTAATTGGCACTAATGTGTTTTGGGGTTCAGTGACTAACTTATAGACTTACTATACAACTCTTCATTAAAATGGTCCAAATAAAGGATTTTAACATTACCTGTCAAACATGATGCAAAGGTGTTGACGGTGTTAACGTTGCAGTGTCTGTAAACCAGCTTTTCTGTTGTATATTGACATAGATTGGGTTACTAACAAAGTTTAAGATATTGTCTCTCTTTTACTGGACACCTGTCTCTGTTTTTTGTTTCAGCTAACCATCTGAATCGCTGGGATTTTTTTCTGGACTCTAAACTTTCCCTCCTTCCTCATCCTCAAAAACAAAGAAATCTGTATTGTATAAAACAAATTCATTAAACAATGAAAGAATATATCAATAAATATCCAGCGCTGGAAAATTGCAACACATGTCAGACACAAGGCACCATGGACATTAAGAGGCCTGATACCCCCTCCATCACCTTTCCACATTCAAGCGATAACCTTCATTCAACTCAACAAACTTACAGCGCTCCATTTCTACCAGAAGATGGCTCGTCTTGAACTAAAGATGGACAGTGGAGGGATTGAGGGACTCATGTCATGGAGACCTTCTGTGTTTCATATTATATGACAGTTATGATAAAAAAAATGGGAAGGTTAAAGGGGGTTTTGCTGGGACTTCTGTTGTATGTGTTCAGTTTACGGTACTGTCATACAGGGATTGCAGATCTGCAGTGAGTGGTTGTGTCTCAGGGGTGAAAAATTTATATTTTGTAATTTTTTTCCCCCCAGCTGACAAATACTCTTGCCAATTGCAAGCATACTTCTGTTTCCAGCTAACAAAAGAAAGCAAAAGACTGATGCCTTCATTTAATATATCTGGCCTTTTGCCTTCATTCTTATCACTCTGCAAGTCACTTATCAGGTTTGGGAAAGAGTATTGGGACATAAGTATTAGATGTATTGAGTGAGGAGCATGCAAGATCATCATTTAAATCTATGCATTATTTTTATTATAATTATTTTTATTACTCCAAGCCATAAGGAATATTCCATTGTAATGGCATATAGGAGTCCTAAAACTTAATTGACTTGTCTTTCTGTTTATTTGGTACATTGTCTCTGTAATATTTTTTTCTTGTATTGTTTATTTTTTTTATGTATTGCCTTACATTGATTCATAGATACATGGTTCAAAAGGAAAACATTAAGTTAACAAATGTAAAACTGCACTGTTTGAATTGTAAATTATTTGTAGACTAAACAGGTGTAGCATTTGGCCCACCTAGTGCCTTAACGTTTGGATATTGATTTTACTGCCATATCTGTTTTTTCTTTTTCTTCTCCAAAACAAGACAAATCTTAACTCTTCCATCATTTATTTTTTAAGTAAATCACGTTTTATCAGAACTTTTTTTACTCTGGTTTGAAAATATATATATATATATATATATATATATATATATATATATATATATATATATATATATATATATATATAAAAAACTCTTTATGGACGCATTGGAATACAGTTAATGTGTCAAAACAAAGTCCCTAGTCTTGGCTCATTTAAGACAAATTTCGGGATGGTGTACCTAAAGTGAACCTACCTATATAAATAATTGTCCTAGTTAACAATTACAAGTTGTTTCTCTTACAAGGTCTTGTCCCGTTAATGCAAAACCCTCACAATGTATATAATGAAAGAGACATAAGGATTATGGAATACCTCCGCAATCTTTTTATCTGTAACTTTTTGTTCAGTTAAAAAAAAAAGCACTGGAACTATGATCTACTCTTGTCTTGGATAATTTGCATGGTAAATTGCATTGGAATCCGCACTGATGGATATGTCAATAAACATATCTGTATCATTCACTCTATATTAGTTTTCACTACAGATATCCATCCTGGGTTTCATATTCTTAATATCAGCCCATTCATCGGTCCATCCCAAGACTGGACTAACCAGGCAAAGTGGGCAACATCCCAGGAGGCCCCAAAAGCTCCAGACCTATTACTGTGTGAAGTGATATGTTTTAATCGATTTGAGAATTTGTTTGGGAATTTGTAGCTTAGAAGCACTCTATCAACTGACTTTTAAACTTTAAGCCATGGTCCATGTTTGTGTCGAAACCAAAAATCTAGTTTTGCGTACATTATTCAGTTTTGTGCTTACAGGTTGCATATTCAAGAATTTGTGTTTAATTAAATTAATGTTGGGCCAGTTAATAGTGGAGCAAAACTGTACACACTACACACAGAATGTGAGAGAAAGGGGACTCAATCATGGACTTAATGATGACCCAGCAGGTTAATCCATCCATGGTGCATCAGTAACAGGGAGGGATGTTTAGGCCCAGATGAGTTTTATATAGTGGGGGATTACCTGCTGTTGGACTAAACCTCACTAACAACCCTCATAGCACTGTAATTATATGTGTGTGCGCGTCTCTATGAATGAATGATGTGGGCAGGGCAAAGATGATCTGGGTGTGTGTAGTCTGGATACATGTCATGCGGCAGGATAGCTAGCAGATGTCAGCGCGCATCGATAAGTTCCCAGAGTGTTGTTGCAGCGTCATTCTGTTTGAATGAAGTTCAGCCTGAGAACTAGCTAGCTAACTCTTTATTCGCGCCCCGGTGGATTGAAACAGGAAAAATAAAGAGTTGAGGAAGTAAAAGGTTGCCAAATATGCCGGTGTTTACAGGTATGATTTTATTTTAATACACCGTATTCATCGATATTGAAATACTGTAAAAAATGAACTCTTACACGTGTTTAGTGCAGTACGTAAAATGCATTTAGCCTGCTATCGTTAGCATTAGCATAAAATGCAGTTAGCATGTTGACGGTAGTGGGCAGTCTGTTAGTGTTGTTAGCTAGGCCACTCGTGGGGTTTTTATAAAAAAAACTGTTTCGAGACAGGAGAACATATAAAAGTGTTGCACTACTGTCACTGGTTGTTAGTGGAGTTAGCAGAATGTGTTTAAGGAAGTCAGCTACGCTGTCATCTGACACAAGCCAAGAAGCAGCAAGCTAGCGTTACTGCCGCGAAGAGCCAGCTAACCCTAGCTAGGTTTGCCAGGTAACAGTTAAGTAAGGTGGTTTAAATAGTTATCTAGCTATTTAAAGACGGTGTTTTCTCAGCACAGCTCAGCCACTTGGGTTGTATTATTGTTAGTTTAAGACACCTACGTGTCAAATTTTGTACCAGTTTGAAATTTACAGAATCACGCCTTTTATTAGCACAGGTAGCCTGGCTAACCAAGCTATCCAAATCATGAGTGTACACTTCACAAACCCTGTAACGTTACTGCAGTTGCGGCTTCTTGGAGATCAACATTGAAGAAACGTTTCCCGTTCCCGTAGTAATCTTAAAATGGCTAATCACCTTTTTTTATCTCATTACATTGGCATCCAAATAGATGTATATGTAGCTATGCTTTCACTTTGTGCTGGACTAACGTTAACTGTTAGCTAGCTAGCTGTCTGATTCCATGGAGCACTTAACTGTTGCTAACAAGCTAGCTAGATGCTGTGTCATACAGTACTTTGACACCGTACTTTTGTCCAGACAAGTGTTGGTGTTTCTCAATACAAGTCCTGGAGGCTAACGTGTGGGTATGTACTAATTCCTTAGTCTTTTTTTCCCAGTAAATGTGAAATGGGGCAAGGAGAAGTTTGATGCAGTTGAGCTGAACACTGAGGAACCACCCATGGTTTTCAAGGCTCAGCTCTTTGCCCTGACAGGAGTTCAGCCAGACAGACAGAAGGTCATGGTGAAGGGAGGCACTCTGAAGGTATTGATAAGTTAAGCATCTGACTCTGAGATGCATGTAAAAAAATACTGTGTTGCAGGTCTTCTTTTGGTTAAAGGAATGGGCAGTATTCTGTTTAATTATCTTGTCAACAAATCCCATGAAAAGACCAAACTAATTGATCGTACTAACACATATTGCCTGTATACTTTGGCTAAAGTGAATTATAGCATTATAATCTTACATTGTTGTCCGAAAACTATTAACTACAATGCTCAGCTGTGGTAGGAAAGTTATTGAGTTTTTTTTTTTGACAGAATGTTGGTTTTGTTTTTTTCATGGGATTTTTTAGACAATAAGAAAAAAGCTAACCACAGCCTTTTATCCTTTTTAAACTGTTTTTAAAAAGCTAACCGATGTCTTGTCCTTTAACCTAGGATGACGAATGGGGGAACATTAAACTGAAAAATGTGAGTGTTTAAGCTAGGTTTGGACACATATAGCAGGCATTTCTTGGTTCATAGAACTATACTCCCAAATGCATTTTCACAAGTAAATAGATTTTTTTGCATTTCTTTCCTTTTTTGTAGGGAATGACTCTGCTGATGATGGGCTCAGCAGAAGCCTTGCCTGAGGAGCCTGCTGTTCGGCCCATGTTTGTTGAGGACATGACTGAGGAGCAGCTTGCCTCAGCGGTGAGTAAGCCTAAAAATTACCAGTACACATAAAAACAAATATGGTGAGTGCTGTTCTCTGCACTGACTTAACATGTTTTCCATAATGTGAAGTTTACCAAGTAGATAACATAATACATTAAATATACACAAGATGCCTTTTTTAAAATTTACTCCCAGGACAATAGACTCTGCAGTAGGCACGGTTATTTATTGGCTCCAGCTCCAGTCGGCAGTGATGGAACCAAGACACTCAGGGATACACACATTTTTGGCCTTTTACGGCATGATGCTGTGATGCGCATCGCTTCCGTCTGTAACTTCTATAGCCTCTGCCTAAGCAGCATTCGAACATCAAATTAGTTGGCACCAAGTTTAAAAAAAGAGACTGAAATAAGTGACATGTATAATTCAAAAATAAAATAAAAAAAACATGACATTTTCACTGGTATAATGCTGCTTTCTACTGATCAGCTTCTTAAAATAAGATTTGTCTGGTCAGCATTTGTTAGATCTGAGAGCAATTTACCTCCTAACAAATTATGCAGCAATCAGCAAGGTGTTTTGTTATTGTCATGAATATATATGGCACTTTTTACAAAACATTTGACTGAGAAAGAATTGTGCTCTGATCACTAAATGCATATGATCTACAAGCTGCTGTGTCACTGGATACCATGCTGCTGTTTAGTCTGCAGTCGTATCTTGGTCAGAAAATTGTCAGTTCTTCATAGTTAACAAAAAGAGAGCTGATTTGATTTTCTGCGACAATGCAAGTTCTTCTTTGAAATCCACACAAATGTAATAATTGTATTTGTTACCAAGTCCTCTTATCGGCACTAACGGCACTTAAAAAACTTGGCACTGATGTAAACTCTGGGCTACAGCAATTAAGCCTGTACATTGAAGATTCATTTTAATTATTGATTTTAAATTTGCACACTTTCTACATAACTGTTGTTGGAGTAACATCCATCTTATTGGGAGTGGATAACATGACTTGCCAATATTGAACATTTGAAGATGACAAATATAAACAAAGTGACATGTTGATCTAGCTGTATTGTCACTTCTTACATTTGAAGCTTGATTAATAACTAAATAGGTGTGTGTGTGTGGTTCAGACCAAACGTTTGGAACCACCTTCTCATTCAGTGCATTTTCTTTATTCTCATGCCTATTTACATTGTAGATTATCAATGAAGGCATCAAAACTATGAATGAACACGTGGAATTATGTACTTAACAAAAAAGTGTGAAATAACAATGTCTTATACTCTAATTTCTTCAAAGTAGCCACCCTTTGCTTTTTTGATAGTGCTGCAAGCCCTTGGTGTTCTCTCAATGAGTTTCATGAGGTAGTCACCTAAAATGGTTTTCACTTCACAGGTGGGCAATGTCAGGGTTAATTAGTGGAATTTCTTGCCTTATTAATGGATTTGGGACCATTAGTTGTTGTGCAGAGGTCAAGTTGATACACAGCCGACAGCCCTATTGGACAACTGTTAGAATTCATATTATGGCAAGAACCAATCAGCTAAGTAAAGAGAATCAAGTGGCCATCATTACCTAAAGAAATGACGGTCAGTCAGTCCAGAAAACTGCGAAAACTGTAAATATTTCCCCAAGTGCAGTCGCAAAAAACATCAAGCGCTACAACAAAACTGGCTCACATGAAGACCGCCCCAGGAAAGGAAGACCAAGAGTCACCTCTGCTGCTGAGGATAAGTTCATCTGAGTCACCAGCCTCAAAAATTGCAAGGAATGGACATTAGACTAGTTGAAATCTGGGCTTTGGTCTTATGAGTCCAAGTTTGAGATCTTTGGTTCCAACCGCTGTGTCTTTGTGGGACGGAGAAAAGGTGACTGGATGGATTCTACATGCCTGGTTCCCACCGTGAAGCATGGAGGAGGAGGTGTGGGGGTGCTTTGCTGGTGACACTGTTGGGGATTTATTCCAAATTGAAGGCTTACTGAACCAGCATGGCTACCATAGCATCCTGTAGTGACATGCCATCCCATCCAGTTTGCGTTTAGTTGGACCATCATTTATTTTTCAACAGGTCAATGACCCCAAACACACCTCCAGGCTGTATAAGATCTATTTGACCAAGGAGAGTGATGGAGTGCTGCGCCTCCACAGTCACCGGACCTGAACCCAATCGCGATGGTTTGGGGTGAGCTGGACCGCAGAGTGAAGGCAAAAGGGCCAACAAGTGCTGAGCATCTCTGGGAACTCCTTCAAGACCGTTGGGAAACCATTTCAGGTGACTACCTGTTGAAGCTCATCAAGAGAACGCCAAGAGTGTGCAAAGCAGTAATCCGTTAGTTAAGGGTGGCTACTTTGAAGAAACTAGAATATAAGACATGTTTTCAGTTATTTCACACTTTTTTGTTAAGTATTCCATATGTGTTCATTCATAGTTTTGATGCCTTCAGTGATTAATCTACAATGTAACTAGTCATGAAAATAAAGAAAACACATTTTGGCCTGTACTGAATATTAAATAGTTTTTTGTTGTTGTTTTTCACCCTTTATAATTGTAGAAGAACATATCCCTCTTTGTTATTTTCAGATGGAGCTGCCTTGTGGGCTGACAAACTTGGGCAACACGTGTTACATGAATGCCACAGTGCAGTGTCTGCGCTCTGTGCCAGAGCTCAAAGCTGCACTCAGAAGGTAGGTTTGCTGTTATGGTTCTAAGAAGGTTGAGACACTACATACAGCGAGACATTGAAATGCACTCTTTTTTTCCCCCTTCCCTGGTGGGTGTTTTTGTGGCTCTTGCTGAAATGATCTCTCTCCCAAATAGGTATACAGGTGCTCTGCGATCCTCTGGGGCAAATGCACCATCACAATATATCACAGCAGGTACAAAACATAGTGAAATCATGGACATATAATAACGCAAACGTACCAATGCATATAAAAAATATGTATATACTTTTGCATCCTCAGCTCTTCGTGACTTGTATGAGACCATGGACAAGACCTCATCTAGCCTGCCACCCATCATTTTGCTGCAGTTCCTTCACATGGCCTTTCCACAGTTTGCTGAGAAGGGGGACCAGGGACAGTACCTCCAGCAGGTGAGCAACTCTTCACCACAGTTACTATCACTGAAATGTATACAGCAATGCCCTGTCTTGTAGCTGCATTCTTATAATAAACTTTGATGTAAATATCAGGTCTGTCTGTGCCAAACGTGTTTTTTTTTTTTTTTTTTGTTCTCTCAGGATGCCAACGAGTGCTGGCTGCAGATGATGAGAGTGCTTCAGCAAAAATTGGAGCCACTAGAGCCAGAGACTTCCATGGAGGTACAGTTTTTTTTTTTTTTTCTTTACCATGTGTTTCATGACGAAAGAATAACTTAGTTGTGTAATTGATAAGTTAGTTAAAGACAAATAACAAGTTCCATTTTTGCTTTTTGCCTTTAGACTGAGTCTGAGAGTGGAGCTGCCTCTGCCTCTACAAAGAAGAACTTGATTGACCAGTATTTTGGCGTAGAATTTGAAACTACGTATCCTTGCAGGGTGCCTTTGTTGAGCTCATCTTTCTACACGTTATTTCTATCATGAAGAGTGGCGTGTAGCGTCATAGTTTTGTTGAAGTAAGACACGGTGAAATTACTCCACTAGGCTTTTTCTTAACTCACCTGTTCAGCATGAAATGCACAGAGTCTGAAGAGGAGGAGCCAATAAAAGGCAAGGAAAGCCAGCTCCAGCTCAGTTGCTTCATCAACCAAGAAGTCAAATACCTCGCAACAGGACTAAGACTGGTATGTATCACTCCAAAACAAGCAGCTGAATACGCTTTAAAATTTATTGAAAAAGAGGAGTATGTTTTCTTCATGAGTTTTTACTTGAAGATGTCACTGTAGCAAGACATGCACCTTGCGTACCTTAAAATTTAAAAAACACTTTGATGTTTTATGTTTGTCCAGAGTGAAATAAATAACTACAACATACATATATTGTTGAACATAGTTTGTCTCCAGGGTAACAAGGATTAAATCATGTTTTCTTCCCTAGAGACTGCAGGAAGAAATCACAAAAATGTCTCCATCCTTGGAAAGAAATGCCCTGTATATAAAATCTGTAAGTTTTTCTTTGTCCGGTAATTTCTCTGAAGTGTTCTTGTCTACTGCTACATTTAAAAACTTGAGTTTGAAATTTATTTACATTGTGAAATTTGGTTCTCTACCTCTCCCTCTAGTCAAAACTCAGCCGTCTCCCTGCCTACTTGACTGTTCAAATGGTTAGATTTTTCTACAAAGAGAAGGAGTCTGTCAATGCAAAAGTCCTTAAGGTTGGTCTCAAGCCTTCATAATTTCTAATTTATAACAGAGCTCATCATAATTGGTAATGCAATGCAAAGTCTAATATTGTCTGTTTTTGGAAGGATGTCAAGTTCCCTCTCATGCTGGATGTCTATGAGCTGTGCACTGCTGAGGTCCAGGAAAAAATGCTGCCCATCAGGTCAAAGTTCAAGGAGGTTGAGGACAAGAAGCTAGAGGAACAGCAGAAAAAGGTAAGGCCTAGCTAGCTTGATAGCAGAAAAGCTCCCACTTTATTTAATACCCCTTCCCACTGACCAAAATCCCACTTACAACCACTAACATTTGGCTTTGAATTTGGTCTGAAGTGGGAAAGGTTACAATAGGCATTTACTCCCAGAACAATAGACTCTGCAGTAGGCACGGTTATTTATTGGCTCCAGCTCCGATCGGCAGTGATAGAACCAAGACACCCAGGGGAACACGCTAATTTTTGGCCCTTTGTGGCATGCTGACGCACATCGCTTCTGTGTGTAACTTCTGTAATCTCAGCCACAAGTCCCATCCAGACATCAAATTTAGTTGGCACCGAGTTTGAAAAAGACTGAATAAGTTACATTTATAAAAAGATGTAACCACCTTAACATTTTCACTGGTACAATGCTGCTTTCTACTGTTTACAAACATTATGTTGCAAGAGTAGTAGTAGCGGCGTGTCTCTTTTGGAGAATAGCAGAGCTAACCTGTTTCCAGGCACGTTTGACACACCAGAGACGGGCATGCTTGTCCACTGGCAATGGGAATGGAGTCCATCGGCTATTTTTAGCAGGTTCGCCCGTGTATAAAAACAAAAAGCATATACACGCTAATTTCGGTGGGAAAGGGGTAATACAGTGTAATTAGCAGTTCTGTACAGTGTCTTACACTTTTTTGTTGTTTTGCATAAGGTGGTGAAGACGCCAAGTGCAGCAAAGTGAAATATGAGCCTTTCTCATTCCCTGATGGTATGTTGAGACATGACATCCTCTGTACACTTTCAAGTTCAGTTTACTATGACAGTAAACTGAATGTCTTTGAGTAAAAATAGGACATTTGAGGATGTCCTATTTTTGGAAAACACTGACATTCCCACCATTTTGACATTTTATAGACCAAACGGCTAATCAAAACAACCAACAATGAAATTGTTAGTTGCAGCCCTACACAAAACGCATAATTCCAAATTCATCTTACCATTTTCCCTGTAATGTATTTATCACAATACATATTTGGGGACAATTGTATAATATAAGAGGAAGAGTATGCCTTCATCCTTCAAATGTGATTATCTATTCTAAAAAAAAAAAACTGTCTAAAACATCAGGTATTGTCACAAGAATCCGAGAAAAGGCTTTCAAATTTCCCAAAAAATTTGTAACATTCATCAATGAATCTATTGTTGACGAGGCAGACAGCGGTTTTCTCATTCTACCAATACTAGTGCTGATGTACTTACAAAAGTAAAAATTAAATGTAAAATGTCTAAATGTTGCAAAGTACCTCCAAAATGTTATTGTTCCACAATGCCAAGCACCACATTTGGGTATCTAGCATTGTAGTGACACTTGAGTAGATTTACTATTTTTAAGGTCTGCTATTTCAGTCTATTTTTAGCCAAAATTGAAGGAATTGTGACATAGGTCTACTGCTTTCCTCCTCGAAGACCTCGGTTCCAACAACAGCGGCTACTACGACCTGCAGGCTGTGCTGACACACCAAGGCCGCTCTAGCTCATCTGGCCACTATGTGGGGTGGGTCAAGAGGAAAGAAGGTAAGCACAGTTGTTTCTCTCAAGGGCTAAAGTGGGCTGGAATGATCCAGAAAGTTGTTTTGGTACCTTTTTTTAATGAGTTGTTAATCTAATTGGCAGTTTAATACATCAGTGTTTCCTGTTTAAAATAATGCCAAATATGCATTCCAGTGTCCCCCATCTGCCAGATCCCACTTTACCCCCTGGGTTTGATCAGTCACAAATCATAGAAGTGTAGCAGAACGTAATCCCAAGTGTACACAGATGTTCAGGAACTTAAATGTTTCCTCTGGTCTCTGCCTCAGATGAGTGGGTCAAGTTTGATGATGACAAGGTGAGTCTGGTGTCTCCAGAGGATATCCTGCGACTGTCTGGTGGCGGCGATTGGCATATAGCATACGTTCTACTGTATGGCCCCCGGCGGCTGGAAATACTTGAGGAACAGTAGCTGTGGAGGATTTCCTAGGAGACAGACAACATCCGACACACATACAAATGCCATTTCCAAGCACTGTCTGCATAGATGTGCAATAAAACTGGTGTCTTTAAAGATTTGATGACCTTAATTTTGTTTTGTTTATTTTGTAACCAACACAGATGCTTGTTAAACAAATTCTGTCAAATGGTGTTAAATATTCAACTATGATGGGCTTTGAAAAAGGAGATCTTTGGACTGGATTCTCTAAGGATTTTAAGTCTAGCTCTGCAGTTTAAATGTTTTATACACATTGTATATTTTTTAAAGCCTTTGATAAGGTGCTCATATCATAAAAGCAAAATATTTCTCTTTAGTCATTTAATCAACTTGTACAAAAATGCCCAGCCAAGCTGTTGTCCTTGACATTCTGGCTTGTATCTTCTCATAACACTGTCAGACTTGCCCTTGTTCCCCCGTTGGCTCGCTGGGAAACTTGGGTTCAATCTCAGTGCTTGGCTCGCATCATCTCCTGGGATTGTTTTCCAATGTATTGACAGATAAGGTTTCTTATGCCAAATCTTCACTAATGTGTTTTTGGGGGAAGTGTGTGGGAAACTGGTTGCCCTTGTGATGAACTGTGTGGTTAAATACAGACTTGAGATTCAACCTTGGTTACTCAACAAGCCTTGAACATAGTTCTTGCAGACTGATTTCAGACTGTCTACTCTTTAAAGGCTATGCTTCACTGGTTTTCTTGCAGGTCTCCTAAACACTCTGCCACAATGTGTTAAGACTTCACCATCAACACTCTGTAATAAGTTATTGACTGATTGCTTTTCATAGGTGGTGAAAATAAACTGTTATATCAAAATGTGATTCTTTAATGTGAGCATGGGTTCATCATGAGTGGTCTAACAAGTGTTATTATAAAAAACATTTATTGAATTTTTTCACATTGAAAAAAAGGGTTTCAACCAATACTACATACAAAAAGTCCAGTTTTTGGTATGAAAAGGACGTTGCAACAATGTAACGGAGGTACTTATTTACGTTACGAATTATCTACCTTAAGCCTCATTGAGGTTGTCTGCAATCTGGGAAAATCCTGCAGCATTAAGAGCTGTGACCAGGCTCTCCACAGTGGCTTGTGATCCCTCTCTATCCTGCCAGGCTACAAGCAGCAGTTTGGCTTGCATGTCGACATCTTCACTGTCTGTTTCAATCTCTCGCAACTCTGCTGCCTTCATATCCAAATGAGATGCCAGCATCTTCCACTGCGCGCCCAGTTTGGCTGCTATGTCATCCATCTGCTGGTTAGTCACCATCTTGTTCTGTATGCTTGGACCTGGAAGAAAGACAATATACATTTATTAAAAAAAAGTTTGGAAATTAATGAATCATGGAGGATGAGGTGATTTAATAATCAAAACTAGGACCTAAAAATACAGGTCAATCTGGGGGAAGAAAAAAAAGTATTCTACATTTTAGTTGAATTTGATCCATTAGGATGTAAAACACTCCATATAAAGAAAAGCTTAAATTTGAGACTATCCATTCCTCTCCTAAATGAATTCAACTTTGTTGAAAAAAGATGGATATGGTGGATATTACCCAAAACAAAGCAACTATTCAAACTTACTGTCATTGCTGTCTTTGAGAAGATTGTCTCCGTTATCGTCGTCATCGTCTTCTCCTGTCTTGATCTCTTCGGAGGGAATATCCTTCTGCATGTATGCAATGAAAATCATATCAGTGTATATTAGGGTTGGCTACTGATAACTACTTTTTTCCCCCGCTACTTTCCCTTTGTAATGACAGTTTCATTTTACCACATTTTATCCACATAAAATATTGATGAATACTGTTATATTGTAATACTGCTAAGTAAAAAAAATCCTCACCGGCAATTCTTTGGCCAGTTTGCTGACCATGCTATCTAGGTAGTCTGCCAGGCTCTTGAACTTCTGGTTAGTTGGTTGAAAGAAGTGTGGACTTCTCCTGGACAGCAGCCTCAGAGCACGCCAGCCGTAGTTTGGGTTCCGCACAACCCTGCATTACAGGAAGAAACAGAACAGTCATACAAAGAGGAAAACTGGGAATGAAGCCAGTAATGCTTTTTGGGGGGAAAAGCCTTATCACAATTTTAAAAAAGGATTTTGTTCTTGCAACTTGCAAATTACTTTGATAAAAGGGTTTAAGACATGTTACAGTGCAAACTTACTTGTACTCCTCCTCCACCATGTTTGCAGGGTCGGCCTGTTCAATGGCTTCCGCAAAGAATTCATCCAGCGATGGCATAAACTCCCTGAATGAAAGACATCAGATGTAATACATTTTCTGATATATACAAAAAGGTGTGTGTGTGCGAGATTGTAAATGGGAACTGCTAGCTTGTTTTCCGAACCACTGACCTGCTGTCTGATTTGCAGGCCTCCATGTTGTCCTGGTTCAGGTTCCACAGTCGAGTCAACTCATCACTAAAACAAAACAAAACACAGAAGAGTGGGAATTGTGGAAGTATCGATTATTCACGAAAACATCTCTTTCCATTTGTCCCCACATATATTGCAGACAAACACATGACCCCCGCACAGAGTATTTTTGCAGGTTGGACAATTACTATTACAAGTTTAAAAACCAGACTTAATATTAAAGACTACTCTGCTAGCCCACCCTTATAATAGATCACATACTTTCCCATGAATATCTTGCGGTCCGGCCCTTTTCCAAGGAAGTCTTCTGGGGCTTGTCTTTTCCTGGTGGGTCTTTTGGGTTTGTCATCTACTGGCCTGTTAGGAACAAGTGAGACCAACTTATTTTGGCATGCTAGCCCAAGCGCACACACTACATTCTTTTGCTTTAATAATGTACTAATCATCGTATAACTCAAATCAAATAAAAATAAATGATCTGCTCTGCTTATGTAGATAAGTCTTATAGATTAGGCTGCAGTACCTTTCTTTCACAAAGCTTGAGCATCCCTCATTTTTCCAGCTATTCCAGCTCTCCTCTGTGTTGAGAATGTGCTGTCAACAGGAACATTTCTAGTGTCAGTGTATAGAGAAGTCAAACAAACTTAACCGAAATGTGTATGGACAAGCCTTAGCCTTAGTTACCATTTAATAACAGTATTCCCAATGCACGGCTTACCTCAACCATGGTGGCAAACTGGTCTCCATCAGGAGGGATCTCTCTCAGCAGCTACAAGAGAGCAGTCACAGATTAATACAGGCTTATTTTACTCTCTCTGGGTTCTATGCCAATAAAAAAAAAAAAAAGAAAAAAAGGAAAGACCGTCTAAATGGCAGATAATTCAGAATCTTACCAAATCAAACCAAAGTTATCAGCATGGCTAGATATCGCTGGTGGTAAATGGAAAAATGGTTCTCCTGAATTCGGAGGGTTGACCCTTCTAAGTGCCTACTGTACGTCTATCCAGGTGAATCTTAACTTCCAAACTGGGAAGACAGTGAGGCACATTTATTTATAGTTATGCATGTCAGCGTGGTTTAGGTCTGACCTGATAAACCAGTTTAGTCGTCTCTTCAATCCATGTAGTCTGGTCGTCGTTCAGAACACAGTTGGAGCTGTACGAGGACAAAGACATAACAAAATATGAAGCCCCAACAAATGATGACGGTGTTTTGTCACAATGGGTTTTTTGGTTGACGTTCTGCAAGGACAGAGAGACAGGCTTCACCTTTTGAACTTGACCTGACCCTTCAGGTACTGGAAGAGGATGAGGTACTGCAGTAAAATGTGCCGCCTGAAGTTGCTGTCGCTGAGCTGTAAATCCATGAGCTGGAGAGCAAAGAAAAACAAGAGAGCATAAATACAAATGTACATTTTTAATACAGATGCAATCAGTGATATATACTGTACAAAAATAAACTTAAGAACATATCTTATTTTAATCTAGTATGGAAATACTGCAAGTATTGACAAAGTCATACCAAAATAAAGTATCTACAGTATGTTGTTAATTACCAAGTGTAATGTAATAACTCAGCCAGCCTTTCAAGCTGCAGTTGGTGACTAAAACAGAGTTTTTGTCATATTTGCTGAAACTGACACTATATCATGACAATAGTACACAAGACAGATACTCTGTGGAAAAAGTCATGTTCCTCTGCCCCCCTCCCATCCTCCTAGTGGCATTTGCAAGTTCCCACCATACCCAAAGGAAAACAACCAATCAGAGCCGTGGCTCAATGACTCGGGAACAGTGATCATATATGAACCAAGATTCTGTTACTGCATTGCTCATTTCTCACTTCAAACAAACTTTTTCAGAGATATATTTTAGTTACTGTTTAGCTGTCAAATCAGATTATTTGTGACTTGGCCACCATGTTAAAAACAGTCAAGCCAAGCACCGGCCGGAGCAAACTTTCTCATTGTTAGCAGCTAATTACAGTTCATGTTTTTGTAGCTAGCTAGAGTCTTATTCCAGTATGTCGTCTCAAAGGGCGTTGATCAGTCCCAATTGTTGCTGTATGAAGTGTATGTCACGTATGCATATGTCCTTGTTTGTCTGGGGGGAGGGGCTTAGGACAGAGGGTAGAATTGCAGGAGGAGGGCTGTAATTTCATAATCTGACACAGGGCTGGGCAATTTATTGCTACTATAGTGATATGGTGACATGGGTCTTAGATTTTATATATCGTAATATGACAAATGTATTCTTTTCCTGCTTTTAAAGGCTGCATTACAGTAAAGTAATTGTCCTTTTCTGAACTTACCAGACTGTTCTAGCTGTTCTATTATTTGCCTATATATTACAGTAGGCATTGTATCCACATTACAGATGATTATTCATCTAAAAGCGAAGTGTGAAGATATTTTTTTAAAGCACCAATTATCAACCCTAGAATATCACCGCAATATTGATATTGAGGTATTAGGTCAAGAACATTGTGATATCTGATTTTCTCCCTATTGACCGGCTCTATTCTGACATTTATTTTTGCCTTTTCCAGAAAACTGCCTACCCCAGACCCCAGCTTTAGACAAAACAAAATACGTGAACTGTCAAGTATTCTCAGACTAAAAAGATTTTTCTCACCTTTTCACTTGTTAGAAACTTGGCAAAGTAGACGTGCTCTCCTCCAGATGCTCTCATCTCCTCCAGCTTTCTCTTAGAGGCCTGCATGTCATCCAGTTTATAGCTCTTGAATACTGCCAAAGTCTCATCTGAGAACTGTGCAGAAGAAAAACAAATGGACGCCGGCAGTGAGCCATTGCTTTATAGAATTTACTTTGGTATGATCTGACAAAATGGAGAGCAAGGGAGCAAAAGGTTATCTGCTTTCATGGTGAAGTACTTTACCTTTAGGAATGTCATCCAACTGAATTTATCATAACACTGCACAGGGTTCCTGAAGTAGTCCTGCAGTGTCCAGAACTTTCTGTACAAGTTGTAGTCAATCGGAATGGAACTGAAAGTAATAATTGACTCAGTTTAAAAAAAACGGTGACCAGCAAAAGTGTCATTTATAAAAGACATTTAATTTCCCTCCTTGCTGCGTGTTTTAGAGCATGACTTACCACGGTGCAGGAGCATCATCCTCTCCCATTTCTCCTTCTTCCACCTCCATGCCATCTTCCTTTTCTTCTGTGTGCTATGAACATGGAACCATGACATACGATTAACATCTTCAGATTCAGATTTAAAATTCTCGCAGTCATTATCAGGTGTCAACACATTACCTTCTGGCCCAGAGTGCTTTCTTGTTCATTTTTGTTGAACACCGTTATATTCTCCAGATTAAATTGGCTCTGCAGATTGAGACCTGGAATAAACACAAGTGGCAGTGCATTAAAAAAAAGGAAGATGGTGGCCACACATTATAAACTATCAGACATAACATCCATGAGAAGAGGATGTTGTCTTATTTATTCAAAAGATAGCATACCCAAATGCTGCGTTTACCTGATTTTTCAGACAGAGGGAAGAGACGTGCCAGGAAAAGCTGGATTCGCCCACAGAATACAGTATTCTGGGATTTGGACAGTCTTCTTAAAAGATCTACACAGATTTAGAAGTGTATTACAATCTAGCTATACATTTTAAACCTAAAAAGTCTTGTTCATCAACAAAAATGAAAAGCTATTCTTACCATTACACATCCTCAACAAGTAGTTCTTCCCAGCAGTGTAAAAAGAGTTCTAGGAAAGGGAGAATGCAGACAGTGAGTCAATTATCTACATTATGTTCTAAAAATTCTTTAACTGCATTTATTGAGAGGCTGTGGCCTATTTACCGATTTCCAGGTGGAGACATTCTCCTCGACAAATGAGAATATTTTGTCACATTGGTCAAGAGGAAGACAGTCCAGTACATCTCCAAGCAGAAGGAAAGGAGTTGTAGCAGAACAAATACCTACATGAAGAGAGTTAAAAAGACAGCAAAAGCTTGATCACAAGTCAAGACAAACGTGCAAGGTAAGAAAACTTGATTCAAAGACGTAAGGCCCAGTGCGATTGAGTTTGTATGTAGTCAGAAGAACACAGTATGTACTCATGCACGTCATGACAACAACATTAGTGGCAAGACATTATTTGCGGCAGTAGCAATTACAGATAAAAGGCCCAATTGATACATGGGAAAAGAAATACAATTTAAGCTCAACCTTGTGTCCGAACAACAGTACTATAATAAAATGAAGATGGGATCTAGGCAGATAAGAGCACTTTGATGAAGATACCATGAACAGAGGTAAAGATGTGTTAAAACAGAGCAGACCTTATTTTTACTTTACATTAGGTTTAGGACTGAGAAAACACACTTGAAAATATAAGGAATCAAAAGGTCTAAAAACATAAGATGGAGGCAGATCAGGTACAGTTCTAACAGGAAGAGCTATGCTTTAATCTTTCAAATATTATGCAGCTTTTAATGTCTCAATTCTGTTTTGACCTTTTCTGTTGCATAGTATGGAGTCTTTCTGTAAAGGTCAACTCTAAAGGTTTAGTATAATCAGGGCAATACTGGAATTGTTGGGACTTTATAAATTATAGTATGGTCTCGACCTACTCTATTTTTAAAGTGTCTCGAGATATCTCGTTATGATTTTGATAATACAAATACAACTGAAAGTCAAACGGTAGGGAGGCAACATACCTTCTGTAACTGCAGAAATACTCAGGTAGATGAGAGACAAGTATTCATCGCAGCTCGCCTTCTGCTCAACCTGCAGACACAAACGCGACAATGCCAGGCGTTCATATACAGCCTGGGTTGTTTAATGTGATGTATTGAAATATTTATATATTTATATATATGCTTATTTACTTACAATCTGATCACCGAGAACACACCTCAGCGCCTGGTCAAGTGTGGTCTTCTTTTCTGCCTCACTGTAACACACGAGACAGTTCGGTAAAAAGACGTTTCGCGATTTTATTCATAACTTGTGACGCTACAGTGGCTAAATTAACGTAACTTACTTCCCAGGGAACTGGTTGAAAGCATTTATCAAAGGTTTGCTGGTTTTACCAACTAGGGCATGTCTGGCAGACGCCTGAGGAAAGGAGAAAACCTTAGCATCATTATATCGCATCACAGCGTTTTTGTTAGCTTAGCTACCATTTGCTACCTTCTATAAGACCTCTAGCTAACAGAACAATAGCATGCAGAAACAAGCCAGCTATCTAGCTATAATGCCAATCACGAGATACAGTATATAATAACTTTTGTTTTAATAACGAAAGACAATTGTGCGATTTCTCACCGTAAATTTGTCTTTAGCGTCGACAAAATTGAACAAGGGCGGCGACATCTTTACACTTTTTCAACAGGAAGTGACGCTAAACCCATTCCGGTTTTCATCGGCCGAGTCAACTGTCTATGGTCGAGGTTTGCCCATAGACAGTTAAAGAAGGGTATGTCGGTTCTCTTGTATAATGTGTATTTTGTAAAAATAATAATGTCTTTTGTTTAATTCCTACTATTAATTTATATAAGAAGTAATACATTTCTTCATCATAAACAAATATAATTTGCTGCAGAAATAACAAATACACAGTTCCAGTAGCTTGTATGGTAAAGACTGCTTTCCAAATACACTGAATATTAAGTAGGCTAGGCCTAACATACTTAAAAAAACTGTTTTTTTTTTTTTTTTGTGAAACTATCTTGTCTTAGTGTGCCGTCAAAACATAATACTACTAAGCATGAATCAGCTAAGTGATATTAATTTTACTGTTTATGAATATCATTGAAACATAAGTGTAAATGGATGATATTGGGGCTTCATTTGGCTCTGTCTGAGTGAAATGGAAGAGGATATAGCTTTTGAAGGTTAGTAGTCATTCTCATATTAGGATGGTTGTCTAACGTTCGTCAGCATGCAGCAGGACTAAATTCCTCTTAAACCAGATGGTGGCAGTGTTGCACACTAATTTTTACGTAACATGGACATGCAGCCACTGACATAACATCTCTGTCTGTTTAATTTTGCTCACTTTATAGATTTATTTTTTAAAACTTCACTAAAATGGAAAGGCTCACTGTTTTTCTTATTTATTGTTGGTCAGATGATGTTACATTGTATGTGTCCCTATAGGGTTTTGGTTAGTGACATGGCTAAAGTCATTCACAGAGGTCCCAGCTGTCATAGTGTTTTTTATGCATATGTGTCTGTGTTTGTGCGTGTACACTTCTGCGGGCATACAATTTAAATTACAACTACTAAGCTGCAGGGCCTGTAATGTCACACAGCATATTAGGACCAGCACAGCATTACACTGTGATGTTAATCAAAGCCAGCATCCGTCATTTTAAAAATACGTACATTTGTATACACATACATTAAATCATATGAATTAAATCAACTGATTTCATCATAATTCTGTGGGTTTAGTTGAATTTATCTCCATTTATTTTTTTCCAGAACCAGACTTTTTTCACCAAATACACAAGTAGGCTACAATAAATTTGTATGCTGTTAATATTACACATTATTGATGTAAACAACACCATAAAAAATTAACAATCTGGATTTAGCTGTCACTTTAAAACACCTGTTAACCAATTTGAGAGTTATAGCAGGTTTTAATCTCTTGCTTTGAATGTTGGTGGTTGGGTGTCTCTTTAGTTAGCCTATCAATCACAGACTCCCCCTTTATTTTTGACAGAACCAATGTGAACACTGGCCTGTTTAATTGGTGTTTACCCAGCAGTGTTGCAGGTCAGGTCAAGGACCATTCACCTTTTGCACTCTCTGACAAGTGTTTATAGGATTGTTGTTACGAAGGCTGTTAATTGAACCTAAAGTTTGGATGAGAAATTGTCCATATTGAGAGCCTTTTAAACAAACTTTTTTATTTTAGATTAGAAGAAGAAGAAGAAGAAGCAGAAGTGCTTTTCCTATTCCGCAAGGAAAAGGTTGGTGCAGAGCAAATTCTTAACAGTGCTGGATTATGGGAACATAATTTATATGCACTCTATATACTTCATCTTTATTAAAAAAAGTCCTATACCACTCAGCCTTGCGGTACAGGTGCAGCAGCTGGGACTCACTACTGCATTCTGTATGAAACTGTACGATGGTCCTCCCTCTCCCTCAGAAGGAAATTCCATTTATTGATTTTCACTGCTAAAGCACTAATGGGTAAATTACCCCTCTAAATTTCAAATTTGCTCACTTACCATAATAGTGTTTACAGGACAAGGTTGTCAACAATATTACTATTAACTATTCCATCAACAAGAATAGAACTTGGTAAAACTGTATTTTCATCATGTGCACCAAATGTCTGGAATGAACTTCAAAGCACCTTAAATCTAGAATCACTTCCAACTTTCAATACTTTTAAAAATCTTTTAAAGTCAACTAACTGCACAGTGTAATTGCTTTTAACTTGGTGCCCTTTAAGTTGTATGTCTGTATCAGCTTAAGTTAAGTGTAATGTATTGCTTGTGTTCTAGTATGTATAGAGATTTGTGGTGTATATGTAAACTTTGTCCTGTCTTTTATGTATCTTGAAACCTTTTTTTCCGCCAGTCTTGGCCAGGACTCCCTGGGAGAAGAATTACTGTAACTCAATGGGACTTCTTCCTGATTAAATGGGTTAACTAAAAAAATAAAATATAAAATGTTTTGCTGATATTTGGAGAAAAACACTAAAGCATTGTCTAATGTAGACCAGCAGTAGTGAGATCTAGAAAGAGGTGAGGGATCACAGTGGTTATAAAAGGTGCAAGTGAGAGCTGTTTTAGTTTTGATTGGCACCTTGTTTCTCTTACGCAGAGTTCTGCACACAGTTCACCAGATATCTGTGCCCCACAACCCCCTTTCTAACACATAGTTTATTGAACCGTTGCCAAAAACTGATGAAAAGCAGAAAGGGAGTGAGCATGGCAAGTAGCTCGCAGATAGGGGCCCAGCATTAGTCAGTATGTTGAAATGGTTTCGGGGTGTGTTCAGAGATGTTCCTCTATATGTTCTGCTGAGGTCTAAGGAAAACAGTGTATATCACTTTGAATGCAAGTGTAACTCTATATTTTTAATTTTTTTGCCAAATAATTTGAAATGAATGAAAAGACCAAAGTCAACAATGTTTTAGTCGGTCTCTCAATTATTTCTGACTTCCCTACTCTGTCTATAGGATAATAATAAATATTTAACTCTATCAGGACAGGTCACAGATATATAGTTTTGTTTTTTGCTCAGTAATTCCCCCCAAATGGCTGTGAACTGTAGCTTTCACCAAATATTGTTCAAAGTAAATAGAGCATTACTAGAGCATTTGTTTGGGACTATTTCCAGTCGTGGATTAATAAACATTTGCAGAGCAATTTAATACTTACTGCACCCATGTTCATTGTAATGAATAACAGTGTGGTATATTAATGTGTTTTTGATAGTTTGAGGTATGTAAGTTTAGATTACATATACTTTTTTTTTTCCTCAGGGACAATTTAGCTTGGGCAACCGTTCTGAACACAGCTACAATCATCTTGAAACAATACGTGGGCACAAGGCAGTGGTACACCAAATAAATTACATAAAACAAAAGATATTGCACATTATATGTGTAAAAGAATATCTGGCACAGAGAATGTTTTATTATGCTAGCCTACTATCAATTGATTGATGGATTTGGTCTTTTCATAGGATTTGTTAACAGTAAAAATATACAGAATATTGCCATATTTGTCCTTTACTGTATACTAGTAATGTGTAAAGTTAAATTAAAGAGCACTGGTTTTCTATCACAGAAACCGTTAAGAATATTTTGGATGTGTGTTAGATAGGCCATATTGTTTGGTTGAATATTGTTTACTAGTCCCTGTGAAATCAGTTTAAATTAGGTTAAGACTTAAATCCCAATTGTTTATTTTGTATAGATAAATAGGAGAGGACCGGAACTCTCTCCCATGCCAAGTTATGGAATAATCAAGCACAATATGAGAGCCAAATAATTTGATGAAGGACAGTCTCAGAGAAGGGGCAACAAAAAAGCATTGTCCAAGTTGTTGAGGACAAATTTCAAAACAAGAGGCTAAACACAATGCTCTGACCTCCGAGGTTAAGCACACAATGAAAGGAGATTGTAGATTGTCCGCCATTACCAACCAGCCTCTGAAATTCCAGCATAAAAAAGGATGTGAAGAAGTGTCATGTCATATAAGCGAGATAAACCCATCAGCACAGTCACACTTCACTGATACATTTTAATACACACCACACGTTAGTAGCTTTTTATGAAGACCCAAACTGACAGAGTTGTAAAAACATTCACCAGAGCAGAGAAATATTCCTCTTTGAAGGGAAGAAGGCCATAAAGAATGATGTATATACTGAATGTAGATCTTTATTCTGATTCTTCAAGCCATTGCAATTAAATAGCCTAATGGAATATGTTAATTTATGCAGGCTTTTTAGGTCCTTCCCCTTGTGTGGCTTTCTGTTGCATTTATGTATGCTTTCTGCTGCATGTATGCCTAATGTTGCATTAAAGTTTGTGTTTTACTGTATATCAGAGTGATTTTCCACCAGGGAGTGTGGCAATAAGTTGATTGACAATATAACAAAATGTACACCTTTGTACCCTCACAGAGCATTGTAAAATGTTTTGGGATGCAGATATTTTGTTAACAATCATCTCACACAGAGTAGAATATGAATGCTCAAGGGAATGTGCATCCAACAAACAAACGGGATGTGAGAGGAGCCATGTGCGTAGGGAAAGGAAATTCTTGTAACACAGCCAAAACAGGAAATTTCACCGATGGCTACATCTTGTCTAATCATGCTTGTTCTTATTAAGGATCTAAAGTGCAATTACCTGATCCACATCCTCATGTTGTTTCATTACAGAGAGATTTTTGGGACTGTCGCCAAACACGTTGAATAGAATAATGGGGTATGTGTGACATTCTAAAGAAACTAATGTCAAAGTCAAGCAAGTCTAAATATACACTGCGATATTGTTGTAACTTCATTATGTAAATAAAGATATGTTGACCTTACTTTGAAGACATTTTATAATATTATATTTATTGGTTATGAACACACACATGATATATGATACTGTATATGAACAGCTACAAAACATTGTGAAAATAAGAATATAGCATTATTTAAAGCATATCTGTAAATCATATGTTGTTTATAGATGCGCTGACAGACAGAAATGCTAATTGTTGTTCATTGTTTTAGCTACTGACTCATTCTTGGGCTGTAGTTGACTTCTTTAGTTATTTCAACTGCATCGTTTTCACCTTCTGGACCATAATCTACGATGTTCCTGCACGCAATGAAGTTTTGTGTGTAGGCAACACCTGGAATGAAAGAAGAGATCAGCTATATCTGTCTCTGATTAAATAAAATGGGATTTTAGATGGAAGTGTCTGCTGATATTACCCAGAGGTTTACCATTTCACTGCATATCAGCGCTGGTCCAAAGGAGCGAGCAGGAATGATACCACATCCAATGAAACTTATCTTAACACATTATGTTGATGGAATTAAATAAATTATGTCAGTAGTTTGGGAATAGGCAGCCTGTATAAATGAATTGTGCAGGCCTTTTTCTTACAATCACAAGGTATGACAGTACAATCAAATACAGTAAGTCTTGTACATGTTTTGATTGACCAAAATAAACCTTGTTTATGTTTTATCTTAGTGACCACTGTTCCCGTTCCTCTTTGTAATGCACTTTTCCTGACGCAAAAGGAGACGACCAAGCGCGTGTTATAGTCAATAACGACGACAAAGCCACCTGACCAAGCGTCCGTATTTTACGAGATGGGAGCTGCTGCTGGCGAACGGTGGTGTCACTACCCGATGTGAATCCAGTGCAGATTTTAGTTGCGCATGCTCAGATGTAAACAGTTTACGACGTAATGCGTCATACCCGATGAGAGTCGAGTCAGACCGGCTCTGGTCGAGTGCAGATGTGAGTTGCGCATGTTCATATTTAAATGGTTTACGGCATAATGCGTCATACTGAAATTTGTGAAATCCATAAAATAACTTTTTCTCATTACAAACAATAACAGAAGATGGAAATAATTTCAAAAATGTTTTAGCTATCTATGATTGATTGCTAACGTTAGCTCAAAATTCCATTCAAGTGACAGGCTTTCTTGTGTTTGATTGCTAACTTGTAGCTAGCAACGAACCAACTTTGTCAGGTGGGCCATTTTTACTGTATTAACGTTAAAGACGTCACTCTCGTTAGCATCGGCCGTGACTCAGGAAGACTTGAGTTAAGCACTGAAGTCATTCTTAATAAAGGAAGATATGTTTTGAGTTTTGCCGCCGGATACGGCAAAAGTTAAATTTATTATCTAACGTTGCTCTGGATGGTTGTAGCTCTTTCTTATTGCGTGCAGAGGGAATTTGAAAGGCAACCGTTTATCTTGGCCCTTGGATTAAGCCCTGCCAATGGTGAGTTCCTGTGCAAGCATCTGTGAAAGGATGCAAACAATGAGGGCACAGATCTGGCAACTGACCAGCAGGCCCAAAGTCAATGCAGGGTTCAAGTGCGCTCCTTTCATTTTCCCTAAGCTCGGAGCCAGTGTGGTGACATCTGTAGCTCCTGAGCAACCTTTAACCCCCATCTTTTCCAATAATAGGAGCTACACCAAGGATAAAGAACAGTAAAATGCCAACAAATTGTAATTTTGTATTGAAAAGGAGACTATAAGAGATATAAAAAGGAGGATAAAAAACTTTCAATCACATTCAGGTGATCTGAGCGTTAGAGAGAAGATGAAACACCTTATTTTGAAAAAATATTTCTTTTGACACAAATTAGCAGTATGCAGAAGTTGCATCTGAGTGAATTTCCACTCAGATGCACTTCGTTGACCATTTTTTAACATGCTCCAGAAGGGGCTCACAACTTGTATTTTCCTGTGTTGAGCACAGCAGAAGAAAACTCTTGTTTTTTCACCGACTAGCTCTTCTCTGGGTGCCAGCAGATAATTAACATAATACCTGGCACCACACTAGCACTCATTTGTTCTGCCAAGTAGACCTGAAAAAAGGAAGAACAGCACAAACACATCCTCGTTTCAATAGGAATGACTCATTATTCCAACACTTGCAAAATACATACACTTGCGATACATACCCAATGATCATCAAAAGACTCCTGTATAACTGCAGGCTCAAAGGACTGAGCTACTGCATCCAGTGAAGTTGATCTGTAAACCAGAGGAAAAAAACGCCTCTTTGGCGGTAGTCAGCAAGCCTGATTTAAAGCCAGTTCATCCTATGCCAATCCATTGTATCAGGCCACATCAAGATTGAGAAACCTCTACCAAATTGATGGAGAGTAGAACTAGTTTGATACTTAGCCCAGCAAGGTGGCCCAGCCATACAACAACAATCCTATTGCCAAAGGTACAAATCCGAAAGCAAATCTTTTGTCTGTGACAGCAAGCTCACACAGGACATACTGGAGGGTGAGCAGGAATTTTACACAGAAACCTTGCAGCGTGCCAATTCCATTTAGCGGCAATAGAGGAGAAAACAGTTTGGTTCTTTTGTCTGCAAATCTTGTATCATGAAAAAAGCTTGAATGCAGCCTGAAGGCCTGCCTTTGTTGCATGACAGGTACAAACAGGGAGTGATGATTTAAATATGTCACCTAAATTTAACAACTTTTTTAGCAACTGTGTAGGTCTAGACATTATAACACAAATTATTTTACACAATGAGTTGTAAGAAAAATTAGGTTAGGTTGGAGCAGTACATATCAGTCATTAAGGGGAGCACTGCTCTCGAAAAATGGAAACACTACCTTGTTATCACCAAGTACATCTATGTTTTTTGGCCTGATACCATACACAATGGCACTGCCAGCCATTGTTTCTGAAATCTGAGCTATCATGTAGAAAAAGGCTCTGAGCATACTCATCTTGCACCTGGCCAAGAGTCCCAGGTTGGTGGCAAAATTCCAATGGGCACCACTTAAGTGACCTATACAATGAGTTAATTTGGCAATGGACAAGCCAAAGGCATATGCCTCTTTTATCTCCTGGTCAGGGTAAGAACTATTTTGGTCCCCTATTATAGCTGAGAGGCTGATAAAGACAAAGATGATAATTTCAAGACACTCAGCCAGAACTGCCCATGCTTTAATTTCTGACATGGCTACTCAGATGACATCCACTTTATGCTATCAAAAATATTTTGGGCAGTGTTTGAGAGATACACCAAAATTGTGGCACAGGAAGATATTTGGTTCCACCAGCAACCCAAGTGAAAACATAATAAGTGACGTTCACCAGCATCCAGTGTGTGACTTTAAAAATAAGGCCTATGAGAGGCAGCCTAGGAAATAATTCATACTTCTGTCTTACACACACTATCATGAACTTGCATATTCACCATTATACTCATACACACACACTATTATAATCCTTTTACGTGTATGTATGTATGAGAGGCTTTAGTCGTGTATGTGAGACAGTAGTGTATATGAGAGAGTATAGCATTGAATGTGAGAGAGTATAGTAGTGTATGTGAGAGAGTATAGTATGTGAGAGTATAACATTGTAGTGAGAGAGTATAGTAGTGTATGTAGGAGAGTATAATAGTGCATGTGAGAGAGTATAGTAGTGTATGTGGGAGAGTATAGTAGTGCTTGTGAGAGGCTATAGTTGTGTATGTGAGAGGCTATAGTTGTGTATGTGAAAGAGTATAGTCATGTATGATAGAAAGTTTGATTGAAATGAAGGGAGTTTAATTGAAATGGAAGGGAGTTTGATTCCTTGATTATTAGTATTTTTCCTAATCCTGTCATTATAATAGTTTTGCTGTAGTGTTGCTGTAATGGATAGAGAGAGGCTTTGGGTCTTCTACATATTATTTTAGGAAATGGTGAGCTATCGTCAACGATGTCTCGACAATTTAATCAAGTCCAACAGAGCTCTGATTCAGAGATGCAGAGATTATTCAGGGGTGGAACTGCAAATTTGTTTAGCCTATCTGTGTGAAAAGAAGATTACCATTAAGATAAATTTTGATGCAAGTTTCTCTCTTATTTATGCATCTTCAGTACAATTTCATTTCAGATTGAGTTGGTGATTTTAGAAGATATTGCCATTCCTATAACTCTACCAATATGCCTAAATAAATAGTGAAGTCACACTCACACACGGCTTTTTGACTACTTTGGCTTTTGGATTACTGAAGCAGTACACAGTAAAAATATGACATAGAGATAAACTGGACAGTCTGTGGAGAAAATGGCACATTGCTGTGCTCTGTCGGTTAGTTGACTGTACCTGACTTACTCACTAAACCGGGAAGGCTTCATTGCTTGTTTTTAATATTAGAGTATAGTCTGATCCAACATGTCTGCAATGGATTATGTGTTATATATCAGTGAAGAAAATAATGTTGAGTTTGTTTGCTGTTATAAAATAATGCGTTGTCAACTATAATTTGTTGATTTGTTTCTCCCATATTTTTGTTTGGTGTCCGAATGTACATCTTTTGATGAACTGCAACAGGTTGCAGAACCACGTACAGATTATCTGGCCAATGCTGGATGTGTAAGGCCTTTGAAATGCATAGAGGACAAAGATCTCTTGGTGGAGGATATCATGTTTCAGGTGGTTTATCGAATCAGTGGAGCATTTCAAAGGTTTCTGTAACTCCATTTTTTAGAAAACATAATTAAGAATAATTAAAGATTTCAACATATATTTTTAAAAGTGTTTAAAAATGTTACACACACTCAGAATACAGGCCTGCATGTGTCCCATATAAAATAACTTAAAGAACATCATGTTTGCATAATCAAAAACACTGAACTGTCTTGTAAGTCATCCCTTTCATGTTCTGTGTGATAATTTATCCAATTTGAAAACAGATATTTTTAGCGTCTCATGATACATTTTTACAGATTCAAGCAGGTGATGAAGACCCTTGGTGTTCTTGATGCAATAAGAATGCACCCAGATGCTTTCAGACCGCTGTTTTTGTCACAAGCCATCCCCACTCACAGCTGATGTCCTAGAAGAAGCTCTTTGAAATTCGACTGTCAGCAGTGGGCAGCAACAAAGGAAGGGCAGAGGAATGTGTGGTTGCATTTTGGAGGCACTACCCGCTGGATGTTGAGGTTAAGTATTATTGCTAGATATGGAATATGTCAAACTGCACTACTACACTCCTATGCCCAATGTGTTTTCTCTTGTTAAATTGCCTTCCTTAAGTTTTGTTAACTTTGATCACCCTCTTTTCACATTCTTTTCATATGCTGTCTTTGTCTTTCCCTCCTTTTTAAAATATTTTCTACATGCTAGGTTTAATTTATTTTTTGGTGTTCTTTGGTGTATTTCTTTTTCTGTCTTCATTCATTTCAGACAAAAATGTTCTGCATTGCCTTTGCACTGTTGAGAACACCTCTCAGCCACAGTTGAAGAGGCGTATTGTGATCCCTGTATTGATAATCTGTGGTTGTTCCACTGATTCCTGAATACTGCCGTTGCCTTTTAAACTCTTGGCAAGTACATGTAGTTTAGACAAAAGTGCAGTTCATTTGTAGAGTCCAGTATGCCCTTATTTTCTATGAAGGAGAAGAGATCACTGTAATAGAAAGAGACAACTCTGTTTAACTCTGGCCATAACCACTCAATCCTATGGTTGTGAACACTGCGTCCAGTGATTATGCTTCTAGTTAACCCTCTTCTTTCCACCATATACTGGGCAACCCCGGTGTTCTCCATGCCATGATCACAGCGTATTCTCAAGGAAAGGCCAACATTCTCTACACCTACACAAAACATGAAAACTTGATGCTCTATTGTTATTCAGGCACTGCAAGTGCTACTAAAGCTGTCAAGATATCCATCTAGACCATTCGCCACCTGACCAGTTTATGGTTTCCATCTATATGCCTATTGAAAGATAATTTGTTTATTATATTATATTAATTTATTATATTATAATTTATTTTTTACCATGTGATGAAGAGATCCTAACAGTTGGTTAAATGTAGTATTTTTTAAACAAAGAAAAAAGTGAAAAAGATAGCAATGTTTTCCTCATTACCATTCACTTCCACAAACAAAAATTGACCTTGAAAAAGAAAGTAAATAAGAAGAAACACCCCTGACATTTTTGGTCCAACAAGGTTGTTTTTGTCCTTAGTTTCTGCTGCTTGATTTAAATGTTCCTTGTTCCTCTGAGTTAGTGTTATCTGTACTTTCAAGCACATATAATTATTATAATAATGTGTGAGTATAGTGGTGAATATGCAAGATCATTATAGTGTGTGTAAGACAGTATGAATTATTTCCTAGGAATGCCTCTCATTGTTCTGTTCAGTACTTAAAAACCACATCAAAGATATGTTAACTAAATGATGATAAGCTAAATCATCTAAATGTTTTTTTGAATAATGCATTGTAGTACAACACATGCAACAATCAGCAACTTTCAGGCATGATTCAATCCATGCTTGAACCAATTTATAATTTGCCTTTTTACTATTATTTCTGTAACATAACATTTAAAAAAGGCTATCCTTTCATATGATCCAGGAATCCAGACATCTTATTGTTATTTGGCTTAAATCCAGGTAAATGAGATATCAAATGTGTGAAGGACATTCATCAGATGTGTGAAGGACACTCACTGCTCTTTACTTTTTTCACGTTTTTGTAAATATTTTTCTTTCCCTTTCAATGTACTTATTCTATTCTGGGCGTATGTCATGCAGGACTGGCTCCATTGAAGTTAAAATCAGGCACATACCGCTGTTAAGGAAGTGGGACCTTTCCATTTCACACCCTCCAATTCTGCCTTTTTTGTGGAAATGGATAGACCTGAAAAGGGTCACACTGCTTCTTGTCTTCTTGTCAGTAGAAAGAAAGAGAAACCTGTCAAAGCATGACCTTTGACTTGGGCAGCAATGAGAAAAAAGAGAGTTCACCTTAATTTTTCTTAACAAAAGAAATGCAGCTTTACTTGCAAATTTGCTCGATTTTCATTATTCAGTTAAATTCTTTCTATTCTCAAATCAAACCATCATTTCCATCTTCGTTTTTTAAACATACTACAGATATGTTACAGTTGTGATATAGGATATGCAGCCAAGATACCTGATATGAGTGATGATAACATCATTGAGATGATGATAGAAGAGCAGGATGGAAGAGGTGTTTAGTAATATACTGCAGATAATAAAGTAAATGTGACAGGAGAGTGGGGAGATAATCGTGGCGATCTGACAGGCAGGATGAAGGTAATGCTTTCTAACCCTATGAGCAGGAGCAGCTGTATGGGCCTGCCAACTCTCCTGTCAACCAACATTTCATTTGTTGAAATATTTTTTTTTTCTTTTGGTTTGTGCATATCTGATATTTAATTATGCTGCCGTTTCCTACCAGGGAGGGAAGATTTCAGAGCCTAGACGCAAAACATCAACTCATATTGTACATATTCCACGTTCATGACAATCTAGTCCATAAGAGTTGGCTGACTGAACTTAAGCTAACTTAAGTTTATTTGTCGCATCAGCCACTGAAACAATTCAAAGTAGCAGTTGCCCATCTTTCACCAGTAACTACAACAGCCTCAGCAATACATCCTTTTTTGCTATGCAATGTCAAATGAACGTAATGTTAAACAATATCACTGAAGCTGGCAAAATAATTTAAGGCTACCGATTCAACTAAAGTAGAAAAAGATATTAAGGCTATTGACAAAAAACAAATGTTCACTTGTTTAGGGCTAAGGTGTGATACAAATACATAATAATCACACGCAGATAGCATTTGGGCATTTGACCAGTTTGTCAATAATCCTGACCACCCACTTCAGATATTATTATTTTTTATATTACAATTTTTTTAATTGCAGGGTTTTTAGTTAAAATAAAGCCAGTTGAGAATGAGCTTAAAATGAAATTGCATGAAGTAGAATTATCATCACAACGGCTGAAACAGGCTGTGGTATGAATTTATTAATTAGAACCAACTTCATTCTGACCAGTTGGTTAGTCAGAGAGAAGGATGGCTTTCAATTGACCAATGTCTTCTCTAGATGAAGACATAATTAGAGCCCCAAAACCTGTTTTGGTCTTGTGTCAGTGGGAACATCTCATCACGTGTGACTTCTACTCATCCATGACGTTCGCACTCCTGGCTATCAGATGTAAAAAAAAACACAAATATCACCCATCCCCCCAAATCTAGTCTTCCAGAGGCATAAGTACAGTAATATAATCAGATGCAGGTGTTCCTGACAAACACTGAGTGGAATTATTATTGTGGTCTGTCATGAGAGCTGGACCTCACCCTAAATCAGAGATTATAGAATGGACACAGAAGATTTAATCATGCAGAAATGGAAGCAAGTCAAGTATATAATCAATATGCATGCTGGTCTGTTAAGCAGAGTAAATGGTACTAACAACTTCAAAGGTTTTCCTTCCCTGTTGCTAAAGATAAGTGGAAACGTAAAAGTATAATCATGGTGAATATGTTAAAAAAAAGTCTTTATTTTGACGGGACAACAGAAGTAAGGGGAGAGAGAGGGGGAATAACACGCAGCAAAGGGCCGCAGGTCAGAGTCAAACCCTGACCCAATGTGTCGAGGAGTAGACCTCTATAAATGGGCGCCCACTGTACCATCTGAGCTATCCGGGCGCCCTAATATGAATTGTTTTTCTCAAAAAACTGTGTGGTGTATGTTGTTAACTGTTCAGTGAGTCCAGTTTGGATTTGTCAGTTAATCTCTAGCAGTTTATCTAGAGTCCAAGTCCAAAGCTTAAATTGAGATCCCAGTCCCAGGTGCAGTTGTACAGCAAATCTGTTGGGAAAAAGACTCCTACTGAGCCCTGGAGGTTTTGCTTAAATAAGGATTTTACTTACATACTATTTGTTCTCTATCACACATCACCCACTCGCCATAAAGTCATTTGGTTAATTTTACATATCATGGTGCTCTTTTGCATCTGCATCTGACAGCCACTCCAGCCTTCTTCTTGCCCATAAGAAGAAGGTTTTGGCTTGATATCTGAAAGCAAGGCCCATCTCCAAAAATTCTCAATGGCCTTTATGTCATAGATGGACCTTATGAGTCCTTATGACGTGCCCTTCCAGTATAGAAAAGTGATAAAATGCCATCTAGGCACTCTGCCCTGCCAGTAAAGAAAACATGCTGCAGTGCCATTGAGGTGGTCCAACAAGTTAATGCACTTTCTGCGTGCTGGTGCCGTTTTTTATTTTTTTCACCCCTGCCCCTCAGAGTCCGCCACTGACAACGTAATTGATCAGCCACCGCAGCACCTTGCCGGTGACGTCTTGTTGCAGTAAGAGAAATGGAAACTCAGAGAATTCTACTGTATGTGCTGTTTCTTGGCTGCTGAGCAGAAGCTCTCACCACCCTGGCAACCTGCCATCAGATCTATTGAAAACATGAGTGAGAGAAGCTATCCAGCAATCAGCAACAACTCACTTGTCTGACTTTCCTGTGAGGAAGTCTGCTCTCTCACTTTTCTTTCTATTGCAAAGCTTTAAGTCAACTGACCTTGGGTTTCTGTCTTTTTTCCTCTATCATTTAATGCATCATATATCATATGATTAGCATATATCTTTCCTAGCATCCACCAAATAAGACCCTTTATTGATTACAACTTTTCTTCCATTATTTTGTTGAATTGTCCTGGTACTGACAAATACAAAAGCTGAAACATGTTGGCCAATGAATAAGAAATTAAATGATATGGCTTAAATTCTTATAGGATAAATCAAAGACTAGATTATCAACTGGGCATACCTCAGGGGCCTCAGACCTCTAGGGGGTCCAACAACCCCAGGTTCACAGGAAGAGGCCCAACAGCAAATGTCTGCCCTGGGGCCCGTAAAAGGTTACTCTAATCTGGCTATGGATGAATGGTTTTCATCTGGAAATATTTTGGAAAAAACACTAACAAGTATCTGAATTCCAATATATTGTACTCTGATTACATTTATGATGTAATGAGATTTTTCTCTTTTTAACAAGATAATACTTAATAAGAAAGATTTTTTTGTTCTTCTTTTGTGTTAAATCATTTTAAGGGTTTATATGCCTGATTGGTTAGTGCCGCAGAGAGAAAAAAAATGTAATCTTTAACATCACATTCCAATTTTATTTATGTATGGTATCTTTATAACATATTTATAACAAGAACACGTGTTTTATTTAATTAAAAAAAGTGAGATACATTTCAAGAGTTTACAGGCAATACATTATCCATCAGAAATAAAAAGTAATACAGGCACATAGAGTTCAAAAAATGGCTCATCGTAGAACACTGATATGGGAAAACATTTCAGCACACTGCTCTGTCAAGATTGTCACACCCTCGACTTGTATGTTTTTTATGTGGGGTCAAAGAAAGGAGTGAATTCGAAAGAGACTAAGTGACCCGTTACCACAACGTTCCTCATTGGTATTGCAAAAATAGCACAAAAACACTGACATCCTATACTAAATTCAATTTTTTACAGGAGCATAAACATGTACAATGAAACTAAGTGGCTGTGATTGTGTGGAACTATTTTGACGTCATCTCCACAGTTGCAGCGTCGTTGCCTCCGTTTATGTCATAGTCACCGACGGGGCCGCTGACCAGGACCTTCATGCGGTCAGGAAAGTCATCAAATTTGGGGGACAGCAGAAAATCGTACATGAGAGCTGCGGCTACACCACCGCACATTGGCCCCACCCAGTACACCTGCAATGGATAACTCTGATCAATCTCTGGATCGGCATTGGTTAACACCTGTCATGTGTGATGCCACTATTATCACAGAAAGATATAACACAAACATTCCAGTCAAGTTCAAAGATTTACTTCTGTCGATATCTCAGCCGGAAAATTGTAAAACAATAGGAACGCTGTAACTGATTAACTCGTGTAACGATGTGGTGGATTCACATGGTCATCTGTCTGTTCTGGAGTTATTGAATTATTTAAGCTTGATATGTACTATGCATGCAGAAAAACTTGAGGCACTTCTGAAGAGCATGTGTGCTTCCGTCTCTGACATACCCAGTGGTTCGTGAAATCGTTTAGGATCAAAGCCGGACCAAAGGAGCGAGCAGGATTGATGCCACAGCCTGTGTAGCTGATCTGTAAACAATAACAAAGACACAGCATAATAGGATATCTTCAGCTACACGGTCTGGTGGTATGATAGATTAAGGGGTGATTGGTATTAAACAAACAGAAAGAATTGATGAATTATTTCACTCTATTATATTTGTTGCTTGTTTACGTTCCTCAAATACACTGTGCCAAATCCTAAATAAACATTTTCCAGCTTTGGAGATAGTCGAAGGGTGCCACCAACTTACAGCTGCTAAGTGTCCCAGGCAGACTGAGAGGCCAATGGCCAGTGGTGCAGAGCCGGTGACATCACGCCGTCTTTTATCAGTGACTGCAATGACACACAGCACCAGCTGGAAGGTTGCCAGGAGCTCTATGCTTACGCCTTGGCTGGGAGTGACGCCGTTGAGCTGCGAGAGTTAGAGAGAAATCCAAAACAACAAGAGTTTGTCAGTCTGACTCAGTTATTATATATAGCTTCTCATCAAGACCACTTCCCATTTAGCAGCCGCCGGCATCGCCCCTGCTAATCAGACAGCAATTTGGCAGCGGTTCCAAAGTGCCACATTGCACATTTATTTGTTAAAAACCTGAGCATGGTTATTCAGTGTAATTTAGCTGTGGTACATCAAGAATGGGGGCAATACAGTTTCTCCACAGTGAGTAGATATCATGCTTTGACTCCAACACACTTTTTGGTAAGAAGGCAGCTGATGTTACACTTTACAGATAGGTCAAAGAGAAGTGTAGCATTTAATTATTTTTGTATGCAAAACCCCACATTTACCAAACATGCTGGGGAGAAATGTCAAAGAGTTGACATTGCATATTTTCATTTGCAGATTATTTCAGCTGTTGCTGTGGGGTGTACTTTAATCATGTGTCATCACTCTTCAATAATAAGCAATGACAGAATGTTCCAAGAACAACACAAACGGGTCCTAAATAAAGGGCCTACATCCTTACTCTTTTCTCAGTTTTCACTGGGAGGTCAACTTTAGACTACAAAGGCACTTTAAATGCACACTGTTGCATCAGTGCATCCCACTTGTTAGTGGTGTGTGGGATGTTTTAGAGCTCCCAATTTTAAATCACATTTTATCACAAGTTCTGTCAACAGAAGTAATATGAAATTTACTTACAGAGTTAAGGCCCAGTGTATCATTGGTACTTGGCCGTGCTCCATATACAATGCCACTGGCCAGGGCTGAACCCAGCATCTGGGCCACAATGTACACGACCGCCTTGAACACGCTGATCTGGCAGCTGGCAAGCATCCCGAGAGTAACTGCAGGGTTGAGGTGGGCTCCACTGATGTGGCCTAAACTCTGGGCCAGCGTGGCGATCGCCAGTCCGAAGGCTAGCGACACCTTCACCTCCTGGTCTGGGTTGGCATTGTTCTTGTTTCCAATAGCTGTGGAGATGCTGAGAAAAATAAAAAGGGTCATGCCAACCAGTTCGGCCAGAACAGCCCTCCAGAAGTCCTTGCTCTTGAACTCTCTCATGGTGGGGGTAGTGAGGCTGTCTGGCTGTGGGTTTGAGCTCTGTAAAGCGTATGTACTCACAAACAACAGCACCAGGCTGCATATATAAGGCCTGATAATGGTCAGTGGGCGGGCTTAAAAAAAACTGAAAGAGAGGGCCACACTGAATAAATGAGAAATCCAAAAGACTGGTCATTCCCTTCCCTCCCTCTGCTCCCTCACCCTCCCTCCTATTCTCCCTGTCCTCCAGCCCCTGTCCCTGTTCCTCTCTGTGCACCACTTTCTGGTCTTTGGACTTCTGTGAGTAATATAACTGGGTCCTGAAATATTTGTATCCAAAAGGAAAAAATTTAAGTCAAAGCTGTCCCATTTGTGTTTGTGCTTCATCTGTAAGAAGTTAAAACTTTACATAATTGTGTCATGGATTACTGACAGCACATAAGGGAGAGCCAGATCCGATAACTCACAAATAGTCATTTCAAGTTAAACCCTTCCCTCCACTGGTTTTCAGCCTTTTACAAGACCATCCAAAGGACATCTCACATGAAAGTTGAGACAAAGAAAGAAAATCAAAAACAAAGTTTAGAAAAATAAACTAAACTTAAATAAAATTAATGTCTCTGCTGTTGTTGTTGTTGTTGTTATTGTTGTTTTTGTTGTTTTTAGCTCAAATTGGAATATATTTGTATTTGTAACTCTTTAAAAGAGGTGAACTGAAGGAGACAGATTTATTTTAGCGACCAAAGCAAAAAAATTAAAATATGAAGTATGTCACTAAAAGCGTGTTAGCTAAATAATTATGAGATCCATTTAGAGGGGAGAAGTGCGAGCAGGGTAAAACATCAACTTTGAGAAAAGACCTGCCAGTTGCACCTGGCCCCCAAGGGAAGGGGGGGGCATGCACTACACTAACAGGCACTACACTGTGAAATCTGTCATGGAATTCCCTTTGCTACTACTCTTGGTGTTTGCATTCTGCTTTCAGATGAGCAGAGCAGTGTTCATGACAACTTGTGTCTTTACTTTTAATTGCCACAACGTGGCATTATGTGATAAGAATGTATGGATGTCTCACATTTTTGTATTTATGTAACACACACACACACACACACACACACACACACACACACACACACACACACACACACACACACACACACACACACACACACAATAATAATAATAATAATAATAATAAAAGGTTACTTTACCTGGGGCACGTCCACTTCTAAAACATGCACGGTTTTGCTGCGGTTTCTGGGTTGAACGACATCCTTCTTGAAACAGTGTGAAACACAACAACCTTGGAGGTATTCTTATTTTATCTCATTTGGTGGGTGTGTCAGAGGTGTAATCCTTACCCTTGTCAGCGCTGCAGATTCCTTCAACCCTTTTAATCCAGAATTTTTTTTGAATATTATTTATTGTGATTAAAACTTTAACAAGCCTTTTAATGCATCTGGACAAGGTGAAGCTGATTTATCTTGTTTTATACACTTTTCTTATACATTTTCATAAGCTAATCATATGATTGTGTATACCATTTTAAAAAAGAGATAAAGAAGCAGAAATGAATACAGTAGTTGAGTGCTGCCATAATGTTTTAAGCAGTTATTTAGATTTAGTTTATCAGGCTGTACTTTGCAATAGTGTCAATATTACAGTAATGCAAGAAAGGTTTGTGCTAACAGTAGCATGCTAATGATGGCACTGAGCCAACACAGCGTCAGGGTTGACTAGACTGCTTATGCAGTTTTCTGTGGTTCCCTAGTGACCAGAGTTGTCCTACCTTTAGAGTTTCATAATTGAGATAATGTCCGGAAGATTGTTTGGTAGCCAACAGGAAGTATTTTATTACTGCAACAAAATAGAAAGAGGAATATGGAACTTTATTTTTTGGCATTCCTCCACTGCCAAACCATTATGAAAAATGTATTAAATATCAAACAAACTGACTGTTGTTTGACCTTACTGGAGAGTGCCCAGAATTAAAAGAACGTTAGAAATTAGATCAAGGTACACAATCATTTGAAATATTGACAAATAATCCAGATGTTTGGTTATGGTGATCCGGTTTTTGACTAACTAGACTCATTTATAAGTGAGGGCTGAGGACCAACTGCCTCTTATCTGTTATGTGCACTCAAAATGTAGAGAATATATTATTAATCTTAAAGTGAAATCTTGAACTAAAGAGATCTCAATCTAGATTTGTTCTGTGTGCATTTAGTTCCAGGTCTGCCCTTGCATACCTGATGCAATTAAGTTCTACACTCGCACTGGAGCAAAAAAAAATCCAAATGTGGCCTGAGGACTAGGTCAAGAGATTATTGTTATGATGTTATGATAGGTACGGTGGTGAAAACATTTTGTATGTTGATGAGAGGGGTGTAGTGCACAAGCAGCACAGTCAAAATGAGATGGGATTTGGAGCCCTATCATATATTGTCAGGATGCACCAATTTAACATCTGTATTGACTGCCATTGACCTATCTTACCTACTAAGATAGCATTCCCCGATTTTTATGTGTTGTTTTTTGCAGTCGGACTCTTACAACAGTCTACGGTTTGATGCTACTGCAGCTGCTGATTTGGAGAAGAAGCCAGAACGCTGGCATGTCATATGATGTAAGAGGTCAAATGGTGCTGTGCCTATGTACGGTTTGGTTACAGTAAAAGAAAATGTCGGCAGTATGGGAGTATTACACTGTGTGGGACAAAGATCAGTGACGTAAAATACCAGCAAAACTTTGTCCTTGGTAACCACAACGTTTGAGAAAGGGAGAATACTCACTGACAGCACCCTAGCTGAGGGGATTACTAACAAGGAATGGAGTTCCTCATATTAGTTGACCACATGTTCATGAGCTACTGGCTCGTGTGAGTATGCTTAGCCTCACGGTACAGTGGATTGACAAAGTATTTTAAATTGATTAAAGCAGTCTTTTATACTCCAAGGATAATATTTTCATATTTCATTGCTTTTGTTATGTAAAACAGCTAAGTTATTTTTATAAAGACGATTTCTTGGTTTCCATGTACTCTGCTTCTGTAACAATGAGTGACAGCAGGAGATAAATACACTTGATTGACATGTGAACCGGCTTTCTCGGTTGCCTAGGTAATACAGTGGGTACGGAAAGTATTCAGACCCCTTTAAATTTTTCACTCTTTGTTTCATTGCAGCCTTTCCAAAAATCAAAAAAGTTCATTTTATTTCTCAGTAATGTACACTCAGCAACCCATCTTGACAGAAAAAAACAGAAATTTAGAAATTTTTGCATATTTATTAAAAAACAAAAACTGAAATATCACATGGTCATAAGTATTCAGACCCTTTGTTCAGTATTTAGTAGAAGCACCCTTTTGATCTAATACAGCCATGAGTCGTTTTGGGAAAGATGCAACAAGTTTCTCACATCTGGATTTGGGTATCCTCTGCCATTCCTCCTTGCAGATCCTCTCCAGTTCTGTCAGGTTGGATGGTAAACGTTGGTGGACAGTCATTTTCAGGTCTCTCCAGAGATGCTCAATTGGGTTTAAGTCAGGGCTCTGGCTGGGCCATTCAAGAACAGCCACAGAGTTGTTGTGAAGCCACTCCTTCGTTATTTTAGCGGTGTGCTTAGGGTCATTGTCTTGTTGGAAGGTAAACCTTCGGCCCAGTCTGAGGTCCAGAGCACTCTGGAAAAGGTTTTCGTCCAGGATATCCCTGTACTTGGCCGCATTCATCTTTCCCTCGATTGCAACCAGTCGTCCTGTCCCTGCAGCTGAAAAACACCCCCACAGCATGATGCTGCCACCACCATGCTTCACTGTTGAGACTGTATTGGACAGGTGATGAGCAGTGCCTGGTTTTCCACACATACCGCTTAGAATTAAGGCCAAAAAGTTCTATCTTGGTCTCATCAGACCAGAGGATTTTATTTATCACCATCTTGGATTCCTTCAGGTGTTTTTTAGCAAACTCCATGCGGGCTTTCATGTGTCTTGCACTGAGGAGAGGCTTCCTTCGGGCCACTCTGCCATAAAGCCCCGACTGGTGGATTGCTGCAGTGATGGTTGACTTACTACAACTTTCTCCCATCTCCCGACTGCATCTCTGGAGCTTAGCCACAGTGACCATTGGGTTCTTCTTTGCCTCTCTCACCAAGGCTCTTCTCCCCGATAGCTCAGTTTGGCCGGACGGCCAGCTCTAGGAAGGGTTCTGGTCGTCCCAAACGTCTTCCATTTGAGGATTATGGAGGCCACTGTGCTCTTAGGAACCTTAAGTGCAGCAGAAATTTTTTTGTAACCTTGACCAGATCTGTGCCTTGCCACAATTCTGTCTCTGAGCTCTTCAGGCAGTTCCTTTGACCTCATGATTGTCATTTGCTCTGACATGCACTGTGAGCTGTAAGGTCTTATATAGACAGGTGTGTGGCTTTCCTAATCAAGTCCAATCAGTATAATCAAACACAGCTGGACTCCAATGAAGGTGTAGAACCATCTCAAGGATGATCAGAAGAAATAGACAGCACCTGAGTTACATATGAGGGTCACGGCAAAGGGTCTGAATACATATGACCATGTGATATTTCAGTTTTTGTTTTTTAATAAATATGCAAAAATTTCTAAATTTCTGTTTTTTTCTGTCAAGATGGGTTGCTGAGTGTACATTACTGAGAAATAAAATGAACTTTTTTGATTTTTGGAAAAAGGCTGCAATGAAACAAAGAGTGAAAAATTTAAAGGGGTCTGAATACTTTCCGTACCCACTGTATAACTCCGCCGCTGCTGTAGCCTGTGCTACCAACTACAGGGAATACAGTATAACTATTGCAATACAATGCAAGGGTAGTTTTATTTCTAACATTATTCTATCAACAGACATTTACACTGATAGTCTGGCATTATAATTTATTTGCCTTTGGTGTACTGCGGAGTGGGTAAGATTGTTATTAATGGCAGGCTAGCATACTGTTAACTTGTGCTAGCCTAGCACCAGCAAACTGCAACTGGAAGGACTGGATGAAAAGAGTTGAAAACTGTCACCACTGATAAAAAAACACATTGGCTAACTTGAAAATAAGGTCTTATGTACAAAATTCTGAACCACCCCTTTAAGGAAGTGCCAAACTTCCCTAAACCCCCCTAGATATCTCTGTATCTTATCAGACTTTCGGAGCACTCAGCTTTGCCTGTGCTTACATCTTCTCTAAACCTCCGCTGGAGCTTGTGGAGGGATTGTGATATGCTAACACCACGAGTATAGGAATGTGGAGAATGCTTAAAGCACACAAATTATAAACACAGTGATAAGCTATGTGTGAGAAGTTTATGTAAGAAGTGAAAGCACATGATGGATAAATTGTGGTTTGGGAAATGCTATTCCAAATATTAGATTTGTTTTACGCCATTTTTCAAGGGTTGCAATTGTCAGGCCACAATGAATACCAATTTAGTAAATGCTCGACAGGAAAGAGTCATCATGGTTTGGCTCACTTTATCACTTTCAGACGTCAATCTCCCTTTTCTGTCACACTGTTTCCCACAAAGCAGTACAAAGTGTTTCAATGCAAATCAAACCATACCCAAGCTCCGAGTGTGTCTCGGGGTTAATAGTTGAACAAAGAGATCGATAGGTTAAAGGTTGAGGAGGAGTGACAACACAGAAATCCAGTGACCCAAAAAACTAATTTTGCTCGAATTTATCTCATTACAGTTTGGTCACATGGTATTTTGTGTCAAAGTAAGAAATGTTCATAGCAAAACAAATACAGCACATTGTTGCTTGCAATATATACTCTAAAAAATTTACTTGGTGGCCAGGTTGATGAATTTGTTCCAAAACAGATGTTTTGTCATTTCTTCATTTTTTACCTCACACTGACATGGAGAGGAATTTAGCTAAAAGCATGTGAAAGCAGACAGAGACAAATGAGACAAATTAAATAATTTGCCAGGGCTCCGATTCCTTACCATGTTATTGAGTTTCACGATGTGTTGCCCAGTAAATACCCAAATACACATTCTTTCACCCCTGCACACACTTTAAAATCGTCACTGGTGAACAGCTTCTTAGCAAATCACAGTCATGAGACTGCTTCTTCTTAGCGAGTTTGGGTCAGTGCTCTGGTGAGCTGCCCTAAGACTGGACTGTCAGTTATGTAACTGACATGAAACACCAAAATAAAGATGCCTGGCCCAAATTAGCCTACTATCCTCTTAGTATTGTTTATTAGAATGATCAGAAAAGGATACATAAACATACAATTTTTGCAGATTCTTAGGCATGTTGCGTTCATGGACTATTTTTAAGTATGTTTACTTTATGACTGATCAGTTTTCCCCAATAACACCAATGCCGTGATGTAAGCTTTCGTCCAGCTATTATCAGATGATATATGACATCCCAGTAATTTCCTGCTTTTTATTTGTTTGTAAAATATCCAAGGTGTAATGTTTGGTGTGGTTGCTCAGGATAGGAAGCATTAGCAGGTCTAATGTCGCTTTAATGGCTTTTGGCTTATCTGACTTCCACAGTGGGACTGTAATTAGCAAGTTATAAGGTGACTGTTTATTTTTGCAACAACCATCATAGGATATCCTCTTATTCTGCATGTGTCTGTGACAGAAGAACAGTAGTACATTAGCATGCCCCTCCACACCATTGATCAGCGATTTTGGAAGGAACTCAGCATGTGAATTAATCTGGGCAAACTGTGGAGATCTGCTGCTTTTTCATGAAATGGGTTTTGGGGTAACAGCTGTGTGAATAAAAACACATCAAACACATACAAGTTGTTTTATCCTCTTCAGTGCAATGCATTATTTTTGCAAGATTGATTTACAATAGTTGCAACAGCATCAAAGTGTCTGATCCATGGTGGGTTCATCAACTTTAAAAAAAATGAACCGCTAACTCTTAGAAGGGATTTTGTACTTGCTAGATGAAATTGAGCTTCCACAGGTCTTTCCATGAGACAACTGTGGTAAGTTGTCAAGATTTATTTCAGTTGTAACCAAACTCTTTTTGTTTGGTTACAAGTTTCTTTAAGATCTTTAAGTGCTCCAACCAGCCTCTGAATTTTGGTCAGATGCTTGTGTCTATCTCCGAAGAGATTTATATTTCCATTCTGTTTGTTCTCTTGAGACCGGCAGACTCACAAACATATAGGGGGCCTTTTATTAGGGGGATCAGTTCTGCTCAAGTGTTGCGTGTGGCTCCTGGCTCTTTGCCTATTTATAACCATTGTAAAAGGCCCTTGCCTTTGTCTCCCCCCATCTCTACAGAACCCATACAAAAACATTTTTGTAAGGCTTAGTCAGGGGTCTGTGATGCCTTGACAACAGCTCCAACATTATAGACTTCTTCCCACTTCTGGGACCATATCGTGTTTTACACATCTCTATGGCAAGATCACCAAGGAGACCTTTATGACAAACCACATTAGTTTCAATATTGATTGCTGTGAACAGGAAAACTGTTTTAGAGTTTTAGAGTTTTACAGATTTGTAAAATGAAAGCTGTCATAATTAATGAGTTAATGGTACAAATGACACAGTATTTGATATATGTACACAGTATGGATATATTAAACAGGATTATTTTACGATTGCTTTACACATATGTCTTGTCTAGTGTAGCTGTTTCCCAATAAAACCTTAGACTTTATTAGGACTTCATGGCGAGCTGCCATCCTGGATGCTCTGGGATAACATTAACTTCTCTTGCATGTAAACTAGTTTGTAAAATAGTCAAATGTAGGCATGCCAACTGACAAGGCTGACAAACTGTTGGTGAGCTCATCGCTGCCTTTAATTTAATAGGCATAAAACTAAAGTATTACCACTAAACTCCCTCAGGAGGTGAATTTGATTTGATGTGCTTTTAAATTCCTTGTTGAGTAACAGCTGGAACAGTTCTCAAAGAAAGAGAAGAAAGAAAGTTTTCATTTCTTTATAAGGTACTGCATGTCCGTCTGCACATCTCTGCAGTCCGGAGATACACAGTACATAAGCAAATTTCTTTTAAATCAGTATTGATCACATTTTTCATAAAACTCATTACCAAATCATGTTAATAAAATAAATGGCAAAAGCAATTTCAAGAAAACTTAAAACAAAATTTAATGCAATTAACTTTATAAGACAACAGTAAATGATGACTCTGCCTGATGACTGTTTTTGTGTGTGGTGCCAAATGGTTTGATGATGGATTTTCCTTTTGCATGCAGTGCAAAGTTTTGAATGCAATATATATAATTGATTGGTAAATTGTGTGATTTCTGTTTTCGGACCCACAAAGGCTAGCTGACCGCATGGCTTTACATGATGGGGATCCTAGTAAACAAAACTATAATTATTTATGACAACCTGTGTATACATATATGTACTGTATATAGATAAATTGTGGAAAATCCTCCCTCTGGTAAATGTGGGATTCTCCATATACCATGTGCTGTAAGTCTTAGTGATATATCATTACGTAACACATTCTTTTTTTATTTAAGCCATCTCGACAACTCTAAAGGGAGATAAGACACAGGAGTAGAACCAGTGGTACCACTGTCTCGGCAGAGTTATTTCATGCTATTAAGGCAGAACTAATCAAATAAAAATAATCTTTTACACATCAGCATGAATTTTACAGGCACACACACTGAGATTAAAATGTCCTGTAAAATTGAATTGAATTTATTGGCTGTGAGCTTTCTTATAAAATCTAAATGGAAATACACACTGAAAAACCAAATCACAAAACACAACATGATTTAATCTATCTATCTATCTATCTATCTATCTATCTATCTATCTATCTATCTATCTATCTATCTATCTATCTATCTATCTATCTATCTATCGTTTCTATCAACAAATTGGGCTTTAACACAACACATTTCACCAAATGTCTAAGCAAGAAGTAAAATAACACTGTTACGCTAAACAAATCCAAGTCACCAATGGCGTAACAGAGGCACATCAGATACCAGAAACATCATCAGTATTATCTTATCTCTTATGCAAAGGAAAGGTGTCTAATCTTCAGATTGTTTAACAATCGTTGCAACAGCATTGAAGTGTCTTATCTGTGGTGGGTTTATATAACTTTAAACATTAACCGATTGGTCTAGCTTGCCTTGGTTGGTGCACAGACATCCCCCCCTTCAGTAGAGGAATGTGAGAACATCTCTCTAGTGAACGACTTTGCACAGACACAAGTCAGTGTAGTCAAGGTCAGACATTTTAGGGGACATAAACATAAGAAAAACACAATTTTAGTGAAGGGGATCTTTAAGTATCCTACTGCTGTATGTTTTACCCATTAAAACAGCATCACTCTCTCACTCATAGCTATGAGGTCAACTTAAGGTTACTGACAACATGCACTGTAATTTCCCTATTGGGGATTGATAATGTATCTTAAATGAATCTTTCACATCTGTGGTACTGCATGGGTAATTTGTTTCCCATTTTTTTCTAGGTGTAGCCCATCTTACTGGTGTCCATCTCAAAGGTTTCTTCTCCAGGTGTTTGTGGGTCTTCTCTCTCTTTTTCTCTTTTCTCTCTAAGCTCAATATTAAGGCCCATCTGGTGATGTCTGTGGCTGGTATTTCTTAATTCTTTGTCCTTCTCTATTTAAACTCATATTCAGATTCCACTAAGTTCCTTGCCAAAGGTCAATATCTGTAATGATGCCTGGCAGATGGATATGTAAAATTATTTAAAGGAGACTTTTATAAAGTTTTAATTTTCTTAAAGGCCCGGTATCCCCAAGTCTCAGCATTGTATGCTCTGTCTGTTTATGCATGCATGTGTATGTTTGATCAGTTTGCTTCTTGTTGATTTTACTAATTTAAATACATCAGTTAAACAAGGGTGATTGGACTGTATGATCCTCATATACTGTACAGTATATGACTGCCCCAATGTAGAAAGCCAGGTATATCTTTGTTTGCGGCCTGATCTTATGGGACTTTCTAATGTTTTGACGTTTTACCTCATGTCTGTATCAGTGTCTTGATTTGTTATCAAAAATTCAAATCTGATAAATGTGTATCGTCTCTAACATGACTGGCTCCATACAGGCGGTATTGACAGATTATCTGCATCTGTTGGTGTCTGTGAGAAACTGCAGACAAGTCATTATCATCTACACATAAATGCAGGTCATTGAACTGCATTCACAAGGTTGTCTGAATTCCTCTTCTCTTTTCTTTTGGTTAATGTCTACATTAGCCTAACTAGCCTGACTAAGAGTCAACAACATTAATATAGAGAAAAATTGTACTCCAGTGATTGTTAAATGGTAATGTGTAGGTGAAGAATCTAGTCAATGCAGGAGTGTCCTTACAAAACCATGCCTGTTGGTTTCTCATCTTCTGGAATACCAATGTCTTATCCATCCAAAAAAATCCTGTGAATGACCTTACCTAGAACTGACAGTGGTAAGTCACCTTTTACTGATACCTTGATAAGACATATAGTCTTCCAATCCTCTGGTGTCTATTATTTCTCCACTACGCACACACATATAGAGGTAAGGGAAAAGTACAGCTTTGTACTGAAAGATAAATATTTCACAACACACGGAAACCTGGGTTCACTCCACAACGGTGGAACACGTGGGATGCTGGTGAGGGATCATGTACTGCCAGCATGTAAAGCTCTCTGTGTTGTTCTTTCCATCATTGATAATGGGTAAATGTTTGATTAGTAAAATGTAACTGCAAGAAAAGGTACTTGTAAAAGGTACTAATGAGAAGCTTTTGAGTTGTATCTTTTTCTCTATACACATAGAGGGAACAGGGTGTAAGTCAAAGGCCCAATGGCTGCTGCATTCTAAACTAATAAGAGGAAAATCTGGAAAATATGGAAGCAAAATACATATTCTACTGTTCAGTCCAGGATTCTTGGACAAGCTCATATATAGTGTATATGAGCCATCCCCATGTGTATATACTGACATATACAGATGGGGAACGAGGATTCAGTAATGATTCAAAAAGATCATTGGATACCATGAGTATGTTAAAAAGAAGAACAAGGACTGAACTCAATCATTGAAATATGCACTTTTCCAGGTTTCCTGGATCAGTTCACAGAGAACCAGATTGAGTATTTATCTGCACAATAGGATGTGCAGATAAAGACAGGGATGGATGCTGAAACAGATCACAATCTACTAACTGCAAGACGATGCATTAAACAGTGAGAAAACTTCCCAATAAAGTATTACAAAAGGCAGAAGTGTAATGTATAGCTCCTGAAAGACCCAGAGATCCAGACAGATTACAGGTTGGCACTCAGCCTCATGTTCCAACTACATCAAGAGCTATATGACAAGGAGAACCACCCTGATACCCTCTGGCAGGATGTAAAGCAGGTTTCACCTATCAACAAGTGCTGGGTACAAGGAAACAACAACATAAGGAATGGCTATCAGCAGTGACCACACAGAAGATCGAGATACGACAAAAGAAAAAGGAAACAGTGAACAAACGGCTGCGCAAGATCAGTGACAGAGTCAGAACAAGCAGTATTTGCAAGCCCACGGGGAGGCAGAATTCTGAAAACACATCACTGAGAGTTTGGAACCAATAGCAGAGGAAGCTACAGACTGTGGACACATTAAAGACAAATAAAACATGACCAGAGCGTTTGCAGGAAATAATTGCAAACCAGGGAGACTGGTCAAAGACTGATACATCCAGATCATTACACTGATAGAGCAGCAACTAGCCAGATAGTGGTATACAATGTACTACTGAATTTAATTAATAACACATCTTTATGACAATACCATCAACATGCCTTAGTAAATGACATAGTTGAATTCCCCTCTCCAAATTGATGGCTTTCTCTATGTGATAAAAAGGTTGTAGAACTACAGTATATTTTTTTTACATTCTTATTGGTGTAAGTGTTCTGTTGGGACACACTTTTCACATGCATCTACTGTACCATGATCTAAAGTGATATTCCACCCAAAATCTTTTTAGTATCAAAACACGGATTCCCTGAACTTCAGGCAACCTGGTTTGGGTCAGGGATGTACTTCAAGTATCCAAGTGTTGTCCCTGAGTTTGTATATGTTGGGGGGGGAAAGCACCAACTCATCCACAAAATGGTTTCCAACTGCTCCTGCAAGTTAATCCACTTTTCTACTGGCAATCTGTACATGTTGATTCAAACTACAAATCTTTTACTGTAAGCTTCCATTCAAGCCGGTGGGCTGGGGGGGTAAATGTTTCATATTCAAACGTTGGAGAGCATCCTTATATAGCAGGGGTGTCCACACTTTTTTTAAAGAGTGCCAGATTTGACAATGTGAAGATGCCCGGGGGGGGGGGGGGGGGTAATAGTCCCTTCTGACATGTTTTTAACAATAAAAGTGACATACAAATGCACTGATCTATAACAATTTTTATTTTCATTGTCACAATATTCTTTTTTTTAAAATGTAACCAAATTAAACACCACTCAAGCATGAACAAATCCAAACAAAAACAATTCTGCTTTACCCAAACATACTGTATGGAATACCTTAAACTTAAAGTTGATAAAAATCTTAACCTCATGTTAATTTTAAACATGACTCATTATGTGTAATTCAAAGTTTGTTAATATTCAAGCTTACAACATATGACTCATGCTCATCTTTCACAACCCAAGGCTTTGGCATGTATGAACACTGACCGTGGGCCGTGATTGGTCCCTGAGCCAGACTTTAGACATGCCTATTATGCAATATATTTGTATAGGTCTTTCAGGAAAATTTGATCTGACATTAAAATAAACCACCAGGCACTGGTCTTGCAGTAACAATAGCTGCTACTTAGTGATGCTTTCTTGCTTGTTTTCATTTTGTTCATTGTTTGATGCGAGTGTTTAGATGGTGTTTATCTTGTCATATAGCCATTTTTCTCATAAACGCAACATGCCATATGTCTGCTTTTATGGACAAAGTACTCAGGGACACATTCATATCTGAATCCTAATGCTTTTTTGCACTAGAAGATGAAGTTGAAACAGGCAGCTTTAAGTTCTCTTACCGTTATTGACTTCAGCCTTCAGACTAAAAGACAATACAAGGAATTGGGATGCAGATGTTCGCAATCTGCCACAAGATCTTTATTGCAGCAAGAGATCAGATAATACAATAGAAAGTTACGTCAGAAGTTTATCCCATGATCGGTTTCTTTTTTTCCTACAAGTGGAAATGAATCCAAATTTTCCTCTTTTGTTAAAGGAAAGAGTTGGAAGAGACTATTTGTCTTGGGTGAGGCTGAACAAGACAAAAGAATGCTATTTGGAGGAAAGAGGAATTGAAAAGTCCGCCAGGATGCAGATTAAATTTAGCTGACTGCTGATGTTTGGACAGGGCTGCGGTTTCCCTTTGGACTTACAAATGTGTCAGTCACTTCTAGAAAATGTTCAATGACTACAATGATTTATGGTAATGTCTGAGGAGTAATGACTGCCAATAAAACACTAAGGCTGCCCACAGGTTGACATTTGTGGCTGCTGGTTTCACATCTTTAAGAAAATAATGTATTTTGTGCATTATGAAAAAGAATGAGTGGTTTTAGAATATACATTTTGTATGATTTAAATAAGGTTGTACCCTTTTAATATCCACGCTAAATGTCGTACAATCCTTTGTCTGCATGCCTCTACTCACTTCTTCCTACACAGAGACAATTCTGCCTGCTGGGAAGTGAGAAAGCACCCCTCTTTCCCTTCCCATGTCTATCAGCTACTCCAAGAAATCCTGTCTCTGTGAGAGTCGTTGGCGATGCACGTCAAGGTCTTTGATATGGTAAAAACCCGTGGTCAGAACAATGTGGGGGGATGCTAGGCGACTGGTGTCTTGGACACTGTTCCATCCTGTGTGCCAGTTTTGTGGTAATGATCCACGACAGTATTGTGAGTTTAAGCTCCTGGGAGAGGAAGAGCGTCACGTTAGGGATTCAAGTTCCTCTCGCTGGCCTTGAGGTCAGAGAAGCTGTCCTTGAACTACATGGGGAAAGTGGCGGGAGCATGTCTGTTAATAAGCTCAAGTGGCTTTAAACAAGGCACCACATCCCTGCCAGCTGCTGGCCTGACGTAAGTGCAAACAAAAGTTCCCTACAGGGATAGAAAAATATCACTAGCTATTATATACAGTGACTCTATTGTATTTTTTTATTGTAAAAACACTAGCACGTGTTGAGCCGTACTCCTCCCTGCTGCGCTTATGATCCGGCGGAAGAAGCATATTTAGCCGTATTTTTGTGTGTAAGCGCATGCAACAACAGAAGTGATTTGAGAAGATTGTATGGACTCTCTCTGTCAATGAGAAAATGTTTTAGATTTTTGTTTTAGTAATTTTTTGCAGTATCTTTGAGGATGGATGTGTTCCCGGCTTTATTAAAAAATTATGATATATATGGACCAGTGTTTCTTTAAAAAAGTCGGACAAGCTAAAGAAGGGTTATTTATTTATTTTTTCCTTATGAAACCTGGGTCCGTACCAAATGACCATTCTTGTTGGGGTGAAAAAAAACAAGCTATTATGTACTCTGTGCACTCATACCAAAACCAGACAGACAGTTATTTACATCGCAAGCATTTCCTAAATGCCTGAGTGTCCGCGGTAAATCTTACATGGAAACATTGTGTGGAAGTGAGCTGATTATGTGTTGATTATCTGTGGGAGGTCAACTGGGAATTGAAGCATGGGTGGCAACAGGACAGTTGTTGGCTCCAAAGGCACTGGATCTTCTCACACAGTGCTAGTCCCTAGGGTGCAAAATTGACTCTCCTGTCTCCTGTAGTAGCCACTGCCTTGTTAAGGGAAGGAAATAATCTGGGAGCTGCTTCCCTGCATTGTATGTCATTGTTTCCCCTAGTGAGAGAAAGCTGCATTAGTCAGCAGGAGGAAGATGATGTTTAGGGTGGCTCAAGGTAAGTTTGTTTGTGCTTTCGAGGAATATCATTGTTTTTACTGATGGAAAACAAACAGAGGAACCGAAGAGATCATAATATAGATTATATTGAAATATAAACTATAGGTGAAAACAGTAATTGTGAATACACAAGACAGCATTATTACGAAATGCATAAGAAGCTCAGTCCTGTTGTCTCCCTTTAAATTTAATTCATTTCATTTGTGTTTAAAGTAGATCATAACAAGAGTTATCTCAAGACATTTTACAGACACACAAATCTTCTGACACATTCATCAAAACAATGTTGCCACATATATTGCTCTTAGAAATCCCTGGGTGAGTGTTTATCCTCTCACTATAAGTGACGGTCCCTCCACCTGATATCCATTTAACAGCTGAGGCATGCAGCTGCATAGTAACAGGCCTGTCCATTCACTTCCACTGGCATACAACCCTGCCAAAAAGCACACTTTGCCAACTCGGCAGAAAAACAGAGGATGTCCTTTTTTCCATTTCTTGGACGCATAGTTGCAACCATACGCATTCACAGTATCACAACATTGACACTTTTAACAAACACTTATCTCTCAAGCTAACCACCAAGCTCTACCTTGCTGCTCTGTCACCCAATTCATTTCTAAAAGCAAGACTGAGAACAGATTAGTGACTCAGTATCCAATCATGCGAAGCAATACTTGGAGCTTAGCACTAGACTTTACTAAGATGTTAGGAGGGCCATTGACAGGATGAACAGTAAAAGTATTATTAATGTTCTCTGCTTAAGGGCTTTAGGGACTCCTCTCTTGGGTGAACTTTCTGTTGAAAGACTCCAAACCTTCCTCATACCTCTAGGTTGTCAAATTAGTGGTGCTTGTTTAAAACCTATCTGTCATGTTCTTCAGCTAGTGGCATGTGTACTTCAGGTGGAAGCTACCTTCTCGTCCCATCGCAATCATCCCACGCACTTGTGACTGTCGATGTTAAAACAGCACACAACCACTACCTCTGATATTACATCAGTCTGACCCTACCCACGACCAAGACCAATTTTAATATTAATATCATAACACAACATATTAAAATGGTATGCATGGGACTGTAATAAGAGCAAGTAAGAGTTTGGAGGGTGGTTAATTAGCTCAAAATGAGAAGCCTGATTTTGTTTAGTCAAAGTGTAATTTAAGACCCATCTTTTCAAATTCCATTATTTTTGTTAGCTGTCCCACCAAATAATTGGCAAACATGTCAGCAAGACCACCTCATGCCATACAAAGACACAAAATACAATCACAGCTTTGTCTCTGCCCACCTGCTTAATGGGGATACAGGTATACAGTTTTTAAGCCATTACTTTGGGTATCACATCATTAGATACAGATCAACCCCGGCAGATGCAAACCCTCTCATGTAATCACAACACTACTAATTTACGAAATGATATTTGCTAATTTCAAGATGCAAAGAACGAGGTTACGAAACTGCAATTTGCATGGACCTGAAGAAATACTTTGCTTCAGACAACCTTTGCGCCTTACCTCTTAGGATGAGTGCAGGTCAGAATATTAATTTCTCAAGTGTAATTAAAAAATCCCTGGTATTTAAAAAGGTCACTCCTATTGTTTTATTGAACTCACTAATGGGATGCTGTTTCTTTCTCTTGAGCTACACAACATTGACCGGATCTGCCATTTTTAATGCTGTACCCCCCCCACCCCCCTCCCCCACACCTCCCACCCCCATAGTGAGGAATAAAAAGCTATTGAGGCGAGTCGGGTGTTAAAAAGGGATCAAACTGTGTGAGCAGCAGGCTGTTTCAGACCTATATGTTAATGAGAGAGCATTGCCAAGAGGCTGTTCTTGCAGCCGCTCCAACTCAGGATGAGAACCAAACTGAAGACTAAACCGAGCACATAAACATTTATCACTAAGCTCAGAGAAAAAGACAGCAGTTGTTTTGTCCATTCCTGGATTGCAGCTTCACACGGCACATGAATGGGAACAGCAGTATGGCTGAAAGAAATGATGATTAGCTGTTGAGTTGAAGTCCTATTAGTCACCAGACATGAAAAGCTCGGAAAAGACCCTGGGCCGTCAAATTATTTTGCAATTTGTGTTTCAACGATGAGCTTCTCTGCCAAAATGAAAAGTCACCAAGAAGAAAACATTTAGCATTTACCCTTTGTACACAGAATAAATTAAACAGCTTTAATTAGAACAACCTCCTAGTCAATCAGTTCACTAAAGGGTGGCTCGGCTCACTTCCTGTTATACAAAAGGCCAGTAGATCACAAAGTAGGCTCTTAGAACTTTGCCAAATGGCAAAACTTGACTCCACAAATCTCTTGATAAATTATTAGTTTTGAAGGTGTGTACTAGCATGTGCAGTGGTATTCTTAAACATGTAGCACCCATGTTTATTTGTAACTTGCATATTTTACAAAAAAAAAACTTTCATTTCTTTCCACAAATTGCCATTTCTGCAAGAAAAAAAATCTGCTAATGTGGTCTCACTAAATCTATTGAAAATTTGGTGAGAGTTTGAATGCTGAACATATTATGGTCTGTAATACAAATGCCATATGCTATCCCAAATTTTCTCACAAACTGTAAAACTAATGGAACCGATTTTATTCTTTAGTATCCAGGCGATAGATAAAACATTATCATGTTTTCTTAGACAACATTTTTGCACCGTGCCAACCATAACAAACTCAAAACAATCCCTTCACATCAGATAATACCAGCATTTTCACAGAGAAAAAGAATCGCTGGCTACCCTTAGTGCCTGGTCCTGAGTACTCTGGTACAGGGTTCATTTTAGGCAACAAAAAACATTTTTATTGTCTTTTATCAAGTGCTTTAAACTGCTGCTCAATGAATCCACACCCTTCCTTGTCTCCTATGCTGTCCTGTCCCTCTTTACTAGTTTTCCTTCCTCCTTCCCTAATTAAAATGCTTCCCTCAGAGTGGCTCTGAATGGAACAGTGTGGTTCAGATTTGGATACAAATTTCTCATGATGAAGATTATTTGGGGAAAGTAAAATGGGAGGATAGAAACATCACTATTTATAAAGCACTCGTACAAATATTAGGTTAACACTCTGTTGAACTCAAAATAAGGACGGTATGGGCTGCATGTTATTTCAACTCACTATCCGGCCATTGTGAGACAGGAAAGGATGGTAAATAATCTTGATTCAAACACTCTCTGATTCAATAATACTTTATTACTGGATTTGTCTCTATTAGATCAGAACAACTGGGGTTTTGTGAAGTTTGATAAACCTGTGATCATTTGTGGGGAAAAAAAATTCTTGTGATGATTGAGAGCTTCATATAGATCTGGGCTTTAGCCCCCAGTATCAGCTGTAATGATCTCTATAGTTATTATGTGTAAATGTATACCATTACACATCAACTATGACATTCTGCAGAGCCTTTATAGGTTGCCTCAAAGGTCAGGAGAACCATACAGATATTACTTTATCTTTGCTGGTATCAGGGCATACCTTGCATTCACCTGAGGCCCATCAGGCCACCCATGAAGTTTAACATGAATGGAATTTTGTGGTTTGTCAATGCGCAAGATGTTGTATCGCATGAATGATGTTTTCTATTTACCGTCTGCATAAGGTGAAATGGGAATGATCAATCATCACCTTCTTGTTATTTTCCATCCATGATAAGCTTGGATGTTGCATCTATAAGGAGAGAACAGGTTCAGAAAACAAAAACAAAGAGGATATTCTGGTATCCACTTCTGTTTGTTAAATGACTTAACTTGTTTTCAGTCAAATGGAATATAATGATGTGGCTCTGGAAAGGGAAGTTTGGGGTTCCCTACTGGAGCTGCTGCCCCCGCGACCCGACTCCGGATAAGCGGATGAAGATGGATGGATGGATGGAATATAATATGTCAGCTGAAAACAGATGAAAACAGGCAACACATTTTATCATCCCCAGTGCAGATAAAATTTAGACCTCACTAAAAATGATTGGGAAATAAAAAATCACATAAACAGTTAAACAGAAAAGGATTATGCAAGAAAATTTGAAATTGCAAGCATGCAAAACACATTCAGAATTATTGTAACACGTGATTTAATGAATGCAGTTTTAAGAATTTACAATGTTGTTAAAACTTAATAGATCTCCTAAATTCCACACATTGCTGGGCATGGTCTATCAAACACGGCTTGATAGGTCTATTGGTAGTTGGCCACTGGTCAATCACACACTAATGAAACAAGTCTATGTTGGTAATGTATGTCCCCATGTAGTCAAACATGAAATTTGTTTTCCCAACTCTGAATAGCCTACCATGGTCGTCAGACCAACCTAACAAAACTCTCTGGTTTCTGAATACAGCTTGGGAAATGTTTGATTTATACTGTATCTGGTGGTATGAATTGCTTAAGCTGACATGTTGATACAAAAGACCTTTCTCGTGCTTTGAGTTGGCAGTGTCATCATCATCATCTGCTAATGCAAGAGAAAAAGACGTGAGAAAGACTCACTCTGTGCTGTACTGTAATTTTGTGGGATCCACTGTGGGCTGTATATTCCATCCTGACTGCCCACATATCTGTCCTTGGTTTTAGTAAAAACAAAAAAGCAAACTGCTTCAAATTATTAGTGTGATGCTTAAAATACTTTGATTTGTTTCTTTTCTTAGCCAAAGGGAAACGTACAGTTCCTTCACATACTGAAATGCTACGTTGGGGAATAAGCGGTTACCCCCACAACAGATGGTGTAGCCATTGATGTGCATGAAAGCATTTGTAGCAACAAGGTGCGGTCCAACATGCGACCGAGGCGGGGAGAGTGTTCAGATACAATACTCAAGTCACATACTTTCTCCACGTGACACAGGTCGGACTTACTCCCATCACTACTGAAATCAACAATATGCCCCAAACAATTTCCTCTGAATAGATCTCATTGTTTACTGCGGTGCAAATACTTTAAATAGCAGAGTGCTTGAACTTCCTCTGCATTATGTTTTGTGATTACAGCCGACTTCAAAACACGTCCATGGATAATTCCCAATAGGCTTTTCTTCAATGTAGATGACATAGCAATCCAAAGACTCCTTGATTTCCATCTGAATTCCACTCATTTCAGATACAGTCCAACATGCAAAATATGCACCCTGTTCCTGCAACATGAGATAAAGGATCAGCACTTGAACTTGACCTTCTAACCTCACCATTGTGAGGTGTGATTCCCTTTAGTGAACAATAAATGAGAAGTTTAATCAATTTTTAGCTAAGATGATTGTCATTTTTAGCTCCATGAGAAAAAGGAAGAAAATAAAAGCTTTCCCAGCACTGTTTGGTTGGAGCATCCAGGTCTAATAAAGTCTTACAATTTAAGGGGGCAGATAACACATTACCTCTAGTAAATACTGCTGTGTACCACTGAGAAAAACACTTGTAATTTCAGGTCAAAATTGTGGGATGTTTAGTTTTCTTGTTTTGTTCTTATTTAATTTAAAATAGACTAAATCCATCAGGAAACAAGCAAAACAGTTCAGCTGGTTAAATTGATTTGATAAAAAATCTAAAACAGCCAGTGTTGCTGTGTAAATCCCAATTCCAGCATTTCAAATAACGATGTATTCCCCTTTTTGGTTTCTTAGTATCAATCCCTAATGACATGACGAGTATAGTTGTGCCTGCAACTTAAAGCTGCAATCTTAGTAAAATCCTGATATAACTTTTGAAAGAAAAAAAACACATAGGCCTACTTCTTCTTACAATTGGAAAGCTAAATTTATAAGCAATACAACACACACACACACACACACACACACACACACACACACACACACACACACACACACACACACACACACACACACACACACACACACACACACACACACTTCTTTAATTTGGTGTTCTTAGGGGTTTTGCTGCTACAGCCTCATTTGGACTGGTATAACCAGTAGTTTATGGTAGCTAAAGTTAGCTAATGCTAGCCAAATGTATGAGAAACATAAAAATTATAGCAGTTGGTATAATGAACAGTAGCAATTATAGTACCAATAAAGATGATAGAACTATGATTAGAAATAATAGAAGAATCAGTGCAGGGTGTAGCAGGGCATCGAGCAAGACCATGGCAGCAATTGCAAAAGCGATTTAGGTGCCACTCCAATCCAACGAAAACTGTGAGGTGAGAAAACATAAGGACTCCAGGGAATATGCTCCTTGGAGCTAAGTTAGAAACAAGCATTACTGCAACAAGAATGTACACAGATGGAAAGAGAGAGAAGAGCTCAGTGTGTCAAAGGAAGTCCCCCGGCAGTCTAAGGCTATAGCACTTACAAACAAAGTAAGAGTGCTGCTGGATGTGGCTTAATTGTCAGCTATTGCAGTGAAGAAATTCTTTATTAGGAATAGTCCCTTGAGATGTGACATCTCGTTTTTGAGGGAGTCCTTAAACGCAAAAAAACAAATACAGTACATTCACAATTAGACAAAACAGTTAACAAAACAACTTGAGGGGACATAAAAAAATAAAAAAAAATAAAACGTACATCCCAAACATACACACATACTGACAGACAAAAACAAAAGCTCTCCATCACACCATAATCACCCATATCCTCCCCATTCCAACCAATAAATATTAGACAATAAACAGTTAATGTTATTAATATAGACAGTTTGAGAAAGATGAATGAATTAAATAATATACATATAGTATATACAAATACATACATACATACATACGTATGTACATACATACACAATTACTTACACACATTCATATATACATATGTACACACATACATACATACATACATACATACTGTACGTGTACATACATATACATACACACAAACAAATAATAAAAAAAAATCACGTAAAAAAATCAGGTATAAGTATCAATTATGAATATTAAGTATGAGAAAAACAGTTGCAGCTTGTATGCAAAAATTACGAAGAGACATTAAACTGGTGAAAAGAGGAAAGAGCTCTAATAGGGCGACTGTGGCTCAGTGGTAGAGCGGAAGGTTGGTGGTTCAATCCCTGGCCCTGCAGTCCCATGTCGAAGTGTCCTTGGTCAAGACACTGAACCCTGAGTTGCCCCTGATGCTGTGCATCGGAGTGTGAATGTGTGTGCATGTTTATCTGATGAGCAGGTGGCACCTTGTACGGCAGCCTCAGCCACAGTGTATGAATATGTGTGAATGGTGAATGTATCCTGTATGATGTAAAAGCGCTTTGAGTAGTCGTTAAGACTAGAAAAGCGCTATATAAATACAGCACATTTACATTACCTCGGTAAACCATTCCAATCAGAAGGGGCTTTAAATTTAAAGGCTCTCCTCCCAATTTCTTTAGATATATGTGGTGCGGAGAAGAAAAAATGATCAGTGTCTCTGAGGCTATAGGTTGATCGATATACAATCAAATGTTGTTTCAGATAAGATGGATAATCTGAAAAAATACATTTGTGAACAAACTGCAGCCAGTGAAGCTGACGTCGAGCATTTAGTGAGAGATTCAATGACTGATACATTTGACAATGATGCGTCCTGAATGGACACCTCAGGACAAATCTGCAAAGACTATTATAAATCAGTGCTGTGTACTGTGTACTGAGCTGATGTGGCAATATATCAACCACAAATATTACCCATTAAGCTTGTGTGGCTAATGTTGGCTAATACTGTACAGCACGAATGGTTTGTCCAACAAATAATGCCGACTCATTTGTAAACAAGCATGCTTCCAATGACTTCCCTGCTTACATGCCCAGCACTTGAATCCCTTGTCTGTGCACTTCCTCTCCTATAATGCACTTTGCACTTCTGCTGGTGACACTGGCGATGGTTGGTCCTAAAATGACAATTTATTTTTTCTGGCAAGTCTATACAAATATGCACACAGTTCTATCTCACCTCATCCCTGGTATTTTTACTTATTCAGTTGAATGCAACTGCTGTTATGTTTTAGGCATGTACTGTACATTTAATGTATAAGACATTGTTCTAAAAATACCATAAATAACCAGAGCAGCAGGGGAACATTGATAATCTAATCACTCATCTCTCCACAGCACTCTTTTTGAGTTTATTTCACTGCCACAAGTTGAGCTAAATCTTTCTAACAGTATTGTTCTGTATTCATTGTGAAATAGATTTCACTTGACTTCAGTCCGTCTGCATAGATTCTTGGGACAGGGCTTTCAAGTCACTGAGAGTCGTAATAAGACAGAAGCTTGTTTAAAAATTTGAAACAGAGGAAGGAACATCCTCTGATTGTGATTACATTCTTTTTTACATGCATAGTTTATCAAACTCACTAACTATTCAGTCACTTCCAACCATTTTAAACATGTTTATGCAATATAGTAGAGCTGGGCAATATATCGATATTATATCGATATCGTGATATGAGACTAGATATCGTCTTAGATTGTAGATATCGTAATATTGTAATATGGCATAAGTGTGTTTTTTTCCTGGTTTTAAGGCAGCATTACAGTAAAGTTGTTTCATTTTCTGAACTCACTAGATTGTTGTAACCGGTCTATTATTTGTCTTTACCCACTTAGTCATTATATAACATTTCTGTCTGTTATATTATTAATGTTGCATCATATTTTTAATTGATAAAGTACTGCATTCTTTAGCATTTTCCATGTACAAACCCACAAAATTTTCTAGGACGTAACATATTTTAGGGCCAATGCACGACATAATACAGCACAAGGATACAGTATACGACAAGTCAGATGTTATTATTTGACTGCAATTTCTGCCTTGCAAGGACAAGCAACAAGGCTTTTTAATTCTCCCATTAAAGTGTATATTTAATCAAAGGGTTCAATACAATATTAATAGTAGCTACATTACAAAGTAACATTGTGCACATGGGGAATAATGAAGAATATAAAATATATACAGTATATAAGGAATGAAGTCATATATACAAAAAAAGGAAAACAGTCAACTGAGATTCAAATATGGCAACAAGGTCAAATTATTTGATTGTAAAAATCTGTTGATTTTCACTGAGGGAAAGACTAGTGGCCAGCAGAGGGCAATAAGGGATCAACATTTTCCTTTTAAGATTTTCTCTACATTTAAAATGTTGCTCATACTCTTTGCATGGTCTTTACACAAATGTGTATGTATATAAGTAGTTCTTTATTGTACTATATTTATTGCCATACTTTTGTAAATATTGTCTATTTGTTTTTATTTAAAGTACTATGGACCTTTCACTGTGTCCTGAATAAAGTCATTACTATTAGTATAAGTCCTGTGATTTGTACATTGTTTGTTTTACTATGTCTCCTACTTTATTATCTGCTGATTTTATTTTCTGTTGCCTCCTGCTAGCTGCAAACATTCTTGTCTTGTCTGTATACTTTTTATAATAATATTAATAATACATTTCACAAGTTGGTGATGCTTCAGCTTTTACTATGGGCCTAAAATATTTCAAATAAAAATGATGTTTATTCCACAAACTGTCTGACATCAGAGTTGGGTAAACTCACATACAGCAACACAGTGTGTGCTGAAAACTAAAACCGATATAATATTAATATTGTGAAAATGAAGGACTTATCACCTGTTACCTAAAACCTTGAAGTGTCTTTGAGTGTGGAAGAACAAACAACCATCCATTCATCTTTTTGTTGATTTCCAGCAAACTCCACAATCAAAGTGAAAAAGTGTTATAACTCCTGCATCGGTATACAGTATGTGTTGTTGTAATTAAGACGTTTATAGGGTTATAATATACTTATATGTATAAAATGTCATGTCTGCGTCAGGTTAATTACAAGATGCTTGGTGTGTGCAGTGTCTGAATTACAGTATCACAGATCTAAACCCTGTTTGACGCAGGCATCATGAAACACGTCTATTGCGATGACAGGATAATCTGTATATCTCTTTTACTCTCTCAGTTTCTCTAGATCTTAGCTAAGCTTTAAAATTCAATCTCACATTGAGCATGCAGTTTATTGCAGTTCAGTTCTGGTTTATTGAACTTCTAATCAGTTTGAAATATGTCTGACTCCATCAAAACCCCAGCTCAGACTATTTTCACGCCAATCTGCCTTTGGTGATGACTGGATAATCTGCATCATGTACTATTCCAATTAGTTGATATAAGATAATTGTACAGGACAGCCAGATTAATTTCTTCCACGCTTCCATTCCTTTGATGAGCAGAAGGGATGCACTCTATGGTGTCTGCAGGATGTGGAGGAGAAATACAACAATTTCCTTGATTAAATTACAGGGGATCATTCCCATTTATTTGGTATGATCCCACTGAGGACCCTGATTCACCATCCAGCAATTTGCCAAGAGCACAAATTAAAAACAAATCAGATATTCGACCAAAACATCACAGTCTTTTTCAGCAGGTCTGGCTGGATTCTTTACTTTCTGACCCAGTATATGGTGTTTGCACAGAACATGTAAAATAATTGTTTCTGCTTACACAAAAAAGACAATGTAATGTAATGTGTTTACCTGGCAACATTTCTAAAATAGTAAATAGTAAAATGTTGCCAGAGAACTGGGAGGACTTTCAAGTCTGTTGTTTCTCCTTTACCTCCAGCAGTGGCCATGGTCTCCAGAAAAGTAAAGCAGCAGGCTACAGGTAACATAACGTTATGTTGTGTCTTTAGCTGCATGCTACTGGACCTATTTTTGGATGCACGCAAGTAGGCAGGGATGAAAAGAGAAAAAAAAAAATGGGGTAATCGTCAATCGATTTCTATGATCGAAATCGAAAGCTCATTTTGATCTATTTAGAATCAAAATCATCACACTCCTAATAAATAGCCTATCTTTTATGAGGCTGAAAATCCAGAATAACGTGCTGTTAGTATGTCTATGAGTCTGCAGTCATACTAACACTGTGTGTCCTTACATAGGCACAGTCAAGCTTTAAATGAATTACAAACATCAGCACCACTTGCTTCATGTGACATCATACTACAGGGTTTTATAATTGCCATCTCTCTTTGGACGTTATAATACAAGAGCTCTATAAGGTACTTCACAGACACAGAGGATGGATCCAGCGGCGTTAAACAGATGCATGAGAGGTTCTTAACTTACAACATCAGGGAAATGGCATTAAAAAACACAAGTGGCAAGCATGAAAATGGAAATGTCACACATTTAATAATGATTCAATGTTAGTTTACAATGTGGCAGGAAAGATAGTGTTATTGTTCGGTAAAATTACAGCTGTTGATTCACGTCAGGACCTTGGTTCGGTAATTGGGCTTGTTTATAATACTTAAAAAAGATCAAATGATATGCATGAAAATGACTTGGAGTGTTATTTGATCACATTGATTTTCTTTTTATGTCTGTGCAGCTCATCTTTACAGCTGAAATTAGGTAGTATTGACAAGGGATGCATTATGTATGTATTGGATGTAACTACAATTCCATCTGAACTTACGTGGCTCTGCTAAAGTAGTTATCTATTCCAAAGAGGGCCTGACATCAACATCAACACTATCAGGGCTAACACATGGGAGAGCTAATACAGCTCAAATACAAACACAAATCAAAATATAAAGTTTAAATGAAAGGAGGCTGATCCTGTTCAAATGGTTGTTCCGGAGCCTGTAAGGGGACTTCACTTAAAGGTGCTCTAAGCGATGTTGGGTGACGTTACTTCTTGTTGACGTTCAAAGTATTTTCAAACAAAACGAGACTAGCTCGCCCCTCCCTTCTCCTCATCCCGTCCCCTCCCCCTCTCTTATGTGCTTCAGCGCAATAGCCCACACCCCCAAATCCTTCTTGTCGGTTATTGGCTGGAACGCTGGAACACTGTTTGTGTATGCTTCGTGGTGCAGGTGGGCCGTTTGTAGGCCCTGGGCTGTCTACAGAGACCGCGTTTTGTGTTTTCTGGGGACAGGAAGCTCGCAGATAATGAAGAGATGTTTGCCGTATGTGACAACAAATGTTATAGCTTAAAACAACAGCTATCACACAGCACACAGACAAAATATGATATAATACTGGTTTAACATAACTGGTTTCACAGTATTCACTTCTAGACTGGATTGATCTGCAGAGCACTGTCCAATGTTATTATAAGGCAAATTGCTCATATAAGCATTGAACTGCAGTGATATAGCAGGTTTAAAACACAAGTGTGTAACAAAAGTCTACAGCCATGCTAGCAGCTCTGTGAGGCCACCTTGAGCTACACAGAGATTGTCTTTCCCCAAAAAAGCCTTTTCTTGTGTGGATACAGTCAGAATATTGAATACAGGTACTCAAGAGAAGCTGACCTGCAGGTGGTGCATTTGCTATTAAACATTACTATGTAATAAACTAGGCAGCATTACATGAAAGATGAAACAATTTAACAGGGATGTTCCAGAGTTAGAGACTCGGCCAGATCAGAAGGTCTCAGCCATGATGGGTAGGGTAAACAGTAAGCCGTCTTCAGCTGATTGGTTGAATAATCACAGAATGGAAACATGCAAAATGATTATATGTGGTCACAGGTGATTGCTCCCCTGGTGATCTCATTTAAAAAGGAAGATAATAAAATGGATCGTAAACCAGCATCTAATAAAAGATACATTCTCTCCACGGATTATGATGGCAAAGGACATTGCTTGACACCAGCCAATCTTTCATTTGTGAATCCACCAATGTCCTTTCAGCAACTGCACATTTTAAACAGAATAAAAAGGTTATCACTATTAATATATATAAGTGGATTCATTGCAAGACTAGAAACAGGTAAAAGAATGAAAATAAATTGAAAACTGCATTTATTTATTTATTATTTGTATCTCTCAAACTGGGATACTCAGCTTCATTCCTTATCTGACTGCAGGAATTTTGAAGAGCAGCTACAATGAAGGATTAGAGCATTATGATTTTCTGCATACATTTGTCACCAACCGTGATGACAAATTTGTAAACAAATTAGGTGTAACAGTCCTAAAGTGTTTGTCCTCCCTAATCCCAAAATCAAATTTCAGGTTTATCACTACAAATAACCCCTTTTACTTTGTCACAATGTTATTATAAAATAAATACTAACTTGACTTGTGTTTATGTAATTTATCTTTTCCATCCATCCATCCATCTTCATCCGCTTATCCGGAATTGGGTCGCAGGGGCAGCAGCTCCAGTAGGGGACCCCAAACTTCCCTTTCCTGAGCCACATCAACCAGCTCCGACTGGGGGATCCCGAGGCGTTCCCAGGCCAGGTTGGAGATATAATCTCTCCACCTAGTCCTGGGTCTTCCCCAAGGCCTTCTCCCAGCTGGACGTGCCTGGAACACTTCCCTAGGGAGGCGCCCAGGAGGCATCCTTACCAGATGCCCGAACCACCTCAACTGGCTCCTCACGATGCGAAGGAGCAGCTGCTCTACTCTGAGCTCCTCATGGATGACTGAGCTTCTCACCCTATCTCTAAGGGAGATGCCAACCAACGCTCCTGAGGAAACCCATTTCGGCCGCTTGTACGTTGATTAAGCTGACAAGATATTAAGATTATGAAGATATGCTTGTTTGTTTTGTGTATGGTAAATTTGTGTTTTTTTTGGTTTTTTTTGCTGGTTATTGGTAGGGTTTTTGTTGTCTTGATATTTAAGGTGTATATGATGATGACAAGTACATATTGGGAAATTAGAAATAATCTTTATCAGACATATTTTATTTATGCATAGTCAGTAGGATAGTGACAAACACATCGTCCTCCAGTGTCCTCGTACTAGCCTAATCCGGAGAATTCAACCTTATCTGTCTTCATGAGTGGATGGATAGATTAGACAACTATATGGATTTTGGTTTTTTTATATTCCTAGTAGCTCATTCACACTTGGGTTACAAAGTGGATATCGGAGACTACTTGTCATCCCATTATTGCTGCCACTGTGGAGCAGTGCATTGTTAGAGCTTAAATTATTTTAAATGTCCTGATTCTAGATCATTTCCTTATCACTGCAACCTATAAAGTGATCGTATAGTCTTACAAGTCGTTTCAAGGCTTGTTAGGATATTAATTATAGATGAAGCTGACGGTGCGAGGGACAGTTTTTGAAATATTTCCTCCAGGGTTTGAATGCACTTGTATTACTTTCCCTGTAGACAACATATCTAACTATCTCTGTAGATACAATCTGTCCTCTGTTTTTTCCTCAGGCGAGTGGCAGGGCCAAATACCTTCCCCAAGATGTTTGAAAAATGTGAGTCTGTGAGTCTGTTAGTCCTCACACTCCTGAAGTGTTTTCGACTGGGATACAATGAGAAAGATTTGCCACTGATGTCTTTAACCTGCCAAAAACTTTTTACCATGGTCCAGTAAATCTACCTGTGAGTCTATGTGGTTACTGCTGGGCTTGAAACTGTGAATGGGAACTTAAACCTAATGCAAATAAGAAGTAAACTTTAATTTACATTTTATTTTCTGTGATTCAGATCAAAGAAAAAGAGCTGAAGATGTAATCACATCCACTTTCCGACACTATGAAGCGAATTTTCAGAAAATATATTCATACGTTCCAAATATAAAAAGAACAGTCAGCTTCTGAAAGTTTTTACTTGGCTTCAATTTTGTTTAACGTATCTTACAGATTAATACAACAAATTCTGGCAGATACTCAATGCTTTACAAATTCTGGCAGATACTCAAGTCTTTATGGACTCAAGAGTCCATAAAGACTCTTCAGCTGATCCAGAATGCGGCAGCACGTGTTCTGACAGGAACCAAGAAAATAGATCACATCTCTCCTGTTTTAGCTTCTCTGCATTGGCTTCCTGTAAAATCCAGAATAGAATTTAAAATCCTTCTTCTCACCTACAAAGCTCTTCATGGTCAGGCACCATCTTATCTTAAAGAGCTCATAGTACCTTACAACCCTACAAGAGCACTACGCTCCCAGAATGCAGGATTACTTGTGGTTCCTAGAGTCTCTAAAAGTAGAACGGGAGCCAGAGCGTTCAGCTATCAGGCTCCTCTCCTGTGGAACCAGGTTCCAGTTTGGGTTCGGGAGGCAGACACCGTCTCCACATTTAAGAGTAGGCTTAAGACTTTCCTTTTTGATAAAGCTTATAGTTAGGGCATAGAATTGAATATTGTTAGGGAGTGAGGAGTCGCAGCGTCCGCCTAACCCGGCCCACCTGCTTCTCGTCATAGTTGTCAGATCTATCTATCATATAATCAAGATTATAATAAAACTAAAGGGAGACTTGGCATACAGCCCGATCCGGTTGGGGAGAGTTCTAGCCTGTCCAGGCCCCTCTCTTTACCCTGTCTCTCTTGGTTATGCTTTGATAAAGCTTATAGTTAGGGCATAGAATTGAATATTGTTAGGGAGTGAGGAGTCGCAGCGTCCCGCCTATCCCGCCCACCTGCTTTCGTCATAGTTGTCAGATTTATCTGTCATATAATAAAATTAAAGGGAGACTTGGCATACAGCCCGATCCGGTTGGGGAGAGTTCTAGCCTGTCCAGGCCCCTCTCTTTACCCTGTCTCTCTTAGTTATGCTGTAGTAGTTTTAGACAGCTGGGGGACTTCCTTTGACACACTGAGCTCCTCTCTCCTATCTTTCTATCTTCCTATTTTGTGTGCATCTATGTCCCAGAAATGCTTGATACTAACCTAGCTCTGGGGAGTCATTCCCCGGAGTCCTTTTGTTCTTTTTCTCCCAGCATGTTTCCTCTGATCAGGGAGGCTCCAAAATCATGGTTGCAGCTGTCGCCATGGTCCCGCTACACGTTCCCTTCCCTGCCACGATCTGCGGTGCCCTGCTACATCCTGCTGTGCCTTGTAATGCTGCACAGTGCCCTGCTATGCCATGAACTACTACAAAGAACTACTACAAACTACTATTATTATTATTTTTTTTTTTTTTTGGGACTGTTATTGCCACTCTTCATTCTAACCCCAACCGGTCGTCAGACACCGCCTACCAAGAGCCTGGGTCTGGCCGAGGTTTCTTCCCAAAGGGGAGTTTTTCCTCGCCACTGTCGCACTGTTGCTTGCTCTGGAGGAAACTACTAGAACTGTTGGGTCCTTGTAAAGTGTCTTGAGATAACTCTTGTTATGAATTGATACTATAAATAAAATTGAATTGAATTGAATTGAATTGAATGTATATTGCACAAAATGAGTGCTAAAAGTATCTCTCGCCTCAGGTTTACACCAAACAACTAACCTCTGCATAATTTGATTCAGAAAAAGAACATGATTGACATGTTCTCTCTTGAAGGCATAAAAGCTGATTAGCAAGTCACTTGTGACTGCTGTATGCCGTAATTATAGATTTAGCATATACAATATGCTCGTAATTGGATTGCCGATGTAAGGTGCATCTCTGCATACAAAATATGGTCTAGAGATTTCAAGGGCAATGCTCATAAATGCACAAGATGAATACAAATTATCCACGTTCTTGCACATATGACCAAATATAAATCTATTTTAAAATGTCAAATGAGACATACGGGGCAAAACTATGATACTGTTAAAGCTGCACAGTGCAAAATGTCAGAGAAGATGTCTTTACAGTAACACAGTCACACAGTCCTTCATACAGGCAATGGACATAATCATTATAACATCAGAGTGGCCTGTTGGTTCCTGCCTCCCACTCAACAGTGTACATATTGTAGTTGTGTCTTCAGTGGAACCCTGAACAAAAGGCTGCTTTCCAAGCTGAATGATAAGTATGGCCTATGCAAATCAAGCAGTATGTCTATTATTCAGAAACTCACACACAAAGCACTCTCCATTCACCAACAGAGAAAGCAGTCAATTTTTTCAGAATAATTCATTAAGGTGGACCCAATACGTTTAGCTTGGTACGTTAGAGTTTATGTACATACTGTACTCTCACTATGCAACTAAAAATACTTCAAGTAATGATATAGTTTGATTAAAGCTTCCAGGAAGTTGCTTTTCCCAGTAAGCTTATTAATGAGACCCTGGATAATGTTCAGAAGGATGCATAGTGACCCAAAGAAAACATTATAGAATTTTAGGTCACAAAAATAATACACAATATATTGTATTTGTGTTAGTTTTCTTTTGTTTTGTTTTAAAATAAATTATTGCAGAATTATTTTTCTTTTCTGATCAGCAGAAGCAGACAGTAGGTGACCACATTACTGCTGCAGTGTGATCTGTTTGTCTTTCCTCCTGCTTGTTTCCCCCCCCCACTTGTCTCCTAACAGGAAATCCCTGAAAAGATAAAGTAAATGAGAGAAGTAGACAGATTTAAACAGAATTGGGACAGTTGTTTACTAACATCTTGATAAAAGTCCACATCCAGTGCAGGTGAAATGTTTCTACTACAAACTTAACTCAAATAGAAAATGTTGCTCAAATTTGCTCCTTTGCTGCTAGAAATGTGCAAATTTAGACCGTAAAGTACGGTGGCCTGACCAGGGCAAACACTCCCTGCACTTTATTGGGAGAAGCATGCTGCAAATACAGAAACAACAATGATGTTTTACAGTATAAATATATATATGTGTAAATGTATGTATGGGCGGTCCTCTTCCTCTTCCAGCTTTTCTTGTTGTAAGAGGTTGATGGGTCTTCTTTTAGATCATCTGTTGCCTTCTTCTCCCATATGTTGTTCCAGTATTGTTCAGTCTCAGCATTTCTCAGAATTGCTGTGGTATTGCCACCCTGCCACTGAGAGTACACTTTAGATGGTTCAGTGGAGTACATCCTGTGTATTCTACTGGCTTCTACTTCTGTAGTACACCTCTTCATGTGGGTAGCCAGAGCTATAGGTCTTTGTTCATCAGTCTTTAGGGCCTCTGGTCTGGTTGGTGTACCTCTCAGGTATTGCTTTCCTCATCAACCTTTCTTTATCTCTAGGATGTCCATTGCTGTGGTGTATATCAGTGATGGTTTCTCCAATGCTGCAGCATCTTTGTTGTACCTTGTCAATTTCTAGTTGTGATATCAGTTTGCAACTGGGGATATTGGTAAACTGAGCTAGTAGTTGTTTTTTGGTTAGCTTATATGTTGAGTTTTGAAGTATCCATTAGTCCCACATTGTCTTCATGTTACCCCTTACCCTAGGGTCACTGGGTGTAGTAGCATTCAATTAGTTCCACATTCTCCCTCTAGTCCACAATTCTTCTGTTACTGTTCCAGTAGCCCATTTCTCATCAGGTTTACCTGGTTCCCTAACACCTGACGCGTACCTTGTTGACCCGGGCAATATTTGAGCTGGTATAATGCTTCCGTTTGGTTCAACAATGGATTTGATGTTAGCCACATCCTGAGCAGGATTCGAATCCCACCCTAACCACACCCTAGCCACGCCCTGACCAGCCGGGATTCAAACCGCCCTTCAAGGGTTCCACTGAAGGACCCACTGTTAGCCCAACCCTGATCGGGATTCATATATAGTTATAAAGTGGCCTCTTTTCTTCCATATGTTGCTGTGGATACTGTACCATATATCATCAGGGCGTCCGTTATTCTGCCCACAGAAACAAAGGAACACAGATGTATGTGATGCAAATAATAAAATGCAATATTTAAGATGCAATATGTAGGACGAGGGAAACAAATTGGACAAAAGAACAAAAGAGAATTAGAATAAACAATCTCCCCCATTGTGTGTGTGTGTGTGTGTGTGTGTGTTTGTGTGTTGTGCGTTATGTGTGTTTGTTTAGTGAGCTGCAAGGGCTAGGATTTTTAGTGAGACAAATGGTGATATCCACATTAATGTCAGCACCTCTAAGGCATCTGTTGTCAAAGCTACATGCCAGGGATTTATACTGGCTATTGGCAGAGGAGGACTGGTAATGCTGAAACAGTCTGTGAAAAATGACGAATGAATGTTGCAGTTTTAGGGGATGAATAACATAAATTAGGGATTTAGAATAAAGCAGATCATTGGGCTGCAGACAAAAAAGAATAAGAAAGCCTGCACGATAAAATTCTAATTTAAACTTTCCTAGTGCAGATTTCATTTTTCTCTGGAGGAAAGCTGCAGTAGTCATTGTAAGGATAACTCCTGCTAAAGCACAAAACTATTGCCGATCCCTCAATGTGTTTTTTAGAAATAATCAGACTGCTGTTGGACTGTTAAATTGGCAAGTGACATTCAATTGCTTGATTGACCCTTTTGAATTTCTTCTTCAAGTTTACTCAAAGTAGCATCTGAAACAAGAGCGATGATGGCTGAGTGTTAATGGACCGGGGCTCTGTCTTATGTTAAACAAGGAAGGGGAGAAGACCAGAAGATTGACAGTTTTGAATATGAGAGTGACTTCGATAGATGACAAAGCCATCTTGTGGTTTTGCAACAGGAGATGGGAGACATTGAGTCGTCATCCTCATTTAAGCTATGGTGTATACATCTAATATTTGCAGACAGGATAGTGGAGGTAAATGAAGAAGTACTTGTTTATAGAATGCAGTAGGTGACCCCTATAAAGTGAACAATCATGAGAAAATACCGTGAAAAAATCATGTATAATTAATTTCAGCCAGAGACGCATTTAGAGTAATCTCTAAATTTCAGTTCAGTTTGAATAGATTCAAACTGAACTGGCAGGGGCCATTCAGTTTATATGGCATTTGGCATATGGCGGATTTACAGAGCACTTTGAGTTCCATGATATGATAGAGATTAATCTGTAGAAAAATGAGAATTAGAATCCATTTGCCCAAATTAAACATGCCAATAATAATAACAACGTAGTATTTATATGCACAGGCTTTCAAACTTCTTTATTGCCAAAAAAACATTACACACATTTAAATTTGGATTTGCATAACATCTATTAACAGCTTTTCGTGTTCACTGAATATGAATAGAGTCAGATTACAGATTAGGAGTCTAGATATTTTAATTCACAGTGGAAAAAAGTCTACAACTGCAGGTTAATGGAGGATTTGTTGCAAATAACCATTAAAATGTGAAAGTTCATAGGTTTGGTGAAGGCCTGGGACATGACCCAATTACTGTATGCAGGAGGGAGAATGATTATGAAATGATCTATACATGCATCTTTTCAAATTGCACAACAGAATTATATTGTATTTACACTTAACTGTATAGCCTTGATTATCAATGGCCCCATCTATCATTGGTTTTGTAACAATGATTTTAGGATTTATTGTACACTACTACATAAAACACTAGCATTGAGCTTTGAGTTTGAGGGACCAGCTTCGTTATTTCATTTCAACAGGAAAAGCCTACATTCATCCGGCTGATTCATATCTGAAAAATTGCTGAGATTGTAAAAACTTCTCATCTGTATTTATAAGAAAATAACATATTCCATGTTACAACTCAAGAGATGCACTTGAAGTAAGAAATATTTTCTCCCTTTATGACTGGAATCTCCTGAGTTTACCTGAAATGTGGCTGCCCAAAAATGCAACAAACCTTATTACCATTTGGCGGCACTGGCTACTTACAGGCGCAAAAACTAGTTGCTAAATTGTGTATTTACAAATCAGAGCAGTGGGCCAAAGGTGTCTCTCCTGTCTTGGAGATAAATCAATGGCCGCATTGCAGGAAGAGGTAGAGGGGGATGATGAATAGAAGGAAAACAACAAGCATCCTGGGTTGTATCAATCATGCCAGGCAATATTACCACTGCTGTTTAGCCGGTTAGAGCACTGCCTGTAATGTGGAAGAAAACAAACTAGCATAATCTTGATGTTGAAGAGAAAATGTAAAAAAGTGTAAGCCTCTTACCACATTTTTCTTTTAGCAGATCAGCCTTTACAAGTGCTTATAAAGATTTATTCATAGAATGTCATGTCATGATGTAAACATGGTTTTAAGAGATTGGTGGTCTGTTGCATTTTGTCTGCATTGTCTTTGTTGTAAAGAAGTATAATTCAGTAAGCAGAGAAACAATCACTCAAGCTGCTGAATCTCCTTAACCACCCTGTTCACATTTACGTAAATTCAACATAATGCATATGTTGTTAGATATTGTCAATTTGTTTTTACACTGTAAAGTGTGCCTCCATCCTTTACAGTCTATTTTTCTATTTCTTTCTTCACTTTACTGATTAGGTGTTGTGGATTGGCAGGACAAATTATTAGATACAGTTTTCTGTTGTCAGTCAAATGGAAAGGTAAATTAATGGTTAGGCATTGGCAGGTAAACAAACTGGTTATGGTAAGGGTTAAAGGCAGACATACAGTATTGCGGCTAAATTCCCACCAGTATGGCCAAGACATTACAGAACAGTCTTGAGATTTCTCTGAGGTATTAGTGTTTCCAAAAACATAGTTTTGTCTTTCTATCTTTTATGATGTGTGTGTCAATTTAAAAATAGTCTAACTGAAAATATATAAATATATTAAAGGGATTGGCATTTGGGGAACTTGGCTCATTTACTTTTTTGTTGAAAGTTAGGTAAGAAGTTTTATAGCACTGTAAAATCTGTTATTAAAATATGAAGCTGGGGCCAGGATGGTTAGTTTACCTAGCATTATGACTGGAAACAGGGGAAACAGCCTAGCTCTGTCAAAAGCTAACAAAATCCCATTTTCCAGTCATTATGTTTGACTAAAGCTAAGTTCACACAAGACAAATGACCATGGCAAACAGGTCAATGTCTATTCTACTCTCATTCTATATCTATAGTTTCACTAGAGTCTAGTATACAGCCATCACCATGGACCACCTGCTTCTAGTCGCCGATATGATCCTTTTGTAGTCTACTGTACCTGCAGAATAGACGCTCCCAAACGTCATTTGTTCAAGCAGCAAAATACGACCTGTAATTATATTTAGAGTGGCGGTGCCCTCTAGTGGCCGTAGTAATTGTGACTGGATCAAAGCGGAAAGTAAGATGACGAAATAATTAAGATCACCAAATTTCCACATAAGGAGGAAAGGTTTGGGTGGTGGATGGGTCAACAAACACAGGACTCTCATCTACGAGAGTGGGGTTCAGTCCTGTTTGAAACTAAAAGTTAACGGAAAGTTATTTTTTTAAATTTAACGATCTTCACGTTCAGCGTCTCTGAAGGTTTCGCGTAACCTTCAGGAAGTGAAATAACGTCTGATTATAACCCAAACCACAAGCTTTTTCTAAACTTAACAAAGTTGTTTTGGTGCCTTAACATAACCAAGTACCACATTCTCTGGTTTAGATGGTTTAGGTCATATTTCCGCCACTGCTAGGACATTTTATGATACATGGTTCGTATTAGAGGGATAGGAACAAACAATCCATATCGTCATATGGTTTGAAGGACTTGTTGTAGGCTACACGCATATTGTATTGTTGTGACATCACAACTGTACGGAAATCCTGACGGCTACCGTTTCTGAATACAGGCTGTCACATTTTCTGTAGATTGAGCATTTTTATATTTTTACAGTTTTTATACAGCATCTTGACCTGTTTTATTATATTAAAAAAAACATGGGAATCTCTTTTACAATGTTTAGCCCACAGAAGCTAACGTAAGCTTAAGTATTTGGGATACCGCTCTAAATTTCTACTGAACAATAAAATTAAACATTATATGAATCTTTAATCATATTTTAGGTACAGTTTGTGAATGGGTGAGCATGTGAATGTTTTTTTTTTTTTTTTATCTATGCAGGGTTGCAGAAGTCTCTAATGTGCCTCTACTGGGCTTAAAGAAAATCCTGACAGAAATTGCTCATGCTTTTCTTTTCTACAGCAGAACATATTAGTGGTGTTGGTAGTTCACACTATGTATTACGTAAAGCTATTTTAAAACACCATCATCATCATCCTTTAACTATGGATTTGACAAACCTCTGTGACACCAATCTTACCATAGTCATGTGTTACTGTTATCTTCAAGGCACTATAATTGGATTGGAAATTGTCTTACACATTTTCTTGTCAGATTTACAAGAGTAGTTACTACTACACATATGACAATACAACTGAGACAGCTGTTTTAATAAATAGAAAATAAATTCAAACAAATAAAAGCTACCTTTTAAATCTCTAAAGTTATTTAAGCATTATTGATTCAGACAGCATAACATAAAAAGGCCTGTTCAGTAGCTTAGTTCAAAGTTAAATCTTAAAGTGGGAAAAACAGTGATTGGCTCATTCAGCAGTGTCATTGTTTAGAACTTCAGTGATAGAATAGTCCCTTTTCCCTATCCAGAGACATGCAAGTGATTGGAATCTACATTTATTAAACAACAATGTTAAAATCATATAAAAGATTGCCTAAAAGCCCACTTTAAAAAATCAACATTCACATACCTTATTTAATGTTTCTTTCCCACCCACACTTATGCATTTAATGATCAATGTGTTAGTGTATTTGTGAATTCTCATTTTATTGGTTACACCTTGGAACCAATTTAATTTTATTAAATGAATGCTTTCCACTGCAGTATCACATATTTAATAAATATCTGAGGAGAAAGAAGAAGAGCCTGCTCTTTTGCTGCTGTATAAGTCACATCTTGTTATAGTATTATGCATTCAAAGAACGGTGCAGTTCAGTAACACAACATGACATATGGAGTTGCATATGTAGAAGCAACTGAATGTAAAAATCTTTGCATATATACATCTTTGGACATTGGAAAGACTGCTGTCTCTGGCTTGTGCCATTCACAAACACATACAAATGATGCTTTCACAGTTACATTTGAGTTTGATGCATTATTTCACTTGAAATGACACAAAAATATTAACTACTGTGTATGGAATTAGGAAATACTGATTACATTAGCATTTTGTTGCTTGTCATTACCTGATTAAGACAAAACCAGGGGCATATGTTTGTGAATAAGGGAATAATGTTGTGTTATTTATTAATTATTGGGGGAGAGAAGGGGGCTGAACCTTGTGTTTGAGTTTTTTATAAGCAATTAATTAATCAGCCGCAGGTGTTCCTAGTTTGCTAACAGACTGGCAACAAGCTCGTTAGCGCTGAGAGTTTTATTTTCCCTCCTCAAAGTGTTTTATTGGACAAAATGCTAGGGGGCAGTAAACAGAACAGTAGAAATAGAGAAAATAAAGAGAAGCTCCATGACGCTATTATGACTCACCCTACGTTTAGCTTGCCAGCAGCAGTAGTACATATGTTGGTCCGCTACTGTGGTCTAGAGTCAAATATCTCAACAACAATTAGATGGATTGCTATGAAATTTGGTTCACACATTGATGATGTTCAGAGAATAAATCCTACTGACTTTGGTGATTTGTCCTCGAGTGCCACCATGAGGTTGACATTTATGGTTCACAGTGAAATATCTTAACAACCATTATATGAATTTATGTGAAGTTTGTTTCACGGGACCCTTGGTGATCCCATGACTTTTCCTATAGCGCCACCAGAAAGTCAAAATGTAGACGTATTCAGAAAAATTATTTTAACAACACTAGTGGATTGGTACAACGTTTTATACATACATTCACGGTGCCAAAAGGGTGTATTGTAATGACTTTGGTGAACTGCTGAGACATAATCGTTGTCTTCTGCATATGACAACATTGCACACACAAAAGGCATGTTGTTGATGTAACTGTTTTTTCACAATAAATCTAGCAAAAGACAATTGAAATACAATTTAAATCTGGGGAGAGGACAATTAAAGATCCTGACCCTTCTCTCCCAAAAATAATAAACTACCCTTGCTTTAGCAAAAAGAAAAAATGTAAATAACCTTCCTTGTTTTGTCTGACCCTGTTCCCACTAATAATTTTGTACAGTCCCTTAGTTTAGTCTCTTATTCTTTTAACTACTTTTAAATACCTTATGATACCTTATTATAAAGAACTTTTTGCATTTTGGCTCCAAACCACACACTGACTTATTTACTATGACAGAATTCTATTAATAGCACGTTTATGTCAAAAATTCAAACAAAGTTGGAAACCACATTGGAGACCCATGATTAACTGTAAAAAATTGAGCATCCAACTGTACACTTCCTTAGGGAAGCAGTTCATTAGGCCTACTATGTGTCCTTCACTGCATAGCTTTTTTCCCAACATGAGCCTGACATCTCTGGGGAAGCGGATGCCTGAAGGCAGAGAGTGTTTGTTCTTGTAGTAACTACAGCACATTCATAACAGCAAAGGGCACATGGCAAGGGATCACAATCTACAATACTGCATATCAGAGTTTAAATAGTATTTGGGCTTCCTTTCATGAGATGTTAAAACTAAACTGATGAGCAAACTGTTTTACAGTTTAGATGTCTTATGTAACTGTCAAATGAATACTTATCTGTTATGTAGTACTCTGCAATAATTCACTCCAGTGGGTTAGAGTACTATTTTTTGTTAGGTATCTAAATGTTAAGTTTATTATATGTTAACTGTATTATTTGTGTATTTTTCTGTTTAGCATTTATAGAAAAAAAACATAAATGTCAAGCCTCATCATCTGCCTTTGCCCTGAATGTGTGCTGAGTAAATAAATGGCTTAAACGGAAAAACCTGTTGTCCTTCATACGTTCTAGCCGATGAACCATGGCGATTCTCAACTCCTAAAAACCAATCCAAAGATAGAATCTACAACAACCAAAGATGGAGACATATCTACACATGTTCTGGGAGTGTTCTCTCGGTCAGTTCTGGAACAATACTGCATCCAAACTTTCCGCCTTGATTAATGTTACTGTGGTTGTTATTCTCAAGTTGATTCTGAATGATCTTTCAGCTCTCTAGAACTCAAAGGTGTGCAGTACATGCTGGACTTACAGCTGTAAAGAAAATTATTGCAATCCATTGGGAATCACCTCATGAACTTTTACCCGTGCATGGACCCTTTCTTTCTTGGATGTAGTCCATATGGAACTCTCTATGGCACGCATCCATGGAGCACCAGGAAAGACCATGGACACTTGGCGCAATATCACTGACTCCTTGACAAGGCTACAGCCCAGACATAAACCTGTGCATGTGATTGGTCCTTTGTCTTTTGTCTGTCTGTGTTTGTGTATCGGTTTCTGCATGTGTTTTGTTTACCTCCCAGCTTTCTTAAACTAAATCAAATCTTTTAGGGTTTAGAGATGTCCCAGACATTTCATCCACATCCTGCACAGAACCACACCACAAATTAAAATTACGTATATGATGTGAAACTCTCTTTGTTAACTTAAAGAAAATCTTGAAACTGGTTTTAATCGAGACTTGAAGATTTGGGAGACTTTGAAGACTTACGAAGATGCATTTATTAACACTTGATCGAGTTTATCAAGCAGGAAAAGTCAACCACTGTGGCGTTGTGTAATGCCACCCCAACTCTAAACTGGACTATTTAACTCATGCGTAAGTTTAGGCATAACTAAATATGGTCCTGTATACATCCTCCATATGGAGGATGTATACAGGACAATATGTTGTATGTATGTTACAATATTACTGGAGTCGAAACAAGTTATGGCTAACTAAATCCCATTGCAGATATCCCAGGACACATTCAGCATATGCTAAAGTCAGAATGTCAGTCTGACCATTTGCTCAGGCAAAGTTTGCATTAGCTACAGCATGTGCGTGGATGTTTCTCCAGTGTATCTGTTATGTGTGTAATCTAATTACTGTGCTACTGCTATTATGTTGGCCACTGACCTGAATGTGACCTGGGGAACCACAGTCTCAGTTTACCCAGCATGAGAGAATATGCTAAATATGAAGGAAACTTTACATATTTATATAAATTGTACTAAATATACTGTATGATCCAGATAATTGAAATATTGTGCAATCATAGGTTGCCCTTAATTTTTTATATACAGTGTATAACACATACAAATTTTGGTATCTATTTAGAAAAATAGAACTCATTTATTAGGGACATTCTGATGAAATTGCTGGCAACAAAATAGAAACCAGCTTCATCATAGTGTTTAATAAAATATATAATAGAACATTTTTAACTGAGAGGGATTAAACTGCTTTACTCTAAAATCCTTTCCGTCATGTAGCTTTTTTATTTATTTAAACAAACAGTACAGGAAGGGATCAAGGGCAGTGCACACCGGGTATTGAGCTGACAGGTAAAGTCTCATATATTCTCAGAATGGAAGAAATAAGTAATCAGTTCATTAAGGCCTCTTTCTGCTGTTGTACTGCACGTCAATCTAGAGAATGCTCTGTAAATTGAAGACTTAAAAAAGAAAACCCAAAGGTCTAACAGTGTCAACAGGAAGAAATTGAGAACAATTGCACAATGCAAATCACTTGCAGGCAAATTGATTTGGTTTTCATACTTCAGGTGATGAAATAAATAGCTATGGTATTTAGCATCTTAAACTCTGATCGGATAGCACTGCTTTGTATTTAACATTCCTTCTGCTTGTTCATTCTCTCATCACCCAGAAGAGCTTCTATCAGAAATCCATTTTAAGACTTCCTCTGCCCTCTGGTCTGCATGTCTTCAATTCTGAGACAAGCAAAGGGAGAAATCTTGTGAATTATGACATCTGATCAAAGGTATGCAGAAGACAGAATTGCTTTTCCCATCATGAAATGGCTCGTGGCAAAAGAATCACCCCTATTATCGTGACTTAGATGGTGAGGCCCTCAGCTTCATGCAGTCAGGTCTTCATTAACGTGCTGCCCTAAATCCAGCTGATGCAGAATGAGAGTGCTACTCGTAGAGGACTGTGTGATTGGATTTCAGTACTTATATTTATTTATTTACTTGTGAGATACACTTAAACACTGTATTAACCAAATACCTTCAATAAGGACTGTGGAATTACTGTGTAAATCCCAAGTCATCCAGGGTAACACACTGTTTAGCAAACTGGAGAAAGCAGCTCAGCTTATGACATTTAGTTCATATTCTCAGATTTATTTCTGTCCCTAGTATGCTGTTTGTGGAGAGTATCCGAAATGAACTCATGCTCATATTGCTATTACGTTTACAGCGCCTTCACTCACACCTGGGAACACCACATGGCCAGCGTCTCCAGGATACAGAGATGAACTTTAATGACATTTTTTACATTTGACATGATCACATGTCAAAAGTTCACTTCAAACTGAGTAAATGGACTGTATTTATATAGCACTTTTCTAGTCTCAACGACTACATAGCACAGGAACAATTCACACACTATGGCCGAGGTTGCCGTACAAGGTGCCACCTGCTCATCAGATAAACACACACACACACAGCATTGGGGGCACCTCGGTGTGCCCAAGGACATTTCAACATGGGCCATGGACCAAACCACCAACCTTCCGATAGGCAGGCGACCGCTCTACCATTGAGCCACAGCCACCCCTGAGGGAAGAGGAGCAGCAGATGTCTCAAGCCTCTAAAGGTCTGAAAGAGAGCTCCTACAGCATTATGGCACAGCTTGAGCTTCTTGGACCAAGAGGCAGAATGTGGCATCATTACAGCTGAACTGAATCTTGTAATATATGGCTTTTCTATTACACTGTTGAAAACACCCAAGAAGTGTCTTTAACAGACATCTCATGCAACACCTAAGAACATTTTCTAAAATTTTTACCCAAGGTTAATTGGAGTCAGTTGGAGTGACATCCTGTCCGGCGATTTCACAATGGCACCCAGGTTGCATCAGCCTAGCAAGCTATATTATGATAATGGCCTCAAAAGGATTTAGCCTTTGGGCAATAAAGTGGCTGCGATCAACATATTTCTACATTTTCAGTGAGATGCAATGTCTGACATGCCAGCTCACTTAAGCAGCCAAAGTGGCACTTTTTTATTATATTGTATGAGCGTTTCTGCACACATCAACTCCAGCCTGGGAGGTTTTGTTTACTGAGTTACAGACCTTTAGATTATTAGAGTAATTTTGTGACTTCCCTGGCAGCACACTGCACCTCCTCCCCACTTTAAAAAGACAAATTGAGAAGTCTATGAAATAAAACCAAATTGGTGATCACTATGTAATTAGAAAGCAATGAGTACCACTCTGTGAATCAAATAAAGCTTCATTGGTGCTGCCAGCAATGCTTTTAAACTGCTTGTGAATAATATTTTCATGCATAAAATGAAACTTGTTTTTTCCTCCAGGGAAGCACAATCTCCAAAACAATGTTTTTATTTCTGTTTTATTGGCTACTGCCTTGAGGTTGCAGAAAGCATCAACAAAGCAGTGATCTCGACTCATTTAACCCACAAGGACCAGAGGGCAGCTGTTCTTTTAAATTAAACAGTTAAATTAACCCTTAAACTAAGCAAGCCAATTTTAGCAATGTTGTGGTAAACTGTGGGAAGAATTTGTGAGCAGGTGAAGTCAGATAGGTCCTCGAAAAATAGGTCTCTTCACATTCTAAAATGCTGCAAATCGTATTGCCAACTTGGATTCTACTCAATGGCAGAATTTAGCTAAGCTTGTAATAATGGTGCACAGATAACATTTAAAGGCCAGTGTTTATAGCAATAACAAAAACTCAGGGTTCAGTGTCTTGCCCAAGGACACTTTGGCATGGACTGCAGGGCCAGGGATTGAACCACCAACCTTCCAATTGGCAGGCAACCGCTCTACCGCTGAGCCACAGCCGCCCCACTTACCAACCAAGCAGTTTTGTGCTACCAGTGGTTTTATGTGAGGAGTTGAAAGATGCTTCAGGGCTTCATTTGATTCAGTACTAATATCAAAAACATTGCTTTTAAAAGAACATAGAATATGAATAAGATTTCATGTCACGATGCCATATTTTACTGTGCAAATCCTCATTCAAACACGTTTTAAATATTTTGCTTCATGATAATCTGCGTTCTCAGAACAGTTGTAATGTCGTTATATGCAGCATGTGCTTGCAAACAACTGCTGTTGTCTGAGACCAGAGCATGTTCAAATAGCAATCTGTGTTGTCTGCACTAACAAGTTTCATAGCAGTGGTGTTGGAGGATTTATTCCAAAAAAGAATAAAACAAACAAAATAGATTTATTCAGGTAGCACAGTTCTTGGAAGGTGTGCTCTGCAAGAGAAAACAAAAGTACACTCTGAGACAAAGGCTTTAGAAAAGCAAAGACTGCAGCTGACAAGTCCTTTCTCATTTTCACCATAATAACTCACACTTCAGAGCCCCAAGAGTCCCGGTAATAACACAAACTACTAAAAGTCATTCCAGATCATCCACTTGAGCTCCACATTGCAAAGAACAACCACTTGGATTAACCTCACAGCAGCAGAGAAACACTTTCAAATACAAACACACAAACTCATATGAGTATGCATGCACACATATGAGTTTGTGTGTACGTATTTGAAAGTGTAATATAGACACAAACAAACAGCATCAACTGGCATAAAAAGTCAAAGCTTGACCTGAACTTTGAAATGTATTTGCGTGGAACCCTGCTGAAGCGGGCAAATATTCACTCTTCATCTGCAGTTGGAGGATGAAGTTGCTTCCTATACCCCAGACACTGTTTCCTTCTTAAATTCATTCTCTTGAGCATATGTCTTTCTTTTCTTTTTTATCTTCCTACGCCATTTATATACTCAGGCTGGTCTTTTTTTTAACACAATGGGAGAATTTCACAAGACCACAAGAGTATCTACAGTATAGAACAACTTGGTAAGACCCAATAAATTATGCAAATACAAATGTTTTCTTGTACATTCCAGGTGGTCAACATATACATATACATATACATATACAGTCGCGGGGCAGCAGCTCCAGCAGGGGACCCCAAACTTCCATTTCCCAAGCCACATTAACCAACTCCAACTTGGGGATCCTGAGGCGTTCAGTATACAGTGTATATAAATGTTATGTACTGTATGTACTATAACAAGATTCAAGATATAAATAGCATTTAAAGTTGTGTTATGCTTCTCACAGTGTGGCCAGGGGGGAATTCAAAGTAATAAGCAAGACAGAAAGCCAGCATCAATAGTACAAAGCTGTATGTTTATCTGATGTGCAACAGCAGGGTTTTCAGCGTCTCTGTTTGAGCTCAGCCCACTACAATTATCTCCTCTGGCAAACAATGATTGGAAGCTATGGGATTTCTGTTCACCCTTCATAATGCAGGGACAGTGATAACACACTGCATTTGTCATTGGTGAGCGTGGAAGCAGAAGTTGGAGTGTGATATGGGCAGATATTTGCAAAGATACCAGTGACAACAGTTCATTTAGTGTACCATATTAATTGCAGCTGGGTGTCATTTACAGTCTTTTAACATGAAGGTGTTTCTAAAACGTGCAATGAACTGGAGGATTTAACCATTCAGTTCAGAGACAGAGTGGCCAAAGGCTTTCTTCTATGAGGCATGTGTTCAAAATGCCATCCTAGCGTTTTCTTGCACAATGACTCAGAGGAGTAGATCACGTCTGGCAGCAGCAGGGCATAGACTGGACTCAACTGCTCATATCCACTGCCAAATGAACTAGGAGTCAAACGACATGCTTCAATGAGCAGGGCTTATCACTTGTGCCACCTGAGAAGGGCTCAGTCTGTGACTGCTGTGCCACACTCAAACAGCTCTTTCATTACGTCACATTGAGGCCTGTACCATTGGGCAAGAGTATGTTTCTTCGGCATCTGTCATTTCATTGAGTACATTAAGTAGCTTATACTAAACCCTTCAGTCATGCCAAGCTTCTCTGGCTGACTCATGAGATCATTTTGCCCTGCTGTACTGTGGGGAATTAAAGCTTTTTAAAATCCTGACAGTGTGCTGTATGATGTTCAACTGGTATTTCCTTTGTTTTTAATTTGACCTTTTGTTGTTGGTGCACTTTGTCCCCCCCCCCCCTCTTTGCCTCTTTCTCAGTGGGTTTCTCCATGTCTTACCTTTGCACTCTCTCCTTCTTTGGAGTTTTGCTCTGCCTTAGCCAGCCAAAAAAGAAAAAGTGCCTTTTTTTTATTGTGAAAAATGGCTCACTTGCAGAAATGAATTCATTCAAATTAGGTCCACTAGACTCAATGGATAAAGGATTTCCTTTAAAGGGGTTTCAACATGCCAGTGACAACAAAACAGAAAACAACAGGAATGTCCCATTCATTTCTAGTGATTAATGTGATTTGTTATATGAATTATAATCACAAATCGCATCTCTGTGATGATTAGTCATCCCCACGTAGATGAAATTGGCTTCTTATCTGCAGCCTGCACTTGCATTACCTAATTAATCAAGCACCCCAAGGCTCGCTAGAGAAATCCCACATAAAATAAAATATAAATAAAAATAAAAACACTTTTCTTTTAAATACGCACACAATCCGTGGTTAAATTGAGTTATGTGGGATTAGCCTTGAATGCCTTTGGGTCTCGAGATACACGAGATACACAGGCTCCCACATCAATGTTTATAGATGTCCCTCAAAAATGTCCGTCATAGTGAATGCTCAAACAAAGAGTAAAGGTGATTAAAAGAATGAAATGGCATGTATGCAGATGGTAAAAGTAACTTGTTATTCCCTTAATCTTGAAGATACAAATTTTTACTGAGCTGAAATTCATAGGCAACACATATAATGACAAATAATTTATGCAGTTCCTCATTATTGTGATTTAGGATTCCCTGACATTGAGCAATAATTAGACTAGATTGCAATTTTGAGCTCAAAACAAATACATGATTATTATATATGATGTTATATATCAGATTAGTCAGTACGAGACTGTTTTTATGTGCAAATGAAGTTAGCAACAAAGTTTGGAGCACCAGAAGGGTCACAGTGAGATTTTTTGAGGGGACATTTGTGTTACCTTGCAATAAGTTTTGCGTTCCCTTGCATTATTTTTTGCATTTCCTCACAATAAGTTTTGCGTTACCTCGCAATACTTTTCTTCTTCCATTCCTTCTGAGCCCTGTGTCTATTTCCACTTCCTGCCCAGCACAAGGAATCAGCTTGTTGAATTTTACTTGAGCTGGGAATGTTGCCGAAATACTGATCAATGGGCACATTCATTCATATAGGCTATAATCAATAGCCTCTTTCTTAAATGTATGAAAAAGATAATGTGCGATGTCAGAGGTTAGCATGATGTAGCTTGAACCGACTGACCAGAGAATCTGTGGGACAAATCAATTTAATCACATCAGATTTAAATCACGGTCTGGTGTCTGCATATGGGCTGTAAGGGACATGTGATAGACCAGATGTGACCTGCTGTGATTTGACTTAGTTTACAGCAGTTTTCTTCTAATGAGCCACACATTACAAATAAGAAAGTGAAACTTAAATAAAGGCAAAATAAATGTTTTGTCTTCTGAGCTCTCAGGGTTTTGTCTGACTAAGGCTATGCATGATATGGCATTACATTCTTCTAATAACAGCCTGCTGTCTAATTAAGCTGTATGTCCAGGTTGGCAAACGTGGTGTCTACAATTTGTTAGCATGGCGTTAACATATTTGGGATCTGATAGCCTTGTATTTGATTTCAATTTAGACCTACTAAAATGGTGTTTAATAATAATGTATTAGGATCTCCGATTTGGTTCCAAATGTGGTATTATAGTGTCTATTAGCCCACATTCTGGGTCTATTGCGGCCTATTACGATTCTCATTTAAGTTTATGGTGTCTAAATACGTTATATCTGAAGCCTACGTGTTGGTTTACTGTCCAAAAAAGAACACATTAGTTTTTTCTGGTTTGATACAACCATAGAAATAAAATGGATACAAGCTACGATCCGTTAGCAAAACTTGAGCGGAGCCTCTATAAATCTCCATTAAGCAAAGAGGAGCAGCAGATTACCTGATAATTCAGTGTTGGTTCATCGCCACATGCCACACCTCTGACATTGCACTTTATCTTTTCATTCATTTAAGCAATATTGATTATAGAACAGATATGAATTTGCCCATTGAGCAGTATACCAGGATTCCCAGCTCAAAGTAAAACTCAACAAGCTGATCCAGATGGGCAGCTACGTGGAAATGTGCTTCAGGAATGGAAGAAGAAAAGTATTGCGAGGTAATGCAAAAGTAGTACCCTCAAAAATTTGGCCGTGAACCTTCCAGGGCTCCGTGGCAAAGTATATAAAATGTATCACAAATTTAAATTTGTAGTGTCTGTAGTTCAAAACACAGATATGATAATAATCATTGATATGATATTTAAATATATATACATAGATATATATTTTTTTGTCTTTTTAACAAAATATAAGCAAAATGTTCTTTTGTCAGCTTGATACATATACTTGAATTTCAATAAAGTTATCTCTCTATCTACAAAAATTAAAATGTCTGGCTATGTTGACAAGCATTGTGGCTGAGAAACCCAGCTAAATCTGCACTCAACTGAACACAGCAGTTCATTGTTAGCGAGGAGGGTCACTCAACCTTATCATGATTTGCAAGTGTTGGAAGTGGCCTACTAACTACATGCTAATTTCCATTGGGGTGATAATTGTTTTCACATTGCACAAATAGGCCAATCATTTTAAAGGTGAACATAAATTATCTGACTTATTCTTTCTTAAGCTATTGTCACTGAAGAGTACTATCCATTGAAAAGGAATGGAGGACGATGACGGATGAAAGTCATTGTTCAAATGCTTAAAACTAGTTTTATTTAAGTTTTCCTTTACCTTTTGTGACTGTGGAAATTATGGCTGTCCTGTCTCCAAGGCAAATGTGGAAATAACATTACGCTGTTCCCTATTTATTTTTTTTACTTATATGTATTTATTGTTTGTTTATCTCTAGAGTGTCTTGTACTTTTTCCCTTATTCCTGGCTGCTGCAACAGTGTGGATTTCCCCATTGTGGGATTAATAAAATATTTTTAATCTTGAATCTTTTAATGTCACAAAACCAGGAAGGTCAATAATGATTATTTTAGCAATGGCCAACCACAGCTTGCCTTAACCAAACCTTATAAACAGAGGTTAAGGACTGGGTAATTTCAAAATGCAATGACAACAACCTACAGTATTTTGTCATCAAGTTACATTATGATGGCTTGTTGCATCAAAGCCTGAGCCACACTTTTGGTCTGAGGTCCAATGATTATCTGCATGTCACATTAAACAGTCAGCTTGTCAGCTTTTGGGTTTAGAAAACAGTACAAGAAGATCAATATAATAACAAGACAATTCTGATTCTGAATGCTTATGACACTTTTGTCATGCTGGTTAAGATGAGTCAACTGAAACATGTGATTAAGGTTAGGGAAATATTGTGGCAACGTTTATTAAAAATGGAATTAATCACAGGTTTGTGGTGGGATACTAGCACCAGTCTCAAGCATTAGATGGATGTGTTAACACCTCCATCCACCGCCCTGGAATCCACACCCCTATTTCCTGCTTTGCCGCATTAATGGCACAAGACTTCCTGTGATGGCACTGGATGTAAATTGTGAGGTGTAGACTTGTCAAATATGAATTTAATTCCAAAGGATACTTTTCTGCATGTCGTGTTCATAAACATTACCTGGATATAAGCACATTTACGAATAGGACATACACACACATGAGCACAAGCACGCGCACACACGCACATCACACACATTGCAGATATGAATCAGCCTTAGTTGTGTTGTGCACTATGGTGTGATTGATATGAGCTTCTCAATGAAAATATTGATTTCTTTAAGTTACTGTCCAAAATAGTCAATATATGTATTGAAATCTAAACCACTGCTAAATCAAAGCCAATGTATTGAAGAAAAGCTTGAATCAACTCTTTTAAACATTTATTTATGATTCAGAACTTGCAGATATTCCATAACTTGGTTGACTTAGTATCTTCACAGACATATTCATTATGTAACTTTAACCGCGAATATATGGTCTTTGAAAGTGCTGGGTGTTATTTCGTACAGTAAACCCCTTCTGTATTTGAGTTTGGTGATAACTAGTCTCATAAACATAGCTAGACCTATTTCTACAGCGCAGTGTCATGCTAATATTTGAAACTGAAAGATAAAATGCACATAGTGTACAAGATAAATGATTGCAATGTAGTGGCCTATCATATGTTTGCACATGAGCTGATTAATTTCTTTCTCATATCTTAGGCTTCACAGGCAGGCAACTGGTCCCGGCTATGCACATTTTATTCAGACTCACTCACTCACTCACTCACTCACTCACTCACTCACTCACTCACTCACTAAAAACAGCGACTTTCCCTCCATAAATAACACGACATGTGAGTGGCAGGTAGTATGTTGGGATTTGTCAGACAGAGTGATTAAGATTTGGTCAGCCTGGTGGATCGGCTGTTTTTCACCGGTTTCCTGCTGGACATTGATGGATGCGCAATTGCGCGGCTCTGATTGGCCAGGCACGCGGCTCACATCTGGAGCACTGGGCTCCCTTCTTGTCATTACTGTTGTTCCGATTCACAAGCCCACGAACACCGCTGGGCTCAGTGTATCCATCTCTTCTTGTTCTTGGAACAAATCTTCCATTATTTAAAGCGGCTCACAACATGGACGCTACCCTTTATCCGATCATATTTGGGGAGCTCGGGGACCTTAATTGTAGTTTGATAGATGCTCTCCAAGACACTTTTTTGGAAAACGCTCCATTGTCATTGCTGAGCACTGATGGTAAGATGGCATTGCTTCCTATTTCTTCATAATGAGAGGTGTTGCGTATTGGACACCGTAGACTAAAGCGTCCTTCTTTTTTGCTCTACTTCCCCCAAGGTTTATATTGCAATGCCACCACCGATGAGATTGGAACCTGCTGGCCGCGGAGCAGCACCGGGAGGATTGTAGAGAGACCCTGCCCTGAGTACATCAACGGAGTGAAGTACAACACAACCAGTAAGACATTTAGCTGTCATGTCAAAAGTTATTTTCTAAAATTATAAAAATTGGTTTGCACGCACAACAGATTTGATTTTTTTCCAATTCGCACAACGCATGTGCTGGCTGTAAAAGTAAGTACAATATTATTTTTGGTGAAAATGCAAGGTCTGGTCATAAAGTAAGCCTTATAGGCAAACACACAGCAAACCAATCGTAACGTGACTTAATGCACTGGAGATGACTTTGCATGTTAAATTGATCTTTTGAATCCCCTTCTGCTCTGATGTAGAGTAGTTGTGAGAGGGAATCTTAGTTATAGTTAGCTAGTGTGACTGCAACAGCTAGCTGCTTCAGGACAAATGTCATAAAAAATCATTTTGTTTACACATCATTGAAATGTGATGTGATTACAATGATTGGTAATAATGGTCAGAATAATGATTAATGAATAGGATAATGGTCAACAATCAAAGACACAAAGGATAATTCAATCATAAAAAAGAAACAATCCATCACATGGCAGTTAACAGCGTAGACCAAAACGCACTGCCCTTGGTTTTTCTGTCGGTTAATCAATAAATCCACATTTATTTATATAGAACTTTGAAGCAACCAGGAGGTTTCCAAAGTGCTTTGCATCAAGAACCAAGAATAAAACAACATAACAATAAAAATAATGAAACAAAGAAAACAGTCAAATCAGAAAAGGTTACATAGAAAAAGGAGGAGGAGAGGGGAATTGTTACACCACTACTATGTACTAAATGCCATTCTAAATAAATAGGTTTTGAGTTTTGATCTGAAAAGAACTACATCTGTAATAGTGAAAAATGTGAGCGGGTAGCTTGTTCCAGAGTCTCTGGGAAGCAACTGCAAAAGCCCGATCACCCCACTGTTTATACCTTGACATTGGGACTTCTAAAACCAGTTTATTTGAAGAAGACCGCAAGGACCGGTAGTAATCATGCAGGCTTAAACTCTTGGTCTGCTCACGCTCAGTTAAAATGTATGGCTACTATAACCACACAGGTCATCAGCCTACAGCTCAGGGGCGATTCAAGGATCACACCTTTAGGGGGGCTCATCTCTAATGAGAATGTGACACGGATACAGTGCTTTGCAAAAGTGACCTCCCTCTGCTAAATCAGTAATTTAATTTGCCGATAATCTCTGAGCCAGCTACTTTGCAACGTCAGGTAACGCTTTTACTAAACCTGTCTCAGTAATAACGACTAATTTGACTTGAGCCCCCCTAAAAAGGCTCATAAATATGTGGTTTGGATTACTGACTCTGGTTTGGAGTAAGTGTGCAGCTCTTTCTCTTTTACTGTAATCAGCTTTACACCTCGATACCAAGTCACTGCCGTTATCTGTCGTTCTCAACAATAGTAACATTTTTAAACTTGCTGTGTTGTTGTTTTGTCAATTGTAAGCTGAAGGGATGATTTTTGTCTGCTGGTTTGAAAGACCGAGCAATTCTAAACCCAGTCTGTATCAGCTGTTTCACTCAATGCTGAGAACAGAATTTCACACCTCTCCACCGCACCAGCAGTGTCACGTTATGTAACTTGTGTATTATCATAAGACTGATGATGTTTGTTGACACAATCAGAAAAGTAAATTGCAGCATTCAGTTTATAAATGAACATATGAAAATATCTCCTTTAATGCACTGAGCGTAAGGATTCTGGGTGTCTTGTTCAAGACTGGATTTTTCATTTAACACAGCTGTTATCTCTGTAATAGGCTCAGGTTCCGAAACATTATCCGCTAACCCACCACACATACACCGGCAGGGTGCTCAGCTAATTGCTGCGAGAGAAAATGGTTGTGTAAGCTTACTTTTGCTGATATACTAGATTGCGTTGTATTGCATGGTCACACAGTAGTGGGGTAGGTCACTACTGCTGTCAAAGCTTTGACGTAGATGGATGGAGGCAGACAGACAGTAACAAAGATGCAGGGACAGACAAATGTATAGATGCTATCTGTCCTCCAAAAGTAATTTAGTCCACTGCCTGCAATGCACGCACGCACACACACACACACACACACACACACACACACACACACACACACACACACACACACACACAACCACACACACACACACACACACACACACCCTGCTGTGTGCCTAGACTTCTTACTGCAACAATTCACCCTTTGCTGTGCTGGTGCCCAGTATTAGTTAGGCATGCCTGGTGGTTTGATTCACTTGGTGTGAAAAGCTCGAAATTTGAAATTTGAGTGGCAGGCCCCTGATTGGGAAGAGAGAAAAGACCCTAGTTCAACACGTGACGCACAAACCCGCCATTTTTAAATTTCCAAGCTACCGTCACTAGCAACCTCAATTTCTTTATCCACTCACACCACATTTAAAAAAAACATGCCAGTCACAAATTTAAGCCTTATACTGAATGCAGTATCTGGGGACTTTCAGCTCTTTTAGCTTTTGCATCAATGAATTTTGTTTCAGAGCCACTGAGGTAGAGTTGATCGGTTTAGCAAGCTGTGATCGATTTGTCATATATGAAAGAAACACAGGAATCACACAGGAATCTGTGTGGAATATTATTAATTGAATATTTATTATATGACATTTAATCATGCAAGAGAGCGTTAGAGTCTGTAGATTTTGGCAGCAATGCATTACAAGCATGGGGTCATTAAAATGATGTATCTAAATTTTTTGCCTCAAATTTTTACCCTTCAAATTTTCATATATATTTTTTATAACAAAAAACAATATACCAAATTCAGGTGCAAAATACAATGTTTAAAATTCATTACCCCCCCTTGGTAAATCAATAATTTCATCAGTCAATAATCTCTGCGCTAGCTACTGAACAACAACGTCAGCTAATGTTTTTGACAGTATTAACAATATGATGGAACTAAAGCTGACACTTTATAAGTCACAGTAATAACAACCAATTGGACACAATGTTCAAAAATTCTGCAATTTTAGTTGCTTACGTTTGAATTTGGGTTCTAATCTGCATCATGAAATAACTGCATAACTGCAAGCCAAAACGGCATAGCGCACCTTTAAACTTGCACAATAACGGCAAAACAGCCTAATTGTTGGCATGATTTTATTAACCATTTTTTAAATGTTAAACATAAAGTACATGTGGCATAGTGAGGGATGGCCTTAGTTACCTATAGGCTAGTAAGCAGACCTATTTTAATAAAACATTTTTTAGAGGCCCCTCTGCGGACTCTGAGGACCCCCTAGGTGTCCTGAATCCCCTGTTGAAGATCCCTGTATTGGTGGACAGTTCCACATATTCATACTGTACAATAGAGTAGCTTTAACAAAATTCTGATTTGCATATTTCATACTTTACTCACAAGAGCCTGCATGTTTTACAGCAAGGTCACGTGGGTCCTGAGACAATGGAGTTGAGTGTCTTAAAGTCTCAGCGGATAAATACAAAATTTTAAATAACATAATAGCTCAGACTAGGAATAGAAGACAGCTTTAACATCACACAAGCAGGTGGTGTTAAATAAAATTGTAAAGTCTGAAAAACAATCATTTGATATGAAGCTACAGCCCGCTGTTGTGCAAACTACAACCTAACTGGTGTGTTTTTTTAAGTCTCACTTTGACCACAGTCAGTATATGACCTTTGGGACTAACAACAGCATCTATTTTATTTGCCTCCTTGGAATGTGTCAGAGCTTAACATTTCATGCTACGCGATTAAATATGTGTGTATATTGTGAGTAATTTCAAAGGTGTTTTGTAGTATATTCAAATGAACAGCGGAGTAAGTGTGATCGCAGCGCATGTTACAATTCTCTTACAAAATCCTGAGGGTTTACTGACTTCAAAGGCCTGTTCAGGTGAGGGGATACAAATTCCTTCCAATTTCATGGAGCATATATAAATATTAATATGTGTGAAGTGGTTTAAGAGGTTTATGCATTTTTAAAACTTTCTGTGTCCTATTTCTTTTGGTGCATTTATTCAGCTCTCTAGATTGCTTGAAAAGCACATCACTAAATATGAGTCAGAGTTGTTAGATGTGGTTTGAGGTCATTCATTGTCTCTACATTGTCACTATCGTGAGATGTGTTTTCTGTCAAGCCTTAGGCAAGACAAGATGTTGACAGCAGTAAGAGATGAGTGCTACCTCTGTGTTTGAGTTCAGTGTCACTGAGGAGACATGCTGTCAGCACACCGTGTGCCTTTCTAGTAGAATTCGAATTCAGGATCACTGTTTCTACGATAAAACATTATTGATTCTCTTATCAAGATTAATAAAGTCCGAGACAAATCAGCGCCATGGTGTGTATTAGGTTCAGAGAGAGTAGGGGAGCTGCTGCAGGGTTGCATGTTGGGGTTACAGCTTGATGCTTTTTTAAAATCAGAGGTGAGTCTGTGCAACATTACCTTGTGATTCGGAGGATAAACTGAACAAAATCAATGAATAAACAGAGACCTGTGAAATCATCAGACATGGAATTGCAGCTTGTTTTTTATCATATGTGAGAAAGCACCAAACATCTGAAGAAATCCTTCTGCTTGTCAAAGGCTTACTCTTGTGTATCGTCAGCATAACCTAATGACCAATGAAGTTTGATGACATGCTAAATAAGTGCAATAATGCTTTGCATCTTCTTGTCACTGTGAGCTGTCCTGTCCACATATTTCCCTTGTGGAGGAATAATATGAAACCTGTATTTCTACCTTAAATGGCATGCACTGATGCCAATGTACAAAGTGCACATTTAAGGATGGTTACAAATGGTTTAAAATTTCCAAACCACAAAACATCTTATTTTTCCCATGCATAGTTTTTCATGCAGTAAATCACTCACTTCTGGCTGCTACAACGGGCTATTTTTCTTTGCAGTGATTGCACAAAAAAACCTTTGTAAAGCTCTCCTGCGGTGAATGTACCTCGCTTTAAATTGTTGATCTACTTCTCCACAGTGAGACTGGGTAAGAGGTTAGTCAGTCAATAAATTTAGGTCAGCATGTGTGTGGCAAACATTTCACCAGCCATTGCACACCAACTTCCCCAGGGAGTCCAATCAGTATCAGACTCCCATGGCAGCACACACCACAGGCTCAGCATCCACACAAACACTACAGTACAAGACTTAAACTGACATTTTTTAAGCATGTACAATACTTACAACCATGGTTACTATGAATGAGAATAGAGCTCTAAGCTTTACATTTTGGGCATTGTATTTGGATGTTATTTAAATAATAGTCAATTCCACTCTTATTCCCTTACTTTCCCTTGCAAAAAAGAATTATTCAATGTATTGTCCATCATTGATCTATGATAGTGATTACCAAACTTGTTACACACATTCCATTGTTTTCTATAACAGGGAATCCCTTCCAGATTGGGTTTTCACACATCAAAACTCAATGGGTCGACTATTGCTTGTTAAGATCTAAAATCTTTTGTCTTGTCTTTTGTTAACAGAGGTAAGGGTGGATCAATGGTACTATCAACTACAGTTGTAAATCCTCTTTTTCCATTTTGTCTCCTTGGAGATGCTTCTTCTTCTAGTTTGTGACTGTCACTGACAAATGTGCTTCTGTGTGTTACCTCATATTTGTAGTTGTAGACGTTTGCTAGCAACTGGGGTTTTCAAATAAATTACTTTGTGCAGAATGAAGATGTAACAATTCCTGGATTAAAACAAAAATTGCCAGTAGGTGTAATCCAGTGCAGCAACAATGTGAGTTGAATTACACATTTTTGACAATATAAAATGAGACTTGAGACTTCTGTCTTATGCTACTATTATGTATATAAAAATACTCAACTGATACAAATGAATTGCTTGTTTTTAATTTTTACATAACAGTGACCTGCTATAAATGACTTGGATAAAAGCCTTATGTAATGTGACAGAATACGCTTGCTTTTAAGCTGTGTAATGTGATATTATATGGTCTCATTATCCAGACATGCTATCTTCCATGTTTGGCTTGGTAGTTACCTTCAGGGCCACATACTTGTAGCCCACATCCTTTAGCTAATTTTCTCTCACCAGCTGACTTCAGTACAGCTGTGAAGTTTGAGAGGAAAAACATGGGCAAGCATTTGTACAATTGTACTGTAATTATTCCTAATGTGTCATGAGGAGAAACAGAAAAGCTTGAAAGACACAGCTCTGAGTAAAACGTTACCCAGCAACACATCCTCAGGTTCTGTTGGCCTGTCTGATACAGTGGTCATCACTCAAGGCACAAGGCTGTTGGAGAGAGTTGCAGTGTTCACTGCTAAACAAGAGGAGGCTGACAGTAATCTATACTCCCTTCCATTGTATTTATCCATGGTGTGATTTTTAGACAATGTGCAGTGAAGCTACTAGTCAAGCTGTGACTGTCCAAATGGTCACACTGGATGTTGAAATTGGCCTAGTTTATCTGCCTCAAACATCTCTTTTTGCAACATTCGCTTGATAATTGAATGAATAAACATAAATAGTTCTTAATACGAGTACAGATCCTCACCTTGCACTCTGCGTCATGCCTCTGACATGTTGTCGAGCAGGGGGCATACACACAATTTTATTCCATGACCCTCACAACCTTTCAAATCAGCATATTTGTAAATCAAAAAATCTTTACTGAGAGGAATAACAGTTGTATAAGGCAAGTCCTCTCTCTCTCTTTCTCTCTCTCTCTGTGCTTGCATATGCCAGCCAACTGACTCTGAAACCCAAATAAAACCTGCTCCCTTCCTATGAATTCAACCGAGAAACTTTCACTTTCAATTCTCTTCTAGAAAATAATCACCCCATTAGACAACTGAGGATGTTTAGATCCCCCCATGTCTGTAATGGCTATACAACCACAGGGCAGAAGCAAGTATAACAATAAACCTATGTCGTGTATGTACACCATGCTCCTTCCTGTTAGTTAATTTATAAAATTCAGTAAACCATGTCAAGAGTAATGGTTGTGCCAGCCATAGTTCTTTCCTCCATCCCCTCACAAGGAAAATAATTATTTAGGCCAAACTCTACAATTGACACATTATGAGACATAAATATCATCAAACCCCAGATTAGATGAAAAACTGAAATCTCACAAAGGTGTTCTGTAACCTCAAATTGTCTGCTGACGTCCTACTCCAAGATGTGTTTAAATTTGGCCCCAAAACTGAAAAAGGTATTTTTTGTGAATTGGTATATTTTTTAAGATAGCTCAGTCTCTATTTTGCCACAGGAAATTGCCTCTGCAACACATCAGAACAGAAACGTTCCATGATCCATGTCACCAAGTCACAGACTGCTGGTTTGTTCCAAGTCCTCCAGAAAATATCAAACATCACTCCCTACATGGCCATCTGTGGCATATCATGAGGCCAAAATAAGTGTTTTGCAGTTGTTTAATTAATTTCTTAATAATAATAAAAAAAACATGATTATGACTCTTCAGAAGAGGTAATTATCTTCACTTGAGTTTCATAGCCATACTGAGAAATACAAAGTTTTTGTGGAGCTCACAGTCTTTTTTAAATTGGTGGAGAGTGGCGGCTCCCTATCCAGTTTAATAATACATCCATGGGCTGTAATTAAGCACAGCGGTGCTTTCAGCTTAATGCTAACATCAACATGCTAACACGCTCAAAAAGCAATGTTAATATGCTATTGTGAAAATGGTAATATTTACCATGTTCATTCATGCTAACATCCAATTACTAACTTCTCTCTGTTTTAGATCATTGGACAGTGTATATCTTTGGCTTTTGGACAATTGGTCTGCAAAACAAGCAAGCCATTTACAGACATCACTTTGACTCTGGAATGAGTCTGTACAACAACTCATCTAATAGCCTAGATGTTGAGATATTTCAGTATGTATGCATGTACGCTAATATATGTTAAATAATGGATCATTATACAAATAGTTACATACTTGGCATATGAGAACATTGCTAGAGTACAGCAATCAAGACATATTGCATGCACAGTGCATTTGAGACTAATCTTTTTACTTTAACACTGATCATTTATAATGGAGCCGTCAGTTATTAACATATTCTATACCTGAATGATTTTTTGAGTATTTGCTTCATATGCTTGCTTCATTCTATGGATGATATAATAAACCCATATTGGGTGAGTAAAAATGTTGTGACATATTTTCAAAGATATGTTTAGGTATTAGTTTAGTATACAGATAAGCACAGAAGTAATAACATGAAGCTATGACTTCGCAGGTGTCTTATTGTCATAATAACGCCCTTTGGGACACTTGAAACAGTAAAAGTATGATTACACTGAAAAGAATGTGTGTGTGATTGAGCTGTTTCTTTTTACATGTTGTCAGATGGCAGTTTTCTTTGTTGTCATGTTTATTCATGACTTGAAAAATACCAGAACATCTATTATGAGGGTTATACATTAACATCAGATTGTTCACATGGTTTCTTGGTCTTTTAAAAACGGTGTATTAATGTCAAGAACTGCAGCATTATGTAGATGGGAAACTGTAGAGCTGAAGTTAGGGATCATTCCAAACATGAACGCAAAATGCCAAGGGAGCATAGCAGTTTTGTCAGCAGCTTTCTCTCTGTTTATCATTTAAACCAACTATTTACATCTAGACCGCTTCCAATTGAGTATACAACCACTTTAAAAATATATTGCGTAGTAAGCTCAATAGCTTTTTTTCTCATCTCATATTTTTGTTTTTCACATAAACACTTAAGATCAACTCAATCAATGATGAAAATGATTTCTCATACGTTTTCCTCCTCCTTGTTTGAAGGACTAGTGAGTTGCAAAAGCCACTGGGAGAAATTTAAACATCCAAAAGCAGAGAAGTGAATTTCCCTGCTGACCCAGCTACACTCTATATGCAGCATGGGTTTAGGACAAAGACATCATGCCACTGTACAGAACTACATGTCCCTGCAAAGGATGGTAGCAGCTGGTTGGCCAGGCAAGCAGCCGAAGCATTTAGACTAACCCCACATTGTTTTGTTGATTGGCTCAGTGGAGGTTGACCTGAGCTTGTGAGGTTGGTCCGTGCCAGTGCTCCACGTTCTCACCCTAAGAAATGTCTTTCTTTAAAGACAAGCATGACTCAGAGGCATGCAGTCCCTCTGAGAAAACAGTTTTTTTTAATCCTGTACTCTGGTAGTTTCCTCGCACTATTCTGCCTCGTCTTCTTGGTTCTAATACAAATGAGGACTTTTTCTGTCCGACTTAAAGATGTCAAAAATGTTATTTATGCTTCCAAGATGTATATTAAACTACAAGAAGACATTACATTCTGAGCAAATTGTTAGTAACATTTCTGCACAAGCCACAGATGTGCTTGACACAGAAAATTGTTGAACCTCTTCCCTTACTCCCCTTCTGCAGTTCCCGTTATAGAAGCCATGAGTGCGCGTCAACATTTCTTTTCAGGGAAAAGATGACAAAACAAAGATATTCAGCACAGTTTGATTGATAAACTTTAACAAGTATTTCATATACAGCTTAATGCGACAACTTACTTTTCCTGGAGTAGTTCAAATGACAACAAACATGAAAACAAACTATTTTTATTAAGAGGCATATCAATTTAGCTTTGTAAGCAATGATGTGCTACTGGTAGATGTCAGAAGAAATGCATATGTCTAAAAAATAAGAAATGCACAGATCAGAGTTTAATGTAGAGTATACCTTTTGATGTACTGGATGTGTTACTTTACGGCTATATTCTGGGCTTTCAGTACCTTCTCAGGATAAACCTCCCAGAGATGAATTTTAGGTAATCCAGTCATGCTTGGAGCATGTGCTGATAATGCCAGAAAGCCAGGGACTTGCAGGGGACTTTGATATGAAAAGGATCAGCACCTCTGACAAAATGTATAACAGTAAATGTGAGAAGGATGGGGCATTATTTTTTTGTGAAGTGGTTTAGCTGCCATGTTGTGTTTGATCAAACTTGGGTCAATCAAGGGCTTGGGAACAGTTTCAATTTAACGTTGTGATGTTGGCATGTTTGTGCTAACAAGTTAGACTTACTAACGCTTTACGATCTGAACCACAGGTCATTTTAGCAATAATATGTGATATTTGGAAACTGGAGGCAGTCTGAAAATTTCTCTCAAGAAAAAGAACAGTTTAAGTTTTCCATTAAACTGATCAGAGAGAGTGCCTTCTTCTCCTTTTATATGTGATTTAATTCTCTATAAATAGTAATAAACAGTTGGAACAACACCAAGACCTTTAAAAAAAGGACACTTTTGCATCTCAGACAAAAAGGGCAGTGGAGGTCACTGTCACTGTGGACCCACAAGCAAAAACAACAGACTAAGAGTTGAGATGCAAGCCCCAAGTTGATAAGAACCACACTGACAATTTAAAAGAATCGTGACCCAGAAAAAGATGGTAAGGAAAGATCAATGGCAGATTTTCTGATAATGATGGATTTTAGAAGTTAAAAGTGTTTTCTAATAGCATTTTTATAGCTTTCATAAATGTCAACACACATTTCCCAAACCAGCTCTTAAGAGTGAATGCATCCGCTTGCCATTAAGAGCTTCTGAATATGGCTATCTGGGGTGCTGAAGGATACTGGACACTCTTTGAAGTATAGCCGTGCTGTGTTAACAATACATGAATACGTAAATGTAAATGGTTTCTACTACAACTAATTATTTAATAGTGGTAGTTTTTAAAGACACGTTTGATAAACTGACTATTTTAATGAATATACTATTTATTCCTTCATCATGCTCTTTTCTAAATACAAAATGTGTTTGTAGTCTCTTGGCAGCTTCATGTCCTAACCTGCCCGGTGAGATCTGTGTATGTGACATGGCAATTTTCCTCCAGTTTCTGCTGCCTAAATGAAATCTCAAACTGCAATGAGCTGTTTGATTCCCATGCCTACTTTACTCTGTCCCCAGCTCATAGAATTAAATTTCAAATGGCTAGAAGGACATGCTGCTGAAACTGGCTCACTTGTGCTGTCGCTCAACTTCAAGAAATTCTAGCCTTTCATTTTTTAGTGTAATTTGAAACTTACCAGAATAGAAGGCTCACAATTTTACTGACTATTTAAAGTGGGTAACTGTGATCAGCAGCTTGGTGCCTTGAGGAGGCGTTATATTTTGTGTTTTATCCATCCATCAGGAAACCGACCTCCTGTCTCAAAAGTAACATACAACTTAAGAGAAAAATAATAAACTAAATCACAGAGCAATCAAATGGCAGACAAAGAAGACAGGCTTACACAACCTTTAAGTGAAAAATGTTGTACTGTATTATTCCTGTGGCATTGTTTCAGCAAGTCCCATGGTTGATGGTACAGCAACAATCCAATGAAAGAAACAGGTCAAGCTCTGCAGCTGTGAAGACACAGACCATTTGGTTTGCATTTCAGATTAGTTCTGAGGAATCTGTCACACATGTATAACTCAATAAATAACTTAATGATTTTAATCCCCCAACTGAAGTGCCACTTATGCAACAATCAATGCATGCTAAAGTTATGTAATAAGACAAACATTTCCCCATTTATCTCGACAAACAATCTTTCAGTCTTCATATGGTGTTGGTTTGCATGTATGTATTTATGCATCCGAGAAAAGGAAGGAGTTGGCAGGGTGGTTGGCAGAGGCAGAGGAGGTGGACAATGTTGGCACAGAGTAAGCCAGTTTTTTGAGAATGCGTTGAAATGACACATTTCTTTGTTTTCCTTATGCACCTGTGTGGGTTGGTGCTGCGTTGCTTCCAGCATTGTTAACACCTTTGAATGGCAGCCCTATCTCCTTACCCAAACCCAAGAGAAAACTTTGTCACTTAGTGATTTTTATTTTTTAAATACAATGCACTGTAAAATAAATAAATATGGAGACAAAAGCTTTATCATGCGTAATGCACAGATGGTTAGTCAGCTGCATTGAATTAGTCCTGCCTCAGAGGAATAACTCACAGGGACAACACATTCAACCTTCCTCTGTTTTCTGCAACATCACTGCTTGTTTCACATACACAGTCTGATATTTGCCTGAAGAGAAGAGAGAACGTCATCTTGAAAGCACCTTGTGCTGCTACAATAATATTAGCTCAGTTAACTTCAAGTTGCCGTATTATATTTTCCATGATTTAATTTGCAGATACATGTTTCAAACTGAGAATAATGTTCTCTGTCTTCTCTCCTGTCTTCTTTTAGAAACTCAGTAACACTATCTAATAGGTCAAATTTCAAGGGTTTATAAGTTGTAGTAGTTGATGAAGGATTTTACTAATATAAATATGCATGATGTATTAAAAATAACAATATTTGGGTTGCTAGGTTGTGAAAAATGTGTTTGGGCTGATTTTGTATCCAAGCTACTCTAATAAATGTTGGTAATCCATGAATAAATAGGGGTCTTTCTGAAAATATAAAGTGCCATGCTGGTTAAACATGCCAAACATTAAGCGCCTGGGTAGCTCACCTGGTAAAGAAGGCGCACATATATAGAGGTTTACTCCTTGACGCAATGGCCACGGGTTTGACTCTGACCTGCAGCCCTTTGCTGCATGCTGTTCCCCCCCAGAAAAATGTTATCAATTTGAATCCCATTTCCGGCATTTCTACATACATTTGTATGGATTATGGTGATACAAAATACATGAAAAATAAAGTTGATTGTGATGAATTATGCCAGAAAGAATAGTAGGCTACTAGCCTGTGTTTAAGAACAATTTGTCTTACTTTTTTTATTGGTAGAAAATAGGGGCCAATCACCGAGACTTAAATGAAATTCTAAAATAAAATAAATTAAAGCTGCAAGCAGCGATGAACGGGCCCTCGCCTCCTTACAGGTCGGGGGTACTGGCAGACGCCACTCTTTGCGGCTGTGCGTTTGCGCCGCACTCAGACACTGCAAAGTCAAAGATTGATTTTGCTCCAAACGTTACACTTTTAAGAATAAGGTGACGCTCACTCTTGGAATAACACATTCATTTCCTGTAAGAATATGAAAAGACAGTTCAGATCAGGTGCTTTCGCACGTACACTTAAACTTGTTCATCACGTACTGACTTCTACTTCTGCGCTACTGGCGTCAGCTACTTTCATAACTCCTACACAATTATCAATAACAATACACTTCATAATCCATAGAACTCATACACTGAACAAACTTGGTACCACTCACTATTGCTTCCACTGTTACTTTGTGTCAATACCCATGTTAATTACCCAAATACATGTTTACTTATTCTTACAGGGACTACAGGTAAGTATTTAGCTAGTTACCGTAGCTGCAAAGATACTGTCTCTTTTGGTGTCAAATGACCTCTTTTAACATATATACACAATAGAGGATGGATACCCGACCCGAGCCCGACGGGACCCGACGGTACCCGACGGGGTCGGGCCGGGTTCGGACAGATTTTTAGAAAGGATGCTCGGGTTCGGGTCGGGCTCGGTCACATCAGCGCGATAAGGCATTGAACATTGAACATCACAAATATTACCCTAACATCCGTCTTCCTGTGTGCTGTGACGTGCGTATTAAGCTCCATGTGGCAGCGCAACGATGGAAGATGTTAAAAAGAAGTTGGCCGCAGGAGATTTTAAAACTATTGAAAACGAAGGAAAGTCAGCTGTGCATTGATGCGCTCATCTGTTGACATTTCCGAATGCCTTCCTACAATTGCTTAATAAAAGCGGCTTTCCACACAAACAAACGTACATGTGTCATTAGTATGAGAAACAAATGCGATTTTAACTGTGTCGGGCTCGGGTCGGGCTCGGACAGAAATATCTTAATGCCTGTCGGGCTCGGGTCGGGTTCGGTTACTGCTCTGTCGGACGCGGGCCGGGCTCGGACAGAAAAAATCCGGCCCGATCCGCACTCTAATACACAAGTAAGTAATGCATACATCCAAATGACATAAAAACATTAAATTTAATATTAACAGCTTTAGTCCAGAGTGAGTAATCTATGATCTTGTCTTATTACTTTCACTGTTTTTAAACCTCTATGAATTCTGCTTATGAACTGAATTATCTAACATAACTAGTGTTTGACTCACAGCCAGCTACTGTATTATTTTCACATGGATTAGAATTGAGGTTTTAAACACTAACCAGCATTGTTAACACCTTTAAATGGCAACCCTATCGCCTTACCCAAACCCAAGAGAAAACTGAGCGATTTCTATTTTTTAAATATAATGCATTGTAAAAATAAATAAATGCGGAGGCAAAAGCTTTATCATGCGTAGAGCACAGATGGTTAGTCAGCTCTCCCTGCACAAGTGCGTTGAATAAGTCCTGCCTCCGTGGAATAGCTCACAGGAATAAAACACACAACCTGCTCCCCTTTCTCCATTTTCTGCAACACCACTGCTTGTTTCACATACACAGTCTGACTGCTTTCTCCACTTCTTAAAACAGCAAACGGAATGCTCTTTTAACCTTAATGACACTCAGGCTGTGGCACTAGCATATACTGGTGATTAGCTAGCATTAGTTTGGCCTGCACACAGTTAAACAGTTTCCTACCACATTTATCCTGTTTCACACTGTTCTCACTACAAAAAACATAGGTTCCTTGCACTTCGTGCTATGACACCGTTGGTGCCCTTGCACTTCAGTGCTCAGGCCCTAAACAAATACATTTTAAAGTGGGAGGGACACCAACAGGATTTTGAAAGTGCTTTAGTGATTTAACCAACTTTGATTTACAGTAACTCTGTGCTCTGTGCTAAACAGCTACTACTCCATACTAATATGTTTAGAATTAGGATTTTCCTTCATGAGCAGCGCAAAGCATTGCACACTTGTAAGTGTTGCCATAAGTCAACTCCTTCTGCCACAAGTGTTTTTCTGCTTTCTGCTCTTAAAATACAAATTTCACATTACGTAGCATTAATTTGAATGCAAAGAATCTTACTTTGCTGCTGCCACTATTGAAAAGTTGCTGTCAGGCAGGGATGTCAAATACACGGCCCGCAGGCCAGAACCGGTCTAACAAGGGTCCAATCCACTGGATGACTTTGCAAGTGTGTCAAATGTAGTAATTAATTCCAATTTTTAAATAAAATGCATTACTATTCCTACTGGTTCCCTGGGGGTTGTGCTATCCTCATAAGAGTAGCAGACCCTATATGAATATACTATTATAGACCCACGTGCCTACGTACAGCAGGCTACGTAAGACAACACTGTCTGTAAGTCTGTGAAGCCATTCTGAAGGCTGCGCAAAGCGTGTGCTCCTGGCTTTTGGCAATATCAGCCTGACGAGGAACTCTGAAGAAAATAAGATTTTAGATCTTGATGGTATGGTTTAAGTGTTGTAGTACTCGTACTCGTGATTGGTCTCAAAAACACTTTTTGAAGGTCTCGTCTCGAAATCGACCGCATTTTTACTCTGTCTCGCCTTGGTCTTGTGTAAAGAGGATTTGGGATTTATTTCAAGACGGTCAATGCCACAACTGCAGGGATATCACTAAATTACCTCTGCATGGTCTAATTATATGTGGTAAGATTACTGTGATTGGATGTAAACCTTCTTGCTTCAAATGCAATCAATAACTTAACTCCTTTCTAATTTGCAAAGCATTTATTTGGAGTTGAATATCCCCCGGTAAAAATAATGTGCAATCTATTATTTTTAATAGTATAAATCCCAGCTGAAGCTTTTGACAGTAAACTCATAATTGATGTGAGTTTTTATACACAATATTACAATAACCTAGTACATGCAGTAAATGATGTGTATCTTGGAAGCATATCTTGGAAGCAGAGTGGTTTAAATTATCACTTTAAGTGTCTGGTCATAATAGAATAGAAGAAAATAACTTTTATACATTTATTGCTGCTTTTTTTCCACATAACTCTGTATACTGTACATTTCTCACTGTTAAAGAGATAAAGGGCCTCCTGAATGCGTGGTGAGGAACTGCAAAATGAAAAATTCAGTTCAAAGTTAATTATTGAAAGTGGGCCTAACAAGATATTCAAATGAACTGACAGAGGCTTTGCATTTCCAAACCATGAATAAAAATTCTAATGCTGAGTTGTTTTTCTGTAACTTGGACAGATAGTAGTGCTCAACTTTAAAATAAGCTTGAAGTAATTACAGGGAAGTTATTGCTTACCCAATTGGCAAACACTTTACTATAACCTTGCCCTGCTCCAGCACAGACTCAGCTGAATGGTGTCTGGTGGTGAATATAAATGGGAGATTTGAACAGACCAACTAATCTTAGAAATTAACAAGTACTTTAAAACAAGATCAATGTTTGCAAAAATGCTAGACTTATTACTCATTGATTTCTCATCTGTCCTCCTGTCTCATCCTCCTCTTTTCTTGCAGGGAGTGCTTACAGGGAATGCATGGATAATGGGACATGGGCATTGAAAAGCAATTACTCCAATTGTGAACCCATTTTGGAGGAGAAGGTTAGTGTCATGTCACAATCCTTTTGTCCCTTACTCTGTAAGTAATCTGTTATCCATCTTAAATAAATTCTCATCACAGCTTCTCATCATAACAGAAATGTCACACAGGGAATACCAATCAGATCTAGCCAAAGTAATGTGGTGTTTTGATTACTTAACACTTAATGAATTGAATGTTGTTTTTCTACGAACTGTAGTGCAGTTAAACTGTTTGCTTCCATATGACTTAACAAATACATAAGTATGGTGTTGCCTGTGTCTGTATAAGCAAAGCCCGGGGCCAAACCGTAAAACTGATGTATTGCATGTAATGAGTTTTGGCCTGATTACCTCACATCATGTCTACTAATTATGTGTATTTCTGGGCCTTGCTCTATTTTCTCAGATCATTTTAAGCCATGACATCTGAAGTGCTTTCTCTCACTTTAGTTACACCTCAAAACAAAGAAGCCTAGATAGATAAATGCACCTTGGTTATAATTATGTCTTTTAGTATTGCTAACCTCTTCTCTTTGTGTTATTATCCAGTAGTTGCATTCAAAAAGTAATTCACGTCTTGTTTTTACAGAGAAAATATCCAATGCATTATAAAATAGCCCTGATCATCAACTACCTAGGTCACTGTATCTCTGTGGGAGCTCTGGTCGTGGCCTTCATTCTCTTCTTGTGCTTAAGGCAAGTACAGAAATAGTCCCTATCTAAATGTGTCCTGTATGCATGAGACCTTATAGAGGACAATCAGGGAAATTCACATAATGTGCTCGGACTGCTTATCATTAGCTCTCTCATGTCACATGCGCATGCACACACACACACACACACACACACACACACACACACACACACACTGCACACACATTGCAGATATTAAACAGCTGCTGTGTTGTGCACTATGGTTTGATTGATGTGGGCTTCTCAAAGCAAATATTGATTTCTTTAAATTACTTTTAAGACCAAAATAGTCAATATATGTTTTGAAATTAAATCTCTTTGGATTTCATAGAACATTCTAAAACTACTTAGTGATTACACACAGTTGTTTATTCTTGGCACTTCAATGAATCTGCATTGAACTCATATGAAAACACATTACACCTTATAGTTCCAGTAGCCTACTGAAACATGTGCATCCATGGCTACAGTGGAAGGAAGGAAGTAAATTAATAAAAAGTTTTATTGGATGAATGAAATTACGTAATACATAAATTAGCAAATGTTTTATGGACTGTTTGCATGTAATATTGTAGCCTCTATCTGTTATATGAATGGCCAATAACTTACGGACAGTATAATCAAAGGCCAACTTTATTCAGTCCTAATCTTACTTTAATTTGAATAAGTTGTACCGACTCTATGAAAGCATGATAAGACATTCCTTCTATTATAGGAGCATACGATGTCTTCGAAACATCATCCACTGGAACTTGATCACCACGTTCATACTGAGAAATGTTATGTGGTTTTTGCTTCAGTTAATTGACCACAATATTCATGAGAGCAATGAGGTAACAGCATTGTTTTACAATATTGTGTACTGCATGCACTAATTATATAAAGCCATTAGACATTCTTAAAAGGTTAAACTACACACAACTGTATAGCAAGTATTTCTGTTGCAATTTACTGAGTCTTGTGTTGTTGTTGTTGTTTTCAGCCTTGGTGTCGATTAATTACAACAATATACAACTACTTTGTGGTGACAAACTTCTTCTGGATGTTTGTTGAAGGATGTTACCTACACACAGCCATCGTAATGACTTATTCAACTGATAAGCTCAGAAAGTGGGTCTTCCTTTTCATCGGCTGGTGTGAGTATGTCTATGTTGAAAGTGCATTAGTAGCACTTCACTCGGTTTTCGGCTCTGCGAGATTCAGTTAGGTACACTTACAATATTTTTAATTTTGAATGAACATAGTAAATGGCTGAAGTGTTATCTTAAGCATGGGTATGTGCTGTTTGGTATAACCTATTTCAAGTTTATGTAATATTTTTTCTTTTGGAAGTAAAGGTCACATGGCATGAAAATGTCACTTTATGAATTTCTTTTAACATTTAATTATGCATTCGCCCAGCTTGCCTAATGGTCCCCCAGTGACTAGAAATGGTGATAGGTGTAAACCGAGCCCTGGGTATCCTGGCTCTAGTGGCTATAATTTTGCACCAAGGCTGAATTTCGGGAAAAAGACTACAGATTCAGTATTAGGGGACCACTAAGGCCCATATAAAAGCATCCAAAAAGCACCATGTCATGGGACATTTAAAATTGCAGATACAGAATTAGAAGCTGAGTTGGCCAGACCACAAAGCCCAATTTAAAGTCCAGTTTAACTTGATACTTTCTGATCTCAAATGTATTGATTTTGTAGATTGATATGTATTTGGTGTTTAATGACTCCAAATCAATATAATTAATTGTGTTTCAAAGCTTGTTCTTTATCTTGAACACAGTCAAAGTCCATTTATTAGTTTTTAATCTTGATCTTCCTCAGCAGATTTGCACAGCTGTCATGTTCAAATGTCGATATTTACTGATATACTGTATATGTTTTGGATTAACTGTGTATTTTTTTACATAATAATAGATGCTTGCATACTGTAGATTGAAGATATTTGTAAATATCTGATCAAAATGATCACTTTCAGAATTTGATAAGGTGTACAGATTTAAATTAAAGCCAGATTTTGAAACAACTGAACCTCAGTTTCCTTTCTCTCCGATTCAAAGTAAACCTTTGCTTGACTGAAAGCACTTAATGTAAAGTCTTGAAGCAGAGGGAGACCTTTTAATGCTGCAGACTCAAGATAAGGCTTTAAGTTCATGAGAGAACAGAGCTGCAGTGAAGTGTGAAAAATGTAATTTTTTTGTGCTTGACTTGCAGTAATAAAATGAACATGTAGCAGATGCCCCATCACAACCACATAAATTATCTATGCTCACGTTGACTTCAACTACAGTATTAGGTGTCAGAATATTCCATCTTGAGGCAGAAAAAAACATGCGCGTATGGTTTCCTGAGCCAGTCTGACATTTCCTTTCAGTCCATTTATGTAATGTACTTTGTGTGTTCTTACAGGATGAAACATATACACATACTTATACTTTAATGCATCTAGGTTAGCCTAAAATGACTGAACAGAGATTTATAAACATTGGAATGGAATAGATTACAAGCAGATGACATATGATTGATAATGACACATGAATGACATGATTTGGGGCTTCATATTGGCTTTAAAATAGAAATAACCAAAGGCAGAAATCAATCATATCAATCTAGTTTTAATGACTTGATTAAAGTATGAAGTTACTGACATCTTGTCATGATTATATTGTCTGTGCAGCTTCCTCTTTCAGTTAATTCAACAGATCAATACAAGAACATTTACTTAGCACTCCTTTTTGGTTAGTTGGTGTAGGTTAAACTTGGTTTTAATCCATAATATCTGTGCACATACCATCAACCGTACGATATTTTTACAGTATTTAGCACCTCACCCTGCTTTATAATCATAAAACACATGGAAATCTAACTATTTACAATGTGGGACAGTTAAGAGTCATCTTGAAATAGAAACAGGGAACTGTAGCGTATGGACTATATAATACAAATACAGGTGTGTATATAGGTCTCTATGTATAATCTGTACAATTTATTTAGTTTTTTATGCTTAAAACTGCTGCATTGTGGAAACCACATGCTAGTAAAGAGATTAGATTCCTCATTGCATCCCTGATATAAGTCTTGAGAGATTGTTCATTAGAATTTATTAATGAAATGATGGAAGTGGAGCAAATTAAATCTGTCTTCCACCAGAGGCCTGATGATGCGTGGGATCCAAATAGGTTAAGACCTGTACTTGTTCAGCTCCATTAAAGTTGATATTACTCATCATTTTACCTTTACAAACATTTTGTTAACTTTGTCTATAAAACATGCCGGATGGGATAAGCTTTCTGTCACCTGATTTGTACACTCACTATCGATATTTGGCTTGAAGCTAAATTAGCTTGCCAGCTCACAGGCAGAGTGAAAAGTCAAGAATGAACTGCTTGTTAAAAGAATCAGTCTCCTTGAACTACAGTTCTCTGGGGGAACAGTGAGCTATCCCAAAGGGCATTATTGCTTTCATTTTAGTACAATCTTACTGTGCAGCAAAAAGGTTCTCCTGCAGTACAGTTTGTAATATGCAGACCACAGAAAAGATTAGGTTGTAGTAGACACAAGTGTTCGTGCATGAATAAAATTAAAAGCCGTGGGAATTATCCCTATCCTATCCCTCTTAAGTCTGTTTTAAAAAGAGGATGACCGCTCAAGTTCAAATGGTTTTATTGTATTACAGACGATTTAAGCATACTTGGTCTTTTTTAAAATAAGACTTAATAAAATAAAACCCCTTTTGCCAAGTATATGGCACTCCATGTCCTGAAATCAGAACACTGCCGTGACCAGCACCTAATTTTTGGTGTGCAATGCCTGCTGATTTTACAAATTGGTGTCGAAATGTAATCCATGTTCAGATAGAGCTGCGGTGGGCCCACATAAACAATGGAGAAGTTACCATGCGCTGTTCTTTTTCTGAGATGATTTCAACTGATTTTAAAAATGATTTCCATACAAATGTCAACAGTTTGGCCTTCATCTAATATATTTTGTCACAAATCATTCTCATAATAAAAATAATTCTGTGTATAAGTGTATTATTTACTTAAAGCTTCTAAGACAAGCACCCACTTCCCCACCCTTCACTTACCCACAACATTTTTTTTATCAGATTCAATTAGGCTACATACTGTATATCCATAATTTCTCTACCGAACCTCTAAGAGGGCAGCATCTGTGGTTCCTGAGATGTGTAACATATTACTGTGAAGCCAATTTAGACTTAACATGAATCCTTTGGATGTCTTTACTCCAGGTATTCCATTCCCTATAATAGTAGCTTGGGCCATAGGAAAGTTGTATTATGAAAATGAACAGTAAGTATCCGATAAATAGGTATTTGTATTTACCAATACTGTTTTCTTAAATATGTTCTTTGTTGATTATTTGTTTCCTTCTGTCAACAGATGTTGGTTTGGTAAAGAGCCTGGAAAATATATGGACTATATTTACCAGGGACCAGTTATTCTTGTGCTACTTGTGAGTAACAACCCAGAAAGGCAATGCACTGTGCATCCTCTGCCATTATTTTTCACCTTAATTGTTAAATCCATTTATCATATAACACACAATTTACACTAACATGAGATGTATCACTAATGCCTACTTGAAGGTGTAAACTGATGAAAAAATATTGCCCTAAATGAAAATGGTTTCATAATGAAAGTCATTTCCATCATGCATTTAACTTGTTAGAAAGGTGGAATTAATCTAGTTGATTGGTTCAGGCATTCCAACACATAATAATAATACAAAAAATAAGACATTGTATTCATAGGAATGTATCCGCTAATTGACTTGTGTTGCCCTCTACTACTATCCTCAGGATTTAATGATTATGTTCGCTGCAGAAAATTGCTCTCAGTTTATTTTAGTGTAAGCCATTAGCACTGGGTCCAAACTAATTATTTTGTTTTTGTTGTTTGTCTAGATAAACTTTGTTTTCCTCTTCAACATAGTACGAATACTTATGACCAAACTAAGAGCTTCAACCACGTCTGAAACAATACAGTACAGGTGAGTTGATAGTTTGGATGATGTTATAAATGTAGAAATTACATGATATGATTTTTCTCCTCTGATTGCTCCTTACAATGACAACATGTAGTCTTTTGAGACTGAATAAATACATGTTAGCCTCAAATTAGCTGATTAGAAAGCCAACTAGGATTACATTTGTATAATTACTGTCACTGTCACTTTAAATTCTGACTTAAATGGGCGCAATGCAGTTTTGGCTATTTCTTCACTTTTTGCTCGCAGGTTTCTTATAAAGCTCCCTCTGCAGCTTTGAAATAGACAATTGGCAGTTCCAGTTCCTCTTTCACTGTTCCTCAATGCTTTCTCAGCTTTCTGCTTCTTTTTTGATATCATGCGATATCAAGGCATTTTTGTCGACTCTAGATATCAAACAAAAGCCAGACACTATATCATATTAAGTTGCTGTCAGCTGTACATTCAGACAACATTTCTGTAAATGTGCCAGTGTTAACCAAACAGTTAATTTTTAACTGTAGTCCTTGTTAATAGCATTATTATTTATATGGTGAGAGGAAACCAGAGCACCAGTAGGGAACTCACTCCAACAATCCAAGTTCTTATTATACTATTTTATATAAAGGAGGCTGCTGATTTCCCTCCCTGTCTTCACAGAAAAGCTGTGAAAGCAACACTGGTCTTGTTACCTCTGCTAGGCATCACCTACATGCTCTTCTTCGTGAATCCAGGGGAGGACGACATCTCACAAATTGTTTTCATCTATTTCAACTCCTTTTTACAGTCTTTTCAGGTAAGCCTGAGGATTTTGATGCAGTGTAACACTGGCCAATGTTTAAAAAAAAACCTAAATGAACAGTGGGAGTCATACTGATTTCTTAATGTTTTGTTTTTTTATCACAGAGTTGTATGTCTTCTTCTCAGTTATGAGTCTTATTGTGGGAAGATGATTTGAAGTAACATGCTGGCTGTGCTTACAGTACACACAGTGGCTTTTTGTATTTAGCTTAACATCTTTTGGGTTTAAAAGTAAGACTGAGTGGGAGGAAAAAAACGAATTTCAAACAGAGCTTATTCTCAGTGAAACATATTTGGCATGACATAATTTATTTATCTTTTTCTTTTTACCACTGCATCTGAATTATCTGATTTTTAAATAAAGGCATACTTAACTGATAAGCATTAAGCTTTACATCAGTAGAAACCCGGTAATATTTTTGAATGACCGTGCTTCCCTCGCTCATGTCCCCCTGAGACTAGATTTCTTTGTATTGTGGGTCTGGAAAAAAGCCTCTGATGATGCAAAAATCGTCATTTAGTGTCATCGAAGGCATTTTTTTTTGTTTTGTGTATATGGTTGAAATGACAATAAAACACACTTGAGTTGAGTTGAATGCCTCACTGTCTGTCTTTGTCTGTAAATGGTAGGCGTGGCCTGGGAGTTAGAGCAGTGTATCATTAACTTATTTTAATAGTGATGTATCTTTTTCTGCAGGGGTTCTTTGTGTCAGTCTTTTACTGCTTTCTAAATGGAGAGGTGAGTCACTGAAGTTTTGCATCAGGCTCAGTATTTATGAATTTAATTACGTTGTGTTAATGTGTTTCTTGATCTATGATCTTAATAAAGCCCCACATGGAAGCCCTTTGATTAGTTTAGTGTTTTTTCCAACAATCCTCCTCGTTACAATTTTTGCTAAGTTCAAGCAGGGGGTAGAATCAGGTGGCTTTCATAAAGAAAAAGAAAAACTGCTGAAATATTTTTGTTTTAGTTATTGGATTAAATGTTGATAGAAAGAAAAATGTAAATGTACTGTATTTATATAGCGCTTTTCTAGTCTTAACGACTACTCAAAGCGCTTTTACATCATACAGGATAAATTCACCATTCACACACATTCATACACTGTGGCCAAGGCTGCCGTACAAGGTGCCACCTGCTCATCAGTTAAACATGCACACACATTCACACTCCGATGCGCAGCGGGGGCAACTTGGGGTTCAGTGTCTTGCCCAAGGACACTTTGACATGGGACTGCATGTCGAACCACCAACCTTCCAATTGGCAGGCAACCACTCTACCACTGAGCCACAGCCGCCCCTGACAATTAAACCTAAACAGCTGATGGAAGTCCAAACTGTCTGCAACTTCTCCTGACAATACAGGTTATGATGCAATCGTTAGCCTATTTTTACTTAAACATCTGCTTCGGAGCCATAACATGAGGTACAGTGTAATGGAGCCTTTTATACATTATTGTGTTTCTTGAAACAATGGACAAATAGAGTCTTGAAACGCTTCAGATGTAAAGTTATTCACTGTCAAAGTGGCGCCAAAATTAATAGCAGTCAATGGGATGCTAACCGCAGAGGATGGCTTTGTAGCATTAAAATGGCGCCATGAGAGCTACGCTTAGAGGAGAGGCTTACCCCCTTGGCAGTATCTTCTATTCTTGTCCATTTAAAAGCGCTTTGAGTAGTCGTTAAGACTAGAAAAGCGCTATATAAATACAGCACATTTACATTTACATTTAAAAAATGTCAAAATGGTACAAAAAAGGGGTTGGGCATACTTCTCAATCCCCATCTTTCTCCTTATTTCAGTCCATTGGCTAGTTCAATACAGTCAATACATAATTCTAACCTTTCTTTTCACAATATTATTTAAATGCACCTAACAATTTCATTTCTGTAAGCATCTTTTTTATAATCAAACAGGATTTTATATCATAGGATTCTCTGTAGGATTTAACACTGACAGAATAGTTTGACATATCTGTTGAGTATTGACTTACAGCAGGAGACAGTTCAGTTAGCATAGCATAAAGACTAGAAAAGGGAAAAACAGCTAGCCTTGCTCTGTTACAAGTTTTTGTATCTATACAAAAAGTTGTAACACATATGTTCCATCTTGTTTGTTTAATCTATGATTAAACAAACAAGATGGAACATATCAACTAGTAAGCTTTGGAGGTGCTGATAGACTGTTTTCATCAAATTTTGGATAGAGCAAGACTAGTGTAGCTTCTTTCCAGTCTTTTTGCTATACTAACCCAACTGTCTCCTGGCTGTTGCTTCCTATTTAATGAACATATACAAGAGTGGTATCGATCTTCTCATTTAGCACACGCATTTCCCAAAATGTCAAATTATAAATGTATAAATAAATTTAACAAAAAGAAAAGTTCAAAGTTTTGTTAAAACATTTATATCATATTATTAAGTATTCATAAGTAGAATAATATCATATTCCTGCTCAACATTATAGGTGCGTTCTGCAGTAAGGAAACGGTGGCACCGCTGGCAGGACAACCACGCACTTCGAGTGCGAGTGGCTCGAGCCATGTCCATCCCCACGTCTCCAACAAGGATTAGCTTCCACAGCATCAAACAGACCACAGCTGTGTGACAAGAACATAATCTCCACGACAACATCTAAGGGAACACACGTAATCGGTTTGTCTAGTACAGAAAATGAAGTGATTCGCAGAACGGACTGATTCCTCCAACAAGGCCGTGATGTGTCCAGTGTGAATGAAGAGACAACCTCGTGTCTGGTGAAAACAATTTATTGTATCTAAAAGAAAACTTTGACCATAAACGAAGTTCAATGGGCACATGATTCTTGGAAAATGAATGTCCCGTGACATATTGTACATGTGTCAGAGTGTTTGATGTTTTCTGGTGTGTATTTAACAGCCTTAAATGGCATTATCACCAAACTGTCACATCACACCGAGTCTTATCTATCTTCTTTCATCTTACTGCTTAGTGGTTGTTAGTGGAACAAGATAATTGTACAGGATTTGCAGCAGGATACTTCAACAGTTCACGCACATGTAGACATCTGCTCCATTGTTACTTAGTGAGAGACATTGACCGAGCTGCACTTAAAATGCTGTCAGATTTATATTTAGTGCAATTAAAGGATGAAAGAAAGAAAGGATAATTAAACATCAAAAAAATATATGGTTTAAAATACATAAGATTTAAAAGATGCACTGATTTCTCTTGTGACAAGAAAAAACACTTTTCAACACACAATCTCAACACATAGTGATCCATGTATGATACATATGAGATATGATATATGATACATATGAGATGGTTTTCTACAAACAAGCCATTCTAATGAAGCCTCTATAATGTGTCTTCAGAGCAGTCTACTGTGTTCTTTTACACTGTGTTTTAGCTCATACTGTACTGTAAACATTGTGAAAATACTTGTTCAGCTTCCTCTCTTTTCCAACAAATTGATGTCACCTCTATTTTTTTGCTTCCCCTTTGCTAGGTTTTGCTTTTTTTTCTTTCTCCTTGGAGGTGGGTGTGAACAGTTTAATGTAGTGTGTCGCGTTAAAAGCTGATAGATGATTAGGCATCTATCAACATCTCTCTTACAAACGAGTAAAGATAAGATTATTTATTACATAGACTTGGGGTAAATGTGGATGGAGTGATTCTTAGTCATTATGTAATGGATATGTATGGATTCTCCATGCAGGCACAGTGGATGCAGATTCAGATTCTTTTGGCTCTCTGAAATCCTTCTATTAATCAGTGATACAGCTAAGCTGCTGGTTTAAGAGAAGATAAGCTTGATGAAGTAAAGCCCACTCTCACATCAGCTCAGGTTGCTCACATTTTAGTGAGAACAACCATCTATCTGCAAAATAATTTTTGTTTTCTGTAAAAGGATGAAGAGGGGAGAGGAAATGTCAGCTTTGAAAAGGATTTTTAATCAAAAAAGTCTGAATTATGTTGCAAGCTTAGGTTTTGATGCAGATGCTCCTTTGTGTGTCCCTAACATTTACATAACATCAGAAGAGGATTTCTGTCAGGCGGTACAATTAAGAATGTTTAAAGGAATACTTTGACATTTTTGGAAACATACCTATTTATGTTCTTGCGGAGCGTTAGATGACAAGATTGTTACCACATATCTGTCTGATATCTGCCAGTTAGCTTAGCTTAGCATAGCTTATTTTAGCATAAAGACTGGAAACGGGGAAACAGATAGCTTGGCTCGGTTCAAAGGAGTCTCCAGTGGTTGCGTGGTAACCTTATGGAACCTCATGGAACATACACTATGGTAACAAGCTGCTGGCTATAGTTTCATATTAAACCAACAGTCACGAACGTTATTGATCTCAGCAAGAAAACAAACAATTTTCAAAGCAAATAATCTTGGGTGTATTTCAGTTGGAGTTTGTATTTATTTATTTGCGTTTTCTGTAGTTATTTGCAAATTTATAAATATCATAATTTCTTGTAGTAAATTGAACATTTGATATTTGAAATTTTTTGTTAAATTACAGTAGACGTTTTCTTGTTGTTGCTGCTCGACTGGCCTGATATCAAATGTTGATCATCCAAAGTGATTTTGATGTAAATATTGTAGTGTAACTGTTTCCAGCATCACAACTCGTGCAGCAGTAACACTGCATATCTTTCCATGACCTCATCATATTATGTAAACATGAAAAGTACATTATCTAGCCTATTTCCATACAGAAATAAGAAAACAATTTGTTTAAACTCACCAAAGAGACAAACCATGTTTACCAGAATTTTCTATTGTCTACATATTTTTATTGTTACCATTGCACTTTGTAGACCCAATCTTGACTTTATTTTGTACACCATTTATTGTACATGATGTGATGTCAAATTTGTTAACTTAAAACTGTACATTTGACTTATAGAAAACCTTGTTTGTGGAACCACCCATGTTGCCTTACAAAAAAAAGAAAATGTAGCTAATGTCTCTGTAAATGATGTTTCATTGCGCTCCTGACATTTGTATGCACACGTGAAAGGGAAAACAATTGATTTGAATAAAATTCAAACATTTTTGTTCTTTGGCTTTTCATGTTTATGGTCTCATATGTCCAAGGGAACATGTAAACAAGTGATTTAAGTTGACAGAGTACACGATGCATTACAGTTATAATTCAGTTATTCTAAGCAATCATCAGCTGCAGAATGCACTAATGGGATTGGTTTAGTTGATTCATTTCCTATTTATCCCTCTCTTTTCAACCAGTGTATTAAAAATAAATGCAGCAGTCTTGTAATGACTCAGTCTTATAATTATTCTTATGAGACTAGACTATGGCAGCTTCACTGGCACGTGGCATGTTACTTGTAAATGTAATGTTCAGTGAGATAAAGTGTCCTGAGAGAGTGCCTGGTACATTATGAATGTTGATACAGTTTCTTACATTTCAGGCTGGGCAGGAGTGAAGTAGAGCAGAAGTCACTGCCTGTGCCAGAACCCCCAGGACGCAATACATTGAGCTGAAGACTCTGATGCAGCCTAATAAAGGCTTGTTTAGACAATTAATGCTTTTCATGGTTGACAACAGCATGAAAGGCGGGCAGTGGATATGATGTACTGGAGTGTAGCAGCGCCAGAGGCAAGCAGCACATCTGCACTGTATTTTGGATTGTTTGCTCTGAGCTCTTTTGTGTGGATACTAAACTGTATTTCATAAGTCATAACCTCGGCTAAAAATAAATTAATGGCATGACAGCCTGAGGTCTCCAATGGTCTTAACAATACCTCATTTAATGTGCTATGATCAGGTTTTTTCCCATTACACTATGCACCCCTTTGAAACAATAATAATAACTAAGTTCAGGTTGATGAGCTAATGTTTCTAAAGACTTAATGAATTGTTTTCAGAAAGGATGATCTCATCTAGAATACATATGCTAAGTGGCATTACTTTTTTTAAGCGTGTTGATTTTACAAAGGGTCCTTTGTCATTGGCATTTGGCAGTACTACTCAGCCTGTGAAAACAGCTGTATAAGGTTTTCTGCGGCTCTTGAGATTTGTTTGACAAAAATTAGACTAGCTCAAAACCTAGAATATGGCTTATTCAATTAAACTTAGGTTCCACTGGCATTGTTTTATTGAGCTATTTGTAGATGAATCTATTTTAAAGATACAATTACCTTTCTTAAAAATGTGTCAGCAAATCCTCCTTTTTGTTATTTGAGTATTTGAGTTGTAGTTGAGTAGTACCACCTGCTTTCTTTCAGCACTGTTGAGCTTCGCTCGCAATCTGAAGTGATTGTTTTGTGTAATTTTCTGAAAGCCAAGCCATGAGCTAATCTTGTAAGAAGACACACAGACAATCTATTATGAACAAAACAGATAACATAATAAATATGATTGAAAAATATACGCATCCTTGGCTGCCAACCCATTTTCCTGGAGTTTAAAATTCCCCTGATTTTTACATGGTAAAATATCAAAACTGGCCCATTAATTTAACTTATTTAAAATGTGTGTCACTGCTGTTTGTGATTGTTTATTATTATTTCCACATCCATTTAAAATGGCAGGCAGCGACAACAACAGTCTGTTGAAGAATTTATTCAGCTGAATGATGTGTGATAGTGAAGGTAAAAGCATGTGTCCCGCCAATACATTTTGAAAGTGCAACAGATTCACACATTCTCACTCCCATTTTGTAAAATAAGGACACTTGGCCAGGTGCCTTTGGCGTTGTTATTGGCGCTAAACGTCTACTTTAGCATCATGTCTAAAAATGTTTTATCTAAACACGCTTGGTCAGGACTATTGGTGTCATGTTTGACGCAGTTTAGGAAAATTTCATGGGTTGGGCTTATAAAAAGGTACGTCTCCATGACACGCGGGACAAGAAAGTGTCATGGAAACCACAGGTTGGGTTTAGGAAACATGACACGCATCATGAATCCCAGTGTCTGGGGTGATAGTCCTGTGTTGTTTAACCAATCCACCACTTGAACCAACATCCCTATGCGGATTTTCGGGCTTTCACTTTTCACTCTTAATACTACCTCATCTTCAAGCACTGCATGAAACTTCAAAAACAAGTGAGGTGAGATCCAAAAAACACCTGCAATTAGGAGAATTTTAGGAGAATTTTACCAAAAAGCAACCATTTGCACAGAAAAAAAGCATGAACATTCATTCTAGATTGTCTTGATGCCATATTTTATATTTGAAGAATGTTCATACCTCAAATTTAACATAACCAGCAATTAAAATATATTCTTATCTGCAACATTTACAACAATGCTTTATTTTTTTTCTTACCACTCTTCAAAAATTGCCAAATAAACTCGTTTAGTCTTTTTGACTAAAAGAGATGCTAAAAAATGTTCACATGATTTTCCTCTGCGCTGTGGAGTGGAAATAGGTTTAGTGTCAGCTGTTTGACCTTAAATAGACAGGTGTGTACCTTTCTAAATCCAGTACAATCAATTGAATTTACCACAGGTGGACTCCAATCAAGATAACAGATCTCAGGCCCTGTTTATATATACATGTTTGTCAAACAGAGACATTTCCCTTCGTTAACGCGCAAACGGAGAATTTACCTCTGAAAATAAGTCTTTCTGAAAACTCCGGCCAGAGTGGAGATTTTGGAAATCTTTGTTTACACGTTTGCATGTAAACGGAGGTTCAAGCAGCCGAGGATGTAAGGAAGAGAAGAGAGAGGAAGTGATTTGTTGCTGTTGCTATTTTCTGGATTTTGATTGACTAGCGTGTGCATGCTCTTGACGCCATATGACGAGTATGTGTATTAATGGACTCTTTTCTGAAAACTGACATGTGTGCAATATGTTATTTTTGAAACTCGAGAGGTTGAAATGCCCATATATATGTATGTATATATGTGTATATATATATATAAAAAAAAAAATCCCCCCTCTCACCCCTTGTGGGGTGGTATGTGTCATCCTCAAGCTCGGGTCCTCTACCAGAGGCCTGGGAGTTTGAGGGTTCTGCGCAGTATCTTAGCTGTTCCTAGGACTGCACTCTTCTGGACAGAGACCTCTGATGTTTTACCTGGAATCTGCTGGATACACTCTCCCAGTTTGGGGGTCACAGCCCCCAGTGCTCCGATTACCACTGGCACCACTGTTGCTCTTACTTTCCACATCTTTTCTAGCTCCTCTTTCAGCCCTTGGTATTTCTCGAGCTTCTCGTGTTCCTTCTTCTTGATGTTGCGATCGCTTGGGATTGCCACATCTATCACTACTGCCTTCTTCTGCTGTTTGTCGATCAACACGATGTCTGGTTGGTTAGCCATCACCAGTTTGTCAGTCTGGATCTTGAAGTCCCACAGGATCTTAGCTCGGTCATTCTTGACTACCTTAGGAGGTGTCTTCCATTTTGACCTTGGGACTTCCAGCCCATACTCGTGGCAGATGTTCCTGTACACTATGACAGCTACCTGGTTATGGCGTTCCATGTACGCACTTCCTGCCTGCATCTTACACCCTGCTGTTATGTGCTGTACTGTCTCAGGGGCATCCTTGCACAGTCTGCACCTGGGGTCCTGCCTGGTGTGGTAGACCCCGGCCTCTATTGATCTTATACTGAGTGCCTGTTCTTGTGCTGCCATGATTAGTGCCTCTGTGCTGTCCTTCAGTCCAGCCTTTTCCAGCCACTGTCTAGGATTTCTTGATATCAGCCACTTCTTCTATTTGTCTGTGGTACACGCCGTGCAGCGGCTTGTCCCTCCATGACGGTTCTTCATCTTCCTTGTCCTCACCTTTGGGTTTCTGCTGCCTGAGGTATTCACTAAGCCCTTCATCTTTGGGGGCCATCTTTCTGATGTACTCCTGGATCTTTGTCGTCATCCTGGACAGTGGTCTTGACTCTCACTAGCCCTCGGCCTCCCTCACTACGCTTGGTGTACAGTCTCAGGGTGCTGGACTTGGGGTGAAACCCTCCATGCATTGTGAGGAGCTTTCTGGTCTTGATGTCAGTAGCCTCTATCTCCTCCTTTGGCCAGTTTATTATACCAGCGGGGTATCTGATGACTGGCAGGGCGTATGTGTTGATGGCTCGGATCTTGTTTTTCCCGTTCAGCTGACTTTTCAGGACCTGCCTCACTCTTTGTAGGTATTTGGCTGTGTGTATGTATATGTATGTATGTATGTATGTATGTATGTATGTATGTATATATATATATATATATATATATATATATATATATATATATATATATGTATGTATGTATATATATATATATATATATATATATATATATGTATGTATGTATGTATGTATGTATATATATATATATATATATATATATATATATGTATGTGTATATATATGTATGTATATATATATATGTATGTGTATATATATGTATGTATGTATGTATATATATATATATATGTATATATATATATATGTATGTATGTATGTATATATATGTATATATATATGTAGCTGCAAAGGAAATTTCTCTTTATTATAATGGGTGTAGATTGAGGAAGGAATGATTTTCAGACGATTTTAGCACAAGGTCGGTGACATTGAACCTTTTGCTTATGAAATGCAGACTGAATGCTGAACACTAATGCATGACATTAATCCAAAATGTCAAATAGCAATGGTTTAGCTGAGGTTGAATACAGTTCAAATGCACTTCAACAAGTAGAGGATTGCTCACATTAAATAAATTAATGTGAGCAAAGCCAGTTTACTAAAATACTCTAATGTGCAGTTGAGTCCTAATTTCCCAGCAATGGTGCTATCCTAGAGGTCGAGTTGCCTGTGCACAAAGAATGGCTAAATATAACTCAGGCTAAAGAGGAGTGCTGGCTGACAAAGAATATCTTTCTCCAAAGACTACGAGGAGTGAAGGTATAATGAATCTTTAAAAGAATTTCTTTGAAGATTTCACTCTATTTTCATATTTTACAGTGTAAACATCATATCTTCAAGCTAAAATAATATTGTTAGAGCTATAAAAAAAGGTTTTTCAAATTAAAGCTTGAGAAAAAATAAAGGTGTCTAATTGTGTTTAGCTTCTAGTAAAACACTTTATTATTATCTATTAGTCAGGACTGGTTCTAGTGGCACAGAGAGTCTGAGTGGACTGGTCATACTAAGCTTGCCTATAGCAAAGAAACTGATATTCCATCTTGCAAATCATGCATGAAAAACCAAACTTCTGTAAACGCAAAACATTCAAGCATCAGTTTAACAGCACAAAATTCCAATCAGATTCCATTTGTGATTAGGTTGTGCTGTTTAACTTTAATCGTACAGTAAATGTGGGGTTGAGATAAGGAGAGAAAGAAAGAGCGCTTATATGACCAAAAGTAATTGAACGCAGGTTTTGCATTTTGTGAGGGGAAACACATCTAGCAGTTTGGTTAATTAGGTTTTTTATAAGTCTGTATGTGTGTTCATAGAGTTATATTCATAAGCAATGAATGTGGCACTGATTGGATCAAATGGAAATTTGAATTTAAATGGCATTCACTTTTGTGGCACCAGTGGGATGGATGGGTTGTGACAGGAGACCTTTAGAGATGTATTATGCTTTCATATGATGAAAGCAGGACTGGAGCTTTAATGGAGTGAAAACCAACTATCAAGCTTTTAGGGTTCTTCATTCATTTAGCAAAGTAATGGCATGCATATATTTCTCCCACAGTGTGTACTGAATCCATTAATTGCAATAAAAGAAGAAATTATTTGAACAACAGTTCCCCCTGTTGCCTATAGAATGTAATTACCACTAGGCAGTTTGTATAATTTGAGACACTGATTCAATACTAATGTTTTTTCTCAGGCCTACCTATACTTCACTAGTGGTTTTCTTTTAGTAAAATGGCATAGAGAAATAATAAACAAATTAATAAAATATGAGTCCTTGAAGGCAATGCTGTAGCCTTTTCTTTTGTTTGCATGTGTTATTGGTCCCTTGTCTTGTGTCTGTCTGTGTGTGTGTCTGTTTCTGCATGTGTTGTTTTGTCTCCATCTGTCCCGTTTTTCCTCTCTGTGATATTGTGGCCTTGGAATGTGTTCCTGTCCCAGTGTGTTGTTTGTAACTGTTCGTAAATGTTATGATTACATTTTTTATGAATATCAAAGATAAAAATGTAAATATGATCACAAAAAAATAAAACAAAATATCTGTCTTCTGTAGGTAATATAGTTATTAGGTACACCTTGCTTGAACTACAGTCCCTTTATTTTTCCTATGCCTACCCTTTATTTTGCCTATTTCTTCTTTTCTTCCAGTGACATGAAACTAATGTTTTATTGTATACCTGTTGGATATCTCTGGTACAAGATAAAATTATACAATATATAATTATATATTTTAGATTCTGCACACTGGCAGCACTCTGTTTATTAGCACCAATAGGCTTTTTCACGGAGCACATTTTGACTTACACACACGTCACAGTAGAAAAAGCACAGGTGTGAAATATAGAATTAGTGATGGCTTGATTCTATTTAGCTGCTTTGATTTCAGTGTCCTGGGTAGCGGGCATGCTGACTTGCTGTCACACTGTCGCTTGCACTGGAACACTTGAATAGAGCAGAGGCACCATTAGTGTTATTAGTTGCACCTGTGCCTTTCCTTTGTCTGCATTAAAAAGCTCTTCATGCCAGACTGAGTCCATGTTGGAAAAGTGTTTGATCTAATGAACTCAGTACTATGTGTCAGAGTTAAACTTATCCTAGTGAGATACAGTGTGTATAATTCTCTCTTTAATAAGTTGTAAATAAACACTATTTCAATAATAGTTGAAAACAAAACACCATCAATATGATTGTATTTATTTACCATGATCTACAATATGGTGCAATGCGTGCACGGCATCAACACAAGTGGTTCTAGATCCATCTGAGATGCATGGAAATGAAAAAGATTGGATTTATGGAAACATAGATCTGCTGTCAAGAATTCAGGGTATTGGTTTCCTATATAAAGGAGAAACAACTCATTACTCACTCATATTGATCTCATAATGCACGACAATCAGGCTGAAAAGCATTTTTGCCAATTTTAAGTTGCCATAATGTATTTTACAAAAGCTTCATAATTGATGCATCCATTAGCATCCTCCTGGTTTTGCATCAGCTGCTCCACCTCACCCTCATTCATCTTTTCACCTGTGGTCCATAAGGAAGAAATCAGGACTGTCAGCTCAGTACTCATCGTTACAATGACGGCTTTTTAAAAAGGTGTGGAAAGTCTGTTCAACTCACCCAGTGTTGCTAGAACATGCCTTAGCTCAGCTCCCATAACTGTCCCATTTCCTTCCTTGTCAAATACCCTCAGACCCTCCACAAAGTCCTCATATGTTCCACAGTCCTTGGCCTTGCAAATGTGTTGGAGCATGGGTAGAAACTGGTCAAAGTCAAGCATCTTAGTCTGCATGTCTGTGGGGGGGAAAAATGTTTTTACCAAAAAAAAGGAAAACTCGACAGGCTATGACCAATGTTGAACAATTTTAACCTTTCTCTGTATTCAACAAAAGTTGCCTTTGAACCAGATTTATTGCAGTATGATTACCAATCTTTCAACAATAGAATCACTCAGGTGCATACAGGACAACCCACCTTCAGGCTTGGGCTTTCCAAGGACATTCATGATCTCTGTGTTGGTAGGATTCTGGCCCAAAGCCCTAATCAGGTCACCACACTGGGCGTAAGTGATTTTCATCTCATTGGCTGGTGTCCTGTCAAACAGCTGGAAGGAATCTTTGAAGTCTGTCAACAACAAGAAAAACAAGTTATTCCTTCTGATTTAAATTCAGGGGATTGGGATTCAAGAGTGCATGCAGAATCTCAAGGAAATGCTTCAAAGTAATAATGTAAAATGGCTTCCCTCGGATAAAATGGTCCTCTTCTAGAGACAAAACCAGAAAGATTCAATTGTTCCACTCTAACATTGCCTTCATCTCCTTTCAAATGGATTGACTTAGATTAAAAAAATATCCACGAACAGCTGTTGCTTGGGTAGCATGATCACACGAACCACTCCATCCCTCTATAAATAGCTTACACTCCCAATGCACAAATGGAAACTAAAACAACAACTTCGACCTTACCCTCAATTTGCTCGGGGGTGAATTCCAGCTAAAAAGAGACCAAGAAATTAAGATGGTTAGATGCTGCTAAACATTCAGGAATTAAAGCAGTTCACAAGTCAAATGAATGGAATTAACAGTAGAGGAAATTAATTTTGAAAACAGAAGAAACTGAAGACACCCCCTTCTCACAGTCTGTCTGCTACTGTCCACTTTATTTGAGTTTATTTTTAGATGCTATATGTGGCAAGAAATAGTTGATACTGAACCAGGATGTAAAATGCCATTTTAACAAGGTCAAGAAATCTAAACCTGATAATTATGTCCTGTACCGTTTTGATGCACTGAATTTAAACGTGCGCTGCTTATTCATCACCAACCACTTGTTAGAAACATGAAGGTGGTTTAAAACTTTAAGAGGGACTCTGTTGAGAACTTTATTTTCACTTAAGGCTAATATACTTTGCAGTATGATAGACCAACACATTTTTAAGTGAATATTTATGGATGTAGTGTCAGAATGTAGGGTTAAATCAATTATAAAATATTATTTTGGTGTTCTAGCGGAGAAGATAAATGTTAAACCTACTATACGTATGACAGTTTAGTTTTGCTTCAAAAATTATTATTGTTCTGAATACCCCTGACAAACAATATACTGTTTATTTTGTGTCCTTTAGTGTCTGTCTAATGTCTGGATATCCACCAACCCCCAGCCCCACCATTAAGCTTTGTAAACACATTATCCAAACACTTATCTAAGCATGTTTAAAAATGGATTGTGATGGATGTAATTATCTATATTTTTCCTTCTCCCGGTTTTTCCAACCTTTTGCCCTCAGAGGAATGGTGCCGGTGGTCGGCTATTCAGAGACATAATGAAAGTCATATTTTGTGGCTCTAACCACGCTCCATTGTAACATGGCGGCTCGCTTAACCAGGAAAACATTTATCCATTGAGAAGGGGCCAAGTCAGCAGAAGATCTTTCCACAATGTCTGGTATCAGCTAGTTTAGCTCTTAACCTCCCACTAAGAAGTAGTCACAGCTTCTTTAACTGTATAACATTTCATTTTGCATGGTTGAAGGTTAATAAAGAGCTTAAATAACTATAATTATTATAGAAATAACCAGCATTACCATAACCCATTCAAATGGCTGTACAGTCCTGTTTTGCTTGCACTGCCAATTTCTGTTCACATGGGGTCTCTGAAGCTCTTTCAAGACCAGCTTGGCTGGTTACCATTTTGTATGAAATCTCCTTAAAAGTAATAATCCCATAGTAAGTATAGTAAATAATAAATAGACATTATACTATGGTAACAATAAAAAATCTTTATATTTCAAGTTTTATTTCCAGTTTGAGTAACCATTAGTCATTTCAAATATTAAAACACTCTAACTCTAATCTGTCTAACTAAGCAGGTGATCAGTTTCATTGTGTAATATTGTTTTTTTGTGTTGTTTTACCGTTACTGTTGCGGGGTCAAACTCCGGTGTCTTAGGGCGTTCTGGCTCTGGTGGCTTAGGTGCTGGTGCTGCTGCAGGTTTCGGCTCTTCCTTCTTCTTTGGAGCCATCGCCAGAAGCTGTCAGGAGACAAAATATAAGACCGACACAGACACAAAGAGATCCAGTACACCGCGGTTGGATGTGGCCCAGTAGAGGTTAGGCCCCTTTATCCACTGGCCACAGATGTCATGTCCTCCACCCCCTGCAATGCCCAACCACACTGCCAACAATAAGGGGAGGACTATAAAAGGATATGCCTTTGTGCTTCTATTTAAGACAAAGGTTGTTGTTGTTGTGGGTGTACATCACCAGGATATGAATGATGAAAAACTATATTGGCTAAAATCCCATGCCTGGGAGCTTCTGTTAATCAGGAGGTGTCCATCAACACAAGTAAGACATTATGTTACCTCCCTTATCTTGGGCTAGTGACCATGCTTAGGGAGTTTTGATGGATATTAGTGAGGAGGGGATGAAAACAATGATTACTGGACAAGATGGGGGGAAGTTATTTAAATTACAATGCCATAATGCTGTCTGACTGCAATTCCCAGCAATTAACCTTGATTATTATTTCAAAATTGCAACCAATGACATGGCAGTATTCACTGTGCAAATGGACATGATGATCATTTATTTGGTCTGAGCAGAGAGATTTGCAGAGCATTAAACTCAAATCCACCGACCTATACAGGATTCACAGAATGTTGTGTCTGTCTGGTCTCAGCCTTTTGAGTGTAGTTACATATGAACAAGCCTGTCTAAAAGCTAAGTGTGAACAATATAGAAGCCAGGAAAGTAATCTAGGATGACACTAAGTGCCACTTTGTGAAGCTGCCAGTCACACTTGAATGGACACAAGCTTTGTAGACAGAGCCACAAGATATTTTTGGCATTTGAATCGTTACAAAATAAAGATTTATAAAAGGCCTTTAAAATAACCTTTTCTTTCCAATAACAGTTGTTACACTACATCCACACTATGACATGCGTATCCACATACCGTATAGAATTACACTACACACTAGCAGTCATGCCTCCAGCAACAGATTTCTCTGTTCACAGGACAAATGAGGCAATAGAAAATGTTTTTATGCTCATTAAGTATGAATCGGCTGTCCTAAATCTGGGTTTGCAACTATACCTTTTTTTTTAAAAGTATGTCAACACATTTTTTACGTTTATCGTGAATGGCTTCTATATGAGGCTGTGCTTCAAGATCCATCTTGAACTTAATGTTTTTGCAATTATTCAAAGAAATACCTCACATGTTAAGTGCTTAGAAGGGTGTAAGAAATAATATAACAATAGAACATGTTTTGTTAGACGTTTGACTAATAACTACCACGTGAAACTAACAAAACGTCATACTGTGAATCAAAGAACTACCAAGGATAATCGCTTAAAGAATGTTTCATTCTTTTGGGGAACAGTTGGACAGCTCATTAGGTTTCACAACAGCTGAAGTCATGAATACAAACTAAAATACCATAATTATTAGGGCAGGTTTATTTAGTTAAATTCACTCATTGAAATATTGTTCAGTGTAGCTTAAGGCTCAAAGGTTTTCAGTATTTTTCTACTACTCACTATTTGGAGGGTGGGTGGGGTAGGTACAGTATGGGTAAGAAAATTACTTTTAGTTTCTATGCGGGAGTTGCTATCTGTTTGATTGTGTATCTATTTATATGGAAAATGAAATATGACTCATCCATTAATAAACTAGAGTGAAAGCTAAAATGAAAGAGTTATCTGATTATTCTCCAACTTCAAAGGCTTGATCAAGCTGAGCAGTGTCTGATATCCAAAATCCATTAACAAGGATGATTATCAGTGATACAAATTCATTATTACACTTCTTTGTGCTTTGTTTCAGTAAATGATTTTTCAACTTCTACAGGTTGATCACCTACAGTATGAGTACACAGACTTCACTACATCCCTTTGTCTTTGCACTACAAATATGTTACGCCACACACAGCTGCTCTGGGCCTGTATGTAATGCATGGGCTCCCAACCATCTCATGTGACAAAAGTGGCAACTAATCAATTCAATAGTGACAAACGGTAAGTTATGGCATATCCATTGTCATGATGTGCATTCAACGCATGGCCTTCATCATTATTTTTTAAGCTTACAATGCTGCTCCACAAATATTCCTCTTATGTCTGTCCATTTGCATTTAAAACTTAAAGGTCCCATGACATAATGCTCTTTGGATGCTTTTATATAGACCGTAGTGGTCCCCTAATATCATATCTGAAGTCTCTTTCCAAAAATTCAGCCTTGGTGCAGAATTACAGCCACTAGAGCCAGTCCCACAATGAGCTCCTTAGTATGTGTCATTTCTGAGTTTGTAGCTTTTGAAGAGGAGAGGGGGGGCAAGGTAGAGGCTGGGGGTGTGGCCTTGACCAACTGACACTTTGCTTGTTTGAAAGCCACGATGTCTCTCTCTCTCATGGGTGGGCCAAATTCTCTGTACAGGCAAAGCAGAGAAAGGGGAGTTAACCCAATCTGGAATCTTGCCCCTTATGAGGTCACAAGGGGCAAGATTCCAGATTGGGTTAACTCCCCTTTCCAGATTGGCCCATCTGAGCTTTCATTTTCTGAAAGGCAGAGCATACCCAGGGCTCAGTTATTACTATCGCCATTTCTAGCCACTGGGGGACCATAGGCAGACTGGGGGAACACATGTTAACATCAAAAAAACCTCATAAAGTAAAATGTTCATGCCATGGGATCTTTAATAGCCAGTTTGTTTAAAAGAAATGAATGAGTTTTGAAATTTTCAATTCATAATGAAAATCACTTTATTGACAAAGTCAATATAAATTTGGCTCTGTGACAACAGGTTGGAAACAGAATAATTTCACTGTGGTGGTGATGATGATGATGATGAAGATGATGATGATAATGATGATGAGCCAGTTGATGACTTAAACAAAACCTACCCATGTCAACCAAACACAAATCGTCATGAACTAACTGGCTGGAGGAATGCATTCAAATTATTGAGGATGAAAGTCACGGACAATATTGGCTTTGGACCAAGATGGTAACTCACATTAGCATGACCTGTTAACAACAATTTGTGCATGTAATATTTTGTGACTTATTGATATAGCATTGCAGGCTGATATTGTTCATTGATGCATGAGAAGTCACTCATAATCTAAAATTATATCTAAGATCCTTTCAATACAATTAAGAGAATTACATACAGAAAAATAATCAGGCATCCTCTCTTTGCTCGCACTCACTGTGGCCTGGTCTGCTGTGGAAGAGATGGGACATCAGAGCATAAAATAATCACCAGATTAGTGTGTGCTGGAGAAATAATAAGTCATGGCTGCAGTTTGTTCCTCATTATTTCTAAACAGCACATGACAGAAGTGGTCAGTGTCTGGCTGGAACTAACCTACATAAAGACACAGACAGAAACATTATAAAAGGATCCAGCCCTACATACTGTAGCTCAGCACCAACCCACCTTCAAGGTGATTGCCATGGACAGGAGGTGGCAACAATTTATGACATGATCAACCGCATGGAGTCAAGCTCTTAAAACATCTAAGACCTGTCCAATTTGCTATTTGGGAGTTAGTCTTTAATCTGGCTGGTATGTACCCTGGAAAAGTGCCATACTCTGTACAATTCCAATTGTTACTTGGACCCTTCAGATGACCTTCAGGGCCATTGTAGCCTTTGTGGTTTTAACAGCCTGGATAAAAGAAGGCCTGTTATATAATTACCCCAGTAAATTTGGATTGCAATTCAGATATATGTAAAAAGACACCAAATTACAAGCAAGCTAAAATTATCACTCACTTGTCCAAAGTGTTACTGCCATGTAGTCTGATTCTGGCCGTATGTGCTGTAATGGTGCCCAAATGTGAAATTCAAATAGGGAAGATAAAGAGAACATTCTTTTCAAAGGTGAAGTGAAAAGCTTTTTTCCTGGTATTTGCAACAAATTCTTACCTAAAAAGCATTAACAGTATCAGAAAATATTATGTTAGAATTGTTTTCATTTTTAATGTTCATATGGTATTAAAAACCTGTCAATCAATTTGACCCCTTGTATTTACATTTTGTTTGCTTTAATCTGCAGTGTTAAGTGCACAGAGTGCTCTGTAGTTTATATTGACGGATATATGGCTCTGTATTACCTGTGGAGCTATGGCGACACTGTTCCACTGTGATCATTTACCAGCACTCAGGATTCAGTCTGTCCAAGCCAATGCTAAAACTAATAAGGTGGTTAATACACCAGCTGGATTCCTGGTAGATGTGACGTGTTCATTACCAACTCCACAAGGCGGTCAGTGAAGTGCGAGAGCACGTAATTAAACTGTCCCCTGTCCAGCTAGGACCCGATGTGGTATCCAGTTTAGAGTGCAGTGCCAGCCTGTAGAGGCTTTACTCCAACATAGACTCTGTTGCCATGTTGTTTGGCAGAAAGTCTTATTTAGTAAAGAAAATATAAACACTGTTTTTGGGGACTCACAGCAGGATTTCCGTAACATTTTTCATAGCAAACATTTTAGCCTTGATGAACAACATTTATGTTGTTCCACTGTGTGTGTGTGTGTGTGTGTGTGTGTGTGTGTATGTCACAAAGAGTCAAAATACGATTTACTGAAGTTTGAACTGTTCTTGGTTCTTTCACAATAAAACCCCTTTAACATCAGCATATATCGTCAGTTTTGGCAAGCGGAAAATACAAGCATCAAAGATTACACTCTGACAAGTAATTAGGAAGAGGTATTTTTTATTCAGAGGCAGTGGCTTAAGTTATAAATTGTCAACATCTGTGCTGTCAAACAAAAAGCCACAGCGACCCCTTTTGGTCACAGGGTGACTACCCGTCAAACCTTTTGAATCCCCAGTTTAATAGATTTTTGTTTTCTCATCTCACTTTTTCCACATGTTCTTTCATCCTGGATGTTGTTACCTAAATTAAAACAAGTTTACACACAGAAAAAAATTGTGTTATTTTGGACATTTGGATGCTGAGGCCTGCTGAGGAGCATCACTGAATCATTCTGACATTCCCAAGGTAACCTTGTATTAAAGCATTCTCACATTATTTGTGTGCGTTTGATTAATAACCTACACGCGCTGTCCTCTGTTATCACCTGCCAGTATCTGCCATGTCCCAGCATTTTATTCATGAATCAATGAGAAGATTTACTGAGTTGTGTTACATGTATTGATCATCATTGAGACATTACATTTGACTCAGCAGAGCAGGGTGAACTCCAGCACACAGTGACACACACCAGAACGTCCCTGCTGCAAGCGCGAGCGCTAACCGCCAAGTGACTGTGACAAGCACTTGTTTATCTAAAATTTAATTCTGTGTTGGGATCTGTGCAGAGTGCAAATAATCGTGTGAGCCCCCTTGGGGGTTGTGACCCCAGCTTGAGAACCACCGAGTTAAATGACCCTCACTGTTCTGTCTACATCATATTTGTTTACCAGCTTCTACTCTAGACACATGTTCCCTTTTTGTTGCACTGTGCGGTGCAATGTAATGATGATAGTGTTTTTTTTCTGACCAATACTTAAAAATCGGCTTGGATTGGCTGGACTCACACCAACACGTTTTAATTGTTGTATTCACTTACACGGACCAAAGCACAAAACATTTTTTTGAATCAATTTCACCATTGCTTTCTAGTACAAAAAGCAGAAAAAAATGTAAGCCAACATGGAAGATAATTCCTTAAAGAGCTCATGATAAATTGAGCAAAATCCATCAACTGATGGAGATTGTGTGATATGATTGAAAGTTCAAGAACAGCTAATGGATCTTGTGTAGAGATTCTATCGTCAAACATTCTGTTGGAACTCGTCTCCCTCTTTGACATTTGTAACACTCTCTCTCCCCCCAGCTCTGTTTTTATGTTTAGTTAAATCAGTAATTATTTTTTACCACCACTGTCTTATTGCAAAACACTTTGGTTCCTTAGGAATTTATTGACAGTGTTGGACATTGTTGATAGTCAAACATTACTACACATTTTGTTCTTGAAATGGGTGTGTGGCTGTTGTTTGTTTTTGCATGTCCTGTGTTTGTGTTTTATTGAAATTGTGAATTTCAGACCAAATTGTTCAAAATTTGCAACGTTTTTTCAGGCTGATGATAACAAAATGTGACATTTAATGTCATGATGTCATTAATTTTTTGTGTCAATACAAGGTCACAGTACATTGTGTCATAGATTTCTCATTTGTGTGTAGCGGTTTGTCAAAGTCATTAGTTACCTCATGCTATCTTTTGGTTCTAAGCTGTATTGCTCAAAGTGGCCTCAATAGCTGTAGACATAAAGGAGGAAGAATGCCTCAGCAGCATGGACGTGTAACCCATGTTCCCGGGTGTCGATGACAGAGTTTCTTTGACCCTATTTGTTCCTTTTCTCTATTTCTGTGCTATACTTTTGGGAGGCCCGAGTGGGTAAGCTGTCAAGACAATAAGAGTTGTGTCAGAGAAGATGAGCTGACATTGATCCAACTGGAAATAGCTTTCTCTGGAGGATTTCACCAATTGTTTTGAGACAAGGGAAGAGAATTGGTTGTATACAGTATATGTGATGAGTACATTTTTCATACAACAATTTTTCTTACAGTCTTCAAACAACAACTAAAGTAAATGGAAATGATTAGATTTGGGGCACAGTGATGGTCATGTGAAATTTCCAAGGATAATATTTTTCCCCAATGAATTGTATTTCTACAGCTCTCACAATTGAACTTGAAGTGAAAAAGTGAACATGTGGGTGGAGAAGTTAAATAAATGTCCATATGGAAAAGATCATACTGGAGGTATAAATAGAACTCTTCATACGTGCTATATGAAACTAAAAGTATAGTAAAAAAAAATTCACACATGAAAACCATCATGTGTCCAAATCATACATATGCTTTGAATTTATATGTTGGTTTTTACACAGTTTTTGGGAAATGCGTCACACAGATATAGAATTTCAGTGTCCCCATTCCTATATTCGTGTAGACATTTAGGATACAATATATTGCTTCCTTCTTTGGAAGGGAAAGTATCAAGCAAATTGTTTATCTGATTTTGTATTAATAAAAAAACACTAGAGAAAGCTCATTGGCCAAGATGAAAAAAAAACTGCCAATGAAAAGCCAGTTACTGTAATGTTTAAAGAAGAAATCTGTGTTAGGAAAAAATTAACCAGTATAATGATAAGAAGAAGTGATAAAAGCCCAATTTTATTCAAATTGACTTGACTTCATTGACTCAGGTTACAATGTCAAGCTTCTTCCAAGGAAATTACATCATTTTATATACTTAGCTGCCTCTTACACTCAGAATATGTTTAGAATTTGTCTCATATTATTGCTTTCTTATCGGTCTGCAATTGATGTCATGTGCCAAGCAATTTGAATGCATTTGGATAGATCATTCCAGATGGCTGGCAAGATAGTGAGGATACATAATGGTGGTGGTGGCTGCAGGAAGGGATCACAGAGTGAAAAATTTTCATTTCCATAACCAGACATTATGTACCATAGGAATAGTGGTATGGAGACAAGTAACAGGCTTAAAGGCACATTTAACCTCTGTAAAAGAAAATTTCAAAAGAAAAGCTTGTCCTGCTGTTTTTTAGAGGACAGATGGAGAAAAAGAGACCCTGCCAGATTACAAATAGAGTGGAGATTATGCATATGTCATGAACAGTCTTCACTGTTAATCTTCTGCAGTTTATTTTGAGTTTCCCATGGAGAAGCAGTAGGATGCAATCTTTCTGTACGGTGGATGAGAAAATGTATGATCCCACAGGTTTGTTTATGACAGCTTTCATGTTGTTCATTGTCTCTCACCCCATGCATATCGTATTCCTGGTGCGAAAGAAGCCTGGGCTGATTAAGCTTGATATTTATCTTTTGATATTTTTTTGATATATGATATTGTTAAGGTAATAACATGACCTCGGAAATATGAATGCAGATAATCTAAAAAAGGAAGGAAGAAGGGGAAGTGGAAAAAGGCAAATCATTTAATATTATGAGTATTGCCCAAATACATGTTCATGCACACGTTTGTGACACGTTGGCATGTTTGATTTACTAAGCAAAGCAACACAGCAACAGATTGACATCAAGTACACATTAAGGTGCCATGCACCCCAGGTTTCTCCCACTCCGTCTTTATGTTGAAAGCACACATTTTTAGTAAAATTAATCATAGGCACAATGTAAACCTTAAAACCAGATTTTAACTCTGGGGTCCCTCCATTACATTCTGTAGTTCCTCAAGATTAGGTATTGATGCTGGGGTTTAAAACACTTGTGTCAAAAGGTAATGTATTTTTTCTTTCTTTTTTTTCTAACGCTTTCAAACTACACCTTCCACAGCACAATGAGTTTGCTCAGCAGTCTCTATCCACTGACCATGAGGAAAAATGCTGGGGAATGGATCTTGTGTTGAGATTTTGTGTTTGTTGTTTCCAAGGTCAAGGTAACACAAGTCCCTGTTTAGTGTTTTTAAGCAGTATATGGGCATTTAATAATAACAAGATGTTTATAATGCACTATAAGGAATTTGAAAACTAATTGGATGGTAATATACAGATTTCTCACAGAATCACAATTGAATTCATATCTTGGTACTCAGTCAGAATCTTATTAACCTGGAGTCCCAGTCCCTGTCACAATTAATAAGCTATATGTTTTTGGCCTATTGGTAGACTGCCATTTAAAGTGTAGCCAATGGCATATAAAGAGCCTTTTCTCCATGTCCACTGTAGTTTCTCAGCATGCTCTGTAGTAACATGTGTCTGGTCCAGGTAGCTTTGTCATTTGCTACTACTTTTACTTTTATACTTTAAGTACATTTCCAAGCCTGTACTTTGTTACTTTTACTTAAAGAACTTAAATCAGTATCTGTACTTCTACTTGAGTACGGGGAAGTGAGTACCTTTGCCATCTCTGGTGAACGGAGCGAAGCAAATTATTTTTTGATCTTGTTTGAATTGATCCATGGATTACAAATATAATGTTCTTCAATTTTAAAGACAATTTTTCAACCAAAGGAAGTTTCAGTTAGCTGTAGGTTTGTCATAGTACCACTTAGGTTTGTGTGAAACCGCTCAGTGAACTACATCTCCCGTCTCACACAATTTACGTCACCTACCTTGATGTTCAACTTGTTCGCTAGATAGCTAGCTTAGCTCTGCTCCACAACACATGTAACGTTATCTTACCCAATGTGTTTTATCCAGCAAATTGTTTTCAGCAGATAAGCAAACGAACAGGCAAGATCCTGTGTTCATTTGAGTATCCTTACATCCCCGGTACGATACACACAGACATCGTAGCTCCAGCGAGACGTCATCGTTACGTATACGTTACATATTTTCACAGTCTTACACTTCAACAGTTTAACAATAAACTGAGACTTTCTTTGGTTGAAAAATTATCTTTTAAATTGACAAACATCATATTTGTAATCCATGGCTCAATTCAAACGGGATAAAAAAATAATTTGCCTCTCCCTTTTCAGTCCCGTTCATATTTTTTTGAAAGATAGGGCCCATGGACTGGAAGTAGTCCTTATGGACATAAGGTCGCACAGCTGCACAATGAGTGCAGGCGAGTTAACATTTTATTTGGTGACACTGTCAACAACATGATATTCCACATGACAATAAATGACAGTACAGTTACTTTGTGCCAAATTTGCGCTCTATATGTGTGTCAGTGACATATGGCAGGGATTGACTTTACAGCTGAAACATCTTTCTCTCTGCTGGATAATGCATATGTTCTATGTTCTTTCAGACCTGTTGCTCAGATCACAACAACAGTCCATCACTACGTGTTAACGGTGAAAGCTTTTACACCAAAGCTATTTTCAGTGTGTCTTCGTTTGCTGCTCGGTGTGTGCTCTGTTACAAACAGCAGAGCCTGTGAGGTAATCATTGAATTGTGCAGTTATTCTGCTATTATAGCTGTGTCCTTGCATGGTTTAATAGATGGAACATTTCACTCAGTTGGCCACGGTTAAGTGCTTGTTCACTATTGAGATCACACATGCATAAAACTGTATTTGGGCTGTTAGAGTATAATGAAGCTAGTGTAGCCACTGGTCTTACACAATGGTATTTTAACATTGTATTGTCAATATCTGCAAAATTCATAAAGAGCATGTTTCTGCGTTCTCGTTTGAGAAAAAGGCATTTTATATTCAAACAGTCAGAAGTCTTCACACTTGAGTTGGCCTGAAGAGGACATCGAACTGACTAGCCTCGGAGCAGCAGGTAGTAAAACCTTTGGAATCAGAAAGGTCACATGTTCAATGGAAGCGTTAACACAATATAAAGGGGAAACATTTACCACTGGAGAAGGTCAGATCAGCTCAAAGAAACAAACAAACAAACAACATTCTTTAATCAAGTTGATACTTTTAGAATTTGGAGAAAAAGTACCGAAACAACAATGTAAAAATACACCATTACAAGTACAAACATATACATATATATATATATATATATATATATATATATATATATATATATATATATATATATATATATATACAGTATATATACATATATATATTCTAGTTTCTTCAAAGTAGCCACCCTTTGCTCGGATTACTGCTTTGCAAACTCTTGGCGTTCTCTGAGCTTCAACAGGTAGTCACCTGAAATGGTTTCCCAACAGTCTTGAAGGAGTTCCCAGAGATGCTCAGCACTTGTTGGCCCTTTTGCCTTCACTCTGCGGTCCAGCTCTCCCCAAACCATCTCGATTGGGTTCAGGTCCGGTGATTGTGGAGGCGCAGCACTCCATCACTCTCCATCTTGGTCAAATGGCCCTTACACAGCCGAGAGGTGTGTTTTGGGGTCATTGACCTGTTGAGAAATAAGTGATGGTCCAACTAAACGCAAACCGGATAGGATGGCATGTTGCTGCAAGATGCTGTGGTAGCCATGCTGGTTCAGAAACTAGAATATAAGACAACACTTTTCAACATACTGCAATAAAGTCCTCAGAAAAAATAATATGGTTTGAGTTAAAAAAAAAGGTTGCTTTTGCAATTATTATTAGTGTATAGCCTACCCATAGTGGGACTTGAAACAATAAGTAAAGCCAACAGAGTTCAATAAAAATAGGTCATCATCAGAAGTGTCAAACATGAAAAAAGCATGCAGTAGATTGCTTTTATCGCCCAGAGACATGTATGAACAATCAACACTGTATGCCAAACCATCTACTGCTCAATTTCCAAACTTGAGAAATGATTTAGATGCTCTTGAAGCCTTAATCTAAATGACAGTAAAGCAGCATATGGTGCCTGAGATAAAAAAATATATATATATATTTTTCTGCATTATGTCTCGGTAATCCAATCCTACTAGATGCAACTTTTGAGAGACTGCAGGGGGAAAAAGTGGTTTGGCAAAGGCCCTGCGATCTGTTGAATGTAGAGTTTGTTTGAGGGGTGAGAAAATATGTCATTTCGGAGTCGTGGTTTATTCCAACGTAAGAGAGTGCGCACCAATGAGAGTCTGTTACGCTCCACCCTACCTGCCTCCTTTCCGTCCCCCCCCCCCTTTTCCATCCACATACTCACTACTGAACACGGCCAGCCGCCTGCCACATCTGGAGACGCTTCCTAACACGAGAAACTTCAACTTTAGCGTTTACTCTGAGCAGAAACACTCGTTTGCGAACTGTCAATCCGTCAGGGATAATTTGGCTTTCTCGTGATAGTAAGTAGATTCTTGTAGCCAAGTTGGCGTTTCTCTCTTTCTCTGAGCTTTTTTACATCCCCATTGCTAAACAGTCCGTTTGGGAGTTTCATACATTGAGTGTGATGCTGAGTTAACTGCCACGCTAGATTGTGTTATAATTGGAACGTGATTTCTGGGAATAACACAAAAAGACACATGTTGTGCTTTCATGAGTAAAAAAGAAGGAAAGGGAACCGCAGCAGTGCGTTAGGGTGATTCAAACACCAAATACCCTTCATCAAATGAAGGGTATGTCATTTTCACGTTTGCTCTGTCACGAGATTATTATTTTTTTCATCGTTAAATGTTTAAAGTATCCTAAACCCTGTCTGAGAGCACAGTTGCTGCTCCACTGCCGCCTGACACGAGCCTACACGACTGCGTTGAAGGTGACATAAGTCAGAGGGAATCAAATTGTGAAATTCAACAGCGACTTGTGAGAGTGATACCTTTCTGGCTTATTTGTGTCCCACACTGATCTAACATTTTGGAAGAGAGAACTGGAATAAGCCATAAGGCGCACAGCTCCATACTGAAGTGTTTAAGTTAGTCAGAGGGGAAATTTAAAAGACCTAAAAATACAGCGTTGGTTTCTTCCCTACAAAGAATCATTTGAACTTCCCACCGCAGAGCGAGAGCGACATAAATAGTTCTGACATGTGGATGTAATTTCAGAAGAGGAAAAAAGACAGATGCAGAGAAATAAAGAGAGAGGGCTGAGCCTGAGCATATAGATTATAGGAAATTAAATCGAGGGGAGAGCGTGGCGATTACAGAGTTATGATTTCACAAGCCGCCGTAAGCATCGATAGGCCAGATGGAGTGAAAAAACACAACGCGTTCCACTTTGAAAAGAGTTAAGTAGATTACATTATTTTATCTGAGCATCATCAGTGCCTGTTTGAGCCCCGCAAGGACTTTTGGAGGTAGAGTTGCCTCAAGTCAGGGATGGGATCCGCTCTGCTGCGCCACAATCTGGACTTTCTTCTTATCTCACTACTCAGCGGTTTGTGCCTGGTAAGTCCTTTTATATGTAGCTCTCATGTAATAACCAAAATGTCATTTTTAATGCTTCGTTTGTGGACTGTAGAGCTCCAGTGGTGCACACATCACTGGCAGGATTTTAGAGAGCAGGTAGAAGAGCAGCTGTTATTGCAACAGTTCATACAGCATGTAAGTGTTTAGCATTATGTTGGGAAAAACTGTAATGCCAAATTAATTTTTAATCAGAATGCATGTTGATCATATCTGCAAAATCATTGCACTTCTACAAAATCTACATCTCTTGCAAATCATGATTAAGGTAATGTGTTCGTGGGAAAGATGTTGACTTCCAGAATAAAAAAACAGACAGAAGTCAGAAGCTCTGTACCCACATCACCTCCTCACCTCTAATGTTCTCTGTGCATCACACTTCTTCTGAAGTTGTTGCCAGGGAATACAAGCTAAATTATATGTGAGCTTAAACTATTGGAGACACCTGTGTATTGACATACATATTGATTGGATTGGTCTGAAAGGTTCGATAGGGCTCTGTGCGGTCTAGATTGATAGGGTGTTTACACACTTGTTCCATTAAAGACATCTTCCCACAGTTACAGCAGCACTTTGTTTGTGTAAAGTAGTGCCTGGTAACCTTGTAATTGTGTTTACCACAGAGTGTTTCAAGGTCTCACCTGACTGAATTAAAGAAATTCTTGCAGTCACAATGGGATGTGAAGAATTGCTTTTATTCACCACTCCAGTAGCACTTGAACAATTTCACCTCTCGGGTTCACAGCTGCAAAGATTTACTTTTTCCCCCCAACAATGTGATTTACAATTGTGCTCTCAAATATTGCCATAGTTGTATCCAGAGGGTCTGCTGCACACACACACACACACACACACACACACACACACACACACACACACACACACACACACACACACACACACACACACACACACACACGCACATACACACACTGTGCAGGCAGAGCAGCGCACCAAGTTGGTTCTGTGTGTTTTGGCTAAGGCTGCTGTGCATTTAACAGGCAGTTCGCCCAGGCTCTGAGGTACAGTGCATTTTCCCAGTGATGTGGTCCATCACTGTACCGCAGTGGACCTCTAGGCTCATTGGTTTAGATGGCAGAGGAAAACAATTATAACATTGCTATGTATTTATAGCTGATTCAACATTCAGTCATCAAAAGGCTCTGTCTGTGCATGATGTTTACCCGTTTAAAATTTAGTGTTTGCTTAGTCTTCCTCCCCACAAAAAGTTTTCTTTTTCCAAACTGTGACCAAATGGTACATAGATTTCACTGAAAGCCAAAGCTGAGAGTGGAAAATCAGTGTCTCTGTTTAAAGAAAGAATACATTTAAAATTGAGACATTTGTCGGACTACAAGCTTGTGCCACTTTCCAGAGACTCAGCATATCAATGATGATATCCTAGTATCATAAGTCCGCATATTCACCACTACAACACCATGAACTGGTTGGGTCCATATGTGTTATCCAACATTTTTTTCTGAAGGAAATTGACTGATACAAGAACAGATAGGGTATCTCTCCATTGTGTTTTAGTCCTCAGCAGACATGCCTGCAGTGACAGCTCACAGACAAGCACTAACTCACAAAGTCTTTGTTCACTGTGACTGGCTGCCTCGCTTTCACAGTTATTGCATTTATTAAGGGAGAGCACTGCTTTCTGGAACCTTAGTGAACATCTAATTTTCCCCCCATGACTGTGTTTTTCTCCATTATGACTTGCTTGTGGACTAGAGCTGTATCTGTATCTGCCTGCCATAGCCAGGCATTATAGCATCACTGTGAACCCTGTCATGTTTTGTAGTACACAAGGCAGTTTTGACTAATTTGACTAGATATGGAAAATATCTCTTGTTGAAGACTTAAGTTCAGAACTTTTTTTGCAGAAAAAAGAGAGTGGCTTGTTCTTCAATGTGGCTGAAATTTCTTGATTAAGTAGTTTAATCCAAGTTCTGTCAACCTGAATAATTTAAGTCACAGGATCACTGTAGTCCACAGTTTCTTCAAAATACATGTAAACGGAGAAAAATGTGCCATAACATCACTTTTGTAAAAGGGATTCACTTTTGTAAAAGTGATTTTTTGAAAAGGCTTTTAAATAAAAGCCTTTATAGTTGATGGTCCTAAAAAAACACATATTGCCCCTTGAAATAACTTTTCAGAATAGCTTTATCCATTTGAAATTACCCTCAATGAAACTTCGCAACACAGATTAGAGTGTGGGATAATCTCATCTCAATCTGTCTCTGGTAATTAGGGGCAGCAGATTACTTCTCACTAATTCATGTGAACTGCTGGTACATTTGTGAAACAGGCTTAATATTCAAATGAATTTTTGCATGCCCCTTTAACTGATCTCTAGAATGACTTATGACATTTTTCCACTTTCGTCTGGGTTTGTAAGTGTGTACCTGAAGGAGCATGCAAGGAAGCATCTCTTTGAATCTAGTCTCGTTGAATTATTCTTAATCTGCAGCGTCATGCAGAGTTATTTAACATAAATGTTCCTGAAAAAGAGATGATGCAGCTGACCCTAGTCTGTAAGGTGATGATTTATCATTTTAGTATTTGCCTTTCTTGTCTAGGGTAAACATGTTGCAGCAACATTCATATATTAATTTCATACATTTTATACACTCAAATAATTATAAGATTTTATAAAACATCATTTGACTCAGCGGGACACATGTAATTATTCTTTTTTGCTTTCATTTTGCATATTGCAGTGGTGTGATAATACTGTTATAATTATTGTAATACAATTTCTTTCCACATTGCCTCATCCTTAACTGCAATATGTCCTAATCTTTCAAGCATTCAAAAATGTGTTGAGTTGATTTCCAATTTCCTGTAAAACACAGATTTATTACCATTTGAAAAAATCAGTCGACGCCTTTTCACGAAATTACTACAATTGCCTCTTTGCTTGTAAAGGGAACCTATTATGCTTTTCAGTGTTTTCTGTCATATCTATAATGCTAAAATATTGGATTTTCATGTTAAATATAGCCAAAGCTTCAAATAATGAGGTAAATGTATTCAGAGAAATCCCTGTGAGCAAAAACCTCAGATTTCCCCATGCTATGAACGTTCCGCTTTCAAGCGTTTTTTCTACTCTCGGTTCTGTATCACGTAACACGGAGACCGGTTGCTATGATTGGTCATCTCCTCCATGCAGGCTACTAAAGCGTTTTTTTAGGCTAACGTTACTGCAGTGTTTATTGCCACAAGTACTGTAGCTACATGTCAACACCAGAGAAGCTGTAGTCTTAGCTACCAATGTTGTTCATTTCTCCCCGATTTTGGGTCACATTACTTTTGAAACATATTAGTTTGGGTATTATTTGGTTTTAAAAGAATTTATCAGCGATTTTTGATGGTAGAAAGTGCTGCTATATTTTATTTCTGTCCATTGCTAAATCCATATGTAGGCCTATAGCCATTTTCCACTTGGTCCAATGAATGGCTTTTATTTGAGGTCCCGCATTGATTCTTGTGTCTGTTTGACCTGATTGGTTTATGAGCCTTTATTGGCGTTTTCCATGACACAAAGTCCTAATGTATACTCTTTAGAAGCCACCAACTCTACGGAGACCTTTAAAAGGAATTGCTTTCAATTTTGTCTATGAATTTTTCTATTGTGATACCCTATCTGAGACCAGCTGTGTCTGTTTGACCTTATTGGTTTATGAGCCTTTATTGGCGTTTTCCATGACACAAAGTCCTAATGTATACTCTTTAGAAGCCACTAACTCTACGGAGACCTTTAAAAGGAATTGCTTTCAATTTTGTCTATGAATTTTTCTCTTGTGATACCCTATCTAACACTAGCTGTTTGACCATATACCTTCGATATTTTCATTAATTTACAAGGGAGTTCAAACAGTTTGGATGTGTCCTTGATCTTGAGTCCCTCTCTTATTAGTCTCCTTTTATACACAAAGTGACAAAAAAGCCCTGCTAGGATCAATTTTCTCATCTCAGTGTACATTTCTGTAACTGGGTCATTTCTTATTTCTTTTCTGATTGGAAAAACCGACCACCAGATATACATTATGATGTTTTCTGCATTCTAAGGGTAATTTAATGATGATAATTATTAGGGGTCCAAGCCCAAGGGGGCTGGGAACCGGCATATGCAAGGCAACGCGGTTTCCAGTACCAGCGGAGATGGACATTCTATTGATGGGTGGTGATGGTGCGGTGGATATGACACCTGCCTTTGGTGTGGGAGACCTGGGTTTAATTCCCACTGCAATACATCAATCAGTGTCCCTGAGCAAGGCACCTAACCCCTAGTTACTCCAGTGGCGTGTGACTTCTGACATACATAGCAATTGTAAGTTGCTTTGGATAAAAGCATCAGCTAAATGACATGTAATGAAACTGCTAAGATTTTTAGGTTTTAAATTCTTCCTTCAGTTAAAGTTGGACTGCAGCCCATACAAGGTAAGCAAAGGAAACTTTCAGTAATATTTATATAGTTCCTATATATTGTAGTAAGCTTTGCCTCATTGTTTGTACTGAATTCTTGCCTGTTGCCTAAAATTCTTTGGTTTGATAGCTGTCGCACTGGACAGCTTCACAGACAAAACAGCAGTGAGCTTGAAACTAGCCCCAAGGTAGTTGTGGCTATTTGGACTTTTTATACTAATCCTTCAGGTGGGAAAAAAGGAATATCTTTAATTAGGCAAGGAGTTTATGATTTTGATTCAACAGGGATCTCCCACTGTCTTTCCAAAGTGCAGGGCCCTGTTACTGATGAGAATATCTGGTTGTTTGGAGAAATGCGCTTCATTGTCTGGGCTCATTTCAAAATGTATGATACTGTGGCTAAATGAAATTTAAATAAAATAAAACAATTGGGCTGGTGCGTTTGTGTGTGTGTGTGTGTGTGGGGGGGGTAGCAGAGCGTTCTCACGAACGAGTTCGAAGATATCAGAAAATACAAAGTGGCAGTTTGTTTAGTCCTCACTGATGCTGTCCTTACCGATCATTATCTTTTACCACGTTTTCAGCTGTGCAACATATGTGTTGCATGCCCCTAGCCATGAAAACACCAAATATGAGTCACCCTGTGTGCCCTCACTTCCCTGATTTCTATATACTTCTATATATATAATCCACCAGGTTACTATACTTCCATCTCTACTTTTATTTCAGTGTCACACATTTCAAACAAGGGAATTTGAAAGTACAGACAACTGAAATTACTACATTATCCGGTGGCCGTACAGCAATATGATATAATATAGTTAGCTAGTAAGGCTTAAGGCAATCATTTCATATTATTCTTACATGTTGTCATGTTATGATCTTTTTATTTTATCATTCTACACATTTCTGTTGTCTTAAGAGTTTTTTGAAGTCTGAGTGCAGTGAGACTGAATAAAAAATATTATTTGTGAGTTGCAAAATAGATAGCAAAGAAAGCGGAAGGGGAGGGACATCCTGTGCGTCAGGCTTTATCCAAGCAATGTACATCCGTTGAGTCAGTCTACATCTCAGGTAATACAGTTGCTTTAAACATAGCTTTGATTATTTTGTATGTGATTTTACAGATTGCCATATTGTGACAGTTTGTCTGTGTGTACACAGACCTAATAAGCATTGGTTGCATTCTCATAGAAACTTTGATAATGTATTTTTTACTTTTTCCCTACATTATGAAAAGGCAAAAAATGTAAGTTAGTAATCATAAATCCCTGATGATTGTCTCATCGGTACCATTTGATGGCAATTCTTATTCCCGCTCTCATGCAAAAGCAGACAGTATGCCAATTTCTTTTGCTAATTCCAGTTTGGACTGGCGTTAGTTGGTGGGTTATTGCCCTGTTGGACTGTTGGAATGTGGAATTGTTGTTGAATTATTTGGTGTCCGTCCTGCATGCTGCTTGTATCTGTATGCTTTGTTCTTATTGTCATGTAGAAAAAGACTACAACACATTGTTATATCAGGTAGTGGCAGTCTTCTGATGTCTACTGTCTACTGATGAAGGATATTAAAGTGTTTAATATCCTGGTGATTAAAGTATTACATCAACCAAACACTTCCCTCAACAACAATCACAACCCTCTTAAAGATGTTGACAGCAATTACAATACTTCTTGTAGGCCACCACGTGTTTTAACTCTTACAAAGCACTACTTATGATAAGATGATTTATCCTACTATCCTGGGGTTTGTGTTCTTGGTATATATAAAAGCTTTTATTCACTGAATTGTCATACTTGGTGTGTAAAATGACCCTGAAACAATATGTATTTAACACCCCTAAAAACTGTAAATGAACAGTTAATGTAATGGGTGAAATGAAAGCCTTTGAAGTTGTGTTTGAGGTATAGTTAATGATAGTGCCACAGAGCTTGCAGCTCCATAGAGACAGTCCACAGACCCTTGCACTCACTTCAAACTTCAAAACTTCACATTTTTGAATCCCTGAAACACTATAAATAACCTGTTTTGAGAGTATCATGTAATTCCTTGTGATGGACTATGTTGAAATGGATATCAGCAGTAGTTTATGAAGCTGAAGGATTTGAGAGGGAGTGTTCTGTAAAGTGCACAGATGGTATTTATACCCACATTGGTTAAAATGTAATTTCTCCATCCAAATGAGATTATGTGGTTGGCAGATTCGGGACATCCTGTTTTGCAATTTAGTTTTACAGCACGTAATGTGGATTTAAGCAGCATGGAGGTGTAAACTCTGTATCAGCTGCTGTACATGGCTTGTCGCTGTAGATTGTGAGTCACTCGCTGTCGTCACTGGTCAGTTAACATGTTTGCCTGAAATTTTCCTGGGATCAGCATGGGATTCAGCTCACAGAGGCAACTTGTAGTGGGAAAATAGTCTTCACACACATATCATTATGCTCTGTTTTTCACTGCAGAGCTTTACAGTAGCCGAGAGGATTCCTGAGATAACTGCAGAATAATCTAATTTCTTGAACTTTTCTCTTAGAAACATACACGTTATCTTATTTGTATTGACTGACACATTGCTCTGTTTTTAGAGGGTCTGTGAGTCAGGCTCATAAAGTGTGTGTTAATAGGAGAGTCTTCAGTTTCCCCAGCATGGTAAGGTTACACCGTGGCTGTGTTTGACTCAGGAAAGGGCTTGTTTTCTTGACTTACCGTGACCTCTGCTTTTTTCTTAGCTTTTCCACTTGAAAAAAGGTTGAGTATGTGTAACTCAATGCCACTTTTACACCTCACTGAAAAAGTTACACTTCTAACAGATATTTTAATGATGTACCTCTGCCCTATGAACCTCAGCATTCATGTAGATCTGCAGTTTGTCTTTTGAATTTAAATTATTAGCAACATAATATTTTTTTCCTTTTTTGTATTCCTTTTTTAACCTTGATTATGACCTTAAATGATGCATTTAAATTGTCTTCTTAGTATTCAGTGATCCTGTGAATTATCATCTTCAAAAGCTGTTAGTTTGACAAAGATCAGTGAAGGCAGAGGAGGCAATATTTAATGAGGCAATGCATGCTTTAGTAAACTTTACTGACATTTTCACCCCTCTCTCTATTAATTTTTCTCACTGTAAACTAGAGATGCACAGATCCAACTTTGTCAGTCCAGATACCTGGGCTTTGAGCATCCAAGTACTTATACCAGTGTTTAATTAGTAAGCTGTATAACTCACTGTGTGGTTGTGACTAGGATCATTTTTTGTCTAACAAAACGTCATTACAAGGTGCACCTGAATGCACCAAGAGTTTACACGCAGCACTTGAATGCAGCATGAGTTTACATACAGCACCTGAACGCGCTATGAAGTCCAGTCAGAACCCCCCGAGTTCTGTCTTTTGTTGTTTGTTTACATAATTCAAGGGGAAAGCAAAATGATGGTACACCGATGACTTCAGGGAAGCGGGAGGATTTCCCAGATCTGTTGTTTTCTCCGTCATCTCCTGAAGAATTTGTCTGAAGAAGTGCAGTTGCAGGCTGCCAGTTAGCTAACATTACCCTGTCTGCTATGCTGTGTCTTCTGTGTGTTGTTGTCTTTTTCTTCTGATTTGGGCAAGTAGGCTTGGGTGGAGAGAAAAAAAACACAATATTAACTGATATCAATTGTAACTAATACCTGATCTAGAGCTCCATTTATGTCAGTATGGCCGGATCTCTAAGTTATCGGATCGGTGCATCCCTACTGTGTCTTTGATAAGGTTGTCTGGATTCTTTCTTCTTTACTCACTCAGTGTTGAGCATGCCCAGCATGTTAATATTGTTTTCAACTAAGCATTGTACTAAGAAATTGTTGGAATAGCATTTTCTAATAGTCAGGGTCACACTGATTGATATCCAGACCTATGACTTTGTGCCCTACAGTATGTGGTCCTTTTTCATAATTTACCTGCTGTCTCCTTATTGTGGTGCAGACTTCCTTGCGGGCAATATGCTTGGAATCCCAAAGTACCTCAGTTGAGTTTACATGTGAAAATTCTCAGCTATGTAGAGGCCTTTGCCATTGAACCACAGTTCTGCTCAGCCGTGCCCCCACTGTTGGTAAAGGGATTGAGTTTCACATAAGCTCATAGACTCATGCTACTTTCTTAAATGCAACACAAATTTAGTTTGTAGACAAATTCAAGTCAATTCCCCCAATTATCAACAGCAGGAAGAGTAGGTTTTCACACAAATGATCAAGTTGTTTACGTGAGTTATAAGCTGCTCATATCTTGGACAGGAATACTCACCTGGCACATGGCTCATGACTAAAAGGAGGCCAGATTTCTTAAAGGACCTTTATTAGTTTCATTGCAAAACTCTGGGGCTTATGGCTTTGTAAGTATGCGTTTACTGCTCAAGATATTCCAGCAATAAGTAAGAAATCCTCACATGGCAGCACAGGGTAAATCTCAGCCAATTTAAATTCAAATAACATTGCAAAGTTTGGCTGAACTTTTCTGCGTTAGCTCCATTGCATTTAACACATGAGCCAATGAGAGTACAAGCTCAGAATGCAGTTGCAAAGTTTGAGTTAGAATCATCGCAGATCTGAAGGTAAAGTGCTGCGTATGAATATACTTGTATATACATAGGGGAATTGAATTAATCTGTGGGATTGACATTTGCAAGTGTAATGTTAATTATGCATCAAGCGCCAGACAGATAATTAAGTGTTATTGCAAATGTTTTTGCATGAGTTCTTCCTCCAACATTAAAAGATATTGCTCATTGGTCAAACCCCAACCAACCCCGTGGCCCTAAATGTTCAGTGGTGAGTAAGAAATGAATGAATGGGTGGGTGGGTGAGTGAATTAGTTTACTAACAAATTAAAAAAACTAAAGGTTCTAGTTGATTACATATTAGCTGTCTGTATAAGTTTTTTTTGGAGAGCTAAGTTCATGTTTTTATCTATTAAAATCTATGTTTTAATTTAAACTCAAACAACAAAAGCATTTAGTGCATTGCACAAATCATACAGTGCATGGTGTTAGTCAGCCAATTTATACTTAAACGTGCACAATTTCTACATTTATGTGTGTTTACATGTGCACTAAATAGAGACATTGTTTGTACTGTTGCCTGTGACATAATTTATAATTATAATTTAATTAATTTAATTTATACTGTGTATTGATCCCCAGTGGGGAAATTACAATTTACTCTCTGTTTGTTAGTAATCGCTACACACACACACATACACACACATGCTCAGGACCTATTCATGCACAAATGGAGAGATGTCAGAGTGAGTGGACTGCCAGTGCTAGCACCCTAACCGTACGTTCACACCGCCAGCGACTTGAGCGTCTAAAGATACCGGAAGTCATTCATTTTCAATGGAAGCCGGCTTCTCTCAGCTGCAAGGAGCGGCAAATCTGTCGGCGTCGCGTTTTGGGCGTTTTGAGCGTGTTGAGCGTCAATCTGAAAGTTGAAATTTTTCAACTTTATGGTAATGAGCTATGACGCGGTTCAGCGGCAAGCAGCGGCAAGCAGCGGCTAACGCCAGCCACCAATCGGAATATAGAATTCCTTCACGCTGACTGATTCCGACGATGTAATCTTTTCGTTCCTACCAAAACATTTGTTCCGAGGAAAAATGGAGGAGAAGCATTGGTGCTATTCATCATAATGAGCGGCCCTACTTTGGACAACACGCTGTCAAACTGCTCCGTGTCCAGCCTGAAGTGCCGCTGGAACCTCTCGTCATCAAGCCGCAGTTGCTGTACCAGACTGTGATACTCTCCGAGTTGATAACGGTCCTGGAGGGTGTCGTGAACCCAAAATCTCCGAGTACGACGTCTTCTCCGCAAATACAATACAGCAGCAGCACCAAACACAACTACTTCGCGATGATCCATAATTATCCAGTGATACACATAAAAGGACAAGCGCGAAATATTTACGAAAGCGGGAAGGCAATTCAGTTGCTCACAACACCGATTTGACCAATTGCGCTATAAGAACGCCGCCACGTCAGAGCGGCCAAAGCGTCCGAAAGCGTCCGAAAGCGTCCCCGTACTTTTTGACAAGCGTCCTTGGCGGGGCGTCCAGAGCTTTTTTGCAGCTCAAGTCGCTGGCGGTGTGAACGTACGGTAAGCGGTTGAGGGATACGGTGCCTTGCTCAAGAGCACCTGGCAGTGCCCAGGAGGTGAACTAGCATCTCTCCAGCTACCAGACCACACTCTGTAAGGGGACTTGAACCAGTGATAAGTCATAAGGGCTACAGTAAAGAGCTGTAAAAATCAATCACAAATTTACATTCAGAATGTACTATAATCAAAATTGGAGGCTACGACATTGGTTTGGGAGAGTTCTGTCAATTTTATTCCCACAAAGATTTATAATTCCATGTCCAAAGTGAAAACTTAAATGGGAATGCACACTGCTTTTACATATCAAAGTTTGTTTATACGTCTTGGGGAGGACAACTGTGTATGTGAAAAAAAGTTGCTTTTGTGGCTCCAGAGGGAGCTGCGCAAAATCTGATACACTGCCTTAAGTGACATCACTTGAGTCAGTGTCCGTTGGGGCTGATGACTACAACTTTGAAAATGAAAGGCATCTGTGTGTCTGAAGTTGGAAAGAAGTGAGCTTACCATACCTCTGTAGCCCACTGCTTCTCTCGGCTTCAGGCTATCAGTTTGAGGCTACCTTAGCTGCATAACAAACCAAGAGTCAAACCAGTAAATTTGGCTTTGACAAGGAAGAAGACTATAGAGAATAAAAGAAGGATATATCTGGTTTTGCTACAGTGATTTTCAAAGAATTGAAATTGTGGAATAATGAAGCTCTTTTTGGTCTACAAAATAGGGTAGTTTGGTTTCAGTTTATGTGACAAGGTGGGATGTTGTGTTCTCTGGGGTGAATTTCAAAGGGATTAGCATTATGCAGATGAGAACAATATTAGAAACCCTGGTTCTTTATGAGCCTTTGATGTACCAAGGGTCAGTTCCACTTCACTTTACAAGGGCTGTCAAAATTGACGTTCAATATTCCTTAAAAATATCACAGGTTTGAATAAATTCAAATAACTATTTTTGTGCAATATTTCCATAAGAGAGCAAACCAATAAAACAGAAAACATACCTGAACCCTTTTTCTCACAATGTTATATTTGAATGTCTTTTTTTTTTTTTTTTTTTTTTTACAATTTGATTATATATTTAAATAAAGAATAATTGTTGACAACACTACAGTTCATTGTGTTAAAAAAAAGCAAACACATTTTTAAAATGGAGTCCATAAAGATGGTTTTGTGTTTTTGTGCACCATTTTACAGTAATGGCTGATGTGCAAAGTTAATTTACTTAAATTGTGTTACTGCTGTGTTTACAGTGAGCTAAATGTGCAATATCGACTGTTCTCATCTGTGTACACTGTTTGCTTTTTGCAACAGACTCTGCCTTTTATCTACATGTAGTTCAAGCCATTGTCAGTGAAATAAAAGCATGGTTCAAAGATCTCAGCACCAGTCACAATGTAGTAAGTGGATAGTGGAAAGCTCATGCTGACAGGCCAGTTGCAGGCCTCTTAGTTGAAGCACACCATGCACAGTGTAGGTCATGTGTGTTTACATTTTCTTCACTCACTAGACAGTCTGAGCATCTTTATCCTCAGATGGGTGCATTAACATTTCTGTCTCCAATATGTATTACATCTTTTAAATGCATTTATAATGTGATGTATATTTGTATCTCTGTAGTTAATCCATTAATGGCTCAGCACATCATTTAGTGACTTTATAGAAACAGATTTGTTGAACAGCAGCTTTTTATAGAGTCAGCAGGCCTGTGAGCAGCATTTGAGAAGTATTATGAACAAATGACAAAATATTGGTCAGAGACAAAGAAAAATAATAGTTAATATATATATATATATGTAGTCATAATATATGCTATATATATAGCATAATATATGCTATATATATAGCATATATTATAATTTATGTAAAGTGTTTTTTATTTAATCGTCCTTAGTAGCTTGTGTTAAATGGGCTTACTGTATGTCGTGTGTCAAATGCTTTTTCCTAGAAGTCATGCTGGAAATAATTATGGTGCGTGTTATTTATGTTAACCCTTACAGCATTGCTTTTGGGAAAGATGCATATGCAAATTTTAAATATGATTTTGAAGGTCATAGTAAAGTAGTAATGTGACAATACATTTATTAATTTCTATTCATTTCTATGACTTCTATTAATTTCTATAACTAAATTGCTCATTATTAATGACTCTTAATAATCAAAATGGTTGTCAGTACAATAAAAATGTTATAATTACCATTCTTTGGTGTTCGGTTGAATTACCGTAGACAGCTTCAATATGACTGTGACCTTGCTTCCTGATTTTTAAATTGCCTTTCTTCTAAAAGGGCTCTTCTGAAAAGCACCTTAAACAAGGTGACCAATTGCACAAGGTTCCCTCTCAGCAGCCTCTTCCATAGCAAATATAAAGGGTGAAATAATAGTAGGCAATAGGGTAATTAAAGGATGCCTAATTATAATTAATTATTATTTATCTACAATTTAGAGGCTTTATTTGGAAGGGAGTCACAATTAGGCGTCTTGTACAAACAGTGTCTCTATCCTTGTTCTTAGCGGGCAGCAGACTGCCTGGTCTCCCTTTGGTTTGCAGTGGCTAGGTGGCTGATTGCTTGGAGTGTTGCCTTCTACATTTGTCACCTTTTTATTCTCAACTTCTTCACTCAAATGTCAAACTACGTCCACAGCACTGATTGCTGCGCTGTGCCCTGCTCTTGTCGGTAATGGCACATAACATTCTTGCTGCAGAAATTATTTTCATCTGGTTCCTAAGGTCAGAAGGACAGAAGGTTGTCACATTGGTTTCTGGCTTCAAAGTCTGCTTCATTGTGCTCAATTATACTTTTCAAACAGGAAATTCTTTGCACACAAGCACACGCTGTGTAACCAATTTTATGTGTAGGTGTGTTAACTGTTGACAGTCTTGCCCACATACTTTTCTGGTTCATTGACTTTAGTTGTACCCATATGTGGTATTTAGGCCCCTGACTTAAAATACATATAAAAATACATTTTGAAGTTTTTATTGTAATATTCATTTTTTGCTCCTCTATACTGTATGTAAAAATGATGCTAAAGTAGCATCATTGTGGACATAGTGTCTGGACTCATGGGCATACAGGAACAAGCTTGAGCAAGCTGAGTGATCTGCATGCCATGAATACGGATGGTTTCTCTGTGATGACACTTTGACATGTGATGTTGAACAAGATTGAATGAATTGGAAAAAACTCCCTGCCTGAAACTAATCATAATAACGGTTAGATCAAGTGCTCCAATATTGAATTTAATTAGAGGAAAAGAAACATGTATGGCAGCCGCAAAGCCGCTTGCACACAGGCTGGATACACCACCTGAACCACTAAGCCCACCTGCCCTGACAGTCAATTTACTGTCATCATTTATTTATCAAACCTGTTGTGTAAAAAAAAAAAGAAGCTTTCAGACATTTTAAGCCTCATCCTATGTTTTTCTTGCATCAGTGTGTATTTTTGTGAAAGTCTCATTTAAAAATAGATGACTCCATTAGAAGGTACCTCCTGTCAATCCTAATAAATATTGTAGAGCCCTACTTTCCGCAACCTCGCCTATTTCGTTTTCACAAGTACTATAGGTCGATTTGCATGTATGTAATTAGATTTACCCACAAACGTGACACACAGCTGATACTAACACATGAAAAACCTCATCAATCATAAAGAATGTCTATTTCTCCACATATAGTGTGTGAATGTATTGTTTCTAAGGTGGTAAAATGAAATGGACAGTTTTTCATTTGAGTTAATGTTCCTCTCATGATGAAAATCAACGTGAATGAATGCTGCTTTTTGAATGCTAAAATTAACACTTACATTATCTAATTTTTTCTCCGCAGCTGCTGAAATTAGGGTGTGAGGTTGTCAAGCTGTGACCCAGAGGGTATCATATGCCATTAATGCTATGCAGCGTGTGTAGTGAAACTGCACAATCTGTTACATCACAGGGTAATAAAAGCTCTTATGGATTAAAACTCCTCTTTAAAATAAAAAATGTAACCTTTAATCCTCATAATCTCTTTCTATATATGCATATACATATATAAACATGACTAGATTTACACATATTGGAACCCATTGTCCTGCTAGCTGTCTGCCACGAGTATTATGCGTTGACACTTTTGTGACATCCATTAAGATGTTATGAAATGTCCAGTGAGCATTAGTATTCTTTAAGCTTTGGATGAAAATTAAAATGTATCATTTGCATTCGCATTGGAGGAATGGTTCATACTTTATGTATTATCACTTATGTAATGCAAAAATAGTCGTTTTTGATTTGAGAGCCCAACATGATCACAGCTATCTGGGCTCCATGAGATGTATGCTGCCTCTCAGAGCACACACAATGTTTCCATCAAGGACAAAAGTGCTGTTCTTCAGACTTACGACCAGAGCAGGGTATAATTAGGATCTAAATGCTGCTTTAAGTCAGAATGTGGTCTGCAAGCATTTCCAAAGGACAACCAGTCTTGTGGTTTGTGGTTTTTATCATCAAATGCAAATTGCACAGCTGAAGAGGAGTGGCACTGACTCATAGAGTTTATAATATCCAGGAACCTCATCCGTTAAACATTCATGCGGTGCAATATGTCAAAAGTAACATATTCATGTTTTTTTCCAGATAGTGGACATACAGGCCATTAAAAACAAGATTCAGCGGAGTTATAATTTTCAAGACCCTCCTATTTTGTGGAGAAAAAACCCATGGGATCAAATTTTGAATATATGCCAACAACAAGGAAGTGAATGTTAGCCTATGGTGTAAAGAATGGCAAATGACCAAAACAAGTACATAAAACAAACATTTGACTGTATTCCTATAATAGAGGTGCTTTACAGTTACCAGAGTAAATATTATCTGTATATTATTTATCATCTACGTGACGAAGTGTGATCTGGAGAGGAAAATCTCACTTTATACAACCATTTGCCTAAAAATCTCATCCTCAGCTGACGGATCAGTTAACAGAGAGAGGCATTATTGGGCGACTCTGAAGTGAGAGGGAAAATGAATATGGTTTGTGTTTCCAGATAAAATAGTAACACAGAGGTCACATGTATGAACAGTTTCATAGTTGGTTGAGTTCATGTTTTTAAAATCATGACATCTGCAGACACATTCCCAGATACTGTGAAACATATATGGTTGTAAAATAGCACCTATCAATAAATATCGGAAATCTGTCACATTTGCAAAGACATTTGTGATGATCCATTCAGCACAATAATGTATATGTGACATGATCAAACTATTTTAAAACTAGAGAGTGCAGACCTACGCCAAGCCCATGCTGTATCTTGCAATGTTAGTGAAAGTGAAAAATTGCGTCCTGTGATTCGGATCCACTCTAAAATGTAATTGGTTCTTCCATGGTTCATGCTTCACCCATTCACCAAGTGACGGGAAAATTGGTTTGTATCCAATAGGGATTTGACATGCATGATTGGTGTAGGGTGACAGTCAACGTACTGGAGCATCTAAATCTGTCTTTGGTATTGAGACATATTAATTGTCATTTTTCATCTTTATTACTGTTCAGTGACATTGTTCACACCTAGGAATTTATGCTATTAGTTCCAATACACATTTTGTCCATGTTGGAGATGAAGGTAAAAAGGCAGTCTAAATCCCAACTGTTGTTTTTTCTCTCCCACCGACTGAGCAGAGACAGCTATTTGACTTTTAATGGTCCTCTAGTGCCTCCATTAAGCTTACCTTTTAGTTTTCAAATGAAATGATCTTCTGTTCCCTTGTTCCAAACATAGAGAAAGATTTTTAATTATTGTTTAATCCTACAACATAGTGGATCATTAGGGCCATTAGGGCCACACAGCTCTAAAACTTAAAACAAAAACACTTAAACCAATCTATCACCTGGTGACATGGTTCTGTCATTTGCTAATTGGTCTTGTATTACGTATTTTATTTGAGGGATTTAAGGATATTCCCTTGAATAACCACAGTATTTGTGCATATTTGTTGCATACTCTATTGCTTATTAAATAATGTTATACACGCTTGAGCCTTGAGTAATATAGCCTACTGAAAAAAAGTAATTGACTTATTGCACAGTTGTGTTGATACTGATATCATGTAATGGTAAAAAGAAAACCGTATTTGATATTGCCAGTTCTTACATTTCTTTATCTTTATCTTTTCAAGTAGGCTTTTGCAAATATACTTGTAAGTAATCTACTGTAACAACAAGTATTTGTTAATCAGAATGCTTTTTGTCTTTGTAGAAACATGATTTTAAAGATCTGCACCACCACAATAACGTCTTAATCTTGATAAAGACATTTTCTTTCAACTTGACTTTTACCAAGCTCTGTGCAAAAGTCACAAAGGTATTTCGCTCAGAAATACATTAGTCTCTGCATCGAGTCTCATGGTTTTTCGAACGTGTGGCTAAATATGAGTTTTGTTCGTTGGACTTTAAGTTTTGTTCTGTCAAGTAATTTTTTTGTATTTAGATCACTTTCTCATGGGCTGTGATACTGCTGGCTGTACTTTGACTACCAATTAATTATTGATGTACTAGATAATCACACGCTTATGAACTCAGTGGCACTTTTGCAGCTCATTTAAACTTTTTGAATACTTAACTTTTTTGCTTTGTGCTTTCTAATGAAAGTCTACCTCAGAAGCTCCAGCATTTCACTCTCTTTTTCACTGTAGGGCATTTCAGGAAATGACTTTGGTCAACCACTACTTTCTTGAAAAAAGAAAAAGTGCAACGCTGTCCACAATCAAGACTGTTGGTAATGTACCGGAAACCCAGTGTCTCCACTTAATGCATGCATGGTGTCTTTCCATATGACTCCATTTTTAACTTTTTTTTTTTTTTTTTTACTTTTTGTATCCTTCTGCTACAAAATATTCACAAATCAACAAATGAACACTGAAGACATCTGTAGTACCAGACAAGTTAAACCTTTATAACTAAATATGACTTAGCATTGAGTTACTAAAATAATATGGAATCCAAATGCTGGAATAAGAAATAAAACTGTGATTGTAGGCCTACCTTCACTCACATTCTATATAGTGTCAGTATTTAGGCATAGTGGTTCAACACTGTCTTGACACAGCAGCCTAAAAACAGTTCTCTCAATATTGGTCTTATATCCTTGCAGAGAGCTGCAGTTTAAGTCATCAAGCCGCAGTTTGCGAAGACAAATATAAACTTGTGGTTTATTCAAGTGGAGTTTGTATTCTAGAGACCAGTGATGAAAACACACATATTTATATGGTGTGTATTTTTCTAATTTTCATTTTGGCACACACCAGAAAAAAGTGTTTAACAAAAAGATTACTGTGTTTTGAATGAAATGCAGTAAATAAGAATGTCCATGTTTCTCCCTGTGCAAGTTGTGTTTACTTTTGAGGTTTGGACTCTGGCCAGTGGAGGAGGAATAGTTTTCAGAAATAATCAGGGGACACACTTATTACCCAGAATTCTCTTCTCAAAATGGTAAATGATACTCTTCTATGTCACTGCGAGCTGGCGTCTGCAGATGAAGGAAGAAATTTCCTTAGATTTTGAAAAAGAAAACCCCAAAACTCCATGCCTCGTTTTAGTTTAATGTGTCACAGGGGCTCAAACTGCGCTGTAAAGGTTAAGATATTTGTTCTTGATGTGTTGGAGCAGCAGCCCCCCTTTCCAGGTTTGTAGAAAAAAAACAAAAGACTAAGGTATAAAATCTAATTCTAACTGTGTATTAAAGTAAAAACGTAGTACCTGGCTGACATTTCACTCCACTTTGAATTGTTTGACTGAAGTGAAAATGCAAAAATGCAACACATAATATAAAGTAGATTCATATGTATAATAAGAGCTTGTCTATTTCCATTCAAACTGTGAACATACACAAAAACAAAACGGCAGAACCACTATTCTTTGCGATGCTGATGATAATGACACTTGTCCTTTCATAATAGTTACCATTCAGATTTCCTGTTTCTGGTTTCCTGTTGGTTAAGCTTTCACCTTAAGTAACACTAGTTATTCAGATAAAAATAGTGTCAACGGTCCAGGAACATTCAGTGGAATATTCTACATTGGCATAGTTAGTACAGTAAACAGTTAGTATCTATCCTTGTTCGCCATTGGTCAAATGTTCCAACTGTGGTTGTTTACTGTGCAAAGCCATAAACGTCTTCATTCTGTAACCTTATTCATCTCTCAGACTGGACATGCTTCTTTCAGGGCTGCCAGTAGTGAAAATATTGATGGATTGAGGTATTATGGTTTCGTGTGTAGCAACTCCACGACAGTTTGGTATTTACAGTTTAATTTTAAGGTTGTAAAATTAAGCATGTGCATCACAGACAATGTATATAAGTCTTTGTTCCCAAATGACTTTTTCCTCTCAACATGCAGATTTAGAAGATTCATAGCTGCTTATTTTAGATTATAAACATGCACCAGAGAAAGCTTAAACAGTCTTCTTTTCTAATAGATGATACTCATGTCATTGGTAGCAGCCACCTGCAGAAGTAACTGTACCGTATAAGCATTCCAGTGGTGGAACATTAACTACAGGTTCTGTACTTACTTTAAGTGCAAATGTTATTTTTGTTGATAGTTTCCTTTTTTACTACTTTATATGTCTACTTCAAAGTTATCTGACAGCTCCACCTCAACAAGCTACGAATAGGCCCTGTTCACAAAAGCCATTTAACATGTCTCTGCAGGGCCAACACAGGTGAAATTGATCAAATGAATTATGGTCCTGTTCTATTTTGTGTGTCCCAGCCATCCCAGGCCCTGGCCTGTATGCTAGCTCATCCCATCCACCTGAATGGACCAGAGCTATCATTAATGTTGTTAATTACGCCTGTGTTTGCTCTGCAATGCCATGTCAAAACGGCTGCTGTAAAAATAGGCCTATTAAAATGCTGCTTACAGTAACATTTACACAATAATATAACACGTAATAATCCCACTCCAAAAAGGGCATTTCTGTTGCTTGATGTGTACTTTTACTTTTAAATTTGCTGATACTCTTTTTTTGTACTCTTTTGTAAAAACTATCTTTACATACTTGCATGACTATTTTTTACATAGGTGTAAGATCAGAATACTTGCACCACTGCCTATTCATAATGAGAAACAGAAAGCAGCATATAGTTCAGGTGCTAACAATGATGTACTGTTGGATGTAGCACATTTATTGTAGCTTGTTATATGCCTAAACACAAATATTAGTATGCAAGCATCAGAGGTGGGTAGTAACGAGTTACATTTACTCCGTTACATTTACTTGAGCAAGTTTTTGAAAAAAATGTACTTCACTATACTTTTACTTGTACTTGAGTAGATTAGTGAAGAAGAAACTGTACTTTTACTCCGCTACATCAGGCTACAATGAGTTCGTTACTTTTCTTTTTACCTCTTTGGTATTCTACGCGTCATCGTTTTTACCCCAGCGTACGTCTCATTTTAATGTTTTATTTTGACAGAGAGAGGAAGTCTTCCGCTGAAGGCTCTACCACGTGACTGTGTTTCACCAATCAAATGTCGTTGTGCAGTCACGTGACCATACTCGATCTCAGCGGCGGGACAGGTTAGCTTTACAGTCGTAGCAAAACAAAGATGTCAGAATCAACCGTCGCCAAGGTAACGCAGACCGAGAGAAACCCCCCCCCCAGCCTCATAGTGAAAGCATGGTTACCTTAGGAAAAGTGCGAAACAGCAGCTACATTGTGCGGCGTCTGTGTCGACCAAAACAAACGGACATGTGTGCATTCAAAAACTTTTTTTTTTTTACTGTGGATAAGTGGATTTTTGTCTTTTAGGTTACATACAGTATGTTTTACACATGCAGTATCCATCCAAATTTGATGTGACAAGTCTCTCACTTAAGCTATTTTTTAATTAAAAATTTAATTTTAATTTATTTTATTGATTGGATGAACTATAATTTGCCTAAAGATGATTATTTTGTATTTTTGTCTGTCTGATTGATGTTTGTGTTAAGAAATAAATCAGACGTTACTCAACAGTTACTCACTACTTGAGTAGTTTTTTCATCAAGTACTTTTTTACTCTTACTCAAGTAATTATTTGGATGACTACTTTTACTTTTACTTGAGTCAAATTATTCTGAAGTAACAGTACTTTTACTTGAGTACAATTTTTGGCTACTCTACCCACCTCTGGCAAGCATTCACCTTTTATAACATTTCCTTAGTTTATTGTCACTCAGAAATACTAGTTTGTCTCTAGTGAACAACATCTGCAATGCACATATGTTACAAATGAATCGTGTTTGACAGATTAAAATGCTACTTACTAGGGAGACATGGACAAATCAGTGGCAAATCATTCAACTTCTTCACTCTCTCTGTCTCTTTATGTTTCTTTTTTCTCTGCATGTTGGAATTAATTTCTTCACAAATTGTTTTCCAATTACTATGTAAACTTGAAAGCAGAATATGATTTCTTTCATCTAGACATGGGCTAATTTGTGTCTGCAGCTGATAAATACAACTGCAGCCAGGGAGTCAGCTGCTCTGAGCAAACGTCTGTCTTTAATTTGTAGTGTTTGCTCTGCATCACTGAACCAAAAACAGGGAGTTTTTAGCCGCACCTCAAGGCACAGTGTATGACATACATGTTGGTTTGTGTTTCATTGTGCATAGATATTGCATTTTGCTGCAGTATTGGCTCAAAGCACCATGAAATGCCATTAATGCCAGTGTAGAAAATCCTGATGATTTGTGCGCTGATCTATGCTTTAGTTTTAGCACTGGGCTTGAATTTCTGTTTTCATTTCCACTTCTATTGTCATGCTCTGTTAAAAATTAATGTGGTCATTTTCATTACAGTCACATTTGTCATTGCCCAAAAGTGATCCACGGGTAAAAAGTGAGCCAGTCAGTGTGACCTATTAGAATGGAAAATGTTTCCATGAGTGGAAAACCACACCTGAAGTATAACGCCACTCGCAAACACAATGTTAAAAATCTGAGAACATATAATGTGTGAGAAAATGTTCGGGAATAAAATGTCATTTGTCCCATTTGATTAGCGACCACACAGTGGATATAACCACAGGAATACAAACTGGGACTATGAACAACAAGTGAAACATGAGACTGTTTATTCAAGCTCAACATCCTTTTACAACCTTTTTGCTTTTTAAAAACTAATGTCTGAAAATACTCTCAGATCCCAGAGGGTTAAGACAGAAATGACTATACAGTTTTTCTCTTGAACATTTTGATGGACTGTCAAAGTACAATCTGATCTGACCTTCCAGATTCAGACCAGGCTGTCTAACACCCTGGCGTCCCTGTTGCTTTCCATTCAAGAAATTGACAGCAATGCACATTTTCAGGAATATTTCACAGAAGGAAAACGGATTTATAAAGCGCTGCCTGCAGCACTATGACCAGGGATGAAAGCAGTCATTAGAGGGTTTTGAAGCAGCTGTAAATAGAGGAAATCATCAGAATCAGCTTTAGAATCAGAATTAGCTTTATTCGCCAGGTATGACAGACATACGAGGAATTTGACTTAGGTTGGAGCAAGCTTCCATGTGTGGAGATAGCAAAAGTCATCAATCCAACATTGAGTTACTGTATGTTCTGAAAGGTTGAAAAATCTCATTTCAATTAATATCAACATTTCTACAGCAGTCACAGTTAACGTGTTTGGAAAAATGTAATTGAATCAACACTGGATTTGGGTCGGGTTTTCAATATGCAAGGCAAGGCAACTTTATTTATACATTTATTATATTTTTATACAGTATAGCACATTTTAGCAACAAGAAACAATTGAAAACATTCATTGAAGAGTATGAAATAAAATTAAGCTTAAAATGGAATAAGAGTTATGAAATACAAGAATGTATAAGTCACAGTACAGTGTAAGAAATCAACAATTACTTGATTCAATAAAAGGCAGCGTGAAACAGAACATTCTTCAGCCTTGATTTAAAAGAACAGAGTTGCAACAGCCTTGCAGTTGTCTGGGAGTTTGTTTAAACCCATCTATAGTGCTTAAACACAGCTTCTCCATGTTTGGTTCTGACTCTGGGGACAGAAAGCAGACCGGTCTTTCCCAGTCGAACTCAGTCCTTTATAAACCAACAGTAGCATTTTGAAATACTTTCTTCGAGAGACAGGACGCCAGTGAAAAGACTACAGGTGTGAATGTAAATCAGAGGCTCTTCAAGGAGACAGTAATGAAAGACTGTGTGAGAGTGAGTGACTTTGTACCACAATAAACTAAAGATAACATGGATTAAATTATTCAGAAAACCTCAGTGATGAGCTGTGTTGACCATCAAAACAGTTTTTTTTCTGATGTCTTGTGTTGAATACTGATACCATTTATCAGACCTTAAAGGTATTTAAAATGTAAATATTTCAGTCCCTTTTTCATTTGCAAGACATGCTGTGCTATTATATTTCACTTGATATATTTGTAACTATGGTTTTATAAATATTCTACATTTTATCATTGAAAAGGTTATGTACATTTAGATTGATCCTGCTGTCATTTACTTTTTGGAAATGTTAATGAGTTAGCTAATTCACTTAACAGTTGTCTTGCACTTTATTTACATGTACAGTAGAGACCAATATCATGTTGTACAATAGTTTAAATAAAGAAAATGTCATAAAAAGGTCTGGTTTCTTGTGGTTAATTATTGTATATTATGTATTGTAAAATGTTTTCAACGTATCAAAATAAACTAAAATTTAATCCCAGGTACCCTTTTAAATAATGGGTGAATCAGTGTTGATTCAGTCATCTGGTAGTGCTATCTGGGAGCCAACTGATGCATTTCATGCTCCTTTTATAAGAGAAAGGTCAGAAAATTTGCTTCAGACCACAAATGTTCAGTTAAAAAACACCCTGTCATGTAAAAAATAGCTTCTTTGGATGGCTCAAAAATGGTTATGTTGCTAAATGATGTTGTTTATTGATGGATTTTGGTGTTTACAACATGCATTTTGCATACCGTCATTTTTCTTCATTAACTCCATGTCACTTTCTAACTTTGCAGGCTTTTGCAGATGATGTGCTTACGAAAGATGAACAGATAGGCCTGTTGGTCAGAGCCAAACGGAAGTGCGAGGGGAACATCAAGTCAAGGCACAAGGTTCATGGTGAGTAGAGAAACAAGATGTTAATGTCAAAGTGGTAACATGTTGACAATGCTAACATGCTGATTTAGCAGGTATAATGTTTCCAATGTTCATCATCTTTTAACATTAGCATGTTAACATTCAAAAAATAGCTCATTAGCACTGAACACCAAGTATAAATGTCATTACTTTTGCAGGTATTTGGTTATAAACCCAACATATTCGACAAATTAAAAATGTGACCTGATGTCGCTAAAGGTCAGGTTTATGTTATTACAATTCATCTTGATAGGTGCATGTCGGTACCAGATGCCCCAACAATCCAGTCAATAAATCACTAACCTCACAATGCGAGGGGAAAGTCAGAGGATCACCAGAGTCAGTAGGATCTTCATTAGCATTGATTAGTTCTCCAAAAGTTCTCAGAGTCAAAGATTGCTAAAGGGAGTCCTAGCCATTAGTCGCAGCAAAATGGTTTTATTTTTCAGAATGGGCTGATCTATTGAAGAACTCCACAATTAATTACAGCTGGAGCAAGAGGTTAAATGGGGTGCAATAAATTCCCCAGGGTTTCAACAGCAGAACCCATACACATGATACACAAGGCAGTCAATGCTTATAAGATATAAGAGAAGTACTAGGAAAAGCTGAAGTGATGGAGGAAGAAATCAATAATACACAAAAGGTAAAGTTTACAGCGTAACCAGCAGCAAAGCCATGATGATCACAAGAGTGAAAGTGAGAGAGACTGTAAAGACCGCCTTGTTGATTAAATGTGATCAGTGATTTGTTTGAATAGGATTGTTGATGATAAGTGCTTCTACTAATCAACAGAAGATGTGCACACTTCAGCGCACTACAAAAATCACCTTGATCAGGGACACAGAAAGTCAGTCAGCGTGCTGAGAGAAAGTCTGTTTATTTAATGACGTCACGCTAAATGCTACGCGACATATATGTTTTTGCAATCATTTGAATGGCCAGGATCACAGTTTTAATAGTTATTAACATCATTTTACACACATTTTTAAAAATGTTTTAAACTACAACATACAGCCATCTCAAACACCAACATACTGCATGTCGAAGCAGCCACAGCAACTACACAGACCCGGTTATTATAATTATAAATAATGCAGAAGAGTGAGGATACAGCCTTATCATACAGGAGACGAGCTCAGACCCGTGGAGGATCATATGAGACAGCTGTCACTCTGTTTTTTTACTGTTAAAAGAAAATCCAGTCTGCAGTGTAGTTCATACACTCAACTTCAATGATAAACTGACTATTGTCTACTCTTCTCTTTTGTGAGATTTTGAAATTCACTAGCTACAGCGTAGCTACATGCATGCATGTTGCTTGTGTAACAGAAATGACGCCCCTTTGTGGGTGCCTCATCCCGATTGGCAAAGACAAATCTGATTAAGTAATACACATTTTGAAAATAAGTAAATGGAACATAGTAGTCATTGTCTACACTAAATTATAAAATATCCCAGTATAAAAAAATACTGGAACAGATTTTCCAGATTTCCAGAACAGATTTACTTTTTGTGTTGCAGCACGCTCAGCACCCCAACTTCACGCACCGGTTGGCGTTCATTAATACAAAAGTTTAAGATAGACCCATTTTTTTGCCTACTTTTTGCTGATACGTTCTTATCAAATACCTTTAGCAGTGTACAGTATTTGTGTATTTAGGGGTGTTTTAAGAGCAAGATTTTCCAGCAGACCCTAGCATCTACTGTATCTCATTGTGGTTACTGTCATTTTCCCAGTTGATTGTTCAGAGGAGGATTTTGGATTCCACAGCCAAACCGATCATATTATTTTCTCTTTAACCCCAGTGCATTGTGGTCGCATTGAATTCTTCAACCCTCAAAACGGTACCCCCTTGTAAATGAAACACATAATTAAAAATGTTTTCTTTTAGGCTGGGAACACAAAAGCTTTTGTTGACCATTCCCACTAGTTACAGTACATTGCCCCGTGTGGTATTTCCCAACTTTTCATGGTTTTGATAAATGTCCAAAGCCCAAATTGGATTTTAAAAACTATGACAGAATTGCCACTATTGAGAGCTGTAGGCGCCAAGCATCAGCTTGTTTAAGATGTCAAGGGCTTTTATAAAAACGCTGCCTTTCCTCAAAGCTTATGGAACAGGATGGCCAGAGATGCTAATGCAGAGCAGAGTCAAACATTAGGCATCTCTCTGACCACTGTCATGCTTAATCCATCCTGACACGTCAAAGTGACTGGCAAGCCTGGTGTCGCACTTCACCAACAGTCCCCAAGCACATTTATTCACATTTGCAGTTGTCATTTTCATAATGTTTGTAAATTGAATTTGAACCAAATTATAGAATGTTCACACAACTGAAAGAAAGTGATTAAGCATTTTTTTTTTCCCAAAATGCTGAACTATACCGTAACTGATGAGTGCAATTGATGCCATATCTCTATGCAGTGTAGTTAATAATTAATCAGTTAGTTGATTGATTTTAGTTATTGACTAATTGTTTTCCAGCTTCTCAAATCAAGACATATTTATTTGTATAGCACATTTCAGCAACAGGGCAATACACAATACAATATATTCAAAGTGCTCTACACAAAAACAGTTAAAAAAATAAAAAAAGATAAAACACAAAAATAAAAGTTACAGTGCAGTATAAGAAATGAAACATTAAAGAAATTAACAACTTCAAAGTGAGTATGTGCTCCTTTTCTGTTTCACATGATTCATAAATGTAATGACACTGAATAAATCGGGGGTTTAAACAAAACAAGCATTGAATAATAAATAATATTGATGGATTAATCTGAAATATATATAATAGTTATTGGCAGCCCTATATGCACTTTATACTCATTTATGGGAATGTTTCTCGGTCTGTAGATAGTGGGGTTGTTTACATTGAATGTGGACTCTAACAAGCTTATCAGGGAGGTCTGATTCTGTGAAATGCTCAAGGTTCTGTCTCGGGGGAACATGAGCACATCAGCGCTGATCTGCATACCTGATGCTGCTGGCACAAACCGGATGTGACTCATCCTGTATGTGGTGTCTGTTTTTTTGACCTCTTTTGGAACGTTGCACATGTGTGTTCAATCAAATAATGGTTGAAGTGATTAAGATAAACATATTACCTTAATAAAGAGAAAAAAGAGTCACTGATGTGGCTGTTTTATGGCTGGATAAGCAAAACATGTGCTCAGTTAACGTGCTTGATTTCAGATTTTGTCTTACTTAATGGCACATGTACAGTGGCCGTAAGGGGAAACAAACTGCAACTTTATGAAACACATGCAAATAGACAAAACACAAGCATATTAAGAAAACCTCTTCACTAATTTGACGACACATGCGCAGCATTTAGCAAACGCACTGCAAATACACACAACACAACCAAATACACAAACGATGCAAAAAGAAAAGCACACAATCCCTGAAAACAAATGCACCAGAAAAATGCTGGAACCAGTTTACACAACAGACGTTTTCCAGGCCTCTAGGGGCAGCGCTAAGTGGAACAGTTTGATTTTCAAACCCACGAGGAGAGAGCGCTCTGCCTTTTAATTACCACGAGTTTACAGACACATCTCTGCTGATTGGCTATCCCCTGTGACCTGAGCCAATAAACTAGAGCCACACCCACTCAGTCATAGACTTAATAGGCTTGTTCGAGATGAGCCAGGTCTGCGCATGCATGGCGGTTAGATTTGTGTCCGATGTGATCCGACTTGCTCTGACGTCATGCACATGTAGGCAATGATAACTTCACAAGATCAAGGCGGCTGCAGTTCTGAGACCCAGGCAGCGCAGTTGCTTTTCACTGACTGCAAGACCCAGGTGGACCCAGAGCATACTGGGAAAAGCCGGCCTCTCAACTGATTTAACAACTGATTGGTTCAGAATCGACTCAACATAATGACGTTTAATATAAACTTTTGAATGTTTTTGGATCGTGGGGATTTTAACCGGTAACTTTGGCTTATTCTGCTCCTAACACATGTTGTGTGGCTGATAGTGACATTTAGAAGTCAGAGGGACTAAATCTGTTCAGATTACGGATCATATACAGTCTGTCTGTTAATTAAAATCTGCAACAGATCGCATGCAGAGCATTTTGAGAGCTACTCTGTCATAATTAAAACAACTGGAGACTGTGTCTAAGCTGATATATGGGTCCAAAAACATTTATTAAATCGGAATTGGACCATAGGGGTTATGTCACTTCCTGTTCTGCTTGAAGGCTGCAGGAATTGGCTGGAAACTGTCCAACTTTACAGCTGCCTAATATTAAGCTTGTTTGAGATGAACTGTGCCTCGTCTGTGAAGTGGATAAGGGCAGGCGGCAGCAGCCGGGGTCGGTGACAAAAATCTGTGGTAAAGTCGGACAGTTTCCATCCGATTCCTGCAGCCTTCAGGCTGAACAGAATAGCCCTCAAAATGCTCTGCATGCGATCTGTTGCAGAATTTAATTAACAACAGACAGTATATGATCCGTAATCTGAACAGATTTAGTCTCTCTGACTTCCAACCGTCACTATCAGCCACACAACATGTGTTATGAACAGAATAAGCCGAAGTTAGCAGTTAAAATCCCTGTTAAAAGAACTGCGGCCGCCTTATCGTTGCCTACGTGTGTGACATCAGAGCAAGTTTGGATCAAGTCGGACACAAATCTAACCGCCATGCATTGGCCGGCGATTGCCGGTGATTGATTATGCGAAGACCTGGCTCATCTCAAACGAGCCTATTTACAGTCTATGATCTCAAAGCACACCCTTTCCCAACGGTGCACATTGTTATGAGATTGAATGTGCCCTGTCTCTCTCTGTCTCTGTCTCTGTTTCTGTCTCTCTCTCTCTCTCTCTCTTTCTCTTTTTCTCTTTCTCTTTCTCTTTCTCTTTCTCTTTCTCTTTCTCTTTCTCTTTCTCTTTCTCTTTCTCTCTCTCTCTCTGGGGTCTAAAATCAAGCTGTTCTACTTAGCGCTCCCCCTAGAAGCCTGGAGAACTTCCAGTGTGTAAACTGAATTCCATCGTTTTTGTTGTTGCATTTGTTTTCGGGTCTTCTGTGCTTTTCTTTTTGCATCATTTCTATATTTGTGTATTTGGTTGTGTTGTGTGTATTTGCTGCGCGTTTGCTAAATGATGCACGTGTTGGCAAATTAATTAAGATGTTTTCTTAATTTGCTTGTGTTTTGTCTATTTGCGTGTGTTTCATTGAGTTGCAGTGCGTTTGCCCCTGTCGGCCACCATGCACATGAATTGCTTCAACTTCCCTTTATTTGACCCTTATTGAACTTAAGTGTCTCATCTTGTTGTTTGTTTGGCATGTGGAAATCATTTCAAATCTTGGTAGTGGTTTGTCTGTGATGCTGTAAAATTTAGAGGCTGTCAAGATTTGAGATAAAGTTCATGGAAAGCATTACATATGCTTTCTGGTGACCCATGTAAGTGTTTTCCCTGGAGTGGTCATTTGGGCTTGGACAGCATTCCCTCTGGCAATTTTTTAAAACATTCTTTTTTTCCGTCTCCTTGTATTGTGGTGTGACCTTGAATCTGTGGGCTGAGGTAAACGGAGAGAATAGCAGTTAGCGTGCATTTTTAGGACTTTTAGGATTTACATCTGTATTTGTCTTGCGTGTGTCCTGCCTGACCACCCCCGGAGTTATTTTTTTTTCTGGCACTATAAACTCATGGTTTTCTAAACTATTATAGGAGATGGACTGATGTCTATTTTTAAAATGCTAATGTAAAATGTAGGATTTGCTCAAAGTAATGAATTGATCTTTAAATTCCAGCTTCATTGAGAAAGGATTAGCTCCTCCGTGAGGCTAAAACCTCGGTTTTGGTTGAATTTCAACATTTTATCTATTTGGTTTTATTTCTCATTTGTGCTTTAAGTACACACATCTCCATTACGTGGCTAAGACAAGGTTTTCATTGAGGGAAACACTGAGGTTTGCCTGGAGAGGACAGTGGAGGGATGTGGGTTCAATGCCCCAGACCTTGCAGTGTGAAAATAGCTCAACCTTCTAGCTTGTGGTCTGGGTGTAGAATAACTTCAGCAATCATTATAAAAGGTTGCATGTATCAGGAGAAAATGCAATATGTATTTTGACATCTGCAGGTCAGAATCAAATGAAATGGGTGGAAAGAAAACAGTATTAAAAACCCCAGTGACATCACTAACATCAAAGTCCCCCCATAGACACATTTATATTTTAATCGTGTGTGTGTGTGTGTGTGTGTGTTCTGTGTTTAATTTAAGCCTAACTTAGTAGGTGGTCCTATGCTAATAAAAGCTATGGTAAAAGCAATTTTACTCCTAGGATGTGTGGTCAATGTGATTTTCAAAACTAAACGCTGTATTTCTCCCACCAGAGATCTGCAGGAATCAGTCAGCTCCACTCAGTCTGCTCTTTAATTTTGCGCTCCAAGTGACAGGCAAATAAAAAGCATGCCGTCATTGCTTCAGATGTTTCTTCGTAAGTTTGATTACAGGAATGAGAAAATAATGGATCGACTGCAAAGAGAGGATAGTTTTAGTTTTATCCTTAGCTACTTATTAGTGGTCAAAGTTGGGCAGATGTTTTCAATAATACAACATAAATGCCAAGCCATAAGGAAGGCTTTTGCCAGGAATCTGTGGGGAAAGTGACTTTTCTTTGCTCCCACTATCGGAGAGATTATGTCTATGGTTTAGCTTACAATTAAGGTGCAGTACGCTTTGAAATTACCTTTTTTTCCCCCACCTATAGATGTATTATTATAATGTCTTATGTCATGCATTTTTTATGAAGATAGATGACAAAGTTGTGTCTGTGTGATCTTTAGGTAAAGCACACAGTCAGCAATCTTGTAGGAAAGTATTGAAAATTCTATGTTTTACTGATTCCTGGAAAACGTTTTACATGCTAGATGTTTCTCACCACAATCTCAAAATTGTGAAACCTGAACTGAAAAAAAGGTTATTCTGAATCCTGTAAATGTGAAGTGTAATTACAGGATGTAATTGTATTATCTTATCAAGTAATGCAATGATGAAAACAGATGAGATTTTCTTATTATAAATACTTTATTCATTCATTAATTCTTCTACAATTCATATGATAATTATGTTTTATTGTTAGATTGTGACAGTAAATAATTCAGTTATAAGTTAAAAAAAAAATGAAAATGTGTTCATATAACAGTTAGTTGTTCAAAAATGGCAAGTAAGTTATTTGTTTCCAATTCCTAAAAATATGAATTGAAGTGCTCAACTCACATTGAAACTGCAGCTTCTTAAATGTGAAGATTTGCAGAGATTTTCTGTGTTTTATATTATTTCAGTTGTTATATCTTAGGGTTTTGGTCAGACAAAATATTACATTTTTTGATAGACATAGAAATTTCATGAGTGTGAGATGGGAAATTTTCAGAATATTTTGTCATTTTACAGATTAATTGGAAAAAAGATCAATCAATAATGAAATTAATAATTGTTTCACACTCACACCCCTAATTAATGCAGGTCAAAAGCAAACGTGGGACACAAAAAAGAAAATAAGCTATTGAACTAAGCTATAGCACTTTATTGTTGATATAATAGACTACTAAGAATACAACAATATAGCCAGTGTTGTGTTTGAAATGAATTCCATACAACATTACCCAATATGTTCAACAATGAAGCAATTATGGAAATCTGCTGCAGCTAACAAGCAAAACTTAATGAACACACTAGATTCAGTGGAGAACTTGTTATCAACATTCCATGCATGATTGTAAGTCTTAATTATATAATAACGGATTGTTCTCTGGGTGACCCATGTTTTCCTTAGAAGGTTGCTCTACGGTGCTGATTTACATACAGTGTAAAGTTCACATACTTGGCCTAATTTTTCAGAATCCAGAACAGAATCCTTGAAAACATACTTAAATGCCTATGGTCTTGTAATGCAGCAGTTCTTTGAGAACAGCACTCTGTGGCTCTATTTTTAAAAGTCAGCACTGCTTTTGTCTCCGCAGATGGTTACTGCTCACCAGAGTGGGACGGCATTGTTTGTTGGCCTGAAGGGCCCCCAGGAAAGCTCGTATCCACCTCCTGTCCAGAGTATATCCATGACTTCAACCATAAAGGTAAGACTGGCCCTGGATACAGTCAGCAGTTGAAATCCTGAAGCTTACTTTCTGTTGGTGAAAAAGCATTAGGCCTTGGGTGCTGCTGTATACTGTAAAATCATAACTTGGGCTCTTTTGCAATTTCTGCAGTTATGCAGGTTCAATTAAGAAGCAAGCTCAGGTTGAGTAATTGATTGTGATGGAAAACAACTAGCTGTAATTAAAGTTAGTCTTTTCTGTTTGATGTCTAGGATTAGCATACCGTCGGTGTGACAACAACGGAACGTGGGAACTGGCCACAACCAACAAGACATGGGCCAATTATAACGAATGTACAAAATTCCTCTACCATTACAACCACAGCCATGAAAAGGTGGGATTTGCATCAACGCTATTTACATCGTCACAGATACAGTGTCTTTCTCCACTAGGCTTTGTAAATGCATAGAGTCAATTGTCAGGCTATAAATATTGCAGCCATTTAGGCAAAGGTTAAACCTATTTAACCCTTCAATTGCAACTCCTTTTGAAATGTGTAACACACTGTTGACATGCATTTTTAGTAATGTACAGTGCGAATGAAATAGAATCATATTAAATTATATTTCGAGATAATGGTGGGGAGATAATGACAGGATGGCAATGTGGTTGCTTTGTGATAAGATGAGCCTGCCATTAGCTAAATGTCTGGTCAGAAATAAATCAAAGGCAGTGTCACATTAGTCTTAATTGCTAATTGCAAACTTCCTAGAAATTATCCTATTCAGAGAAATCTAAGAACTCACCTATCATCCTTATGTTGCACCAGAATTGCCCTATGCGGACAATAAAGATTTGTTGAATTCAATTGAATTCAATTGACTTAACCTCCTAGTTGCCTTTATAGCAAGAGAGTGATAAAAAGACATTTAGACCCAAGCATACCATGTACGTCCTGATGTCATGTTGATTTAATGGTATATTCAAACTACAAAAAGTGTCTTCCTACTATTTGAGGTTGTATTCTGTCAAACACCTTTAAATATACATGTTTTTTTGATATTTCTGTTGCTGTTTCTTTTCTTTTATACATTTAAATCTTGTAAATGTGTTCAATTTAAATGCACTACATTGCCAAAAGTACACGGACAATGAATACGGAGCGGAACATAACAATTATATGTGACTGATTTTAAAACCTGGCTGAATGAGAGCAGGAAGAATGGGAGACAGATGATTGGTGATAAGACCTTTCTCACAGTTGGCGGTCAACTCATTCCAGCTGTCCTCAAGGTGTTTGATGGGGTTGAGGTCAGCGCTCTGTGCAGGCCAATCCAGAGCTTTTCTGTCAAACTCAGATAGCCATTTCTTTATGGACCTTGCTTTGACCCCATTATCACATTAAAAAAATACTGTGGCCATAAAGATGGAAGTGCACAGTCATTGTAATATCATTATTCGCTGCAGAATTTTGAGTACCCTTCACCATAACCAAAGTGATTTAATTGTATTTAATGTTTGTCACTTGCGGTGGTTATGATGTAAAAATGATATAAAAAACAGTTTTAGCATAATTACAGTAGTGTTAATACGGGGATGATCCTTATTTGATGCCTATCCCTAAAGTAGCCATTGTTCCCTTGTTGTGTATATTCAACAGAACAGAATAATAGTGTCTAACCATTCTCCCAGGTTCTTGACACTTCTTACAGTTTCAATATCTCTAACATTAATATAACTCTTGTGTTTAAAAAAGAATCTTAAGCCACAAATGTTGAATACAACCTAAACATTATAATTAAGCTTCACTGACATAAAATCCAAACATAACCAGCGTGTAAGAGTCAAAACTCGGATCATAAATACCATAAGCACTGACATCACTATCACATCACAGCGCATGTTGAGAAAATTGTTTTGTAAACCAAGCACAGCAACCTTTTTACTGCCGTCATCCCCATGTGACTGACAAAGCTGTGACCATGATTGCAGTTGTTCCTACTGTTTCTTTCTCTATCACTGCATGAGTGTTGGATGTCAGAGCATAACATAGGCAGCGAATAGAACTACTGGGTATTGTAAGGATGGAAAACAGCTAGAACATGGGTATAAATGGAATAATAGCTATAAGTTTTTCTTATATACAGTAAATAAAATGGCATTATGCACCATAATGATGCTGACGTGGTGTTAAAAGGAATTTTTATGGTATATATTTTTTGAATATAAAAAATTATGGTCTTGAAGCATTTTAATAATCCACATATAAAACATTTTATTGCCTTTAAATGAATGAGGTGTTTTAGTATATTAGAAGTTCGTGTTAAAAGGCTATGCAGTTTGTTGTGTTGGTTGCAAAAGATTTTGCACTTTGCCCTTTGGAAAGAATAGAGTAATCAGTCACTCATTGATAAAAAAACATTGATTTGATTTTTACACTACAAACATAAGATGTCACACATACAGTACATTTTCCTCTCCCCTGCTTGAATGTGGTGTAGAGGATGTGGGCATAACTTTGTCATAGTGCCCTTCAGTTTCTTTCTGACTTCAGATGCTTATGTTGTTAGGCTCCCGAGGGAGCAGCAGCAGATAATGACAAATACATATCCACAAATGAAAGCCCCACATAACACAACTGCCAGACCACCACCACAACTTAGACACCCATTTTTCTTTTTGGCACACGATCCTGATTCTAAATGATAACAGCAGTAGAGTTTCTGCTTACATCATTGGGGGCTCTTGGCCCCTTCAGCATGTTGACGCACAGTAGGTCTGGCTATGGCTCTCCTTACAGTGTCCTCTGGCTGCCAGATCACTGCTGGAAGATCAAACTGCCCCACCCAGCCTTTCTCAGCTCCGCCAACCATGTCAAATGCTGTTTCCATCAGTAACTTCTGGATGCTCGAGACATTTCTGTCACCAGGTGGCAATGCAATTCTAAACACACTGAAGTTAACAAATTTCGAAGCTTAGTTTTTTTGGGGGGAACATGATAATATAGTGTGAATGTTGTGAAAACATGCTCTTTCTAATAAAATCACTTGCCTTAAGTAATGTTGTCACTTAAATTTGAACTTGTTCTAATGTTACTAAGCACTAAGAAAAACCCTGACGCTTAAGTGTAGTAAGCCAGATCTCGTAACATCTATCAAAAAATGATGTTATTGTGTGTTTTTCCACTATTTGGTGTTCACAGCTATCCTATTATATACGTCATATCACTAGCCATGTATTCACATAAATATGGAAACCTATGACCTATAACCAATAGTTATTGTTTTACTGTTAACAAACCATTAAATGATGATGTATAATGTTTACTAATTATTAGTAATGCTATACATTATTTTATTTCATTATTAGTTTAGTGTATTGTAAAATAGTTAGTTTATACATAGGTAGTTAACATTATATCAATGTTAATCATTGTTTTGAACTGTATAAGCATTATTTGGATGCTACATATGCAGTTGCAAGTAATGCTTATAATAATTAGTTTATGACTAATAAGTGGTTAATAAAGCATCAAGTAACATTATTTTGCTCTATAATTTTTTTTGGGTGATCTATAAATGATGATTATTTGATTATTTTTGCACTGATAATAGCTAGCTAAATAATATTTCTTGAACCTTTACAAAGTATTTGTTAACCATTAACAAGGTATTATAATCATCAGTTGCAACTTTATAAAAGCCATCCAAAACATGGTTATAGACAGTTCAAAAATGATTTCATTAATTATTTTACAAATCATTTGTTAATACACAATAAATACTTACTTAATATAATATATAAATTAGCATGTGTGCAACAATAAATGGTAAAACAAATATAAACATAAATTATAGCATTACTAATTATTAGTAAACATGATTTATTGCCATTTAATTTGTTAAGTAAAATAACTCGATTCGCCATTTATTACTGATGGATACAATCGTGTTAGTGTTTTTTGTATAAATCTTAGCGATTTGTGATTTATTTATGTACAAGCATACAAACCAAGAAATTGTTATTATTACTATTTTTTGATATTTTGTTTTTGTAGTTGACACATTCTATAGTCCACCTGTCCTGCTTACTGATGCTATTGGTGCTATTATTTTTCTAGTTTGTTTTACACTAAAATGTTACTAATCTAACTGAAATGGGCAGTACATCTAGCAATCCAGTAAATGAAGAATGCTCCTCTCCATTTTAGCCTTTATGCATTTTGATGCCCTTTGAATTATCTAACAAATTACCCTCTTCCAACAGGATGTCTTTCACCGTCTGTATCTCATCTACACAGTTGGGTATTCCATCTCTCTGGGATCACTTATGGTGGCTGTGGTCATCTTGGGATATTTCCGGTGAGTCATTGCTGTTCATCCTGTCAATCTTCTCAACTACTAATGCTCCCAAAAGAGGGATTTAGACAGAGGGATAGAAATTTAGGTTAGAAGAGATCAAAACTGAGTGTTGGCATGATGCCACAATAAAGATCAATTTCATACTATGTAATCAGTGGCAAACATACTGTACAGTGTAGCAGAAAGCATTTTAATTTCATGATGGCTCAATGGCTTTATCGTGAAATCATGCAAGCATGCAATGCAAGATATTCTGTGTCATGGCAACAACATGAAGCATGCAAACTGAATCAAACGTTACCTTTGACTTTTATTTTGACTTTTAACAGATTATGATATGTCTACCTTTGAGGAGGAGTGTGCCTCCAGGCCTGCAGTATCGCTTGCTCCATTATCTGACATTTAGGTTCTTTGTTATTTTCATGCTGATTTCAGGTTTAGATCATAGAATGTACTTTATATGAAGATGACAAACAATCAAAGCTTGGAGATTGATTTTGGTATTCTACAAAGCTAACAAAGATTACAGTTCTTAAATCACAAAGTGTGTGCTTCTTTCCCCTTACCCCATGAAACCTTTAAAGATAATAAAAGAAGTTAATAAAAGATGTGAAGAATTGTGAAAGTTATTGTATTTGAACAGCTTTGCTTCTCACTGTAGGACTGTAAGAGATAAAAGGATTAACCACAGATGCTGTATTAATGTCACTATTACCTTACCTCCCTTGCCTTAGTGGCAACCATGCTGCACTGAAGAAAAACACTAAACAAGGTTGAATTCAACAGCTTTTTTCCACAGCCAATGAATGCAGCGCATATTTGTCATTATTTGCTTATTTTTTTGGCATGGATAGTATCAGGAATCGATGTGAAGGTGCTGTTTACCAATGTTCCCACCAGCGTGACTATACAGGCCCGCAGTCAGGCAGGTTTAGGAACGCTCCCAACTGGCACCAGGAAATCTATGGACCAAATGAGTTTAATAAGTTATCCCAGGGGCCCATCTGACATTCTGGCTCTGCACTCCGGAGCACTCCATCCATGCCTTCCCTTCAACATGGCAGCTTTAGACAGCTTTAGACAGGAGAGCTTATAAATGTTTTCCAGGGGGAGAAAAGGGATATTTCACATTAGCAGTTGTGTTCAAAATGTTTCACCAGGGACACGTACGCTAGATTAGTTTTCCACTTACTGTAAATCAATAGATCTCTTTGGGTAGCTTGTCAAATATTTGGCTCATTAATGAGGCTTTGGAAGAAACATTGTTAATAATAGATAGCAGTAGGATCATTTCACATAATCAGATTGTTTTTACTTTGGACTTCAGAATATCGTGGTTCAAGTTGGCTTTTGGAAATTAAAACAAATAATAATAATATTCAGTTAAATTCTTATTGGCAATTAGTATTTGACTTTGTAATGTTACGGCTATTGATCCAGCAACCTTATTTTAATACTGGAGCATCATCTCAAAGGCCGACTTTACAGTAAATGCTCAGACAGGATGTTTTAGATGAAACTTTTGACAGATAAACTTGTGCTTGTCTGGAAGTAAATTTGCATGCTTTTCTCCACACATGCTTGCAATTTTGTTTTTACAGCTCACTTTGAGCCAAGCAATTCAATATTTGTGCTTTTCAAGCCCTTAAATCTCAAGAATGTGTCATAGTCAGCGCGTAGAATTCAGCTGGCTCTAATTCTAATGAGTTCTAATGAGTTTTGTGTGTGTGTGTGTGTGTGTATGTGTGTGTGTGTGTGTTTGTGTGTGTGTATGAGAAAGTACTTACACACACTTAATGAAGGATTGCCAGACCACACACACACTCACACATATATAAATGGACACAATTTTCAACAGATATATCTTTTGACCATGCCGCTTTGTTTGTTTTCTCCATAGACGATTGCACTGCACCAGGAACTACATCCACATGCACCTTTTTGTGTCCTACATGCTAAGAGCTATCAGTATTTTTGTCAAAGATGTTGTGCTCTACTCTGGATCGGCCTTAGAGAACATGGAAAGAGCCACAGTGGAAGACCTCAAGTCCATCACTGAGGCTCCGCCAGCCAACAAAACACAGTTTGTAAGTACACCAACATACTATAACACACAAATTTGGCTTAAAAAAGGATTAACTTGCTATAACAAGTAGTAGTAGTATTTATGGTAAACAATGCCACAACATCCTTGTTTGATTGCCTTTCATGTGCAGATAATTTGTCTTGTATGTAGATTGGTGTTTTGCTTCCAAAGACAAAGTGATATTTTGCAAAGTCTTTCCTGCTTTTCCAGTGCTGGAGCATATAAACTGCACTGTTTGTCACCATGCCAAGCTTTTACTAGGCCAGTACTTGGCTTTCCCGTTCAGAGTCAAGTTTAAAAAATGGGTAAAGACTGAGTACTTTTCATGCATGCTTTAATATGCAAACAAACAATTTGCTCAATATATGGACACATATCCTGTGGCCCTCCAAATTGAGTTATACTGGATTAAAACGTCTTCATTAAAGTATGTGGAATACTTCTTGACACAATGACGGAACACAGATGTTTTGGGCTTCATTCTAAAAGTACTGTAGATATGTCAACACAAATGTGAAGTGGAAATGTAAATGTACATGAAAATTACCAGGTAAAATCTGGCTTTTTCAGAGATTATAATGTAGACAATGGTTGGTGCTAAAATTTGGTTTCATTATTTACTTCTCATTTGCACATTTCATTTAATGTGCTGACTTTGACTGCATACTCTTAATTATTTGATCAACCTGTCTGATTCCTACGCATCTGTCTTTTAGGTTGTGGTTTATTATAGCTGGTCCACAGCACAGGGTTTGTAACAAAGCTTGACTGGTAAGATCTCAATAATCAGTAGCTTTATAAATCACAGATCTGTGTCTCCCCATGGCAATAAGCCCTGCTGTGGCCCAGAAGAGCTTGTTAGAATTCAGCTGATGACAAAAGATAGAGATGACAATTATAAGACTGGTAATCAGTACAGAGGAATTGGCTTCTAATAATCATGACGTGACAATACAATAGCAACCACTGAAGCTGGGCAACAGTCTGGAGGTTGACTTTAACTGGAGCTGAATTGATCACTGACTAGATCAGTATGTGCTCCTTTGACGTGTGTATGTCACAGTGTGACATTTGTTTTGGTGGGAGGGTTTCCTGATTCGAATCCAGGGGCTAAGGACAGAGGGACTTTGGATATAGGACTAAATACAAATTTACATGACTTAACCTCTGTTCAAACAGAAATAATCTTCAATGAGGTCAAAATACCACTTGCAATTTATATAAAAGGCATAGTTCCAGGATATCAAACCTGGGCATTAATTAATTTATTAATTATTTAATTATTTATTTGTTATTGTTTGTTCAATGACTTGTGTGATGTGTTTCCCAATTTTCATTGATCTTCATAATAAGTCAGCGTGTTTCAAGGGAAATTGAAATGGTCCAAAAACATATAACTTTCACACAAAGAGCTGCAGCTCTGTTTTCCAATAACATCTGCCCTAATTACTGAGTTCTCTTGGCCTATACATGGTGATTATATCTCTTGTCTTACCGTTATTACATATTTATTATGTAGAAGGTTGACACATTCATGTCATATCACTTATGACACAAAGCATCCAATTGTTATTATACTTTTTCTTTTTCTTTTCTTTTTAAACACACTTACTGACAGCTGGAAATAATTATGTCCAAATGTTACACCAAGAAAACTCCCATGGTTTCAACAACTGCATATTGTGGATTTAAAAACAGAAAAAGTTCAATTACTTTCAATTTCACTAATTATACTTTCAAACAAAAAGCTTAGAATAAATCTTGGCCTTCCACAAGTGTGGATAATGAGTCAAGATGTCTAGGATCAAGACACCGTCAGAGAGAAATTACAGGCTGTGAATAACAAAGACGTCAATGCCGTTTAATGTGTGAATCTTTGGGTGTGTATGCTGATGGCTAATGGCTGATGGCTGACTGTCAAGTGAGCTAAGATAAATGTATTATCTCAAAGCAAATGCATTATGTCCATTCACTATATGTTCTGGCTTCATTTGTGGACTATCTGCAATAAAAGCACTTTGATTAACAATGTTGACACTTTTTTTCTTTCTTTAAAATAAATAGGCTGTATTAGCCCCCTCAAATGTTTTAATTGTTTATTATAAATATTTGGAATTTAACTTACAACCTAAATGACTTAATAAAAAGGAGGAACAATTACATTTTTTAAATACATTTTTCCATATACACACCTGCACATGCAAGTCAATATAATAAAAGCTAGTTCTTACACAGGCTTTGTTTAGCACAGCAAAAATATGCTTCTTTAGAATTCTGATTATGGAAATACTTCATTTCCCTAATTTATACGTACATGTTACAGCCCTGGCTGAAATCTGTCTCCTTTTAAAGCGCCAGATCCTCTCTGTTGGTCACACTTGAGACCCTTTCACACATGCACTGCAACCCTGAACTTATCCTGACATTACCTGGAGGAGCTATATGTAAGAATGCAAATGTCCAACAAAAGTTGGACCGGACATTAAATGGTCTGCCATCTCCCGAGTACAATGTCTGTGTAATGGAAGGCAAGGCTAGAAGGGGGGCACAGGGTGGCACCGGTCCTCCCTGAAATATGATCGTTTTTTTCCAATCAAAGGGATTTTTTTTCATTCAATCATGACTTTGTGCCGACTGTCTCTAGCAAACATGACGTACAGTATCAGAACTGAGGTTTTCAGTGGGGAAGAAGTGGAGTGCTGTGACATGAATTGATACATCACTACAAGCAGCAGCACTCCGAAGTTTGTGGATCCTCTTTTGTCATCACCTTCAATCTGAAGTTTTGCTCTTTTTTCCTCTTCCTCTCAATAGTATTTAAAAAATAAATTATTTAACATGCAGGAAGCCAGTACAAAGTTCCTCCAAAACTGGAGGGATGTAATCCACTATCTTGGTCTTTCTTTGTTATGTCTCTAGCAGCAGCACTCTCAGCTGCAGCTGTCCGCAGACTGTATTGTATTTAAAAAAGTGTAATTGTAAAAGAAAGTGTAACTTAGTAGTAGTAATTTAATCTGTTCTCAATGCATGTTGTTTGTGTATAGATTGGCTGCAAGGTGGTTGTGACCTTGTTCTTGTACTTTCTGGCGACCAACTACTACTGGATCCTTGTTGAGGGTCTGTACCTCCACAGCCTCATCTTCATGACCTTCTTCTCAGACAGAAAGTATTTATGGGGATTTACTCTGATTGGATGGGGTGAGTTCTGCTTTCATTTATATTCTACTTGCACGAACGTGATTGCAATATAATTAGTGGGCTTGGCATGCAAATTAAATTAAATATGTGAAGTTTTTTTTTTTTTTTTTGATGGTCTAATTAGTCATTTTCAAAACAAAAACCAAGGGGGGCTGCTGTCAAATCCCAGAGATCCTGATATATTATTAATACGTAGGTAAGGACAATAGTAAATGAATTGTGTCTGCGTAAAAACTGCATGAATATGGGCTTTACAGTTCCTGCATTGTACACACTGTGCGTATAAGTAACATAAGCACAGCGCATACAATGTGGATGCTGTGCTACCCAGGTTCATCATCATCATTTTCATTTTCTTATAGTGATGCCAATATTATCACAACAATTTGAATGTGTTATTCTATTTTTTTCAGGAGTACCAGCTATGGTTGTGACAGTTTGGGCAACTATGAGAGCCACGTTTGCAGACACAGAGTAAGTGATCTGCATAAATAAAATACACATTAGTCTTGGTGAACTTGAATATAGATAAAGTACATTTTGCGTCAGTATATTTATTTTGCTGACCAGATGTTGTATCTTTTTCATGCTGTCTCCTACAGCAAATATACAGTACATAACCAAACTAGGCTACAGTAGCATTTCAAACAAACTGAATTTTCAAAATAACGTCTACAGTCTAAAAATATCGGACCAAATATGCCACAACCTTCTGCAGTAAAAGGCTTGAGGACAGGTATGAAAGTCCAGAAGAATTAAAGTGGATTCCCCATCAGAGAAAACTGCCTCTTACCAACTAGGCTGGCCTTTAACTCCCTCTTACTGGCCCTATTTGTAGTCACAGTCAAACATCGAGGACTCTGGAGCTGAGAGCTTATTGCTAAGCTGGTATCCAATAGCTGCCCAGTGAAACTAAACCACATATTCCACTTCTCATTCAGCAGGAGAGCAGCTTCAAGAATGATAGTAACTACAGCTCGGGCATGTACATGCAGCAGTAAGATGTAATGGTAGGCATTCTGCCTAAAAATCAAATCTATGCTTTTTGCCCACAAATCTATGAATTTTGCCCCTAACGGCCACTTAAATATGGAGAGAGAGAAAACAGAGAAGATAACCTCAGTGTCATAATTGGTAGCTACAGCCCTAGTTAATGAAACGTGACGGTTTGGCCAAGTTTTGATACCAACTAAAAAAAAAACAGTTTTTGATTTGAATGCCTTGGCTCAACCTAAACAAGTATTTTTAGAACTGTGAAGATGTTAAGCCAAGGAGTAATGAATCAATTCAGTAGGTTGGAAATATATCTCTCTATCTTATAATTCATATCTCAATGGTTTCGTTACCTGTCAGATCAAAATTAGAGAGTCTTGTCTAAATCTCTATCTTTATCTTAAAAGATTTTGTGAAATGGTATCAGGGAGACACCCTAGGGATCCTGGATCATCACACCTTGCAGTTTGATCCCTACTTATCCCTTGCTGATCCCTGTTATGTTGTTTTGCAGGTGTTGGGACTTAAGTGCGGGCAATTTGAAATGGATATATCAAGTGCCTATCCTGGCAGCTATAGTGGTGAGTACATGCTCACTGCTTTCACTTTCCCCCTGCTGAGTAAGAGTGTTTCACTGCACCTGTGGCATTACAATTTTTGGATAACACTTCTTGATTCCATGTTTCTATTTTGTCTTCAGGTTAATTTTATGTTATTTCTGAACATCATCAGAGTCTTGGCAACTAAACTACGAGAAACAAATGCTGGAAGGTGTGACACAAGACAACAGTACAGGTACTGAGTTACTAGCATTTAGCAAAATTCCTATCGATATAATTCATTTTTGAACCTCACAAGACAATCTGATCTTCTTAAACTATTCATCAGTGGTCTTCAAATCAACTGGTTTTAGAAGTCCCAAAGTCAAGATATAAACAGTGGGGTGATCAGGCTTTTGCAGTTGCTGCCCAGCGACTCTAGAACAAGTTACCCCCTGACATTTTCCCTATTACAGATGTAGCTCTTTTTAGATCCAAATTTAAAGCCTATTTATTTAGAATGTCTTTTAGTACGTAGCAGTTGTGTGACCATTTCTCCTGTCCTCCTCCTGTTTCCATGTAACCCTTTCTGTTTTTACTGTTTTCTATGTTTCATTGTTTTTTTTGTATGTTTTGATGTTTTAATCTTGGGTTCTTATATAAAGCACTTTGGATACCTACTGGTTGCTGTAAAAGTGGTGCGCAATCACCGAAGGCTTGTGTCATGTGGACGAGGCAACAGTTTAAACTATACACTATAGATTTAATAGGTTGTTTAGTCTATAACATTTTGAAAAGATTGTGAAAAATGCTCATCACCATATCCAAGATTACTTCTTCAAATAGCTATTTCCGTCCAACTAACAGACGGAAACTAAGATATTCAGTTTCAAATGATTAGAAAACACTTTTAAGAATCTGGAAACAGGCCATGTTTTACATTTTTTACTTAAACCTTATTTTGAATTACTAAAAAGTATTGTTTTCAGTCACTGCTTTAGCTCTATAATGTGCAGACAGTATAGGAAACTAGTATTTGTTAAATTATGAATATTATGGTTTCCATTACAGAAAACTGTTGAAGTCCACATTGGTGCTGATGCCACTCTTTGGTGTTCACTACATCATATTCCATGCCATGCCGTATACAGAGGTGTCTGGAGTTCCATGGCTGATACAGATGCACTATGAGATGCTGTTCAACTCTTTCCAGGTAAAGCTGCTGTGGTACAAATGTCAGAAATGCTAATTAATCTTTAAAGGTCCCAATAAATATTAATGTATGCTTTCAATTTGAACAAATCTGATTATCTTTCTTGATCAATCAAGTCTTAAGGTGAATGTGTCATTATCACCAAAAAGAAATGTCGGAAAACACTGAAAGAGATCAGTTACATAACGTCCAATAGTTGCTTAGTGTCGGGGTATTTGGTTGTGGTTAGATCTTAATTATGATAAAGAGGAAGGGAGGGGTGGCTGATGATTTAAAATACTAAATATCAAATTATGCAGTTAAAAGTTTATATTAAGTTCAGCTGGTCCGGAAATTCATGAATTCATTCTATATTCTTTTACAGGGATTCTTAGTTGCAATTATATACTGCTTTTGCAATGGGGAGGTAAGAACTCAGTTTTGTTTTTCATTTTACACCACAAACTCCTGCATGGTATTTAAGCTCTTACATGGCTAAATTACTTCTTCACCTCCAAGGTCCAAGCTGAGATTAAAAAGTCCTGGAGCAGGAGGACTCTGGCCCTGGACTTCAAAAGAAAAGCTCGGAGCGGCAGCAACACTTACAGCTATGGGCCTATGGTATCAAACACCAGTGTTACCAATGTCACTGCCAGAGGGCCGCTGGCCCTCCACCTCACCACAAGGCTGGGACCAGTGCCTGTGAACGGGCACAGGAACCTCCCCGGGTACGTGAAGAACGGCTCTGTCTCTGAGAACTCTATACCCTCCTCGGGACAGGAGCTTCACATTCCTGATGAGGACCATTCGGCTCATACACGGCCCTGCGAGAAGGAGAAACCCTCACCTGTGGTGGAAGAGGAGAGGGAGACAGTCATGTGACCTCCATGCCGCTGTGTTTAGGGATGAAAACTGAAAAACAAAACCAATCATGAAACAATCTCAGGGCCGTCCGACGGGGAACGGCTGCATGCATTAACACTGCCAGTTTTTTCTCCTGTGAATCAAGCCAGAATATTGCCAACAGATGAGGCTCACGGCAAAAGGGTGTGTCACTTTTGTGAGCTGGGCCACCTTTATTTGAGAGATGATGACCCTCATTGTTGTGGAAAAACACTCTTTCTTTCACCAAACACTTGCCACAGTGAATGTGTAAAAGGATAAAAACAAACTGCCGTTTTTTTTTGTATTTCTTTTCCACTGCCATAACTGTTACGTTGTTTTCTGTTTGCTTCTTTTTTGTGCACCTCTTTCGTGCATAAATCATGGGGTTAGGTACAGTAGTTGCAAGGAACAGCCTTAATTATCTCCTATGTAAAGCCAGGTGGATTCTGAGTGCACTTAGTCACACATGTGTGGGCAATGTAATCAGCAAGTATTAAGTCAGCATGATTCTAGGCTCATGTTTAAAAAAAATGAAATGCTACTATTTTGGGGCATCTGTTTATGCTTTCTGGCATGGCATCTCATTTGTTCTACATTGACTTAAATCCACTTCAGTGTAAAAGGGAAGGTACTCAGGTAATTTAAGTCCTCATTTGTTGCACACCAGGTTTTTTGTTAAACTTTTAAAGTGGTGTTTTAGCATGGTCAGCATTTCTCTGAGGGTGTTGATATGTAATATAAGTCTATGTTAAATATTCTTTTTTCAAAATGTTGTACAGTTTCTGCTTTAGAAAAAAAATAGTATCCAACTCTCTAATTACAACAGATTTCAAAGAGTTCAAATGAATGTTTCATATTCAAATTTTGTCAAAAAATACCCCTCTCTCTCTCTCTCTCTCTCTCTCTCTCTCTCGCACACGCACGCACACACACACACACACACACACACACGCAAATGCTGCCAAAGTAAGAATATCTTTTGGAGACTGTCTCTTTCTTTGGGTTCAGTGTTAGTTGAGCTTAAGAAGAAATGTATGGAAATAATCTGACAAAACATGTATCATATGTTCCCACATTCAAGTTTTTAAAGTATGAGAACCCAGTTAAAAACACAGGGTGCAGGGAATGGTCATGTATTCCAGTGGGATGTTAATTAAATTAGGATTCCAAGAAAATCTCATATTCCATTGAAACTCCAAGAGTGACATTTGAGGTATGAAGTAAAACCTGAAGTGAAACATGAACAACACACAGTAATTCTTTCAGATGGTTCAGTGTTATGCTGCTTTTTGATGTGTATATACAAGTCACAATGTTTACAAAGATCGGAAATACATTCTAATCAAGAGCTAATAGTGTTCATGTGTACGAATATGTTATAATGCTGTTTCAATGTTGTTGTTTTTTCATGTAATTGTGTATAGAATATTTGGTTATGTATATAGTCCAAAACAAAACTGGTGAATATATTTACAGATGACAGAGGGCATTCAAACTAGCATTTAATGAAGCCTTCCACAACATATTTTAAAATATCATCTGTTATATCAAAGAGAAAATGCGTAAAATCCTGCCAGAGAAAAGTTTTTTGTTTTTTTTATTTTCATCTACCATCTGGTTTACAGTGACCAAAAATTCTTAAAGTTGCAGTAAAATCACCCCTTTCTTACCAAACAAAAAAGTATTTGCTAGTGGTGTAGTTAGTGTAGGAAAATATCAAGATAAAAGTGTTGAAATAGTGCACCCACATATATCAAAGTTTCTTTAGAAATACAGCATTGAGGCAAATGAGAAAACTATTCACACACTCAATGGACCGAGGCCATTCATATCAAAGGCACTTTTGTTGCTCTACTTGGATTTTTGATCTGAAGTGCTAAAATAGTAGCTATTTGGTTTGGACTAATATTTCTGAATTGTGATTTAGATCCAAGTCAGCTAAATGAAGATTTACCTCACATTAATTTCAATATGTGACCAAAGTGAATATTTGTAGTGTGGTGTAGCAGTGTTATCCTCCCATTCATTATACTGTTGTGTTCCTTTGGTGACTTCACACAGACTGAATTATGCTCCCAATACCCTGATAGCCAGTTCTTCTCCATCTGATGCTAGATCCATTGAGGTGTATGCTTTGACTCAGTTTTGAGGGTTGAAGGTTAAAGCCTGGTCTGTTCCAGTTTGTACTGCCTACAAGTCCAGCAAATGTATATAGCACTTACATTTGTGTCTATGTTTAAATAGATGTAGACAACTTTACAAACTCTCCACAGCTTTTCCATTTAGCAGATGTTTAAAGGATAATTAAATAAAGGTTTATTATTGTCAACAAATCCCATGATCCCAAATACCAAAACAAATAATAAACTGACTTGTGTGTCATATGCCTCTATTGTGGCCCAAAAACTATTAAATACAATCTAATACAATAAGAAGTGGGCACTGTAGTTTATTTTGAATCAATCTCACAAACACCTGGGTCCTGGGTGCCAAATGGGTAATAATCAGCAGCTGCAATTTGTCCCCAACAGATGTGCAATTCATGTTTGAGTGACATTTGCTAAATGCTACAGTGCTCTGGTGTTTATTCAAAATATGTTGGCTTTAAAAAAAATGAACATATTAACATTAACATATTTGAACTTGTTTTTTAAGATTTGGAAAAAAAATGAGTTTTCAAATAAGAGAAAAAGGCACCATAGGACAGTACAGAGAGATGGACCAACACATTGATGGTTTGGATATTTTCTTGGCATTTCTTGGCAATAAGAAAAATATAGAGCATTATGGACTAATTAGCCGAGGAATTCTAAGAAGTGCATTTCCGGCTTTTTGGTGACTCAAATTGGACCCAACTTTAACATTTCCATGGGGATCGGTCATTATTGTGACATGAGGCCAAGTGTATTTTGTAATGACACTAATGCAGGCCACTGTATTTAGCTGGCTTCTTTGAGCTGTTTAATTTCTTTAGTCTGAATTTGTACCCCATTCAGGAGTTGGCTACAGGTTAAAGTTTAAAAATGCAGTTGACTGAGGTGGTTGTTAAAATTCAATCTGGCTTTCCACTTATTCACACTGGTCAAGTAAACATTATGTCGCGTTTGTGTAAGACAGTTTTGTTTTGTTTCATTAAAAAGGTGACTGGTAACAGATCATCAAAAACTGTTTTTAATTACATGGAAAATTATATTTGAGCACTTTACTACTCTATAATACAGTATTTTCTGATTGTAATGTAAAATGATTGTGTTTTGGTATCAAGTGTACAAAAGGCCAATAATCATAGAGCTAATGTTGTAATTCATTGTTTTGAAATACCTCTCATAGAAGTATACAATGTGTGTGGTTGTCTTTTATTTATCTAGTGCCGAAATGTACTCAGTGAAGTCAGCATTGGTCTTCATGCTTTAGATACAGTATGTGGGCAGTGTTTGCCTTCTCATCACTCTATAGTGATTTAGGCACGTTGTAGATGGCAGTGTAAACCTGGAATAACATAGAACATGTGTTTGGTCTCTAGTGTTCTCTAGTGTTCGGTGAATTGTGAATAAGACAATAAATCTGTAATTTTACTGTACTCTGATTGTCTTGCAACTTTCATGATCCTGAAGTAGACAAATGCATGTTGTTATATATAAGTTTTTTGTTTATTTCAAATATAATTTACAAATTCATTTTAGAAAAAAAAGGTGCTTTCAGTGAAAAATATGAAATTATCTTTTTCAGTGTTTGTCCATGAAGGCAGAGTTCACTTCGGAGCTTTCTTGGCTCCCCCTTTAGCTCCTCCTTTGCCTCCTTTTTCTCCTTTGCCTCCTTTTTCCACTTGCTCTCCCTTCGCTCCAGATTTCTTCCCTTTCCCGTCACCAGCATCTTTCTTGGATGCTCCCTTTTCACCTTTTTCACCCTTCTTTGCTGACGCATTCTTTTCATCTCCTTTTCCGTCTTTGGCATCCTTGCTCACTTTCTTGCCCTCTTTGGTCTTCTTCTCTCCTTTATCAGCATCCACTTTCCCAGAGACTGTTGTCACCTCTTCTTTAACTTCTGCTTTTGCAGCTGCAGGACAAAACGAAAAAAAAAGGTTAAAGGCTTCATCGCCGCATGAAGTCTCATCAGGGTCCTGTCTGTATTGTTAATTGGAAGGGAGAATTTAAATCCAACAGAATGTTGGGCGAAGCATGTAACGAAGGCACATCTGTTTCTATTTAATAAGCATGGCCTATTTATTGTTTAAATGAGATTGTTTGATGCGCTTTCTGGGTGAGACATGGAGAAAAAAGGTTTACAGTGAGCTTTGTGTGGGTTTAAGTTTTTTCTCTTTATTATTCAGGAGGTGACACCCTGAGGACGTGCACAGCTAACAGAGGTAGTGAGGATGAATTTCTTAAAATTACAATATTGAGGTTGGAAGCAGGGTACAAACTACGAGGGATCTAGGGGGAGCTCACAAACGGGATTTGTGAAATTTTGGGGGCTCTCTAAAAATATTGCCAATGTGTTATTTTGAAGTGTAATTTCAGTTTCGTGTTATGTGATCATCGTGGATTATTATGTGTAAAATTGCAAAAATATCATTCAAAGGCAAAGGTATAGTTCAAACTCTGGTTGGAAGGTTTACTTAAGCAGCAAATACAATTAACATAATACTTACAATACATTTTCAGAAATATGTTTACTCACTTTCTTGCTGAGAGTATGAGAAGATAGTGACCATGTCTGCAAGGTAAATATGTAGCTAGACTACAACAAGGGGAAACAGCTAACTCCTCTCTTTCCACATGTAACAACAATCTGCCAAACAACACCGCTAAAGCTTATTCACTGTTTATTATATGTTATATTTTGATTGTTTGATTTGTATTAAAGCCGATGTGTAAAATATTAAGTTGCTGTATTGAGGGGATTATGGTAGACAACTAGTGGAAACGTGATAGCGTTGTTGATTTTAAATATTAAAACTAAAAGTAGCTAAATGAAATGCTGTAATAAAATGTCAGTATATGAACCTCAAACATGCTCCACATTTTGCTGCATGCATTATCATCCAGTTGGGTCAAACTTGCCATGAGTCTTGTTATTTTACATACTGTGCATGGTAGTGGAATACGTAAAGGTTAACATTCCCCTCTACCAAAGGCCTTGACCCTCATACCACCACTAAATGTCAAATTCAGTTCAGATACAGCTGGTAGAATGTTTAATAAAACTTAAACTTAAAATGAGTTATTCCTCTCGAGGACCAAAGCGGTACTCGTAACAAGACCACATTCCTCTTTTTAAGTACGTCACTCATCACTAGTTGCCGTGCTCAAATGACGTTTTCCTCGCTGCGCATTCAGAACTGTTGTAGACGGTTGTGTGAGAAATGTGTGAGAGTTGTTTACAACAGCAACTGTAATTGTTTGTTGACACTACACTGGTCTAGTGAGAGTTGATGGCCACATGAAGGTGGCATAAAAGGGGTTGAGTCTGTTCAGTTACTGTGTTGATATTGCTTGTGAGAGAGATGTGAGTGTGTGTGTGAGAGAGAGCGAGAGAGAGAGAGAGAGAGAGAGAGAGAGAGAGAGAGAGTGATGATACATGTTCACAGTTTTTACAAGCTACTTTGAAAAATGTATTCAGGCACACATCCCAAAGATTTCTTGATCCTCATCTAAGCTAAATTTGGTGTGTACTGTTGCTTTGCCCGATCCAAAAAAAAAAATATAAATACTGTATATATAGAAATATATACTGTATATATATATGCAAGAAATATTGTAAAACGTTCGATTCTAAATTTCATTTTATATTAAAATGTGTACTAATTTACATTCACTCTATATGTGTGGTCATTTGGTTCATCAGATATTATTGCATAATTCATTTCAGTGTACCCTAAGCATGACATTACCAGTGGGGAAAAGCAGCAATTTGCAAGCCCTCCTCTTTAGTTAAATCAGAGGCAACCATTACAGTATTGTTAGTTTGGAGTTCTTGATTGATGGCATCTTATAAATGTTATATCTCATGGCTACAGTCTGTGTACCTCCCCTTCAGCCCCTCTCCTATAGCCACACGGTTGATTAGTTACTGTATATAGCTGCTATAACGGATCTGTGTTGCTATAGCAGATATGCACTCTAAAATTTCTAAAATTTCCTTTGGGATGAATGAAGTATCTATCTATCTATCTATCTATCTATCTATCTATCTATCTATCTATCTATCTATCTATCTACAAGCAAAAGTAGGTTCATCATGTGATTTCTTTCCCCCCTCTAATGCAGAGCTTATTTGACACAGTTTTCAAGAAAAACATATTGACAGCTCAATGCTTTTTCTTCCATAGATAATTACACAAGAACCAATGAATATACAGTGGGTACGGAAAGTATTCAGACCCCTTTAAATTTTTCACTCTTTGTTTCATTGCAGCCTTTTTCCAAAAATCAAAAAAGTTCATTTTATTTCTCAGTAATGTACACTCAGCAACCCATCTTGACAGAAAAAAACAGAAATTTAGAAATTTTTGCATATTTATTAAAAAACAAAAACTGAAATATCACATGGTCATATGTTGACCCTCATATGTAACTCAGGTGCTGTCTATTTCTTCTGATTTGAGATGGTTCTACACCTTCATTGAGTCCAGCTGTGTTTGATTATACTGATTGGACTTGATTGGGGAAAAGCACACATGTCTATATAAGACCTTACAGCTCACAGTGCATGTCAGAGCAAATGACAATCATGAGGTCAAAGGAACTGCCTGAAGAGCTCAGAGACAAATGGCAAGGCACAGATCTGGTCAAGGTTACAAAAAAATTTCTGCTGCACTTAGGTTCCTAAGAGCACAGTGGCCTCCATAATCCTCAAATGGAAGACGTTTGGGACGACCAGAACCCTTCCTAGAGCTGGCCGTCCGGCCAAACTGAATATCGGGGAAGAGCCTTGGTAGAGGCAGAACCCAATGGTCACTGTGGCAGCTCCAGAGATGCAGTCGGAGATGGGAGAAAGTTGTAGTAAGTCAACCATCACTGCAGCAATCCACCAGTCGGGGCTTTATGGCAGATTGGCCCTAGCCTCTCCTCAGTACACATGAAAGCTGCATAGTTTGCTAAAAAAACCTGAAGGATCAAGATGGTGATAAATAAAATCCTCTGGTCTGATGAGACCAAGATATGCCTTAATTCTCGGTATGTGGAGAAAACCAGGCACTGCTCATCACCTGTCAATACAGTCTCAACAGTGAAGCATGGTGGTGGCAGCATCATGCTGTGGGGTGTTTTTCAGCTGCAGGGACAGGACGACTGGTTGCAATCGAGGGAAAGATGAATGCGGCCAAGTACAGGGATATCCTGGACAAACCTTTTCCAGAGTGCTCTGGACCTCAGACTGGGCCGAATCCAACAAGACAATGACCCTAAGCACACCGCTAAAATCGAAGGAGTGGCTTCACAACAACTCTATGGCTGTTCTTGAATGGCCCTACTTAAACCCAATTGAGCATCTCTGGAGAGACCTGAAAATGACTGTCCCAACGTTTACCATCAACCTGACAGAACTGGAGAGGATCTGCAAGGAGGAATGGCAGAGGATACCCAAATCCAGATATGAGAAACTTGTTGCATCTTTCCCAAAACGACTCATGGCTGTATTAGATCAAAAGGGTGCTTCTACTAAATACTGAACAAAGGGTCTGAATACTTATGACCATGTGATATTTCAGTTTTTGTTTTTTAATAAATATGCAAAAATTTCTAAATTTCTGTTTTTTTCTGTCAAGATGGGTTGCTGAGTGTACATTACTGAGAAATAAAATGAACTTTTTTGATTTTTGGAAAAAGGCTGCAATGAAACAAAGAGTGAAAAATTTAAAGGGGTCTGAATACTTTCCGTACCCACTGTATTTGTGCACATGAATGCATAATATATCATAGCGAGGAACAGGACAAGACAGATGTCAGTCCCTATTTGTCACATTTCTTAACCTGAGAAAGCCATGGCTAAGCAGCTAAGATGGCTTGGATAAACACACAAGGCAAAAATCCAAATTCCTGAGAGAGGGGAGGTGTAAAGACCAGAATATTTAATAACAGTATTGTTGACATCAATGATAATATTTAACTAACACTACTGGGAGATTATGTGGATTATTAGCATTATCTAGAGCTTACCTTAGGAGAGCAAAACAGGCAGGGGAAAAACACACAGAGCCCAAACAACATGCTGCATGCATTATCATTTTCACGGCTTTCAGTAATAGCAATTTTATGTTTCATAATTTATTCAGAGTTATCAAAGTCACAGGCTCTTGACATTCTCATGCAAATATGCATGAAATAAATTTGAATCTATAAAAAAAAACATATAAAGAAAGAAGATACCTGAAAAAATACAAAATGTATAAACTACAAAAGTCTAGCTGCCTTAAAGTAATCAAATTTGTAACAGCATTACAATCTGCATTTTGTGGCCACAGTAAAAGTCTTATTTTCTACTGCACATTTACTGCTACACTATAACCTCACCACAAAGCAACATTAGATTAGTGTAATGTATTTTCTGGTTTTACATTTCAAAGCTGACGTGGTAAGCAATTGAATGAGATGTGAATTTGTATTTTCTTGAAGTTCTCTTTCATCAATAAGGAAGAACAGCTCGATGGGTGTTGAATGAAGAGGCTACCAGCGAATATACACTGTGTAGTTCAAAGTCTGAAACACGTTGAGAGCAGAAGAGAAGAAAGAGTAAAAATCAGCCCGTCTCTGGCAAGGTGAGGGAGCTGGGTTGCTCCTCGCTGACCCTATCTACTGAAGGCTGTCTGTTGTTAGCACTTTGAGTTTGGACATGCTCGGAGACTGTCTGCACTGCAGAAGCATCTGGGGCAGCTGGAAGAAAAGCAGTGAGGAAGAGAAAAAGAGAGGGGAGGAGGAAATGTTGTATAACAAAGCATAAAACAGAGCAGACGAATTGAAACAAGTGCAGCAAGTTTTGTGAGGTGAAAAGAAGAGACAGTTATAAAGTAAGAAAGTAAAGCTGTCCTGGGAGAGATTTAACGTAAAGACAGCTGTCCTTGTAGCCTTAATAATAAACAGCGAACAGTCTTGTAAGACCCTGTTGATTTGAAACCATTTAATTCTGGTATTAAATACACTTCTCTGTCCATATATAAATATCCTAATCCATAGTGAAGCTCTACCCACAGAGTAATTTCTCCTGTTTTTTCAGATCTCTAGGGCGTTCTTTTGTGCAATCACAGATTGTTCCGATGGGGTGCAATGCACTCTGTATAATGTATTTATGTCACAGGACTTTTATGTATGACACGGTTTTCTAACATTCATCTCCCATTTTCTATCATCCACCAGCATTTGAAGTATTTTTGTGCAGCTTCAAAGTATTAAAACAAGCAAACGGCTCCAGGATAGTGTTGTGGCTTGTTCACTTACAAGAGGTGGTCTGAGATAAGAAACTGAGAGATGGATTTTAGGTTAGAATATAATATCCCTTTATTAATGAAAACGCTATGAGACAGCTTTTGTTTCTGCAGTAATAACCCGAATGAATAAATTATGCATTTCCTTCAGCTTGTGTATCCCAGCTTGTTAATATTACCAATTTAATAGAATCACATTAATATTGATAAGATATTAGAGAGAGGTACTTACAGCCTGGGACCTCAGTCAGCTCATTCAGAGGTGGCACTGTCTCTAATGTGTTGGCGTATTTTTTGGCAGCCTGTCTTTGCATGTGCCGTGCCTCTATTTCCTTCTTGGTTCTCGGGATTCTACATTTGAATATACAACATAGAGCAATAACTGAGGGAGGGGGAAGGGGGGTGTTGGGTGGGGTTGGGGTAGGGGTGGGGGGGATGACACGGGGTTTTAATAATTACTTCAAGTTTTTACTTAAACAGTCAAGTTTTAAACAGAGTGTATGTGAATCTCAATGATTTTGGTGATCCCTTGATCCTTTGTCATCTAGCGCCACCATGAAGTTCACATTTGTGTTTTTGAGTGAAATGTGTCAACAACTGTTGGGTGGTTTGTCATGGCACTTGATACAGACATTGATATCCCGCTCAAGGTTAATTTCAATATCTAATAATTTGACTTTTCATCCAGCACCATCATCAGATAACATTTTTAGTTTAACAGCTAACAGCATTCCCTTCCCCATTATTACCCAGTTATTACATGCTAATCTAAGATAGTGAACATGGTCAATAGTATACCTAATAAGACTCATTGTGTTCACAAGTGCCATTGAGCATGTTGGCATTTATCTCAAAGCCCTACTGAGACTAAATATAGATAAACAGAGCCAGAAACAGGAGCCTGGAAACATAGACGTGATCCCCGCCTTTCTGGACACATTATCATAGTCCTCATTACGAATCCCACTGTGCTTGATAATTACACTGTGGACGCATAATTGCATGCCTGCAGTTATTTCTCAAGATTGGAGAGTACTTGAAGAGTGGTTTGTGGAGGTGTCAACAAAGTGATTTCATTAGCTATACTGACCAATTGCTAAAATAAACACAGAAAAGATGGCGATGACCTGCCATAACCGCAGCCCCCAGAAAACAACAGACTCTGAGGTGATGGGGTCTGGCTTCTTTGGGGGATCTGTGGGCAAGAGCTGTGGAGATAAAAAAGAAACATTGATTTTCTGAGTATCTGAACACCAAAAATTAACAAAACAGTTCAGAGCAAACATCAAGATCAAGATTCATCATCTTTGGGCAGTGTAATGTATCAGAGGTATAAGATTTTTCAATCACTTTTCTTTCTTTCTGACGTCAAATAGAAATAAAGTAATAATCCACTCTGATTGAAACAAATTACAGACACAGATACACAGAGTACGTGTAGATAAACAAATGTAGATATAAAAAAAGGGTTTGAAGTCCTCTAAAGAGCACCATTTCCCCAATGACCTTAATGACATTTTCACCAGTTAACTTTCACATGACCAATAATAGTCTTCTTTCAGTGCAATCTATCCACACGCATGTAACCTCACCTTTCAACCTGAATTCTGTGAAGGTTTGTGTATGACATTTAACTGAACAGTTCCTAACAGAAATTATTTAAGGAAAAGTGTTGTTTTTTTCCCATGGCATTGGAAAAAAGGTTACAGAACTAAAGGTGGAAAGGTCTAGCATTTCTGCAGCCAAGAAAACAACAACACCTATATAACCTGTGGGTTTCTTGTGGCTCTGTCTCCACCTCAATCTCCTCTTACTTGACACAAACAAGTAAATGTGCAGTATTTATATAGCGCTCTTCTAGTCTTAACGCCTACTCAAATTCACACACATTCATACACGGTTCAGTGTCCTGCCCAAGGACACTTCAACATTGGAACTGCAGGGCTACGGATTGAACCACCAACCTTTCAATTGGAAGGCAACTGCTCTACCGCCGAGCCACAGCCGCCACAAGTGATGAGGTCTACAAACATGACTGGCATGAGACCAGGTGGCCAGAAGAGGCTGATATCTTTTCATTGCAGACTTTTCTTGCATTTTCTCAGAACTTTTTGCTCTGAACGCTCTGCTGCACAATGTTAACGCTTTAGTGTGCAATTAGGTTATCATTTAACATTCGTTACATTCAAGCCATAGCCAAATTAGTTGATAGATAAGCCTTCCAGTTTCACAAAACTTTCTGCATTCCTCAGTATGGCTATGTTTACAAAATGGTGTAGCCCAGCGACATTCGCACACAGAAGATTGAGTGTTGCATTTTACATCACCGCTGAGGAAGGACAACAGCAGCGTTCAGCTGTGGAGACAAAGAGGACAAAAGAATTACTAGATAATAACCTCTTCTGAAGAGTCCATCCTCTTTTTGTTTTTTTAATCCTACCTGTCCTCCTTGATTTGACGGGATAAACGCTACTAGCAACTGCGTGGAGGAGGGATCATCACTGCAGGTTTGCTTAATGTGGATGCGCCGACAGTGTTTTATTATTATTATTATTTGGAATTCCTCATGGGAGACGACAGAAGCTACTGTACGCACTATAGCGTTCAGTCACTAATGTCCAAAACAACAAACAAGGCATTTCAAAATGCCTTTCTCCAGAGCTGAGAATTGGGGAGTGTGTTTGTGTTAATAATAATGTGACTTTATTAATTACACAGGGGAAATTACAATGTTTCCATTCTGGTATTATTACACATAGCCCTGAGTTACACATACATGCTCGGTACCTATCCATGCACTAATGGAGAGATGTCAGGGTGTCCATGGAAGTTGGAGGTTCATGCCTTGCTCAAGAGCACATTGGCAATGGTGTAGGAGGTAAACTGGCACCTCTGAAGCTACCAATCCACCACCATACTTTGGCCTGTATGGGTACTTGAACAAGTAACTCTCCGGTTCCCAACCCAACTCCCTACTGACTGAGATAGTGCCAGGTCCAATCAATGACTTCGATCACTACTTACTGCCGGTGCCAGCAGAGCATCAGTTCCCTGATAGAATCATTGGGAGGATTTGTCCCGGTCTACTGTATCACTTGATTGGATGATACAAGGTTGTTTTGGAAACTCTATACTTTAAGACATTAAACCAACAAGCCATGAATCAGAAAATGGACAGTTATTACATTTGCTGCCTTTATTGATAACACCATTATGTGGTGAAATTGAAAAATGTTCTAAGAATAAACCAAGGTTGCTCTAGGAAATGAAAGGGAATCATTTTGCTTTGGTAGAAATGAAATAAAATACTACTAAAATAACTTACTAAAAGTAACAATGGTTTACTTAATATTATCACATATTTCCAGATTCTGAATCTAGGTTTGTTAGATTAGAATGTAATTTTTGAACTAATTTAGATTTAAAAATGTAATTATTATTTGTTGAACTATAAAGCCCAAAAAAATAATGCGCTATACTGTTTGAAGTACTGTGAACCTGAACAAAGAAGCTGAAAAGAAAGAAATAGTCTCAATAAGTTTACACTTGTGTTTGTGAAACTCCCACAGAAGGATTAGCCTTGATGGGGATATTTAGCACGGTTCTTAAATAATAACAAGATTTGCTTCACAAGTGATTATATAATGATTTAGTACTTTCCTCTGAGGGTATTTCATGGGGCAGGATTAGTGGCTATAAGCCTCAAGTTTTCTTCTGGTGGAACAAACAACATGAACTCAGAAGATTACTAACCTCAAGTTGCCTCTTTTTAATCATCATATACCCAAATTTATTACCTATTTTTGTTTATTGGATGGTTGATTGGTTAGTTTGATTATCAGATATTCAATGGCATATTTGGATATTCTTCCTCAAGTAAGTTTCTTGTTTTGTTTTTCAAAGAAGATCCTTTAGGGACTATTCAAGAAAGATTAGCATAATGGAATGGAGGATTAACATTAACAGAGGCGTTTAAAAGTGGGGACAGGGACAGATTTAGACAGGCAAAGTACAAGTTTAGCAAGGCAGTGAGATATGCTTAAAGACTATACTCTGAGAAACTCCAATACAAAACGGCTAATTTCGGCTAATGACTCTGCCTCTGTCTGGTGTGGCCTCAGAAAGATCAACCAGTTACAAACCTAAAGCACACCATCAATCAACAGTGGTTTATGGAGGTTAAGTTGCTGGTGTACTTCTCCTGTACACCAACAACTGAACCTCTTATCAGTCCCTCAAGCTCCTGAAGTTTGCAGACGACACCACCCTCATTGGACGTATCTCTGGTGGGGATGAGTTGGTCAACAGGTGGGAGATTGACCACCTGGTGAACTGGTGCAGTCAGACAAATTTGACAGCGTAGAGGGTTGTGGTCTTTCTGAAGAACGCAACCCAGCTGCCCCATCACCCTGGGTGACTCCCCAGTCGACACTATGGTGTCATTCCATTTCCTGGGCTATATCATCTCCCAGGACCCAGTGAGAGCTGAAAATGAGCTGGACACCTCCAGGACCTGTGCACCTCCAGGACCCTGAGGTGGGTAGGAAAGACTGTGGCTGACCCTCCTACCCTGGAAACAAACCTTTTGAATCAATCCCCTCTGTCAGGAGGCTGCAGTCCATCAGGACCAAAAGCCCACGCCACAAGAAAAGCTTCTTCCCGACTGCAGTGGGCCTCACCAACTAAACCTGGGACCCCAGTGACAGACTCTGATGGACTCTAAACCTCCACCCCCAGCACTAGACATTACATCCTTAACATACACATTCTTGATTATTATCCATAACCACAGCACATATTATAAATACTATACATTCTTGCACATCCTGCACAAATCAAATCAAATACTCTTTCTTTTCCGTTTTTTTGCACATATTTGTTACAGTGTATTTTTTATTATATATTATTTTCTTCTTTTTTATTTTTTACTTTTTATTGTAATACTGTATTTCTATTCTGTATTTATGTTCTTGATGGTAGCAGTTCTTTGCTTTAATGTGTATTTACTTTTTAATATGTTACTGCATGCACCATATACACCAAGGCAAATTCCTTGCCAGTGTAAAGTTGCTTGGTAAAAAAATATTCTAATTCTGAATTCTGATTTAAACATCTATAAAAAGAAAATCAACATTGGGATACATGTTTAGTTATGCCTCGTGTATTATCAACACTTTTTGACTGGCAAGATGTTAGCGACTGAAAAAACCAACTGCTGAAGTGAGTTGTTCAAAATCTTTCTTTTAGTAAACTCTGTGTACACAAACAATGTTCTCAATGCTGGAGTTCATGAAGAGACCCTGGTGATACAAAGTTTCATGTTGTGTTGAGCCTTCTTAGTGTTTTAAAATAGCTATTTTGATGCGATCGTAGTAGTGCCCCTAGCACTCCTCTAAAACGAGAATACGGTAAATCTTTAGTTTCCTTTTTTCCATCCTAATGATGCATTTAAACGAAAATTTGACTCAGGTCCATTCACAAAAACACACTAGGTTGCATTTTTGTGAAGGTTACGCTTCCTGTACAGAGGATATACGCAATTGTGTGTTATGTCTATTTAGATTATATATCCTGAAAGTTCTCCTCAAAGTTTTAAAATTGCACCACATGCACATGTAAAACTGATATCACTCAAGCCTTCACTGTCTGACAACTGCAGAGGCGATGCTATTGAGCTAGCCTTCAGTATAAACAGGATAAACATTACCTTAAGCGTCTTCAGCTACTAACCAAATATATGGTATTTTGTCCTTTCAGTCATATTTCTACACAGTGTACTGTTCAGAAAGTAGGTAAATTGTCGTTATTTTTTGAAGCAGAATAATTATCTATAAAAAATGGATTTCAGCTGTTTTTGTAGTCAGATCATTGGCTCATCACATGCTGCAAATTATCTGCAATGTTACCCTCTTCTCTCCAGCACAAAGGCACAAAACAACTTGTCGTACAATGACTTGTCATATTCATCCTGCTGTTTGCACAAATACAAGCATGTGTGGTTTAGCTATTTATGTAAGACCATATAATGTATCAGGTTTCTGCATATGTTCTCTCACTCCTCATCATGTTGTACAAGCAACAACTATGGTGCCCAATCAACGAGTGTGAATCACATAAAGCTACCTTTTAAATGGCAAAACACCTGCACCCGGTCACAGAGAATCCCTCAGGATATTCCTGAGAGGAACTTGTGGAGGACACATGGTGGTGTATCAAGCTCTTACCTCAGGATCCGGGACCTGGGAGAACACGGAAGACAAGCACTGAGACAGCAACACTGCTCCCCAGCCCCGCAGTAGGTGCTGAGGTGGACATACAGGCTGATCCCCAACCATTCTCGCCCCCTTTTTCTCCCTGCAGCCACCCTGCCCCCTCTCTCCCTTTTCCTCTCTTCTTCTTTCTCTCTGTCTGCCTGCCTGACTGCACTGGCGCCGTATAGAGGACAGGACCACAATGGCCCTGGGTGATTAATGGTGACTATGGCTGACGGCTTCCTTCCATCCACAGTTGTCTGCTGCTCTGCTCCTTTATCTCTTGCCTTTCTTCCACAACGCTGCAAAAACACCCCAAAACACACTGCAGGCAGCTCAAAACTGCCCCACCACACTGCCCGGGAGCGAACACTGCAGTCAGTGTACATTAATTAATTAATAGACCTGGTGTGGTTTACAGCTATCTCATCCTGCTGGGGACAGGGAGTTAACACAGTGTGGGGGGATGGGCAGTACAGTTAACTATGAGGTTGGCCTGCGCAGGACAGTGAAGCAATGTCAGCGTCATCATGTTTATTGCTTCAGAATCTGGAGTATAAAAATGTTCACAGGCTCGTTCTTTCAGTGTGGCAGAATGTAGGTTAACTTTGCCAGACCTTCCTCCACAGCCATGCACAGCCACAGCAGATGTCAATATCTGTTCAGATAAAAATATGTCTTTAGGGTCAGTTATCCAAACATATCTCATTTCTTGCTATTGTGACTGTAACATCCAATTATCACACTTATAACAGCCGGACATTGTAATGACTTCACAGATTACATAAAGGGTTTCAGTTAAGGGACAGTAAAACAAACTGACTCAAGCATCCAGCAGAGAGATGCTTTTCACATTGATTCAAGCACCATCCTCATGTGTCAGGGCCGGTCTTAAAGGCACATTAATAAAAAATGCTATAGTCAGAGTCGATTTGTTGTCATTATAGTTCCATTTGCTCAGTCTTTCTTGGTCTTTCTTCAATCTTTCAGTGACAAATTGTTTTCAAATATTGTCTCTCCAGAAGACTATGACTCACCTATTTGTCAACATAGGAACTTGGGCACTATGCATTATTCGATCAAGGCGGATACACTTTTGTACAGTATGTAGCACTGTTGAATCAGACTTTCCTGATAATGGTTAAGAAGAAACCCATCCTAAGGGTTTTTGGGTGATAAAAGGAACCCTTGGCAGCAGCAGTAGAAAATATCATCATGGGTTTTTATAAGCAGTTGTCTAGAAAACTGAAACTGAAAATAGTTGACGCTCACAAAGCAGAAGTAGGCTATAAGAAGATAGTAAAGCGTTTTCAGATGCCAATTTCCTCTGTTTGGAATGTAATTAAGAAATGGCAGTCATCAGGAACAGTGGAAGTTAAAGCAAGATCTGGAAGACCAAGAAAAATATCAGACAGAATCGCTCGCAGAATTGTGAGAAAAGCAAGTCCAAACCCACGTTTGACTGCACGATTATTTCCAGAAAGACCTGGCAGACACTGGAGTTGTGGTACACCATTCCACTATAAAGAGATACTTGTACAGATATGGTCTTCATGGAAGAGTCATCAGAAGAAAACTTCTTCTACGTCTTCACCACAAAAATCTGCGTTTGAAGTTTGCTAATGAACATTTAGACAAGCCTGATGCATTGTGGAAACAAGTTCTATGGGCAGATGAGGTTAAAATAGAACTTTTTGGCTGGAATGAGCAAAGGTATGTTTAGAGAAGAAAGGGCACAGAATTTAATGAAAAGAACCTCTGTCCAACTGTTAAGCATGGGGGTGGATCAATCATGCTTTGGGGTTGTACTGCAGCCAGTGGCACAGGGAACATTTCACAACTAGAAGGAAAAATGGATTCAATAAAATGTCAGCAAATTATTGACGCTAACTTGATGCCATATGTGAAAAAGCTGAAGTTAAAGACAGGATGGCTTCTACAAATGGATAATGATCCTAAACACACCTCAAAATCCACGGGGGACTACTGTATATCAAGAGATGTAAACTGAAGGTTTTGCCATGGCCTTCACAATCTCCTGACCTCAACATAATGGAAAATCTATGAATAGACCTTAAAAGAGCCATGCGTGACAGACAGCCGAGAAATCTCAAAGAACTGGAAGACTTTTGTAAGGACGAATGGGCGAAGATACCTCAAACAGGAATTGAAAGACTCTTGGCTGGCTACAAGAAGCGTTTCCAAGCTGTGATACTTGCCAAAGGGGGCAGTACAAGGTAACTCTGCAGGGTTCTAACTTTTTGTGACATATTATACGAATGTCTAATCTGTCATTTGATGCCTTTTGGAGATTTGATTTTTCCATCTTTTCTTGGTTTCTTAATGCACATTAATACAAATGTTTGTTTGGGGTGCCCAAACTTTCAAGACCTATATTTATATATATATATATATATAAATAAAACACTGAAGGACAAATCACAAGTTTATAATACAGGGAGGGAAAAGACCTCCAGTTAGACACACTGTGAGCGTTTTCCATTTTTGTCCTATATGGCTGACTGAGATCCACTCAGTGTGATAGAAGAAACACGCTTGAAGCCATTAATGCCTGGTATCAGTCGGTAGGAAAATCAAGGTGGTAGGGCTTAGGGCCTGGAAATGTGTGGTGTATTTTCAAATTGTCTTTTTTACAGAATTACAGACTATATTTACAGTGTGTTCAGGATAAAGCAGCACATTCCCATTTTTAAATTGAGTGGAAATCTGTTTTAATGGTATAACTCATATAGGATTGTCTGGAAACCTTCAAAACTTACATAGCGCACTACATGAAAATGATGATTAAGTATTATTAAGTTTTAATCATCTGATGTGATTGTTGTGTCAAAACAAAGCTTCACACATTTATATTAATAAAGCATACACAGAGAGAATTTCATTGTCAACCTCCTGGGGCGGCGAGATGGTTCAGCTGGCATGTCATCCCCTTTTGTTTCTCCCAATTATTTCTTTCTCTCTTTACTGTGAACTATCACATAACAACCATATTCAACTTTCTGTGATCAGCGGTGCTCATGCACACATCTCCAGAAGTCAGCAGTTCCCACTGGCATTGATTGTATTTGTGAGGAAAATGTAAAAAACCATTGTGTCACAGCATAAAGGAATTAAACAACTGTGTTTGTCAAGGGACTTGCCATCAACATTCAGGATATCCACACTAGTGGTGATGGACGCACGTGACATATAGCCAATGACTCAGACATCTGGTACAGATTGGCTATAAATAAATACAGTATGTCTAAATGAACCTGCTTCTTTCTTCTTTGACAGAGGTAGTTTTTGATTTGTATAAAAACTCAACAATGCCAGTTGCTGAGCATACTGCATTAAAACAATGCTTGTTTTTTTATATGGCTGTCATCAGATGTAGGGTGAGCTGTGTGAGTGTTTCCTGGAGAAATAAACTATTTACATGTTTGACAAAACACAGAAAGCAATTCAATTTTACAGTCAAGAGTGAAATACAGCTGGACAATTCTACAGTAATGTCACCACCACGATTTATTCCTGTTTTGTATTCTGTATGTCTAATTCAAATACACATTATTGTCTCTACAAGAACATTGTTACTCTATCATTATTGTATTTATCAAATTTATTTATTTATTCACAACATTGCTCAGAGAAGCAGGAAGATTTTCTTAACAGTCTATTGATTTAATCACAACTAGGTCATCATAATGACAATTAAAATGTACTGTATTAAATAGATACAGCACAGCATTGCGGTGTACAACAGATTAAGTATACTGCATGTTTAATTGGAAGTTTGGCTTCAAACCACATTATTGCAGGACAATACCAGGTCACTGACCATCAGAAAAACACATCAGCAGTGGTTGATATGCAGTACGTGACTAACCATACCGCCATCTTGTGATGCCATCTTGCTGAAATAAACAAAATGACTATAAAGGAGCATACAGTATTGACATGATCCATCGCTATACCAGACTATGTCTATTAGCAATCTGCAAGCAAAGCCAAAGTTTGAAAATAAAGCAAATATAAAGTTTGACATAAGAGAGCAAGAGGCACAGATCAAAATCAAGATCTGCTGACAGAACTTGTCTTGTGAATTGTGGAGGACTGTATTGAATGCCTCCATACTTTATTTTGGACATCAGCAGCAACAATATTACTCATGCTGTAGACTTTCATCGACACATCACAAAAAGTGCTTTTCACTGCTTCACCACAGTATTAGCAGAGATAACGGCTCATTACTTTAGTTCTACTTACTGTAAATGAGCACATTAGGACAACACTGTTTATTTTCTTTCCATTACATGTAAATGAGAGGCAACAGGAGATGAATGGACTCATAGAGGCACAAACCGTTTTCTGGCCTGAGAAAAGTTCACAGATCCCTCATATACTGATGGCTAACTTTAACCTCTGCGTTCACAGCTCCACTATTTACTTTAGTTTCTGGATGCAGTCAATGGTCTGCAGGAAGCATTGGTCCAGAACGAGGGAATACCTCGGAGGAGAAAGATGGAGAAAGGAGTCATTCAAACCTGGAATGACAAATAGGTGAGGCTGTTTACGTATGCTGTGTTTACACAAGTTTGTGTTTGGTTTGGTGGGTTATTGGGCATTTTGGAATAAATCTACACCTTTCTGCGTAATACAGCTAGATAAAACAATATTAAAATTGTTTGGTGAAGTGTAATTTATTTGAAAGTGATGACAGTCTTTAATGACTGAAGTCAACAAGAGTAGTCACATTAATCTATGACAACATTGGTTTTTAACTGAGATTGCAGTAAAATGAGTACTGAACAGCAATAAGCTTGATTGGAAGTCCAATACCTGGTAAAACTGGCCTTCTCCCTATCAACTACCACAAAATAAAAGCTTTAGATTACATGTTTGCAAAAATATTTGACATGCTCATGAATACTGACTTCATTTTTAAATGGGGTTGTGTTTTTATATGGGGCAGATTTAAAAAAACAATCAAACAAAAATGTATTAAGTTAAACATTTTGCCTGGAATTGGATGTAGTTATGGACCATGACAAGTATTTGCTCCATCAACACGCTTTCTGACGCACATTGCTACATTTGATACATTTTTTTGGCCAATCCTGCAGAGCATGTAGTCATGAAGCTTATGGTATCTCATCTTTTTCTTGAATGACACATCTCACTCTACTAAATTAAAGGGTGCCTCACCTTCTATCCAGTATGTATTCAATACAAGTTGTTTTTTGTTACTCTGAGCATAAAGGCTTTCTTCATCACATCCAAACTCTGATATTTTTGTCTTGTGGCACTTTCTCGCTCAGTCCAATGGGGACCTGCCAATCTCCCACAAGGCCCTGGAAGAAATAGTGCGGTATTTGAAGCAACACACTAACTCAGCCATGGTTTTAAATTAAGCGTGATGTGGAGGGAGAGAAGAAGCAGGAGGGTTTCTGCTAAAAAAATCACCTTAGCTACATGAAGAAAATAACTCGGATGTTAGTATGAATGTAGAGGGCACTCCACCAGGCTACGCATATCCAGACAAGCTTTGGATTAAGCAGCTAAGATCTCACACTGTAAGCTACATACGTTTTACATGCTCTAGGGAGTAAAGGACTACACTGGGAGTTTGTGTAGCTTGAGCCTGCATTCATTTTCAACCACTATTCCCACACAGCTGGTTTCAAGTCAGAAATGATTAGCAGTAATATTTAAAAGGAATATTGAAGTTTTTAGGAACCTAACTGAGGTGTTTACTATTTGGCTTGGCCTGTCACACATTTATGTACCACCATCTGGAGCCAAAAAAACCTCAAAACTCGAGGAAGGTCATGGCCATGAATGTAAACAATAAAACATTTGGTGGATATTTGGTTCCTTTCATTGATAAAATTGGATGTTCCCTTAGCTTACAAGAATACTTTAAAAACTAACATGTTGCTTTCTATATAGATGCCTGTAATGCACTTAAGGTTACCAGCGGAGGAAAGGACACAGACAAAATGTGACAGTGACATTTATAAAACAGCAAGCAGACAACATCAGCATCAAACATTTCTGTAATCAGAAGGAACACTTGTCTGATGCCATCAGGGTTACTGAAAGCTCGGCTACTCAAGGGACTCAAGCGGTTAAACTGAGGTCGCTGAATGCACAAAGGAACCAACAAAAACCCGACTATGAGGATTCAAACGGCAAAAAGGAGCTAGATCCTTATGATTTTTGTGTGTCAGAAGAGGAGAGTGTGTTTCCTGCAGGCTGCTGTTTGTCACATGTGACAGGAGAAGGTAGGGCTCAGCTGGACATGAGGTTGAGCAGGGACCAGCCAGTTCCCCTGGTAAGTGTCTAGTCTGGGCTGTCACAGAGCCTGCAGGAAAACATGCTTGGCTTGTCTCATCATGTCACTGCAGAGCTGCAGGTCATGGTGGAGAGTGCTCTTTAGCGATGCCCTTAGCGCCTCTATTTCCTCCAGCTAAATGACCACCCAGGAGACAACATACAAGAGCAACATGAACATCTCTCTGGAGCCCAAAAATTAAGGGGTAAGAATGAGCACTATCCATAGGCAGTGTGTCCATTGCCACGCTTCATTATTTCTGTCGCCTGGTGTAAATCTTGTAGTTGGACAAGCAAAGACCTTGCATGTTTTTCACAACCAGTCAAAGACATGTACAGTGTCATCAGAATTAGAAATAAAATGTTCACAAATGCCAACTGGTTTGTTGGACAGTCTAAACCTGTTGCTCCGAGACTCCTGCTACTCAGGTACTGAGGGACTCAGGAGTCGTGATAGCCAGAAGCGAGTAAGATATGGAAGAAATTGAGTCAAAAGATATGGAAATCTGGTTAACACTGTCACATCACAATGTCACTGATTTTGGAATATACCTGTTAAGTGGATATACCCTTAACCTTGCTACTTTGGATCTGATGTTGTGCTTTCTAGCTGCTCCAGGATCCCTATGCTGCAGAGCTCCCCCTGGTACTCCTGTTCTACCTCCAAAAATATTGGTTTCATCTCTTTCTCTCTGGAAGATCCAAGCAAGGTCTCTGTGAGTTAGACATTATATTGCTCTTGATGATGACGACTGACTAATGAAACTTCAAATGGCTATACATAGATAAATGAATAATATAGATGTACTTACTTAGTTAATAATAAAAGTAATTACCTACACTAAATAACTTATTTATTATTATATATTAATTATTTATTCATGACATAAAACATTTTTAGATTTAATGTAATGTGATTCTAGTGAAGGAAAGGGTAGGAAATTAAGTTACTTTGCTATATGAATATAGATAGATACATAGAATTTTAACAAAAAAGCAAATATCTTAAATACTAAGCCTGTCAAAGAAACTGCACAACTTTTGGTTTCAGTGTACCCATCAGTCATTTTACTCACTACATCAATAAAAAAGATATCCAAGACCTAGTTAAAACAACCCTGCAGTATTTAGAAAGCAATAGTAAGTGTCCACGGTCTTCAAATGGGCACGTACAATGTACTACAAATGAATTGAATATACCTTCCCAGCTTATTAGAAGAAGTCATTGTGTCTGTGATGGTCAAAACCATCAAAATTGGCAAATTGAAAAATTGAAATCTCAAGGTTCCTCATGTCAATCACTTATGGAAACTGCCACCTGTGGAGCCAGTTTGTATGTTGTTGTGCTTTTGTTATGGCAGACTTCCACGAGCAGCTAACATTACAGATATGTTATTATATAACCACAAAATTAGTATTTCTGATAGACTGTCTAGCATTGGATACTTTTCACACATCAATATCTTTGATGAGGACAAGAGCCAGCAACAACATGATGCTGCTCTTGCTTATTTAGCTGTAGAGCTGTTTGCTAAGAAATCTCAGACTCAGTAAGAAATGTAACAGAATGAACGTGACTGCTTTTGAAGACAATTTATTGTTTTTAAAGTTACTTATGAAGTGATATTGTGCATTTCAACAAACACCATGATGTCCAAATAGAGTAGCTTCAAGTCCACTTACTTAAATTCTATAGTACTTCCCACAGCAGGCAGCACCAGCTTATGACCAAATTTAGAAACTGAACTGGAAAGAAGATGACAGACAGTCATATTAACATAAATCACTGTGGAAAAACTGTGAGGCTTTCAATAATCAATAATCTAATACAGAAAGTTCCACATTAGCCAGAGTGAATTATTAACCCTTTTTTGCCAGACAAGAGTTCTTAGAAACTAGTCTTACTGTAACAGCTAACAGAGGAGATTAGTTTGACATGTAAATTAGCACACACATACCCTGAAGGTGGTATTCTCTTGGTAATGTCTCCCTCTTCAGGGGGGAAATCCTGAACTGCAAATTGTTGTCTTGATGCTGGTCTGTCTTTCTGTGATTTCTTCCTGCAACAGCAGTACACACAATTTAATGGCTTGGCCAAGCATTGACTGTAAATGACAAAAGCATTAGATACAAATTTGAATGCACAGATAATTTTTCATTTAAAATGTAGTGACGGTTGCTAAAAAGTCAAATTCAACTTTTTTTTTGCTGAGGTGAATTCATGTCTTTTCCATGATTTTGGCTTATTTTATTCTTTTTACATTGACAGAGAGCTGTTGGATTTCCTCCTCTAGTTCCTTGATCCTGGCCTCTTTGCCAGCAACCTTCTCCTTAAGATTCTGGATGAGAGTGTTGGACTCTGAAGGCTCAGTGCTCAGCTGTTGTCTCAGGCTATGCTGGGTCTCCTTTCTCTGTGCGTTCTGTTGTTGGCCAAGCCGTCTCAGCACCTCCTGCATCTGAGTCTGCTGCTTCTGCCAGAGGTAGAAGAGGTTATCATTGTTGAGAACAATGAAGTAAAGCACGGGCTTATCGCAGAAGATCCTTCTTTCTGCAGCCTGTGGCTCATTTTGGGTATATTGTGATGTAACATCCCTGGTTATCCCTGGTCTGTGTAAGAAAATATGAATTGTGAACATGTCATGCCTTTAATGGAGCATGTTTTGCTAAGCCACAAATTGTCAGATGGACTTTAATCACAATGCAGATTCAACTCAGTCAGTTGTTCTGAGTGAGTTGAATCTCTCATCACATTGCACTGTGGTCAACCTGACAACATGAATTACCTCTCACAACACATACTGAGAGATAAACACAATTTGTGTGGTTGTGCACATACTGTAATAGAAGATACAACAAGTATTTAAATATAAATAGACTTTTTTTCTCTTATCTTGTGCCTTACCAGCAGAGCATCCACAAGCTCATCATCATGTTTACCCTTCTCCAGGAGAGTGGAGATCTGGACCTTCAGAGTTTTCATTTCAGCAGAAAGAGATTTGTTTCTAGCTTTAGAGGCTTCAAGCTTTTTCTTCACATCCCCGTGGTCTTTCAAGAGGACCTCGTAGTCCACTGAGATCCTCTGTACAGTGGTAGAAGGAGAGCAGGGCTTCTTTAATAAACCCATGTTTCAATTAATTTAATTAAAGTATTGTATACACACACCTCAAATGCCTCCCTCTTCTCCTTCTCGATAGTGCGGATGAAGCTGAGGTTCCTGTCTTGAGGAGGAGTTTTCTGTAGGACCCCCATGCCCAGAAACTCTTCCTCTAAGCTCAGAACACTTTGCTGTCTTCGCTGAGTTGACAGGTTCAGCTGCTGCTCAAGGTCCCGCACCTGTTGGACAATGCCAATGAATGTTGAATTCAGGTATTTGTTTTATGTGTCTGTGGTCTTATATTAGTGACTTTGCAAATCATTTTCTTAACTCTGTAAAGAGTTTGATAAATTGGAGAAGTACGTTATGACTTTTAGCTTACCCTTGTCTGAAGAGCCAGTATCTGCTGAGAGCGACCTCTGAAGCTCCCGGGCAGTTTAGTAATTGCTGAAAGTTGACGTCCTCTCCAACCTCACTGATCAAAACCTACAACAACAGTAGCAAATATCAAGATATTCTAAAATAGGGAATACAAAAGTCACTGATAATAATACAGTATACATGTGATATTATTCTTGAGCATTTTAGACTCAAGGCAGGACAAAAAGATACTACCTTCTGAGCTACTTTCAACTCCTGTTTGACAGATTGAACCTGGTTACGATACTCAGTCGCTTTCAGTTGGGCAGCAGCTAATTTGTCCAGCAGAGATTTCACCACTGGATTGTCCTGCTTTTGTGAACATATGATACATGATTTAATTTAGGTTGCAATTAAAGTTAGGAAAACATCAAAAATATCCTTTTGGTGAGTTTTCACATCAATAATTACCCCACAGTCTTCAGATGCCCTCTTGTCCTGTGGCTTTGTAGACATTTGTTGCCCAGGTGGAGAGTGCACCAAAGTTGCCTGCAGCTATAGGAAGCAGCACAACAATCACACAACGTATTTATTCATTTACTGCATTCCCTCTCTAACATATTCAAATCATTCAACAAATAAAATTATGAAAAACATATCTTTTTTAAGCAAATATTTAGTATAATACAAATGTTGTGTGGTGAAATGATGAACATCCATCCAAATTAAATGAAACAGCTAACACAGAACTTTGTTACCTCTTTCTCAAGCTCTTTGATTCTGTTGCTGTTTTGCTTGGATTTAAGCTTTTCTCGCTCAATTTCAGCAGTTAGCTCTCTATTTCTCTTGGACAGCTCAACAATCTTGGTGGCTGCGATATCACCTGCCAAGCCTGATGTGCCTGAATGGATGAGTGGATGAGTCATGAAGAAGCTGTGACATATCTTTAAGTGACTGTGTTGCAATGCTATGGTATTATACCTGCTAAAACCAGCCGTTCTTCTTCTCTTTTCTTCTTCAGGTGTTTGATTTCAAAGTCCTTTTCACTTAGAAGTTTGAAGAGCCGACCATTTTCATCCTCAAGCTCCCTCAGCTGGTCCAGTAAAATCTTGACTCTCATTCTGTAGCAGTCTATTGAGAGGGCATTAAAATGAAGACTAAATAGGTGATAGTGATTCATTGCAAGTTAAAAACATGATTCCTCATATTGATTCATTAATTTTTACAATTAAGAATTGTAATGTGTGCTTATGCATATGTTGTGTTTAATTCATAACATCATCAAATTCATAACATCATCAAAACAATTTGAGCTGGCACTGAGAAAAACATTTATTTTAGCCTTTGTAACACTCACCTGTGTTCGAGATCGTCTGCCTGAATACCTTGCTTACATAGATCCAAATCCTCCTGGGTAACACTGGCATTAAGCTTATCTGCTTCTTTATGCTTTTTCCTATCCAGTATTCTTTTCTCCTGCTGTTTTTGGAGCGCTTGGAACTGAAGCCGCAAGTCGTTCAGTTCATTGTCATGCTCCATGACCTATGATTTATAGCATAAGGAGAAAATGATCATAAGAATAATATTTTGGGACAAAGAATTGTGTGGGTAATTTGGTGATAGTAATATCATGGAGACTTGATTAGCTATATTTCGCTTTGATAAGGCTGAATTAAGCTGTTGTTTGTTTTAGCTAAATAAAAATAACCATTACCTTTACCAGATTGGCTTTTTAGCAGACCAAGTTTAAAAACTTGTTTAAGTAAATTATCAGAATAATTTGTTGTTCATCCTTGTGAAAGTAACGTAACAGAACAAGTTTGACTGTCTGGCATGGGGTAATTATTAAAGCCAGACTGAGTCGGACTACTTTAGTCTCGTTAGCAAAAGAAAAAAAGAAAAGAAGACGCAATAGTTGCTAGATAACGTAAGAAGCAATTCGCTAACCATACAGTTAGCTAGTAATGGTAATTTGAGTGACTACTTACGTTAGCTCTCAGAACTCTAGTCTTCTTATGGAATTAAGAGAAAATAGCTCACCTGTGATTTATCCAAGTACTGCGTTAGTAAACAAATCAAAGGCTCCTTTCTTTTGCACTACATCATTTTGTACCATAGTCGAAAAAACTGCTTACTGATTGCGACGCGTCTGTATCCATAACAACAGCACTCCAGAGACTTAGGACAAGATCTCGCGGGAGCAAAAGTCATGGGAACAAGAGGGCGCTAATGGCTGCTAAACAGTTGACAGGTCTGTGAGTTAGCTAAATATGTTTACAATTTTCTGTTCTCTTAAGAGTTAGTCACTTAGCTACATTGAAGAATAAAACCTGTGAGTGAGTTTGCATTCTAATGCCTGTCAATTGTTTCTAATTTGGTGAATATTGAGAGAACCAAATGAGGAGGAAAGTTAACAGTTAACAGTAGTAAGGTTAACAGGTGCAAAACCTCTTGACTGATTAAAAGGTTTATGACCAGTGAAGGAGATGTTGGTTTAAAGCAGGTCACCTCAAGGCAAAAAGTGTTCGGAAAGTTGCTAATACCCATTAGTAAAGTGTGAGTAGTATGTATCTTCTGGGGCCAGTTGTTTAAAACATTTAATCTGGATCAAAATGATCCGGATTTGGAAATCCCATTTTTTGCTATTCAGGATCAGGTAATCCGTCTTACTTTTATGCCGGTTTTCCAAAGCAACATTGGACTGGATCACCCTGATCCAGATACACAGTTTTCAAGATTGCCAAATCCGGAATACCAGTGCTCTAAATGGGACAACATATCACAATGTGGGCTACCAGCTATGTAAGAACACCTAGAAGAGCCAACATGGGGTCACTGCAAGTGTTTCTTATTTTGAGACAAAACACAAAAAAACATCCACTTCCATTCATAATTTCTTTTATGACCCCTCATCTGAGCCACAACCAATAAAAAAACAAATATATATTTACAAATACATTGTGTATATTTTGAATACATCTTAAGAAAAAAAAGGGCTAAAAGTCCAATAGTTAAAAAAAATAAAGAATCTTCATCTGAGGAGAGACCAGAAATCTTTTTTGACAGGCTCATCTCTGATGATTGTTTCTTTAAAATTAATATACGGTGATGAATGACAGAAAAATTTAATATATTATTTTTGTTTGTTATTGAAATCTGTTTGGGGGATTATTTTATGGGGACAAGATCTTTTTTTTTTTATTTTTTTTTTACTTTACTATACTGAATAGATTTATTGGTAGCCTATGTCTACTTGATCTACTTTATCACTGTTACAACGGTTACACAAGTCAAGTGCAAAATATAAACAAAAGTATATACACTAAATGATACAAATGTAGTATTTGACCAATTTTAAAGTTTTACTACATTTTCTTCTTGGAATCCACCTTGAAATCCTACCCCCTGTTGGGATCAGGACAATCCTGGTTTTTTGGATCAAAGTTATCCAAATCCTTTAGAACAACACAAACTGAAGGTTTGATCCAGATTAAAACTAGGATTGGATTCCATGATCTAATCTGATTTCAGATTCCTTCTTTCCCTTTTGAACAACCCATTTTCAAAATTTGATCCAATCCAATCAGTTTACCTTTGAACAACTGGTCCCTCGGAACAGAAAAAAGATTTTTTTTATTTTTTATTATCAAGCAATGTCCTAACTACATGTCCACAAGAGGGCGAGATAACGTTACTCTACAGAACAGCTTCTGTCAAACTGTAAGGTTATCAGTCTCCGTGTCATATCATCCCAAATACACAATAGCACATTCATTTTGTTTGTCAGGTTGGAAGATACTAGCTGTATGTACTGTACATCCAATCCATGTTTTAAAGCACACATTCATATACATTCTAGTTATAAATACAAATAACCCCATCAATCTATGGGATGATAGTGAATCCCATAGATGCTTCAGTACGTCATCCCCCAACCCAGGTTTACAGGTAAGGGACAACTTCCAAGAATGCTGCTTTGGTATGATTGTGTGAGTAATCTATGAGGCGTTATGAAAGCTACAAATTAGCCTAGTCATGCTTACACACACTCTATTCAGATGTTATTGTGACAAATTCACTTGCTCCTCACTTGCATTTTTATGTGGTTACCTGATACATGGCAGTTGGCATCTTATTTAATGGATCTCAGGTTGACTCAGTGTTTTTTAGGCTACTCATCAGTGTGTCCAAAGTCACAATGACAAAGCATTTGTAGAGCATGTTGCCAACTTGTAAGGCATTTCCTGTTGAAATTAGATCTTATGGTGGGACAATACACAGAGCTTAAATCATAAAACAACAAAGCAGAGCAGTTTTTTTTACGGGAAAGACAGGATAATGTTCAAAAATGTGTAATGCTTTTATTGGTTGGAATTTTGTACACCAACTGGCGCACAATGAAGTGAGCACTTAACATGTTCCAATTACCAGCAGTTTTAAGTAAGAATGTGTTACCTAACATACAAGAAAACAATTTGTAAGAAATGGTACACTATTAGGACAGTATGTTAAGTACAATAAATCTAATTCACAAAATCCTACCGTAATTTTAATGTTCACCTTTCATTGCCACTGTTTTAGAGACTGTTAATGCTATTTTTGAGGCTGTAGTTTGTGCTGCTGTTTAATTGTATTGTGATATTCTGAGAGGTGTTTCTAGCAGTCTAACTGTTGACTATTGGACTGTATTAGTTTAAGCTAGGTATACATAATGAACTGGTTACTGAATGTATGTTGGAATTTGTTATGAATAAGCTACAACAGTCAAGACATTTTTAGTACAACTTGGAGAGGTTTCAAAACATACACAACAGAATTTCAGAATTACAAGTCTGGTCATTTTTATTTCCAGAAAAATAAACTTTAGAAAAAGAAACTGTATTTGTACACAACATCTAAAACTTAACTTTGTGAAAAACTTAAATAGGCAATTCATTTAAGCACAACACTGCCTGTAGGTGTACCTCAGTTAGTTTAGTCTCATGAAGACTTGTGAAGCTTCTGTAATGAAACAGGAGTCCTGTGTACAGTATGTAACATGATTAAAATGAAATCACACAAAAAGAAAAGAAATCATGCACTGTATGTCTACAATATACCTCTATGTTTTTGTTTCATGTTTTTTTTGTCTTAACGTCCATGTGATTATTTTATATATTTTTTTTAGTGTCATTACCTAATACTGTGGTGGGTCACAAACCATTTGGGTCATTGTTTAAATAATGTGACACCACAGGCCTTGTCTTTAAACCACATGTTGTCAAAGCCTTCCAAAACACAGCCTAATGCACTGGGATGCCCATGAAGAAGAAAAAAGTGGGCTAAGTTGCAAACATTTTCCATTTGGCAAAAAAACCTACATTAGTACATCAAAAAGTATAGCTGGTGTGAGACAATAAATAAACACAATAAAAAGAAGAAATAAATTCAGTCTACCTGTGCTTGGTGGTTAATTTCTAAATCTAGGCTTAGCCTAGTCTTACTGTTTTTAAGTGATTTGCTGGATGTTATAGTTTTTGATATTTCACTTCACTCACACACACCTTTTAAATAAGAGGCAACAAAACTCAGTCAGTCAAGTCACCAGTTGGCATAGATATCAAACCAGCTGGGTTCACAGATGCAAACACAGAGAGTGCAACCAGTGTTAAACCAGCTGGAGCAATACACCTCCTCCTCAGTACAGAAGTGATAACTTGACTCTCTGGTACACTACTCAGAAGATAGGAAGTGTAATTAATAAGTTAACAGTAGATGTGTGCATTCAATAATAATGACACATCTGTAAAAAATAAACCTCTACACCTTAATATGAGGTAATATTAAGAAGCATAAAATGTCAGCCCGTGTTCACTTGTGTTGCACTGCTTTCTGCTCTTCTCTGGGTTTTACAATGTACTCTTTGTACATTGAATACAGGACCCCTAAAACAAAGAAACAGGGTTAACTTTAACCTTTACATCTCCTTAAAAACGTTTATTATTGGTAAATAACAATGGCCATGATATAACCTATATTTTTAATAATAGTTTTAGCCCAAACCACTTCTGATAACAAGAATTAAAAACATGTCACAAAGTACAAAAACACAAACTGGTAACTTTGCATGAACTGAAACAATGTTACTAAGATCTAATCAGAAACATGATGATCCAAGCTACATACCAACAGTCATGGCTCCAACCACAAAGCCTTGGGCAGCTACACGCATGTGAATCAAGTGAACTGACATTTTTGTGTCTCCCCGACTTTTCATTTTCAGCAGTCTGTACCCCACAATGGCAAAGAATCCAGCCATTCCTGCAAGGAGCATATAGGAGCAGAAATTAGATGACTCACTAAAAAACAAATAGAATGTAACAAACATGTATTAACACTGGGATACACCCAAGGCACACTTTTAGACAAAACAATTCCGTTTCTGCCAACTTCATTTTTTTTTTTAAATTTGATACAAGTTAGCTTAATTTCACTATTTTTTAAATTATGTAACGCAGAACAAGATACTCACCCACTGGGACAAATGGATTCTCCTTTGCCTTACGAAGGAACTTTGACTCATTCTCATCATAAGAAGACATCTTGACTAATTAGAAAAGAGAAGAAAAGTTAGGTATTAAGTTTAAGTAAGTTTGAGGTTACTGTATTCCTAAAATATAGCATGCTAGCTCATTCAGTATATCGATTGTTAGATCAATGTTAAATCCTCGCTGTCAACCTAAATTACAGTTACAGATAAACTTTAAGTTTTAGCCTACGTAATGCAATACTGTTTAAATTCTTAATCCAAGCAGTTTTTTAACACTGCTCAGATCAAACGATATTACCACATACTGCTCAGAGGTTACACATGAAGGGCAGAGGAAGACACATCCGTATAAGCCTAGCTAAATAGCTAGCTAACGTTAACATTTCAATTACGCATTTTGTAAGACACATAACGTTACACTCTAGTGCAATGCTAAATTATATTTGATGTGGTATTTAGATAAAATGTCACATAACAGAAAGACTTCAGATAATTAAATACAACAATCGAGAGCGAGTACTAACGTTACAATTCTGACATCAAATAAACCTCTATTAGGCTACGCCATAGTTGGCTGAACTAAGTCTTACTTGTTTAGGGAGTGTGTCGCTATTTGAATCGCCAATCAAGAAATTATTCGGTCGGGTTTAGGAGCAGCCTCAGGTCGCACGCAGCTAAAAAATGATGGAGGAAGTAGTTAGCCGGCCGGCTACGTAAACTACCATCCCGCACGTAGGTCTGACGTCAGCAGGTCATCACGAGTGTGTTATGTTCAGGTTGTAGGAGAAAATGGTAAGAATGGCTTGCGCCTCGGAAATGCTTTTAAATTGTAAACTTCCATCTCCGTTCAAATTCGGATTAAATATTCTGTGTAGGGCTATGCATTTTTCAAGATGGTTAAACATGACATCACATATCATAGTGTTCCCTCTGGCAGCTGTTATAGTTCCTATTATAGTAAATCTGATGTGTTGTGGACGCAACATGGTCAAGACTCGCAAAGGCTCAACGAATGTGAGATATTTCGCAATGAAACAAAAAAAGCCATTCATCTTTAACGGCCAATAAGAAACCAACCGCTATTTCTCCGTCTTTAAGTAAACCAAATAGCTTACAACGTTGGTTTGCGCTTTAACCTCTCCCTACGCAATTCCCTGCCATACCAGTTATTAAACGAAGGTGGAGGTAGGTGGAAGTGAACACTCTTGCTTCACGTGATGCTCTCTGGGAGGTTACATGACGGCCCGTTGCTGCACGTTTCTGCAACGTGCTGCATCCCCACTTCAGAACATTGGAACAATAAACTATTACAATACTTCTAATACTAGTCCAAGTTGATAGTTTACATTTTTATGTTCCATTACTTCATATCATATTCCTATTCACAGCAATAACATATTGCAATAATAATAATATTAGTAATATACGTATTATTATTATTATTAGTAGTAGTATTAATATTATTAGCCTATACAATCAAGGGCATAGCCCTAAACAGTAACATATGGTAATATTGTTTGTTGCCACTATATGACAAACAAACACTTGAGCATTTGGAGCATCTTGCTCAAGAATGTAATTTTAATGAAAAAGGTTTGTCTTTCTTAAATCTGACAACTTCTAGATCTAATTCTGTATTCAAATAGTTTAATAAACCACACACGTGATATATTAAAAAGGTTTTGTTGACATAGAGACATATGCTAGGCTAATTATTGGAATAATACATTATGCATAATTATTAGTTGTAGCTACTTATTCTTCCAAATAATTGTACCTAAGCAAGATGGGCAACTGTAACTAATGTGGCCAACTTAAAACTAGTTTAAATATTTTGTAAAGCTAAAGCAGCAGAATAAACTTTTGGTATCTTAATAAAAGCAAGTTGCCATGTATTTTTGAGAGCATGTGTTTCTTCTTGATAAAGGAAATCAGAAACAGCTTTGAAGCCCTAATGAGCCTGTGGAGTTTTCTTTATGCAATTATAGACTATCTGGTCCCACTGATCCTGCCCCAGGCCTGATGTGCACTGTAGATTAAAGTAGACATAAGGAAGGAGTGCTACAAACAACCATCATTTACCAACCTTCTAAGAACATAATTGGATATACACATTTTATACCCTGTTTGGTCCAAGATAGCCAGTGTCTGACCGTCCCAAGACAGTATCTCGGTGTCCCTGGACAGTGTCTGACTAGTGACTCTTCCTTCTTTATGAGTTTCCTTGGCGCATACTTGGCACTGAAATTCAAAAAAACTGTTCTAAAGGAAACGTCCTCGTGAAATAGCCTAGCAAGCAGGAATGTTAATAAAAGAAACACACCCATGATGAATTTGCTAATCCGTAGTAAATTGAGATTCATATTTGCACACGTGTGTGCCGTTACACACCCGGTCACATCATGACCCATGTCCCTGATGTGAAAGCCCCGTTATTGCATTATATTTCATTATATTTTTATATTTGGAATGGCCAACTGCCTCCTGAGTTAGTGTTTTCCTTCACATAAATAAAAATGTTTCCACCATAAATTGGTGCATAAAAATGTATCCGAATGCAGGAAATGAAGTGTTTTACATGCAGACTTTCCTTAATGAAACAATTTCATAAACAACTATCAATGTTTCCTGAGAAGTTAAAACTTGACTTAATTTAACTCTGAACACACACTCAGGAAGTTCCATCTCAACCTGGGTGGACCAGATGTCACCAAATTTCCTGTTTTTTGACTTCTTCCGCCCTTTGCTGTCAGGGCCTTCTCTTGTCTTGGAGGTAAAAGGTGCCCCAATAAAATTTGATAGTCCAAGAAGTTTTTTGGATTTAGAATAATTTCGTTCATACAGTGCAGCCTTCAAAAATGGATACTTTTACTTTCAATATGCCTTTTTTTCTCTTCTGCTTATAAATCACAATTAAATCTACACCTTTAGCTTAACATTAGAAAGCTGTTATCTTAATACAGTCGGTAATTTATTATCTTGTATAAATAACGCTCTGTTGTAGGTTTTACACCTTCCACGGCATTCCAGCAGGTGGTGCTACATGTCCACTTGTGTAGTCAAGGAGCCACATAGAGCAGATTTTGGAAATCAGATGATTCTTGACATTTATGCTCATACATTTTGTGAACATAATGTTTGCATCTTTTTTTTACTTTTCAAAAAATAAAGGGGTGAATTCAGTACTGTAAATATTGCTCTAAAATGACCTTATTTCTAACCCTTTGTTCCTGATTGAATTCTAAACAATTTGCACATACAAAGTTAACAATGTGGATGAAAGCAGAATATAGCGAAGATGCAGTAATCTTATTAATGATTTACATGTATAAATAGTCATCATGATGGTGGAAAATGCTAATCCCTTTGTGTCAGAAGGGCAGGGATTATATTTAGTAGCTGTATTACTTGATACATTTGTAATATGTCAATCAAGTTTGACTTAACCCTCCTGTTGTCCTGGGGTCAAATTTGCCCTGTTTTTAAAAGTTTCTACATCAGAAATTTGGGATTCTTTCATCCAAATTTTCGTAATATTACATGGATGGTTCCATATAACACTTCTTGCAAGTTAAACAAAGAATAAGTTCACTACTTTATTGAATTGTGGGTGTTTTATTTCCCCCCAAAAAAAACTTCATATAAAAATTATATAATTTCATATAAATGAGGTTTCTTGACCATGATTTCAAAAAAGAAAATAGTGTAAAACTAGTGGTAATATATAGGTGTTAGTAATGTGTACAATATACTGATGGTAGAAAATGTTGAAAAAAATGAAAGCATCAAAAAATTGTTCCTTTTCTGTTTTGACCTGAGAGGACAACACAAGGGTTCTTCCCCGTCCACCATGCATCTATTTGGTTTTTTTTGCTTCAAAATATAAACATATTGGTCATCTTTTTCAACACTTTTGTCGCTTTCCCTGATGTTTTTTCTCTCCACATTTTTTTTGACGTTCTACCTTTCCCGACGTTTTTGAACATATTTGTCACTTTTTTTTAACGTCCTTTTACCATTTTTTGAAACAACCAAATTCAATGAAAGTAGTGAACTGATCATTTATATTACTTGTGAAGAGAGTTGTATGGAACTATCCACATTATTTCTGTTGACAATTTAGTTGCAAGAAACCCACATTTCTGATATGGAAACTTGTTGAAAGCGGGTCAAATTTGACCCGAGGACAACAGGAGGGTTAAACACATATTTAAACCATAAAACCCTTTAGCTTGTTAATGTGTAAATCTGTCTGTATTACATGTTCCCGCTTAATAAAGCCTTCACTTGAAGAAATGATCACATTTTATAAAGCCATGAGACAGGATTAAAAGGAGACATATATGTCTTCAAAAAATCTTTCTTTAATCTGGTAACCCCCATTGAGACCTAGATCTAATTTTCATAAGACCAGAGTACATAAAATCTTAAAGCAACAGTTTAAAATGCACAATATTAACCGTGATAGTTACAATAATGTGCAAAAATAAAGGAACCTGCATAGGACCATGCAGCACCAACCAATCCTGTGAGTGGGTGGTATATGTTACAACTCTCCAGTCAAAGAGTGATGTCAAATATGTCAAATAATAGATTCAAGGCAGCTAAAGTAAATAAGAGATTGCCACATCTAAGCAACACAATGGGCAGTTGTCATTGTCAAGGTTATATTCATAATCATCTGGGTGTGGTGTGATCCATATTATATCATTAAATTAATTTTAAAATAAAAAATGTGTTAGCGAAATTAAAATGTACGCTATACTATATTAACATGTGGCTGTATGCCTTTCCAATAATTTGGGACATTATTTCAGAAAATGTGAGAAAATAATACATGAGAATAGAAGATCTTATATTTCCATATAGTATTTGAAATGCTTTACTAGGTTTTCTTCCTGCTGCCACTGGTCTCTTCACAGATTGTAGGCAGTACATACAACATTTCTCTGACATCTGTAACATACAGTAGATGTTTTTTTACAATACATTTTTTGAACAGACAGAAATTTGTTCACCTAGGTATTCATTTGATTTCTTACTGGCAATATTAGAATATTGGGTATTCAAAGTATAAATAAGTGAACATGATTTAGAACAGCACTAAGCTCAAAAAAGTGCAGAAGGAATTTGTTATTTCAATGCAGTTTCATATTACATTGCGTGTCAAAAAGGTTCCACATGATGTTTAACACTCCAATTCCTTTCCACTCAGCAACGTTTTCTCTATTGTTTGACCAAGCTGAACTGTATTTTAAGATTTCTGAATCATCAACAAAATGTTTTATTTATTCGGAATGTCTGGTGTACTAACTTTACTGTGTCAAAAGCTACAGTTAAATTAGGTAAAAGTTATGTTATAATGTGGCCTGTTTGTGGATATCTTTTTTTATGAAAGGCCCATGATTTGCTTACATTTTATTTAGAAAACCTGCATGCTTGGTTGTTGATGTTACATAGTGACAGTATTGCCTCATGTTTGTTCTCTTCTCTGGAACCATTTCACCATTTTATGCTTGAAAGGATGTTATTTACTTAGCAGCTTGTGGAATGTGTAAACCGATCCACCAAGAAAAGGGAGGAGCAAAAGTCTCTATATGAAGCATTATGGGAATCTGAATCGGAACCTTGTGTGGCGGACAGAGAAACCGGCCATGGGACTGCTGCTGCCGATTCTCCTTGGCTTCCTTGCCGCTCTGATTGGAGGGCTGTACCTTCTTGGGGTGTTTCGACAGCGGCGACCAGGAGAACCCCCTTTGGATAAGGGACTCATCCCATGGCTGGGTCATGTCTTAGAGTTTCGCAGGAACACATTTAAGTTCCTAGAAAGGATGAAGCAAAAACACGGTGATGTGTTCACAATACAGCTAGGAGGGTATTACTTTACATTCCTTCAGGACCCTCTATCGTTTGGATCATTTGTTAAGGAGAGTCGAGAAAAACTGGACTTTAGGAAGTTTTCTGTGCAGCTGGTGCGCAGAGTGTTTGGTTACACTGCTGTAGAGAATGAACACAGCATTCTCCAGATTAACAGCAACAAGCATCTACAGGGGAATGGACTGGAGGTAATGACACAATCCATGATGAGTAATTTGCAGAAGCTGATGTTGCACAACATTGGCTTACCTACAGACCAAAGAACCTGGACAGAGGATGGACTGTTTATGTACTGCTACAATATTGTTTTTAGGGCCGGCTACTTATCTCTATTTGGCAATGAGCCACACAAGTCAGAAGTAAGTGAGGAGAAAGACAGAGCTGAATCAGAAGCCTTATTTCACGAGTTTCGTAAATATGACCAACTCTTCCCCAAGTTTGCTTATGGGGTCCTGCCACCAAGGGAAAGGTTGGAAGCACAGAGGCTCCTGGGACTCTTCTGGAAAACTCTGTCATTTCAGAAGATGAAGACCAAGGACAACATCAGTCGCTGGGTGTGGGACATCCAGCAAGGCAAAGTGGAGATGGGTATAAAGGAGTCAATGATAGACAGGTACATGTTTGTGCTTCTTTGGGCCTCTCAGGGCAACACAGGGCCTTCTTCATTCTGGCTGCTCCTCTTCCTCATGAAACACCCAGAAGCCATGGCAGCAGTAAAGGAAGAGGTAAATTCGGTTTTGAAGGAATTTGGGCAAGAATTCCAACATGGTGGCCCTTTAATCAACCTGACTCGTGAAATGCTGATGAAAACACCAATTCTGGACAGTGTTGTGGAAGAGACCCTCCGACTCACTGCTGCACCCCTCCTCACCAGAGCAGTGATTCAGGATATGACCCTCAAGATGGTTGATGGGCGGGAATACTTCATCCGCAAGGGTGACAGAATGGCAGTCTTTCCTTACATTGCCATTCAAGTTGACCCAGAGATCCACTCTGACCCACATTCATTTAAATATGACCGCTTTCTCAATCCAGACAAGAGCAAGAAAACACATTTTTACAAAGCAGGGCAGAAGGTGAAGTATTACAACATGCCATGGGGGGCCGGGGTCTCCATGTGCCCTGGGCGTTTCTTTGCCACCAATGAGCTGAAGCAGTTTGTTTTCCTCATGTTGGTTTATTTTGAGTTTGAGCTGAAGAATCCTGATGAGAAGATACCTGAGATGGACTTCAGTCGTTGGGGCTTTGGAACGATGCAACCTGACAGAGACGTTCAGTTCCGATACAGACTAAAATAGTAAACTAATCAATCATATTCTGAGTTAAAGAGAGAGAGAGAGCAGAGAGCAGTTCAATCTAGTCAACAATAAGTCAGTAATCTTTTTATAAACAAATTATGTTGGTATAATAGAATATTGTGAATATTATGGCTGCTTCATTGCACAGCTTTTTCCAGCATGATATAATTTTTAACAGGTGTTGTACTATAAAGTGTTGTCTAATAATTACTTTGTCTTTATATTGGTATATATTGGTTAGAAACATAAAAAAGAAATAGAAAAAGCTGAAATGCCATTGCTTTGTCATCATGATAGTTAATAATTTGTTCAACAATAATACTTCTCTGTTTGTGTAACCTTAAGAGGACCAGCGTTAGGTATGGGAGGTGTATGTATTTGTAGCCATGGGTTGTTATTTAACATGATTATGCTAAAATGCTTGTGAGTTTTTAGATTTTTTTCAACCTCTAATAAAGCCTTCATTTGACCAAAATAACAAAAGATTATATTTTACTGTGGTCTCTGAACTTTATCGTTGTACAATATAATTAATCAATAACACATGACATTTTGTTCTTTTTTTTATTTAGATATAGCAGCATTTAGCCAATTGCTATCAAAACTTACAGTAATTTTGTGATATGTTTTGAACATACATTTAACAGTTTTACAATAGTATGTGAACATGTACAAAAATAACTGTAAATAAACAACACATTGGTGATTTAGTTTGAGTAAGAAAACAGTTCATACATTTTTAAAGATGTTGTCATTGAATACATCTTGTGTCAGATCAATGAAAAGTGATCCACAGTTTAGTCCACATTGACTTCTGTTAGGCTTACTGTGAAGAGTTTGCTTAGATTTTGGAAAATATTTACTTTACAGGTCAGTAACTCTGTACCATAGTTTATTGGAAGGCTCAAGGTCATGATTTGACCTCTGTGATTCTAAAAGCAGTTACTAGCTTGGTGGACAAAGTGACATGAAGCAGAGTTCAGTGAATAATGTTTAATGGGACACACAAGAGTAACTCAAGAGTAAAATGTTCTAACAATCGCTCCATTCGCTTCCATAACATGAGAGTAAATAAGATAAGGGCACCAGAATAATGGAGGATTCGTTCAAGGTAGGTTCACACAGTTAAATCATTAGAAGGGCCACATGTGTCAGAGGTCATGCATTCACAGTCTGTACATGCTGATTTTCACACAATTATAATGAATAAGTGCAATATAGGATTACCTTCTGTAACTTTTTAAACTCTCTGTACAGACATCACAGATAGAAAGAATGCTGTTTTTATATCAGGAACAGATTGCACTCAAAACTGCCTAAAAATCTGATATTTTTGAGAAAGAAGATATTTACCCCACAGTCACACTGTTTCGTAAAACAGCTGCTTTGAAGTGGGTTGAGTGTTCCGTGCTGTGTATTTCTGGCACGCCAGGCACAGAAACAAACTCATGCACACATCTGGTACTAATGCATGCCATATGCTGTACTTCTCTGTCATCTCCAGCATCTGATAAAACATGGAGGAAACTTTAGAAAAGCAATCTAATGGGTTACTTTATTTAGCCCTATCCAGTTTATCCGCAGTCCAATATTAGAATCAACCATCGAGATTTTAATGTGATTTTTTAAATCTTAAAACACAATAAATGGCCAGGTAAACTAAAACCTTATGATTAGCCTGCAGTACCATCCATATCCTTTAATGACTACCATTGCCCAATTTGTTTTTTACGTTATTTTAAAATGTATGCGTTATATCTTTTCACCTCAATATGCTATGCATTAATAATGGGACAAAATGTTTGGAAGCACCTTTCAGTATACATACACATATTCCTTTCATATACATTTATTTTTGTGTGTACTTTCCATCTGTCAGACCAGCTCAATATATCACAGGACGTTCAGGCCAGGTTCTGAAAACAACAGATATTAATGCATGTTTTGTATTCCTTTTGTACAGATGATGTGGGTTGGTGTGCTACACCATGTAAGTAACGAGCATTAGTGGGCAACTGGCTTTTATGAGCATGAGCCAATAGAAGTGGGCAGTGAGGATACGCACTGGATCATCCCAGATAATTTTAAACCAACAATGCAAATGCATGATTGAGTGCCCTGTAAGGATGCAATAATTTTACTCACAATGACGTGGGGTGATTACAGGTTCAGTGACTCACCAGGCACTAACCGCCATTGTGCTGGACAAAAGGTGAAGAAGTTCTTAAACTTCAGTTAAGCATCTACAATTCAAATTGCATTTGCCATATTTTAGCACACAGGTATTTCTGTCTTGTCTTATTTTACGAGTATAGAAGGAAAGTAGATTCATGTGGTGACGAGTTCTTATTGTCTATCCCAACTACACAGGACCACATCAGACATACAGTGAGGAAAATAAGTATTTGAACACCCTGCTATTTTGCAAGTTCTCCCACTTAGAAATCATGGAGGAGTCTGAAATTGTCATCGTAGATGCATGTCCACTGTGACAGACATAATCTAAAAAAAAAAATCCAGAAATCACAATGTATGATTTTTTAACTATTTATTTGTATGATACAGCTGCAAATAAGTATTTGAACATCTGAGAAAATTAATGTTAATATTTGGTACAGTAGCCTTTGTTTGCAATTCCACAGGTCAAACGTTTCCTGTAGTTTTTCACCAGGTTTGCACACACTGCAAAAGGGATTTTGACCCACTCCTCCCCAATTTTTGGCATTGTGGTTGACCTCGTTCTCTTTTGCATCAGAAATATAGTTCTGTTGAACTTACATGTAGTTATAGTAGTATTTGATGATTAATTTTAATTCAAGGAACAACAAAGACTAACACAATAACAAGTGAGGAACAGCAAATGTTTGAATTTAACCCAGAGGAAGTGGTGGGCCCTATATCACATATTTGTGCAGAAATGGTTTGATCAGAGGAACATGTACATTAGGCGGTGCACGGATATTTACACCAGGCATGTCAAGAAAAAGCTAGGAGAATTATTACAGGTTCCAACCATCCGGCATTATCCATGTTGACATTCATCAGGTGATCAGGTTCATCAGGTTTATCAGGTTTATCAGGTTTTTCAGAGGCTCAGGAGTAGCTTGAGGCACTCATGCGGGTTGTTCTTCCTAACGATAGATTTTTGTCACACCCATAGTTTATTTCTATTTTTTTCTTTGGCACAAATATACGGTATGTAGGGTAGACCTATAATTTATTTGTTCATAATAATAGGCTTGAAATGTCATATTGACAACAGTTCAATGTATGATATTGCAGTGGACCATGTGCTCGTGAAAGTTTGGATGTGGTTGTACAGGAAGAAGACTCAGCCGTCTTGGGTCGTCAGGCCTAAGTGAAATCTTGGGCCGGTCCCACTTCTCATCCTCCTGGACAGAATGGCCCTAGAATATCTGGGATGTAGGAGTATAGTTTCTTTTCTTTCACTCTGTACACACCCCAAGTCTCAGATTTTTTGTTTTATGACCGTCGTTACCTGGAGATAAAGGAAGAGCCATCAGTATTAGTTTTTTTTAAAAAGCTTGTCAACAAAAGCATGGTGTTCACTATGTTCACTAAACAAAAATATAACAGTAACATCTTACATTTTGTGTCCCTCCCGATTGTGTGCTGTTGTGTTGTGTTGTGTTTTTGATAGCTCCAAGCAAAGTCCACTTCCTCTGGGTTAAATTCAAACATTTGCTGTTCCTCACTTGTTATTGTGTTAGTCTTTGTTGATCCTTGAATTAAAATTAATCATCAAATTGTGCAAGCTCCTACTTTAACTACATGTAAGTTCAACAGAACTATATTTCTGATGCAAAAGAGAACGAGGTCAACCATAATGCCAAAAAAATAACATCAAATCTTTTGTAATCTTTATGGTTTTGGCATGCCGTGGCACATCAGGAAAAGGAGTTGTCATGCCGTATTTCCATCACTTTACAAAAAACAACAAACAGCCCTCTGCAACTAGCTGTGGAAAAGCCTTCTTCAATCTTTCTTGGTCTTGAAAAAAACTTTGAAAAATGGCAAGGAAAGCCCATTCAAATCTTCTTCAACTTATGCATCAGAAAAAAGGTTTAAATAGATAATATATCGTGATTAGAACACCCCAAAATGCACTGGAGGTTGAATAAACCCCTAAAAAAAGATATGTTGGAAATATTGTGAATGTGAAGTCATGTAGGCACGCACACACACGTCTGCACACTCACACACAGTTAAATCAGGAAAAGCAAGGTTTTGGAGGTCCACTGCCATGCCCACTGTTGTAGTAGGAGTTATCCTGAATTAAATAAATAAGCAAGCAGTGGTCATGACAATGGAGGCGGACGAGCTGGGAAACAATGGGGCCTTTGGCAGAATGCTGGTCTCCTAAGTGTCCTCCCTGTACTTGGTGGTGAGGGGTTTTGAAGAAAAATGACCCATTGTCTCTCTCATCCTGTTTCTGAGCCTGAGCAGTGAAACGATGCCTCTGGATGCCCGCCCAGGATGACCTACCAGAAAGAATAGAATAAGCTCTTGCATTATCCAAATGGACAGGTAGGTAGAGTCTTCATTCTTATTATTTTTCCGTGAATTATGCTGTTTTATAGTATGCAGTTGTTGGCTTTATTTACCGAATTGTTTACATTTTTTTTGACCAGCAGTTAATTTCAATTCAACTGGAGAATTAATTAATGCAACTTGAAGTGGCTTGTTACATTTTTGCCTAAACATATTTTAGGCATTTTCTATTCAATTTTAATAGAGGGTAGTTAAAGCGACCCCATGCTGAGAGGTTTAGTTTTAATATCACTTGCATTGTGTGTTGTGTCACATGGCGTTTGTTTAGTACTTTAACCTTGAAAATCTATCTGACTTTGTTATCTGATGGACAAATTGTACTTTGGAAACATTAGGAAATTATATGAGCCAATGAGGCTCAAATTGATGTAGTTCTAGTAAACCATTAAATACTAAAATAAGTTATTGCTTCATGTCCTTTAATTTGTTTATTAATTTAATTTACTATTTTAATTATTTTGTATAATTTATATATTTTGCCACTGTTTCTATAAAGCAAAAACATATTAGGTAGGAGTTTTGCAAATGAAAAAAAGAAAAATGACCTATATTAGTGATACAGAGGTGCAATCAGTAACAGGAAAGCCATGGCCAAAGCCTGAAACAATGGGACCACAGCACATGAAACAACCCTTCCTATTTCAGTGTAGCCTCCATGTGAACTGTTGTAGTTGATGGTATCTTAATGAGATGCTTTAAATGCCTTAAATACTGTAACTTAACCTAAAAGGCTTTTAAGGATTCAGCTATGATGTTTGTGTAGTCAAAAGGATCTGAAAGGTTGGTTTATCACCTAATGTTACTCTGTGTCACCTGGGTCATAGACCCCATAATGTGAACTGTTGACCACATGTGTGGAGGGGCAAAAACAGACTTTAGACCGTGATTCAGAAAGTCAAACAAGTTCCAGAATTTGTGTTAACCATTGTTAACACAAGATTGTGATTGTCCAAGAGTCCATGTAAATTGAGTAATTGATTGCCATCTAGTGGAGGAAAACATCCACTGACAAAAGTAAAACTATTAATAGTTTTTTTTTTCTATTTATTGTAGTTAATGATAAAAACATTCCCCATCACACATTAACACATGATTTGACTTTGTTACTTCAGTTAGCCAGTGCCTTTATGTCAGCAGATCGCCTTTTCTTATCACTGGCTTAATAGCTGAGCTTTAAATGTGTTCACCAATGTACTATACAGTATGTGCTCATATATGTTTTTGATCCAAGCTTTCCTTGCATAAGTTTATGCCAGAGAGAGAGAGGGTGTATTGCTGTTATCGGTGTAATCCTTCAGCGTTGCTAGTCCACTAAATTAGAGAAGGGCAACGGCAATAAGGCATCTGGAAGAAAGGAGTTGCAGTAAACATATCTCTGGTAGTCCAAATGACCCTGACTAGGTCTACTGCACCTTTGGGCTTGCCCCAGATCAACTCATGACATGGCCAGTTAAGACAAGATAATGTCAAAGATTAAGGACCTCCAGCTCTGCAAGCCAGGCGCTGTTATTTTGTTCATTTGGATGGGTAGTTATGTGTTGGATTTCCTGCCTTGATGGAAAACTTCATCAGCATGTGAGTGTAGAAATGATGACAAAGAATTAAACAATTAAGAAATATGTTATGATCTGAATACTATTTTATTGATTCACTTGTTCGATTTGAGTATTTAATTATGTATTGTGTCTTGTCAAGTGTACAACCCTGCTTATACATTTTTAACAAATCACATTATCATCTCCATTTTCTAATAGGTACTCCTGTAGTCTGAGAGCTGTCAATCATATCTAAATTTGTGTGCTCTGCTCATGATCTATTAAGAGGGCATGTAAACATACTATTATTTGTTCTCAAACAATATTATCACTACAGTATTTTCCAGTGTTTACAACTTTTCTGTGAAACTAGTCTATATCCAGGACATTCCACCTCCAATTGCGCCGGTGCCGCTGGAAATTCCGCTGGATGTCACTCTTTTCGGCCGGATGTCCTGTGTACCTTCCGCTTTCTTCGTGTTGTACTTTTAAACTCTGGTCGATTTATTAGGACAAAGGTTAAGTGCTCCTCAGATCTCTGCAGGGTAAATCGAGACAGCTAGTTCAATCTGAGTTTTTTGTTGCACGACTAAAACAACTTTTTAACGTACACATGTTCCACCCAAACAAGTTCCTTTCCAAGGCTGTTTTGCAGTGGCAGCTTTAAATAATTTGACATGCAATTTTAAGTGAGTCCAGATGTATAGTATGGAATGAAGATGAGGGCTTCGTCTGTTTTGTTAAATAATTTTAGGTGGAATACACTCTTTTTTAATTTCATTTACACATCAAACATATTAACCAAATAAGTTGTTTGTTTAATTGTACAGTATTGGTGGGACAAATTTTTAAATACAACTTGCTTTGCTCATGTTGGAGATGCAGAGCCCTGGCTGAGGGTAGTTGTTGGCATCCACCTCAAGGCTTTTCATCTCAGTCGCTTCAGTGGAGTCCAGCCTTAGTGAAATGGCACGAGACGCACTCACCCTGGGGGTTGGATAGGCTCGGCTGAGAAACTGGGAGAAAAATGAACAAATGAGATGGGACTGCCACCACTCTCAGGCAGCCTATGGGATAGCCCCCCACAGCCTGGTAAGAACAGTTTAATGATAGTAGTAGGAGAGATGGGAGGGGAGGAGTCCAAGCACCAAGTTGCATGATTTTGCTCTGGTGTCTTGTGTCATTCTTTTCTCTGAGGGGGGGGCATCCAAGTCACATGGTGGAGCTTGATCTGTTACATAAACACATACCCTTACAGCCCCCAGTCTGCTTGCATCAACTTTGTTCAGTAAAAACATTTGGATAAAACTCTTGTAATGACATTGGTGGCGGCCAAGGAGAGTTGTCGAGATGTTCACTCCTCCATGTTGCATCACTTCAACACTTCAAACCCTCACAGCTCCCCGTGACCTCTTAAAGGTGAAACTGTCAGGGAATAACCAAATCATTCTGTTAAAATAGGTCTGTGTGAGTATATATTTAAAAACAATTGTCATAAATGTATTATATGATTCATACAGCCATTGCACCACAGCACTTATGCTGATTATTTATCAATTTTGTCTTTAATAGTAATTTTGTTTTGACAGTCATCAGTCATATTAGATATTTTTGAACGTTGTTAGCCTCTCACAAATGCTACCCCATCTGCTCTATTTTACATTTAATACTAAATATAACCATAACCTAATGAATATTAAGCATTCTCATTTGGCTGCCACATGATGCCAGTCCTTTTGACAAGAGCAATGTCAAACCATATCTTACAGGGGAGAATTCTCCTGGCTCTGGGCAGTCCAATCAATATTTATCAACATGAACTGAAGTTACCCAAAGCTAGACTAGCCTGAATTGTCCAAGGACACGGGGACAGCACGTTCAAAACTAGACAGTCATTGGTTTGACTGTGTGTGTTTGTTCACTTTTGTTTTTGCTTAACTGTGAGCAATTTCAGTGTTTTAATGCAGTTTCAAAGACTTTTTATTTATTAGTTGTTGGAGAGAAGACAAATATAATAATAATATAATAATATAATATAATATAATTGTAATAAAGTAAGTAGTAATAGGTCTAAATCAGTTTGCTTCATACAGTAAATAGTAAAAACTACTTAATACTCATTTTTTATAACAAAAGTTATAAATAGGGATAACCACATTTAAAAAAGGAAAGTATTTATTTTAGATTTATCACCAAATATAATATTAAACATAATTGTATAAAATATTGATCTGGGAATAAAAACACAAGATCCATACAGTATGACCTAATATCACTTAGAGTAGCAGAGCATAGTGGCAACTCAGTAAGAGTGTTAATTCCAGCAAGTTGTTGAGGAACATAAACTCTAATTGACTTTTAGTTGAATGTTCACTCAACAACTGTCTTCAATGGACCATCTGTGACTTTTGGATGAAAGATTTTGCACAGAGAGGAATGCACTGCAACTTAAAAACACGTGCTTATCCGTCCCTTAGGGATAGCACATGTCCAAAACCCCAAATGCTCTAGTCATTCCAGCAGCATCCCTCGTCTTCTTTTCTTCTCTGCTGCACCAGGGGTGCCGCTACGCCACATCTCCTCAGTCAGACGGAGAGGGGATCCCTGAAGGCGAGGCCTCGGGACGATGGGTCCTGCAGGCCCAGATGGCTGGTTCTTAGAGCTTTCTTTCAACCATAAACTATTCAAACAGAATGAGATTTAAATGCAAAGTTGCCTATAACATGCTTGTACTATTTCATTCTTGACATGCCTCGCAGAGTTGTCTTTGCTCTCTTACTAAAGAAAGTCTGATATTGTTCAAATATATTATGATACAGGACATCAAGATTTAGTTTTATTATTAAAATGATAAAGAAGTGAGATGGATGTGTGATCTGATTGATGGTGGCCTTGCGGGTGTTGTTGAACGTTATTCTTGGCTTTATAGCTGTATACAGGTCATAATTAAGGGTTATTGAGGGCCTTTTGAAAGTAACATTATAATAATAAGGTCACTGTGACAATGACCAGACACATTTCATTAATGAAAGCCAGACACTAACCCGTTTATCTATCCTCTATTAAAAGAAGTTGACTTTAGATCCTTTCCCAAACTTGACAGCAAGGTCTGGCACTTACAATAAAGAGATGGAGAAATTCCTTTACGATTTTAATCTAGCATGAATCACCTCCTCATCTGTACTTTGTTTTGTTATTTCAGACTTAAAAAATAAAAAGGAAGGAAGTGTGTGTGAGTGAGTGAGACAGGGAGAGACTGCTGTCCACATATAGCCACTCTATGCCATTGTGAAAAAAATACATCTCATGCCTGAAGTAACAACGTGTGTTACTGCTCTCCACAGGCCGAGGTGAAAGCTTAAAGTATAAACATCAACTTGGAAAAGACGTGTAGCAGGAGTGCAGAGTGCAACCTGTCCACTGCTCTGTTATCTGGCCATCTGCCTGGACGGAGGATCTAAATGTTATGACACTTGATATGACTGAGCGTACCTGCTGGTTACATTCTAGCGGATCTGCACTGAGGCAAGGTGGCTTATGTCTCAGTGACATGTCTGTCCTCAAACTCCCTGTCTTTGTCTCCCCAAAGTTGTTTTTTCATAACTGTCACCCACTGTAAACTGGAATGTAATTGACAGATAATATAGAAGTTGCTAATTGCAGTTATTGTGGTTGATGTTTGTGTGTGTGAGACAAGAGAGGGAGAGAAAAAGGAAGAGGTGTGTGTGTGTGTGTGTGTGTGTGTGTGTGTGTGTGTGTGTGTGTGTGTGTGTGTGTGTGTGTGTGTGTGTGAAATGTGTCACAACTCTATAAATCATCTTTTTTTTCAATGTAGCTACTGCTGTTGCTGTATAAATGGCTGGAGGGTATCTACAGTAGACAGGAACCTGCAAGAAGCCAAGCTACATAGATAGATGTAAAGAGAGGGAGAGAGAAAGAGAAAAAGAGAAACAGAAAGAGAGAGGGAGAAACCTTCATCATCTGTGTTACAAATGTTGCACATGAGCATTGGGGGGAGGTTGACTGTGTTGCGATTAACACGCTCCCTCAGCTGGGTGTTCATTTCAATCTGCAGTACGATATCCTCAAGTCTGAACCCTTGGATGGGGGTCACTTGCCAGAGGAGGATTTTTTTCTGCCTCTCTGTTTTTTATACTTCCTTCTTGGGCAGAAGGCTGGTGTAATAGAAACCAGACACAAGCCAGAATGTGAGGCATTCACAGCGGCGAGACCTCACTGCTTCATAGAGTGGGAAAACGGAATAAATAGAAAGTCCAGTCTGATAAGTTCCGTTATTGTTTTTTCATTTTTGCCGTTCTGGAAGTTATTAATAAGACGGAAAAGGCCAGGACATTAGGATGGAAGTGGAATTCAATGGATCAGACTGTGCAGGGAATATCTAGAGAGGGCACAGGACACCTTCAGGATGGGAAATGCATATACAACTTTTCCAGGTGGGTTGTTTTAGTTATTGACTTTCCCCTTAAGAAACTGGATGATAGCGTCTGATCAATTATCAGTGAAACTGTGGACTTTGTAAGATCCTGTGTCTGTATCCACACTCCTGAAATATTATTCCATGCCTATGCGGTAGTCTTTCAAATGTAGATATATCTGCCATAAAGACAAAGCAATTGAACTAATGTTACAAAAAGCTATTCACCTAACACAATACATAATGATTCATGTTTAATAATGTAAAATATAATGGGCCTGCATCTGCATGTATGATGAACCACTGCTCTTCCAATAAATATATTGTTTGGTTGTTTTTAAATTCATAAACATACAGTATGCTCCTGACTATATAATTTCTTAAATCATATTGCAACATTTTGTTAAAGTGTTTATTTTGTGGAATTTTAATATCAAAAGCGAATGTATTTATTCAATTTGGATATTTTCTGTAACTACAATACCTCTTTAGCTAACATTGTAAATGAGATAAGCTGTATTTCTGAAAAATGTAAATCCTGAAAAGTATGTTTTTCCCTGTTTAAAAATATTATAAATGAAAATGTCATTGACTTGGAGTAAGTTGCTTTTTATGATGATCTCTGTTGCATAACATTGCTGCTTGACCTTTAAGAAAAAATTAAATTAGTCCTTCTTTGATTAATCTCTTTTCAGGGTAAACTTTGTTAAAATGGCAACTGCATTGAAACTTAAAGACAGACAAGGCATCAAATAATCAACATCAACCAGCTGTAGAACAGTTTGTCAAACACATTAACACCAGGCGGATATCTCAAGATCACTTAAGTGTTAGGGTATAGTGTTGATGCTGTGATATACAACCAATTTGTTCAAACGTATACAGTACATCTTCGGTGTAGCTGCCCTCCTGTCATGCCATCCTGGGGCATATGAGTCGCCAACCATAGGTGCCATCTGTCTCCTTGTGGCTGTACCCCTCCCCAGCGTCAGCAGTGCTGGATCTGGAGGGGAGGCCTCATGGCAGAGCAACAAGCCTGTCCTGTTCACTCAGATGGCAGGGGAGATGGCACATCCCACGCCAGGGAACACAGTGCCGCAGTCATGAGATGAACATAAACTCTGCAGCTCTGCCCTATGAATGAAGGGACAGAAGCATTACGCTATCTCCTTATCACAGCTTCATTCACCTCACAGAGTCAAGAGTATGACACTGTGAGGCTTCATATCATCTGTTATTCTGTGTGTGTCCCATGGCATGATGTGTTGAAATGCATGAGTTCATTATGTTTCTGAAGTGGCTCTCTGAGTGGAGTACACTCTTGTACCAGAATGGTCTTAAATTCACAGCCCTGTCAGTTTCATTTTGTGTTTTTAGCCTGTCAACCCTCTTGTGGTGTCAAAAGCTATAATCAAAATGGTTATTTTTTTCTGGTGGGTTTATGTGTGTGGCTGATTACGTTTTTTTTCTCTTTTGTTTTAATCTTTCCTTTGCTATTTTTACCATTTCAACCTTTTCATAACCTATTTCAATCTAGTAGAAGGACATATTAGAAATACTGTGTGATGGGTGTTTAGAAAGAGTGACTGAATGACATCAGCCTATCACTGACATGAATCAACACAAGTCATTGTCTTGTGTTTGGATGTGCAATCAATTGAAAATGAATGTCTCCTCTATATCTGTGCAGATGAGTTGATGTCTGCGACATTTGCAATGTCCACGTAATACTGTAGGTCCACAATGGATTATAGCTGAAATGGCTGTAGTTGGATCAATGATTAATTGATTGACAGAAAATAAATCGGCAGCTATTTTAATAATCATACAAATAATTATTTAATAATTATTTTGAACAAAATTGCCATAAATTATCTAATTCTATTTTCTCAAATATGATTTTGGTATTTTTATTAGTCTTCTGTGGTAGTAAATATATTACCTTTGGGGTATTTGAGTGGTGGTTAGATAAAATGAGACATTTAAATATGTCACCTGGGACATTTTATAGCCAAGAAAATAAGTGATAATGAAATGAATTGTTAGTTGCAGCCCTAGTCTGGATTTGCTTTGGTTTGGCAACTGCACACAAACAGCTCAGGCATTTGTTATAAGGAACACAACTGAAAGAAGCATATACATTTACAACATTATACTACAAAGTAATTTATTTGTTTGTTAAACATTTATTTAATACAGGGACAGTGCATATTAATGGACATTTCTGTCAATACACCAGAGTTAGCCAAAAGGCTGTTTTTCATCTGCAGTCCCTAGACAGATCGTAACAAGTCACCCTAAAAAATAAAATTACATATTTACATAACAAGATAACAGTTACAATCTTCTTATCTTATTACAATATTAGCTGGGATTGCAAAATTACTATTCACTTACATTGAACATGAATCAATCTGCAACTCATAGCTTTTTCAAGCTCCAACCAAATTCTTTCATAGGTATTTGGATTAATAATCAATGCTGCATTCTCTCTTCACAGATTCTAGTTGAAAAGCTTGTTAGAGCAACATGAGCTGGAGCTTTCTCACTCGTCTCCTGGAAGAGATCCACAACCACTCCACCTTTGTGGGGAAAGTGTGGCTGACTGTGCTCATCATCTTCCGCATTGTACTCACAGCGGTGGGAGGCGAGTCCATCTACTCGGACGAGCAGACCAAGTTCACCTGCAACACCAAGCAGCCGGGTTGTGACAACGTATGCTACGATGCCTTTGCCCCGCTCTCACACGTCCGCTTCTGGGTTTTCCAGATCATTATGATCTCCACTCCTTCTATTATGTATATGGGTTACGCCATCCACAAGATAGCCCCGAAGTACAGAGTTGGATCGCAGGAAGCAACTCAGGCTACGCAAAAAGCCTTCTCCTCACTCCAGATGGAGAGAAAGCCACCATCTAGAGGATGTCTTAGAAGAGGATGAAGATGATGATGCTGAGCCCATGATCTATGACGATACACTGGAGGTGCAGGAGGCCAAGCCCGTGCCAGTCAGCAGCACTAGCAAAGACCCACCAAAACATGATGGCCGCCGAAGAATTATGCAAGAAGGCCTGATGAGAATCTATGTTCTTCAACTCATGTCGCGAGCTATTTTTGAAATTGCGTTCCTTGCGGGACAGTATCTCCTCTATGGTTTTCACGTTAGTCCTTCATATGTATGTAACAGGGTCCCCTGTCCACACCGAGTGGACTGTTTCATCTCCAGGCCCACAGAGAAAACAATCTTCCTCCTCATCATGTATGTGGTAAGCTGTCTTTGTCTAGTGCTTAATGTGTGTGAGATGCTTCACTTGGGAATTGGCACTTTTCGGGACACCCTTCGCATGAAGAGGAACGGCCGCCGGACATCCTACGGCTACCCGTTTTCTCGAAACATCCCAGCTTCTCCTCCAGGGTACAACCTTGTGATGAAGACAGACAAACCTAGTAGGATACCCAACAGCCTCATCACCCATGAGCAGAACATGGCCAATGTGGCCCAGGAGCAGCAGTGCACCAGCCCAGATGAGAACATCCCTTCTGATTTAGTAAGCCTACATCGGCACCTACGGGTTGCCCAAGAACAGCTCGATATGGCCTTTCAAACATATCAAACCAAAAACAACCAGCAAACCTCCAGAACCAGCAGTCCTGTATCTGGGGGTACAATGGCAGAGCAAAATCGCGTCAATACAGTCCAGGAGAAACAAGGAGCGAGGCCGAAATCCGCCACAGAGAAGGCAGCAACCATTATTAAAAATGGAAAGACCTCTGTCTGGATCTAGAGATAAATATAATTTAGTAAATTAACAGTAAAAACTGATGTCTCCAGGACTCCATTGTGACACAGCTGGAGGAAGTGTGTGTGTGCGTGTGAGTGAGAGATGCAACTTTGGACAATAACAATTGACAATTTCAATCAATCTAGCTGAAGAAGTACGGTACAAAGTTTTCAGAAATTTAAAAAAAGACACATGAGGAAATTATCAAATCCAGTACATCAAGAATCTTCTTTGTTACTGCATTGCATTATTTTGTGCTTGCCATAGATTCTGGACAAGGTTAACATGTGCTTATTTAGTTTAACATCTCTAATTCCAGCTAAAATGTCAAAGTATAAACATACTGCTTCAAGCTATTTATCTGATCTACCCTTGACTGCCGCTAAACTGAATTAATCTGACGAAATCTAACTCTGCAAGTGTGTGATTGTACCCTCGATCTAAATTAGAAAACGCAGTGAAAAACACTGTACAAATGCACAATGACTCATTTCTGAAGAATGATGATTATCGTCAGAAAGATGCATGTTTAATATTTTGGGAAATATGTTTGGATGTAGAACGGATCAGGGTTGCTGAAAGCAGATTCAATGTGAAATATTTTGATGAAGATAATGCAACAGGGTTGTGTCCCTGCAGGCTCTGCCAGTCAACATCTGATCAGTGTGATGATCTTCAGTCATTGCGTGCAAAGCCTTTATCTATTTTATATTTTCTAAAGCCTTTCAGTGTCACATTAGAAGGGAAAGAGGTAGGTAAAAAGAAAATTATTTTTTTTTCTAAACTAAATACTGATTTGCTGCAATCTGAAGCAGATGATGCATGCTTTACAAATGGGAACATACAGTATACACATAGACTGCAGTAGAACCCCATCCTTAGCTATTCAATTAGCACTAGATTTATCTTATGTTTAGGCATGTTAGGTCTTGAAAATGACTTTTTTCAGTTTTTCTGTCATTGAAGCATATCTTTCTAAAATTGGTTTCTGAGTAATATGTAATCCTGCCTTCACTGTTGTCATACTTCAAAGTGCCTCAAACATTTAAAGACTGTTCTCATATTTTATTCATGAAAAAATAAAATTATTTGAAAGGTCTGATTTCTCTTTGCCTTGTCACAGCGATGGCGTGTTTTTGATGGCGTTTTTATCAAAATGTAATTCAAGGTTGCAATAAAGTTTTATTGTTACATCAAATGTGTCCCATATGTTGGGACAGAAGTATGTATGGGATGAGATATTGAGTTTCTTCTGTTACTAATCACAGCAAATGTGTCTTAAAAATATACTAGGTACAGGTTGGACCCCCTTTTGCCTTCACAGTACAGTGAACTCATCGTCATGTTTAAGAAACCAGTTTGAGATGATTTAAGTTTTGTAACATGTTGCGATATCCTGCTGGAAGTAACCATTAGAAGAGTGGTAGACACTGTAATCATAGAGAGATAGACATGGTCAACAACAATACGTATGTAGGCTTTGCTCAATTATTACTAATGGGCCCAACGTTCTGATGCTTGGTTTGAACTCCAGCAGATCGCCTGCATGTCTACATGTATAAATGCATTGAGTTTCTGCCACGTGATGGGCTGATTTTATATTTTCATTAACAATCCGTTAAACCGGTGTACCTAATGAAGTGGCTGGGGGGTGTATATACTCTAATAAGAATTTTTAGTTGTGTGAGGCAGCAAACTGTAATGAGAAGAATCATATTTAGTTATATGGAAAATAATTGGTGCAGGAGGGGCTTATCATTTTATAACCTAGAGAATCACAGAGCATTTTTTTCTCTTAAACTCCACACCTGCTCCATATTAAGAAATCGTTAACAGAGAAAACAATCAGTGTTTGTGCAAACTTTAGCAAAAGACGTCATGTCAAATTACAATCAGCTTGTTTTCAAAAAATTAAAATGTTGGAGAGCTGCTTCTTATGCTTGTATAATATTTTTTTTCCAAGCATCTGTATCCTTGTAGAAACCATTTGCTGCACTTTCACATCAGAGGTTATGTTTTTTTAATCTATTTTCCATCAGTTTTCTTAGAAATAGCTTGTATGTTTTAATTCTTTTACCTGGTAATGAGTTACACATTTTGTTCCGTAACTACAGATGCATGTGCTCATTTTTTTGTTGTTGCATTTTTCCATCTGTTAAGGGGTTTTACTGAGCAGTTAATGTTTATAGAGCCTTTGTGGGAGCCACGTTAAACTGCATATGCGGCCTGCTGTGCATTCAGTCATTATAATTAGTTGAGAATCAACATTTGGGTTTTAAATATTCATAATCAGCTGAGTGAATTTAGAGCTTAATTACATTCATAACTCTATAGCCATAAAGAGCTGATATTTCTTAGCCAATATGTCATGGTTTTTTATATAGCAATACAATAGTTAACAGTTGTGTCGCTGCTTACTTAAACTTCCTGAATATAATTTTCTGTAAAAATGACTGCTGATAATGTATGAATCTGGGAATAGGAAGTGTATCTTTGTGGTAAGTCAATCAATAGATCTATTTAATGTGTCATATGAAATCATATAAAACAAAATTTCAGTGAAATTTAATAGCCTAATTCATTTAATTAGTTATTAAAGTTAATAACTAAGACATTGTGCTACCTCTAAAAGGTAGAACTTTTCTTCCCTTCTGTATAACCCTATGCATTTAAAAAACAACAGCTTGGTATCATCTTGGGATGCTGTATTTAACAAAAAGCCAAATCTAGTCATCCCTGTATCATAAAATTGTGTAATTTTTTTTCTCTCAAATCTTATGGGACCCCTTTTTTCTAGTTAACATATGAAAGGTTCTTGTTATAATGACATTAAAATTAGATTAGATAATACTTTATTCATCACACAGCGGGGAAATTTCCTTGTTACAGCAGCATTTTCTACAATAAAAGCAAAACAAACAAACAAACAAGTAAATGCACAAGAAAAAACAGGCAAACAATAGACAATGAGCAGAAGGTAGACTGAAAGTAAAGAATTGTGGCGTAAATTAAAGCTATTGTAAAGTGCGGTTGCCATAGTACAAGAAACAATATTGCAGTGTAAGTAAGTGACGTTAAAATTAAATTGAATATGCAATTAAAGTAATAAAGCAAAAGTAGTATATTTACCTATGACCATAAATAATATTGAAAAAGTAAGTACTTGTAATGGAAAAATATAAATACAGATAATAAAGATATACAGAAAGTGTATGGAGTAGATGAAAAAAAACTACAACATTATCAGGTAGTGCAGGTGTTGTAGAGTCTGACAGCGGCCGGGATGAAGGACCTGCGGTACCTCGCCTTCTTACACCGTGGGTGTATCAGTCTGCTGCTGAAGGAGCTGCTCAGGGACCCCCCAGTGTCATGTAGGGGGGAGGGGGGGGTGTATCAGTCTGCTGCTGTGTCGTGTAGGGGGTGAGAGGTGTTGTCCATGATGGATGTCAGCTTAGCTAACATCCTCCTCTCCCCTACTTTCTCTATGGGGTCTAGAGGACAGTCCAGATGTATCTTGCATAGATGCTGAGAAGAAGTTTAACTATAGAAAGAACAATTCCAGCATATGGGTTGTCACCTAGAAACATTTTTTAATAGGAACTCATTATGATATAGCTGCACAATTTGCATTATAGCCTACCTGTTATTTGTTTCAGTGGGAAGGAAATATGCAGATAAATGTTGCTTATGTTTAGGCATGTCATACTCCCAAAAAAAAACATCTTAAAAGTAGTAGTAAAAAGATGTAGGACCTAACACACACTACATACAGTAGCCTACCCAGCTAGCAAGTTTTGGTTATATATATACATAACACCAAGGGTTTGCAGCGCTATCAAAAAAACAAAGGATGGCTACTTTGAAGAACAGAAGACATGTTTTCAGTTATTTCACTTTTTTTGTTAATCACATAATTCCATACGTGTTCATTCATAGTTTTGATGCTTTCAGTGATAAGCTACAATGTAAATAGTCATGTAAATAAAGAAAACATATATATATATATATATATATATATATATACATATACATATACACTACCGGTCAAAAGTTTGGGGTCACTTATACATTTCCATACCACTCCATTATAGACAGAATACCTGCTAATTTGGGTGGGGGGGCTGATCATTAATGCAATATCTACATTGCCCATTACCAGCAACCATTCATCCAATGTTCCAAAGGCACATTCTGTGTACTAATCTATCATTTAAAAATAAAAAACTAGAAAAACATTGGAGAACCATTTTACTATTATGTAAGCACATAATGTAATCTGAAAACGGCTGCCCTGGTTAAAAAAACAATGCAACTGATCTCAGCTGGCATTCTGTCTACAATGGAGTGCAATGGGAATTTCTATGTGACCCCAAACTTTTGACCGGTAGTGTATATGTATATGATGAAATATATGAAAATGTACATTGATGTAGGCTACGCATGCGAGAAAGGAGCAGAGCGCCGAAGAGCGCCAGTCGTGTTCCGTTATTGTCGAGCAATGCATTGTGGGATTTCAAAATGGAGCCGTCCGTGAATGTTATGTAGCCGTACACTGTTGTTAATAGTAGGGAGAAGCCACTTCAAGTTAAGACGTAATATTCTTCTGTGACAGTGCACAACATGGGGTTTTTGTATTTCGCCAGGAGAGCGTACGCGTCCGCCAGAAAATACCCCGGTCGGTATTTGTGCGTCACGTTTCTTTCCGGTGATTTAGCTCCAGCAGGTATCCGTGTCAAAAGGTACAGCCAGGAGACTGTCCAGAGACATGTCCCTGTACAGTTTGTGTGCTATCACCTACCTCACAGGACCTTACTTAAAATCCAGGGACAAGACACGAGCCCGTTTCTTCAGGGGATTATAACCAATGACATGGGGCTGCTGGAGGTGCCTGGACTCTCAGCCATGTACTCACATATGCTAAATGTACAAGGAAGAACACTATATGATATCATGTTGTACAGGTACAGTAAAGTTCATTAATACATACCGTTTAAACTACTTCCTCGTGTTTTCAGTAAACACGAGGGTGTGGCTACATATCTTGAAGTACAGTTGCTGGCGTTGATAGATATAAATACGGGCGTTTAAGTACTACGGGCCGAGTAACGTCAGCAGATCAGGGCTGGAAAGCCAGGGGGAAAAAAAGACTTTCACCTTTCCAGCTGAACTTATTACTTACTAAAGTGCACCGGTTTTACGTACACAACTTAAGAATGTTCTAGTTTTGTCTAATTATTTTCAATATTCTTTTTTAAAAACGTGTGTTCAGTTGTGGCCCCTGTTGCAAGACACACAGCAAAACTTATTTTTAAGTACTGATGTTCCATGTGCCTAACATTTAATATCCCGAAAATTGAATTACCCTTCCTGTGTTATATCTCAACCCGACATACTTTTCAACAGGAAAAATACATGACTTCACCAAATACAGGAAGTAAGATGCTGTCTAAATACTATTCCATTAAGGCTTTAAAACAGTTGTTTTGCATCGCTAGAGCACCTATTTGTGATTAAAGTTACCTAGCCTATGTGGGTGGTGTATCTTAGTCAAACTTAGATGACATTTAATCACATGTTGAGATCATTCCAGTGTAGGAAAGTGATGTTTTTTTTGTCACAATATGTAATATGACAAAGAAGTCATGATAAGTGTATGTAATTAAGTGAAACCATTTGACTGAGAGATGGCAATACACAGAACATGACATGTTGTAACCCAGCCTGTCAACTAATGCTAGGTGAACATTTGAAGACCAGATTTATACATTTCAGTTGCCAATGAAGTTTGTTCAACAGTTTCAGCAGATACTAGTTCATAGTAGCAACTTAGTAGATATACTAGTATGTGGCTGATGCCAAATGTGTGAACTCTGCCTGGCAAGCCTGACCTCTTATCCAGCTACAGACTCATTTTATTCAGTTTGTTGATGCACTTATCCAATTTGTATCACTTGGATACATCTTAAGCCAATCGTTGAACTTTGTAGAATAAGAGACATATGTAATTTTGCCACTGGTAAACTAAAAGGGTTACAAAATCAATTCTGATCTGCATGTCCTATGGAGATACTCAAAAAGTCTCTTTGGTAAATAAACAAAATCATTAATTTGGCTAGATCAGCCAGATTGAGAAAACCAATTGCTCACCATACACATATGTTGTAATTACTTGATTTCATAGTTTTTATAGCTTCTTTTTTTTTTTTTTTTAACAAGGCACTAAATTTGCTGTATTTACTTTTTAGTCTAAAAGAAACTGATGCAGAACAAGGTGTTTTCCTGGAGTGTGACAGCACAATTAAGGACTCAATCTTGAGACATTTGAAGATGTACAAGCTCCGCCGAAAGGTCAACATAAACCCCTGTCCAGAGCTCTCTGTGTGGGCGGTGCTTACCAAGAAAAAGAACACAGATGATGAGGCCAGTAAACCCGAGCTCTCTTCCCCAGACAAAGTTCTGGTATGCGAGACTGATCCTCGAACTCAGGAAATGGGCTGGAGATTGGTATTGGAATGTCAAACTGACCCCCTGGATATCATTGCATCATGTCAGAAAGGTGACACAGGGGAATATCACAGGCATCGCTATGCAATAGGTAAGATCAGTTTGTATAATGGAATCCTTGTTTGTATTAAATGAAAAACTGGATGAGAAGTAAGGATTTGTATGGCCATGTGCCTTTGACACGCATTGTTTATTTCCTCTGCTGTCATTGTTCCCTAGGACTTCCTGAGGGAGTGAAGGACCTCCCCCCTGGCGTGGCACTACCACTAGAGTCAAATCTTGCCTACATGCAGGGTATCAGCTTTAGCAAGGGCTGTTACATTGGCCAGGAGCTCACAGCTAGGACTCATCACACTGGGGTGGTTCGGAAACGCCTGATGCCAGTACGCTTTTCAGCACCAGTCCAAGGTCTCGAGGAAGGCGCTGCGCTGCAAACGCAGTCGGGCAAGCCAGCTGGGAAGCACCGAGCAGGGGTTGGAGAGCTGGGTCTGTGCCTAATCCGCATGGCTCATGCCAAAGAGGCGTTGACACTCAAATCTTCTGACAACACCACAGTGGCACTTGAGGTCTCTGTGCCAGACTGGTGGCCTAAAGATGTGAAAATCAACTGAAGAGGAGGATGTTTTATAGTTCCCTCAAATGTGACACACATCAGATCTGGCAGACTTCTCGTAGACAGAACCCCTAAGTACAGAATGTACTGTCATTGTTTAACAGCTGTGTGGCACCTATCCAGATGAGAGCATTTGTTTTATTTGCAATAAAATCAACTTTTAGAGTGACTTTCCCAAATTGTAAAGTATTATTTTACCACAGAATCATGCTATTTAACTTATCTATTGCAGAACTTTACAACAGGATATATCAACAGTGATATGTTATTGTTAGTTGTTGAATAAAGCACACAAATTCAATTAACTTTTGTATATATTTTTTTATTTTATTTTTCAGTGCAAAAGCTAATTCCAAACATTGGACATTTGAGACTGCAATTCATCTCAAATCAAAATTGTAGTAAAACCTTTATCATCTTTTTTTTGCACTATACAAATTGGCATTTTTCATTCAAGCATTTCCGGGTGATGATAACATTGTTGAGACGCCACTGAACATCTTATTCCTGATAAAGGAGATGCTGCCCCCTTGTGGATTGTATTGTATCCCGAATTTGCTGCAACATGGTTTCTAGTTGCAAAGTTGAGTGATCAAGCCGCTTAAAGTCTTCATTGCAAAGAAGGCATTCAATTATGTGAGCCACTCTTTGTAGATCAAAGGCAGCATGGTAAGGTCCAAGTGTGGTGAGGGTCTCTGAGAGATGCCGTGGGCAATCGGAGGAATCCCCAGAGGAACAAGCATTCAGGAAAGCCATTCGGTTGTCAGCAATGATTTTCAGGAATGAGGCAAATTCTGCATAATTAATACCAGAGCAGGCCTTCATAATGACCTGAAAAGTAGCAAACAATGACTTTTAATATCATATTACAAACATTCACAGCAGCAGCATGTTTCTAGAAAGCAGGCAGGGTGAACAGTCTTGTCGCTGAAGTACCTGGCAGTGCTGATGCCACGAGTCCATCGTGTTTCTCCACTCCTCGATCTCTTTTTGAACGGACAAAAGCTCATTCTGAAGGAACTGCCACATGATGTCTACGTTGCAGCCATTCAGCCAGTTATGATTAATAGAGATAGTGTCCTCCTGTCATACAAACAAAGATTGAGAGAGAGATTTCCTTGTAGGTCACAATTAGAAAATGCACCATAATGTACACAGTAGTATGCCATTTGGTAGGTATTTTTTCTCTATTTTGTTACTTTTACAGTTCTTACCAGATTATAAACTTGGTGGTGCCAGCCACTGGGCACAAACATTATTTCACCTGCCTCTTGAATAATTTCAAGAGGTTGACAGGCTTTTTCGGAGTGTGGAAAAAGGCCTCTGTCTTGAAGCTCAGCTGACGTTACATCATATGGGAGGTTGCCATGAGTGTCTCTTAAAAACTCTTCCTGACCTGGGGGATACAGGAGCCATTTCTTCCTGCCACAGATGTTTGCAGACCAACTGTAGGAGCGAAACACATCCGCGTGGAACGGGGTCCTGGTGATGTAAAAGTGCATCTAATTGATAGATGTCCCACATGTGTTGCCTCACAACTATAATAATATAATAATGAAATATACTGAGTTTTACCTGCCAAAAAAACTTTAATCTGGGTGTTGCCAAGATAATGTTAGATGTTACATACCATGAGCCTTTAGGTCCCATGTAGACAAATCGGTAGTCATCCACTTCAAGTATATCCCAGTATTCGTTAAGCCAGTCAGAAGAAAAGAAGACTGGTGTGGTGTAAACATTATGTTCTGGGAAGTCCCTGTAACACAGTAATAATATATTCATTATGGGTAGTTAAATATTTTGCATATTGTGCTGTATGATACAAAGTGTACTTCAATCCGTATTACTTGCTACCTTGACATGTGCCAGTCTTTAAGATAAAGACATCCTTTAGGTGACGAGTGGCCATTCTGGATGTATTCCTTCCAGTAGTGTATAAATTCTTTAAAAGGCATAACTTGTTTAGGGTTTGCATTGTACTCCTTTGCATTACAATTTGCAACAGGAACAGGAATCTCATCTGTGATACAGAATGAACACATTAACATGTATGTATAGTACATGACCAGTCATTGCAGCAGCTGCATTGTGATATATGGCAGACTCAACATTAGTAATTAGTAATAGACTTATTTACCAAACTCTTGCAGCAGTTTCTGGAAATTAGGCTTCCCCTCCTCAGACACCCACTGTTTTCTACACTTCCAGTTCTCCGTAAACCTTCTTGAAAATATACATGGGTGATTGGGAAGCAAGTATTTCTTGAAAAACCTAGAATAGCCCAGCTCCTTGTCGATGTAGTCAACAAAATGTGATGACCAAAACTGTTCGTACGACTGTCTCGGTATTTTGACCAGGCTGCAGCAGTTACGGTACGCCTCCCTGTCCATAATGGTAAACAGACTGTATGGGTAAACAAGACATAGGCTAGCCAGTTAGCGTTAGCAAGCTAGCTGTCACTGCTTGGACGGCAAGAAACGGTAGGGAAAGCGAGCGGGTCGACTGGTTTGACATTACATAACGCACGTTGGTTCACTTTTGCTGTCAAACTTAGGCTACAAAGCTAAACAACAAAGCATTATGCTAAAACGTATTTTTTCTATTTTGATAGCAGATGCCTGCACTCCATCCCGAAGATATAGCTAATGTTATTGGGTTATAGTTCCTTAACGCCGCACATGCTAAACTGTTGCTGTTTATTTGTGGTCACCACTGCCTATATTAACGTTTCAATGTATTTAATGCGAATAGTGCATGCTATTTTAGCTACTTCAGATACCGCCGTCCGAGCTAACATGTTTCCAAAACCTTTAAGTCGGACAGTAAATACAGCCGTGCTACTGCGTGACGTCACTTCCGTAATAAACAAGCGACAGTGTGGTGTAACGTAATGCTCAGCCCAACAAGGTAATATTGTAGATTGTGTTGTGGCACGGATAAAATTGTTGCTAGAGGAAGTGATATATGCTAAGAAGGTTTATAACGTTATAATAACGCACTCGTTATGCGGTCTGTTGGACAGAAAGGCTCCTCGCTAAAGCTACCAGTGTGAACGCCTCAGCTAAGCTCATCTGCTGCTAGATCCCTTATTACACTGAATAAACTATGTAGCTATACTATCAGGACAGAGCGATCACTCAGTACAATGATATTTTTAACAGATACAATGTGTTAACATAACTGTAATATTGATGCTCATTTGTCCTAGGTGAATCAGTGCATCTATTTCTACAATGAGCCGGGACGTCCCTATCCACAGCTGGCCCGGTTCCTATTACATAAACAGTGAGAAGCGGTGGGAAAATGGCACTCTGTCCCTCACCAGGACCATGGTGCGCTTCGTCTCTAACCAGAGTAAGGAGAGTCTTGCCAGCTTCCGCCTCTCCAGGATCATGGAGATCAAGATGGAGTCGTCTAGTTTTATCTTCAGCACTCTCACAGTGCTCGAAGAGGGCAATGTAAAACACTGGTTTGGCTCCCTTAAGCCCAACAGGGTAGTGGTTTATAATGTCTTAGAGCATTTCTGGAGAGAACGTCTTTGTCCCCCAGCTCAGAGGTCAGGGGAGCCGAATCTAGACCCTCTAAAGGCAGAGAGCTGATCAGCCTGGTAGCAGGGGCCCAGAGAAGACTGGAGGACACCAGCAGTGTCCTCAGCCACCAAGGAGAGCAGTTTGACAATATGATGCAGGGACTGGAGAAGATTGACTCCGATCTGGGCGTGGCTGATAAGTAATTATCTAAATAGTTTCTGACTCAATGATATGCACTTTTTAATTTGGAAGTCTTGTTCATGTTTTATGCTTATGCTGTTGTCTGCTATAACTCAAGTAGTAGTTGCAAAACAAAAACTGGCATAAATTAATAATAGTGAATCAAGTCATACACTCTCATAAAATTTGTCCTTTCCCTTTTTACTCTGTTGCAGACTTTTGTTAGAGCTGGAGTCTCCCTCCTGGTGGCCTTTTGGTAAACTTCCTTGGAAGACTCAGCAGGAAGCCAAGGCTCAGGACGCTGCAAGAGCTGGAGCTGCTGCTTCTGCTGCTGGCAAAGGGTCCAGTAGAAATAAGGTGATCGCAAGCATCCCAGCTGTAGTGACCAAAGGCGGGGACTCAGACTTAAAACCTGGATGTTTGTTGGTGCTGGTGTCCTCAGTGGAGGTGCGAGACACAAACTGTCAACTCCTTCACCGTTTTGAACGAAATGACATTGATGAAATCAGGGTGCACAGTCCGTATGAGATCACTGTTAGACAGCGATTTATTGGGAAGCCAGATATCTGCTACAGGTTCCTGTCTGCCAAGATGCCAGAGGCAATGTCAGTGTTAGAGATGCAGTACAAAAAGAAAGTGGAGTTCACAAATGAATACAGTGCTTTCAAAGCAACTCCAGTTTCATCTCCGTGTGATACAGAGGGGCCAAGCTGGAATGAAGGTAAGGCATGGAAAATATAAATACTCTTTCACTGTTTCCATGTCTAGTATGAAATTGACCACTAAGTGGCAGTAAAGGTCTATCTTTCCACATCTGTTTATTTATAGGCGTGTAGCCACATGTACAAACATTTAATCCGCATGACTTTTGGACACAGTTATTGGTGTCTCTCCTTGACAGAAATGTGTTTTGATGAGTCACTTCATCCTGATTGCCCCAGTTACTTTGAGTTTACTGTCTGGTTTCCTCATAAACAACATATGCACTCCACTTTTTAACCATCTCCACCCATGGAGTCAGGTTTGCTGCAGAGGTGCCAAGACACAGAGCTCCCACTGGAGGTCCCAGCAGGAGAGCTGTCCCAGTTGCAGGTGCAAGTCCTCCAGCCATCTGTCAGTCAGGCTGAGGCCCAGGAACTCAAACAGGTGAGACCTGTGTGAATATATGACTTGCACCTTTGTGACATCTATATTTTTCACTTCTGTATACCTATGCGTATCATAGTAAACAACCCTACGGTTTAAGGGACATGTATTTTGATAGTTCCATTCCAACCGACAATTCACCATAATGATTTGTATTTTTGATCCTGTATGATTAAAATGTTATTTAGTGAGACCACAAACCAAAGTCCATCCTGGTTTTAAGAAAAGGACAGAGACTTGTTCTGTCATTTGGTCAGACTTTACAACGTCTTTCCATTCAGTACCTCGCAACACTGAGAAATGTTACAGACATGGTCTGTGGTGGCAAGACCTACACAGTGACGGAAATTCAGATGTATGATTCTGTGTGTGTGTGTGTGTCTGTGTGTGTGTGTGTGTTACATACTATTCCAGGTAGCTAATGTTTGTTTGTTACATCATGCTTAGATACACATCACATAGGGTCATTTAGATAAATAAATTAATTAATGTAGACTTCATGGGATGACACCAAGGTCTTGCTACCTATAATGCCAAGATTATATTAAAGCTAAAGTAAAAGTAGAGCAGAATACAGAAACGTACAGAATACTGGGGCTGACAAGTAATAGGCATTTGTTGCAGTGTTTTCCATCATATTTAATTGCTTAATCCTATTTCATGATACATTATTTTGTTTAACCTCTGCATGAGTGTTATCTTGAACAAGGCACTTTATACCTAATATTTTGTTAATTATTGTGCATAATAACTGTACAATGTATTACAGTTGTTTTTGTCTATATAATCATTTTTCAAACAAACTTATCATAGCAGTGACAGCATTGGGCCAGTCATACAGGTTGGCTCGTCTGTTGTGTTCATAAATGGTGTATTGTCTACAGCTGATAATGGCTCAAACTTCAAAGGTTGCCAGTTTTGACTTAATGCTATACTTCTGTACACACCCTACTCTTAATTCCTGTTAAGATTAGAATCTACAGTGGGACAACTTGTACAGAAGGCCACTTAGTTTAATGTCCTGCTGTGAGTGCTTTAGCAACCATTCCCCTTTGTCTGAGCATGTTCATACCATTATTATTGTTTGAGGTTGGAAATTCCTACCTGGCTAACACCACAAACTGGTTCACTCATTCGCAGATTTCATGCACTGAATTTTTCTATTAATTCACAGTCTTGAAGTCACCCCACTTATGCACAAGACGAGCATTTAGCTCATGTGTTTTTATATCAGTTCTAGCCAACATGTTTAATTTTAGGGCTTTCTACATTACTTAAGTCCTCTAACCATTGTATAAGCAACAGCTAAAAATATTCATTTTCTGTGTTTTTCTATGACAAACCAAAAAACAATTCAGTCATAGACCTGAGTGAACGAATACAGTCGTGCCTTGGTGTGTATTGACATACTATCTGTTTTTCATACTGCTGTCTGGAACTATTTCTGTACTCAGTTGTAATGTCCGCATGTACTGGCCTGTGAAAACTGACATAACGTCGGTGGGTGTGTGCGAGCATGTGTAGTATAACATAATATTAGTTTAGAAACCATGGTAGTGGGGTTTGGAGTAGTGTTTATTAGGTTTTGCTTGGGACATCACCTTATATTTAAGTTGTTCCATCAACCATAACATACACAGTTGTTGGACGATGGACATTTAGTCGCAGTATTCCTTAAAACCACTGAGAGCTGAAAACAAACACTATTGTATGATATCAATGATCCCAATAGATAAGCCAAGACTTCTGTCTGAATATCTTCTCAAGCAGCTTCCTATACAGTCCTTCATAAAATAAAATAACATATCTGCCACGTGAGTAGCTCTTATTACATTCATGGTTGGTGTAAAGTTTCGCTCTCATTTGTAGACATTAAGCATTAGACTATTGTCTTTGTAGTTAAGCTTAGAAGAAGAAAAAAACAACCTCTGAAATAAATTAAAATTTCATTGTTATCTACTCCTCGTTCTCTGTTTTACTCACACTCTCGCTTTAAAACTCACTGAGCCCATCTTTAACATATCTTCCACATGTTCCACAATGCAACTCCTCAACAATTTTCTGTAGGTTTCAGTATTCAATCTTTTTTTATTAGTTTCTTGCTCTGTTGTCCATGTTTACTGAGGGCTGGTGTGTAATTAAACAAAGTGTGTGTGTGTGTGTATATAGATGCTGATGCAACTGAAGAACCTTGCCCTGGAGGCAGAGACAGAGCTGGAACGACAGGATGATGTTCTGGATGAACTAACCAGCTCCACTGACCGAGCCACCATGCACATAGAGAAGCACACCTGCCGCATGAAAAGACTCCTGTAGCTCTGACAGTCCAGCAGACGCATGCAGTCACCATGTCCTTCCTGAGAAATGCATTTTAAGCTTCCTCATTGCCCTCACAGGTTTGGTACAATTTGAGAACAGCAGTAGGGACTTGCATTTACTCAAAATTGGACTTTTCTGTATTCAATCACATAAACACATGCAGCAGTGTTCACGTAATACTAAAGATGTCCCCCCAAATCTGTAACAATTGGAAACTTTCCTCCCCTGAAAACGACCCCATATGTCATTTGTACAAACAGCAATTACGTCTCATATTTACATTTATTGTTTGGCAGTGCCCTAGTGGCCGCAATAACTATGACGGGAGCAAAGCAGGAAGTAAGGTGACAAAGTATAAGATTGGCAAACTCTGTAAGGAGGCAGGTTGGGGTGGTGGATGGGTGACAGGAGACTGGAGTTTGTGTCCCGTTTGAAAACCCAAACCATGATAGTTTTCTAATCCTAACTAAGAAGTTTTGGTGCCTAAATCTAACAAAACTATGACCGATTTCACAACATTAACGACCGTTAAGCTTAGGTATAAGGACGGAAAATGCTCCTGTGGGTTGTATTTTCTGCCACCATTAGGGGCGCTGATGTGTCTAACGCTCCTGTAGGTCGTTTAAGATGGTGGTCCTATGGCTTAGACGACTAGTCGTAAATTTGTCTTTCAGATTATGATCTGAAATGTCTTCATTGTTTTATTTTATAATTTTATTTGAACAATTCAGTCATATGTGACTGAGATAAATGAGCCGTCTTTATGGGTAGTCACCGCTGTGCCCTCTGAGTGTGCATCTTGCACCACTTTGCAGCCGTGGCTAGCATTGTTAGCATTACATTTGGCTTAGATCAGGGGTCAATGTTTTTTAAGCCAAAGACTCCTTAACTGAAAGAGAGATGGAGCAGGGACCCCCAACTACAGTACATATATTGTATAAAATTAAGTTGCATATTACACTGGGCCTACAATAACATGTGGGCGGTCTAAAGCCCTTATACACACCTTTTAGTTAGTGCATAGAATACTAAGCTATTAAAATAACTGCTGGTATGATTTTGTGAATCAAGTTTAATGTTAAACATACACGTGGCACAGTGAATCCTTAGGATTAACTGTATCTGTGAATGGTTACCAGTGATTTCCTTGTCTCTGGTCAGTAAGCCTCAATGTGTTTTTTTTCACAAATAGGCTGATTTATGTTTGCTTATAATATGTTGTATTTATGTTAAGACATTTAAATTTTTGAAACAATTTTCAAAAGTTGCAAAGAAACTCCCTTCATTTATTTTGCCTGATGAAGGTCTTTTACTGAAACATTGCCTACTGTTACTAACTACTAATATGACCTACTATTTATTTTTGCAAGTTAGACAGTGTGCAGACGTTTCTTTGCAACGTTTGACTTACTAATTCCCCTCCAAAGCACCTGTCTCACATACAGTGGGTACGGAAAGTATTCAGACCCCTTTAAATTTTCACTCTTTGTTTCATTGCAGCCTTTTTCCAAAAATCAAAAAAGTTCATTTTATTTCTCAGTAATGTACACTCAGCAACCCATCTTGACAGAAAAAAACAGAAATTTAGAAATTTTTGCATATTTATTAAAAAACAAAAACTGAAATATCACATGGTCATAAGTATTCAGACCCTTTGTTCAGTATTTAGTAGAAGCACCCTTTTGATCTAATACAGCCATGAGTCGTTTTGGGAAAGATGCAACAAGTTTCTCACATCTGGATTTGGGTATCCTCTGCCATTCCTCCTTGCAGATCCTCTCCAGTTCTGTCAGGTTGGATGGTAAACGTTGGTGGACAGTCATTTTCAGGTCTCTCCAGAGATGCTCAATTGGGTTTAAGTCAGGGCTCTGGCTGGGCCATTCAAGAACAGCCACAGAGTTGTTGTGAAGCCACTCCTTCGTTATTTTAGCGGTGTGCTTAGGGTCATTGTCTTGTTGGAAGGTAAACCTTCGGCCCAGTCTGAGGTCCAGAGCACTCTGGAAAAGGTTTTCGTCCAGGATATCCCTGTACTTGGCCGCATTCATCTTTCCCTCGATTGCAACCAGTCGTCCTGTCCCTGCAGCTGAAAAACACCCCCACAGCATGATGCTGCCACCACCATGCTTCACTGTTGAGACTGTATTGGACAGGTGATGAGCAGTGCCTGGTTTTCTCCACACATACCGCTTAGAATTAAGGCCAAAAAGTTCTATCTTGGTCTCATCAGACCAGAGGATTTTATTTATCACCATCTTGGAGTCCTTCAGGTGTTTTTAACAAACTCCATGCGGAGCTTTCATGTGTCTTGCACTGAGGAGAGGCTTCCTTCGGGCCACTCTGCCATAAAGCCCCGACTGGTGGATTGCTGCAGTGATGGTTGACTTACTACAACTTTCTCCCATCTCCCGACTGCATCTCTGGAGCTTAGCCACAGTGACCATTGGGTTCTTCTTTGCCCTCTCACCAAGGCTCTTCTCCCCGATAGCTCAGTTTGGCCGGACGGCCAGCTCTAGGAAGGGTTCTGGTCGTCCCCAAACGTCTTCCATTTGAGGATTATGGAGGCCACTGTGCTCTTAGGAACCTTAAGTGCAGCAGAAATTTTTTTGTAACCTTGACCAGATCTGTGCCTTGCCACAATTCTGTCTCTGAGCTCTTCAGGCAGTTCCTTTGACCTCATGATTGTCATTTGCTCTGACATGCACTGTGAGCTGTAAGGTCTTATATAGACAGGTGTGTGGCTTTCCTAATCAAGTCCAATCAGTATAATCAAACACAGCTGGACTCCAATGAAGGTGTAGAACCATCTCAAGGATGATCAGAAGAAATAGACAGCACCTGAGTTACATATGAGGGTCACGGCAAAGGGTCTGAATACATATGACCATGTGATATTTCAGTTTTTGTTTTTTAATAAATATGCAAAAATTTCTAAATTTCTGTTTTTTCTGTCAAGATGGGTTGCTGAGTGTACATTACTGAGAAATAAAATGAACTTTTTTGATTTTTGGAAAAAGGCTGCAATGAAACAAAGAGTGAAAAATGTAAAGGGGTCTGAATACTTTCCGTACCCACTGTAGATGTGTAAAGTACTTTTCTGTGATGAAAAACGTTTAAAAATGAACAATAATGTGTTTCCCCCCACTGCAGTAACTCTGAGGACCCCCTAGGATACCTTGTTGAAGATCTCTGGCTTAGATGCTATCAACTGCACAGCTGTCATTTTGAAAACCACATTTTTTCAATGTTCTTACTTTTGGAGTTGCCGTATAGAAATAACTTACTTGATCCTGTGGAAAGGAAAGTGTGCTCTAAAAACTGACCAATATATTTGGTATATAACCAAAATGGGCACCTGATTGTCTAACCAGCACTATGTTCAGTGCCTGGTACTGGTGCTTATGGCTGAATCCCATTGGCAGGATTTGTGGTGGGAAGCCGGTGAGGGATCACATCCTCAACAGTGTACTAGTTACTCCTACTGATTGGTTGTGGTACCTGAGTAGGATTTTTGGGGAAAAGTTTGAATCATTATTGCACTGCATGCCCTCCCAGTAAATCTGGTGACTCCATGTGTATCACAGGTGATACCCAACAGTCTTACACCTTCCAGGCCTAGTGGGGGATAGCAATGGCACAACGACAGTGAAGGGAAAATTTGACATTCGAAAAGCTAAAAACGAAAATGAGTCTTTTTATTCTCTTTGCACAAATTCTTTTTTAACAATCTGCATGTTGTTCCTATTGAAAGATGAATGTAGTGACATTTTTGTAGAGTGAAGGATAACAGGGATTTAATAGCGTCACAGTGATATCTGTGTTTCTGATGTACTGTCATTCTTCCTTTTTATAACTATTTCTGTCCTCATGTCTTTCTCAGGCCCTTGGTGTCATGTATCCTCTATTGACACAGATTCCCTATGGCTTATTGTTGCATGCTTCAATATTGCTGCTTTGTATTGCATCAATTGAAAATTCCCCATCATTAATAAAAAATATAAATATAATAAATGTATATCTAAGTTCCGGGAATCTTGAAAACAGAAAATATAACACTTCCAATGTTTGTTTTTAAATCTTATATACAAAATACTAGTTCCACGTCTACTGTATTTGTCTTGCTAGGGGTTGATGATATTGTACAGTACCAGTCAAAAATTTGGACACGCTTTCTAATTCATTTGAATGGAAAAAGTGTGTTCAAACTTTTGACTGGTACTGTAAATCTGCATTATATGTAAATGACATGACACAACACTTGTATTGTAATTCTGTGATTTTATTGTGATCTGGTATCACTCATTGTATTAAGCAAGAAGTTGAACTTGAAATGTCTCCACCATGTTTAAAAATAATGATTTCATTGCTGTATAGAGGCTTCTTATTGCTCATGATACTACATATATTCTGACACTGGATACAACTAATCGATTAGCTCTAAATATAAGGGTATAGTTACACCTTCATCTTCCTTATGAACAAATTAATAAATAAAGCAACACAACTGGCATTGTAATTCCTTTTTATGAATTCAGCTAAAAAATCATCTTTGAAAGTAGGGCCGGGCAATATGTCAAAACATGTGATCACGATATATTTTCCCATTTTGAGGTTTGACCAGATCAATACCAGAGGTTTAATTTCACTTAAGAACAGTGTTTATTAACAAATAAAATAAACAATATGCCTTTACAATATTTAGCACACACATTTACCTTATAAAATGCCCCACTGGTCAACAGAGCAGTAGTGACTCCAGGTCTGTGCAACGGTTTAGCACCTTTGAGCTTATTGTTTTGGTCTACTCAGCACTTTTAGCTAAATAAAATCCACTCTAGGCTACCTGCCCAGCACCAAACAACATATAGGCAAAGTTAGCAACTAGCTGGTGTATAGCCTATAGATGTTAAACAGAAGAGGCCCCAGAATGGAGCCTTGGGGAACTCCGCACATTATATTTGTATGCTCAGATGCATAATTACCTTTTGACACAACGTAGTTCCTATTCTTTAAATAGGATTCAAACCAGTTTAGTACTGAGGCCGAAAGACCAACCCAGTTTTCCAATCGGTCTAGTAATATGTCATGGTCAACCGTGTCAAAGGCAGCACTGAGATCGAGTAATACTAAGACTGTAGTTTTGCCACTAGCTGTGTTAAGGTGGATGTAATTAAAGACTTTAACAAGAGCCATCTCAGTGCTGTGGTGTAGTCGGAAACCAGACTGAAAGGTATCAAAGTTGTTGTTTAGTGACAAGAAATGGTTGAGTTGTTGAAAAAACGCTTTTTCAATGATTTTACTTAAAAACGGAAGGTTTGATATCGGCCTATAGTTGTTCATTAGTGATGTGTCTAGATTGTTCTTTTTTAAGAGTGGCTTGATTATTGCAGTTTTCAGGGCCTGTGGAAAGATACCTGAAAGAAGAGACGTGTTCACAATCTGTAGAAGATCAGAAGCAAAACAATTCGAAACATTTTTGAAAACACCCGTTGGTAGAATATCAAGGCAACAAGAGGAAGTTTTCAGATGTTGTATAATGTCCTCCAGGTTTTTATGGTTGATCGTATGAAATTCTGTCATATTGGAATCAGTTTTGCCTGAACACTGTGACACATATCCTGTACTTGATATGGAGGCACTGACTGTTTGTCTAATCTTCTGAATTTTGTCTTTGAAGAAGAAGGCAAAGTCATTGCAGGCCTTGGTAGATAAAAGTTTAGATGCTACTGCTACTGGAGGGTTTGTCGACAGTAGCAAACAAAGCACGTGAATTATTATTGTTTCTAGCGATAATGTCAGAGAAGAAGGACCGCCTTCCATTCCTCAGTTCCAAATTATAAATGCAAAGTCTCTCTTTATAGGTGTTATAATGGACCAGGAGATTCGTTTTTCGCCACCTTCGTTCAGCTTTAATACTCTCTTTTTTCTGTTCTCACCAGTAGGACATTTCTCCATGGGGATCTTTTCTTACCAGAGACAACTTTAACATTAGTGGGAGCAAAAGCATCAATAACACTTGTAATTGTATACAGGAGAGCAAAACAGAGCTACAAATAAAGCAAATAATGAACTCCAAAATCACTTGTGTCATTAACAGATTATCAACAGCATTTTTTAAACAAATCAAGTTCGTAACCATTCATCTATCGTAAAGAAAATATGTATCCCCTAAACCTAACCACTAAGCAGTAAGCGGCATCAAATATCTGAAGAGCTCAGAGATAGCATTGTGTTGAGACACAGATCTTGGGAAGGCTGCAAAAACAGTTCTGCTGTTATGAAGGTTTCCAAGAGCCAGTTGCCTCCATGCTTCTAAAGTTTGAAACAACCTAGACTTCCTAGAGCTGGCTGACCAGCCAAACTTAGCAGTAGATGTGCCCTAAGTGCTCCAGAGTTCACTCAGAAAGTGTTTAAATAAGCCTCATCACACGAAGTAGTGGCTTAGGGACAACTCTACAAATGTCCTTGAATAGCGCAGCCAGTGACTATATTTCGAATTGAAGATCACTGGAGAGACCTCAAAATGGCTGTACACTGCCGGTCCCCATCCAACCTGATAAAGCGTGAAAGAGAGCCTTAGGGAAAGGCAGAAAATCCCTTAACGTGTGTGCAAAGCTTGTTTCGTCATACCCAAAAAAGCAACGGCACTTCAACTAAGCACTGAGTTAAGGGCCTAGATACCTGTGTCAATGAGATGTGATTTCTTTTTAACAAAGTTGCAAAAATGTCTAGTACAACAGGCAATGTCCCTTATCATTGGCTCCCATGTAACAAATTGCAACAGTGAATATCAAAACGTGCAAACTAGAAACGGATGTTAATTACTGTTTCAACCACTGTGCATGCTGTTGTGTGCAAGTGGCTAACGTTACACTGTACACTTTTTTATAACATCCTGTTGGCATCATCTGACCACTCCTGTTAGACTGCCTTCACCAAAGGCGGGGACTCCTTCATGTCAACAGTGGACCAGATTTGATTTGGAAAGTGGCTGAGCACTCTATTAGGAAACAGGAAGACGCCTCACACAGAGGGGTTTGAAAGAAAATTGACAGTCTCACTCAACAGTCTGCTCCCAGTTAGCATGGATTTATCACTTCTATTAAACAAAGCCCACCATGGAAAACACATAACAATAAAGGGATGCCTAGTTATGACATTATAAAAAAAGTTCTTCCAGCATGGTTCAAACTTCCTTCACTGTAGACTGTTGATTTGAGTGATAAACAGTGAGATTCTGGAAGTCCCAAACTCCAGAAGCACACCACATGGTTATGTGAATTCCAACCCTTAAAAAAAGGTTAGGGAAATAGAGCACACACTGACGTGGTTTTGAAGCAGCCTTGCAATACGAGGAAGTGGTGGCGGTCTTGTCTGACCACAGATACATGAGATCCGGCTTTGCCTTCCTAACGGATGGTATGGAGACACAAGGGATTTTGCTGGCCTTGACTTCCAAGTCTGTTTACGCGATAGTTCTGCGGCAAGCGCTCTCATTCTAGGAGCATGTCTCCATTGATGGCCAATCAATCAACTCTTGTTAGGAAAAAACAGCCCTAAGTTTGTGGGTTATGAGGGCACATGTGGGTTGCACTGTGTTTCAAAATATGGAGCCATGTGACTGCAATACAAATAGACTGGAGTTTACATCCACAGGAATATGTTTTTCAGTGTCTTTTTGAAGATATTAGTACAATTTGAAGCATCTCACTACTACTTCTTGTTTTATTTGGCATAATGCAGCAGCTATTTAGAGTCATATGCTTTCAATTAGAAAATGTGTTTTAGCAATGCATAGTATTATATAATGAATTACACTTTCTTTTAATATATGAGTAAGCGTTGATGTTGAGCAGACCTACAATATATTAAATTAATATTAGAGAAATTTTTCTTCACTATGGACTATGTCTGTCTAATGGCCTGATTTTTGACTCGCGTCCTTGCCGGCCTCTCACTAGTGCAGGTGTTGCGGGGTTTCCTTTTGCTGAGGGAGTTTCTGGTTTCAGGAAATAAGGCCTGTTGGTTAATGTTAGAACTGGGAGAAAATGTTTCTGGAAGGAAGGTGCTTGAGTCCAACCAGGGGGTGTATATGTAGTCTACAACAGAAAGTGATATGACCTCAAAATCCTCTTTGTGTCTCTGGCTATCACCGTGGTAACATTTTCTCATTGTTTTAATCAATGGCAGACATTACCCTGTGGATTTACATTTTACTTTATGTCTTGTGAATTTACATTCTTTTCACATACATTGTTTGAATTCAGATCTTTTGGTTTAGTCAAACCATAAACCGTGCTCTGCATGGCTGTTAAAATATGGTACTTTCCCAGATGCAGAGCTGCATGATGATATCATGTGCTCTTGCACTTATTGTTATGTTTTCCTTGGTCTATGAGGCGCACTTTGGTTTTCTGGCTTTTGTTTCACAAACTTTTCTCATTTCTGTGCGACAGAGTTAACAGCTAGGCAGCCAAACCAAACATAGCTGTGGTTTTATACAGTAGTATCAGTCTCAAATCAACTCCAGGTGAAATCCCACATTACAACCTACCTGAAGTGCTTGTCTTTCTAGCATACACACACACTGTATTACTTGCTTCTTTATTCAGTGTTATTTTTAGTCTAAGGAACAGTTCAGCAGAAAAACCTATTTTCACCATGTTAACTATGTACTGTGTAGGGTGTTTCTAATGACTTAATGATACCCTATCACTCCCACTCACTCACTTGGTTGAACTTAATCATCCTGCTGGCCAAGGGGTGATAAAATATTACATAAAAAAAAATGTAATTGTTAGTTGCTCATTTAATTCAGTAGAGGGCAGCAGTAAGTTGCTCATGGTGAGTTTCAAGTCATTAACCACAAAACAAATCAGTGCATTATGACCTTTGCACTTTGTTTGAGGACAGTATTATTGTATTTATATTGTGTGGTCAGGTTCTGTACTGCACTGTCTACTAGTACAGTGACAACCAACAACAGACTTTTCTTTGCAGGTCTTGTTTGTTTTTCTTTGGGGAAACCTTTTTCAAAAAATGCTTCCCAACTTCCTGCATAAGGTGAATAAGAACACAATGAGTTGCAACTTTTGGCAAGTCTAAAAAGTCCTATCTGTAATTACTGGATTATGTATTCATTAAAACCCCATCTACACAGCTCCCCAAACAGGTTTTCAGGCCATGAGCCAGCTCACACTGCATCAGTACTTTTACAAGCGGGCCCCCCAGAAACCTTCAGCAAGTCTGTTTTTAGTGGCTCTTACTGCAAATGGAAACACTTAGCTCCCACAATAAATTACCCACCTGACTGATGCCACACTGCATAGACCCCCAGACAGTCACATACAGACTATGGATTTATATTTTAACATTAAATCCTCTTGGACTGTACTATGTTATAGTGACTTTGAGTCACATGAGCTAACAAGAGAACAGGAAAAATAATTAATCATGCAAAGGTTGTTGCACTAGCGTGCAGCCTGCAGGGCTGGCGGTTTGATTAAAGTTAAGGATGTGTCCCCCCACCCCCACCCCTCACCTCGGTGGGGTTGACACTGGGGTCATTTCAGGATAAAAATAGACTTTCTTGGTTACTTATTTTCTCTTGAAAGTAAATAGCCATTAGTGCAGCAAGCCAGTGATCTCAAGGGCAACACTACTGTTCATTTGAAACTATTGTTTATACTGAAGCAGGATAATTAAAAGACACAACAAGAATAGCATGGCATTCTGTTAAATAGAGCATCTCCAGCAAAAACAGTAATGATGGTGCTCCTGTGAACACAGTCCAGTGGGGTCAAGTTCAGACATTGCGAAAACATACTTAAAAGCACTTGACTTAAACTTCTGTATTAAATGTCAAGGTGTGTTAGGAAATAAGAGCAGCGTCTAGGACCCTTGCTAAGACTGCCGGTGAAATAATCCTAATTATCATTCCAGCAAACTAATGTGCTTGACCACCTAGTGATGTAATTGCAGCTGACCAAATAGATTGTTGTTGAAATATTGCCCCGCTGTTATAGCTACGTTGTGACAGCGTTGTGTGTTCACTGAGGGCCGGTGCAACCATAACAAACACAGCTGAATCTGGGGTTTACATTTCAGCAGGATGACGGCGCACGCAGCGTCTGGGTGGAACTTGGGAAAAAGAGCCTGGGCCAGCAGCCTCGTCTAGCTCACTTCCAGCATGGTAAGAGTAAGAGTAAGTGCAACCTGTGAAATCATTGTCAGATGCGCCCGTTTCTAAATGCAAATGAATGAATGGACAGCATTAGCTATGTCTTTGCTTCAGCGCTAGGCAAAGAGCATGTTTGATAAAGCAGGTAAAGCCATGCCAGGACAGTAGTTTGGGCTTTTAATAAAATGTGTGGAACATCAAATTCAGGTTGGAATTGTGTGACGTACCGTTTGAAAACTTCCCAAATGGAAGCCGCCAGCCGGGTGTGACTTTTGAAGTCAATACAACCACAAATGGAAAGAATAATTTTTTACCATCTTTGGTCTGAGAATGGGGGGTAATTTAGACGTAGTCCAGCAATTCATGCACTCATCTTTAGCGCAACTACAAAAAGCCTTCAAAATGATCGTCTGTTTTTTACTTATTTTGCCACTTAAATTATTTCACTTCATTGCAGATTTTGGAGATGAAAAGGTAAAAACAAAAGAGGAAATTGAATCCAAAAGCATGCCCAGAAGATCACGCTCCTTACTTTTCTGAGTCTCTATATCGCTTTTTTCTGTGTGGGTTTATTTCCATAACTGCAAGGAATTTTTGGACAACACCTATTTTGTGGAAACTCCTTCCGCAATCCCAAATGGTTTGTCCACGTAACCTCAGGGGAGCCGCCAGCAACTATGTAATTGGAGAAGATTGAGTACACACAGAGAGACCATAGCCTGGTGAGCTATTGAGAAGCTGAAACAAAGATTGCCAGATGTTTAACCAGACCTGCCATATGTGAGGTGGTTTCTGAACTTATGTGCAAAATGTGTGAGTGGCAGACAGAAGGAATATGAACCTTTTGACCCAGTGTCCATTACAGGTACAGAAAAAAAATTGTAATGCCGATTGACCAAGAAGCCAATGCAAAACAATGACGTGTTACCCTGTTTGGTTTTCCTCTAAAAGGAAATCTAGTGTTGCTCAGGATATCACTCAGGAATCCCCTTTTACTGATGGAAACCATGGAGCCGTCAAAACAGGACTGCCTGGTTTCAATTAAAGCATTGAATATCAAAGACAATCACTCCCATTTTAATGTGCATTTTTTATGTTCACAGTTTATTTTGATGGAAAATTTGTGGGTGGAGCACTTGCTAATTGGTATGGAAAACTTGCACCTGTGGTAGACCAATGTTTTGAGAGTCAGAAACGTTGAATATTTGCGTTCTTTTCTTGTGAGAAGGAGCCTGGCTTTATCCCAAAAACAATTTCAGACTGGATCTGATGTGTATGATTGTCTGGAACAATACAGTCACACAGTGGTTGTGATATTTTCATGCTTTGCACTTCATAGTGAAGTATAATTTGTCACTCATCATGACCATTTACAAACCATTCAACCATTCACTTACCATACTGGCATTGAAAAACAAGCTTAACAAAATTCCAGACTTTGATTCCAGTTCATATCTTAGTCAATCTAAACAATCATATTGGTGATATTAAACTGGTGGTAATCATAGTTAATAGTGATGCCATGTACATGATTAGACCATTCCCTCTCATAATTGAGTGTTAACATATATTACATCATTGTATTTGCAGCACATGTCAACCCTTTTGAGACATCTTGTATTATGTCATAGCGCTAATCGAGTGAAGTCTGTGTGATTTGCTCTGCTATACTCACAAGATTCAACTTAATGCAACGTATGTCCGACACACCCTTCACATAAGGAGGACTATTTGCTGCCCCGGCTAACCGTCCAAACCTGTCGCTTCAGGATGGCTTTGTGAAGGAAATTATCATTTTTGCACTACGTTCCGTTGCTGCTACCAGCCTTTGGAGACTCATCTTCCAGTCTTTATAATAGCTGTCAGTCCACTTTAAGCTTGAAGCCAGAGTTTCTCATTTGTGCTGTCATATCTTTGGTACGGGACAATCCTGTCCAACTCGCTGCTAAATTGATGCAAATCACTGCAGTATTTTCTGCTTGTTCAGATATGTTTATTGAGTAAATGTCTTGGCTCTTTTAAATGATTGTTGTTGGTAATATGGTAGGGGTAGAGGTTGTATAATGGTCACTCACCAATCTCTGCTATTCTGAAGCTGCTTTATGCTTACAGGAAGTGACAAGGTCAGAGCCTAGAGAGCATACATCAACTCCGTACACAGGCTGTTTGTTTCACCGTTTAACTTAATAACTGTATTGTGACTGTTTTTAAAAGCATGTTTAATAACCATTATATTTACAAGAATGGCTGCACATTAATTTCAGGCTTTTATGTTGGCACTATGTTTTTGTATAAGTGTGTGTGTATGTGTGGGGTGGATATATCAAGACATTCCTTCCATTCTGGTGAGAGAGAGGTGGAATCACCATGTCTATATATATATATGACCAAGTGCGTCACTCCCCGTCCTCCTCTCCTCCTCTGTGGTTTTCAAGACTCAAGGGAGATCTATAAGTTACTGCGGTGTTCTGTCATTAGTGGTGAGCTTTAATCTCCAAATTAGAGGGGTAAATCATTAAATATTGCTTACATCTGCAAACAAAACACGTATGATGAGAGTTTCCTCTTTAATAAAACAGCTGGCTGACATGTAGTTTATGGTACACTGGCGGCTAAGTAACTTATAACCATTCTGATATGAGCATGTTACTTTTGCAATGTGACTAGATTATTGTATAGAACAGTCAGAAAACAAAATGCCTGGGATTTTCTCCATCATAATTGTGTATATCAAAAAAGGCATTTAACTATTTTGATTATACACATCTGTTTAAAGTGTTCATCAGGGTGTGAACTTATATTGTCAAAGACATTCACTATATTATTGGGTACTTTGGTTTCAAAGTACAGTAAGCCAATTGTATAGCCATGTTATGTTTAACCATTCAACACATGGGGGCTATGTATGACCTGTTGTATAATCCATCCAGGAGATTATTATAATAAATGGTAACCTATAGTCAACCTTGTAAACTCAATTTTGACACACTCAAAATAAAAATAAAACACTGATACATTTTAAGATGCAGCATATGTGTAATGTGCTATCTCATGTCTTTGTATTTCTAAGTGTGTTGGAATATTAAAATGTAGTTGCACAGCTCTAAAGAGATTAAGTATTTTAGCATGCTAAAATACAGTTTTTACAGTAATGGAGCATTGCTTGTAGATTAAGTAAGTAAAGTAATTTCATTATTTCATTCATCATTTAATTATGCTTTACTGAATTTTTTAAAGTAGGAGATCAGAAACATAGGATTATCAATATAACAGAAAAGATACAATCTTTTTAAAAGTTAATTCTTGAGTGAAGTACCAGAGTTGTGGTATGTCACTAACTTGCTCACACCCATTGTTGTCAAGTTCCTTTACATTGGTGCTCACAGTTTGTTTTGTTTATGAAGGATCCCTGAGAGAGGACGAAAAGTAAATTTTGCGTTTGTAAGATCAGTTGCAGAGTCATGAAACAGCTAGGGTCATTGGGGTCTTTAATCCTCGGAGCACAGAAACATCACTTAATGACGACATAAGAGGCGATACCAAAACCAACCACCTAATCGCAATTACATCATGTCTCCCCAACGAGCAGCCAACATAGACGTCACAGCTTTGCGTAAGCAGTAAATTGGACCTGACCATCCTCAAGAAAATGACTTACTTTGTTGTAGGCTTGCACAATATCTGAACTGCTTTGGACCACTTTACAATAATATTGCTCTTCATGGCTATAGACCCCTATTACTCTTGAATGATTGTTTTAGTTTCATATGCCCACTGCGCAGTATTACCATTTTATTCCGGACGTGTCGAATAAAGTTATTTAATCTTTTCATTTTCAAGTCATATGCTATGATTTTGTTATGGGTTTTAAATGTGCACACCTGCTCTTGATGCATTCTCCTTGACGTCTTTGGGGATGTAGTAACCAGCATCGATAATGTAAATTCATATGACACATGCTGCATTTTTGCAGTCTATTGAAAAGGTACTGAGAACCAGAGAGGCAGTAAATGAGTGTTCAACTATTACACCATGTCTGGTTTTATTATGACCCTCCTATGTTAGTTCACACATGACTCCCTCATAACAAGTACTCTGCACTCATTGTTTGGCACATCATTTAAAGTAACTGCTATGCATCAGATTTACTCTTTGAATAGATTGTTCTGCTTGACTCAGAGCCAGCTTCACTTTCATTCTCAATGATCGAGGGATTCACTCCATTCTGTGCTCTTAAGGAGCTGAAACAACAGCTCTTCCTCGGTAGAGTGTTTGGGGTGATCAAGTCTCTTCTTTCAAACTCAAGCTACATCTGGGAATATTTCTCTACAGTGAATAAGTCGTAATTTAAGACTTGCAACTGACTATTGGAGATGGTGACCTCTTGTGATTTGGGCTTACACAAGGCCGCCACACCAGAGTTAGGGAGGGACATGGGTTTTACAGGGCCACCCGCAAGGAGAACGCAACTATTTCCTCTCCATAAATCATAACGGACACGCTCTGTCTGGGGGGCTTTCAATAGGAACAGAGCATGCTCATTTTTAAAATGAAAAGAGGCTCAAATTAATAATTTTTTTGTGCTACATTAACTTTGGCCTTACACATACACATACATTACATAATGTATGCTTACTTTACTTATTTATACAAAATGTTTGTTGAATATTTCATTAAAAGATTAAGTACACCCGACAAAACAAGAGATCCCTTTGAAATACTGTTGAAAAAGACCCTTCCATAATCTTTAACAAAATAAATGCTGTCTAAACCTGTACTCAGATGTGGGTAGTAACGAGTTACATTTACTCCGTTACATTTACTTGAGTAAGTTTTTGAAAAAATTGTACTTCTAGGAGTAGTTTTAAATCACTATACTTTTACTTGAGTAGATTAGTGAAGAAGAAACTGTACTCTTACTCCGCTACATTAGGCTACAATGAGCTTGTTACTTTTCTTTTTACCTCTTTGGTATTCTACGCGTCATAAGTTTTACCCCAGCGTACGTCTCATTTTAATGTTTTATTTTGACAGAGAGAGAGAGTCTTCCGCTGAAGGCTCTACCACGTGACTGTGTTTCACCAATCAAATGTCGTTGTGCAGTCACGTAACCATACTCGATCTCAGCGGCGGGACAGGTTAGCTTTACAGTCGTAGCAAAACAAAGATGTCAGAATCAACCGTCGCCAAGGTAACGCAGACCGAGAGGAACCCCCACCAAGCCTCATAGTGAAAGCATGGTTACCTTAGGAAAAGTGCGAAACAGCAGCTACATTATGCGGCGGCATCTGGGTCGACCAAAACAAACGGACATGTGTGCATTCAAAAACTCAACATCTAACTTGAGTAAACATAGCGGTAGTTTTAGTTTTTGCTGTGGATAAGTGGATGTTTGTCTTTTAGGTTACATACAGTATGTTTTACACATGCAGTATCCATCAAAATTTTATGTGACAAGTCTCTCACTTAAGCTATTTTGTAATTAATAAATTAATTTTAATTTATTTTATTGATTGGATGAACTATAATTTGCCTAAAGATGATTATTTTGTATTTTTGTCTGTCTGATTGATGTTTGTGTTAAGAATCAAATCAGACGTTACTCAACAGTTACTCACTACTTGAGTAGTTTTTTCATCAAGTACTTTTTTACTCTTACTCAAGTAATTATTTGAATGACTACTTTTACTTTTACTTGAGTCAAATTATTCTGAAGTAACAGTACTTTTACTTGAGTACAATTTTTGGCCACTCTACCCACCTCTGCAAGTAATAATTGATTTATTTTGGCCACTTGTGGGCTGTGCAACAAGCTCTAAACACAAAAATAAGATTTTCACCTTATTCACTCTACCTTTAGCTCTGTTTTGGTCTCCACCATCTCCTGAGGTAAATGTCTAGATCTTTTGCCTGTTTGCTAGTTGCTATTTTTGTCTGTCTGTCATTTGGTGCTGGGAAGGTAGTGTACATTAGGTTTTTTGAAGCCTTTTCGCTGAAAAATACAGATGAGAGCAGTGAGAGTGAAACGAGATAGTAGCCTACATTTACCGACCATGAAACCAAAACAATAACTTAAAGATGCTAATATGCTTCATTGAGCTCTGCAGTGTTGAGAAATTTGTGGGTGTTTGTCACTCCGAGCAATCCCTTTTCCCACTGCACATAGTTGATTGATCTTGATAATCGTAGCTTTGAGATGTTTTCCGCGTTCTTTCAATCAGAATCTGAATCAGCTTTATTTGCCAGGTATGAGGACATATGAGGAATTTTTCTTTGGAGCATTGTTGCTCACAATGTGCTTACACATACAAAACAACCAAAACAAAATATACACACTAATATATACACAATATATACATTCTCTAAACAGAAACAATATAGAGGCATGAGTGCAATGAAGAACAAATGTGTGCATACAAATGCATGTGTGAGCTTCATACATACTAATTTCAGATCTCTTGTGGTAAATGATGTTCTTCACCGTACAGATGTCTCCTGCACTGCTGGCTTCTCAAATTTAAGTTATTGGAAGTTTTTTTCACATGTCAGTGATCTTCAGTCATTTTGTTTGATGTGCATCTCACACAACTTCTGATTGCTGAGCTGGATTGATGTTACCACTAACACAGAAATCTTTTTGGTTATGTCTGGTCATTAATATTACTTTCACTCCTCATACTTTTTGACTTATGTGCTTTAACACATCTAGATTCCTCCTCCCATCACAAAAAAACAATCACTAAAATTTTCCTTGTAAAGAGATTCTCTGCAGGGACAAGTGGTTATGGAACACATGCCGGGACATGCCTCACCCTACCAAACAGTGTCTACAAATATGTTTCTGATGTCAATGACACTGTCTCGGATACTGAAAGCATTCACATTCCTAAAAAATATCAGGGAATAATTATACATTTCCTTCGAGATAAAAAAATTATTAAAAAGTGTTTTAGACGTGATAATTCACTGGATGCATCTTAAGTGATTAAAAAGGACAGAAAAGAATAAATATTTATTGCCCCAATGCAAATCTATATTTACCAGACTCCTACTGCAACTGGCATGTACAAAATCAATATCCTGTGTCTTCTGTGTATTGGTTAGTTTATGAAGAAAAAAAAATGTTGGTCGATGTCAGCGCATTTTTCCTATGTAAACCCACAGGAGGATGTCCTGGAACAATTCAGCCAAAGTGTCTGTCTGAGACTCCGCAGAGCTGCGTGCATGGGTAATTGGTCGTGCAGAAGAGGAATGACCTTAAGTTTAGACTCAGGCAGTTAAGAGACCTTGGGAGACGGCCTTGATCCCCAGGCTGTCCCTCATATGCTTATACTTTGAGACTCTGCTTATACTTTGCCACTGGGGAAGTGCAAATAGACATTATAGTGCCTGTGCAATGACAGCACAAGGCCTTATATGATATAAGTGCTGTAATAATTCCTTTTTAATGAATTATGAGTACTTACTGAATGAAATGGAAAAATACAGTTTTCATTTCTCATGCTATAAAGCATGCACTCACTTTACTGGCTCCCATGGTGTCTATATGAGGTGTCCATACTATATGAGCCCAGCTTTAACAGAAGGATAGAGTAACGTCCATCAAAAAAGGAGGAGCACCCAGTCCTCCCTGTGAATAATGTTCATATCTGTGTTGAGGAAACTGTATCTTCTGGATGACCATCAGTGTGAGGCGCTTATAGTATAAAACAGCTATGTTTTATACATGAAAACCTGGCTTTCTCTCAGCTAAGAGCCTGATTGAAGGCCCCAGCGCCCCTCCTCATATTCGATTCGGTCAATATACAGCACCACTGGTGGCTGTAAGTGCAGGGAGCTCCATATTGATTAGTAGTGGAACAGAATCCAGATCCAGCCAGCTGGGGCTGTTAGCAGGGGAAGCCGTGTTCTTTTAGTGAGGTAATACTTCAGACATCTGCATCAGGTTCTAATTATGCCAGAACAACTCAGTGCTGCGTTTGGCGAAAGGAATAGCCAACACGAGCCATTCTACTCTTCTCTGTGCATAAGACATAAAAGCTAAGGGGATGCTTCATACCACCCAGGTTTATCATTGGCTGTGTGTTGTATTCTCAAGAGCCAAAGTTGCAGTGATCAATCATGAGATTATGTGATGCATTTCTGGTCTTTATTCTGGCTTTTTAGTCTTTAATGTTATAATGTTGGTCTTTAATGGCTCCAATTCTAGTGACTAAAATTAAGTTTCCCTGTTACTGTAAATGTTAAGTTTTGATAAAGATCTTTAAAAGGGTATATTTTTGGAGACCTTTTAACCTTTGACTGTGCCACAACACAAGGTGGTGCTACTGTATCTTCCTGTTCTCTTGCTATGCAGTAGCACGATTGCGACACTGCCAAACAGGCGAGCGGGGTAAAGGCCACGTGTTTAAAGGTCAGGACTTTTTTATAATCTCAGCATCCAAATTGACTTCCCGTAAGTGAGGAATGATCAAGTCATCCTGTACTCAGACTACATTGCCTGAGGGGTGATGCATTCCCAATAGTTACAGCTACATCATTTCTTTAATAGTTGACTCAATTATCTTTGATCCGCACCCACCTCAAAGGTTTCTCTTATAAAAGCACAGCATGGAAAATGTTTCATTTTCATAATTAAACTGATATTTCCTTCCATGAGACAAAATTAAAGGTTAGTCAACAACACCCCACTTATAAAACAAGATGGTAATAAGAGCATAACTGCACTTTTCAGTGAAAACCCTTGATTTAAGTAAGCTGTAAACTGTAAGTTGACTGTGATTAACACAAAAACATGTGCTGCTATGGTAACCGATCAGCACACTGTATAACAGAGAGGCCTGTGTTATGGGGCAGATATACCTGGCAATTATGTTTAAACAGTTTTAATTGTTCTTGGTGAATGACTATAATTCTGCTTTATTAAAGAGTTGCAGCTAAATTGGTCTGGTTAACTTTAGCAGGTCTGTTACATTACTGTATGTGCCATGCTTTTACACTTTTTTTACCTCATCCAGCACACTAGAATGCATATGAACATGTGCCCGCAACACCTCCACATGTGCATACTTGCTGCAGCTCAACAGTAGCTGCAAATGCAATCTTGAGTTTTGATTACACACACAGCAAAGTGGCTGACTAACCTCAAATCTCATCATTACCGGTGCTACAAGGGACGGGAGAAATCCTTCTGTAGTCCCACCACAGAAATAGAGTGGTGACAGTTTAATGGTCTCCGAGCTCAGAGCACCACACCCTTGCCACTTTATATTAAAGACCCTACTCCCACCCCAGCACGTGACGTCAGGTGCTTGAAACTACTTTGCAAAACTTTCTGGGATTGTTAATCTACAGGGGGGGTAAAAATTCCGATGACATTATTGTGCGTGACTGCATCAATGTCAAGGCTCCTAATGCTAACATTTACTTCTAATATATTTATGCTAATCAGTAACAACTGGAGTTTTTCTTTTTCTTTTTTTAAACTTAACATTTTTTCAATATGATAGGTCTAAATGAGCTGAAAGCTGAAAGGACACGTACGATTTAATCATGCTTTGGAAATTATTTCTCTGCCGAGATTAGAAGCTCATTCCATTGTAATGAATTATCTACGCCTGCCTCTGTTCTCTACATCCACTCTGAATATTCATTAATTTTTCCCTTCAAGGCTTTTCCAAATAATATGACCACTTTTTCCTGTGCACTCAGTGAGCCATCCATATGGAGAATTACAATCCACAGACTTTATGTCTCTCTAAGAGCCTATATTCCACAACATGGGGACCTGGTTGAGACAACTGTTGAAAGTTTGCTGGAGCCTCAGCTGCCCCTGTGGCCTGACAGTGTTTTGTGTGAGACACTCCAGATGGAATCCCACACTTTGAGCTGTCCTAATGACCGGCAGTATCACCAGAACCATAAGTGAAAACCTCTGATGTGACACAGAGGAAAGGAACATCATAAATAAAGATAATGAAGCAGATGGGTGCTCTAATGGGTGGCTGGTAAAAGCTGAGAAGTCAGTCAGGGGTGAAGGCATGGGGTGTGCTTGTTGAAAGACACTCGGATATAGAAACCGGATGCTTAGTTACAACTGCAAGGTTTTGACCTTGAATAACCACAGTAAAACATCAGCCAGCTTCACCAAAGATGAGTCAATGAATATTAATGGAATTGTCTTGATGGCCAAACATAACTGTTTTCTCTCTCTGATCTGATTAGATTGGCTCTGGGGGGAGGGGAGACTTTGTTTGAAATGAGAAAAGTATCCAATCAAATGACTGAATTGGCTCACTGGAGACAGGGTAAGGAGCCCAAGAGGTCAGAGGGCCCAAAGACAGACCATCTGTATGACGTGATTTTAACATTTATTGCTGGAAAGTCAAAGCATTTCATGTACATCCTAACTTTTAGGATCAAAGATGAACAAGGACATGGAGTGTTCCATGTGGGATGAGGGGCTTTTTAGGCATCTGCATCCAGGGGTCCATCAAGTCATCCATCAATGCCTGAATCTTTTTTTAAAGTTGCTCTTTGGAGTTTTTTTTTTTTTTTAACCAGTAAAAGTAGTAGAGAAGAGTAGTATAGCTATGGAGCCATTTTTTTTCAGCGTGGGTTCCCTTTTGTTTGCACACATGCAATTCACTTTCTGGCCACTATTACAGTTATTGACAGGTAGTGCCATGAAACGCAGCAATGTGCCAGCAAAGGCAGCAAAGTAAACATGGATGTAAACAATGCAGCTTTCCAGATGTTTTACAAGGAAGGAAATGCACTCAACACATTTGTTTGACCTCAAGGATACACACAGCATGTTTTGGGGAGTGTTACTGGATGTAAACAGAAACCTTGAACAGTATGTTTACAAGAAAACTCAGCGGGGGCACCTCTAAGTTATCTCTTAAGTTGAATTCCATATATGTACTTTGGATCAAGGCCCTACTCCGGACTGAAATATCAAATCTAAAGGACATGTGTAGTTTTTGCAGCACACTTACATTAGCTGATTGGCATAAGCTATTTAATTAATACTTTGCAATCACTCATTAACAGCTATGTGGTTATCAGCTGACAAGTTAAATCCAATCATATTCATTCAGGAATACATCACAGCCACCAGACTTCACATAACTTCATAATATTACCGTACTGATACGCTTGTACGAACTGAGAGATATTTCAAAGACTGTGATCATGTAAGTTTAATGTAAGTTTTCCTTACTAAATTTGTAATTATTTGTTGGGATTCCACAATGCAACAATAGAATCATAATTTGAATAACTCGTGGCAACCCATTTCATCTGCTAATACACCTTTTATAAGCATTTACTTTTAAGCCATGTCCATCTTTTGAGTCTTGTATACAGTATGCCTCTACATTTTTAGCCCTGAGGCAAGCGATAGAGCCCTCTGAGAAGGGAAGCAGTGTGTTGATACGCCTAGGGGCAGTGGAAAAAAAAGCCTGTGTGAACTGTCAGCACCAGATAGACACAGGAGCAGCTAATCTGCTCCCAGGCCACTATTCACTACCATGTGCCATTTGCACTCTCACTGACCGACTTCCTCCATATGCACACACATAGAGGTGGAGAGGGTCTGGGTGTACCCGCAGCTGGAAATCCTGAGTATAGATATACTGTACATGCAGGATGAGACGATTACCAAACATCAGATTTTGAATGCAGATTTAAGTGTGGTTTGCCTACAGATTGACGACACAATGGCATGTGAACACAACTTTATTATCTCATTCTGTACACTGGAGGAGGTGTTGACGTGCAGCTTGTTAAATATACCATCTTCCAGACAATGGATCATTTAATCAGTCCCTTCTGGCTGAATGAGAGAAGCAAATAAAGGATTGTTTGCTCAGTGACTAAGATTTGGAGATGGATTAAAGATGGATAGTTCTGAAAGAGACCAAACCCCATGATATCATATCCTTTACTGTAAATCTCCTCCATTAAAGTTACTTCACGATTCATTAATTCTGAACAGAGTCTGTCTTGTCATTAAGCATGTTTAAATCCTTTGATTGCTGTTGAGTGATCAATAATAAATAATACTTGATTTGGATAAAATTAGGGAAGTTGTCATGACACTGAACAACATAATATCATATATGTTTTGGGATGACAAGTGTAACAAATGTCAATAAGTCTTGACTGCACCTGATGCTATTCCACTGGATGCTGGAGCGTTTTTGCTTTTTTATCCAGACAGGTGCAGGCCAAGCATCATGCTGGACCCTTTGTGACTGACACAGTGACCTTATGGCTTTTGCTGTCCTCAAGGCGGTCCAGGAGCTGGCCTGGAGATGGATCAAAGTGGGAATCATGCCCCACCAACAGAGATAAATACACACTTCCTCCCTTCCCTTTCACACTGGTTTTTCCCACACTCCTTGAACCCCCATGCTGTAGTAAGGCGAGCTCAGAGGAAATGACAGACCACATCAAGAGGCTCGCGTCGCCAGTGCTTTGACAAGAGTGCTCGCACCAGCCTTCAGGACTGAGGGAGAAGCCTTTGCATTCATCAGGGGGTTGCAAGTTATTTTTGTGTCATTTGTGTCATGTTGCACATGCAACTGGCATGCATTCCTCAATGCGGCTGCAAACTCAATGATCCAGTGCATGGCGTGGCTATTGGCAGCAGATGATTCCAGAGGTGGGTTATTTCTGAGGACAGATATCTTCCTGTTAGTCACGTCAGGAAACAGGGTAGACGGGTAAGTAAAGAGACGAGAAACTAGACTATGTACGATAATCAAAGGCTGGCGAATGAACATTCACAGTGGTAAGTCACAATCAAGCAGGGAGAGGAAAGTCAGACTGGTATTTGAAGGCAGATGGAGCAGGATGATTAGCAGGTGCGTTGATTGGGATTGGTGCCAGGTGTGGGAAGAGTCAGTAGGGGGCTGTCCACACTCTGTGGAGCATGCAGGAGGAAACCAAAACACAGACAGACCCAAAACCCAAACACAGTCAAAGCACATGGCAGGCATCACAAAATGAAGAAATAAACTAAAATCCATTCACACACACCAGACGACTGACTGTTATGGCAGGCGGGGGCGTGACAGATTTAACTCAAGGTTAAAGGAATAGTTTGACATTTTGGGACATATGCTTGTTTCCTTTCTTTCCATGAGTTAGATGAGAAGATTGACACCAATCTCCCTCATGAAAGTGGTATCAATCTTCTGATCTAACTCTATGCAAGAAGAGTAGTTCCTAAAATGTTGAATTATTACTTTTTAAGCTGCAAGCTTATTAGTAATGAGACAATTTATTTTTACTATTGATTGATGTTCTTCCCACTGAGTGGCATATCACAGGCACATATCCTTCTAATGGTTTAGTTTTACTGCCTATTAAGCTGCTGTCTGTTCCTGGACATTGCATGAAGCACACCAGAGTAAATTTAAATAGCATGTAAATCCTACACATCTGATCTGATCTGAGCCCTATAGACTTGACTAAGCTTTACTTGAAATATGAATCTTGGAAAACTCGTGCTAAAAAAAAAATCCTCAAATTAATAATGATCAATTTTCTTCTTCCTAGGTCTCCAGTCATTTTATTACCCATCATGTCCTTACTTTCTCAAACTGTCGGTCACAAACTACTGCACTGTAGATATGCCTCTATCAATAAACATTAGCTAAAAAATAAGTTGTTTTTCTGGGTTTGGCCTTGATACTTACCTGTTTCCTCAATTTGTGTCTAGCAACCAAAGCCCTTTTCATTTTGAGCAACGCATGAAGTAAATCAACTGTACTTTGAGCCAATGTTTGTCATGATCCTTCTAAGACATGTACTTGTCATGGCAAAATATGGCAGCTGCAAGGAAAAAGCTCTCCTCAAGCAGTGAATTATGTTTGAGCGTTTCCTGGACAGTGGCTGTTTTCATTTTCTTGGGGGGATATGCAAGGCCACCCAAAACAAAATTGTGTAATGTTATATTATTCCACTGCTTTGCTACAAACAGGATAAAATGCCAGGTCCTTCTAAAAGGGCTGTGCTGCTTTTCCAGTTTTCTGCTCTATTTTATGCTTCTTCTCAGGAAATCCACCCATGCTCATAAGTTTCTCCACCTGTTTGGAAATGTCTTTGAATGGTTTCTGGTCCCTGTGAAAGATCATAAGCAAGGCCCTTAATGAGCAAATTAAGTTTGGCAAAGCTTTGCAACCAAAATTGGAGAGAATGAATCATTCTGCAGAATCATCTTCTGCAACACCTAATATTGTTGATTCATGTAGACATGTCAAAAGGAATGTGTAGGAGAATGGGAGAACTGAGCCTTGATGTCCCACAGCTGAGTCCAGCTCCATTAAACTGAACTAAACAACCAAGTCTAGCTTCATTAAATCTGGTAACTTAAATCTAACTGAACATTTAATATTTGTACACACAAATCTACACTGCTTACAACTGGAACACAACAGCGGGGTGATGTGTTCTTTATTGACTAAAGCTAAAAAAAACTTTTGACACAGATTTAAGCACACATAGAATCCAAAACACAACATCACCATTTTGGACATGAAAAACTAATGTCATTAAGGTACCCTGACACACAAAACCTTTTTACTTTATATTATGTCCATATGTGTTTGTGTTATTTGGTGAATATAAAAATGAACTGCTACCTCCTTTGTTGGCTCAATTACAAAAGCTGGTCAGTCTGATGTCATGTTGCCTGAGCTCATTACTATTCATGAGCTCGCCCAGTTGCGCTGGGTAAAGGATGCTGATAGCCAGGCTCTCATTGGCTAGCTGCGCCAATCAGAGTCAAGCACCTTTGCTCGTTGTTTATTAATGAGTCTTAATTCAGGCTTTCTATACCACACTAGAATGGCTGGAAACAAGGTAACCAAGGCACTTTTTCCACAAGAAATATTACAGAGTCCATAGTAGAACTTAAGCCATTACCACAAAGTAATGAAATAAGTGTGGCAGGGCACCTTTTAAGGGGGGAAACCGTAACTGACTTAACAGTCAAGTCCATGTCAAGTCTCATTTTTGTGACCTAAGTCTGACTTGAGCTCAAGTCTAAAGTTTCTATAACACCTTATATTAACACACACTTGCATAGAGTGATTGGTATAACAGATCGTAGAACATGTTCTGAATGCAGATAGGTATAATTCTTTTTAAATTCCTGCACAGTGCAAGAAAAGGCCTTTTAAACTGGGAGCTGCACTTCTGCCATCCATGTTTAAGCCATTCAAGCAGAGCGTCTGCCTTAGCTAAGGAGCTGTAGATGGATACCAGAAGTATGTCTGACCAATGAAAAACAGGTGGCTAGACAGAAGTAAATGAGGACAAGTGTATATTGCTGTAATTGAAGGAGTTTATGGTTGGGTGGGAGACCAGAGAGACAAGACAGGACTATTGGCCTTGTAGATACATTGATGCTGACTGTTTAGCTTCTTCATCATTCTCTCTGCTCACAGCCTACTGATCGAATGGGTCTTATGTTATGTCATGTTCATCATCAAAGAGCATCAAGAACCACAACGTGAATTACCTCTGCTTTTGACTGTCAGTGTCAAGGGAATGTCAGAGAAAAAAACGTGCCAGAGCTTTATAGCAATCTGTTTGTTTATTTTTCTTTTAGTTCTTTTGTGGCTCTTTTAAAGCCTTTGGCTTGGGATGATTCCGCCTGGCAGCCCCCCCTCCTCTCTACCGCACACCTTCCCTCTTGCCGTCCGTAATTACCACACTGTTCGAGTCCTAGCCTGTCCAAAAGCCACTGCAGGTCTGATTTTTTTTTTTGGCTTGGCTCCTCTCTGACATGCCTGGGAAGGGCAAGGAAAGGAAATGGGTGGACCAGCCGCTCTCCGTTCCCCCAGAGCAGGCCTGGGAGAAGCCAGCCCAGTGTTTTTCGACTCGGTCGAGCTTGTGAGTGAGCACAGCCCATCTGGTTCTAATAAATCTTCCATGCGGCTTCGCAACTGGAATTGCCTGACCTGTTCGGGGACGTGATCACTGATACAGTCATTTTTCGCAAAACAACAGGGAAGAGCTTGAGAGCAGTTGTGAACATCATCAGACTTATGGTCCCCAAACATGTTTGTATTTTAAAGAGAACAAAGCTCACACTAAGCAGACCCCCAGAATCCTACAGGGCCAGGTGATGGATGTGTGCTGTAATGGTGACCATATTGTAAATATGCATTCCTACCAACGGTGGGCAGTGTATCACGGTTTCTTCTGTAATGACTCTTGGTAATTTATCAAACACAGACTAAGGGGTCACGGTCAGATCAACACTAATTTTTATAATAAGTCTTAAGTGCTCAATTAGCCAATTTGCAATTAAGTTGCTATCATGTAAGTGTTAGGTCAAGGACATCTTATTGGCATGACACCTGTAATAAGCACAACATATAAAAACACTTTCCTGCTGCAAAGTGGAAAATGTTAATATTCAATTCAATATTTATATTCAATATACGTATGTCTGTCTTTAAAATTGAATTAGAAGAACACCCTCTTTGATAAGTATTGCCTTTACATATACTACACCAGAACAGTCAATCTATTTTGCTGTGTGAATGAATGGTAGTACAGGCACACCAAAACAACACACTACGCTGTCTATAGCTTGCCAGATCATTAGGTCATACACCGCTATGTTGGTAATGTCTGCCTCCCTATCCCAGGCATATATTTATGACCTGTTGGCTACGAGAGTCCTGCTGACTCGAGCTTATGAGGTCAAAGCCATCAAAGTGACCTCACCATCAGAGACAACACAACATCTGTCCTCATCTTTCACACCTTTGGTGGCTGGGTTTCCTCAGACCTCCCTGACTCACCCAGCACTCACTTCCCTCTGAAAAGAAACAGTTTGATTTAGCACTCTGAACACGGTAGATAAAATAACAGGAGTCAAGCCTATTAAGCCTCAACAGGGAAAAATTTACAGCAGCTTGTTTTACAGATCAGCGTAATGAATTTGAAATAACACTCTACATTTAGCAACAGACAGAGTAGACTGCATCACATGTTATCTTCCAATATAAGCTTGTCCACTCCGTCTGCCGACATTTGACTGCCAAAGCTTGTGTGGAATGTGTTGGACTGAATGACAGCACCTATTTCCCATTTAAAAACACGTCCACTGTATTAACAGTAGCAGGCTGTGTGCATATTTGTCTGCTTGGGGGTGAAATGGCATCTCAAAAGCAAAGCATGTGATGCAAGTGTCAATCACTTGTATATTAATAATATTAGCAACAATAATGATACAATATCCCACAGGTATTATCCTGTAATTAAAATGGGTAATAATAGGATTTGGGTGGGGATTTAGGACAGGAGACCACACATTGGGTAAACTTGTATTGTACATGCTTAATCTCATTAAAACTTGAAATGTGATTATGAAAAAGAGTAACACAGACTTCACAAGAGTATTGAGATCCACTGGGTTAGTTCTTACAGTTCCTCCTGATAGGGCAGGACTATTCAGTTTACTATAATTCACCTCGCTGCAGCTTTAAGAGACATTTCTTAGAGGATTTACACTCCAATGTGAGCTGACAGAAAGTTAGCGAGCTGCTGCTATGGATTTGCACATCTGGTACTGGATCATTTGGGTTCAGTAAAACTAAATGTAATAGCACTTGCGCTTTGAGGCGATTGAGTCCACCTATATGATTCATCTGTGTCTGATGAGGACAGGCCATTGTTACTGCTGAATTTTTTGGGGTGAATCATACTGGGTTGGTGTTTGGTGTTACCTATACTAATTAATGTGACATGGGCCTGTCCTGGAAACTTTATCTACTGGTAAACATGACCATTACCTCACTTGAAGAAGTCATGCAGCACCTTGTCTACCACCGTCTGATCTACAGGGGCTTGAAATTAGCTGAGCTGTTCCCCTCTGCCTAAACCCACAGTTATGAGGGTATCACTGTGATAACTTCACAACACCAGAATTTCACGCCACATTTTCCATGCATTTTTGTGTGAAGCATGTTATATTGACCACCTCTTGACTTTTAAAGGAGACACCCATCAGCACAACCTGACAGGCAATGAACAAAGCCTCTCATTCCTTCCTTATCTGTTCATTATCTTTGCACAGAATTCTTTCTTGTGGCCGTTTTTTGGCCACTCTTAGACAAAGAAATTAGAAATGAATTTCTGCCACAGGATAGCACAATATATATTTTGTAAAAGACTGCCTCTTCACTGTAGCAAACCAATATGTCCTGAAAGAAAAGAAAGACATATTTTGAGAAGGCGACATGAAAAGTATAACACCTGGTATGTATCAGTAAATTGAAGGGAGGAAAGGGAAAGCCATATGTCCACCTTCAATCTTCAAAGAGGCCAGAATGTGTATCTAAGTGCATTCGAAGATTGAAACAATCCAAAAAGGAAATTTATCACTGAGCTGAAATTTCTGGGTTCTTAAGGATTTTGTTTCATAAACATTGCATGCTGAATGTTTTTCAGCTCAGACTGATGCCATTTGAGCTCAAGCATCTGCAACTGTCAGGATATTTTCTGTGTATTTGCTTTTCCTAAGTTTCTCTAATAGGTTTTAGTATTGCCATGTTGATAATTTCTGTCTTTACACATGCACACTCAAACAAGATTCTTATAAAAAATATATGACTATGCACTATTCAAACTGTTAAAGGAATAGGTTTTAGTCATTTCAGATTATATGCTTACTCACTTTCTTGTCAACAGTTGTCAATCTTCTCTCGTCTAACTTTCAGGAGGAATCTAAAATAAGATGTCAAACTATTTCTTTAAAGTTCGGCTTATTCACGTGAAATGCCATCATGTCACATTTGGGACTACAGTTGGATTATAGTGTCTTGATCTGGACTCCACATTAGTAAAACAGGCTTGAACATAAAACTTCTCGCTGGCTATCCAGTTTCCTCCTCGTGGTCCACCAACTGTGACATGATGTTGATAGGGTTTTTAATGGTCTTCCTGTGTCCCGTAGTCCGCCTCCATGAATCATGCCCACAGCAATAGGCTCTCCGGACTGTGAGGTGTCATTTCATAATAAATAACATGGGGGTGGCGGATGATAAGTGGACAGAGAGAATCATCATTTACTCTGCTGGGGAAAACAAATACATGTGGTAGTTAGATAAACTTCAAATAGGGGACAGACATCCTGAGACCAGAATGCTTTGCGTGTCTCATCGGACCAGAGAGGAAAGAGAGATTTGGCATTGTTTAGAAAGCAGAAGTCTCCCTTGATAAGATATGTTTAAGATGTCTACACCTAGATAAAGTACACTCTTTCAAAATCGCTGTAGCAGTTCAAATATTTATCATGCTAAATTTACAATCTTTTTTAGTTTGAAATATTTGTGTTACCCCTCATTTAGAGGGTTCTTTAAGGTAGTTTTCCCATAATACATATTTTTTTATTTAATAAAAAAATATTATATTTTATTTGGTGTGTGGTGTGTGTCATAATGTTGATGCCGATGACATTTATTTGGTAGCCAGAAAGTTGCCATATATTTTAAACTTAATTAACTCAGTTGCCAGTTTATCAAGTACACCTAGCTAACACTAATGCAGTCTAGTATTGTACAAGATGCCGACAGTCCTGCCATTAATAAATCCTGTGGTGCTGTTGAACTGTATTGTTTTAAGCCTACTTTCATGGATATGAGGTGGACAAAATGATAGAAAAACCTGTCGGTATAACCCAATACAATTTAACAGCACCACGAATTACAGCTTCAAAACGACCAAGTTGAATCAACAATTCTCTAAAACAAAAAGTTAACATTTATGAAGGCAGAATTCATTGCAGAGCTGCAAGGAACAGGTTCTCGCTGTCACTTTCAACAGAATACCTTTACACTGTTTGAATGTACAGTATGATGCATGTTCTATCTATGTAGTTGTAGAAATCCTAAATTTATTTTAGGGCTATAAGATATGAAATTGTTTCAACCTCATGGTCTTCATTAGACCTGATGCTCCCTCCTTTTTGCTTTACCGAATCTGCTATCCTAGCAGCTGGTTCAAAACATATTTGCCAAATCTACCCTTTTCCAACAAAAAAAATGCATAAGATGTTAGTAGTGATTTTTTTAAATGAGAGTGCATGAAGAGTTCAGCATTACTTATGAATACAATCACAGATACATACTTCAAATTAGATCACAATGGCTCAGCATCTTCATTGACAATGACAGGTAAAATAAGTGCCAACTGCAAGTTGCGAGTTTGAGTTGAGGTCTTAAAGTTCTCAAATTATGCTTTTTGGCTTTTTCCATCTCCTTTATTGTGTTTTATATATATATATATATATATATATATATATATATATATATATATATATATATATATAAGCCCAAAGTCCACCCCAAAGGGACATACCATCTTCCAGCTGCTCCAAGCAGCTCCATTCTATTCCAGCCTTTACTTCAGTGACGAACGTGCGTCACTTTGTAACACACGTTATAATGCTCGCCTAGCTGCTAGCGTAGCAGGCCATCATACTCTGCGACTGACTAGCTAGTAGTGTTTACCTAGTTACTGCGCAGGTGGCTTCCAACAAAGATGGAACAGAAGTGAGATGCCTCACTCTGTAGCTAAAACAGAGAGCTCAACACACAGGGTGAAAAGAAGTGCTGCAGCAATGTGCAGTACAACAAATATATGGTGTTTTTTTAAATGAAACCACATAAATCTATTCTGTTAAAACCTCTAAATATAATTATGAACCTGAAAATGAGCGCAATATGAGCACTTTAAGTAAGTTATTGACTATCCCAGACCAGAGCATTATATGTGTTTTTGAGTTTTCAAAATGAGGGCAACATTTGCAAATGTGTCCCTTGTATAAGTCAGATGGCATGCAGAGAACTAAACAAACAATAATTGGTAAAATAAACACACAAACATGTTGATGGACAGGCTGTTCAGTGTTTTTACTTTAGGTCATCTTTTACCTACTGCTGCACCACCTTTCCCTGTATAACTTGTTCAAGGTGTCTCACAGGGGCAGCGGCCTGCATGTGTGGCATCTGTCAACCTTCAACACCAGTCAGCATCATTGCAAACCTAACAGAGGCACAGACAGTGAGTGATGGTTTCCCCTGTATAACATTTGGCTTACAGAGAATGGGAGAGCTTGACACACAGAAAAGGGAGTTTCCCAGTGTTTTCTCCAAGGCACTGCATGTTTGTTTGGCACCTGTGAAGTCAAAACAAAACAGACATACATCACGTGGTGGAAAACAGCATGTCACAGAACTTGGGATACCCTCAGAGCCACCATAGTAACATGATAAACACCATGCCTGCCATTAATGGAATAAAGCAAATACAGTGAGTCACTGATTCTCATTTTTCATCCCTCTATCCATCCTGCATCAGCAACATTTACGCTAAAGAAAACAAGTGGGCCAAAAAGCACTGGGTGGGTTTGCTTCAGTTTCAACATTGGCTTTGCTCTCATACAAATTGGTGGGGGAAAATGTGAGCTGAGGGTGGTCACGCCCAGTCAGTGTCAGGTGAGTCATTTTATGTGGCAGTTCAGGTTGCAGTCAGTCCAAACCGCCTCAGTCTTCTTGTGGCCAGCACAGGTTAAATGCTGGTTGGGGAGAGAAGGGAAAAAACGAGGTAGACTTAATTTATCCTGGCCTATGACAGGTGAGGTGTGTTTTTATGTTTTGGAGTTTACCTAAATCCTTATTTGCTGGACAGAAGGCGAGTTCCTGCTGGAACTGTGAGGCTTTCAAGGCCTTTTCACATTATGATTTGGACAAACTGCTGAAATGTTATTTTGAGAGAAAATGAAGTAGATCAAAATCGTGTCCCATTTCTTCTCTCAAACAAGTGCACCTAGTGACAGTATATACAATTTGTTTTGACTGTTCCACACCTCCATTGCAATTTTTATGGTTTTCAGTTTTGTTTTTAAATTTCTGTTGTAAAACTAGGTAAACAGGGTGAATTACACATTCAATACAAATTATAAGAATTTTAGCCGTTACAGATGATCATGGCAATTCATCCAATATTTGAGACCTTCCAGTCAAAACCACAAATTTCAACCTCATAATGGCGCTAAGGCAAAGGTCAGGGGATCACAACGTTGTATGCGAATCCATCAAGTAGATGTTGATATATTTCACTGGATAAGTGAAAACGTTGACCTCCTGATGGCACTAGAGAAAAAGTCAGGGGCTCACCAAAGTAAGTAGGCTTCGTCCTCTGTGGAATATGAATATTTGTACAAAATGGGTTGGCAATCCAATAGTAGTTAAGATACTTCAGTCTGTACCAAAGTGGTGGACACTGACCAACATTGCCATGCAGAGCCATGCTGAAAGCAGATTAAAAACATTGATTACAACAAATAGTATCCCTGTAAGTAAGCTTTGACTGTCCAAATAACTATTAGAAGTGGGGAAATATGTAATGTCTCACTATAAGTAGTAGGTCCAATTACACAGGGATTTTTGTGCAGATTATCAAGTCCTGCTGCTTGAAACCAGGTGACAACCATCAGAAACGGGTAGGAGAAGGGTAGGGGTGGGGTTTCCATCCATGTGTTTTTTATTTTAAAAGAAATTTATAAAACTCTCTGTTTTAGAATCTAGGGGTCAACCTGTGCTGTCCCCCCATCTCCCCCTTTCCAATCTCGCTTAAGCCTTTAATCAAACGGACATCTGGATTGCATTGAGTGTTGCAGAGAGAAAGGCCTGATTGCTTTTAAGCAGACCACGCGATTATGTCACTTTTCATTAATAATGATGCTGCCCATAGCACTCACATTCATCTTCCTGTCTAACGATGCAGAGACCACAGGCTGAGGACATGACAGTGACCGTGGACAATTGACTGGCTAGCTGGGAAAACAAGCAGGAGCTGCGTGACGGATCCTCGATCAGACGGACTCAAGAAGCAAAACAATGGATCCAGGAGAGGGCTACCTAAAGAAGACAATACCTTAAATGACCACTATCAGCACATGTAATGAGAAGATGTAGTCAATTTTCATTTATTCTAATGACATGTTACTACAACTGTGTCCCCATGACTGTGAAACGGTAAAGAAAATGTTGCCTGACTGGTACTAGACAATTTCAATTGAAAGAACTATGATTTCTCACATTTTCTCATGTCCTAAATTCCATAATCTCACTTTGTTTCTTTTTTTCAGTCACGTTCTTGTTCTTGCCATGCATGGTCACCAGCTATTGCAGTGTTTCTTACCAATAAAACACCCCCTGTGGTTGATTCTTTAAAGATTTTCTCTAAAACCAATTATTCCACAATTCGTTGACAGCAGAATGTAATATGAAATAATATCAGAAAATCAACGAGATGCTTGGTTTATCTGGAATTTGGATAGAGTTCACATCACAGAAGTGTTGCCAGTGCTTTGATGTGTCTACCAGCAATCCAGCTGATTTATGGCGGCACATTTCCGTATCAACACACACACACACACACACACACACACACACACACACACACACACACACACACACACACACACAGGTAAAGTATGATGGCAGATCTTCCTCCATTATGAGTGATGTTACATGCATGAAATAAAAATTAATGTCTTCATGAGCACACAAACTGGATGACCTAGCAAAAGTTCATTCCTGGCACACAAATACTCTGTGAACCTTTTTCTGTACTCAAGTTTCATTTAGTTTTGACAGTCAGTGGTGGGCTCAGTTATAAACCATTGTGTCCATAAATTTAATTTGTTACTGTAAAAGTGTACGCCCTATTCCAAAACTGTGTTATGACTGGTTTATATGCTGTGCAAAAGCATCAATGCAGATTAAAAGCAAAATAAGGAAGAGGGGTAGGCTTTTTCTCCACTATAAAAAAGTTGTGCTATACTGTTACAATGCACTGTAACAATACAGTCTTTACTTAAAACGCCCATTTTATGCTCATTTTCAGGTTCATAATTGTATTTTGAAGTTGTACCAGAATAGGTTTACATGGTTTCATTTTCAAAAAACACAATTTTTTTGTTGTACTGCACATTGCCGCAAATCCTGTTTTCACCCTGTTTGTTTATGTCTCGGTTTCTGCCACAGCTAGGGGACACAAAATTATAAAACACTCCCATGGGTTGTATTAGAGGGTAGGAATACCTCGGTCGTTACGTTATCGTACGGTTTGGAGGACTTGAAAAGAATATTTGTAATAAGCAATAGATGGCATTCACTGTGTTGCTATATCTCTTTGAAACACTTAATTAATAATAATAATTCACAACTTTTTATTAGAGATGAAAGTGAGTCCCTCTCGATCATGAGCAAACAAAACAGATTCAAAATAAGGTCACATAATGTATACCACTGACATCATTAACAAGTTTAAGGACAACCTGTTTTTTTGCTTTTACTTACAGGCTCTGAGGTGCGCTAATATTTTCTCAAAACTGTAGTACTTATATAATTTACCTAAATCGTATTAAGAGTTTACAACACAGTATGAGAAATGTCTGCTGAACTCCTCCAAAAAGAGTTAAATGTACCAATGCAAATGCTCATTCAAAACAACCATTTCGAAATGGAGATAGTAAAATGTTAAATTACCTCCTTTTTTGTGCTTATTTTCTCTTGTTGTCTGCAGTCCATTGCATGCTCCTTTCCAAACTGAAATTTAGCATTACAGTTTTTAGGAAAAATACTTACTTTGTATAGGCTATATGCAGTCATTTATTGTACAAACAATGTTACTGTAGAAAAGTACATTGTCTAAACATAAAAAAGTATTTATAACTGGAAGAAATAGAACTCAGATGAGTACAGCACATATAGCCATATGTTGTATGGTATTTCACTTTGTCTGGATAACTGTGGAGTGTAATTGAAAACAGCATGGGACCTTGTGTTGGGTGCTTTTAATTTTCAGCTGATGGTTGCTTATAAAGGAAAAACTTAATCTTCACTAAATTAAATATTTTAAATGATTTTGGTGTTAAAACAGTTTGTGTAATGAACAAGACGGTGTAAATGTATTTCTGAAGTTAATAAACCAAGCTTTAGCACATTTGTGTTGTTGAATGACGACATCCAAACATAAGAAACAAGCGATGAGAGACCTTTCAGGTATATAAAATGTCTTGAATCACAGGAAGGATTACGTATGATTTCGTAACGAGAAGAGAGGTCTCTATATTTGGATATTTTCTCAGCATTTTAAGACATTCTTCTGCCATCTACTTTTGAAGTTCTGTTTTCACTCTAAATTATGTCTTACTGATCTGGTCTGTCTGTCGTGAGACTTGAATGTTATGTAAATGAAAGATTAAAGGCTTTGTCTTATTTAAAAAAATGTGAATCTGCAGCTGTAATGTTCCTTTGTAATTCTGACATAAAACACTTGGGATACTAAGCCAGAGATGTTGTTTTTTTATTTGAATTTCCACATACAGAATTCCTGTGTTCTGTTATTTATGTCTAAGCTAAAAATAATTGGAGTGACAGAGTGACTTTCAAATCCATTTGCATGGGACCAGTGAAGCTTCAACAGAACATGGACTATGTCCAAATTGACTCAGGGTGCAAAAAAGAATGCCCTGTTTCAAACACTAATGAGGAATAGTTTTAAAAGTGTTTTGCTGATTGTGCTGCTTATCCAAATGAGGAGTGGGACCTTTCAAAAAGGAAGCCATGTATATGTACAGGGATAGCAGAGCTGGTCTGGAGAGCCTCACCGTGCTTCTCTTATCACGAAAAAAAACTTGAGAAGATTCAGTGCATAATGGCACTCATTTGATCTTGATGGGACGGTGGACTATCTACTGTCAACTTCTGACCCTATCAGTTTTATATATCCAGAGTATTTCACCATTCTACCAATGTGATAAATTGGACAATTATTATTTTGCAATATGCACACATGGGCCTAACTGTGAAAACAACATACAGAGTCAAGCTGTGGGAGTCACTTGGCTCTCTGTGGAGAAGTTGTCAATAATAGCGTGAAAGGTTTTCACCCCATGACTAATATTTCCATGAAATATTCTTCAGATTTAGAATAATAAAGTGTATGCATGTTGTGTCCCCGAGCAACAGCATGCTGTGATCATACACAGGCTTTCTGTCAGTGTAGAAATCATTGTTACCACAACTGTATTTCTAAAAAAAGATCAAAGACTGCATCTGGACTGGCGAGGTGGCCTTTAGCAGGTCTGTTGCACCATTGCGTGCTATCTACTCCATATTCTAAAACCTCAAGTCCTCAAGGATGAACAAAAACACATGTGACCTGGGAGTGATTTCACACTGCAGAACCGGGTCAGGTCATTCTCCATCTTCCTTTGTTTCAGGATTATTCTTTGAATTCAGGGGTCAGAAGCCGTCCAATTCCATCATAAACACGACATGAATCTTTCAAGCCATTCTGGAATGTGGCCAGAATATTTCAATAGCTAATACATTCAGATTTGCAATGTTAGAAGATAGTACTAAGCTACTACCCACTGCGCTGTAAATCAAACCACCTGTGAACCAAACAATGTTGATGTCATGTTGATTTAAGAATATTAAAACATAGAAATAAATGTATAAAAGATAGATGTGCATTAGCTCATTCACAAATAATATTTGAAAAATATTATTGCAAATAACATTTACTTCACTTCACACCCAAACATTTTACAAACTATGCTGCCCCGTTTTAGTTTTTTGAATGATGTCGTCCCACTTTTCAGGCAGCCATTAGTTTTAATTATTTTTAAAATGTTTAAATTATTTTCTAGATGTTCGCTGTGATAGATTACGCAACTGCTAGATAATTGCCTGACATCCTGCGTGTGTCCCTCACCTTTTACTCTCTGTGTGTTGCCGTTCTCAAACTCTGTTTGCTTCGGAAAGCAACAGCAAATTTCAAGCTAGCAGGCTACACGCTGAAAATTGCAAGGATCGTGCAAGGCAGGCTTACCAAGACCTGGGTATTGTTGTTAACTAAGTACACATGGCGATACATGAGCAAATTACGTTTAACTATCCAGCAAATTTAAATACCTCCCATTACTGTGAAAAAAAGTTCCTTCCAGAGACCGTTTTGCAGAGTCACCGTTGCTGCATCCAGAGCTTAGCGTCGCCCAAGACGATTGTGATTCGTTTAAAGAAATAAAAACAACCCAGAGTGTTTCTTTCTCCTATGATTGAATGTATGTGTCGTTTAGCCAGACCTTACTCCACAGCTGTGAAGTAAGGTGTGGCAATGCGAAAATACGCAGCTGTTGACGGAATTTATGGTAAGTAAATACTACTGTGGGAAATTTTCAAACGTGGCCGCTGCAACCTGATTGCCTGACACTTCATGTTGTAAGACTGCCATTAAGATGTTCCTGCCTGTCTTTTATGAGTGCTTTCTGTTGCCCCTGTGTAGGGGGACAGCTTTACGTAAAACGTAAAAAGGTGGATGACAAAATCCCAAATTACACAGTCCATCATGTTCTTCACACAGGTGTTTTCAGTTATTCTGGTTGATTAGATTTGCTTAGATGTAGCTTCTGTATGCTTGTATTTCTAATTGTATTTCTACCCAAACACAAATAACAGGAGAGTGAGGGAGATATCATTCAAACAGTATGAACACGTCCACAAAATCCTGAGAATCAGCCAAAGGTGAAAACACCAGCCGTAGGACCATGAGGGTGTAGGGTATTTAGATAGATCCATATCTATTTATGATTTTACAAAAGAATGCTGTTAAGCCATTTACAAAAAAAGAGATTCTGAAAAAGATTTCTAAGATATACAGAGTTTATTTTCAACTAATCGATAAATCGTTTAAAAACCAAAACAAAAGCACAAAGGATGCAGTTTATAATGATTTGTAAAGAAGAAAAATTTTATAATGAAATGTTATTTTTATATTAAAAAATACTGAACCACCTACAGGAAACCCTAATGTATTTGACTTGGTTGGCCTCCAGCATCTCTGATGTTATTTGCTTTCGTCTTCTTCATGTAATTGCGTTACATACTCTGTCTTTGTCGAGCCCTTCCCTTCCCAGCTGGTTGACAGTAGTAAGCTTGTAATTGTTTGATGAAAGGAATCCAATTAAGAGGAAACAGGTACTGATGTTAAAGGTCCCATGGCATGAAAATTTCACTTTATGATGTTTTTTAACATTGATATGAGGTCTCCCAGGCCTGCCTATGGTCCCCCAGTGGTTAGAAATGGCGATAGGTGTAAATCGAGCCCTGGGTCTTCTGTTCTGCCTTTAGGAAAAGGAAAGCTCAGATGGGCCGATCTGGAATATTTCCCCTTTATGAGGTCATAAGGGGCAAGGTTACCTCCCCTTTCTCTCCTTTTCCTGCCCAGAGAATTTGGCCCACCCAAGAGAGAGAGACATCATGGCTTTCAAATGAGCAAAGTGGCAGTTGGTCAAGGCCACACCCCCAGCCTCTACCTTGCCCCCCTCTCTCCTCCTCAAAAGCTACAGACTCAGAAATGGCACATACTAAGGCAAGGTCATTGTGGGACTGACTCTAGTGGCTGTAATTCTGCACCAAGGCTGAATCTTGGGAAAGAGACTTCAGACATGGTATTGGGGACCACTAAGGTCTATATAAAAGCATCCAAAGAGCACCATGTCATGGGACCTTTAATGATTGAATTCTGACAATGCTGTTGGTCATGGAGGCCTGCTGTATAGTAGACTCTCATAGTGTGGTAAGTCAAAATAACCCTTTGAGACATGGCCGTGGCTCAATATTAATCCTCTAATCATTAATGGCCTTTGGCACAAAAGTCTTTCAAATATTGTTTTAATAGGGGAGCGGTGCTGACGTAAGGGGGAGCAGTGTTCTGACTACACAAAAGGGAGGGGAGACCGAAAGATTTCCATTGTCTCAAATGATGTAATTTGTGAGTATTATATTGATAACCTGCATTCAGCTTCACTTGTGTGTTTGACTTTACTCTGCTGTAATAAGAGATGATGCAATATGTAACTGAGGCCAAACGGAATAAAATTTCAGCCAGACGGTTAAGTGAATCACCAACTGTGTTGCATGTGAAGTGTACATTTGTGTGACTCGTTGTTTATTGCCCACATTCAGCTTCAAGACTGTCCTGCATATTTGTGCCAAGTCTGAGGCCACGTTCTTAAATCTCTCCAGTTCTTTGGTAGAGAAAGTGGTAATTCTTCTCCGCTGGAAGATTCTGGTCCATTTCACATATATTTCCCGGGACATATCGTACCCAGAAGATTTGATTTCTGCCGGAGATTGGTTCTTCTCTTTTTTTAAATATCCTTTTCCATTCATTTATATTCCATTTTTTATGACAATAAGCTAATTGTTTTTTAATTGATGAACTGAAACAAAGAGGTTATAATCATACAAGGTGACCCTCTGTTGGGTCGTCAATACAACATCTGTGTGCAGCCACAGAGCTGAGGAGCCGCCATTTTGAAAAGCTTGCATTAACAAAGATATTTAAAGTATGCCATTCCCACTTATGGGAGGAGATGTATCTGTTTAAAATTGTCAGTAAACAACAAACATGGCAGATACATGTTTGTAGCTATACTAGTGACATTAGTTTACTATGTTTTTTGTAAAATCAATCCTGCTTTATCCACAGCCAGGATTATATTGTAAAGTATAATTGAAAAAAAACATGTGGATAAGGTTTCAGAAATAAGTGTTTTACTTTGCTTTTATTTTTATTTCCTCCTAAAATGTTTATTATGCACCAAATACTGAAGTAAATTCCTTACAGGTCAAAAACCTACTTGGCAATAGGCCCTCTGATTTATTAGAAACATATACATGTAGATATAGAGAAGGAAAATAAGTCAAAACAAGCTATAAACAGAAGATCACACTAATCATAAAAAGCCTACTGTATAGGCTATACATTAAAAATGGATGTAGTGGAAGTGGACATTTATAGTTACCTAGGTAAAAATACATTTTCATGCCGCATGTGGCTGAACTTTCCCTGAAAATTGCAGCAGGCTGAAAATTCCCTTTGTATCTTGTGCTTTATGCTTCATTCTGCACAGCTTTCTCACTGTCAAAACAGCCTAATTAAGCCTCCTCTTGTACGTAGGAGATAAACGTTTTTTTTGGCCAACATTGCCATTTTTTTAACAATAATATAACAAATATAATTGCTGAATAAGTGGGTGGCTGATAGAAGATGGTTAGAAGTACCAAAAAGTGCACATCTCATTCTCATTTAGTACAAGAGTGACTTGAGGTAAGACTGTATAATCTGCTCTATTCTCACCGTTTCTCACTCTCTTTTATAGATAGTAAAGGCCTGCATTAATAGTATATCCTATTGTCCATTGTAGTAATAGTTGTTTTCTAAAATAAAATACAAAAAAAAATCTTCAGGGTTTTCATATGGATGTGCAAGTCTCACTTACACTCTTGTGGATCCATGTTTTGTATTTGGCACGCTGGCTGAGCACATAAATGTGTTTGGCAGATCCATAGCGTAGTTTTGTGACTCATTCACAAGTGTTACATGTTAGGTTTGAAGAGGCAAACTCAGTTGGTTTACAAGTTGTCAAAGGTGCCCCTGCCAATGCAAAGGGTACCTGGCTATGGAAGTCGTTAGCTCAAACCTTCAGATTACGCCTTGAAGATGGATCAGATCGAGGGATGTCATTCCCACCACAAACGATCCGCTGCAGAATTTGTTCGGACTGTTTGGACTGGAGACTACTTCCTTTAAAGGGTCTCTGTGCATTTTCAATTTGTTCTACTCCACTATGATCACTGTATTCAGATCTCCCCAAAAAAGTGTACCTACTACAGGGGGGAAATTAAACAGAATCTGACTCAACAAACTAAACAAAGCAGCTTTGGTTATGAATTGCACCATGTATATACTTTACTTTTCGTTGTTTTAACTAGTGGTATCTTGTGCATCACAGACTGAGTGCAGTATGTTACTGTATTGTGTTTAGAACATATTTCATAAAGGAAAACCAACATTCATGTAACTGTTCTTTTTTAGACTACTAACATCTGGCAAAACCATCATTTTCTTATTTATAAAACACTTGAATCAGTCCTGTTCATTGGCCAGTCCATTTAATGAGGAACTTTGTAGGGAAAAAATGTATCGGTGCATCTTTATGCTGAAAAATCAAAATGCCCATGAGTGAATGTACCCAGATGCATATGTCTACAAGTTCAGCAACATATAATAACGTTTCATATTTTTTTTAAATCAAGTCAAAACCCGCTGAGTTGCTCGCTAGCAAAGATATTTCTCTGTCTTTATCTGCTTGTAGGCTGAGAAATGTGCTTTACTGATGCTGTGACTCTGTCACAACAGGTTTGTCTTAAAGCCAAGCAGCTTTCTATCTAACTTCTGGAGCTGAGGGACTGCAGCCTACATCAGCAGACGATTGTTAACATCAGTCGTTTCAGACGACAGTCTCTCTAAGACTGGGAGGAGGTGTTCAGACAGTAACAATTAGAGTCCCATCTGAAAAGTGATCATCATTTCAGTGCCACTTTTATATACTTTCCCACAGCCTGTCCCTTGCCCACTGGGATTGCTGATGCTATCTACTGCTAAGTGTTTACATAAAATGTTAAAAGCATACATCAAGAAAAAAGTGAAATTATGTTGAACACATGAGAAAAACAAATATGTGACTGCATTACATTTAAGTTGTCATCTTTAAAATACCAGGTGATTGTTTGGGTTTTACAGATTTATAGGAAAAAATTAGATGCCACACAAGTGCATATTATCTACAAACTGATACAAGTGGAGCTAATCCAAACACTGACCCACCCTGTGATTGAATATAATTACAGATGGCCTTCCTGACATCTCATTCACTAAAGCAAAGTTTGTGTCAGCTTTTCACTAAGTAAAATTAAAAAAGAGAAGTTGTTTATCATTTATCCATTTGATTGGAGCTACTGAATGTGGCTGCGATGACCAAACCTTTTTATAAGAGATTACAGTTTTGTCCGTCAACCCAGACTGACCATGATTTCGAGGTAAGGTTGGGTTCAGCTCAGATCAAGAGGTCACATCCTTAAGTATTTGTCAAGTTGATATACTGCTGGCAACATAATTGAAAGGCAGGAGGTTGTCGAGCTGGCGGCACAAGCACTTTACAGAGTGTTTTCTTTGGGCGCATGGTGAATCTCGAACTGCATATTTTTCTTTTTCCTGTATGGATTTCACATTTGCATGGAAAAATCTTTCTTGTGTGTTTGGATTTCCATTGTGTGGACAACATAAAGGGCTCTGGGATGGGATGTGGGAAAAGGGAGTGTGCAGTTTGCCTAAGTGCATGTTTTGATGTCTATTTGACAGCCTTGGTCAGTGGCTGATGTCAGTACATACACAAAGTTAACAGCCATGATCTTTCCGACTCTTAAATCCACTGAGGGAAACTAGTGAAAGGCTGCTACTGCAGATATCCCACAGTATAAAAATGTGGAACGCTTCCAGTACATATAATGTTCAATCATTATGCTAAGCTTGGAGCACTTTAAACAGCCGAAAAATTAAACATTTGTGGTTGCAATGATATAAAATAACTTGAAAGCTTCCAATTGATCAAGAATCTCTGTAATGTGGACTGTAAATGTGCATGCCCTTTAATTTGAAAATAAGGGCTGATTTTCGTATTTCAGTGGTTCCTTAAACACTGTTTTGAAAGGAAGTATCTCAGTCATAAGATTTGTCCCGACAAATTGTGGTCACGGACCAATTGAGCAAACAATCACTGTAGTATTTTTTTAAAACTGGAAATGGATGTCTGCTCAAAATGTATCCGATTTTATCCTCAGTGCTAATTATTTGTATAAAGCTCAGATTTTCCCATGACTGCTCTCTAGTCTAGTGCAGCAGACACTGAATTGAATGTGGACATTGGCGTTCACTTCAAATAAATCAATAAAAACATATTTTTAACAAGTACATCTGTCTTCCTCAATCATCTGTGTCTTGGCTCTGTCCGGTTGCAGAAAGTTTGCTATGGCTGACCCTTATGGAAGCAAGAGAGCCTTACTGCTTCAACTGAGCATGAGAAGTACCTGCGAACTTTGTCACCTCATCAAGTCTGCATCCTGACCTCTGGTAAAGACTTTGACAAATGCAGGGTGTTGTTTCCAGATTAAATGTCCTCAAAAACTGGCACACTTTCCCCATTCTTCTCTAGGTTCCCCTCGTTATTGCTTTTTCCGGCTTCTTTTCCATGTTGTACCAATGTCCTGAGTATGAGGTGTTTAATAAGTGTTCACATTTCCTCTGTAAGAGGAAATAATAAATCCCAACTCACTATTTCAATAAACAAAATGTACTATTATCCCTCAACAGTTAATGAGAGTAAAGTGTGTTTGGCCCATGTATGTAACAATGATATGCCAGGTGCTGCTATTCTGTTATTGAGACGATCTGGCAAAGACGGTGTATTTGTGCAGTCATACTTTTGCTTGACACTTAGCAACTGAGGGTGAGAGGGTTTTTTCCTGGGTTATAAAAGGAACTGACCTTGTGGTCATAAGTATGGAGTCAATGACTACATATTGAAGCAAGGTAAAGAAATGTCAAGATAGAAGTTAACGTCATCAGTCCAATTGTTCCTGCTCATCTCTGTATACCATAACTCAGATATGTCAAGCTACCTGCAGCCAGCTAAAAGTCAACCCTGACGACATCTAAAGTATGAGGCTGTTGGCATGAAGGACTGAAATATCTTTCACATCCCTGTGACTAATGTCACCTCCACAGGCTAAATAAAGCCATCCTGGGTCTTGTTACACATGCAAGGTATCTGACCGATTAAACTTTCTACCACTCATAAAAGTGAGGCAGACTACAGTAGACAGTATCAATAAAATAACTGCAACGTACCGACTTATTACTTAACTGTGTGTACTGAATGGTGAGGAACATTTTACTTAAGTAAAAGTAGCAATACCACACTGTTAAATACTCCATTAGTGCATAAGTTAAAGTCCTGCATTCAAGATTAAGACTTAAGTGAAAGTAAAGAAATATTTGCAACCAAATGTATTCATCAAAAGTAAAACTTATAATGTAAAATGAAAATATTGGATTGTTATTGAAGCATTCACATAAAAGAAGCATGTTGATATTGTAGCTAATTTTGTAGTCAAGGTGGAGCAAATTTTACCTACTTTATATACTGTTGGTAGTTAAATTTATAACAATTGATCATATTTTATATATCATGTATTTAGATTCACATTTTGTGTACTACACAAAATGTGAATCTATATATATGATATATATGTAACGGTAATGTAACAAGAAACTACACATATCAGTTAAATGTAGTGGAGTAAAACGTACAATATTTTACTTTGAAATATAGTGGAGTACAGCTAGCCTAAAATAGAAGCAAAATGTACTGTACTGTAAATTTCTATAACTGTGAATGTTATCAAGCCTTTCAGTCACCAGGTGTGAGTCCCAAGAAATTGACAAATCAAGGTTTTTCTTTTTTTCTAACCCCTCTTCACAGGGAGGTCTATGTGCAGAGTCAACGACAGAGTATTAAGTGACAACCTCAAGGACTCTGCAGCAGGGTGGATGTTTGCCAATGCCAGGCTTGAACCTGGACTCTCCAGTTAAAGGACAGCTGTCTCCCTCCTAACCGCAGCAGTGGTATCTCCACCAACATGGGACAGAAAGAGAATCCCTGACCCAAGTGCAAAAGACAATAGAGAATATGACATGGGAACGTCTCAACTCTCTGGTTCTCCAACACTGAACACCACGAGTCACACCAGCAAGGGGATCCCCAGTTTCAACCTGGGACCCTCCGCTTTGTTGAGAGAACTGCAACCCTCATCCTGTTTTTCCTTCCTGTCCTCCGGGTGAACATGGTCAGGGATCCCCATGCTTCTTTAAAGTGGAAAATGATGGTCCAGTGTCATTTGACTTGACAATGATCGACAGTCTCTCCACATACTGCAAAGCTGTATGTGAGAGAAAATGAATTTCCATGAGGTTAAGCTGACATGGGAAGTTCTGTTACAAGTCAGAACCAAGCTGGGAAGACTTGGTCAGTTTAACACACTTTTAAGGTGATGATTCCTTGAAAACATTGCAGTCATAGGAACATTTTAATTGATGTCTTAAATCAATCACTAAATTAATAATGACATATCAAATGTTATGTTTTTTGTGAATAACACAATAAGGATTCATAAGATTCATTACTGGGATTCTGGATTTAACCTAACCTACCTGTGTGTTTAAAATGTGCCTTTCAAGACTATTTTGCTGATTCAAATCCAGCTCTGTGTCATCTTTGTGTGGGCAATGTGTGCAGATGAATGGTGTGGGGCTTCCCTCTGTGGCCTCAGCAAAGGGCCCAGCTGAGTTTAGCAGAGGAACTGGCGCCACAGAGGGAAGCCAGTCACTGTTCATCTAAACACACTACCCACACAAAGATGACACAGAGCTGGATTAAAATTGGCAAAGTATCTCTTTAACTAATCCCCTTGCCTTTCATTAAAATATTCATAATATTTTGTCCATTAATTTGAAATTAATTGATATCCAATATATTAAGGGTTTAGTCTTAAATTAACAAATTAAATTCATAATTTTGTTTGACCACGGCTAAAGTAAAATGTTTTTATTCCTGTTCCAAATGGCCACACTTAAAACCAAGTTAAAAAGCCTGGCATCATAGCCTCCTCCTGCATCCCAAAGCCCTCCTGATCATCCTCCAAGACCCCTCTTTTGGGTGTCTTTGTAATCTTGATGGGACAAATCATACAAATTGGACAGTCTCTCCTCATTTATGGTTGGTTATATGCACAAAAGAAAGAGAAGTAGTTATGTAAAGAATGAGACTTACATACACACCTGGCCCTTTGCTGGAGGAAGTGGGTGAGATTGTCTGATTGTCTGTTTCGGAAAGTAGGCAGCCCTTCACACAGTGTACTGAGGCCTTTGGTGGATGTGTTCTTTGTGTTTTCCTGTGACCTATCTGACTGATCTCTATTTGAGCCCTGTACTCAGGATTTTGCTTTGTTATTTGGAAAGTCTTTCATTCCTCCAATCTCCTCATCATCTATTTGCATTGGACTCCACTGCTGTCTGTAGATATTGGCCTAATAAAAACATAGCTTTCATCATACTAGGGGGTCAGTTCAATGGTTAGGTCACAGGGGTGGACACAAACACCCCACCCCTCAAACTTAATTCTCCTGCAGCTTTCTCTTCCTAGAGCCATACAAATCCCACACCCAGTTGCCTCCCACAGTCCTAAAATACGTGCTGCAGGAGCACAAAAAAAGGAACAAGAGCTGCCTGACCAGTGGGGCTCTTTTTTTTGTTTAATAATCAAGGTTGGCATTCTTTCTCTGCATTCTTTCTCCCAGCCTGGGCCTGCTCTGTACTACATGGGTGCAGCTCCAGTGGCTTAGGCCACTGGTGGCACCTGTCTCCTCTTCAGCGCCAGGCCGGGGGAGACTGCCCTGCTAGCCCTGATCCCCGCACTAATTATTTTCAAAGCAGCCAGGATTTATATCACACTCATGCAGGCGCCAGTGGCGCTACAGCTCCCCCAGGAAGTAGCTTTTCTGGCTTTTCTCTCTTGCTTGGTGGGCAGAGATTGTCACCATGGATGTGAGCGGCGCTCAAGCACTACAGAAGCATCTGGCCAGCTGGCTGGATTTGGATGTTTTCCAGATTCTTGTACAAATAGTCTCAACATTTATTCCTCTGCAACTCAACAAAGTTATTCAGTAATAAAAACAATTTCTCTGTCTCAGAGAAATGGACATGCGTTCACCAGGTATACACTTACATTGCCATTAGAAGGAACTACACTGGAATGTGGCAGTATAAAACAACAACAGGGACTGACTTTATCCATAATGTCACTGTAAACAAGTCAGTGGGATCATTCATGAGTCTAAAACAAGCTTATCGATCGGTAATTTTCTAAACCGGTTCTGTTAAACAGATTGGTAGAATCAGTTTAACAATACTGCTCACATAAAGTAGAGCGAGCGTTTTAAATTAAAATCTGTCAGGTTTGATTTTCTTGGCAGGTGCCCAGATGCCACATACAAGATGTAAACCCTGGCCATTTTAAAATAGGTAAACATTATGGTTTAGCAGATTGTAAAACACACAGGAACTTAAACTGTGACCTTCTTCATACAGCAGCCGATTCTCTCCTCTCTTTGTTTTGTGCAGAAGTTAATCTGGATCATTAATTTTACAGGCTCCCTGGGGCTCGCTGCCTTCTTTGATGTTTTCTGATACACTGCACTTAACATTCCACATGTACTTCTCACCACTCTCAGGCCTGACACGTTTTACAAATAAGTTATATGTCCCATGCAACACACACTTATTTAAACACAAAGGAAAGTAAGGAAAATGCATGCATTCTTGGCTTGTTGCCATCCTACAGTAAACCCGCTGAGATAAGGTCTCCATTTGATGATGTTGCTCGACGTATGAGGCCGACTTGGTGGGGTGAGTGTACTCTTGACTTGGGACGCACACATACAGCCACACCTTCAGAATAGAATGGATCAATTGACACCGGTTCAGTTCTATGGTATGAGGAATCCCCTCCATGTTCTGAGGCAAATGTTGGACATATATCTTTGTTCGTTTGTTCCAATTTCACTATCAATACCTTTTAAAAATCTAATAAAACGAATCTTGTTGCCCAAATGGTCTTGAAAATTAGCTATTTGAATGAATAAATGACACAGCAACAGTAAATTATGTCACAATTTTGACCTGATAATGGCAAAAGTCAAAACAAATAAATATAATGAATAATAATAAAATTATATATATAGTTTTAGTTTGACTTTAAAGCAAAACAGTACCATTACCTGATTGCTGTTGGAACATGACTGTAAAAAGTACGTGATAAAGATCCGGCCATTTCTACTTAATCTCCCTTCTATCCTCCTCCTCCATTTTAACTATTGTTATGAAATGTTTACACTTATCAATCTGGCAGGTCCATAAAGACGTGTTTGTCTCTAATTGACCAACTGGCAGGGGTGCTGTTTCTCCTTATTGCCTACAGGTAAAAAGCCTTAAAGTTATTCACTCTGCATCCCAAAGGAATCCTAGAAAAAACAAACCACCATGTTTGACCTTTGCAGAGAGTCTTGTAGCAACAGGCTCCTCTTACAACTCATATCAGCTTCCATTGAAGTACAAACAAAGGCTCAGTAATAGTAACCAAATAGACAAGCTGAGCAGAGGTCTGGCAGAGTCAGGGGAACATTATGAACATGAGGCAGATCCAGACAACATTTAGACACTTATTATGACCAAAGCCAATATATAACATTAATAAATGGGTGTCCATGCCCAGTAATCGTGGATAAGTGGTCTGTTAGCAGCAGCGGTTTGATCATTTTCATTAAAAAATAAACTTTTTGTCTTATCTTATGGATAAAATCTGATCAGTACAAGTTCACATTTGACATAAAAAGTCACAATTTTCCAGATTATATTCACAGTGAGACTGGACAGGATGGTACTGCCAGGGGAGTAGCCCATTACAACTGATTTTATAAATATTTAGGCTTAGCCACATTAAGCTGATTTGGGTACTTTACTCTGCTGGTCTGCTGTGAACACTTGAGTCTAAATCTGCTTAATTTGTACTGTGCCACTTTGCGCGAGTTTTGCATTCTTTTGAGATCAAATAAATACCTGATTTTGCCTTTACATCACTATGCATTTCATTATATTTTATATGTGATTTTTTTTTAAATGCTATGAAGCTCGCTGCTGACAGTTTCTTAAGATTTGGTCTGGGTTTTTTGGATGCTCTGACTACAAAGACGGCTCTCCTCATTAGCTGGGAAAGTCTGAGCAGATCTGTGATAATTGATTTGGGAAGCCAAAGACCCCAGAAATCCTGGCAGCTGAGAGTTATGGGTGAGTAAGTAAACAATGCCAGGTCATTGCGGCAAGACAGCGGAGATGTTGTGGTCAAGGGCTAGGCTAAACTCTCTGGGTGAAGAATAGTGATCCCTGTGGTTTGACTGAAAGAAACAATTACTGGAAGATTAAAAAGGACTTCTAGACAAAACACCATGAGCATTATAAAGTGCTGAAATGGAGATATTTGTTTTTCCACCAAATGCTTTGCTCCATTTAGATGTTAGACATTTTTGTGGATCTCAATCAGAAAACAGGATGCAGACAAAAATACTGTGGTTAATCTTTGATCCCTGGTCTCAAGGTGCTGGCTCTGACCACACTGCAAAAAAGGGAATATGATTATGTTTTACAAATTAACCTCAATGGATGTGTTTCATGCCAAGCACTGGATAATTTATGAGAAAATAACATAATTTAAATATTTCAACAAGACGAAGAGTCCATGCTGGTGGCACATTGAGGGTGTACTTAGGTACAGCGGTGCTTGGAGTTAAATGCTAATGTCAGCATAATAACATGCTCACAACAAAGTAAACATTTTGTGTTAAGCAAGTTTAATGTTTACCATGTTCACCATCTTAGTTTAGCATTGGATAATTAGCACTAAACACAAAGTACAGGTGAGGCTGATGTGATTTGGTTTGGTTGGTGATTATTTGGTTATAAACCAGAGTAGCGTGATGATAGCACAACATACAAAGAAACAGGATCACCAAAGTTGTTACAGTTCATCATAATGGGGGCAAGAACGGGTGTACCAAATTTCATGGCGATACATCCAATTGGTTTGACTCAAAACCAAAAATGTCTACCTCATTAGGGTGAAAGAGGAAAACGAGGGAGGGGGGGGTCACCAAAATCATTAGGATTCATCCTTTGGTAACTACTGTATGAATGACTGTACGAGATCATCATCATCAGCACTCATCATGATGTGATCCATGAATGTGTGTTCCAAATTCCATGGCAATTCATCAAATTGCTGTTGAGATATTTTTTCAGTCTGACCAAAGTGGTGGGCCGACCAACATTGCCATGCCTAGAGCTACGCCTCTAAAATATTACTTTGGAATTAAATAGTGCGTGTTTATATTTCTGCTAAAAAAAGACACCCAAAATATTTACAGTGATTTCCATCCAAAGCCCCTCCTTTTCTGTGCATCAGCGCTGCAATTCGATCTGTGGAGAGCCTTTTGCCCTCACTAGCCTCTCCCTCGCTGAATCTACTATCTTGGGCAAAATTCTTAACACAACCACCGAAGAGCCAATGACAAGCTGGTCACACAAGTATTATGTTTTATGTTTTCCCCATTGCTGTCTAATGTTTCACATTGAGGTTGGGTCCATCAAGCAAACTACAGCTTACAAAAGAATGGGCCCATTGATTCCCAGAGGAATAATTTTAGTGGAGGGAGTATTTAGCACAGGCTCAGCTAGAAAGAGCTATTAGCTGCTTCTCCAGCTCTGTGATCCATGACTGGAGAGGCTCAGTGTTAGGAGAGAAAGAGGACCCTCACCTGGCACCGCATCCACATGTATTTCACTCCACTTGATTCGAGTTTCCGCACAGATCATTGTAATTTGTATCAGAACACTGGTATGTTTTTCTTTATAAGACCGTATTGCACAAACTGTTATTTATATTCTCGACTGACGCCTAAAACTTTCGGTAGCTGCAACCTGTGGTCATGGACAAATGATGAACGTCATCCCTCAAACTCGTACTGTGTTTGGTGAAAGTGTTTTTAAAGTTTTTGATCCCTCATCTTGGTGTGAGCTACAGAGTCACTTTAATTGTATTAGCATGGAAGATTTTAAGATACTGTTACTGAAATTTGCTATAATTTGCATGTTTTTGTTTTTGTTTGTTTCTGTTGTTTGTTCTTTTATGTTGAAACTTGTTATAATGCTGTCTCTTACCAGGAGTCCCTTGTAAAAGAGATTCTGAATCTATGGGAATATTCCTGGTAAAATAAAAGTAAAATAAAAAAACAGGCAGTGTGCCGAAGTCTTATCTTAGCCATAAAAACACAACCATCTCTTTCTTCTCATTTTTAAGCCTAAAACAACACAATGCATCTGATTTCCAAAAAAACATAATTTTACAGACTTTTGTATCTCTTGATTACACAAATAAAAAACAATATAAATGTTTCATTGCATCCGAGGAGCAAACTCGCAGAGATATAATATAAGCAATGTCAGTGTGCTGGAAACCATTGCGTTTGCTTCTGTGTACATGCAGGTCTTAATCTAGTCAGGACCCAATGAAGTTGTGTCTGAATTCCTATTTTTCAGTAGAAACCAAAGTGGTCCATCATTACCTCCTCCAAACTCCCCCTTTTCCCATTTCAGCACCACCCTGAGCTAAGATATCAGCTAACACATTATCCTCTTAGCCCTGGAGACTGATAGCCAGCGAGGGCCTCGAGCCAGGAGCAGCCAAACAGGTCAGGGAATAAAACAGGCATCACAGTTACAGCAACAGTAAAATTTAACAGATCAGACCAGATATTGCTCACTTACTGATGTACTGACCCATTGCAATGCATGTAAACTGCACATTTAAGTTTTGCTTTTTGTAAAACAGATTTGAGTAATGTGGTTTTCTTGCACTTATTCATAAATACCTCTTACAGTACACTAAATATACAAATCATATAAATAACCTTTGGATACAATAATTGTTATTTTAGGTCTATAAAAAGCAGCAAATATGTGAATCTAAAGCAGTGGGACAAAATCAAAGAGATATATAATTTGTCATTGCAAATTGTGTTTTTTTAGTAAACAACCCTTAGTAAATAAGAAGAAATTATTCCCACCCTGTCCAGGCTACAACAACACTACAGCCACCATTAGTATGAGACAGTAACTTCACACCATTATCCCACTATCATTGAATATCAGGTGATATTATCCTATCTGTGTTGCCCACCACGACTGACTTTTTCAAGAACATTTGATTGCATTTCTTGGCTCAGACTGTTTTATGTCAACAAAGGAAGCCAAACCCACCAGGTTTTTATGATTAAGTGGACAAAGTCATACAGGTTTTATTCCAGACTTCTTGCCAAGTCATTTTATATCACTTCAACAAGCACAAAACCAAACTTGTAAAATTACATTTATAGCTGTCAATGTAAAAGAAACAAAAGCTCATAATAGCTGAGAGATGTTTTACAAGCAGCTCTGGCATTCCTTAGGCATTGTGTTTTTCATCACAGCTCGGAGGCATTTTATGTAATACCGCAAGCCCTAAAAGTGAGAGGTCATGCCGCCAAAAACATTACAGCAGCCTCACGTGCTGGCAGCGGCCCAAGATGCACCTGCACTTTCAATTACTCAGTGAATGTACTTCTCTCTCTGCTTGTCTAGACACCCAACACCTGCTGCACATTAATCTGTAATGGTCTCCGCTGGCCGATATTCCCAGTTAATAAGACAACATCTAATTGCCACACCTTTCCCTCCTGCCCAGCAGGGCCACGCTCCTCTAAAGGATGCCATGCTCAGCCTCACGCACAACCAACTAATACCTGTCATCGAGTGTGGGGATTGGGGATCGGTGGAGAAAGCCAGGAAGGTGGCAGACCTGCTTCACATAAATTTGCCTTTTTGGCAGTGGCATTGTCAACTTGGATGAAACTGAACACCACCATACTGCTTGACTGGAAGTTCAGTGTTTCTGGATGTGGTCCATGGGCTTGGTCCTCTTCACCAGCCGCTCAGTGACATCATTATTCACTGGAGTCACAGCTCAGAGCTCGCTACAAGTTAAAAGTAATCACAACTTGCACCGCATGCTCACATTTCAAAGACCTCCAATTTTTTTAATACCACTAAATTCAGCATGCATTCTGCTTTTGCACATATACTGCATATTAGCCACCCAAATATTCTGGTTAGTCAACTGGAACTGAAAACGTGCTTTAATGTGAAAATGTTATTTCAAAAACAGTGACCTAACACACTTTTTCAATAAAATGCTGTACAGTTTCTTTGTTGTGTTTTTGCTTTTTTAACTTTAAAGCCGTGTAAAGCCTGCAGGCATACAGGGTAAGAAAGAAAAAAGAAAAAACAACAAACCTGGAACAACAAACTGCCCAAGAAAGGAAAGCTCAGCAGATTGTCAAAAGACAGCTGTGCACTCTTACAGGAGTCAACACATTACTAATACTAGTGAATGTCAAAGGTCATTTTACGGAAAACACACCTGTTTTATTAATTATTTGTATTCTTTGGCTGGACCAACAGCTGATACAGTAATAGCTGGCAGCATCAGCACAATGTTTAATAAGTTTTCTAAATGTTTCTGTTTCAATGACCAGACTTTCACTTGTAGCCTACTGTCTGAGAGATTGCCACGACATATGGATAAATCAAGGAGCAATAAAGCACCTGCTTAGGCCAGTAACTTTTGTGATTTTGAAAATGAAAAAATGTTTTGCCAAGATGCAAAATTCACGCAGGTCCATTCTAGTCAATCAACAAAAATGTAATCAAACAAATGTCAATCATTTATTAAATATTTGTTTCTTTTCTCTGTTATTGTATTATTATAAATTGAATATCTTGAACATTGCAGATCCAGCCAATCCCAACCCCTTTTCCCGCTATTCCCATCACCTGACAAGGCGAAATGCCAAAGTGTTTTGCTTTTGGTTCCAGGTTTGTCGGGGCGGCTGTGGCTCAGCGGTAGAGCGGTTGCCTGCCAATTGGAAGGTTGGTGATTCAATCCCTGGCCCTGCAGTCCCATGTTGAAGTGTCCTTGGGTAAGACACTGAACCCCAAATTGCCTCCGATGCTGTGCATCGGAGTGTCAATGTGTGTGCATGTTTATCTGATGAGCAGGTGGCACCTTGTATGGCATCCTTGGCCACAGTGTATGAATGTGTGTGAATGGTGAATGTATCCTGTATGATGTAAAAAAAGAAAAGCGCTATATAAATATAGCACATTTACTTTTGTTTCTGCCTGACCCCCAACAGCTTTCTGTTTTTCTGAGTTGTTACAAGCTGCATCTGAAGATGTCAAATTGGGCTCTTGGAAGATCTGATGGGCATTTATAACTTTATAACACTATATAGACTAATCAATAAGCCGATCTGTTGGAAAATAGTGAATTGATTAAATTATAATGAAATGAATGATGAGTGTCAAATCAGTAAGTGCAGAGTCATCCAATATGGACATCATTTGTAGGATAACCGTATGACATTTGACTGGCGTTTTGAGGAGCAGGATTAATGATAACAACCTTAGGTCACTGTGATCTGAGCCTGCAAGGTGCACTCATCCACCCTGGCTGGCTGCAGTCAAGGAATGGAGCAGACACTGACAGCTGCAGCACCGTGTTGAGTAAAGTGAATGTAAGGAAACACAGAGAGAAGGAGACAGTTGCTCAACCTGTCGACAGCTTCTCCATAATTCAATAACTCAAGGTGAAGGACCATTCCTGTGAGGCTACAGCAGCTCCGTTAATAGCTTTCTAGCATGATGAGTGTTTTTTTCCATGGTAATCTTGCTTGTCTCTCTCAACAAGCTTGCAAACATAATTGAAAACATGGACATGAAAAAACACAAGGATGGAATGTTTCTTTGTCCTGGAAGGTTACGCTTTCACTGTCCTGTTTTAACATGTTCCAAGAATCTTTGAATCTGTCTACAGGTCAACCTGTTTGACAATGCACCCCTTGTTCTATTATCTGTAAAATAAAATAATTTAGTACTGTTTTCATTCATGATGACAATGTTTCTCATGTTTACATTGCCAATGAAATACTGTTCTGTCATTGTGCTACAAAGGGAAAATATATTTAATAAATGTTGGCTTGATTTTGATGCTGTCTTCTCAATATTTCAGCATATAAGACCTATATACTGCTAATGGGGCCTGCTTTGTTTTGTATGTCAAAGGTTCCTCTGTATTCTTTATTTACAATCTCAAAATAAAGGCAAAAGCAAATCACAAAGTAGTTTAAACAGTAGTTAAGGACTTTTCGACAAACCTACTGCAGACCATTGCTTCAATTTCCTCTTCAAATTCCCCTTTTTGTCAAAGAAAAACAGCATTTCAACTTTCCCACCATCTCCTCTCAATATATCTTCCCAACTCCAATTGTGACTTAAGTCTCTGTTGGACCCTGGCCAGCATGTTAACTCCAGCTAAATCAATGGATTAACAATTCACCACACACACACATACACACATACACACACACCCCCACCACCACCAACACTAATCTTCAGGAGCTGACTTCAGCCAACAAATGACCAAATTCACACAAACTGGAGAACCACCCCCACCGACAATGTGGTTTTTCCTTTCTTCTGTCCTTATGAGAGGCTCCTATTGAAACAGCCAGCCACACTTGTTGAGATCTTGGTGACAGATACTCAAGTACTTCTCTGTTAAACGAAACCCCACTATCCTTTGGGATTAGTTGGCAAATGCTTGTAAGAAAAACAGCAAGGGTGGGAATCCAGCTAACACAAATTATTTAGCATTTGTACATGGGATTACTCCTGAGCTCATATTCCCACACCAAATTTGTCATTGGTATGTGTCATAGTGGTGAGTAAAGAAATGAGTTGCCCTTCCGTACATCTTACAACTTTAGCCTATTTGTGTTGTGTTAATTATTGGGTAATAGTGATGGTTTCACTACCTCCAGTTAGCAGGCAGCACTGGTTGTGACCCATGAGGTCAGCGTTACTGTTGAACCCATGCCATAGCGTCTGGTACGGGCAATGTGCAGCTGTGCAGGAATCAGGCTTGTAGGGCCGCTCACACACAACCATGTTGTTACACTGTTTGTCATTCCACGTGTCAGTCATTTTGAATTCTCTCAAGCCAACATGAGCACATTTTAGTAAGAGGATGCAAAAGGAAAAATATTGCCGCTTCCTGTGTTAGCATCAATGTTTCCCATATTTTAAAGCTTTCCCATGCTGTACAGTGTGACTTTGTACCAGGAGCTACCATTCATGACAGTTAATACAAGTTTGAGCCTCTATTTAATTTTTTATGATCTGCATAGAACATGCCACACTAAAACTGCATGCTTTAACAATGTCCAATGGGATTTTAAGAATGCAGCATGTGACATAAACAGATTTTATAATTGTGCATAAAGGGGTTACAGAGAGAGCGGTCTGTCCAACAATGTGTTGGGCAGAGAACGGCCCCTTGCGAGTGAATCAGATTGCCACCTCAGAAATACATCTGCATTCAAAGAACTCAAGGAGCTTCCCGCGGGGCAGAGCAGTGGAAGACCTCCGTTGCTCTGCTCCTGCGCTGGTGCCAGGGAGGGAAACCAAAAAATGTTCATTTAAACACACAAAAAAATAACACAGAGTTGATTTAAAATCAACAAATTATCCCTTTAATTCTCTACACAGTATATGTTGAATTGCTTGCCTTTTGACAAGTTTGCATCAACTTTCACAAAGTGGCTGAACAAATTAAAACCCTATACGTTAACAACATATAAGCATGCCGAGACCTGATAATAATATAACATATTCATCTTGTGTTGCAGCGGCGCTATCAATAGGCAAAATGTAAAGCTAAACTACGGACATCAACAGCATGGCCTTCACAAATTGGCAAACAGATATCATTCCAGCTTTAAGAATGAATATTGGCAAATGTTGTTTTTCAGAATCAATCTTTCTTAAAATGTCACAAAACACTCTCCTGCTTTTGATACCTACAGAAAGCAACAGGCCCTCTCATGCACTCAACAAACCCATGCCTTATGTTGGGTGCTTATTGTTTGTGGCCTCCGCAGCATCACCCGTCCATCCTTTTTCCTCCCATCTCATCTCATTCTACATTCTCCGTGTCAGAGGCGCCTGGTCTAGCCGCGGTGCCATGTATCCTAATCACATAAGCACACGGGCTAATCCGTAGGACAGCTGGGGAATCTTTACTGCACAATTGAAGCATGAGCTGGACATCAGCTTCATGGCCCATCTCTGTAAACCCCCTCGCTTTCATCAGCCTTCCATTGTAACTCTCCTCCCACCAACACACACACACACACACACACAGTCACCACAACTACAACAAATTTCCCCACCCTCACCCCACACGCAGACACAAATGAGTAGTCGTAGGTCAGGGCAGCTGCTGATAGAAACTTCCAGGTCCACCTTGATTCGCTGTTGTACAACTTTCCCTCATGTGCCTATATAACATCAACATTTTGGAAGAAAGCAAAACCCACAAGTTTGTCCAAGTAGTTAATATTTCATACATCCCTGATGCACAAAACAGGTGGTGACCTGGTTGAAGAAAATGTCCTTCACAATTGTAAATGGCTGTTTTACTCTGACATTTAATGCTGTGTAGTTATGGTATTGAATATCCATTCAGCGATCTCCAAAGTACTTACTGTCCAAGTAAATTGATGAACTGAGGAGTATGTGTCCATCGCATGCATCTTACTGGTAATACATCAAAACACTCTCTTGTCTACGATATCTACCATGATGAACTGTTTTCTTCGGAACAGTCTCTGCTAGAGCAGTTAGAGCATCCATCTCCTCAGAGATTCTGATGAATAATGGAGTAATGGGAGGAATTTCCTCAAGAATAAAGTGTTTCTAACCCTGCACCTCTCCAGGCAAGCACTCCAACTCTCCTGGTGCAATTGCAAGTGCAGCAGGCGTGCCAAAAAAACCAGGCATCTATACAGATCTATGTTTATCCAATCCCTCTAGAAACCCTGCTATGGGGTCTCTGGGGCTTTCCCCCCTGTCCAAGCGTGTTTGCCAATGAAAGAAACACATGCTCCATTATTATTTATAGAATCTTTTGTTTGTTTATTATTCTATTTTTCCAGAAGGAGAATTCCAAATTTATGCGCTGTATTGAATTCTTCATTTGGACATGGGTAGGAGTGCAGCGTATTATAACAGGAGGGATATTTGAGAAATGAGCTTTGTCATGTGAAGCTGACATTTTTATGATTGTGAGCAAGTGTTGAAAAGCTCCTGAGCCAGTTATCATCATTATCTATCGCATCTGATGAGGAGGCCTCGGACATGTTCAAAGCTGTCTCCAATATGGCGCGGTCCGCTTACAGTATGAAAAAAACACAGATAGTTTTCACAGTGATGTATCAAAAGACATATTCAAGATATATTACACTTGAATGCTCTTCCTGGTGTTTAATCATTTGAGCAGCATGTCCTGTAACCAAAGTGATTATTGAGTTAATATTGCTGTTACCCAAGGAGTATATAAATGTATCTGTGTCACTAATAGCACCATAAAGCTTTTCACTCAACTTGAGTGACAGTCTGCATGCTGATTCAAACAAAGCCATCCTTGTTTGAACAGAAGAGTCTCATCAGCAGATACATAGAGTACACTAAGTGTTTTTTACTCAATGCAATGCATTTTCTCAATTCACTCCTGTTTTGAGAGATGCTGAGCTCACATGTTTTTCCAGGCGCAAGGGACAAGCTGGAGCTTTGACAGGTACTTAACAACAATCAAAAACAGTTATAAACATGGTAGGCTCATGGGCAGAGTTCAGGAAGGAGTTGAGGACGGCACATACCCTTTAGACCCCTATCACACTTTCCAGAGAGGAACTCGCTTTTTCCCAAAGTGCAAAAAAAAACAAAAATCATAAATCTGTGAGTTCCACAGACCTGCGGCATGAGCAAAGGTGTTTTCATAGTGCTCGGCACATATGTTAACCAAGTGAGTCCGGCTTTGAGGAGCTAAACTCAGTTTAAATTCAGATTCTGTTTAATTACCCTCAAGTTTTACATTTTTGTTGAACTGTCATTGTTTTTTTCAAGTATTCAAAACTGAATTAAAGTGAGACGTAAATGAGTGTTACTTTTGAAGGAAACAATGATCCATGTTATTTTTTTATTAAAAGTTTGAATTCACAAACAATACAACCCACACTTTGGTCAGTATATTCAGAGGTGTTGCTGCTGCAGCCTTACTTGGTCTGGTGAATGAATAGAATAGAATAGAATAGAATAGAATAGAATAGAATATATTTATTGCCATTGTACTACAAGTACAATGAAATTAAAATTGCAACCTCCATATCAAGGCTTTACAAATTATTAAATAAGGTAAAGATAAAATTAAAAAAAAATAAAAATAAGGTAAACTGCTAATAGGTAATAAGTATCAATAAATGACAGTAAAATAGTAGAAAAGGAAGACAGTACAGTTTGGAAAGCGCAAAGCTGGTGCGTCTGGTTGTGCCGCTATTTTGATCTATTCCATTAGCTTATCTGGTGGCTTACAGTAGCCAACATGAGCAACCTTTAGCTATTGCTGTGTGAATGGTATTATAATTCCATAGCATACTAGAAGCAACGGGGATCCTGTATTATCACAACATTTTCAGCAAAAGTTCAAACTGTTTTGTTTTTTTCACATGATTTCTGTAATTTGCTCTTCTCACTGGTTTGAAGTGGGAGGGTCTCAGTCTGAATATAGTGATTGATGTATTTTTGTGCACCAATCAAAGTTTAGCAACATTTAGTTAGGTAGTGCTTGACTATTGGGAGGTTGCCCGGCTCTCCTGTCTCTATGCTAAGCTAAGCCTAGCTTCTTATTTACCATTTAACAACATGAGGGTGGTATTGATCTTCTCATCTAACTCTTGTCAAGAAAGAAAATAAGTGTGTTTTCCAAAATGTTGAATAATTGTTTTTAAGGGACAGTTTAATTGCCTGTTCTTTGCCACTGGTTTCTGTGTTACTGACTCTACATATTTAACTATGCATTTAATTCCATGAAGTCTGCATCCAGTTATATGATCCAACACAACTAGACCACAATCAACACTCCTCAGCAAAATCCTTCACAAGGCAGCACAAATACATCCTGTGCAGTGGGGTGATACTGGAATAACAAATCCTCTGCCGCTTTCAACAGTTCAAGAATTATCTCACTATCCACTCTCTCTGCTTGACAGCTCTGTGCATGTCCAAGCAGACTAGGAGGATGAGAGTGGGAATGGGAGGTAGGTAGGAGGAGCTGGGGTGGCAATAATGCTTGATATTTTTTCATTCTACATTTTTTTTCAGTATGTTCTTTAGTTGCACCCACTTCCTTCATGGTAACAGCTGTCAAAACGTTGTTGGATTACATAGACACCGCAAAGTTACAGCTCATATTAGAGCCTAGTACAGGTCAGGAAGTTAGGAGGAGTCCAGCAAGCGGGATACATTAAAGCCTCTCAGTTTCTCAGTGCAAAGAAGCAAGGACCCAGGGGGGAAATAGCTAATACCAAGAGGGTGCAACTCCTGCACTGCTAATTTAGGTGCACGTGTCAGGGATATTGAAGGCTTTTTCACTGATGTTTTAGGTATTAGAACAGATACACTTCATAATTGCGTGTTGTTTTCGAAACCGGACGTGTGTTCCTATTCAGAGCCTGGGATCACAAAGCCCATTTTCTCTTGGATTAGTCAAGCTTTAGGGCTTGTACTGTATGATGAGGCTGATATTTGCAAGATTGTTGAGAGAGAAAACTCCCTGAAATCACCACTCATCTGCTAAGGGAATACAGCCTGTTAAAATAATATCAGGTTGACAGGGTAAATCTCCGGCACACATGTACGTCCGAACGCTGTAAACCCAAAACAGAAATGTTCACATCTTGCACTAATGAGTTTCATAATGACTTTGTTTGACATTGAAGTAAAAAACATCACTGCCATTGTACTGTGCAGTGTAATATGACAAAGGCCTTGGTAATCAGTTTACACTTAATCAATATGAAATGTCATAGCAAAATGAGGGTGATCCTGCATGAAACTGTGAAAATCCAATAATGTCTGTATCTGATTCCCATAAACACCTAACCTCAACAACATAGGATTTGAACAGGAGTCTTTCTGGTCACGTCACATCCTATTTGCTGCTCTAGCAAAGGGGAAAACCCCTAAGTGACCATGCTTTTTGGAGAAGTTTTTGTGCCTGTGTTTGCCTGCAGAAAATGTGTGAATGAAATCCAATCCACAAAGGCTTTATTATCTCAAATTCATTTTAAAATGTAGACAAAACAACCTACACTCAAGGTACTTACTTTTAAGTCAACATAAATCATCAAAAGAATATGTATGTTTTCATGACAACTGGGCAAACTAACCTTGTTTATGAGGACCCTGTTATACAATTGAAAGCTCCAAAACAAGTCAGTAAGTTAACCTTGAGTTGACATTGATGATCCTCCAGTGTGATGCTGTACAGTAAATTAATTTATTTAAGCCTGTGAGTTGTTGCAATTATACTGTTCATTTTTGCAAAAATAAATGCATGACTTGAAAATATGCATCAGTAGGGGAGAAAATCATTAATAATTTAGTCTATAAACAGAAAGTTATGAAAAATACTCTTTTCCAAAAGCCAAAAAGGCATTTAATTAAAAAAATTATGTTATGTTTTTTCAATTACCTAATTGATTAACTTGGTTAAGCCCTACAGTACATGTCAGTGTGCCATTCCAAACTATAAAATCACTAATATAAGATTATTGTGAGACAATTATAGATTATTTCGAGATGATCATTTCATAATGAATTCCTTTATAGTAAACAACTGATTAAAGTAAATGCTCTAAGCACCACTAAAGAATGAAACCCCACATGAAATAATTTAAAAATTCATTTATTATTTCAGATTTTTTTCGCCTTTGTTATACAAAGATGTTAAATAACTTAAATACATTCTTACCAGTCATTTGTGATCTGTTTATACCTACAAGCTATACACATGAGGTAGAGGAAAATAATTTAGGGATCCCATAAGACATTAATAAGTGAACATGGACAAAGCTTTGTTGGTGTAGCATCATCACAAAGGGCAATACATGGTTGATGTGTTTTATCTTTGTTTTACAAGCACAGCACAAATCCTAACAAAAAGTACATGTACATGTAAAGTGATCCACATGTGAGTATAAACTAGTCCACGCTGATGCAATCATGAGTTTATAGCACATCGTATGGTGATTACCAACATAACAAAGTCTTTTCACAAAAATAGTTGATTATACAAACAGATCAAATCCTATAAAGAATATTGTTGATGACTGTGATTTTGTTTGAATACTCTCAAAAATGTGTCTTGATCCTGCCCATGTATACAAGACAGCTAAATGAGTTGATTCTAAATGCGTTAGGATTTGTTAGTGCTTAGATGACAGCGAACAGTGAGATATGAAATGAAATATGTTGAAGTATACACTGCTTCTCGAAGCCTTCACCCCAAAAAGGAACAAACACCCAAAAGAAAAACAAAGTAAAAAAATACAGGATATAAAATCAATTTAGACTTTGACGTTATTTACACTAAACACATGCTCATAATATATTTAAAAATAATTTATCTTTTATTTTTTTCTACAAAACAGAATTTTGTACATGATCCACTGACGACTACACAGTGCAGAGTTTTAGATTTGAGAATATGGATGACTGTGACATCTAAAAACCAACTGGCTGCTGCATCATGCTTCTCTTTCTTGGGAGAAATTTTAAGGCCTATGTACAATCTATAAACAAACAAAAATGCACTTGGTGTGCATTTGGTATTCCTGTCATGCCTGTTTTAAATCCACTCAATAGAGAACATCAGTGTGTTTGGGCTGAGGTGTGTGTGTGTGTGTGTGTGTGTGTGTGTAAAATGCACACTCCGAAAGCTGTGGGAAGCAGGCATTTATGCTTCAGGTCTCAGCATAGCTATTATGGTTTCCATGTAGCGTGCAAAGTTCTATGTATATGTTTTGACCAGTCTTTATTTGGCTTGCCTTCTCATATCAAAATGCTTGGAATTCATCTCCTTGGGATAAATAACCCATGCAAGGCTCTCTTCCTAAAGCATGATACTGCTGTCAAGGATGGTGCTTTAACTTCAAATATTGTGTTAATCATCTTTAAAGACTAAACCATCTATTAAAGGTAAAAGCCACTTTTAGGGATGTTTGGCATGTTGCTGCATCGCTGATTACAATCTGTAACCATCTTGTTACAGCATCTGTATGCTGTTTCCACAAATGTCTTAAGTTAGTCAATGCTACCAATTTCTGTTTTAGTTGCTTGTGAGAGTTGAACATGTGCCTCACTTTTGTCTCTATACCACAGGAGAAGAAACCTTTGCTATTTACAATTATAAAAAAAAAAATCTGCACTGCACTGTATCCATAAATACAGATCTTAAAATACTTTAAAGGGCTTTTGGGCTTCAGTGCGTGAATGGCGCTATAATACAAAGCTGGGTCCCTCACTCAGTAGTTAATTCATACCAATCTAAAACAAGGCATATCTTATAGTTTATAACATAATGTTTCCAGAAGCTGGGTGCAGAGAATACAATAAAGTATTATTGTCTGCATTGTTTTTTGTGTTCAGAGGCATTAGATGAGAAGATCAATGCCACTCTCATATCTGTCTGGTAAATATGAAACTACAGCCACCGGCCAGTTAACTTAGCTTACCATAAAGCCTGGAAACAGAGATACCGCTTGTCAGTGTGCTATGTGCACACTGACAAGTAACACAACCATTTCTAAAGTTCACTGATTAGCATGTTATTTTTCATGTTTCTAGTCTTTATGCTAAACTAAGCTAACTGGCTAGCTGTAGCTTTAAACATGAGAGCAGTATCAATCATCTAACTCTCGGCAAGAAAGTGAATACGAGTATATTCCATAACGTCTCCTTTAAACTGTCACTGTAGGTGCATGGCAGGGTTTAGTATGCTGCATTGTGTCAACTATGTTACTTTGTGCCAAGCAACAAAAAAAAAGCTAATTAACTCATGTATTATAACAACTTCACTGACTTTTGAATGAAGAAAGCTGATTTGCAAAACCCCAATGTTTGCATTTAGACATCAATTTGCTGAACATTAAACAAATATTAGTCTTATAAAATATATTTTTATTAGCCGTGAGACTTACACATTCAATTTCACTTGAGCAACTCTGCAGACCCGTCAAGTTAGATTTCCGTCTCAGTTGCCTCCATACCGTTTGGACAGACAGATGCAGCTCCCACTGTATATGCATGCTGCATGTCTACATGTGTTCAATATGGCTCAATCAAATACATTCCTCCAGTTCTCCACAGTTTTCCTTACAACTTAAAAGTATTAAAAGTTAAACAAAAATAGAATAGATTTAAGCTCCGAAGAGCTCCACAATTTTTAGTGTGAGTCACCTGTTGCAATATTGTTGGCCACATATTAATGCCACTGTCATTTCCATCTTGGATTTTCGTGTCTTTACACTATTTCTTTCCAAATAGTTATAGTGGTTTAAGTTATTTCCTGAACACTGGTTCGCTTAAGGCCAAGAATAGCCTAAACTGACTGGTTATTTTCTGTTAATGCAATTACTAACAGCTTCATATTATATAAAAAAAAATAGAGAAAAAAAGAGATTATTTTTCCTGTGGAGTAGTCCCAAAGGATTTATAAATTATCCACAGCAAGACAACGGACACAAGTGTTCTGCTTTCCAAAGGGCCTTGTCAACATGAATCAGGAAGAAAAATGAGCGAGAGCACACAAACAATAAAACATTTGTGTGGTTAGTGGTTTGTTTTAACATAGTTAGATAAGTGGCTTGTATAATATCATTACAATATAACTGAATTTATGTACATACATATGCAAGCACACAATGTGTGTGAGTGTAATATGTGCGTGTAGAGTAAATCTTACACCCTGTCTTTTTTTTTTTTTTTTTTTTTTTTTAACAGTCTCTGAATATGGTTTTTATCGCCATAAAAGTCGTCATTCCAACCCCCCTCCCCCCACATTATCTATCACATGCTCACGCACAAACACACATGTAAAGATTGACAAACAAGCACACACACTATTCTTCTTTGGGTAAGACCCAGAAACCAGTCTGTTGGTGTTACTGTCCTCGTGTTGGATCTTCATTAGCTGGACGCTAATCTCTGTTTTCTTGTGAAAAGATGCAATTGGATTTAAAAAAATTAAAATAATAAAAGCTTCTTTCTTCAAGGCAAAGCCGTGATTAAAAAAAAAAAAAAAAAGGCTTGAGATGTTGACCCAGTTGTCTGACAAGGTTTATTTTATCTGCAAACCCCAGACATGGGGGCCACAAGATCTCTAAAACACAACCCACAGAAATCCCTCAAAGTGCTTATTGCTCCTCCATCAGCTCACTCCTCTTTTGTGTGCAGAACACTGTTCCGACAGTGAAAGCAAAGTCCACAACCACTCCTCTTCAACACGACCATCTTTCCTTCTCCACTGATCGTAGGGGCTGACAGGTCATTGGTTTACCCTTTGCAGGTATAGACCTCCTCCCTCTGTGTGCACTGCTTGCATTCAACGTAGCAGCACCAGCGCACTTGACACTGGCAGGGCCGGGTCACCTCCCTACTTTGGGTGTTATGGCCTCGCCCGCAGCAGATTGCGTCGCAGTTCTTGTCCTTATAGCACTTACGGGCTGCCGTGCCCGACGAGTACTTGCTGGGTCTACAGAAACTGGGCGAGTCCTCAATGTGCAGCAAGTCCATAGTGCGAGGGATCTGATCATTCAGGCCAGGCACGGGCTGCTGCTGCTGCTGCTGCTGCTGCTGCTGCTGTTGTTGATGTTGCTGTTGCTGCTGGCTCCGGCCTGTGGAGATCTCTCCCTCCCCCGTGGCCTCGTTGGTTGAGCTGCCGACCTTAATGGAGGTCTCATAGCGCTGCTTCAACTGCTTGCCGATCTCGTGGAAGGGCAGGAGCTGCCTCCAGCAGGTCTGGACGGTGCAGGAGCCGGAGACACCGTGGCATTTGCAAGTGGTCTCCACTCCGGCCTTGATTACCTGGGGCAGAGACAATGAAATACTGTTAACTGCCACGAAACATTAAAGAAATGTGATGAAAGCTATGTCATTTAATGAGCCTGTGTTTAGTAAGCAGTATTTCAAACAGTCAAGATTACCCAAATATGCACACAATTAGATGATGAGGGTGGAGTGCAGTGGTTTGGGAGGAATGTAACACACTGTGGAAAAATATTACATTCACTGCTCTCTCTGATATAATAAAAAGGGGAAAACAGAGGCTTCACATATTGCATGTGAACCATAATTAACATAGTTCAGAAGGAGAACAATATTACACTTTGTCTAAGCCTTCGTATTAAAGAGCAAAAGAATATTAGCTGATGGAAAGATGGATTTTGTTTTGATAACCACGGATGACATCTAACTCAATGACTGTTATGATAAGTAAGGGAAGGTTACTGCATGGAGAAGCACTCTCAAATAGACAATCCATTCAGACACCCATGGGAAAGAGAAGGCGTACATAGATGCTGGGCACTATTCTTTAACTGTAAATCTGTTTTCTAAACCCAGAGGTGATCGACTCAATCTTCTAGTGTGGCATTTATGTCACTACCCAGAGAATAAATCATGCAAACAGTTATAAAAGTAAAGAAAGTTCTCCCTACAGAAAATCATTCATAATTGCAATCGAAACATGGAGAATGTCAAACGTAACCACAAACACTTGACCTCTCCACGGTCAGCCAAAGTTCACTTCAGCATCGACCACAAAGTAAAAGCAGTGCATGTGCGAAAATCATTGACAATAACACATTGTCTTAGTTTGGATAGCATATACAGTTCTTTTCTCAGACTGTGAAAGAGATCGGTGAACAGGAAGTGCATATTCATCACACCAGCAGGTCAAGAAAATTTGATAGGTCAGCTTTTAAATGCCGGGGGGATGCAGAGGCTAGCACATTCCAGCTCTGTCCTGTATGGGAATTCATCTCGAAAGACCGCAGTATACCTCACTACATGTGCAGATCACAAAAAAAGAGCAAAAACAATGTTGTAAATCTTTTTTCACAAATTAAATCTCCTGAGAGATTGGATTTTGGAGAGCCAAGCTGAAAAGGAAGAGCCTGCATTGGTCTTTTGGGAGAGGTTTGTGTCTGCTAACATTTGGGAAGTGTGCCTCTACTATAATTCATGTTGAAACCCAAATGAAAATGGCTACAATATGAGAAAAGCAGAGTAAAAGCAACATATTCCAAACCTTAAGTTTGTTTTGGCTTGACAGATTAAGAACATTCCCTCCATTTTATTTTACTATTAAAAACACTTCCAAGATGAAAAGCCCACATTTGCTCACCACAAACAATTGTCGAATTGTGCCAGAGCAAAAATGTGAGTCGGTGCCTATCTAATCTTGGAGAGAAAACCAAATATTGACTAATGAGCACTTTTAGATTTCACCAAATTTACAGTGGCAATTACTTTAATCAGGTTCTTTTCTTCAGGTTTCCTGGAGATGCATGAAACTATCTGCGGTTGTATTAAATTCCTCTTTGGTCATTCTAACTGGTATACTTGATTAGTGTGTTTTGTCTGGGACAGCAGTCATTTACCAGCTCTAATGTTTAAACTCCAGCATTACAAAAGCAAAACCAAAGATATGGTAGTACAGTATATCCGGGATAAGGTGCACATAACTTGGCACTTCATGTTGCTGTTTGTCTACATTATTGCACAGAACTCAACCTGTATTATATTATCACAGTTTTCCCACCATGTAACTGATTCATTTGAGCAGCCAACATTTCTGTTCAAATACCATCTGTGACTCCTAATGAACACTGACCCCATTCAAACCGTTATCTTGATGAGTGTGTCCTGGTTGGCCTCAATATAAATTTTGCTTTCAAATGGTTGAAATTATTACTTTAATAAAAAGGCAAATTAAGATGACAGTTGGTGTAAAGATGCTGCTATAAAATGATTGTGTAATCTACTTTGTTCTTTCCTTTAAATGTTACTCCCTAAAATGCAACATCACTGAGTCCTTAAGTCACCGTTTAATGTGTTACACAAATTATTAGCTAATAAAATGCTGTTGCTGTCAAAGTCACAGACAAGCTATATGATAATCAATGAAGCAGTGAATGGCGAAAAAAAGGGTCATTCCAACAATTTAGTTTTGTACGCCCATAAAGTTTTGGGATTCACAATAGATTACAGAGACAGATTAAAGCAAGAGCGGTCAAAATGGATGCAGCAGAGGTCGAGATATTTTAACTTTTTGTCCCTGGTTTTGCGATTATGAGTGATGCCTTTCAGATTACACATACAGTACAAGTTTGATTTATTGATGATATAAAGATATCTATTAGAGCAGCTTTAAATAAAAGTGATGTAAGTTAAATGATATTCACAGTTTTTTAGTAAGATCCCGCCAGAGCCACAGAAGACATTAAATAATGGTTTTCATGGGCTTAGTACCTCTCATTATTAGTAAAATGACTGATACGTAAACTTAGTCCAGTGCCCCATAAATAATCCATTGCCATCTTCTCACTCTTACCTTCATGCCCACATTTGTGTTGTGCATGTCCACACGTGCGCGCAGGTCCTTGTTGGAGCGTTTGCCCAGGAAATCCTTGACAAACTTGTTTGCGTATTTGAGGTTGTCTCCGCAGCCTCCCCACTGCCACGCCTTGCGGTTCTCCAGGTCCGGGGCCTCATCACACGTGCAGCGCTCCATGCGTCCTGCGCTGCAAGCTTTGGCCAGCGCATGGGTTAGGCCGGCCGAGGAGATGGCATACAGGAAGGCTGTCTCTTTAAACCCTGGAAAAGCCCAAGTGACAAAGTGACAAATGAGAGGCAGGAAAATAGAAACCAAAATCTAGCAGAGAGCTCCTTTAATAATAATTTTCATTTTTTACCACAGAGGAGTAAAATACACATATTCTTCAGATGCCTTCTTAAGTGTGTAATGTTAAGGGAAGATACCAGGTCTGCTAATAAAAAAAAAAATGAAATCCCATACCTCTCTTTAATATATTGGCTCGGTGGCGCCCCTCTAAGGTGCAGTTCCATCTCTCAAAGCGGAATTGATACTGGCATTCTAAAGCGCTCATGGTGATGGCCTCTCTCAGGGTCTCAGCCACGCCCGGGTCTCGTCTGCACATCCTGCGCTGCTTCTTCTCCAGTTTGAGCCGGTCGCAGAGCTTGTAGTGGGCCCTGCCCACGTTCTCCTCTGGTAGAGAGTTCAGTGGCAGGATAGACAACGGTTCATTACCTGTTAACCTAGAGGAAAGATCACAGAAACACTCAGGTCAGTTAAAACAGCACACGGAGAGGGAGTGGATTCATCTTGATAAAAGGTTCCAATAAAACACAGGATGCTGACCTTCTTGGATAAACAGAAAGAGTTGCAAAGATATACTACACAAACAGCACAGGAAGCGCAGCTGGGGCATATAGTGCTCAAAAGTTTGGTTAATGTTCAAATGAATTCAGCTGTTCGCTGGTTAATGTTCTGGGGAATTCAACATTTGCGAGAGAGATTGAGATCAACCTCCAGCACAGGCGTGTCTGTGTATAGAGTAAATTCTCTGCAGAGGTGGAAGAGTTCTTTCTTTACATAAGAGGTTCCTCACACCGTTTTGTCCCCGTTTTAGACCTCACACACTAATGAAGTCACAGTATGGGGACATATTTTAAAAAACGGCATGCAGTGAACCTGACAGTCATACTGTACATGTGAAACAGTAGCCAGCGGATACTTGGTTTAATATCCCGAGGGGGGGGGCAGCGTTTTATAGATTTAAACATGATCACACTGCAGGATTTTACTCTCTCATTATAGATGCTCCATAACAAAAATGAAATATAACTAAATATAACAAGCAGAAGTTTCAGTTCTAAACATGGTATGGAGAACATGTGGTAGACTTGAACTCCTTTCATCAGTTTATTTAAGGGAACCGTATATAAAACACACAAAGAGGGGACTGCCACATAGCTGGCAAAACCAACGACCAGGGTTCTGAGGTTGTGATGGGGAGAGTAGAGCATTACTTTCATAAACACACAGGGGACATGACTGTCAGCCTGTGACCATTTTGGTCACACCAACTGACAGGATTGGCACCGTAGTTGTTCATTATGTGGAATTTCTGGCCTCCTTTACACCCTTAAAGTGAAAGTGAAGAATAAATGGATTTACAGAACTCACAAAAGCACAAGTCTTCTGACCAACGTGCTTTCACAGACGGACTTTGGACATTTAAAGGACACATTCGTAAATGGATTGACATCTTGCCTAATATTGCCCTTATAAAATGCACAACTCTTTCTCTACTACTTTTTGGTTTCACTGGAAAATGAAGTGTTACATTTTCATCTTTGTAAAAAAAGTGACCAAAAACAATGATTTAAAGGACAGAGTTTAGTATATGAATGTCTCGACAGAACACTACATGACACCCATGATCAATCATGAATTGTTGTCCATCCCTTCTTGCACGGAAAAGTTAAATCAATTAATAAAAATCCAACTATAAGACTGTGAAGAGTCACCTAATGGATCAGTGTAACAGAAATGATTCGGCAATATTTTTTGTAAAAGGTACAGAGCACATGCTGGATGTCCACACTGCTTTAGTTAATGGAGCAGGAGTGTTGATCGGTGACCTACATTACTTACATTTTTGACTTCATTATTGTTTTTCAGAGAAGATTCTGTCACCACTCATATTCACTTCAGCCTCTAGCAGAAGGTCACAGGAGTTCTTTAACAAGAGATTTGTTTTAATAAGTCCAATAACTGACTGAAATGTTTCCCCTTGAGTCTTCTGTTTCATACCAATGGACTTAATAGTTCACATATGCTTTATGATATTGTCTTTACTAAGCATTCATGGCCTGGTTTAAAATCCGAGCAGTCAAATTAAAAAAGAGGCATCAGGATTTGCTTTCTGATTGGGTCAAATGGTTTCCTTTTTAAGAAGTGTATTTGTCTTTCCTTACCTTGTCTGACAGCTATGACTTTCAAATGGAAACCTGGCAAGCTGTGTCTTGACTGAGATTGCTCTCCCAACACACTTAGAGAGTATAAAGATGTATGGTTTGAGGCGTACAGAGTGAAGCATACACAGTGCACAAGAACTGTCTCGCTGTGAATATTTTTCTCTTGTTTGTCTCACAATTTGTTAACAATGCAAAGGAAACATACTCAAAAACAAACAATTTCAGCTGACCCAGTATGTTACATATGACTGACAACCGTTCCACAACATTTCTATGGCAAGCAAGATGTCAGGAATTGAATGTAGGTGCCACGTAGGGTACCTGCCTAAGTCCATTTAAAATAGCAGTGGTGAATTAAGAATCATGTCAATTTTAAGATGGATTTCAAATTCACACTACACCAGGAAGCAGTTTACTACTGCATATTTCTGCAATATTAAAATAAAATAAGCACATTTGAATTAAATGTCTACTATAAATACATATAGATTAGCAAAGAGATCGAACTATCAAATGCTGGTCTTAAATTTACTCAATACCATCAATCTGACGTGCAGATTCCTTGTTAAGGCATGCATAGTTACACATATCAGCGTGAAATCTTCCAAAAGCCCACATGCCTGCAAAAACAAGAGACCATTAGAGTGACAGGCCTCAACTGTCTGTGTGACGTCCGCCTGTCTGAGACAAAAAGATGGTCTGAGCGCAGCTGGAGGGAGGCCAAAGATGACATGAGACTGATCTCAGCGCTACTGTCTCTGTGGCTTTTTTACACAAAGGCATATTTCTAGCTAGTTTCAAAGACAGCCCAGAGGAAAAGCATGGAGTGGAGAGATTTGAGAGCGGAGAAACACTTCCCGTCTCCAGAGAAGAAACTACTGGCCGTAGCTCGCTCATGTGCATGTTTCCACAGAAAATAGTCAGTGAGAGTATACAGATGTAAACTGATTCCATTTCTTATGTGTATCTATTATCTATTACTGGATGCCATTTTTTGATTTCTACAACATTACAAAAAGAGTTCAACTGGAAATCAAAGAAATCATTTTCACTGAATGCAGGACCATGACCCCTGCTGTCACACAAAAGGGTCCCACATTCCAATATGGTGATCTGCTAAGAAATAGCACACTGCTGCTTGCTGAAGAATTAACGTATTCAACTCACTTAGAGGAAAAGAGAATTGGAAGACAACACAGTGGCTGAATCACAAAAATCATTAGAAATCTGAACTTGAAATCTGTCAAAATTAAATAATTTGTTTTCCCATAACAATGATGACCTTTTTGGAGAAAACATGTAAACCACAATTTACAGAGGGTTTATAAACTGTAGTCTTGCTTTCCCAGACCATCCTCCACAGTGCTGCACAGGAGGGTCTGGTTAGTCCACATAGCATTCCAGGATAGGAGAAAAATGTGCTCTGGTTGATTGGCATTTTTTTTTAAACCAATCACAATCGTCATGGGCAGCACAGAGTTCCACACAGAGCCGCTGCCAAATAGCCTCGGGAAGGAACTTGTTTTGGTGGAACATGTACGTTCAAAAGTTGTTCAAGTCGTGCGAGAGAAAACTCAAATTGATCTAGCTAGCTGTCTGGATTTACCCTGCAGAGATCTGAGGAGCAGTCAACAAAAATTGTCATGAATCCACCGGAGTTTAAAATTCCAACACAAAGAAAGCGGAAGGAAACAGACATCTGTGAAAAGAAATGCATCCAGCCTGCAGCACCGTAGCAATCCTGGAAGTGGAACGTTGTGGATATAGACTAATAAACTAACTCATGACTTTATTAAGGGTAAATAAATGTTTTATTAAAGCTACATAGATCAGTTTAAAGCCATTAATACAAACAGTTTTTGAAGTTGCCAGAAATCCCTTTGATGAACCACATCACCAGACAGAAATGTTGCTGTGGATCTGGACTGTAATTTAATGGATAAGGCATTAAAAGGGGACATATTTTACTCATTTTCAGGTTCATACTTGTTTCTACAATTGAGTTCTACTAAAACATGTTTACATGCTTTAATGTTCAAAAAACATGTATTTTTCAAGTTGTCTGTCTGAATATAGTACATGTATTCACCGTCTGTCTAAAATGCTCCATTTCCAACATTTTAGGGCTGCATCAAATGATAATTTTCTCCATTAAATCGATTGTTTGGTTTATGAAAACAGAAAAAAAGATCATGGTGAAGTCTTGAATCAGCTTGTTTTGTACAAATAACTATACAATAGTCACTAATCTACAAATATACAACAAAGAAATTGAATATTTAAAAAAGAGGAAAAATGTTGGGGCTTATTGCTTTCAAAATCGTATAAACGATGATTCTGTTTTTAAAATGACTTTCTGTTGATCAACTATTCAATTAATCAGCAAACATTTTCAGTTGTACAACATTTATGACAACATAAATACCAAATAGAATATATAATTATTCACTACCTGGAAACTCAAAAACTAACAACTGATCAATAAAACACTAATGAATTATCTTCTGCCATTAATACAGCCATTGGTTACAACTTATAAATCCTTTATAAAGGGCATCTTATTAGAAAGTACAGTTTACAGTTGCTTATCAAACATATTTAAAGACTAAGGGATGTTCAGGACCTACATAGTATCTCCACCACACTGAATTAGAAAGTAAGAACATTTAGCTCTGTTTTCACATCATGGACTGAAAATGGTAGGTGTTTTTGTTTGAGGTGTTGGCACAGCAACACCAATTACACGTGGAATATAACACCAACATATAAAACTCATTATTATCCCATGTGAGGTGGGATTCTTGCTGATGTTTGCTCAGCTTTGCTTTTTCCATTCACACACTTGCCTCTACACACTACTTGCAGACATCACTGACCCACTCTCACACTGCGCCTCCTCCACTGTCTTTCACTTAGTAACACCAGAGTTTGTTTAGTCCTTTCTCTTTACATGTCAGCACTTCCCTTTGCCCGTAACGTCTACTTTATGTACATTTTCCAAGGCAGCGGGTTCAGTGAAAACGCCTCGTTTCACACCGCGGAGTCGATCCCTCAAGGAAATCATTGACTAGTACTAAACTTTGCCATCATCACTCCCTCTCTGGCTTTACATTACAGGCCTGGAAGTGACCCTCAGCTGGTAATTCTGCTCATTTTTCACTGGTTTGGTAAATAAATAGTTAAGGAGGTGTAATAATACCTAAACTCTTAGATAGTAGCAAGCGTTATCTTTCTTACTTTAACTTTTTTGGCCTAATTGAATTGCTTGCTCCGTGTATAGGGTTCAAAGACACATGCTTTAGCATTGTAACTGCTGGTGTTATTCATATACTCACACAACTATATATAAATAAAGGCGGCTCAGTCCATGTGGAATAGATTAATCTCAGAATGCTAAATCAAAACAGAAAACTTTACAAATAATCTATTAAATGCATTGCTAAAACAATTCATTAATTCATGCAATCAAACACTGGTTCCAGATTTTTAAAATAAAAAGATTTGCGGTTGATAAATAATAAAAAAACAATTCACAGCTGGACTATCAAATGGGACAATATACTGTATAAACCAATTTAAGCTAAGAAACTGAAGTACAGAAATGCCAAAAATATGTTTAAGGTATTTACAAACAGTGTCATCATTACAACATATGTCCAACAGAGTAATGAGTTTTTTTTAACTGGAAAATATTCCCTTCTGTCCGTAATAAAATAATTGTTTATATATATTTTAAGTAACCCTCTGCCTACTTCCATGACATGGATCCATCCATTCTCACCTGACTAAGTCCCGCCCATTTCCTTTGTTCTGGCTGGCAGCCACATGATAAAAATAGAAACCATCAAGCCTCATCATCTCCTATCGCTCTTAATATGCGCATGATAACAATAAATGGCTTTAACAGAAATGGCAGCTGTCCCCTCTACATTCTTATTGATGTACAATGGTGATACTCAATCTCCTGTGAACCAATCCTATAGATTCTAAGCATGTAATAAAACAATCTCAAGGTAAATTTTTTCCAAAGGGAAAACTCTTTTTTGGTATTTCAACTGTTGAACAAAGTCTCTAAAAATGTTTGAAAATACCAAGAATTTACCCAAATGAAAACAGAAAAGAGTTTTGGCAATTTTCAGCCAGTGTCTGTTTGTCATCTTCACTCCACGAGGCTAACATGTGCTGGCTACATTTGTGTATGTCCTTACTATAAACACGTGGGTGTGCGTGCATGCGTGCATGTGCACTTGCATACGGGCACTTACTACCTTAAGTCAACACCTACAAGAGCCAGTTGAGGCTGAACGAGCTCAGGCAGAAAAAGCACAAAAGCCACAGTTTCTCCATCAGCCTGAACTTGCAGGTTGTGTGGTCTGGTGTCTCGTAGATCACAATTTACCCCCCTCCTCCTTCTCCTCTTTTTTCCCTCTTCTCTGAACTTCCCCTATTCCCATTGGTCAATTACTCTAAACGAATGCCAATCATTCCGCCCAGCTGTTGGCTCAAACAAAGCCTCCTGTAGACCAAACCACCGCTGTCTACAAACGTAACCTACACAAGACAATGACGGACATGAACATGTGTCTGGAACAGTTCAGCTGTCATGAAGACAAACTACCGCGCTCACCTGAGATTAATCTGTACATATTTTTAAAAATCTAACATTAAGTTTTTGTAGGAAATTCAACTTGCCAGTGCTGATCTACTTTTCTCTTCTTCTTTTTTTAACTTTTTCCTTCTGCCTTCACGGTGTTTAAAATGCTCCTTTTGGGGGGGGGGGGTTGTGCTTTTCTCAGAAATGTTGGATGAACTTCAGACCACCCTGCCCAAGTCCCATCTGGTGTATCACAGCCCAAGCCATGCCAGAGGTTGTAGGAATGTGTATGTGTGTGGTGTTTTCCCTCTGGCCCACTCTAACTATAGCTGACAATGTGCTCCACAGCTTAAACTTGAATAATTGAAGAAACCCATGAATCAGCGTCAAATGACTCTCTGGTACAAGGAGTCTCCAGGCTATTGTCCACCTCCAAGAAGTACAGAAGAGACTAAATTCTGCACTGAACTCAGATATTTTCTCCTCAACACAATTCATTCCCCAAGTCCTTAAAACCAGAGATAGAGGAAAGAGTAAACGCTTATCTACGAGGCTAAGATAAGATTAGTCACTGGTTGAAAAGCAGTGCTTGTTGTGACTACTCCTAACTATCTGGCGTTGACACAGTACAGTAACATGACAAAACGACTTTGAAAACCAAGTGGTACTGGCCTGGGACTTAGTAAGTAATTATTGGTTGAGTAATGAGCCTTTCAGCGTAGTGGGGATGTCATGCAACATCTAGAAGCACTGCTATTCACAATGGGGGGAGGGGTCTGCTATATTGTATGACTTAACAGGATATGACCCAATGTTATATCATCTGCTGTCCCTTCTGGTCATTAGCCAGACATTCCACACAAAAAGTTAAAAGTTAAAATATTTGTATTTTAATTCATAAAAAAAAGGGGGGAAACGTTACTGCTCAGCCTAATTTTTTAATCCACAGCGTTGAATGCATGCGCTGGTAGCTGAGCAGTAGGACTACAGGACCAGGTTTGGGAATGGGAGCGTGGGGCATGGTAAGAGGTTTAACTGCTATGTGAGAACTTAAGGCTTCTAAGGTCAGCAGCTCAGTTATAGTCACTGTGTGACTGGCACAGATTGGGCGCGCAGCAGTGTCCGCATGACTCCCCTGTTCTAGCCTACACCATGGCACAGAGCAGCCCTGTACCAGCGCACCGACGCACCAAACACGTTCAAGCACACATACTGTATTCGGCTTTCACCGCTTCGCACATGCAGACACAAGATCCTGACTATGCTAATTTAGTGAGAGAGCAAAACAGTTTGACTATAACCTATAAAGAAGATATTTACATTTAAGTGTGCAGAGACTGGAAATATCAGGTTTGTTCATTCCTCTTACACTGGGCAAAAGCACTCCTGTGAATAAACCGAGTGTGCAAAGTCAAACCGCAAAATCCAAAACAAAACAGTTGCTGTTTTGATTCACTCATGCCTCAGTAACTACAAGTGGCTGAGTTAATTAACGATTATTTGCTCTTACTACTGAATGATTACTTTTGTTCCTGAAAGGCCTACAGAACCCAAATGCAAAACAAAAAATGCATCATGTTATTGTTTTTAATCTGAAATATTGAAGTTTGAACACTTGTTGTACAATACACTTTACTTTACTGTCTGGACTGGAATTAATGTTGCATCATGACAGTAATTTCAAAGTTAAAGACGGAAAGTGTTGTTAATTTGCCTCACCTGACAAATATTACCCAGAAGCATGAGTTTTTGTGCTTCACACAGTTAATTTATCGCTTGGAGTGAAAAGGTTTGACTCTTGACAACTGACTGATGATTAAAGCAGCAGCAACCAGTTGAAAGTCATGCAAATGGACCATTTTAATGTCAACTAATCTATTTCAGGGTTTATACACAGCAGAGTTTGCTTGCCATGCCGAGGCCCATTCCTGTTAGCGTACGTCTGACTGTGTCCATTCTCAAACTAAAGCTCAGGCTTTATGAATAAATATGCCTTTTAGGGCAAACCTTAGTCTATGTACTAACACCCACTTGGCAAACACACCATTTGAGTCGAGTATCTGAGTGCATGTCAGGTCAGGCTTCTAAATAATTGTGTTTATGCAAGATGTACGTCCTGATAAAGTGCAGTGAAAGTCTAACCCTGCTGTTTTGAAATGGTATGGACAAATTCCTTTCATCCTTTATTAAATTATTAATCATGCAAACAGGTGCATGACATTAAATTGTGAAAACTAAAATAATAATAAAACAATGTTAGACATGGAAAATGCAGAGATATCTCTAAAAGGCCAAAGCCTTATTTAGGGTTTGTCAATCTGCTTATCTTGGCAGGTATGTAAAGTGCCATGTCTCTTTTATCCCCACAAACCAGGCAGAGAAAACACTTGTGGTCAAGGATGGAAAACACAGGACATAGTGGTCACACTAACTAGCAGCATCTCCTCAATGACTGACCACTAAAAGTATCTTGAGTTTATATTAGTTTTCCTGTTTTGCAAATTGCCCATGTCTCCAGCTCCATCTGCAAAGATCATCATGCGTTACCAACAAGAGTTTCCTTCCCATATCTTCTCACTATCCATCAATGAAGTGCACAGCTGACTGTTGGGACAGTCCTTTTAAAATCAAATATGTCTTAGCTGCGGTCTCCTCGGCATGCTGCTGACACCAGAATTGTAAGTGTGATGTGAGTAGGCCAAACAAATTTTAAAAGCCTAACCAAACCATATAATCTTAAAAAATATTCAGAACAACCATGTTATAATACAGTATGAGCCCCATAACAACCCACTACAGACACCGCTGAAACCACCATAACAAAAGGTGTGTACTACTCTGCAAATTTTGACAATTCAACCTGTTAAATAAACAGTAAGGCTATTGCATTATTTAGTTAAGAGAAGACATCATATTCTGTGCAGAAAGGGGATTTTTTGCTTTGTTAGTTGAAAGCCACATTGTACATGTCATGCAGGTTGACCACAACTAAACATAAGTAGAACTATTTCCTTTTCCTAAATTATTTTTTTCCCAGACTTGGCTGCCTTTACATTTGATGTTTTTTTTCATTTCCCCCTCTCCTACTGTTACACAAAAAGTTACAAAGTGCTGATTGAGGACCATGGTTGAGCACTCTCAGAAGGCGCTGCACCGCCCTGTGGCATCCACAGGCATAGCAGGCCTTTCCACAGGGATGTTATAGAGCAGAGCACTCAAAGCACAGCTTAGCTCAAATCCAGATTCATCAAACAGAAATATAAAGAAAACAAAACTCTCTCTTTTCAGAGGCCATGCAGTCTGTTATCTAAGCCTCCAGGTTTGCATGATCTCACCACGCTACATGGTCACAGCGCCAGTGCTGAGAGAATCCTATCTTCTTGGCTCACAGTAAAGTGATACCCTTTGAGGTGTGGCTGTAGCCACAGGATATCCTATGAAGTTGGGAAATCCCTCTATCAACGGTGCTCCCCGCCCTGCTGCGCGTCAGGGCTAATCAGTCCTTAAGACCGGGTAATGAGACGCCCGCCACCACTGTCTGCCAGGCATCGCCACCCTGAGCCCACACTAACTCTGCTGCTCCTAATGAGTGGTAATCACCCAGCAGCTCCCCACAAACCACCGCAGGGATGCCGGCACGCACATGAGGCAGGCAAACCAAAAAACGGAAGGGAAGAAACAGAAGGGAACCAAAGGAAACTTACATGGAGCCTTTTCAAAAACAACTTGTAACATTTCTGTGTGAAAGAAATGTGGCTTCTTTAAAATTTAAAGCACACCGTTTGATACACACCAGGAACTAATTCACAGTGATAAAAAACCTTTTACAGCTGCAAACTGAAAAATCCCTCCTCCACAGTAAATTTACACACATCCCATTTATTATCCTGTTGTTTTTGGCATTCTGCCTCACTTGATGGAGCGCTGAAAACAATAATACCTTCTGCATCAGCTATGTTCAGGAACTAAATGACGATAGAGTGTTTAAGGATATTGCAGTGATTAAACAGAAAGCAAAGGCAACCACTATATTTGCTTCTTCCGAATGCTGCGGTGCCTCTGTGATTGGTTAATCCCAGTTGCATGACTGTGGGCTGCCTTCCTGTATATGTTGCACATGAACTAAATAAAAACAAACTCTTGACTCAGTGTTAGGACTCGCATTCAGCACAGTTTACAAGACCACTGAATGACATGCCTTTTGCAAAAACTCAAATTTAAACCAACAGTCGTCTCAGAGAGCCCTCTGAGCCCTGATAGGGTCAACTGCGCAAACAAATTACTTCCGTCTCTGACAGTTTACACAATATTTCATCAAGGTGCTGCAACCTATCAAATCAAGTAATGAAAGCTCAGCATACATTTCCGATTCAAACTAATGATAACGGATTAAGCAGAACCAGCACCTGCCACAACAGGCTGAGGGAAAGAAAATGAGTGCTCACATTCTTGTGGCAAAGGATGACAATTTAAGCGGGTGCTTGACTACGCCAAGAATCCCACCCCACCCTCGACTGCGCAGACTATGGGCAGGAGAGATTGTGTTTATGTTACACTTACGCTCCACCGCACTCTGGAAATTGGGTATGCAACATTGACCCTCTATTTTGAGTAAATCAGTACTCAAGAGGCCCTAGGATGCCTCGTGCTCATGGAATATTTATTTGAACAGGTTTGTACTAGTGTGTCCCATAGTCAAAGCCGAGCTAGACTGTGCTGGAGTGTCACCAGTGTCAAGTTTCTGGGAAGTTTGACACAGGGCAGTCACATTTTGTATCTGTGTCACCTGTGCAGGCTTTTTCAGTATGTTTCATTTTCCTCAGCTGCAGGGCTAAATCATTCACTGACACTCATTCATATTCCCTCCTCACTGAGCCGTGGAATAATAAATCTGCAGTATCGTAATACCACATGTCTCGCTGCACTACACAGGCCACAGATAAAAAAAAACAGACTGACAGAGGGAATTGAAAACAAGTACTAACTGAATAAGTAAATATGCATTGCCATTAGGACCATTAAGGTTGATGTGAGTGCCAATTTGGCACGTCAGCCTTAATACATACTGCCTGCCAAGGGAGGGAGACAGAAACAGAGTGCAGGGTTACATTTGTCTTTTTAATGCAACTTTGGAGCTGAAACCAAAGACAAAATACTTGATATGAGCATTACAGATAATGACGTACTGAGAAGGGCCAAGATATTTCCATCATACAGAGCTATTACAGATGTCATACAGCATGTTTACATCACTTACATGAGTACTCTAAGGTCCAGCAACCAAGAGAACAACATTTAACCAGGCATGTGAAAAACTGTCTGTAAATCACAACAATAAGTTTTATTCAGACAGTTTGATATCTAGAAAATGACTTGGTACTCCCAAAATTACTATTACACCAACATATCTTATTATTTTATACCAACATACCTTACCTTAAGAAGATAGCCTATACGCCCAGGAGAAGCTAAAACTCCCTTCAACAGGTAGACAGGTCTATCACACGAGTCTAACAGGCCCTTAGGGGACACTTCCTGTTCCCAGATCATCTAACACTCCTGGATCCTGCACTACACCCATGTCTACAGAACTATACATTTGACTCTGCTGAGAGGCTTCAAGTGTCTCCACAGTCTACAGCCATTTGTCTCTGTGCACGTCTGCACTTTTTGCAGCCAAGGGGGAGCACTAACAACACCCATCAACACAGATATTAGATACTATGGAAAAGCGCCCAGATCTTGCTTCCGTTTAATGTGACATGCCACCTTGGTACATTTTGTTCTGTCAGTTTGTAAATATTATGTGTTGGATAAAAACTCTTCAATTGCAGGTGAAACATGGCTGTTCTTCCACCTGACATGCTGACCTCATTTGAACAACCTTGGCTTCCCTGCAGGGTTAATGCTCTTCTGTAATTTAAGAAAAAGCTAAGAGTGCAGTTCATGTGAGTATGCAAACTGGAGTTCAGTGCATTAGTAGGCACTCTGAAGTGGAGGTCATAGTGGGCTACACCTATAATCCAAAGCGTTCCCTGGGAATTACTTTGAAATATGCACCTTTTTCTAAATTAAACATTATTGTCTATAGGACATGAATCATGAAACGCAAAATTTTTCTGATTAATTTCCTAACACATGTTCCAAGTGTTGTTTAAAGTTTATGCAGGCAGCAGGGGAAAAAAAAAAAAACCTGCCCGAGTTGTGTGATGTTTATGCTGGATGGGGGAATTTTCTGTGCAAGCTGAGCAGACGTTTCGGCCACCAGTTCAGTCAGTCATATTGCTTTATTGTTACCAGCTGTGGACTCTGAGGCATAAACACTCACCTTTCGCTCCGCGGCTGTTTTCAGAGTCGATATGATTTTACAAGTGTTTCAACAAAATAATCACTCGACCGCTACCTGCCATTCAAACGTGCCGGGGGTTACATTACAGTGGGCGCTGGCTCAATTGTCAGGGTAAGAATGGGGTGAACTCTCCTTGCCCAACATTACTCCGAGGCTGGATTTTCCTATAATAGATGCTGTGTTTATGGGCTTGCTAAGAGCTGACCCTGCTTGTCACATTTCTTTTTAAATTGTCAGAAGCTTTAGTGAGGCCAAATCATGTGCAGACAACCTGTTGCAGCCTCCAGCTGCGAGGCCGCTGAGCGCTGCTCAACCGCCGCCAAATGACATCTCACTGACCCGTGGATATCAATGCAACAACTCATAGAACAAATCAAATGTTTTTGCTAAAATTGAGTTAAAGTTTTAGTACCCTACGTTTAAAGTAGGAACAAAGTTGTTACCTGCTTTGTATTTCAGGAACCAATCAAATCAATGAAAGCAGCATCATGGGTCTACTGGCTATGTCTGTCAGTTCTTACCCGAAATATGCTGCAGTTGGTCCAGGCAAGTTGAGAAGATACACTATGACAGTGAACGATAACCATCCCAGGAGTAGGTGTCCATCCAGCATTTTGCTGCGGCTCCAGGGCAGATCATTTCGTTTCTCCTGAGTAGCTGTGTAAAATCCCTTGTTGAACGTCCAACACTTCTTATACAGAGAGGAGCTGCGCTGCGCTCCTCCCATCAGCACAGAGAGAGAGAGAGAGAAAGAGAGAGAGAGAGTGTAATATGGCAATACATACTACAGAGAGCTGAACTGATTCACAATTCACTCTCAGGTTCCAGACAGACACATCTTCTCAGTTGTCTTCATTTATGATTGGCATGGCAGTTTCTCCTCGTGGGCGTTTTATACACCATACCGTCAGTGTTTGTGCAGACTGAGGTCAGTCTCAGCTGGCCTGTATGTGATCAAATACTTGTTTATCATCAGTCAGTGACAGTTTATTTCCAGAATGGAAAACCCTGCATTTGTATAATCCAGCGCAAGCAGGAAAATGCAGTCCATGTCCTGCACTGTATGGATGTGAAGTCCTTATTGGCTAAGATAAAAAATGTTAAAACTGTAATGTTTTACTACAAAATGAACAATTTTCTGACGAGATAAAGTAGTATCTTATGTTATCTTATTTTTGTGCATTAGTGGAAAGTAACTAAGTATGTTTATTTTACTATTAAGTACTGCACTTTAGTACAGTTTTGACATAGGCTAAATGGTCAAACAAGCTCACCACCAGGGCAACACCATCTGCTGAGGAAGATCCTGTGATACGATTGAAAGCTCTAGAACAAATACTCAAGCATTTACACAAGTGGACCTTATTGCTGTTGTAATAAGTGATTTTCCCCATTGTGGGATGAACAAAGTATTATCTAATCTAATCTCTAATCTAATGTCAAAATAGTTTTGTCAACTATTGTTTCCAAGGACAAGAATGAACTTTTAAATCTGAGCTTTGACATATTTAGTAGGATATGGAGTGAACTATTTCCATGTGCTTATACTACTTTCTATATTGTAGTTTTTGCTCCACTACATTTATCTGACAGCTGGAGATACTTTGCAGATTCAAAGAAAACATACAATGGGCTTATAAAATATGATGCATTTTGTTAGACATTACATTTTCCAACTGTATTAACAAGTTAAAATGAGCTCTACCTGAACCATAGACCGTTAATATTAACGGTCTATGACCTGAACTAAGAGTAAACGTATTCACTCACAGGGGTCCTTTTCCTGCATAACAAGTACTTGATGACTTTTGCTCAAATAACTACTCAAATAAGGTTTCAAATGCAGGATTTGTACTTGTTATGGAGCATTTTTTTACTTTTGTAGTATTGCTATGTTTGCTTAAGTAAATGACCTTCTAACTTTTTTCTACCACTGCTTCATTGTATGTCGAGGTTTCATAGTCCAAATTGTCTAGATTTGTAAGTTTATCTCCAGACATTGCTTTATAAAATAATTCACTCATATGCCCCATATACATACCTGTGTTGATTTTATCAGTCAAGAATACATCATTTGCCAGAAAAGGCTCCATGTTTGGTGGATTTTTGGTAAAAGATTGTCTGTTGAAGTTAAATATCAGTCTGGTCTTGCTTTTTTGCGAGGCACAGTGATCACTTCTCCTAAACCATGAGTTCATCCGCAGTTCACAATGAAGACAGCAAATGTATCCACAAATATAACTGTAGGCAATTTCGCAAGAGCTGAAGACAAAACCTTTAATCACTTTGCATAACATCATATTAAGAGCATAAATCAATTGGCAAACTATCAATCATTCTGGCAAGTAATCTGAACGCTCTGGCGCGCCAGCTCTTGAAAAATATTTACTCTTCCTACGCATTTGATTGCATAAGATTCGAAGATTACCAAAATGTTTAGTTATTGTCACAGAAAAGATTCTCTAACATGCAAACCCTGTTCACTCACTTGTAATAGATTGAGTAGATTGTAATAGATAGAGGTACATGATTAACATATTATATACAGTAAGCTTGAAACAGTAGATTATTTCACCAATAAATGTAACTAAAACTAAGGTTGATACTACCATTTTAATGTATTATTTCAAAACAGACTAGATGATTGAATGAAAGTAATTCCCTAAAACTACTTCACTGGCTTGACAACAATATCTTCTAGAAGCAGTTAGTTTGTTGTTGCTGACCTCTTGATTTGTAAATCATATCCACTGACTGTTTGCCAGCTGAGAATGTTTTTAGTCAGGGACAACCCTACTTAACTCTTGTGTAAACACCTTTCAGTGGCTCAGCTACCACCTGACATCTTTTGTGTCCACACACACCTTGATTTTTGGCACGTAAAGAGAGAGAGGTACAGTATCTGAAATTGGGAAGGGTCCAGGTTTTTTCAGCTACACCTGGGGAGCACTCCTTCCAGGATTCGGGATGAAGTCTATTCATTCCCAATCTCAAACAATATCCAGCCCGTTCACCGCAGATCACAAACAGTCACAGATGGGCCAAGTGGCTTCACAGAGCCAAGTTTCTACTTACTGTGTGTAAACAAAATAGCACCTCAAATTAGAGATTAAAGTGAGCAAACTTGATAATTTACAGTTGCGTGTTTCACATGATACTGGATCTCTCATGAGCGCTCCCATCAACAGATCCCCTGTTATTCGGCTTTTGCATAATGATATCCGAGCATGAGTGAACATGACAGGTTGACTTGCTGCATTGTGGAAAGCTATTTTAAAGCCAAAGTTTGACATTTTGGAAAATGTGTTCATTGAGTATAGGTCTACAGCCAGCAGCCAGTTACCTTACACTCATTTGATTAATCTGTACAAAAACAAAAAAGTGTATAAAGTTCATTTTGGGGTTTTGGACGGGAAGTTATGTGTGAGACAATTTATTGGCTAGGCGCAGTGATTTTTTTCACAGTAGGTTTTAAGTGCCATATTTAACAGACAAACATGAGAGTGTTATCAATCTTCTCTTATAATTCTCAGCTTAAAGAGAATAAGTGCATTTCCCAAAATGACAAACAATTCCCTCATTTGTCACCATGTCATGAATGAAGAGGTCAGGGCTAATTTATGAGAAGCAAACACGAGCAACTGAAGGCCTAAAATCATTCTGTGCATTTGCATGTGTAGCCTTGTGTCATGTCACAGGCTGTTTTCATGAACCATTTGTACATATAGCTACAAAAAGTAATGCATTGTCGTATGTATTGCACATATTTATTGCTAAACGCACCACGTTGACTGCTGCTGTATGAGACCTATGAGACCGCTCTGGTCCACGCAGGGAGGAGGTTGAGGTGGTTGGTTTGGTCATAGAACACAGGGTTTTCAAGCAGGAAAGCGGAGTTCTCCCAGGCATAATACATGACTTTCACCCAGGAAACGTGTGTTTGTGTCCCAAGAGTACTACTTAAGGGCCCCTCAACTAGTCATTGTGATGCCTAAACTTAAGTGTCGTCGTTGCATGATGGTCTTTTTGCCTCAGCTAAACTCACCGGCACCTCATGGTGACTGGTACCTGGCTCACAGTAACTTTATTCTCAGCTAAATTTTACTGTAAACGCCGCTAAACTAAACTCATGTGACCAGTCGCGTAATTTCGTAGGATTTTATACGAATTGGTGCACAAACATTTTCATATGATATAATTTGAACCAGTTCATGAGAATATGTTGTTGTGGTGTTATGTGAGGGACTGTTTCTTTACTTCCTGGTCTCCGCAACTGCTCAAAGCCAGAAATAGTCCTGCACATAACCCAGAGTAAAATGGCAAATTTTTACACTTTACACTTTTACAAAAACAAGATATATCTTTAGCTTTATACATATCTTTAGCTTTGCACTTTAACTGTACACACAGTCTCACGCACCTCATGGAAACAACACTTTATAACTCTTGACTGACATGTAAGAGGCTCTTCAGCACTGGCACTTTACTTCTTTAAACATATTATTTTACATTTTTATTGTGGGTATAATAGTAAGCATCTATGGACGGGATGGGGGGGCAATATGTGTTTACATGTGTTTTGATTTAATGACTGTCCCACGATAAATGCTTTCTGTTTTTGTTTTGTAATGAGCACACTGCACCAAATTCCTAGCAACTTAGTTGCATGGCAATGAACTGTTGAATCTTGAATCTTTAGAGATGCTGGTAGGCGTAATTTGTTTTGTTCAAACAGAGCCAGGCTATTTCACACTAATTACTTTCTTTGTGCTAAGCTAAGCTAAGATAATTGACGTTTGGCTGTAGCTTCAAAGCAAATATTTCCCAAAATTTTCAAAAAATACTGCTTTTTCACAAAAGATGACAGATATGTTCTTGTAAAACAGGATTCAAAGCAGTCACCACTTACTTACTTAGACTTATGAATCTGTTGTTTGCATGATTTCACTAAATGTTAATCTCATGCTCAATATAATTCACACAGGTGAGCACTGAAAGCACAGGAATGCACTTTTTTAACATTATAAGCTTGTCTGTCAATCCTAAAGGGCAGTTATTCAAAAGCCTACAGGCCCCCAGTAAGGGCCATGCTTCTTAATAACACCTGGTTTTAAGAAGATCAGCGGGAGGGTTTGTCAGTACATGACAAGAATGGACACTAATCCCAAGCACTACCCACTGGTCCTGCATGTCTCTTGAGTGGGATAATTGATTCCCACACCCTTCTTAAAACACACTTGCCCCCTCTTCTCAGACCCAGCAACCAAGAATACAGAGCTTGTTTCATTCTGGTGTCGAGGGAACATGGCCATGAGGACAAAAGCGTGTTTTTTTTCTAACAGGACTCCTATGAGGGTTGAACTCAGGGCTGTCATAAGTGTTGTAGGTGGTAGCAGAAATTTGTTTGGTAATGGATACTAATCTATTTAGGCAGTCAGGATATTTCCCCCTGCCTGCTGTTGGAGATACCTCCTCTACGTCTCTTTTAGAAGCTAATATGCATAGATAACTGACCAAAATGCATTTTAGATATTACACTATGGATCTTTTGGAAAATAGTCGTATCACATATCCATGAGAAAGTCACCCCTTAAGTAACGGTGTAGAAGAAGTCAACTTTGTTTCAGCTCCAAGTGTGACTAGAATACTCAGTTCAGATTAGAGTGTTAGCCTGTAGTATTACATTTCTTTTGCAATTACAATGATGTTCCTCTGGGCATTGAGGTTAGTCTGTACACCAGCTATTCAAATGAGATGGAATGTGCTATGGGACTTTGATGGAGTTTGATTTATTTCCTTGAAATGAACTCCTAAAGAAAATCTCCAAAATGCATTTAAAACATTTCAATGTACCATATGTTTGACAAACACTGTGTGGAAATCATCTGCTGCATGTCCATATAAATTAGGCAAATAAAGAGATCTAGAAAAATGTAGGTAATTAATATAATGCAAGACAGATTGTATCTTGTTAAAAATTATGCAACATGCAGAGGTAACATAAAATATGGTATTGTATTCTACATGAAAAAGTCATTTTGAATAAAGAGCAATGATTAAATTCCACCTCCCTCTCCTCAGTCTGATGTATTAGCCTTGGTCTGACCTTGTCTGTCTTGATATCACATCCCTGGAGAGGAATGTAAATCGTATCCGTCCAATCCCAACCCAGTTACCACCAAACTCCTTGTTCTCACCACCCCTACTCCGCTGCAGGGCCACATGATCTTTTCCATTTACCAGACATAATTTGTGGCTTAGGTTTGGAGGCTGACGGTGCGTCTGCGCCACTCTGCTGTTTCAGGGTGCACCATTTGTAGCAGTTCTCAGGATTCAGGAAAGCCTGTCCTTAGGGGCTGGAGAGGTAGCTGTTGTCTTTAAAATTCTCAGTAAAAGCTCAGCCACCTCCTATGTTGGCTTGATTGCATCCCTAAGAGAAAATAAATCAGATATTGCTAATGAACACATTTTAATGAAGTTTAAAGAGAACAAGAACCAAAATAATGTCCACAATTCCCAACTAAATTAAGAAACGATATCACTTAAAGGTGTCCTTAGAGCTTATGATACCAGAACTGATGTCTCTGGCATTTACCTTCTGGGCAGAAACCAGTAGCTGCAGTTTAAAGAAAGAGCACCTTGCTATCAAAAATACTATAGTGGAACTTAATCCCGGTGCTTCATTTGTAGCATGTAACATTTGGTTTATGCACATTTTCTAGTGACATGTTATGACACACTTGAGCCAAATTGTATGTGAGCATGTGGCGGCTTGTCCATTCTTGAAAGTGTTTAAGTAGGCACATCTAAGCCATTGCTGCTGCTGTGTAACTGTGGGACGAAACAAGAAAAACCTAAAATGCAAGGTAAAATGGTTGGTGCTATTAAACATGATCTTCCAAAAGTGATCACTTTAATTTAGTTTGGTGTGACATTAGAGAAAGTTTCTTTCTGCAAGCATCTTTTGGTTTATTTTATTAACTCGTCCCGTAGGCGACCAACAGCTTTGGTCCTTTAAGGATCAACTACATTTCCTGCCCTGCAGACAATTATATTAATATCTGACATTAATGTCAAACCAGAGTCTGAGGTTTTCACTGGCAAAATCGCAACATACAATCCACTCATTGGCTTAAATGGTGTTCATTTGTAATTTTCTATTTGCCCTTGAACAAACACGGACATTCATCCAGGTTTACCTCATCTCACCGGAAAAAGCATCTACAATGACACAACACGTCTCAACAGTAAAGGTAGTGACATGTGGAGAGATGGAGCCAGGAAAGTACAGGTTGCTCTGTGAAGACAGACGATATGGTAGACATATACTGTAGTAAATGGGTCGTGCTCTTGACCAGCAGGTGGTGTTGATGGAATGGTATGATCTGCTTTACTTAGCGTTAATGAAACAAGACAGGGTCCAGCTGAACAGCTGCAGTCTGTGCAACCTCCTTCTCAGCTGATTGCAACCTTGGATGACCCAGAGCAAAGTGTCACTGTGTGGAAAAGACCAGAGAAGAAGAAGAGACTGGATTAAGGTGGAGACATCTCTCTCTCTCTCTCTCTCTCTCTCTCTCTCTCTCTCTCTCTCTCTCTGACCACTGTCAGAAATCTGTAGCAGGAAAAGAAAACCCTCTCCCTGATTTCATGTTGTTTATGGAGAAGGAGAACCAGGAAATAAGCAGGGCGAAATTCAACGATACCAAGCCACAGCCTAGTGACGTGCGTCACCGCGGCATGTAGTTTGAGAGGTGCACGTCATGCTACCTACCTATGAATGTGGCAAGTTATCAAAAGTTGCAGAAAGCTCAGGGTCACATTTCATAACAGGCATAACATTTAATGATCATCATGTGTCCAATCTTGCATCCTGCTTTTCCAAAATTAAATATTTGTATCTGCAAAGCACTGTAATTTATACTTTTGTCTCAATTGGATTACTGCAACTATCTATACATCAATCTATCAAAGCTTCTTGAGATGTTGAGGGAAGAGGGTTATCAAACACATCTTAACTGGGTGGACACCTGGTGACTGTGACAGCAATAGATTGACATCATACTCATCAAACCATTTTGCCAACCATCCGTAGTTGAACTGATATCAATCTATCCTCATGATACTGTAACATACATTGCATGACATGTGTAGGTGTATTCTGAGCTCATAAGCAACTAGTCTGACCTCAGGGACTATAAAGATCGTTTATATTAGATTTTTCTCCCATGACTTTTCTTATCTGAAGCTGTTTAACACCCTGTATTACCAAGAGGCGAGCAGGCAAGATAGGGACGTCAACACTTGTGGTAATGCCCATCCTGAAGATAAAGTCAAAGCAGAGGCAGACACTTTGCTTTGGTTCCCATGTCTGGAGAACAACGAAGGAGTACAGGGGAAAGTGATGAGTTGTTTCTAGGTGTGAGTTTATGGGGTGTGTAACTTATTGAGGCACTCAACTCTTCTCTCTTTCCCTTGGAAGGGTTGTATTTCAAAGAGAATTAAAAATTACGTCCTGTTGGCCTGCTTTTATTCAGCTTTTCTCTGTCTCTTACTGAACATCTACGTTTGTTTTTGATGAACATCTACAAAAAAATAGTATTTAGCAGCAGAGCAGATTAGATTGGATAATGCATTCTGGGGGATAACAATATAGGTACTCACAAAGGGTCACTTATAAATTTCCATTGCCCTCCATTGTAGACAGAATACTAGCTGAGATCTGTTGCATTGTTTTTTTTTAACAAGGGCAGCAGTTTTCAGATTACATTATTAGCTTACATAATTGCAAAAGGGTTCTCCAATGTTTTTGTAGTTAGTTTTTTTTTTTTATGATATCAGACTAGTAAACAGAATGTGCCTTTGGAACATTGGATGAATGGTTGCTGATAATGGGCAATGTAGATATTGCATTAAATATCAGCCACCGACTCTGATCAGCTGGTATTCTGTCTATAATGGAGTGGTAAGGAAATTTGTAAGTGACCCCGAACTTTTGACAGGTAGTGTATATTAACCACATGTGCCTTATAATTGAGTTTTTTTCCTATTTTAAAGCCTTGACAATAGACATTGTAATTCCATTACAATGCTGACATCTAGTGGTGTGGTCACATTTGTACACAACAAAGATCTTAAATTGTTGCTGTGGTTAAATTAAAATTGTCTTTGTATATTGCGTCTTATTTACACACCTGAATGTAAAAATGAGCATTAACAGCTTTGTGGCACCTCAGGAAAATATTCATGGAAAAGTCAGTGAAGTAATGAAAATATGATTAGTTCAATATTTATGTATTTGATGATGTAGGTGTAGCTGTGTTTTGTCAAACAGAGGGAGTCTGACTGAGGCCTGTGATGCAGAGCAATGACAAGACTCACATGTCGGACATGACTCGCTCCTTAAGGCACTTTGCTAAATGACATCATTGCAGTGAGGTCAACATGGGCACACGTAGGTGCCATGATGTCCTTCTGTTTGCTCTGGGGAAAACCTGAATGGATGGACTGCAGAGACAACATGGTGACAAACGTGTTGATGGAGGTGAATTCAACATAAACCAGTAGTTTACCGAAAACATGCATTTACAAAAGTGTATTCACTGTGTAACCACTTCATATTAAACAAAAACTTGATTGATTTTATTGTATACAGAAGTTAAACATGTTTTACACACCTTTTAGCACTTATTAAATTTCTTGTTGTACTAAATGATCTACAGTCAGTAGCCATATGCTGAACAGGCATCACATTTTTCACATGCATTTAACACCCTTGCTGCCTTGGCCTCAGTGCCAGTGCTGACAGCTACTGGGGAGAAAAAAGCTCAGTTCATAGCTGTTCTATAACTTCCAGATTTCCCCCTTTGCAGCTGCCCAAACTCTCTGGCTCCTCTGTGCGACACTCCAGTTATTAACTCTATGTATGGAAATGATGCCTTACATTTAGGCTGAGTAAAAGTAGGAATACCACAATGTAAAAACAATACTCCATTACCAGTAAAAGTATTGGATTCAAAGTCAAATTAAAAGTGGTATTACCTAAATTAAAGTAAATCAAAAGTACTCGTTATGCATAATGTCAGAGTTGTATTTTTAGAAATTACCACGTACTAAATATAAGATTATTGTTATTATTATTTTATTGAAGGAATTGCACAATACATCAAACAGTACATTTCCTCCAGTTTTCCTTTTTTTGTAAATAGGAACAAGATTAACCTCACCCACCCTCCACATACACTTCCTGGCAGCTAGTATGTTCACAAAAAAAAGTAAATATTTCTGTTATGAATGTACATTCTCACAGCTATGCATCAATATTCTTTTAAAGCATAGGCCCACATATGTCTAACATATGGCTCAAATTCAGTAGTTGTTTAAAATGTGTCAACCAAAACATTACATCTTCCAGGCAAGCAGAAGCTGATGGGGAAGAAGAAGATTTCCTAACTAACAAAATTCTCCTACGGGTCAAAAGTCATGTGAATGCAATGATGTCCGACTGGTTTGAATTTAATTCAGGATTTCATCTGCCACACTAAATATTGCTATAAGTGGACGGGGCTCCAGCATCACTCCAAGAACCTCGCTAAGTGTTTTAAAAACTATTGTCCAGTAGCCTGAAAGTTGGGGGCAGGACCAGAAAGAATGTACTAGGTTGGCTGGAGAAAAAGCAGCTATAGCATCTTTCCATAGGTACATGTCTTGCCTTGCTTAAATGCACCCTATGTAAAACCTTAAACTGTATGAGCCCCAATCTACCACAGGAAGATGAAGAATTGACTCTTTCATACCTTTTCATACATACTTTACATACTATACCAAGCTCATCCTCCCATGTGCTTTTAAATTTGTTTAGGCTTTGATCACCAAGAGACATCAGCTGAGAATACGGTAGAGAGAGTTGTCCTTTACACAGGGGGGAGAGTAAGTTTGTCCAACACTGTGACGGCAGGGAGATCATGAAAAGAAACAAATTCACTTTTAACAAAGTGACAAATCTGTAGATACCTAAAAAAACTACAAGGAAGGTTATATCATCTACACAGATTATCAAAACTGTCAAATATCTTTTCTACATATAGAAATGAGATATAGATATGAGACCACTCAAACTCCATTGTCTAAATGTTGAAACAAGTGTAGAAAGGAGTGGAGATGGTTCTTATAAATAGGGCCCAGAACTGACACTGATGTTAGCTTATAGTGACAACAAAATTGACTGAAAATTTTGAGAGTGGACAATAAAACAGGATTGGATATAAATCTAGAAAGCGACAAAACTGTGCCTCAAGTAGACACCAGAGTGTACCTGGTCGATGGAGCCAAAATAATATCTTTTATATATTGGATGCCCAATAGTAATGGATGAAACCTGGAAGGCCTAATCCACCCACCTCGAAATTTCTTTGGAGAATGGCCTTATTAACCATTGGAACAATATTCCCCCAAATAAACAAGGTTATAGATTGGTTGACCAACTTAAAAAATTATGGGTATAAAGACTGGCAAGCATTGGTATAAATAAAGAAGTATTGTCATCTGTACTTTCCTTGCCATGGTAAGTGATAAACTGCTGTATGGGATTTTTATTATGTATGCATAAACCTTTGAGCAGCATTTTAATAGTGTAGTCAATTTTGGGAGTTATTTTAAGGCATAAAGTACATTTCTTTGTATAATCTGCAACAATGCATTATATTTTATATAGTGATCATAGGTTTTCTATGTAATATCTGCAAAGTAACAAGTAATTATTGCTGTCAAATAAATGTGATCAAGAAAAAGTAAAATATATTCCTATGAAATCCCTTTAACATACTTGAATAAATGTACTTAGTTACATTCCACCACTGGATGATAAAGCAGGCATATAGGTGGCGTGCCTCAGTCTTATGTATCACTGTGTCATGAGATTTTAAACTTCAGCCGGTTTGTCTTTTTGTCTTTGCCAGGGTTGCAGTGTAAAACAAACTCCACTAGATGGCGCTACCATCTTTAGGCTTCTGGGCGTGTGCACCATGTTATGTCTCTCCAAGCGAGTCATTAAAGTTAAGCATGTGAACACTTTTTGGAAACCAGACAATGACAGCAATGGCAGTTGCAGAAATGTTTGACTAAATGTTGCATAAATATGAAGATATCCAAATTAGCTCGAACGGGTGAAGTAAACAAAACTCAAAAGCTCACAGAACAGAATCCGAGCTAATAAACCACAATATTTAAATAAAAAAATAGAATCTAATTTGTTTCTGTTTTGATATTAGAAAATTGGTTTCAGTTGTTTTATCCAACAAATACAAAGTCTACCATCGGGCTGATTGATAGCTGTCTGACATTAACATAAGTTGCATGCTTCTGCTGACTGTATTAAACAGCAATATGATAAAACAAAAGTCATTGCAGCGTCATTAATATGCACATTTAATTTCACTGCACATTAACTGTTTTTTTGCTATTATTGACTGCCTTGGGGTAACATTTTTCATACACACCAAGCCAGAAACATACACTAAATCGTATTAAAACCTAATTTGATTTTAGATCATTGTATGTAATTAAATGCATTATTATTATTATTATTAGTAGTAGTAGTAGTAGTAGTAGTTGTTGTTGTTGTTGTTGTTGTATTATTAGCCTGTTATATGGTATACTAAACAACAACACGTGTTGACTAAAAATCATGAAAATAACAGTGAAAGTGTTCAGAAATTAGTCATTACAAAATACAGTCACTGATGTTGCACAACTAGGACAACTAGGTTTTTTCTTGTTATCGTCATGTATGCATCAGCGCGTGTAAATGGAGATGCCTCCCATTAGATCACCTATCAACAGCCACTTGACATTGAGAAAGAGAAACAGACGACTGCCATTTAAACTCAGTGGTGCGGCTATTCGATCGCATATTTTCGTTGGAATAAACAGACTGGCAGCTCATCATCCAGGCAGCTTTTAAATCAGGCTCTTCAAGCTGTGAACAGTTATAAACGGTGCAGGAAGTAATACCACGTGGAGAAAAAACGTTTCCTTCCTAAAGTAATGCTCAAAATATGCCCTTTTACCTGAATCTGGATGCGTTAGGATTTTTGCCATTTTATAATCTCAGCAAATTTTAAAAGAGCAAACAGTATAGTGACAACTATTTTAGTTTTTATTTCACATATTGATGAATAAATAAATGCATGTAATAGATGGCCAAATAAGTAGGGATTTCTTCAGAAAAATCCGATAGCAATTTATCAATTATCCCGTTTTATTCAGTTCATCGTGAATCCATCAGTCCGTAGAAAAAAACATCTCAATTTCTAATTTTATGGCAAGCAGGTACAAATAAGGACGGGATCCCTAAATAATGGTCTCAAGCAATTCACACATATTTATTTCTGCATTTTAGAAGCCTCAAGCCAGGGAGTGAAATCCGGACAGGTTGTTATAGCTACGCAATCCACAGGGGTTCCGATGTCTATTTAAAACCCCTCAGACCCTCCCTCTCTCCTTTAAACAACATTATATATCACACACACTGCATGCTAATGCGACCAATTCTCAATGAGCACTAAAACACATCTTAAAATTAGCTCGCTGTCTGAGTTCAAACTGCCTGACTAGGCAACAGAGGAGAATCCCCCCTTTGGCAATACCTGCTGATTGGGTCCTAAAAAAAAAGCAAGCAGCTTTTAACTTTTAATATTTGGCTCCCGAGTTCTGCCACGAGTAGGCTAGTCGCGAAAGATAGATCATCCCTCAGTGTTTTTGGAGGATAGAAATTAAAATCCATCCGTGCAGATTTGTTTTTCTATCTTAGTAAAATCGCAGTGAGCGTATGAGCGCGCATGTAGGCTTTCTGAGAAGTTTTAGCGAAACTTTAAGGATGATATACCTTGGATGTTTCCTGTTGCTCTGTGGGCTTACGCATGTCATGGCAAGTTATCCCATCTGGTGGTAAGTTTTATTTTCATTAGGCCATATGCCGGAACGAATCTTTTGAAACGTTGTGAAGTATCTGATGATCCCCTTGTGTGTCAGTTTGAGTGCTTATGATTCTAATTTCATTTCTCTCAGCAGCGGAACATTTAGCTGCACTGATGGTAAAGTTGTTTTGAGCAATGAGTTGCAAAGGATGGCTTAATAACCAGACGAGAAGAAAAGTAATGACGCTTTAAAATTGAAAAATATAGCAGAAAACGGACCTGTAGAAAGTAAACGAAACAGCATATTAACATAGAATTTTATGCTTATTTTTTAATGCTATGGTCCCCGATATTTGCAGTATTTAACGACGCAATTTGACGGAGCAATTTTCGTTTTCATAGTGCAGCAGGTGCAAAGTTTGGGTGCGCGCGCGTGTGTGTGTGTGTGTGTGTGTGTGTGTGTGTGTGTGTGTGTGTGCGTGCGTGTGTGTGTCCCCACTCATATTGGGCCAAAATGGCACAGAACAAATATGAAATCTTGCCCTGGGTTTGACCTTAATGTCTGGGACAAACTGATAAAACATGTTGTATATGCATATGTAATTTATTGCATGTATGGCAATGTTACGAGGATAATCAGTACATTATTGGAAATATAATCATTTCTTTTTTTCAGACTTGGGATCCTCTTTTTCTTTTAATGAAACATAACTGTGGGCTTAATAATCAAATGCACAGTTTGCAGTGTGATAGCAACCTTCTCCTTAATGAATATCATGGATGTCTCAGTACAAGGCTGTTTTTTCCCATCAGTTTATTCACTTTCCGAAAGTCCTCAAAAATGCCAAACTGATGCTTTTGTGGCATTTTCTTCTTTCTAATTTTATTTACACAAGGAAGCACATAGTCACTGCACAACATGCACTAATGGGAATGTAAATCAATTATAAAGCAACCTATAATTCTTCATATTTAAGAAACTGACAAACATTACTAATTGAGACTATTTTTTCACATAGTATTTTTTTAATGTATTGTCTCATTTTTAGATCTGGTGTCTGCTTTCACAGTGTTCATGCTTGATCCATCAGCGACACACATCAATCACAAATGTCTTGTTAGCATTAAACTAACAACTGATGTGTGTTTTTATATTTAAAAAATATTTCTGTATTTGGTTTTGCTTAGTTATTGGGTGTTCCCACTACTCCCCTTAATGTAGTTAATGGTGGTAATACTGATGAGAAACTAATTACACGCACAGCTGGAAGGAAATCCTGATATAACAGTGGGTGGGAAAAAAACTGACCCAAATCAGGAAAGTTCTGTTTCCAAAAGTTAGTTCATACAGTCACACAGGACGCTCTACCAACTTGATGTTCAGTAAGATTTTGTGTTTTATCATGATATCTGATATGTTTTGCTCCTTCTTTGTTGACGCCTGTGTGTGTGAGCCATGTTATAGCTCTGCTGATTGACACACATGTACACTGGCCTTGAATTTCAATCTCCATAAGAGCTTCTTTTTTTCCATTTATGTTTTTGTGGAGCATGTTACGAATGGCAAAATGGAAGGTAGGTTTCCATTCAGTCATAACAAAACTACAGCAAGTCTAGCTTATGTGTTTTTGGTTTGATTTTGGAGGATGGGTCAGGTCTTTGAATAAAGAGTGTAACTACAGAAGAAAAAGAGTGGCAAGTAAACATAACGGCAGCAAATTTGCTGTATCATTCCAACGAATACAAACAATCTGCAGAAGTAGCATATGAAGTAATCTTAAGTTGAACATTCTTGACGTAATACTGATGGGGGGTTTATGCAGGACTACTGATGTGTTTTTTGTTTCATAGCAACTCATCCCAAGTCAAATAGCGTGGTTCCTTTTGGATTGCGCTCAATACTGCTGCATTGTCTCTCCGTTTTCAAACAGCATGTCAGCTACCATGAGCTTTCACTTATGTGAAAAGCAACCAGTGATGTTTTGCTGACAGACTCTGCTTCAAGTGGCCATCGGAGCTGCATCACGTTCAACTTCTGTGCCACAGTAGTCTCTGGGGATAGGGATATGCACTAAGACAGGTTCTTGTCTGTCTCTACTCGACCTGCCATGACATAGCCTAGCTGCACCCGCCACCCCACCGCCCCCTTCCCGAGTCCACCCCACCTCAGAAGATAAATACCTGGAGGAGAAAGCTTGCCGCACATTCCTTTTCCCAAACATATTCTCTTGATGTCAAAGTCGGCTCCAAGGCCCCAGGGCCCACAAGTAAAGTGGTAATTCTAAGGTACCCTGCTTGGGCTTGCTGAAATATGCATTAAACCTATGCTGGATGCAGTTAGATGAGAGTGGGAAAGTCGGTACTGAGACAAAAATTGAATATGATATATACTTACATATTTATTTGTAAGTCAGTTCACAATAAAGTGTTCCTTTGACAACATGAATCTTAATAGCATTAGTGAATACTCTTGTATGACCGCTTACACTGGCCCTTTCTTTGCAGGGCATCAGGTGTGAGGTGGATAAATGGATTTTTCTGGTGAAATTATAAAAAAACAACGGCAAAAGCATTCAATAGATGCTTAAAATCCCTGCAACATCAGTATTTAAGTTAAAATATTTGTTAGAGCTATCCAACAGTTCTGGTCTTTATGCAACAGCTCCTTAAAACCAAAATCAGAAATCATCCCTGGTGGAACAAGCCCTGCCTCCACTTTTAGGCCATTTCCTAACACAGTAAGAGGTGGCATGGATTACTCAGCCCCATTGAGACAGACGCAGAGATGCTCATGAGTGGAGCAACTGAAGCACATTGATTCATGGTGGTTTTATGTGGCAGGGTTTAGGAATATTACCTTGCAGAAATGCACCCAAAAAGACCCTCACGGGTGTAGTCCTGATGAGTAGTTAGGCTCATTATAGACTCTTGATCAAAGAGGAAACATGTACATGACCTTAATTCTGCACTGTTTTTCTGTTCAGACACATTTTGTGCTCATTCACTAATGCAAAAAATCTTTGTCAATAATGGAGTTGATGAATGCGCCACAGAAAACCTCAGAGACACCACATGTATTCCCTGTAGAGCAAATACAGTAGACGCAGAGGAGGTTTAAGACCAGACTGACAGGGGACTACTATCTTTAAAAAGAATTTGCAGGCCTGCAGCTCTTGTTTTCACCTCCTTCAGTCCTACTAAACACCTCACAACGATGAACCTCTGATGGATTGTTGTACACGGTTTTCTGAGTGTTTCATCTCTGTTTGTTGTGCATGTCAGAAGCAAACAAAAAGTCTGCACCAGTTTGCGATGTCTACTCAGGTTTCTGCAGGGAAAGATGTGCTTTAGGGTGTATGGACTGACAAAGGCCAAAGAGAGGTCAGTGTGTAATCGGAGTGCCCTTGTTTACTGATGGATGTTGCAAACAAACTGTAGGCAAATGTGATTTCCTCTGGACTCAACTTGCCATTGCTCGCTTACTGGATGTTTCATTTATGATTAACTAGAGTGGTCTAGTCTGTTGAAATTAGGCGAGAAATTTAGTTCGAACCAGTGTGACACATAACTTTGACATTTGCTCAAGGGAAATAACAGGGGTTTACTCAACAGGTCAGTGTATGGCTTACACACACCTTGACAACAGACAACATTAAAGTGTAATATTAAAAATTAAATTAAATTAGCCTTTTAAATTCAACTTATAATTGAGGTATTCAAGGTCAACATGTTTTGCTGCCATCATGGTCAGGCAGGGGTCAGTCGGCTGAGGAGATCTTTTCTTGGGCTGTGCGTTTTTAAAGAAAGCAGCCTGAGGCCAATGTCAGGACTTTTGGTAATCTTGATGTGATCAGCGATTAGTCCTTGAACAACAGTGAACGGGTCAACAGACAGCGAGCTAACTGAGTGGCACAAGACTACAGAACTGCTCCTGCTTTGCCTTTGTTCAACAGCTATAGTAACTGTAATCAAGCCCATATCACTGAGGGGGAGGATCAGCAAATTACTGCTGCCAGTGTTCACTCTTTAATAGACAGTTGAGGTGACATGTAGACTGGATTTCCAACAAGCTTGTCAAAGATAATAGGAACTGTGCTATTAAATTATGATGTAGTTAAAATATTGATTTTGGTGACGTTTCAATAAAAACTGAGCAGCTCAGGTCAGCGGGTCATGCACAACATATATTTCCTTTTAATAAAGAGCGTAACAAATCAAGCTAATTATCCATCTTTAGTATGAGCCAATAAGGCTTTATGTGATGTGGAAATTCCAATAAATGGTAATGTAAAAGCACAGTACCGCAAAATTGATTAAGTTACATACTATGCAATGATACAATGTATATCCCATTTCTATGATTACTACTTACTAAAAGTCCTAATTGAGAGGACACAGAAAATAAAGACAGAAAGACCTAGAGAAAGCAACAAAGAACTAGACAGAGAGATGTAATCAGTGAACCAAGTTTGCACTTGTTGTATCCCAGAATATCTTCCTCAAAGGAAAAGAAGGGGGTTGGGTTCTGTGTTACACTTAATACACTCTCTGAAGTTTCAATGTAGGGTTTGCACTCTTATTACCCTAAGCCAAAGGCCTGTTAAGTGTGCGGACAGTTAATAACAAGGTGTAGTTTTCCAAGTTGTCAGCTTAAGGTCTATGAAGACCTCGAGATGCATTGTGGACTTTCATCTTACACAGCAACACTGGCTGCTTCTAGGTAGCAGGGCTACAATTTCAATACACACAAAGGGCAGGTGTCTGCAGAGAGGGTAGTTGAAGGGATAAAGAATGGAGGCCTAATGGTGGCATCTAATACAGCAAATAAACACACACAATCAAACTCAGACATGGAATTACACTGCACCTGCAGAGGGAAATTAGTCTGCCACTTATGAAACCTTTTATACGTCACACACAATCATAGCCTACAGTACAATGTTATGAAGTTCAGTCTCCAGAATCCTAAACATTAGGAGCAGTGGACAGCCACATAGGGCCCAGGTAACATCTCGGGGTTCAATGTCTAGATCAAGGACACTTCAACATGCAGACAGGAGGAGTCAGGGATTGATCCGCCAATCTTGTGGTTGAAGAACGACCAACTCTACCTCTGTGGTGTTAAATAAATAGAAAAAGACTGCAATCATGAAAATGCACTGACAATGTGACTTCCTCTCACTTTGAAGGTCACTAGCAGTGGGCCACCAGTACTCATCACTGGGCACTCAACCCATCCTCTGTGGCAGCATCCCGGGTCTGGTGCCTAAGCAGCTGCGTTTCTGCCGGAACTACGTGGAAATCATGCCCAGTGTGGCCGAGGGGGTGAAGATTGGCATCCAGGAGTGCCAGCACCAGTTCCGAGGCCGACGCTGGAACTGCACCACTGTCAATGACAATCTGGCCATTTTTGGGCCAGTGTTAGATAAAGGTAATTTTACACAACAAACACATCCATGTGGATTTAATAACATGTGCAGTGTGCTTTCTTTAACATCATCATAGTTCACATATGCAGCATTTTTTCATGCAAAAATATTTGATATTTGTGTTTTAACTCCCCCAAAAGATTACTGCCGTTTTAATTTGGCACCATCCGATTGGTTTACATGGCTCATTTGTGATAAACACACGTCAAAGCTAACAACCAAATTTACATTTTTCAAACCAGCTTTTGAAAGATCATTTGCAAAAGTTGTACTTGCCCAGTTATCAAAGTAAGCAACTGTCAAGAATCTACATAACCAGGAAAAATATGACACACATAACCAAAATATGTGTATTCTACAGAAAAACCACAACAAATCATGCAAGACCTAGTTTTGTGAAGATAGTCTTGGAAGGAAAATATAATGCTTTGAGTGACTGCATGTAACGTTTCACCAAAAATTTGGTGATGCAGTCTGACCCTCCCAGCCTCAAATTATGGTTCTAAGTCTCTAGTTAAGTTCTTAGAAGTTATTAGTTCTTTAAACCACCTGCAAAAATACTTCACTGAAAAAAATGAAAGATACTTATTGTATCGCTATGCTGATTAACTCTTCCATTAACAATTCTATATTCTGTCCGTCTTATATTTGCATTGGAATAGCTGCACTCCCTGTGTGCATCATTCATTATGCTCATTCAAACCCTTGTTTAAATAGTCTGTAGACTGAACAAGCTCTGAGCAGCCTTTATGCATGAAATAATGTACACAATAGAGATGAGTGAGTTCTGTCTTGTTGGAGTTTTCTTCAGGAGGGAATCCCCTATGATTGATCTTCTGTACAATCCTCTGAAGTGCCTTGCACAACACTGCAAACTGAGTTATGGAGTATTTCAAAATGCATTTTTCCATTAGATTCTGTGATGATGTATTAAGACTTTCAATTGTGTGTAAATTTTGGTCTACATATGGGCTCAGGCTGCAGAAATCCCCACTGTGCTGGTAGGTAGATTTCTTTTTCACCTCCAAGCAGAGCCAGCCCAGCTGTTTCCACCTGAAAATGTCCAAGAATGGTGTGGACCAAATATGGTGTCCCAAGATGCTCTTTTCTGGGTTTTCTTTTTTCCATCTGTGCTACGTCTTGCTAACTCTAAAATGAGTTACGGGCTCCGAAATTAAGAATGAGCGCTAAACATAGGGAGGGTTGGGGATCTAAACCTGTCACATAGTTTACAGAAGATTGATGGAAACACATACGGTTGTAGGTTATGTAGGGCAATTGCTTTTAATAAACTCCTGAGCCAGTTAATAGAAGAGGCTTGAACTCAAGTAGGTGGCTAACGATGGGGTTCTCATTCCGAGCCCTATTGTGGTGTAAAATGCCACCACAGCTCTCCCATTGCCTTCCCTCCCAGTCCTAAAGCTACTGGGCTTTAGTAAATCATTTTGATTGGATTAAGGTCACTGAGGCCCTTAATAATGTGAGAGGTCAAAGTGGCTGGATTAAGTGCCTTTGTCAGAGGCCAATGAAAGTGACTTGGGCTCACAGGCCTTTGATAGGGCTTAGTAGGAAAGGGCTTCCATTTCATTGGATTTGATTGATGCTGGTGTTTGTCTGTGCAACAGGGCCATTGTCCTCACTGGTGTCTGTTTGTCTGTGAATCAGACTGTTGTGTGTCGGTTTCCTCCTGTCTTTTTGGGAGCCAAAGCTGAAAGGAAGAGTAGGCGCCTTTATAGGCTTCAGGGGCTTAGTTCCTATCAGTTAGTCCATGACTGCCCATGTCCTCCTCACCTTCACCGAGGACATTAAAAGTTTGTTTTACAGAGGTGGATTAAAAACTGCATAAGTACTAGAAGAATGAAAGACACACTACCATTAAAGAGAGAAGGCATTCTGTGAATTGAGTTGAGACTACAGTTTAATACAATGGAAAACCTTTTTTAGTTTCTACTTGTGGAAAAATGCTTTGGTCACTTACGCAACCAGCTTACAAATATGTATGCATAAACATGCTTATACAAATTGGGACCATACATTGGCTTGACCACACACAAACACTCATCTATCTAAATACAGACTGTCACGCATACTCAACTTCATGCACCAAAACATAGGAGAGTTAAGTTTCTCCTGCCTTTAAAATACTTACATACTTCTTCTATGTGCATGTTCTCTCTCCCCGTTACAAGGGATTGTCTCTCAATGTTTTTCTCTCACTCCACACCCCAAATCACAAGCCCTACCTCTAGGCTATGTCTGCGTCAGCAATCATGAATTTACATTAACTAAAGTGTCAAAACATGCACTGCTGGAATCTGCCTGTGATGAAAGGTAATACAGAGCTGTGCAGGTGTACTTAGTCTGCAGAACTCATTGCAGCACCATTTCTGCATTCTTTGTATTTACAGAACACCTACCAACTATATGAGTATGATCAGGCTCCAGTTTATGAGTCATATGATAAAATGAGTGAGGGCAACTTTGATACGAAAAGCGGACAGTCACAATTGTGCAGGTGTCACCACCCCACACAGGTATAGTGTGCATCATGCATCACCAGTATTCTACTTGAAACCATTAAATGCACGTAAGGTTTACAGAACACTCCTATTACGTAATATATTTGGAATGCATTGCAAAGTTCAATACTGACTTATCTAACCATTCCCTGTAGGCACCTCTGCCTCTGTAAAGTCTGTATACCAGGAAATCCACCTAACAAATTAACCAAAATCATTAAGTCTCAACTAAACTAACTGGGAAAAGGTCAGGGGATGTAGGTTACGACCTATGACCTGAGGATGAGAAGGTGTAACTATTTAGGATGAGCTAAGAGGTCCATGCTTCTCGTGAGACGTATGTCTCTCCATGCTGGGGGAGGGAAACTAGCACACCAGTATATCATTAACTCTAGGCAAGAAAGAAAGAAGGGGTGTGGTAAATGGAGTTGATGGGGGGACCTTAGCCCCACTCCCTGCTGGGCACTGCTCAGAGCACAATATCTTCGCAACCATGAGATTAAGCAGAAGAAAAAGTGCTTTTCCCAATTCACACGCCCTTTAGATTGTTTTATTAAACCATTTGAATAGGGATTTCCCCGTCTGCCGACAAGCAGGGTTCAGCCAGTGCATAGTTCTCTGTTGCTATGACTTAACTTGGTCCCCACTAATCACTGGCCAGGGCAAATTTCATATAAAATATCTGGGGCCATTGTGGGACTAACACAGCGTGACAGTGGCAGCACAATAGGGGATTCAACCCCCCAGCAGGTTGTAGGGACCACTTGGCCTGCCAGGGTCTGGCAAAGTTTGGTGGAGGAGCATTGTCTGAGTAAGAGGGTCCTAAAATACCATAAATTGGTCGTAAAATCAAGTAAAGCAGAGCAACTAATGTAAGAGCTGGTCTTTCCAGGGAAAGGAAATGTTATTACAGGTGTATATACTGTAGCCCCTGTCGTATGAAACACCAAGTATGATACATTGACATTCTCAATAATATTTCAAAATTTGAACACTTATATAACTTCTGTTGACTTTTTGATACATAGTGAAAATGCTTCAACCCCACACCAGGGTAAAATATTCCTTGGAAATCAAAATCTGAATCAGAAAAACATTTATTGCCAAGTAAGTAAGTAAGACTTGGAAAGAATTTGGTTTTGCAGATGGTGCATACATGAACACTAACACATAAAAAGGAAATAAACAAGACATTTTAAAGAAACAGTAACATAAATAAACAAATATGTATACCTGCTTAACAATGGGAAAAGAAGGCTGTATGGTTTTGTGCAAGATGCACAGAGATGCTGAGGTAGGTGCAAAAGTTTAGTATTTATTGTTCAGTGGACAGGTTATAGTCTAGCCTGGCTCCGCTCTCCTAAGAACTTTCGCTCAATTTTCATTTTCCTTCAGTACTCCGTCTGGGTTTGCGGTATATTCGCAGGTTTTTCGCTGGCTAAATTCTTGTCAGTCCAATCACCGAACAGAGGGAGTGGCTGAGAACGATGACATTGAGGTTTTTACTAATGGTGGTGGTGCAAGATGCGGGCGGAGAAAGATGCGGGTGCAGAAAGATGATCTTTGCTGAGTTTTGTTGGTGGCCATGATGTTGTGACCCTCCTTCCCACGGGGTTTGGGAAAAGTTTGATTTTCCATTTCGCTCCAACAATGGTGAAGGAGATAGCTAAGGCTAACGTTAGCGATACTAAGCCGATATCACAACCAAATGTTTGTGATTGGTTATGGCAGATCCCAGAGTGGCTCTGGGCAGAGCCAGTGGTTTTAAACTTCAACAGAGTGCCCGCCTTTAAGGAAATTAACACTTGTCAATGGAGAATGGTCAGGGTAGTTATAGTCCAGGATGGTCGTTAATGTAACATGTAGTAAATAGGGGTGGAGGTTAAGAGGGATCCGGGCCTTGTTAATGAGGTTGACTGCTGAGGGGAAGAAACAGTTTTTGTCGCATGAGGTTTTGGTCCTGATAAATCGCAGGCTCCTGCCAGAGAGGAGTGTATTAAAAAGTTTGTGTCAGGGGTGGGAGGGATCAGCCACAACTTTTTCTGCCCGCCACAGCGTACCACATGGTGATGGAAGAGGAGATGATGAACGTAATGATGGCAAAGTACAAGTGCCACATCATTGTCTTTGGCAGGTTAAACTTCAGGTTAAAAAGTACATCCTCTGCTGTGCCTTTTTGAAGAGGGAGCTGTATTTCTTTGAAAATCAAGTCACTTTATTAGAGTGTGGTGGCCCTAAGACACATATTTTATTTGTTTTTCTTCTTAGCTGATCCACCCCACACACACACACACACACACACACACACAGACATAATAAATTTTCCCCGGTCCTTCTCTTTTGTTAATTTTAACTCAAGATAATCCTCTTTTCCTCTCCCATTTGAACTCCTCCACCCCTTTATGCTCCAAAGCATTATAGCCAGTCACCCATAAGCCCACGTTTTCAAACAAGTTACCCAGAGGTTTAAGGTCAACATATATTCCCACTTTTTATAAATAATGACAAATGTTTTGTGACACACTAAATTAAATTATGTTTCTATGCTGATGATACAGAATTCCTTATCATCCTTATTATCCATAAATGCAATTCATTTTATAGATATCTTGACATTTTAGATGGATGTGGGATAAACACCACATGCATTCATTTGAACTCACTTGTAGCTCAAAAAAATTTAAAACATGAAGCCTTTACTTTGTTGGTTTTAGAGAATATGTGGGGATATATAATTAATCACTTTAGACATCTTACAGCCCTTTGCTATCTTGATTGCAAAGAAAATAATACAATTTCCAAGTGAAATCTGTGGTGGATACTGTAAGTGTGACTCCAGGAAGGAGAGCAGAGGTTCAGATGTTAATCGTGAACATTAGTAACCTTGTGGGTATACAATACCAATATGAAGTGGGTGGTGAGGATGTCAGCATGCCTTTTTCTCTTGCATCATTGTTTCAAATGCCCTTTAGTCCTTAAACTGGTTGGAACTTGCTGTAAGGGAGGAGTTTCTACTCCCTTTAGCTTTATACTCCACCCTTCTTTCGTTTCTTTCTTTCCCTGTCATTCTTCTTCTTTAGACAGAAGCATGGACTGCCTTTTTATCTATCTATCACACACACATGCACACACACAATCCCAAATTTCCCTATTGATCTTTAACTCTCTGTCGATTTCTTCACTCTTTTTTGTTTGTTCATTTTTATATGTACACCTGGTGTTTTTACTTTATTTATCTTGTTTTCTCTGTATCTTTTCTTGAGATTGTGCAAGACCATACAATCACATATATTCAAGGCAAAAAGTCCTGCCATAACGAATTCTGTTAAACGCTGAAGCAAAATAATACGTCTTCTTCCCATCTATAACTGAAAAAATGTTGTTCGGGATTGCATTTCTGGACACTACAGTCTAATCTTATTGTTGTGTCTATGATTTGTTTCCTAACCTTTCAAAAGCTTAATTGAGTCTCTTAATTATAGGCCTGTCAGGCCTGTCTCTTCCTCTCATCTCTCTGGAAGATCCTGATCCCTCTGAGTCATCAGTTAGCTATGTCAGACAGAGGCACTGAGGCCTTGCTGGCTTTATTCAGAGACAGGACGATTGATGTCTGAGCTGAATGAACAAACCCTCTGATACACCTTGGTAGATACAACCGAAACACATGGAGTCAACAAAAGTAATGGACTCTAAAGTATGTATAGTTTATTTGTTGTTGTTGTTGGCTTGGATTGAGAATCATTTGCTTATGCAATCATACAAGACCAAAAACAAGGAGCTATCCATATAATCAGGTGATGGCCTACATTCTCTAGCAATTATAGGACAACTTCAATCATTAGGAATTTATTTCTTACTCTGCAGGATGTTGCCTACGAGTATTTTTCCAATGCTCCATGTCTTACAGATTTCTGAACTTCTCTTTCCAGCCACTCGAGAGTCAGCATTTGTCCATGCTATTGCCTCGGCGGGAGTGGCATTTGCAGTGACTCGTGCCTGCGCTGAGGGTTCAGCAACCATCTGTGGATGTGACACACGCCACAAGCCCCCCCCTGGTGAGGGATGGAAGTGGGGTGGCTGCAGTGAGGATGTAAAGTTTGGGAGCATGGTGTCCCGGGAGTTTGCTGATGCGCGAGAGAATCGCCCTGATGCACGTTCAGCCATGAACCGCCAAAACAATGAGGCAGGAAGAATGGTGAGAAAAATAAGCTCTTTTTGCGGATTGTGTTGTAGCAGTTTTTCTACTTTCAGATGTTCGATTAACACATAGATTTTGTTGTCTTTAGTCCCTTGATGACAACATGTTCCTGAAGTGTAAGTGCCATGGACTGTCAGGCAGCTGTGAGGTCAAGACATGCTGGTGGTCTCAGCCTGACTTCCGAGTTATTGGCGACTACATGAAGGATAAGTATGACAGCGCATCAGAGATGGTGGTGGAGAAACATAAGGAGTCGCGTGGATGGGTGGAAACCCTGAGACCCAAGTACAACTACTTCAAACCCCCCACAGAGCGTGACCTGGTTTACTATGAAAGCTCACCCAATTTCTGTGACCCCAATCCAGAGACCGGCTCCTTTGGTACCCGCGATCGGATCTGCAATCTGACATCTCATGGCATAGACGGGTGTGACCTCCTCTGCTGCGGCAGAGGCCACAACACCAGGACTGAGAAGAGAAAGGAGAAGTGTCACTGTATTTTCCACTGGTGCTGCTACGTCAGCTGTCAGGAGTGTGTGAGGGTCTACGACGTGCACACCTGCAAATAAGGACGTCTGGTTCTCACGTTTTCTCACCAAAATGACTTCAGTAGGCAGAGGAACCAATACAGCAACTTATCTACAAGACATGAGAGACTGAAGAGCTTTCTGATTGGTCCTTGGACTCCAGTGGCAAACGTAGCAGATTTGTGTTTTGTGCCATAAAGAGCCAGTCTCTGCCTAATCAACTGAATGGGTTGAGTAGATGTTGACATCACAAAGCGTCATCATATTAACAATGATGACTGTGATGATGAAAACCATGTTTATATCTCTAGCGATGACAAAAGCGTTTTCATGTACTGACGTAGGAAAGCACAACTGTCGGCCAATTGACAAACACCATATTGGTGATTTTGTTCTGTGTTCCAAATAGTTACATTTGTTGAGAATAGTACAGCAATGCCAATGCTTTTGAGTCTACGGGGCAAACAACGAAAGTGTCACATTTTCTTAAAAGTTTAATCATTACTTGTTTTTGCCACACAAAAGTGACATTTGTGAGCAACTTACACGATCAGACACTCAACAGCATGCATTATTTTCAACATTATAAGTATCTGAAAACTAACATTATCGTTGTGTGAATGAGGTTTTTTTATAGTGTTTTTATTACTGATGTCTGGGTAAGAATGCACTTGCACCTGAGGGAATGTAGTTATTATGCTGCAATGTGTTTACATATTCTTAAATTCTTAAGCTAACAACTTAATATCTTCTTTCAATTACTAATTTTATCTCAAGAGTAACATGAGCCACATCAACTGGACATTGGCAAAACAAGAATATACAGTCTGCACATTGTCGTGAAACACCTAAAAACCACTAGAAGCTTTTTTTTAAAGTAACAATGCTTTGAACAACATCGATAGTTACGACCAAAGACAAGTAAAGAAAAAAACCCTGTAAATCTGAGGTGGTCAGAGAGCTGTAAATGAATCTGAAAGGTCAGCACTTGTGTCCCATTGAGAAATATGAAGCATGTTCTCCTTGTTTTTATCAGTATTAGCAATGTCTCATGTTAATGGGCGTGGGGAAAACTGTTATTTATAAAAGGGATATCTCCACTATATTTTTGTTTTAGTTACACACATATACTATTCTTTTATTTTGATATTTGATGAAATAGAGGTCAACTCTGTACTCCCTGATAAAATAAAACACAAATGGCAAAAAAACACAAACTAAGCTGTATAATCTAAGCTCTGTAAAATGCAGTTTACATTGCAGTTGTGGTATGATGATGACCAAAACCTGTGCCATGAGATTATTATCAGCTGTGGCTTTTTTCCCCCCAAACTAAACAACATGCAGCATCACTGAAACTATCATTACATCCCTTATTTTAATGCTGCTAAGTAAAGATAATATTTGTGTGTGTGTGTGTGTGTGTGTGTGTGTGTGTGTGTGTGTGTGTGTGTGTGTGCGTGCGTGTGTGTGTGTGTTTGTGCGTGCACGGGTGTGTGTATGTGTGTGTATATGTGTCTAGGTCCTCACAGTTTGTCTTTTTCTATTTGTGTTGTATGTATATCCTTGCATGTATTTGATTCTTTCTGTGAAAGAAATCTATTGTAGTTTGGAAAAAAATGTGAAGTTTTGACTAATTATTGCATATAGTAATTTCCATTTTAACCAAATAGACCAAAATAGAGTTTATGTTATTTTAGTAGCCTATGTTTTTTAGTCATGCTAAACATCAGGACACAATGATTTATGTTGCTGTCCCTTAATTTGAGAAAAAAATACAACACAGTATTTATTTATTTGGAAAGTGTAAAACTACTGAAACAAAATGCTTATGATAAAGTGTGCATGCTCTTTCACCAATAGCCATTACTATAAAGACATGTGTAAAGTCACTGATGAAATATTGTTTACAGCCAATGTAATGCTACATCTCAGGCATGTATAGTTCTCAGACATTTTAATCAAAGTCGCCCACCCATGATTAATTTTTATCCTGACTGAAAATAGTAATGAGCAGCCATAACAAGTTTCACATTTTAAGTCATCTTTAATTAACTACACAGCAACCATTATCAGTACAAGATCTGTTATCTTGCATTTATTACTGTAAACTTTATATGTGATTGATTGCTTGTGTGGACAATTAGCTTATTTTGTAATTTTTTGTCAAGTCTTTGAATCCAAAGTTTTGTACAAACTAGTTTTTGCATTTTTATGGATTTCTAAAATTGTATGTTTTTATAATTATTTATTTCATGCTATGTATATATTAGTAAGTAAAAGTATATATTTGCAGAAATACATTTTTCTAAACAGTGTTGTGACTTGTAACGCTGTAGCCTTTTTACCTCATCTGTTTTTCACTGACTGAACACAGGTATTGATTGTCTTACTGCCTGTAGTAGATTTCAAAAGTTAACTCTGTAACACCAAAATAAAGCAACATAAACAACCAAACTTGTTCTATTATCTATGACTGAACTTATGTGATGAATTATTTTGTTGAGTTTTGTGAATTGTGAGTGGCAACATATGAACATAGTCATAGATGGATAAATGGCCCATTGACCTCTGACCTCTGGGGGCTTACCTGAGGGAAGGCTTCTAAACACAGGTGTCATAGCATACACATGTCTATAAATGTAGCACACGAATCTGAATGTAAAATAAGTAGGTAACATTATTCAGCTAATATGCCTTGGGCAAACAAGCTCTTTTAAAAAAGCTGACTGTCTCAAATTCAAACCTGACATGACTTTTGTGTAATAGCTTCATCTGGTCTTGATCTGAAGAAGAAAAAAATCTTTTGAAAAAAAGCAGTGCTCCATTTAATTTATTTTAGGGTGATGGATTATGGGAAGTGATACTTGTGAGTTTCAGTTTGCTAGAAGAGCTAGTTGGCCGGTTTTAGTTGAAATATGTTAAATAGTTTGTATTGATAAATAAAAGAAAAAGAAATATACAAGAAGAGTTTAAATTTTTTTAAACAGTCCTGATTGGAATGTCACACTACAAATGCTTAATGCTTAATGACAGATTGTTTGGTATTTCTATGCTGAGAGGAATGGGATTATGAATGATAGACTGACATTGGTCATACTAACTTTGGAAGGGTGTAAGTAACATTAACAGGTTGTGGTGATGGTAAGGGAACCCCAAAGATTTGTCCAGGAGCACCCTTACTGGTATAATAATAGTAAATATTGCAGTAGTGCTAAAGCATGTCCTATCAATTATCAATGTCCTGTAAACTTTTGTGCATCAAACATGGTCATAATTTGTTGCAGATCTCAGGTGTGAAAGATTGAAAAGCTTCTGTTGCATCTTTAATTCAGATAACAAAATACTTTCTTGTGTTCAATTTTACTGATTCAGATGATGTTAAATTGAGGGATATGGGAATCCATATTCAGCTAACTTAAACTGGTGGAAGTCCTCAACAACAACAACAATCTAATAAAATTTAAATATATTTGTTTCAATAAACAGAAGAATTAAAACTGCTCTACCAACAGGTCAACAAACTCTGAACCCTTCAGTGACAACCATGCAGCTAAGCCCATAACTGGCACAGAATACACAACCATGTAGTTACCATGTTAAATAAGGGCCACTGAATTAGCTGCAAGACTGCCTGTCTGTATACGGCGGTGCCTTATTATGAAGACACTACTGCAGCCTTACACGGATAATACTGATGCCTGAATGAATGAAAAATCTAATCACAGTTGCACACTTAGAATATGGACAAGCTGTCAGTCAGAAAGACTAATAGATTTAGGCCATAATGCCCAAACATGGGGCAAAAGAAGAAGAAAATAAAGCTGGTCTAATAATTTGATTCCTTTGAGAGACTGCAGAAGCCAGCTGTGCTTTTTGGAGAAACAATAATACCAGAAAAAAACTCAGTGATGAGAGTTAAGAAATAGATGGAGCTTTGTTGAAGAGAAAGACCTGATCTCAAGATAGATTAGGGGTTGGATGTGAATAGAGCCCACCAGAGCTTCGGCTCAGCCGCTGGACCCCTGATAGTCTTTGAGCCCTGCAACAATGTCACCACCAGAGGCCAGGTCTCACTGTTATCTAACCCCATTATCTCACAGAAAGATTGATACACACCCCCTCCAGAGTGGAAGCAACACAAAAAGTGATACCCTTCCGTTCTCATTCATGTGGATTCATTAGTCAGCCCACCCCCACTTCAAACTATATTTTAAGCCGTCTTTCACAGTCTGCCCTACAACTGAAACTTATTACTCTGGTATACTTATTTTCCCAGAGATTCATAAAAATGCTATGGCATTTAAATCCTGCCTCATGATGGGAAATGAATAAAGACTTGTCGAACACTGTTGTGTATGAACTCTTAGGAGCCAGCCAGGTTCAGGTTTGGTTTAACAACTGGGAGGCTGTGGGCAGCTCATTCCACCCCTCGACCTTTGACACTTTTCACACCATCTGAATGGGCGAAAACAAGTACAAAACATGAAACAGAAACTCCGGCCCTGCAGCAACGCTGTCTTTTGGCTAAAGGAAATAGGCCTTTCCCTTCAGACCAGACCCACCCTAGCAGCTTTGTCACCCAAGTGAGATGAACATTGTTAGCAGATAGTTGCCAGAGGAGGCTATGGTGACTCAAGTGAGAGAGATGGCATCCTGACTGTGAGAACTTTGACGCGACTAGACTGCAAAAGGCACCACTAACCATATAAATGGGAGACAATGGGCCTAATTGCAATCAGTGTCCTCTTTTTATTTTATGTCCTGAGTTTCACCCTGACATTCACAAGAGACCCCTTCATGCATTTCAATAAAGCCATGTTGTTGTGGGGCGACACATATACAGTGGATTGGTGCAAAGGCCCACACTCATATGACATGATGCAATTACTCCCACAGAAGTCACCCTTTGGTTACGGACAGCTTTCTCTTTCACTTCTCCTGAGGCTCTTGATATTATCAACATAAAAATCCATGATAACAAATACGCAACTGGGATGATATCTAATATGTTAATTTTGAGGTTTTATCTGCGTGCAAATGTTTGAGATAATATGTTAGAGAGACTCAGCTGCTCTATGCAACACATATTGTAGCTTTCAAAGATTATGTTTCTCAAAGCTCTTCTTGTTTATACTATGGGTCATGCACACCAAAGGTGATGGGCCAAAACTGAACTACAGAGGAGAAGTGCCGTGTGTGGGCATTTCATTATGGAACTGACTTTGAAGCCAGTCTTTTCAGTACTATGTGTTCTTCTGTCTGAAATTAGATCACTCCTTTGGATTCAGTACATGTCTTTAACACATTTAACACATAAGACTATCCAGATCGTAGGACTATTAAAACTGAAATTATTTTTGTCGAATGGACATTGTAAGAAAATCTGGTATATTTCCACAGTCTAATTTGAGAAATTAACACATGTGATTACGGCGTTTGACTCACAAATTGCAATATGGTTCAAGTCCCAGTATGGACCAAAGTACAGTGTGGATTGGTAGCTGGAGAGATGCCAGTTCACCTCCTGGGCGCTGCCAGGTGCTCTTGAGCAAGCCCCCCGCCCCCATCTGCCCAGAGCACCAGTCCAGCACTGGCAGCCCACTCACACTTACATCTCTCAATTTGCGCATGAATAGGTCCTGAGCGCGCGTGTGTGTGTGTGTGTGTGTAAGTGTGTGTGTGTGTGTATTTCAGGCCTGTGTGTAGTGATTTCAAAAAAACAAAAAACAGAGTATAAATTGTAATTTCCCAACTGGGGATCAATAAACAGTATAACTTATTATTAAATTATTATTAAAAATATTGCATTATTATTAAAAATATTGCATTATTATTAAAAAATATTGCAAACAACCCCCCCCCCTTAAATGGCCTGTAAGTGATAATATTTCTCACATATTTTCTAAAAAAAAAGATCCTGACAGCACTCACACCTTCATACAACACTTCAGCCACTAAATTCTAACTTAAGATCCGCCAATGTGTTGTTTATCACACAATCGCCTTTTTCCACTTTAGATAAACATTAGACACAGTAGACGGCCAAAATGAGCTTCAACAGATAACTATATGTACTGTTTTACAAAACATATCATTCTCTAATAGCTGTGTTGAAAAATCTTAATCTCTTAACATCTTGACATCTGTAGCAATCAACATTTTCTTTTTTACAGCCAGGGAGGGGAATGTGTGAAGTATGTCACCTGCCTTGAATCAGGATGATGGGTCATCTGCAAGATTTCTAAAGAGGACAGGCATCATCAGAAGACATGTGGCACCTGTAAAGCAGCCTTTTCTCCTTTTGAAGTGCCTGTTTGTATTGTTGAAGTCAACAAAGGAATTTTGCCACCTCTGTACTTACAAGAGAACATTAGTCAAACTGGAGGAGATAACAAGAGGGGAAAAGTGCTGGCGATATGAGAGACACACTACACAGTCTACAGGTGTACCTTTACACATGTATAACCCTAACCCTCTGACTCTTCAGTTTGAGGAAGAGTTTTTCAGGGGAGCCCTCTATGTTCAGGTATGCTGCTATAAGATGTGGTGGTGGTCGGGTGCCGAGTCTGGAGGTTGACAAGGGGTCATCCTTCAGGTCAATGTGGGTTGTAGTGGGGAGGAGGAGGCAGACATTATCACCCATTAGTCACCTTTTCACCTCTATGCAGCTCAAAGTAGTTCAGCAGGTATGATGAGCATGTGCAGCATACATTTCCCGAAGCAGTTTCAATAATATTGATTAGCTCTGTCTCTTATCTATCTGGTGGTGGGGACTACATAGTAATGAATAGCAATAGCAATAGTAATACCAATAATATCAATGAAAAGATTAACATTGTTTATTCAGTTGTAGAAAATTGAACCCTAATGGTGTTTGTGGTCATTATTATTATTATTATTATTATGGCTGTTGTTGTTGTTATTATGTTGTTATTTTGTCATCTTGTTAACTTGTTACAAACATGGCCAAAGTATTTACGTTTAGCAGCAATGGAAAGAGGCCCTGAGTGTTTAATTCATGTGTCGGCATAGGTATAGTCATGAAGTATAAAATAGTTTAATATTGAAATCATTATTGTTACTGCCATTGCAAGGAAATATTAATGTAGAAACACAAGAGTTGACCATTTCAATGTGTTGTTCATATTGTCATTTTCTTTCAGCCAGTCAGTTACATATGCTCTAATAATTCACAACAACCACAGTAAATCTAAACTTATGTTTGCATTTATCTTGTAAGAATCATTATTCATTATTTTACTTTTTGTTAAAAAAGTAACTAGGCATCTCTCAATTCAACAGATCAGTTTTTCAGAAGCGTGTCATGGTTAGCAGTGGTGGAAAAAATAAAAGTTGTGAACAACTTTCTTGTTACAACCGACACTGCAAGTAACATAACCTGTGTAAATTAATTAACACAAGAAACACTAAATACCCCAAAAGACTCTCCATTTCACTATTCTATTCTTATTTTGTATATGGTTTCCATGCATCCATTCAGCATCCAAACAGTAGCGCTCTGTTTTTATTCTCAAGTGCATCCACCTTCCAAGTCCCATTCTTGATGATTAAAAAGCATCAGCTTAGTGTTGATGGAAAGTCTAAATGAAGGGGGTCAGCAAAAATATGCATGTCCAAATTTATCCACATTATTGTGGACGTGTCCTGAGTGAGTGAGATTGGGTGTATCAATTACAAGGTGACTAGGAGGGGAGAGGAGAGAGGTTATCATTAGCAGGGACTGGCACTGGCCTCTGCTAGTTCCAGTAATTACCTCACAAAGGGTGGTGCTTGCCTTCCCACTGCTTTTCCCACACTGCACTCCAGGCTCAGAATTCCAATCGGCCCCAGACCTGCAATCTCCTCGGTTTTAGACAGCAAATTACTGACAAGTCCCATTCTTCACAGCACTGTAATTGCTTTTTAGTGCTGTTTTTATTGAGGCAACCCCAACCCCCTTGCCCTTCACTCAATAAAGCTTAGTCAGGGAAGAGGGCGAAGGGTTAATATAGATAACATTAGTACCTAATTGGAAGGTCTTGAACTGCAGAAAAGTTTCATATAAGTCCTGTCATTTTTTTAAATCTCCTAGCAGTTGTTGCATGAATACAACTGATCAGATCTATTTTGGAGAAATCAAGTAAGATGTGTTTTTGAAATGTATAGTTTATTAGTTCCACATTCGTTCGAAGGTCCATGCAAATTCTCTACCTCAGCATGTCTGCTCTAGAGAAGTGATGTCATCAAGGCTCTTCACACCCCATACAAAGAGAAGCACTAAGCATCTTGGCTACTCTTCGACTTAAATCACTTTGTGTTGTCTTTCCCACCCCTGCGCATTACTTTCTCAATCTATTACTTTGTGGAAATCATTAGTCTCCATGTCAATACAAGCTCAGAGCAGAGAAAACATCTCATTATGGGACTTAAAGAGATCCGTAGCATTCTTGGCTCTGTCAAGCTGTTCTTCCTTTCTTCAATATACTTTCACTCAGTGGATAAATTCTCAACGTTCCAATGCCGGACAACCAAACAGTTGCCATTTCAAATGAGAAAAGAAGAAAGAATGGAAAATGGCAGATGGATTAGAGGATCTAAACAGGATAAAAGGATAGGAGATTTTGGTGTGATCCAGTTTAGTTTGTAAGATGGCGGGTCTTAACAAGGATTTGAGACTTTAGAATTCAACTTTCCATTATTTCCATCCTGTGCAGTTTCAGCTAAATTGTTTGCCATTTGGTGGCCCTTACAAGCCCTTACTTCTGAACAACTTTACATGCAAGTGTAAGCACAATATTTGAAATTATTGTGACATAATGTCCTAACTTTCCACTATTCAGATTTATAAGCATTTCCAGTTTATTTCTCAAATGTTTCATGTGGACATGCACAAAACACATTTGAGAGGTGTGAAAACATCAAATGCAACTGGATATATCCATTCACCTTTGGAAGTATTGACTCCCACAAAAATATAATAGCTATAGAGTTTTTTTGCCTTCAGTAGAAACCAAACACAAAGACATCAAAAGGACGATACCACAAGAAAAACCAGAAAAAACAGAAAAATACAGAATTCAAAGATGAGTTGAGCATGGTTTGAATGCTAAAAAGTTTTTTACATTTTTCATGTTTTCTGTCTATGCATCAAACGTGACTACATCCAGGCTTTATTGGCAGAGCAGCAAAGTACCCTAGGGCTACAACCTGCAATTAATTCAGATAGCAACACAATTCGCCTCTGCCCTTATGTGTTCATCTCCCTGTCAGTCTGAGCAGGTTGACACCTCTGACCCTGTCAGGGATGTCAAATAGCTTGTTAGAGGCCTTCAATAAAGTACAATGACAAGCCCTCTAATGCATTACCACACGAGTTCCAGAAATGAGAGGCTGTAGCCTTTCCAGGCTCAAGGCGGACAGGTGCTCCATCGCGTAACACACATACCAAGCACACACACACACACACACACACACACACACACACACACATAGAAAGATTCAAAACAACACACCAACACCAACACAGCACAATGATAGGTTGATAACACTGCTTGCATGTAGTGAACCATTACATCACACACATGTGGGGCACATACTTGTATGCAATGTTCAAAATGCCTGCAAATTCATTATTCAATCACTTAAGGATTATCTTTAAGGGGCTTACATAACCAAAGGAGATCAGTTGTCAGTAGAAATAAAAAACACCATACCTGGACCACATTGGGAGCATGTTAGGCTTGTCACCATGAAGCTTTTCCTAAAGGACCCAAAGGGCCACTTACACTGAACCTGTCTATGTCACAGATTCCTGAATGTTGGAGAAATAATATGAGAGTGAGACCATGTTAGAAATCATTTGGCATCAACTTGACAAGCAAAAAATCCCATGTGCCAAATCTGGACATCTACCTGGTTTTGATGTCACATGTTTTGGTTGGTGCTGGTTGGTCCTTGAGGCCCTGCTTCAACATGCTGTGCATTCCAACCAATTATCTACCCCAAGGTGCAACAGGTTCACACTTTAATCTTTGATGCCTCCCTCAATGGGATATAGCTGGATTTAAAAAAGGGAACAGGGGTGGGACAACCCTTAAAAACCTGTATACATAGCAAACATGAATCAACTTCAAACCAACCCACTGAGGGAAACAAAAAAGTCTTTCAAAGAAATACCTTTATCCTCACCGTTGTTTCATCTTGCAAAGGCTCGTCATTGCCCAAGTGGATGCTTAAAGGTAGTTTCAAAGTTAGAGCAGCAGAAGTCAAAATGTCATTTGAGTTCAGGTAATGGGCGTGACACACCAACATGATAATCGGCCGTTGGAGAGTCTGGCAAGGTCGGTGACTTGAGTCTGTTCGGTGTGTTCTGTGCCGTCAACCGTTCGGAGTGGTCCAGAGGGGCTGTTGGCCTTCGTTTTGGGCGACTTGACCTGCTCGGTCAGAAGGCAGGCACTGCCCGCAGTCAGACTCAAATGAGCAATCTGATTGGTAGAGTGCTAACCTGGAAACGAGGAGTGGAATGAGCGTGACTAGAGTCTCTCAAAAATCTTTTAAACTGACCTTTGTCGATCTGAAATGAAGACAGATTCAGCAACTGCATGGCTTATTTCTCGCTTAAAATATTTTCAGAAACACGTTTTGTGAGAAAAATATAGTAAAATATAAGATTGTATTCTGAACAAGCCTTTATAACAGTCTGGCTTAGAATTTCTGGAAAAACCAGACCCACGTGATGCGTTGGTCCAATCAGCCACTTCCAAGGCTTTTTTTTTACCAACTCTGGGAGACTGATCCGTCCAACTGCCTTTTCTGCCGAGGGTCGTCAGTCTGGTTGGTGTGTCGGGGGCTTAAGATGCCCTGTTGAATTTATGTCATTTAAAGGGTGCTGAAAATGTGAAGAAATGGACCATAGCAACCTCACTTCCAACCAAGTCATCCTTTACAAGGAAATTCAGTTCCCTGGCATGGACGTTGCGTTCTACACGTACCGTTACACCTTGCCAGTATACCTATTGTTAATATCCCACCCCCACGCCAGAGGCCCCCCCATGTGTCTTTAGAGAGCTTTTTTCAACCATCTGTCACGGATGTCCCAGGACATCTCCCATCGATACCAATGGCTCCCACATACTAGATCAGTTGTTATTGTAGAGTGAAAGGGTCATACAGGGGAACTAAATTCAATTAAAAAGATCGTTAAAGATCATTTGTTGCATAAACAATGAATAAATGTGTACTGCACGAGTCCGTTTTTCGAAAGATTTGATTAATGCAAGACAAAACAAACAATATTGTTGCCCAAACGCATGGTTTGATTTGCATTTCATACTCTTGATTGCTATTTAACTAGATTACCTCATTTCCTTTGTTTCCATAAACTGTGCTGTCAAAATATATGAGAACAACTTTTATGCGGTAATGACTCAATATGGAATCAAATATTTCCGCATGCACCCAGGGCGGAGTGCAAAATGTTATGTAAATCCCCTTAACAACCTTTTCAGGACGCTGAGAATCACCATACAAAGGTGATTGGCAGCCGACACCAGTGCACATTTATGCTTTTGCCCCAGCCTGTCTCTCTCTGTAGCGCCCCCTACTGTGAAAGGCGTGGGGTAGGGTGCCCAGTGGCACTTGTTGCCAATGGATGAAGCCAGCATGGATCTTCTCATGGCAACGATGCTGGTCGTTGTAATAATGTTTGGTTTGTTTCCTGCTTCACACCTCATTTGGGATTTTGCCCGATCTTAATCCAGTACTACATGAGACGCAGAGGGAGGCATCCCATGCCTGTCCATCCAAGTTCCAGCACTACTTAGACCAAACCAGCTCCTTTGTACGATTCACACAGCAGTCTATTGGTTGTCCATGGGCCATTTTATAATGTTCTCCTATTATCATCATTATAATTATTATTGAAACGCCACACTATGTACACAAATCCAAATCTAAAATAAGTTTTATGAATAATTTTAAATTTAAGAATGTGAAGCTCACAAAACTAAAGATAACAATTCTCTCATATGCATAGACTCTTATGCATGTACACACCAACATTATCTCCCTCTGTAACACAAACACACACACACCAAATCAGCATTCCCAAGCCCCTTACTGGGCGTTTTTATCCTTGCAAGGCCTTTTTGGCAGCCCTTTTCCATTCACAAAATGCAGACAAGCCTCACTCTCTGCTTCATACATGTACATTGATTTGGGTATGACTGACTCAGCAACTTGAATAACTCCTCTCATGTAATGACATAGTCTGTATACATTTCCCATAAATATACCAAAAACAAATTTTCCCTGTGGACAAGGGCCACTTTGAAAATCTCCAGAGTCTTACTGTAGCTGTCGCGTCTGCAGCTGTGGCCCCCAGGTGGGGATAGGTGTTCAGCAGACACATTTGACACAAATAAAGAAGGGATTTAAAGAGAAAGAGAGAGTGTGCACACGTGCACGTGTGGAAAAAAGTTGTTAAAGCGTGTACACAAGCAGGGCCATCGTTTGTGTGTTTGTGTGTTTGTGTGTGTGCTTTGAGGGGGTGATATATACACCCTCCTACTGTCCTATTTCTAGTACTCTGTCTACACATCACAACTGTCTGTAACTAGTGAGATATGAAGCCGCAAAGGACCAACAAGGAAGGAGCCCTTCAAATGGATATTACCACTGTGTTTGCCTGTGGAGTATGGAAAGTTGGATTTAGCACTACACCTAGGATCTTTACTGTACCTTTGGCTCATTACATGGTACGTTATAAATGTATACTATGATAATTTCAACCCAATAAAGTCTGCTTTTAGTGAGTTTTAGTTCAAATCCTCATGAAATAAAAGGAGAGGTAAGCAGCTATTAGAGATATTCTTAAATCTCGACAATATCCAGTTTATTGCTGTGCATTTTTTCTGCCTCATATCTCTTTAAATTTAAAATGTACGTGTTAGAAGACAACAATAACAGGTTTAGGTCCAGTCCTTTTTACGTTAATATTAAAAATATCATTCCGTCTTTGGCAAACTGTCATGCCTATCTGTACGCGGATGACGCAGTTCTGTATTAGGTTTCTAATTCTGTACATCTAGCAGCCAAACACTTACAGTGTTCCTTTAACATTCTGCAAGAGGCTCTAAGACTTACACTAAACTCAGTCAGAGCTAATACACTATATTAATATTTCTACTAAAGTGAGAGAGTCACAGAACATAAATATCTCGGCATCTGGATTGATGAAAGACTCACATTTAAATTTACATTGATAATCTTGTGTTTATAATCACATAAAAAGGTTGGCTATTCATACAGAAGTAAAACCATCTTTTCCACATAATGTAGGAAAAGTTTAGACAGTTTCCATGTCTGTCTTGGACTGATTTATAGACACGCATCCTCCACAGCTCTTCAACCTCTGACCTCAGTATCACTCTGCCTTGAGATTTATTATCGGTGATGTCTATAGTACACATTTTTATTTTATATAATAGGGTTGAGTTAGGTGTTCATCTCTTCAAGAGAGACCTTATACTCACTGGAATGTTTTTGAATCAATTAAGCCCCTACTGGAAAATTAATAATTAATAATCACTCAGATGTATCGGACACGCTCTATTGACTGGCTCTTGCTTCATGTTTCATGAGCTAGGTTAAAACTTGGAAAAACTGCTTTTAACTGAACAAAAATACAGCACCTCCTGTAAATCAATGCACTTATACCTTTTAAACATTTAAGAAACTGCATATTATTTCACATTTTAATTTATTTATCAAATTATCTACCCTTGTTGCAAAATGTTTATCTATCAAATAATGTTCCTTAATCATAAGGTTTTAATGGTTTATTATTTTATAATGATAGCGGTCTTTTCTGTTAGTATATCTCTTGTAATTGCCTCTATGTTATTGTAAATTAGGGTTGCCCACCAATGATCTTGCAAGTATCAATAAAGGTTGAATGAATTAATGAATCTCTGTTGTCCCACCTCAACCTGTGCACCTGTGCTTTGGCTGTCCAAAGAGGAGAAAGGATGGATTTGACTTTGTGTTTTTTCCTGCTGTATGGAGGATCACCAAATTAAACAGTTTACTGCTTGTCTTGTAAACTGCATTTGTTAAAGCCTATTTTCTGAAGTCTGTGTTGTATTTTGAAATGAGGAATTACACAACAGTGCAGAGTTGGAGCCCTTGTTCTGTGCTGTTTACGTTTTCTTTGCTGTAATTTAAGTGGTGGTTATTGGTCTAACTGATACTGTTACAAATTAAAACTAAAGATGGTTAACATTTCGACTTACAGATGAAGAACAGGTTTTGATCTTATAACCATGTTTTTAAGATAATAAATATAGATAATAAATCTTGACATGCATTAGATATGAAAAATGCAACCTCTTCTTGAACTGAGAAACAACCCCATAGGTTGCAGAATATCCTTATATCAAAGAAAAGCACGTAATTTGTTAAAGAAAACTGGTACATGTCAGATTTTGTGTTAATTAACTGCTAATGTAAGTTGCTCAAAACCTTTCTTTTTAGTAAACTTTGTGAAGACAAACAATGTTGTTTTTTAACTGATTTTGTGTCCAGGCACTTTGAATTGCCCTGTTGCTGAAATGTGCTATAAAAATAAAGCTGCCTTGCCTTGCCTTGCCTGGTGATACTTACAAATACAAAGTTTCATGTTGTGTCGAGCCTTCTTAGCGTTTTTAAAGTAGCTATTTTGAGGTTAGCGTAAAAGTGCCCCTAGTACTCTCATTCAAAAGGCCATTTAACCAAAAAACAAGACCACAGAAAATCTGAAAAGTGGCCCTTCCGTCCTAAATATGCTTTTAAACAAAAGTTTGACTCGGGTACATTCACAAAAAGACCATAGGTTGCATTTTGGCGAGAGTTACTCTTTAACACAATGTCCCCATACGGCTTAAATTAATAATTTGATATAAAGCCTTTTTTGTAATGACCTCTCTTGTGATATTGTGATATTACTATGGGAAAAATAGTGTACATGTGGGATAATGTAGTACATAATGATATTTTGTAAGTTATGGCTTTGGCCAAATTGTTTTCAATTTTTTTTCATTGTGCATATTTGTGTATATTTATTTTTTAAACCAATTGCTTTATGTGATAATATATGGTAAAGGTGGCACTTAGGCCCATTACGGCCTTGGTAATCAATTTAAATGAGTTCAGCTGATCAAGCCCTTGGTAATTAGTTTGAATGTGCTCAGCTGATATATATGCTGTATATGCCCTATATCTATGCTTGTTCCAATGATGAATGCCATTTGACTGAGGAAGACCCGGCTGGGTCAAAAAAGTTGCTGCACAATAAAACGTAAGGGAGAATTAGCGGTGGCATCTCATTTTTTTCAGTAGTATCCGTTTTGGAAATATGTTCTAAAAAAAAGAAAAAGAAGATAAAAAACAGAAGGTTTTGTAGATACTGAGAGTTTTGTCAGTGAATCAGGATTAGAAACATTTCTATGTCTGATTGTAACCCTGATATTGAAAGAAGAGTTGAATGTGAGGCAATTAACACCTTCACACATCAATTGCTGTGAAAATATGCTGAGAGCGATCTCTCAGGCATTTGGCAGGGCAAAACCACAAATTATGGTTGCAGTGTGAGACAGCATTGTGAGCCTTTACTGTGTGGTCCATCCCCAACTTCAGACCCTTCTCCCCTCCTGCTGCTCTCTCCTGCCCTTCTACCCTCCTGCTGCCCCCTCTGCTGGGGGTATCCGGCATAGTTGACCCTGGTTAAAATTCAACTGGCCCAACAATAACGTGGTTAGACTTTTGAAAAGTCTAACCACGTTATTGTTGGAAAAAGGAAAAGTCACTTTTCCTTTGTGGATCAAAAGGAAGTGGAAGTAGCAGAGTTTGAAATTCAAACAGCACACTAAGACATCACCAGGATGCTCCTTTGGCAGCAAAAGATAAGCATTATCTAGTCTAGACAATAATACACACAAGTTATGTACTTTAGCTTGTAAAGGGTTCTTAAAAAGATTGACAACCTCAGCATTGAACAATGTCAGCAATGCGTGTAATTCTCCCCTCAGTCACAGGGGGCGACATCTTCCAGCTTGATACTCACGGAAGTTCAGCTGGAACGGAAGCTCTGACGTGTCAAATTGTCGCCATTTTCCTGAGAAAGGAAACGCCTTGAGGAAGGAAACATATCAACTGTGTAAGTGTGTAAGATAAACTTTAATCAAGCTTGCTGTTTTCGCTGAATGTAGTCGCACAAAAAGCCATGCGTTTTAAAGCTAAATCCTATTTGTGACCACGGTTGTTATGATAATAAAGACGCCGAGAAAAAAGAACTGACTGCTGCTAAAAGCTAGCTAACGGTACGGATGATGCTAACTCTAGCTAGCTAACGTTTTCCTGGTATTTCCTTGTTTTCTAACTCTTAGCTAGATATCATTTCTTAATTTTACATGAAAATAAATGAAATTAGAATCGTAGAATTCTGAAAAGTAGCTAGGTTTTCAAGAAATTATCGAAAATGTTAACTGCTTGGACGACTAACAATATCGTCTTATAGCCAGCTAACGTTGTTTGTTTACGTGGGTTTATGTTAGTCCGGCGACTTCTGGCATTGCCCCTTGGCAAGCTTAATGTGAAACTACTCCAGTAAGCCGTCTTAGGTCTGTATTTCCGAAAATGCTGGGGTCCTAACATAACGTTAGTGTAGCTAACTTGCGAAGAAAACATATCTCGAGAATTGCTGGTGACGTTCGGAATGTCTACTAGTTGCTAATGCTGCATTCAGGTGCTATCGGAAAAATAATGAACTGACTGGGTAATTTTAATTATTTGTTTCAACACTCTGATCAATAAAAAGCAATGTTTTAGAGTTTTGGTGGAATGTCCTGGTGTAGCAAGAAGTTTGGGACAAAAGCAATAATATAAAGCTCTAGACTTGAAATAAACAAACTGTTATTTAAACACTCTGAGCAATAAAATACAACTCTTTGTAGAGTCCATATTTTTAGTCACATTACGGCTTAAAAAACTCAACACACCGAACTCGGAAGAACTACTTTTTGTTTTAAAAAGTACTTAAACTATTGCAGGTTACTTTTTTTGTATTCATTGAATTGTTAAGATATACTCCAAATAATGTTTGATTATATTAGGCATAGGCTTCAATGCTGTCTTAATTTAACACTTGATTTGTTGTTTTTCCTCAGTTTTTTTGCCTAAGTAGGTTCCCATCACCAGCCGCCATGGGGAATATGTTTGCATCGCTCTTTAACATGTGGAAGAAGGAGATGAGGATCCTCATGGTCGGTCTGGATGCTGCTGGAAAGACGACTATTTTGTACAAACTGAAACTTGGAGAGATTGTGACTACTATTCCCACAATAGGCAAGTCAATAATTGTAAAATAGTGATGTTTACATGTGTTGTGTGCCCTTATTACTGTTAAATGAGAACTTCAAGTGTTTAATACACAAGTTTTTAATGTGATCGTTTGTTGTCTTTTTATTTAGGTTTTAATGTAGAGACAGTAGAGTACAAGAACATCAGTTTTACAGTATGGGATGTCGGTGGTCAAGACAAAATTCGACCGCTGTGGCGTCATTACTTCCAGAACACACAGGGTATGTTTAGTTATGTCAATACCTTAGTGCCTGACATTTGTTGGCTTTACATCAGACACTTTGTAATGGACTTTGTTATATTCACTAAATGTCCACAGCTTTATATTTTTTTAAGATACAGAACACATCATTACACACTCATTTGTTCCCTATTTGCTCTTGTTCCAGGTCTCATCTTTGTTGTGGACAGCAACGACAGAGAGCGATGTCAGGAGGCTCGTGAAGAGCTCTCTAGAATGTTGGCAGAGGACGAGTTGCGTGATGCCGTGCTATTAGTGTTTGCCAACAAACAAGTAAGATATACTTATGAAAATCTTTGATACAGGCAGGTGTTTATCATAACCAGTTTATTGCAAGTTTCTCCTGTTAACAGGGTTGGCTTCTAATGTTTTCTCACTGTTTATTGATTGTAGGACCTTCCAAACGCTATGAATGCAGCAGAACTTACAGACAAGTTGAATCTTCACAATCTACGTGGCAGAAACTGGTACATCCAGGCGACCTGTGCCACCACTGGGGATGGCCTCTACGAAGGACTGGATTGGTTGTCTAGTCAACTCAAAAACCATTAATAATCACCTGTTCTCTACAACTAATCTACTCCACCCAATCTCTGACCTTGCTCTTTACTCTAAAGGTGTTGCAAAACTGAGTTACCCACTCCTAAAACCCTCGCCTAAGCTCTTATTATCACACATACATGCCAGTGGTGGAGAAGATCTGTTTTTGTAAAGCTGTCAGGTTTTATTTTATGTAATTGTAAATATATTTGGTAATGGGGCAGCTTATTGCACTCTTACAAATCCTACCATGGTTATTTCTCTTTCTGGCTGTTGGGCAGCCATTTGTCCATTGAATAAGAAATAGGAGGTGAGGAATAAGAATTTACCAGCACATTTGCCCAGGACCGCAATGCAATCTGATGATTCGTCATCAGGTCACATGTACTATAGGAAGTGATCAATGTGGGGCTTATAATAATAATAATAATAATGAAAACTGAATTAAACACTGATGCACTACTTGCAGTTACTGTGGTTACTTTAACCAGTGACTTCATGTACCAAATGTGTGTTTGTAAACACTGGCATTGTCTATTTGTACTGACATCACTTTGCCCAAGTTTAGAACTCCTGTCTGTGAACACTTACCAGCCTTTGTTATACTGTATGTCGGCTTAAATTGAGAAATGCTGCAGCAATCTCATATTTGTGTTTCATGGTTGTTTGAAAGGCAGGCGGTTGAGGCAGCATTGGGTGTTTGTATTTCTAAGTCTCAGGTTTATCATGTGCTGCCTTTACAATATACAGGTTAGCAATGTTGCATGAATTGGTCTTGTTGGTCTTTAGAGACATGCAAACTTACTGGGTGTTTAAATCATTAGACTGCACAGGAACTGTTACTCCACTGAGTACTTATTTCAACAGCCTTATACTGTAACTCTGTACTGTTGCACACTACAATGGCCCTACTGTCTATTGTAAAGGCAAGGCATGCCTTTTTTATTCAGTTATCAAATCTGGGAAATTGCATTTTGATTCTAATACAAAATCAGTTTCAGCTTCATGTTTAGCGTAGTGCCAGTATTTCTTCCTTTGCAGTTGTGCTTGGGTTAAAAGGGAAGCCATACATATGCCTTCTTATCCATGACACATGTTGCCTTTTATTGTCAAGCTTTTTTTCTACGTGTGTGTGTTACATTACTGCTCTGAACATGTCTTAAGGGTGCATCATGTTTGTCTTTGATTTATGTCAAATATTTGAAAACTGTTAATCTCTTAAGTTTGTCTGTTTTAAATGTAAAGTGTTTGTTTTGTGATGAAAAAGCACTGTAATTAAAGTGACTGGATAAAAAAGTTTCTGCAAATTATTTTAATTTTCACTCTATGCAATAAAACTGCTGAATGTTGTGTAATGTAGATTTTTTCCGTACATTGAAAATGTGCATCCCTGCTACTAAAATATGCACACCTAATTTTACTAACTTTATATATAGAGGTGAAATGATTAGTCAATTGACAGAAAGTTAACACATTTGTTTAATTTAGCAAGCAGAAAATGCCAAATAATGTCTCCATTGACATATTAAAGTGTTCCAGTGAGTGACAGTACGCAAACGTGCATACCAGGAAAGTCAAAGCAGCTAAATGAAATTCAGCTATCATTAATTTCATTATTTACACCTGCTCTTTTCCTTCTGCAAAGTCAAAATGCCCTCTTTGAAAAATTCCTATGAGTGTTAGTTTTCTGTTGAAAATCTTTGAAAAGGAATTTAAATTTCTATAACAAAAAGAAGAGTTTTGGTGTTTTGGTCGGACATTTGTAATGGGCAGCTTTACATTTTATTGATAGTGATTAATAAAAACAATTGATGAATTGATAATAAAAAACAATACTAAAATTTAACAACAAACCCAAGAACATGGTGTCATAGCAACCAATTGTGGCTGTCACCCTTTGACCCAGGGAGAAATAAGATACCCCAAGGTGATGTAAACCACCCAATGTCGGGTTAAAGCAGTAATGTGGAGAGCGCACCCTGTTTCACACTGTGTAGGGTGGCAATCTAGAACAGCATTCTTGCAGGTTGATTAGGCTGCTATGGTTAATGCAGCCAGGCCTGTAAAACATGGCAGGAAAGTATGGTGGTGGTGGAAAGGGAGGGAGTTGGAGTCTTGGGTCCCTCATAGGGCTGCTTTGTGTGGCCTCCTCTCCTGCTGCTCCGTCAGCTTGGTTTGTGTGTGGCAGTCTAACGATACTCGGCCATATAAAAGGACCAGCCGTTTTTTGCACTCTTCTTTATGAATGCCTTGCTCTTTTTTAGTGCACCCCCCCAGGTGCCAGCCAGCAGAATACCCTCTTTCAGACCAATTCAAGGCAAATGCAAACACTAAACTCTATTATTACCAGTGGAGAGCATTCCATTGGTATCGTACTAGTCAGGGAGCTGAACCTACGTGGTGAGGGATTAAGGAGCGCTGCCATGATCGAGGAAAGAAAAGGACTGAAGCTGCTGACTAGTGTAAGAGGCACAGTGGGATGGAGGACATGTGCAAGGACGAAAAAGGCGTCAAGGAGCATCTTGGAAATATTTCAAGAACACATGCTTGACTCTTTTCAGATGTAGGCTTAGCAACAGACAACTCCATGTCTTATATTAAAATATCCTCTCTCTGTAATGATGATGATGTTAATGATACAAACATTACTGTGCTGATGACAACCTTCAAAAGTGTCAACGTTGCAGAAAAGCTGCCAGATGTATGATACCTTAACATAGAAATGTTTGTATAAAATAACTCAATCTGTATCCTTAATATTCTTTTACTTAAGCTGTTGTTAACAGCCATGAAAGACGTTTCCAGGGCAAATCTTACGGCACATTAGAAAACACAGGATACATATTTGTTCTGTTTGTTCTGAATTAATTCTCTGAGATTGCCCAAACAGTAACATCTACCAGGGCCAGACATAGGAATAAAAGCAATGTATTATCTTGCATTGTATTCTACACTAATGAGATACAAATCCACAACCTATAAGAATATAGAAATTTTGATATTTGGTTTAATCACATAAAATCGTGTTAAAAAAAACTTGTCAAACACAACCCAACATGATAAGACACCAGTGTCCCATGATTAACTGACCAACTTATTGGGTGAAGAAGTTAAAACACGTGGCCAAAGCCAGTGAGTCGGACACAAGGACATGTCTCCATCCACAGTCCATTTGCCTGTTCAGGGGAAATGAGGTCTTCAGGGCCAGCCAAGGTGGTGTAGAGCATTCTGTCCGCGTAATGCGTTTTTTAATGGGGGGGGGGGGGGGGGATGGGGAGGACATTAGTTGTCCGAGTCTGTGTCGTGGCGCCGCCTGTGGCTTTGTGTGGCACCAGCAGGGGCCGTCTTGTGGCTGACAGGGTTACGGGGCACAGGAGACCCCCCATCAGAGGAGTCTGTGTCATGCCGCTGCTGACGATGATGGGGGTAGGAGGGCCGTTGCTCGGCCTTTGCTCCCCCCCTTGAATGGCTGTCATGGGGTCTGGCTCCACTCTGACTATAGTATGATGGGTTATCATGATGGTGGTCCTTTCTCTGTCTGAAGAGTAAAAGAGAAACAAATAATCAATGTTAGAGTCGTGGAGGATCGGGTGAGATGTTGTGAGGCCGGGGGAAAAGTAGCTGCCAGATGAGCTTCAGTGGCATAGACACAGAAACCACCCACACCGACAAATATCTGTATATTTAACAACTTATATAACTAAATCTTACTACCATCATATGTTGAGATAATATTATATTTCCTCTTTCACCAGCACGTTCATTTACATTATTTTAATCTGGTATGCCCCCTTCCTACACAACTGATTGACATGATATATCTAAGGTCTTGTGACACATGCACCCCAAATTTCAAAGCTAATGCTTCAAGATGCCCTGTGTATGACAGTGCATTAGTGCCCTCTAGTGATGATGCAGATGAAAGCTTTTATTTCATAGCAAGTCAACGAGGAGTTGGAAACAGTAACATAAACAAATGTGCAATATAATTTAACAAAATACAGTACTATTTGACTCATTAATGCAACCTTTGTGAAGCCTGTAATAATAACATTTGATTTCAAAAGAGATGAGAGATGTTCTTCCAAATACATGACGTGAGAACAATGAGCATAGGTTTTTTTAAGCCATACTTTATAAGTGTTCCTGTTATTTTGTCCACTCTCAGATGACAGGTGACGCTACCCAAAGCTGATCAATAGATCTGGATGAATTAATGAACCAACCTCTTTCTGTTGTCACCTGACTCCGAGGAGGACGAATCTCTTCTTTCCCTTTTCTTCTTTTTTTCCTTCTTCTTTTTGCTCTTTTTCTCTTTCTTTTTCTTTTTGCTCTCGTGCCTACAGAGAGAAAGCAACAATACATTGCGTTTTATGTTTTTTTTTGTGTCTGAAATGTATGTTCAGCAATTTAGGTCTTAGGTGGTAACTTATATAATGCATCCTCACCGTTGTTCCATATCCCCTTTTTCTACATTCTGAGATGTCTTTGTTTTTGAGGTTTCTGGACAACCTTCTGTTCTTTGGTGCTGTAAAAAAAGAAATTATTAAATCTTTACATCAAGTTGTAGATCCAATGAAAGAAAGTGTCCTTACTCTAAACTCTTAAAATCTCTTCACTACATGCAATAAAATATATATCTGTATATAAGTATATATATTTTTTCCGCCCATCACTGCTTTGCATTTACAATATGAACATCTGCATCCTACTGAGTCTTCATCTTAAAACGTTCAGTGACCATATTCAGTGAGAAGAACTTACTGTAAAAACAGGCAAGCCTATTTTAGCTGCCTCCTTTTCCTTTTGGGATAACACCATTTTTCTTGACCCTGCACTGTAGATGAAAACAAATATTTATTAACAAACACTTGACAATCACAGTGCATTAAGATAAAAGGGGAACAGTTTAATACAACATATAACATAGTGAAAGGCAGAGACATAAGTCATTTTCCTACCAATATGAGTTGCCGTGTTTACGTATGAAGACGGTATTCAAATTTAGGATTTTCAATGCTCAGTAATTATTTTTTCTGACATGTTTGAGGTGGACATTTCAACTTTCCATTATTTGAACTGTCCATGTTGATTTCTGCATTTTCTCGTGTAAATTATATGTATATTCAGTACAGGGTTATTTTGTTTTAACATGCCCTTTTAAAATCGCTGAATTGTTTTATTTAGCTGCTTTGTATAATAGGTTGTTATATCCCTAAAAGTTGACAATGTTTTTAAGAAAAAAGAAAATCACCTGGAGCTTCCCAAGCCTGAAACACGGTCCACATTTCTCTCTTCACCATCATCTTCCCTCCTGCAAACATCTGCAAGGTCCTGGTATCAAAAATGTAAAAATGTAAATCATTCAACCATTTTGAATAAATGCATGTTTTTTCAAATTAAAAAAAAGCTTTAGAGTGAAAGCAGTAACAAACAAAGTGACATACTGTACCTCTTTGGTCAGGCCAGTCGGTTGCCTCTTCATATTCTTGTGTCCTCTAGATGCAGAATGGGAAAGACAAATTAATTATATTTGTTAACCCACACTTGCATTTTTCAACCATTTCTATAGGAAGTTGTACGTACAGGGCCGCCATCAGTGCCTCATGCTCTGCAGCCTTAACAGCAGCAAGTTCATCCTCTTTGGACAAAGGTGTGCCATCCTTTTTGTCTCTTGCATACCATGACAGATCTTTGCCTTTTTGCCATCGTCCTACTGGTGCCATTAACGAGTTCCCTGGAGACAAAGCAGAAGAAATGTGAGTGGTTGAGAAAGGTGCTTCATTTCTGCTGCATTTTACATATACTTATTTTATTTTTTAAAGATTTTTGAAAAAAGGATTAATTGATTGTCAAAACAGTGTAATCCTTTTGTTGTAGGTTGACTAATTGACTAATCAGTGCACCTTTGCACTGATGTTGGTGTTTGTAGATACTGACTTGACTATCCAAACTGGAATAGCACAAATTATTCTGTTTTGGGGCAGATTTTTCTTTCTGTGATGTAGGTTAGCTAAAACGTGAATGAAGAAAAACATTGGCAATGATATTTTGCTTCGGAGAATACGCATTTGGAGTCTCTCCAAAAATCACCTGTTGATCTAATTATACGTTTAAAAGCTCTGCTGTTGAAAAGGCATTCTCATCTGTGGTAGCATGAGCCTTTTAATGTAGACTACCCATATAATGTGTTTACGTAAGTTCATGTTCCAAAAAGAATGCCATTTGCTTAACAACACTGTATTCTATTTCGTCCCTTTTATGTCACAGCGGCGGCAGGTCTTGTTTGGCATGCTGACATGTTGGCAGCGGTGTGTGTGCTCAGATAGCAGAGTGGCGACGTGTGCGTGCTCAGAGGAGAGGGAGCAATGAAAACTAGGACCTGCTGGTTGTAGAGTGGAAAACAGGACTACCGAGCACTGTGTTATGAGGGATACTAAAACAAAAGGTATGGGAACACACGTTGAGTACCGAAGCCATGGTGTGTAGTTTAACTGGGATTTTAAAATAATTGCTCAGTTGGTAGCAAGTTAGCAAACGCTAGCAAATATATCTTGTGAGCGATGATAACGGACTTGGCTGCCAGTTTTTTTTCAAAGACTTACCGAGATAATTTTCTCTGTGTTTATCGACTTTCACGTCATCCCAGTTGAACTGGTCCTGGCCTCCTCTAACCCCTCCGGATCTCGATGAACCAAACATTTTAACTAGTCGGTTGCTTTGATGACTTTAGAGAAGAAGCGGTCCACAGTTAGCTCAACCAGCTGACGCTAGCCACATTAGCACAGGAGCAGCGCGATTGGTATAAGGCCTTCAGCATTCACTCATCCGGGTAGTTTTGCGTGAAGTCTTCCGAGTGTTGATCGGAACAACGCGTTTCCTAGTGGTTGTCTTTAAACTGATCCGGTAATTAATTTGGCCAGTTATTTCCTCCAAAGAGCTGCTGAGCGCAAGAAGAATCGTTGGATTAAACCGCGTTAACTGAAGCTAGGCTATGCTATATAACTAACTTTGCGACCTGAAAACATGGATGTAGCTAACGCTATAGCTAATAAGATCCTAAAAACACAGCTACAATAAGAGTGCGCATATGTTTCTCCCAGTTTAGGTAGAAACTGCAGCTGTAACATATTTACTTAATATTGGCTGCCTTTGTATCGTCTATTCTCTTTGGCTATTGATAAATAATAAACTCCCCTTTTCTGTCATGGATGTAGATTTGTGTTTTGTCATCGCGCGTATTTCCCGACGCCCGCGAACGTAACGGTTTGATGTTTTGGCCCGCAATGATGACGCAGACAGCACAATTTTCCATAATGGCTTAAACAGCAAAGGCTCGGAGGAGAGGAGGCAGAAAATCCGGAGACTGACCCAAAATCTTAGACTCCCGATGTACATGAGATATTTTTCCAGGCTATTTTCAGGTAGGAAGGAGAACGTTTGTCTTGCATGTATTGTCTGCCATTACCACTGTAGCTAATGCTGCCATTCATTCCCTTCAATGCAGAAGTCGGATTGTTTTTGCTGTGTTGTTGCACGGGAAGAAGATGGTTGTTGTGTGTTCACTGACGTTACCTGTAGTTTAATCCTCGTTTAAATAGTCCTTAATTAGTACAATAATAATTAATAATAGTTGTTGTAGATGGGAGCCATCAGTGATACCTGTTAAAGTTTGAGTTATAAAAACAATCTGTGGCTATCTCAGCGCATTATGTTGACATTATATGGGTTATGTAGTATTAATGCTTAATGCTTAGCTGTTTTAAGGGCCCGCCTATTCACTCTTGCATCTTAATCGCAATCAATACATTTAAACTCAATTAGTTTACATATGATTATAAAGTTATCAAAACTCCTACCCGTCATCATCAATGCACAAATCAATCAAGCACATTTTCTTCATGGAATGCTTTTCTCGTGTGCATTTACCATCCTAAAAACTGGAATTCAGCATTTCCATGCAAATCATAACAGTTTATTGCTTTTATAGCAGTGAGTCAAAGTGCAATCTGCAATGCCTGAGTTGTTTTTATTTGTTAAGTAATTCTGGCACTTGTGACTCTCACTCTACAATAATAGAACATCAAAGTGCTACTTTGCAGTTTCTATATTATGCTACATTTGGATGAAAAAAATTAGAATGAAGCGAACATAGCATTAGACGGAATAAGGACCATGACTGGTTAAATATGGCGTACATAAACTCCTCTGGGTAAACTAAGCTAACACTGCTGTTTTGACATAATGTATGTTCTACTTTCTAGGGCTGTGACAAAACATTATTTTCATCACTGATGAGTCTGTCAACTGTTTAAAAAAAAAAAAAATTACAAGTTTCACAGAACCTAAGTTGACATAATCTAATTTTTCCTCAACCAACAGTTAAAACCAAATATATTCAATATATTCTCATATAAAAACATATAAGACAAAGACAGGCACCCAGTTATCAGATTTGATAAGCTGGAACCATTAAACATATTTGCTTGAGAAGTAGTTGCTATTACATTTGTTGATTGATTTATTGATGTATCAACTTTCATCTCTCATACTGAACACCTAGCAGACTAATGAGACCTGAAGATTTCACATGATTTAAATTTTGCTTCAGACAAAATATTAATCACATGGGGTTTAGTGCACATGGTTCAAGTCAAGCACTGTGCAGCCTCTAATAAGTGTCAGCCCCTGCTGATTGTAAACTCTCATGTTGCTCATTTCCTGTCACGCAGCATTATGTCAAATACACATGGTGGATTCTTGTGTGGGTTTAGGGTTATAGGGAGCTGCAAGTTTTAGGTTTGTCAATACATTCATTTAAAAAGTATGTCTGTAAAATGTCATACATTATGATAATGCTCACTATTTCTCTGAGATAATGATACAATCAAAGGAAGTATTAGTAAATAAAGAGCAAACTCTTTACATGTTACAAGTTTTTACCCGTAAATATGAACTTTCCTACTATTATAAATGACAATATTTAGTCTTGTATTAGAATTGCTTGATTTAGTTCATTAATCAATTTTTCATCTTTTAATCTTGGCAATACATTTATTAACAAGCAAACCCATGTGGCATATTAAAGAATTGTTTTGTTTTTCTAATGATCACAGTAGTTTTAGTAAATAATTAACTAAATATTACAATCAGAGGCATACATCATCCTTCCTGTATAGTTCTAGAGCTGAAACAATTAGTTGATCAACAGAAATTAATCAGCGCCTATTTTAATTATCCGTCAATTGTTTAGGTAATTTATGAAGCAAAAATACTTGACATTCTCTGGTTGCAGCTTCTCAAATGTGAGTATTAGCTGCTATTAGGTTAAATCTCACTTTAAATAAATTTAAATAAATATCTTTGGCTTTTGGACCTGATTTTAGTCAGACAAAAAACGGGAAGAGGTTCCACCATTAAACCATTAATCAGACCAATCAATAATGAAAATAATGTTTTGTTGCAGCCCTATTTTTTCCATATGGTAACAGGAAGCTGATGCAAATTTCTCAAATAGATTAATGGATAACTTTTGTGGTGGAGGGTTGGGGGTGATACCCATTAAAGAAGAGGAAAATGTTGAGGAACTACTGCACCTTTAATTAGACATGGTGCTGTTTAAGAGAAGCATTCAAGAGGCAATGGAGAATTACTCTTGTCATTTGCACCTGCACAGACGACCTCGCTTCATCTGGTTTGCTTTAAAACAAGAAGGCTCGTAATGCTGTGATTGTATTCCACAGCATTTTGTTTGTTGAAATCCAGCACACTTTACTTTTGTTTTTAAAGATTGATAAGGCTAATATATTTAAATTTTTTCTCCTTGTAATTTGGATTCATGTCATATGGAATACTTCATATTCAGACCAATTGCCAATCTGTCTGATACCTGACATTGATGTAGTAGGCCTATTACCAAAGGCTAATGATTGATATTAGCTTTTTACTATATTTATTTTAGTAGCTCAATTGCACAACTATAGCTGGTTTCCTGTTGTAAATATCTGGTTGAAAGGTGCTCCCAGGTTACTGGGAACCAGTTATACTGCATTGTTTTCTTTGCCTTAACTACAAACTATATAACTAAGAATAATTAAGGTTTGTCTCAGCATTTGGGCTAGAAATAAAAACGCGTACAGGTCTTTACTTTAATATCAAATCATTCTGGATAAATCTACTCAACATTTTTAAATTTATCTCAATACATAACAAAATCTTGTTTATAAATGGCACTGCCCTCCCTTTTTCTCTCCTCCCTCTCTACTCTTCTCCCTAATCTACTTGCACACTATCACACACACAATCACTTGAATTCGCGGTCTGCTTTGGCTCTGTGTGTATTGCCGAAAGGTAAGGCGGAACGCTACAGACGATTACTTTATTACTTTGCTTGAGTAGCTTGCCTAAGAAATGTTGTTAATGAAAGAAAATTTGTGTAGAATATATCACAGTGAAGAAAATTGGATGTTTAAGTAACTATTTTGCTTAGATGTAAAGTACAGGTAATGTTTATAGGATTGTTAGCGATTGGATTGCTGTGTAATTTAGTTAAAGGGAGTTTTAAGTCGTTGTTTACATGAATATGGGCCAATGTCTCTATTAAAAGGATCATTACTCCTTAGCCTCTTGTATGTCTTAGCTTTTCTGTTTTTGTCCTGCCATCCCAAGCAGAGTAGAGCTCTCCAATTAGTTAGTAATTGTTTTTGCACCATGGTAACCTCACAGCCAACCCGTTGATTGCCTTTGCTCTTGTGGGAGATGTTTTGGTCTCATCATTTTGTTCACCTGTAAGAACTGCTGGCTTATATTTTTTATCACATTTATCCCACCAGAGCAGGGTGAGCATGTTAACCTGCTGTAAGGTGAAATATTTTTTAAAGCCATATGTTGGTGCACATGTAATGACTCATGCCATAGGATGCCAGTGGATATGTGTCATCCATCCAGCCTCACCCACTAATTTCCTATATCAAACTCTCCTCTCCGCCTCTCCAATAGCTATGGCTGGACCCAGGCCTGTGGTGTTTAGCGGCCCGTCCGGGGCAGGGAAGAGCACTCTGCTGAAGAAGCTCATGGAAGAATACAACAGTTTCTTTGGCTTCAGTGTCTCCCGTAAGTGTGCCACTCTATGCCAAAACATTTAACATTAATTTTGGTGTTCTCACCAGTTGTGAGGCTCGACATTGATCAGTAAAGTCAATCCTGTAGGTTATCCAGATTTTCTAGAAGATGTGGATGTATACAGGTATGCATAAAAGCAAATACAAATAGGGCTGCAACTAGTGATTGTTTTCATTATTGATTAATCTGCCCATTATTTTCTTAAATTTTTTTTAAACGATTGTTGAACAATGTATGGACCAAATGATTAATCCAAAATGAAAATAAACCTTAGTTGCAGCTCAGACATGTTTCCTGTTGCTCAACTAATGGATTAATTGATTATTGTTTAAGGTTCAAATAAAGTACTGTGTACTATGACATAACTGTCCTCTAACCCTTAGATACAACAAGAAGTCCTCGACCTGGAGAAGAGAATGGCAAAGGTACAACATGTTCTTCCTCTTTCATGGCCACTGTCACAGTAAATCACATTTTTTGAGTCAGTATAGTGGTATAACTCTTCTTTATTTGTATAAAAAGCATGTTTTCTTTTTTGGGTTTCAGATTACCATTATGTCACACGGGAGGTGATGCAGGCAGCCATTGACAACGGAGAATTCATTGAGAATGCTGAGTTTTCAGGAAACATGTATGGGACGAGTAAAGCCGCCGTGCAAGCTGTCCAGGCCAAGAATCTCATCTGTATACTTGACATTGACATGCAGGGTGTGAGAAACATCAAAAGGACAGACCTCAATCCCATCTTCATCTCTATCCAGCCGCCATCCATGGCAGTCCTGGTAAGGCCAGAAGAAAATGCATTTCATTGAATCGATAGAGGTTCCAATTTTCCTGCCGGATGGGGGGGGTCCTTGGGTTTGTTTTTGTACCACAGATACCTGAGGCCTGTCCTACAAAGAAAGTTCAATATATCCAGTATATCTTTTCGTTCAAAATGTCCATCTCCACTCCATTTATTATCCTAAATTAGATGCACCTGTTTAAGGTCGTTCGCTGCATAAAGACACCTGTCCACCCCATACAATCAGTAAGAATCCAACTACTAACATGGCCAAGACCAAAGAGCTGTCCAAAAACACTAGAGACAAAATTGCCCACCTCCACAAGGCTGGAAAGGGCTACGGGGAAATGTCCAAGCAGCTTGGTGAAAAAAGGTCCACTATTGGAGCAATCATTAGAAAATGGAAGAAGCTAAACATGACTGTCAATCTCCCTTGGACTGGGGCTCCATGCAAGATCTCACCTTGTGGGGTCTCAATGATCCTAAGAAAGGTGAGAAATCAGCCCAGAACTACATGGGAGGAGCTGGTCAATGACCTGAAAAGAGCTGGGACCACCGTTTCCAAGGTTACTGTTGGTAATACACTAAGACGTCATGGTTTGAAATCATGCATGGCACGGAAGGTTCCCCTGCTTAAACCAGCAAATGTCAAGACCCGTCTTAAGTTTGCCAATGACCATTTGGATGATCCAGAGGAGTCATGAGTCATGTGGTCAGATGAGACCAAAATAGAACTTTTTGGTCATAATTCCACTAACCGTGTTTGGAGGAAGAAGAATGATGGGTACCATCCCAAGAACACCATCCCTACTGTGAAGCATGGGGGTGGTAGCATCATGCTTTGGGGGTGTTTTTCTGCACATGGGACAGGGCGACTGTACTGTATTAAGGAGAGGATGACCAAGGCCATGTATTGCGAGATTTTGGGGAACAACCTCCTTCCCTCAGTTACAGCATTGAAGATGGGTCGAGGCTGGGTCTTCCAACATGACAATGACCCGAAGCACACAGCCAGGAGAACCAAGGAGTGGCTCTGTAAGAAGCATATCAAGGTTCTGGTGTGGCCTAGCCAGTCTCCAGACCTAAACCCAATAGAGAATCTTTGGAGGGAACTCAAACTCTGTTCCTCAGCGACAGCCCAGAAACCTGACTGATCTAGAGAAGATCTGTGTGGAGGAGTGGGCCAAAATCCCTTCTGCAGTGTGTCAAATCTGGTGAAAAACTACAGGAAACGTTTGACCTCTGAAACTGCAAACAAAGGCTACTGTACCAAATATTAACATTGATTTTCTCAGGTGTTCAAATACTTATTTTTAGCTGTATCATACAAATAGTTAAAAAATCATACATTGTGATTTCTGGATATTTTTTTTTAGATTATGTCTCTCACAGTGGACATGCCCCTACGATGACAATTTCAGACCCCTCCATGATTTCTAAGTGGGAGAACTTGCAAAATAGCGGGGTGTTCAAATACTTATTTTTCTCACTGTATATACACACACACACTGTATATTGTATATCCTCCCCTTTCACAATCTAGGGATTCTGTATGAATGTTGAAGCCATTTCCTCAGATTGGTTGCTTTATATGGGTTGATCATTTTTTTTCCCGGACTTAACCTCCAGAACAGGGTAGCTGTTTAGCATAAGTTACCACTGTAAAACGAAAAACCCAGGGTTAATCTTGAAGTAACCCCAAATCCTGCTTTGCATTACAGGCCTCTGGTCAGACAGATTTTGGGTGCTCTGTGATTATGTCTGAATGCCTTCTGTATTATTTTAGGAAAAACGTTTGCGAGACAGGAAAACCGAGTCAGAGGAGAGCCTCCAGAAGCGATTACGTGCAGCTCAGGTGGAAATGGAGTTTAGTAAGTATTTATAGTTTGTTTTCAAAAATATAACCACATAAATGTCAAAAACATGACTCTGAACTTAATTATATCACCTTCTAGGTAAAGAACCTGGTATGTTTGATGTCCTAATTATGAATGATAACTTGGAGGATGCCTATGGGCAGTTAAAACATGTTCTTGCTGAGGTGAGTTACTATTTCAAAACTCAGTCCTTGATTAAAAATCATCAACACACAACACAACTGTTTATGAATGACTATTTAATTGAGTTGAACAAACAAAGACATTTTAATACCTTTCCAAAAGGAACAAGTATAAGGAATGGATAAAACATGTTTATTTGCTCTATGTAGTCTTGCTTTAAATTTGTTAAGTCATTGTAGATTTGTCTTAATTTCTTGACCATCATCACCAACTTGTATTAGAAGCATTAAAAAAATGTTTTTCCTTCTTTAGGAAATCAATATGGTCAAGAAAGTCAACATGTCTTCGTAGGAGACCGAAGCCTGATACCTTCAAGTCTCGTCCAGCCACTCCTCACAAAACCTCAGACCTTTATTTCAGTCGTGAACATTCCCTCAGATGGTGGTTTGTGATGCTCAGCAAATATCCTTAATGGATTCACAAAACTGTTGATTTTATATGGTGTATAGTGGTAGTTATTACCAAATACTATCACAGTGTAAAGTAACTCTTTTTTTTTTTTTTTTTTTTTTGATAAGAAGGCTTTCCATATTTATATTTTCACTTTAAGCTACTCCAATAATGCTAACTTGATATGTAAATGGTTTGATATGCAGGATGTTCTGTTGGGCAGGGTTTACTGACAACACATATATAATGCTTGCAGCTTTGTACACCAACCATGACTAACACAATCAGGGCGTAGCATAACTCATAATATCACATGGATAAACCTGTCTTTCAAGGTGTGTAAAAAGCTAGTTTTTCTTGATTTTTGGCAACAAATTATGCTGTTCTTTGTGCCACCAGTCATATTGTGTTGATTGGGAAATATATTTACAGAGACAGATAGTTCATGAGGGAACCCATCTAAAACCTTAGCAATAAAACTGATTTCTGGGTTAACTTCACTGTTGAAATAATTAAACTATTCCGGTGTTGGTAAATGTTTTCTTTGGCAGATTTTGTGTAAATTGCCACATGACTCCATTATACTTTGATTTGCTGGATAACCATTTTTACTGTTGTGCTCTAAAAGGATTGCATTTATAGAGGTAGAAAATGTCACATAACAAAAAGAATACTACATCTAATGTCATAGAATATAGCTTTTATTTTGGGGGGTGTTTAACAGAATCATTTTGTTGTTTCTCTTACAATTGTAAATTTGTGAAAACTTTTATATTGTGTAACTGTTATTTTGCAGCTTTCCCTGCACAGTAAAATGGCATTCCGTGTACTGTTTTTACTTAAGGATTGGTTTTTAAATTTGAGAAAAATGTAATGGCATGTTTCTCTTCACGCAAATCTCCTGTAACTTGTTTATTGAAAGAACACTTATGACCAAGGTATCTCAAGCAATCCTGAGGTTACATGCAATACCTTAAGAATCCTTTCTATACATTTTCAGACCACTTCTAGTTTCACACACAAACTTTAATTTACTGATTGTAAAATAGCACAACTAAACTGTCTTAGATTGTGATAACTCCTTGGAGCACTGTATCAATTCATCTTTCCAACTAACAGTGTGGGAACAAAGCAAAAGAGAATGAATTGAGTTAATATCAGTAAAACACAAGAGCTTGAAACACAATCCTGTTCCCTTTAACACATACACACTTGAACTCCGTGTTAGGCTACTATATATTGATTATCTGTTATTGTATTTGATATGTATTTTTTGGTGCAATTAAATGAATTGGATGTCAAAAAGGTACACTTGTACTCATATAACCAGAATTTGACCAATAAACTTTGCAAAACATATTTGAAACTTTAGGTTGATGTAGGTGCTCCCTCTTACCAAATACCTATCATAGCATGTGCACTTAAATGCTCAATAGATACCAGATGCCAACGTCCCCAAATGATGCTTATGCCATTTCCACACATAAACTGCTATTTATAATTTATAAATATTATATAAAAAGGCATAGTACAGTATGTCATACAAATATAAAAGTGTCATAGTACAGTGGTGGTTAAAAATGTCATAGTTTAGTAAGTCATAAAAAAGTTAATTCAAAGTATAGCCTGTCTTAATGTAAATAAATGGTCAGAGTGTAGTATGTTGTACAAAGTCATAGTATATTAGGTTAAAAAAGTAATAAAAAGTCATAATATAGTTTGTCACAAAAAGTCATAGTATAGTATGTTGCAAAAATGTCGAAAAAATTATAGTGTAGTATGCCATTAAAAAGTCATAGTATATTATGTCACAAAAATATAAAGATTCATAGTTTATTATGTCATAAGCATAATATGTCATACAAAGTCTAAAAGGTCATAGCATAGTATTTCATTGTATAATATGTAATAAAAAGTCATAGTATAGGATGTAAATAAATGTCGTCAAAAATTCATAGTATAGTGGGTCATGAAAAGTCCTAAAAAAGCCGTAATATAGTGTGTAATAAAAATGTCATAAAAATTCATAGTAAACTGTCTTAAAAATATCATAGTATAGTATGTCATAAAAAATCATGGTATGGTATGTCATAAAAATGATTAAAAAAAAGTTGTAGTATAGTATGTAAAAAAAAGTGATAAAAACATCATAGTATAGTATGTTGAAAAAGGTCATAGTATAGTATGTCAAAAATAAATGATAAAAATCAACAGTATTGTATGATGAAAAAAAGGCATTGAATAGTCTGTCAAAAATGTTCTAGTATAGCATGTTGAAAAAGGTGATAAAAAGTAATAGTTTAGTTTGTCTGAAAAAGTGATAAAGTCATAGTATAGTATGTTGAAAAAATTAAAAACTACATAGTATAGTATGATGAAAAAAGTAATAAAAAGTCATATGATAGTATTTGGAGAAAAGTCATACTATACTATTGTATGTCAGAAAAAGTCACAGTATAGTATTTTAAAGTATGTTAAAAAAAAGTGATAAAAACATCATTATATAGCATACCAAATAAAGTGATAAAAATGTCCTAGTATGTAAAACAAAAGTCATAATATAGGATGTTTAAAAAAGTCATCAAAAGTCACAGCATAGTGTGTCGAAAAGTATGTTGAAAAAAGTGATAAAAACGTCATAGTATGTTGAAAAAAAGTGCTAAAAATAGTATGTGGAAGAAAGTAATAAAAAGTCATAGTGTATTATGTGGAAAAACGTTATAGTATAGCATGTCGAAAAAAGTGATAAAACGTCATAGTATAGCATGTCATAAAAGAAAAAAGAAAATGTCATAGTATAGTACGTCGAAAAAAGTCATAATATAGTATTTTGAAAAAAGTCATAGTATATCAAAAGTAGAATGGGAGCCAGAGCCTTCAGCTATCAGGCTCCTCTCCTGTGGAACCAGCTCCTAGTCTGGGTTCGGGGACATAAACCGTCACCACATTTAAGAATAATCTGAAAACCCTCCTTTTTGATAAAGCTTAGGGAGTGAAGAGTTGCAGCGTCCGCCTAGCCAGGCCCCCCTGCTTCTCTTCATAGTCGTCAAATTAATTTTCCACATGATTAATAATATGATAAAAGTAAAGGGTGGCAGGCCAGTACACCCTGATCCGGTTGGGGAGAGTTCTAGCCCAACCAGGCTCCTCTCCTTAACCTGTCTCTCTTGGTTGTGCTGTTATAGTTCTAAATTGCCGGGGGACTTCCTTCCTTTGACACACTGAGCTGCTCTCTCCTCTCCCTTTCCATTTTTGTGCATCCTGTCCCAGAAATGCCTGTTACTAACCTAGTTCTGGGGAGTTTACTCCCCGGAGTCCTTATGTTTTCTTTTCGCCCAGCATATTTCCTTGGATTAGGATGGCACCAAGATCTTTGTTGCAGCTGTTGCCATGGTCCTGCTGCACTACACCCTGCTACGTCCTGCTGAACCCTGCTGCGTCCTGCTACGTCCAGCTATGCCCTTCTGTGCCACGCTACATACTATAACGCCCTGCAGCGCCCTGCTAAGACATGAACTACTAACTACTGAACTACTACTACAATTTTTTAGTCACTGTTACATTATATTTTTTGTGACTGTTATTGCCACTGTGCATCACATCCCCAACCGGCACCTTGGTAGACACCGCCTACCAAGAGCCTGGGTCTGGCCGAGGTTTTGTCCTAAAAGGGAGTCTTTCCTCGCCACTGTCGCACTGTCGCACTGTCGCACTATGCTTGCCCTTGGGGGAATTACTAGAATTGTTGAGATTTTATAAATTATGGAGTATGATCTAGACCTACTCTATCTGTAAAGTGTCTTGAGATAACTGTTGTTATGATTTGATACTATAAATACAATTGAATTGAATTGAAATGAAGTGTAGTATGTCATAAAAGTCATTGTTTAGTGTGTTAAAAAGTACCATAATAAAGTATGTTGAATAAGTGATAAAAAGTCATTGTTTAGTGTGTTAAAAAGTACCATAATAAAGTATGTTGAAAAAAGTGATTAAAAAAATCATAGTATAGTATGTCAAAAAAAGTCATAATAAAGTATGTTGAAAAAAGTGATAAAAAGTCATTTTATAGTACATGGAAAAAAGTGATAAAAACATCATAGTATAGTATGTCGAAAAAAGTGATTAAATAAATCATAGTATAGTATGTCAAACAAAGTCATAATAAAGTATGTTGAAAAAAGTGATAAAACGTCATAGTATAATATGTTGAAAAAAAGTGATAAAAAAGTCATAGTATAGTATGTTGGAAAATGATGATAAAAAAGTCATAGTATAATATGTTGAAAAAAAGTGATAAAAAGTCATAGTATAATATGTTGAAAAAAAGTGATAAAAAAGTCATAGTATAGTATGTCGAAAAAAGTGATTAAAAAAATCATAGTATAGTATGTCAAACAAAGTCATAATAAAGTATAATAAAAAAAGTGATAAAAAGTCATTTTATAGTATGTGGAAAAAAGTGATAAAAACGTCATAGTATAGTATGTCAAAAAAAGTGATAAAAAGTCATAGTATAGTATGTCAAAAAAAGTGATAAAAACGTCATAGTATAGTATGTCGAAAAAAGTGATAAAAACGTCATAGTATAGTATGTCGAAAAAAGTGATAAAAAAAAAAGTCATATAAAAATGTGAAAAAAAGTGATGTTGAAAAAGTGATTAAAAAAATCATAGTATAGTATGTCAAAAAAAGTCATAATAAAGTATGTTGAAAAAAGTGATAAAAAGTCATTTTATAGTACGTGGAAAAAAGTGATAAAACGTCACAGTATAGTATGTCGAAAAAAGTGATTAAAAAGTCATAGTATAGTATGTCAAAAAAGTCATAGTATACCATGTTGGAAAATGGTGATAAAAAAGTAATTGATAAAAAGTCATAGTTTAGTTTGTAGTATGATGAAAAAAAAAATGTCAAAAAAGTCATTGTATAGTGTGTCAAAAAAACATAGTATCGTAAGTCGAAAAAAAGTGATAAAAAGTCATAGTATAATATGTTGAAAAAAAGTGATATAAAAGTCATAGTATAGTATGTTGAAAAAAGATGATAAAAAACTCACACTATAGAATGTTGAAAAAAGCCATAATATAGTATGTTGAAAAAAGTGATCAAAAAAAATAAAAGTGATAATATTGTATGTCAAAAAAAAGTCAGGATAGCATGTTGAAAAAAGTGATAAAAAAAGTCAAAATAGTATGTGGAAAAAATGTAAAAAAAGTTTAATATGTCAAAAGATCGTAGTTAGTATGTCAAAAAAAAAAAAGTCATAAAAAACATGTATAGTATATCAAAAAACTTTTAAAAAAGTCATAGTATAGTATGTCAAAAAAATGAAAAAAGTCATAGTTAGTATGTATAGTATGTATGAAAAAAAAAAAAGTCATAGTATAGTATGTCGAAAAAAGTGATTAAAAAAATCATAGTATAGTATGTCAAAAAAAGTCATAATAAAGTATGTTAAAAAAAGTGATAAAAAGTAATTTTATAGTAGGTGGAAAAAAGTGATAAAAACGTCATAGTATAGTATGTTGAAAAAAAGTGATAAAAAAATCATAGTATAGTATGTCAAAAAAGTCATAATAAAATGTTAAAAAAAAGTGATAAAAAGTCATAGTATAGTATGTTGAAAAAAGATGATAAAAACTCATAGTATAGTATGTTGAAAAAAAGATTAAAAAGTCATAGTATAGTATGTCAAAAAAGTCATAGTATACCATGTTAGAAAATGATGATATAAAAGTCATAGTATAATTTTATTGAAAAAAAAGTGATAAAAAAAGTCATAGTATAATATGTTGAAAAAAAATTATAAAAAAGTCATAGTATAGTATGTTGAAAAAAGATGATAAAAAAGTATAGCATAATATAGTATAGTATGTTGAAGGTGCTAAAAAGTCAACAAAAATGATAAAAAGTGATAATATTGTGTGTCAAAAAAAGTCAGGATAGCATGTTGAAAAAGTTGATAAAAAGTCATACGATAGTATGTGGAAAAATGTAATAAAAAGTTTAATATGTCAAAAAAGGCAATGTTTAGTGTGTCAAAAAGTCATAGTACAGTATGTTGAAAAAAGTGATAAAAAATCACAATATAGTATGTCGATAGAAGTCATAAAAAAACATTGTATAGTATATCGAAAACTTTGATAAAAAAGTCATAGTATAGTATGTCGAAAAAAGTTATTAAAAAGTCATAGTATAGTATGTCAAAAGAAGTTGAAGTATAGTATGCCAAAACCGTCATAGATAGTATGTCAAAAAAGTGATAAAAAGTCGTAGTATAGTATATATATTTCTTTATTTACAGACTTAAGGTCCAGATTAAAAAACAATAAAAAACAAAAGCACATTACAAATTACAAAAGGGGTTCAGACCGCACACAAACATAAATACATATAGACAAACTGATCCCCAAAAAATATCACAAAAGAAACACACATACATACAAATTTACAAATTACAATACTCAATGATTAAAACAGGTACAGGTGCGTGTTCCAGTGATTCCATAGTTTGGACGAATATCTGGTATCACTAAGTGCAGGATTGGTTATAGCATTTAAAATTGTATTATTTGACTCGGTTAATCGGCATATAAATCTGTACATAAACTTCCTAAGCACAGCATGGAAGGTGGGAACATTACAGGTCACACACAGATGGCTAGCACTGGTCCATCTTGGACGCTTCATCAAAATTCTAAATGCATGAAAAGAGCTGGGACCACCGTTTCCAAGGTTACTGTTGGTAATACACTAAGACGTCATGGTTTGAAATCATGCATGGCACGGAAGGTTCCCCTGCTTAAACCACATGTCAAGGCCTGTCTTAAGTTTGCAAATGACCACTTGGATGATCCAGAGGAGTCATGGGAGAAAGTCATGTGGTCAGATGAGACCAAAATAGAACTTTTTGGTCATAATTCCACTAACCGTGTTTGGAGGAAGAAGAATGATGAGTACCATCCCAAGAACACCATCCCTACTGTGAAGCATGGGGTGGTAGCATCATGCTTTGGGGGGTGTTTTTCTGCACATGGGACAGGGCGACTGCACTGTATTAAGGAGAGGATGACCGGGGCCATGTATTGCGAGATTTTGGGGAACAACCTCCTTCCCTCAGTTAGAGCAACATGACAATGACCCGAAGCACACCATTGTATAGCATACCAAATAAAGTGATAAAAATGTGCTGGATAACCATTTTTACTGTTGTGCTCTAAAAGGATTGCATTTATAGAGGTAGAAAATGTCACATAACAAAAAAAATACTACATCTAATGTCATAGAATATAGCTTTTATTTTGGGGGGTGTTTAACAGAATCATTTTGTTGTTTCTCTTACAATTGTAAATTTGTGAAAACTTTTATATTGTGTAACTGTTATTTTGCAGCTTTCCCTGCACAGTAAAATGGCATTCCGTGTACTGTTTTACTTAAGGATTGGTTTTTAAATTTGAGAAAAATGTAATGGCATGTTTCTCTTCACGCAAATCTCCTGTAACTTGTTTATTGAAAGAACATTTATGACCAAGGTATCTCAAGCAATCCTGAGGTTACATGCAATACCTTAAGAATCCTTTCTATACATTTTCAGACCACTTCTAGTTTCACACACAAACTTTAATTTACTGATTGTAAAATAGTACAACTAAACTGTCTTAGATTGTGATAACTCCTTGGAGCACTGTATCAATTCATCTTTCCAACTAACAGTGTGGGAACAAAGCAAAAGAGAATGAATTGAGTTAATATCAGTAAAACACAAGAGCTTGAAACACAATCCTGTTCCCTTTAACACATACACACTTGAACTCCGTGTTAGGCTACTATATATTGATTATCTGTTATTGTATTTGATATGTATTTTTTGGTGCAATTAAATGAATTGGATGTCAAAAAGGTACACTTGTACTCATATAACCAGAATTTGACCAATAAACTTTGCAAAACATATTTGAAACTTTAGGTTGATGTAGGTGCTCCCTCTTACCAAATACCTATCATAGCATGTGCACTTAAATGCTCAATAGATACCAGATGCCAACGTCCCCAAATGATGCTTATGCCATTTCCACACATAAACTGCTATTTATAATGTATAAATATTATATAAAAAGGCATAGTACAGTATGTCATACAAATATAAAAGTGTCATAGTACAGTGGTGGTTAAAAATGTCATAGTTTAGTAAGTCATAAAAAAGTTAATTCAAAGTATAGCCTGTCTTAATGTAAATAAATGGTCAGAGTGTAGTATGTTGTACAAAGTCATAGTATATTAGGTTAAAAAAGTAATAAAAAGTCATAATATAGTTTGTCACAAAAAGTCATAGTATGTTGCAAAAATGTCGAAAAAATTATAGTGTATGCCATTAAAAAGTCATAGTATATTATGTCACAAAAATATAAAGAATTCATAGTTTATGTCATAAGCATAATATGTCATACAAAGTCTAAAAGGTCATAGCATAGTATTTCATTGTATAATATGTAATAAAAAGTCATAGTATAGGATGTAAATAAATGTCGTCAAAAATTCATAGTATAGTGGGTCATGAAAAGTCCTAAAAAAGCCGTAATATAGTGTGTAATAAAAATGTCATAAAAATTCATAGTAAACTGTCTTAAAAATATCATAGTATAGTATGTCATAAAAAATCATGGTATGGTATGTCATAAAAATGATTAAAAAAAAGTTGTAGTATAGTATGTAAAAAAAAAGTGATAAAAACATCATAGTATAGTATGTTGAAAAAGGTCATAGTATAGTATGTCAAAAATAAATGATAAAAATCAACAGTATTGTATGATGAAAAAAAGGCATTGAATAGTCTGTCAAAAATGTTCTAGTATAGCATGTTGAAAAAGGTGATAAAAAGTAATAGTTTAGTTTGTCTGAAAAAGTGATGAAAAGTCATAGTATAGTATGTTGAAAAAGTGATTAAAAACTACATAGTATAGTATGATGAAAAAAGTAATAAAAAGTCATATGATAGTATTTGGAGAAAAGTCATACTATACTATTGTATGTCAGAAAAAGTCACAGTATAGTATTTTAAAGTATGTTAAAAAAGTGATAAAAACATCATTATATAGCATACCAAATAAAGTGATAAAAATGTCCTAGTATGTAAAACAAAAGTCATAATATAGGATGTTTAAAAAAGTCATCAAAAGTCACAGCATAGTGTGTCGAAAAGTATGTTGAAAAAAGTGATAAAAACGTCATAGTATGTTGAAAAAAAGTGGTAAAAATAGTATGTGGAAGAAAGTAATAAAAAGTCATAGTGTATTATGTTAGTATAGCATGTGAAAAAAAGTTATAAACGTCATAGTATAGCATGTCATAAAAAAAAAAGAAAATGTCATAGTATAGTACGTCGAAAAAAGTCATAATATTGTATTTCGAAAAAAGTCATAGTATATCAAAAGTAGAATGGGAGCCAGAGCCTTCAGCTATCAGGCTCCTCTCCTGTGGAACCAGCTCCTAGTCTGGGTTCGGGGACATAAACCGTCACCACATTTAAGAATAATCTGAAAACCCTCCTTTTTTGATAAAGCTTAGGGGGTGAAGAGTTGCAGCGTCCGCCTAGCCAGGCCCCCTGCTTCTCTTCATAGTCGTCAAATTAATTTTCCACATGATTAATAATATGATAAAAGTAAAAGGGTGGCAGGCCAGTACACCCTGATCCGGTTGGGGAGAGTTCTAGCCCAACCAGGCTCCTCTCCTTAACCTGTCTCTCTTGGTTGTGCTGTTATAGTTCTAAATTGCCGGGGGACTTCCTTCCTTTGACACACTGAGCTGCTCTCTCCTCTCCCTTTCCATTTTTGTGCATCCTGTCCCAGAAATGCCTGTTACTAACCTCGTTCTGGGGAGTTTACTCCCCGGAGTCCTTATGTTTTCTTTTGGCCCAGCATATTTCCTTGGATTAGGATGGCACCAAGATCTTTGTTGCAGCTGTTGCCATGGTCCTGCTGCACTACACCCTGCTACGTCCTGCTGAACCCTGCTGCGTCCTGCTACGTCCAGCTATGCCCTTCTGTGCCACGTTACATACTATAACGCCCTGCAGCGCCCTGCTAAGACATGAACTACTAACTACTGAACTACTACTACAATTTTTTAGTCACTGTTACATTATATTTTTTGTGACTGTTATTGCCACTGTGCATCACATCCCCAACCGGCACCTTGGTAGACACCGCCTACCAAGAGCCTGGGTCTGGCCGAGGTTTTGTCCTAAAGGAGTCTTTCCTCGCCACTGTCGCACTGTCGCACTGTCAAAATAGGCACTATGCTTGCCCTTGGGGGAATTACTAGAATTGTTGAGATTTTATAAATTAAGTATGATCTAGACCTACTCTATCTGTAAAGTGTCTTGAGATAACTGTTGTTATGATTTGATACTATAAATACAATTAAATTGAATTGAATTGAAGTGTAGTATGTCAAAAAATCATTGTTTAGTGTGTTTACCATAATAAAGTATGTTGAAAAAAGTCATTGTTTAGTGTGTCAAAAAAACCATAATAAACATGTTGAATAAGTATGTAAAAAGATAAAAATCATAGTATAGTATGTTAAAAAGTCATAATAAAGTATGTGATAAAAAGTGATGGAAAAAAAAAGTCATAGTATAGTATCATAGTATAGTTTCAAAAAAAGTCATAATTATGTTGAAAAAAGATAAAAGGTCAGATTATAAAACAATGGAAAAAACAAAAGCACATTATAAATTAAAAAGGGGTTCAGTATAGTATGTCAAACAAACATAAATACATATAAAAAACTGATGATTAAAATAAAAATATCAAAAAGTGAAAACACATACATACAAATTTACAAAAATAAATGATTAAAACAGGTACATCAGTGTTCCATGATTAAAATAGTTTGAACGAAAAAAATCTGGTATCACTAAGTGCAGGAAAAAAAGTGATAAAAAATTTAAAATTGTATTATTTGAAAAAAGATGTCATATATAGGTTAATGGCATAAAATCTGTACATAAACTTCTAAACAGCATGGAAAAAGGTGGGAACATTACAGGTCACATATGTGGAAACTGGTCCATCTTAAAACGCTTCATCATAAAATTCTGAAAAATGCATGAAAAAAGTCACAGTATAGTTTCCAAAAAAAAAAGTTACTGTTGTCAATAAAAGTCTTCATGGTTTGTCAAAAAGTCATAGCATGTCAAAAAGGTGATCCCCTCTTAAATAGTATGTCAAGAAAAAAGTCATAAAAACATTTAAGTTTGCAATGACCACTTTGATGATCCAGAGGAAAATGGTGAAAAAAGTCAATTCTAAAAAAGATAGTATAGTATGTCAAAAATAGAATTTTTAAAAAAAAGTCATAATTTAGACTGTGTTTAAGGAAAAAGAATTAAAAATGAGTACCATCCCATTTTTAGAACACCAATAACTGTGAAAAAAAGCATGGGGGCGGTAGTAAATTAAAACTCAATGATTTGGGGGTGTTTGAAAAAAACAGGGCGACGTCATAGTATGCACCAGTTAGGGGAGGATGACATGATAAAAATGTATGTTGCGAGATTTTAAAAACCTCCTTCCCTCAGTTAGAGCAAATGACAATGAAGCACACCATTGTATAGCATGGCCAAAAAAGTGAAAAAAATAGTGCTGGATAACCATTTTTACTGTTGAAAAAAGTTGACTAAAAAGGATTGCATTTTGAAAAAGGTATGAAAATGTTAGTATAACTTAAAAAATAGGTTACATCTTAAAGTCATAAATAACTTTTATTTTGGGGGTGTTTAACAGAAAACTTTTTGTCAAAATTCATAGTAATTGAGGAAAAATGATTAAAAAAAGTCATATAGTATGCAAAACTGTTATTTTGCAATTAGTTATGCACTGTAGAAATGTCATAAAAAAATTTTAAAAAAACTGTTTTTATAGTTGGATTAAGTCACATGAAATTTGAGTTAAAAAATGTAATTGCATGTATAAAATGTGCTGGAAATCTCCTGATAAACTTGTTTACTGAAAATGTCACATGACAAAAAGGTATCATCAATGTCATAGAATATAGCTTTTGGGGTTACATCTTAAAGAATCATAATTTAGTACATTTTCAGAAAAAAACAAACTTTAATTTACTGTAAAAAAGTTAAACTGTCTTAGATTGTGATAACTCCTTGGAGCACTGTATCAAATCTTTCAACTAATAGTGTGGGAACAAAGCAAAAAGAGAATGAATTGAGTTAAATCAGTAAAACACAAGAGCTTGAAACACAATCCTGTTCCCTTTAACACATACACACACTTGAACTCCGTGTTAGGCTACTATATAAATTATCTGTTATTGTATTTGATAATGTATTTTTTTTGGTGCAATTAAATGAATTGGATGTCAAAAAGGTACACTTGTACTCATATAACCAAATTTACCAATAAACTTTGCAAAACATATTTGAAACTTTAGGTATGTTGGTGCTCCCTCTTACCAAATACCTATCATAGCATGTGCACTTAAATGCTCAATAGATACCAGATGCCAACGTCCCCAAATGATGCTTATGCCATTTCCAATAAACTGCTATTTATAATGTATAAATATTATATAAAAAGGCATAGTACAGTATGTCATACAAATATAAAAGTGTCATAGTACAGTGGTGGTTAAAAATGTCATAGTTTAGTAAGTCATAAAAAAGTTAAAAAAGTATAGCCTGTCTTAATGTAAATAAATGGTCAGAGTGTAGTATGTTGTAAAAAGTCATAGTATATTAGGTTAAAAAAGTAATAAAAAGTCATAATATAGTTTGTCACAAAAAGTCATAGTATGTTGCAAAAATGTCGAAAAAATTATAGTGTATGCCATTAAAAAGTCATAGTATATTATGTCAAAAAATATAAAGAATTCATAGTTTATGTCAAAAGCATAATATGTCATACAAAGTATGAAAAAAAGGTCATAGCATAGTATTTCATTGTATAATATGTAATATCCCCAAAAAAGTCATAGTATAGGATTAAAAAATAAAGTAAATGTCGTCAAAAATTCATAGTATAGTGGGTCATGAAAAGTCCTAAAAAGCCGTAATATAGTGTGTGTGTAATAAAAATGTCATAAAAATTCATAGTAAACTGTCTTAAAAATATCATAGTATAGTATGTCATAAAAAATCATGGTATGGTATGTCATAAAAATGATTAAAAAAAAGTTGTAGTATAGTATGTAAAAAAAAAAGTGATAAAAACATCATAGTATAGTATGTTGAAAAAGGTCATAGTATAGTATGTCAAAAATAAATGATAAAAATCAACAGTATTGTATGATGAAAAAAAGGCATTGAATAGTCTGTCAAAAATGTTCTAGTATAGCATGTTGAAAAAGGTGATAAAAAGTAATAGTTTAGTTTGTCTGAAAAAGTGATAAAGTCATAGTATAGTATGTTGAAAAAGTGATTAAAAAGTCAATTGTATAGTATAGTATGATGTTGAAAAGTGAAAAAGTACATAGTAAAAAGTCATATGATAGTATTTGGAGAAAAGTCATACTATACTATTGTATGTCAGAAAAAGTCACAGTATAGTATTTTAAAGTATGTTAAAAAAGTGATAAAAACATCATTATATAGCATACCAAATAAAGTGATAAAAATGTCCTAGTATGTAAAACAAAAGTCATAATATAGGATGTTTAAAAAAGTCATCAAAAGTCACAGCATAGTGTGTCGAAAAGTATGTTGAAAAAAGTGATAAAAACGTCATAGTATGTTGAAAAAAAGTGGTAAAAATAGTATGTGGAAGAAAGTAATAAAAAGTCATAGTGTATTATGTGGAAAAACGTTATAGTATAGCATGTCGAAAAAAGTGATAAAACGTCATAGTATAGCATGTCATAAAAGAAAAAAGAAAATGTCATAGTATAGTACGTCGAAAAAAGTCATAATATTGTATTTCGGAAAAAGTCATAGTATATCAAAAGTAGAATGGGAGCCAGAGCCTTCAGCTATCAGGCTCCTCTCCTGTGGAACCAGCTCCTAGTCTGGGTTCGGGGACATAAACCGTCACCACATTTAAGAATAATCTGAAAACCCTCCTTTTTGATAAAGCTTAGGGAGTGAAGAGTTGCAGCGTCCGCCTAGCCAGGCCCCCCTGCTTCTCTTCATAGTCGTCAAATTAATTTTCCACATGATTAATAATATGATAAAAGTAAAGGGTGGCAGGCCAGTACACCCTGATCCGGTTGGGGAGAGTTCTAGCCCAACCAGGCTCCTCTCCTTAACCTGTCTCTCTTGGTTGTGCTGTTATAGTTCTAAATTGCCGGGGACTTCCTTCCTTTGACACACTGAGCTGCTCTCTCTCCTCTCCCTTTCCATTTTTGTGCATCCTGTCCCAGAAATGCCTGTTACTAACCTAGTTCTGGGGAGTTTACTCCCCGGAGTCCTTATGTTTTCTTTTTCGCCCAGCATATTTCCTTGGATTAGATGGCACCAAGATCTTTGTTGCAGCTGTTGCCATGGTCCTGCTGCACTACACCCTGCTACGTCCTGCTGAACCCTGCTGCGTCCTGCTACGTCCAGCTATGCCCTTCTGTGCCACGCTACATACTATAACGCCCTAAAGCGCCCTGCTAAGACATGAACTACTAACTACTGAACTACTACTACAATTTTTTAGTCACTGTTACATTATATTTTTTGTGACTGTTATTGCCACTGTGCATCACATCCCCAGGCACCTTGGTAGAACCGTACCAAGAGCCTGGGTCTGGCCGAGGTTTTGTCCAAACAGTCTTTCTCAGCCAACTGTAACTGTCTCTGACTGTTTCTTTTTATTGGGGGAATTTCAAATTGTTGAGATTTTATAAGTATTATGGTCTGATTTAGACGTTATCTAAAAAGTACTTGTCATGAGATAACTGTTGAAATGATTTGATAACTAAAACCAGTTTGAATTGAAAGGAAATGTAGTATGTGTAGTTGTGGCCATTCTGTTCCTGTTCATTGCACCCCATAACGCACTTTTAGTATTAAAAAGCCATAAAAACAGTTAAAAATATTACTAAAAAACATAGTTAATATGTCAAAAAAGTCATAATACTAAAAGTATGTTGAAAAAAAATGTCATTTTTAGTTCTGTCAAAAAAATATCCATCATAGTATAGTATGTTGAAAAAAGTGATTAAATAAATCATAGTATAGTATGTCAAACAAAGTCTAATAAAGTATGTTGAAAAAAAGTGATAAAAAACTTCCATAGGAGGAATATGTTGAAAAAAGTGATAAAAAAGTCATTATGGTATGTTGAAAAATGATTAAAAAGTCATAGTATAATATGTTGAAAAAAAAGTGATAAAAAGTCATCTGTATATTATGTTGAAAAAAAATTAAAAAAGTCATAGTTGAGAAAAAAAGTGAGTTAAAAATCATCATAGTATAGTATTCATGAAAAAAGTGATTAAAAAATCATAGTATAGTATGTCAAAAAAAGTTAATAAGGTTATTTAAAAAAAACATAAAAAGTCATTTTATATGTGGACCATTCAGCGTAAAAAAATAGTCGGGGGATGTCCAAAGTCATAAAATTATCATCTGTCAAAAAAAGTCATAATATGATGTAAAAACAAAAAAAGTCACCTTCATGTTGGTGATAAAAAAGTCGCTGGTGTGATAAGGTGTCATAGTATAGTATCTGCTACCTTAATGGCGGTGGGTGGTGAAAAGACCTAGGTTGAAAAAGTGATGGTCATAGTCCCATAGTATGTGAAAAAAGTCATTGTATAGTTTGTCTTGAAAAAACATAGTATAGCAAATCAAAAAAAAGTGATAAAAAGTCATGTATAATGTGTTGAAAAAGGGGATAAAAAGGCAGATCATTTGTTCTAAAAACCTCTTGTTCCTTAAACAGTCATAATATAGCCATGTGATGGGATCTACATCATAGTTGGTCCTGTAAAAAGTGATAATATTTGTGTAAAAATGGAATGTTGAAAAAGTTGACTAAAAAGTCATCCTGTATAGTTAGGTGTGAAAAATGTGCATGTAGGTTTTTTAAAAAGGCATTCAGGCCATGGTTTTCCTGTTTCTTCGAATAGTCTCATGAGTATAGCTTTGTAGAAAAAAATTGGTTCTTTCAAGTAGTCCTCTATGTTGGGTGATATGCACAGTGAAGTTCAAAAAAGGTCGATGCCTAAATGTTGTGAATGGTTCTTACAATGCTGTGAAAAAAAAATGAAATGGCTACCATTGTCGCCCCAAAGTATCCTAGGGATGTGAAAAATGTGTTTAAAAAGTCATAGTTTAGCTATGTGAAGTCATTTGTCTTAAAAAAACATACAATTTCAAAAAAAACTTTGAAAAAAAAGTCTAATTAGCATAGATAATGTAAAAAAGTCATGTGTATGTTCAATGATGTTAAAAAGTCCATTGTATGACCTCAAAATGGATAAAAGCCATAATTTTTTTCCTCTCTTTGGTCTAAAAAATCCTGTAGTATGTCAAAAAAAAAGTCATATAAAGTATGTGAAAAAAGTGATAAAAAATTTTTATAGTATATTTGTTGTGGAATGTTTCCCCAAAAATGGATACCATCCCTCCTGTTAAAAACATGGCTCATCCCAAAATTTTTGATAAAAAGCTGGAAATAGGGCTCTGGGTAGACATATTCTGTTATAAAAAACATAGTATGTATGTTGAAAAAAGTGATTAAAAAATCATAGATAGTGCGCTCCTTGTAAAAAACCACTTGTATGATTTCTGCTGGAAAAAAAGTTGTTTTGCATGTCTTAAAAGGACTTCATGTGGTAATAATGTTAAAATTGGGGGTTTACTTGCAATGTAGTGGTAAGAGGTCATAGTTAGTATGTGCTGAAAAAAGTTTAAAAGCTGCTAGTATAGCACATCATTGTATGTTGTGAAATTGATAAAAAGTCCATATAGTACAGTGGTGGGCTTTAAAAAAAGTCATATATAGTATGTCAAAAAATTGATAAAACTGCAGCTAGTAGTCTGTCAAAAAATGTCAGATAGCATGTTGAACTGGTTGATTTGATAAGTATAATAAAATTCCTCTTCTAGCACACAATTTGGCAAAACGGTGTGTGAAAAAGTAAGCATTGTTGGCTGTCAAAAGTGTAATTGTAACATCTTGGTCTTTGAACAAAAATGCTTCTGTGATGCCATATTTCTGCTACTTGGGCTGACTGGTTTCCTGGTAGTTTGCCAGCTTTCTGTATCTTTCTGTCTTAATAGCAGTAAAAAAAATGACGTTCCATATCAAAACAGTCATAGGAGAGTAGAAAAGCACAGTATACAAACAAAAATGATAAAGTCGGGGCAATGATGGCAAAAAAGTCTGGTCCATCTTGTATAAAAACCTTCACTGTAAAAAAGTCATACTTTATTCTACTGAGGTGATAAAAATTTTGATTAATTCCATAGTAGTGTTCAAAATGTTGTCATGGATGACAAAACTTTGATAATAAAGTAGGTGAAAAAAATTTTTATTTTCCTCCAAATAGTTCCATCTCATTTTGTTAATCAAGGCCCAAACTGTGTCATAAGGAAAAGCTACCATCCAAAACACCATCCCTACAATGTCAAAAGCATGGGGGCTCTGGACTGCTTTGCTTTTTTCTGTTAAGCCAAACTGAAACTGTATTAAAGTAGATGACCCCATGTATTGCTGAATTTTGGGGAAAACACTTCTTCAAATTTAACTTTAACTACACAAGAATTGTCCATGATTAAAACCAATGAAAAACAGAGTCACAGAATGACCCCACAAATGTGATAACAATGACTGCTCATTTATACTGTTGTGCCCCAAAGAAACCATTTACCAGTTTGTGGAAAATGTCACATAATAAAAAACAACACAAAAGTCATAGAATATAGCATTTTTTTTTTTCAGGCTGTCTAGTTAGCCAGAATCATTTTGTTGTTTCTCTTACAAAAAATATCAAAAAACATACATATAAAAAAAACAAAAATTTGTAGCTGTCATTTGCAAGTAAAATGGCATTCTAAATGTAAATTGGTTAAATTGGTTTTTAAATTTGAGAAAATGTAATGGCATTACTGTTATTCTCCTGCTTTTTTGAATGTTTTATCTCACAGTAAATAAATTGCAAAAACAGTGGCAATCCATTTTATACATTTTGGCTCATTGTTAGTTTGCCAAATGAAAATTTCAAATATATATATATGCATAATATATACAAATAAATACACACCAAATTCATAACTCTTTTTTACTTATTTTCCTTAAATCTAACAATTTTGGAATTGGTATCAAAACTGTTTTATATTCTTCCATTACTTTATCCTAATTTCATTCACTAGCTCTTAACATTTTTTCTTTTCTTTTTACCAATAAGTCCATTGTAATTAATATAGGGATCTGGTCCCAACTCAGTAATCAAATAAACACAACATGTTTTGCACAGACACACTCATATTTGTAATTGTAAATCACCAAATACATGCATTACTTAAATTATATAATTTGCCAAGAAATTTTAGCACTACCCATGTTTTAAAGGTTTTATAATGTAGTAAATTTTAAAAACATGAATTTGAACAAAATAAAATTTTAGCACACTTTATGTTTTAAGTCAGGTTCTGTTGCAAGAAATTTTAACAATAGCTCTTCCAATGTGTAGTCTGTCACTAATCTCATGTTGACAAAATCATGGTACTATTCACCAAATACTGTTTGGCATACTCTTTTTCTAGTTTTCAACAACATAGCATTAACTGTAACCCCACTTGGATTCCAGTGTTTTTCAGTCAGAAAAATGGAACATCATTGCCTTTAATTTAGATTTAAATATTGTCATAGCAGATTCGATTCCCCAACAGGTTCTGCTCAACTTTATTTAGGGGCCCCAGGGCTCCGTTGTTTCCTGTTCTGACTGTTTGTATAAATTTTTTTTCAATAAAAAGTCCAGTGTTCAATTTTGATTGTAAAATAGTCCCCATTTTCAGATTTGATTTATGCTTGGTTTTGTTATATTCCAAATAAAAAGGTTAAAACAGAGAACAAAGTCAAAAGTTGTCTCTGTAGTTTCCCTTAAAAGTCTGTATAGTTTGTTGCCGCCTGTTCCTAAAAATTCTAGCACATAGTATCTCTCCTGAAATCCTCATAGTCTCTGTTTTCTATTTAAAAAATTAAAATCCTCCACCTGCAATGATGTAAAAAACTAGTAACAGATGTCATTCTAAGTTTACAATCAAAGCCGTATTTCTTTGTCCATTATTTACAAACTACATACTTAGTATTTTCAAAAATAAATTTTAAAAAGTCTGTATATGATTTTAACCCATCCTGTCTCAAATTTAGTAAATCAAAATTTCCAAAATGAAACAGTAATGTAATAAAATGTCATAAAAACTCATAATACAACGCTGGTGGTTACAAAACCTGTGTCATAGTCCTAAGTATGTCATAAAAAGTCACAAGTATATATGTTTAAAAATGATTAAAAAATTGTCTCAAACCAATAGTATGCAAAAACCAGAAAATTGTTAACACTAAAAAGTCATAATTGTTTGTCAAAAAAGTCATAGTATAGCATGTACAAAAATAAAATAAAACACCAGTGGAATGACAGCTTAAAAAGTGATAAATATATATATATATGTATATATATACATGTTTATGTCATCATATACTATATTTAAGAAAAAAATGTATAATCATTAGTAATAATTGTAAATAGTAATAAAAACATAGTGAATTGTATATAAAAAATGTTTATCTATTCTGTTTATCATGTAAAATTCAAAACCATAACTTTATCAGTTGAATCAAAAAGTCTTAAAATATTGACATATGTTTAACATATCTCATTCACAGATTGTCACAAACTGATAGTCATAGCATTTCAAAAAAAATTTTCAACAGTGAATTTTTATCTATTTTGTTTACTCATATGCCCTTTAACTGTCAAATTCATAGTCTGTGTCAGCCACTGATCTTTTCAATTTATTATTGAAAACTTTTAAAAACTATGTTTAGTTTGTGTGACGTGATGCGTCATGTCACGCTGAAAGATCCTGCCCTGCCAGATCCCAGATTGACCCTATTAAAAAAAAAAAACTGTAAAAAGCATAGTTTAAAAAAGATGCGTTGTCATGGAATCCTGCCCTGCCAGATCCCTGGTTAACCCTATTTTAAACTGTAAACCAGTTTAATTCAGTATGTTAAAAAAAGTGTTGTCACCGTGGAATCCTGCCCTGCCAGATCCCTGTTAACCCTATTTTAAACTGTAAACCAGTTTAATTCAGTGGAAAATACGTTGTCACCGTGGAATCCTGCCCTGCCAGATCCCTGGAATCCTGCCCTGCCAGATCCCTAAATCCCATGTACGCCTGGAAGAAAGCTGGCGTCCCAAGCGTTTTTAAGGTCATTACTTTGGACACTATTGGTAAAAGGAAAAGCTTTCTATACCTATGTTTGATGCCTCCTGGTTCGGTGGGACCCGTCACCAGGCGGTCCGGATACACGGACTTGAAAAGGTATGGACCCTCCGATGCAATGGGGAGACTGCTTAGCAGATTTTTATCCTAAAGTGGTCCCTAGTTGGTCGGGGACATCCCAAACCACCACATTTAAGGGTTCTTGGGTCCCGGGTTTTGCACCAAGAAATGTTAGGTCTAAACTCAGAGGAACATGAAAAAAAAGGATCATAGCTTGACACAGAATGAAGTTTTAACCCGTCTGCAGAGGAGGAGAGTCGAGGAGGGAGGGGGGAAGTGAACGGTGCTCACTCCGTCTCACACAACAGTTCTCAGCTCAACTCTAACTCTCGTTCTCTGATTGCTTCACAGTTTCTTTTTATTACATTTTCAAGGTTGTTCCTTTGATACAAGTATTATGGTCTGTTTCCATTGTTATAAATCAGTCCTTTTCCATGAGATAGAGTGAAATAGTGTAACAAGAACCAGTTTGAGCTGGCTAGGAACAATGTATGTTGTGTCAGGTTGTGGCAGGGAGTTAGAGCATTATTTCCTGTTCATGGCACCCCAAGCACTTTGTCCCAGCGCCATGGTCCTCACAGTTAAAGATATTACTCAAACACACAGTTAATATTCAAAACACACATATACTAAGTACAATGTCTTTTTAGCTTCTACAGCTACATACTATAACGCCCTGCAGCGCCCTGCTAAGACATGAACTACTAACTACTGAACTACTACTACAATTTTTTAGTCACTGTTACATTATATTTTTTGTGACTGTTATTGCCACTGTGCATCACATCCCCAACCGGCACCTTGGTAGACACCACCTACCAAGAGCCTGGGTCTGGCCGAGGTTTTGTCCTAAAAGGGAGTCTTTCCTCGCCACTGTCGCACTGTCGCACTGTCGCACTATGCTTGCCCTTGGGGGAATTACTAGAATTGTTGAGATTTTATAAATTATAGAGCATGATCTAGACCTACTCTATCTGTAAAGTGTCTTGAGATAACTGTTGTTATGATTTGATACTATAAAAACAATTAAATTGAATTGAATTGAAGTGTAGTATGTCAAAAAGTCATTGTTTAGTGTGTTAAAAAGTACCATAATAAAGTATGTTGAAAAAAGTGATAAAAAGTCATATTATAGTGTGTTGAAAAAGTCATAATAAAAAGTATGAAGTGATAAAAAAACGTCATAGTATAGTATGTTGAAAAAAGTGATTAAAAAACTCATAGTATAGTATGTCAAAAAAAGTTATAATAAAGTATGTTGAAAAAAGTGATAAAAAGTCATTTTATAGTACGTGGAAAAAAGTGATAAAACGTCACAGTATAGTATGTCGAAAAAAGTGATTAAAAAGTCATAGTATAGTATGTCAAAAAAGTCATAGTATACCATGTTGGAAAATGATGATAAAAAAGTAATTGTATAGTGTGATAAAAAGTCATAGTTTAGTTTGTCTAAAAAAGTGATGAAAAAGTCATAGTATAGTATGTCAAAAAGTCATTGTATAGTGTGTCGAAAAAACATAGTATAGTAAATCGAAAAAAAAGTGATAAAAAGTCATAGTATAATATGTTGAAAAAGATGATAAAAAACTCATACTATAGTATGTTGAAAAAAGTCATAATATAGTATGTTGAAACGTCATAGTATAGCAAACAAAAATGATAAAAAGTGATAATATTGTGTGTCAAAAAAAGTCAGGATAGCATGTTGAAAAAGTTGATAAAAAGTCATACGATAGTAATGGAAAAATGTAATAAAAAGTTTAATATGTCAAAAAGGTCGCAGGATAGTATGTCGAAAGACGTCATAGTATAGCTTGTTGAAAAAGGTGCTAAAAAAGTCACAGTATAGTTTGTCGAAAAACGTCATAGTATAAGTCTCAAAAAAGGCAATGTTTAGTGTGTCAAAAAGTCATAGTACAGTATGTCGAAAAAAGTGATAAAAAATCACAATATAGTATGTCGATAGAAGTCATAAAAAACATTGTATAGTATATCGAAAACTTTGATAAAAAAGTCATAGTTTAGTAAGTCGAAAAAGTCACAGGGTGGTATTTCTAAAAAGTCATAGTATAGTACGTCAAAAAAAGTGATATCAAGTTGTAGTATAGTATATATATTTCTTTATTTACAGACTCAAGGTCCAGATTAAAAAACAATAAAAAACAAAAGCACATTACAAATTACAAAAGGGGTTCAGACCACACACAAACATAAATACATATAGACAAACTGATCCCCAAAAAATATCACAAAAGAAACACACATACATACAAATTTACAAATTACAATACTCAATGATTAAAACAGGTACAGGTGAGTGTTCCAGTGATTCCATAGTTTGGACGAATATCTGGTATCACTAAGTGCAGGATTGGTTATAGCATTTAAAATTGTATTATTTGACTCGGTTAATCGGCATATAAATCTGTACATAAACTTCCTAAGCACAGCATGGAAGGTGGGAACATTACAGGTCACACACAGATGGCTAGCACTGGTCCATCTTGGACGCTTCATCAAAATTCTAAATGCATGAAAAGAGCTGGGACCACCGTTTCCAAGGTTACTGTTGGTAATACACTAAGACGTCATGGTTTGAAATCATGCATGGCACGGAAGGTTCCCCTGCTTAAACCACATGTCAAGGCCCGTCTTAAGTTTGCAAATGACCATTTGGATGATCCAGAGGAGTCATGGGAGAAAGTCATGTGGTCAGATGAGACCAAAATAGAACTTTTTGGTCATAATTCCACTAACCGTGTTTGGAGGAAGAAGAATGATGAGTACCATCCCAAGAACACCATCCCTACTGTGAAGCATGGGGGCGGTAGCATCATGCTTTGGGGGTGTTTTTCTGCACATGGGACAGGGCGACTGCACTGTATTAAGGAGAGGATGACCGGGGCCATGTATTGCGAGATTTTGGGGAACAACCTCCTTCCCTCAGTTAGAGCAACATGACAATGACGCGAAGCACACCATTGTATAGCATACCAAATAAAGTTATAAAAATGTGCTGGATAACCATTTTTACTGTTGTGCTCTAAAAGGATTGCATTTATAGAGGTAGAAAATGTCACATAACAAAAAGAATACTACATCTAATGTCATAGAATATAGCTTTTATTTTGGGGGGTGTTTAACAGAATCATTTTGTTGTTTCTCTTACAATTGTAAATTTGTGAAAACTTTTATATTGTGTAACTGTTATTTTGCAGCTTTCCCTGCACAGTAAAATGGCATTCCGTGTACTGTTTTTACTTAAGGATTGGTTTTTAAATTTGAGAAAAATGTAATGGCATGTTTCTCTTCACGCAAGTCTCCTGTAACTTGTTTACTGAAAGAACACTTGTGACCAAGGTATCTCAAGCAATCCTGAGGTTACATGCAATACCTTAAGAATCCTTTCTATACATTTTCAGACCACTTCTAGTTTCACACACAAACTTTAATTTACTGATTGTAAAATAGTACAACTAAACTGTCTTAGATTGTGATAACTCCTTGGAGCACTGTATCAATTCATCTTTCCAACTAACAGTGTGGGAACAAAGCAAAAGAGAATGAATTGAGTTAATATCAGTAAAACACAAGAGCTTGAAACACAATCCTGTTCCCTTTAACACATACACACTTGAACTCCGTGTTAGGCTACTATATATTGATTATCTGTTATTGTATTTGATATGTATTTTTTGGTGCAATTAAATGAATTGGATGTCAAAAAGGTACACTTGTACTCATATAACCAGAATTTGACCAATAAACTTTGCAAAACATATTTGAAACTTTAGGTTGATGTAGGTGCTCCCTCTTACCAAATACCTATCATAGCATGTGCACTTAAATGCTCAATAGATACCAGATGCCAACGTCCCCAAATGATGCTTATGCCATTTCCACACATAAACTGCTATTTATAATGTATAAATATTATATAAAAAGGCATAGTACAGTATGTCATACAAATATAAAAGTGTCATAGTACAGTGGTGGTTAAAAATGTCATAGTTTAGTAAGTCATAAAAAAGTTAATTCAAAGTATAGCCTGTCTTAATGTAAATAAATGGTCAGAGTGTAGTATGTTGTACAAAGTCATAGTATATTAGGTTAAAAAAGTAATAAAAAGTCATAATATAGTTTGTCACAAAAAGTCATAGTATAGTATGTTGCAAAAATGTCGAAAAAATTATAGTGTAGTATGCCATTAAAAAGTCATAGTATATTATATCACAAAAATATAAAGATTCATAGTTTATTATGTCATAAGCATAATATGTCATACAAAGTCTAAAAGGTCATAGCATAGTATTTCATTGTATAATATGTAATAAAAAGTCATAGTATAGGATGTAAATAAATGTCGTCAAAAATTCATAGTATAGTGGGTCATGAAAAGTCCTAAAAAAGCCGTAATATAGTGTGTAATAAAAATGTCATAAAAATTCATAGTAAACTGTCTTAAAAATATCATAGTATAGTATGTCATAAAAAATCATGGTATGGTATGTCATAAAAATGATTAAAAAAAAGTTGTAGTATAGTATGTAAAAAAAAAAGTGATAAAAACGTCATAGTATAGTATGTTGAAAAAGGTCATAGTATAGTATGTCAAAAATAAATGATAAAAATCAACAGTATTGTATGATGAAAAAAAGGCATTGTCAAAAATGTTCTAGTATAGCATGTTGAAAAAGGTGATAAAAAGTCATAGTTTAGTTTGTCTGAAAAAGTGATAAAGTCATAGTATAGCATGTTGAAAAAGTTGATGAAAAAAGTCATTGTATAGCGTGTTGAAAAGTCATAGTATAGTATGTTGAAAAAGTGATTAAAAACTACATAGTATAGTATGTTGAAAAAAGTAATAAAAAGTCATATGATAGTATTTGGAGAAAAGTCATACTATACTATTGTATGTCAGAAAAAGTCACAGTATAGTATTTTAAAGTATGTTAAAAAAAAGTGATAAAAACATCATTATATAGCATACCAAATAAAGTGATAAAAATGTCCTAGTATGTAAAACAAAAGTCATAATATAGGATGTTTAAAAAAGTCATCAAAAGTGACAGCATAGTGTGTCGAAAAGTATGTTGAAAAAAGTGATAAAAACGTCATAGTATGTTGAAAAAAAGTGGTAAAAATAGTATGTGGAAGAAAGTAATAAAAAGTCAGTTTATTATGTGGAAAAACGTTATAGTATAGCATGTCAAAAAAAGTGATAAAAAATCATAGTATAGTACGTCGAAAAAAGTCATAATATTGTATTTCGAAAAAAGTCATAGTATATCAAAAGTAGAATGGGAGCCAGAGCCTTCAGCTATCAGGCTCCTCTCCTGTGGAACCAGCTCCTAGTCTGGGTTCGGGGACATAAACCGTCACCACATTTAAGAATAATCTGAAAACCCTCCTTTTTGATAAAGCTTAGGGAGTGAAGAGTTGCAGCGTCCGCCTAGCCAGGCCCCCCTGCTTCTCTTCATAGTCGTCAAATTAATTTTCCATATGATTAATAATATGATAAAAGTAGAGGGAGGCAGGCCAGTACACCCTGATCCGGTTGGGGAGAGTTCTAGCCCAACCAGGCTCCTCTCCTTAACCTGTCTCTCTTGGTTGTGCTGTTATAGTTCTAAATTGCCGGGGGACTTCCTTCCTTTGACACACTGAGCTTCTCTCTCCTCTCCCTTTCCATTTTTGTGCATCCTGTCCCAGAAATGCCTGTTACTAACCTAGTTCTGGGGAGTTTACTCCCCGGAGTCCTTATGTTTTCTTTTGGCCCAGCATATTTCCTTGGATTAGGATGGCACCAAGATCTTTGTTGCAGCTGTTGCCATGGTCCTGCTGCACTACACCCTGCTACGTCCTGCTGAACCCTGCTGCGTCCTGCTACGTCCAGCTATGCCCTTCTGTGCCACGCTACATACTATAACGCCCTGCAGCGCCCTGCTAAGACATGAACTACTAACTACTGAACTACTACTACAATTTTTTAGTCACTGTTACATTATATTTTTTGTGACTGTTATTGCCACTGTGCATCACATCCCCAACCGGCACCTTGGTAGACACCGCCTACCAAGAGCCTGGGTCTGGCCGAGGTTTTGTCCTAAAAGGGAGTCTTTCCTCGCCACTGTCGCACTGTCGCACTGTCGCACTATGCTTGCCCTTGGGGGAATTACTAGAATTGTTGAGATTTTATAAATTATGGAGTATGATCTAGACCTACTCTATCTGTAAAGTGTCTTGAGATAACTGTTGTTATGATTTGATACTATAAATACAATTGAATTGAATTGAATTGAAGTGTAGTATGTCAAAAAAGTCATTGTTTAGTGTGTTAAAAAGTACCATAATAAAGTATGTTGAAAAAGTGATAAAAAGTAATTTTATAGTACGTGGAAAAAAGTGATAAAAACGTCATAGTATAGTATGTCAAAAAAAGTCATAATAAAGTATGTTGAAAAAAAGTGATAAAAAGTCATTTTATAGTACGTGGAAAAAAGTGAAAAAACGTCACAGTATAGTATGTCGAAAAAAGTGATTAAAAAATCATAGTATAGTATGTCAAAAAAGTCATAGTATACCATGTTGGAAAATGATGATAAAAAACTAATTGTATAGTGTGATAAAAAGTCATAGTTTAGTTTGTCTAAAAAAGTGATGACAAAGTCATAGTATAGTATGTCAAAAAAGTCATTGTATAGTGTGTCGAAAAAACATAGTATAGTAAGTCGAAAAAAAGTGATAAAAAAGTCATAGTATAATATGTTGAAAAAAGATGATAAAAAACTCATACTATAGTATGTTGAAAAAAGTCATAATATAGTATGTTGAAACGTCATAGTATAGCATGTCAACAAAAATGATAAAAAGTGATAATATTGTGTGTCAAAAAAAGTCAGGATAGCATGTTGAAAAAGTTGATAAAACGTCATACGATAGTATGTGGAAAAATGTAATAAAAAGTTTAATATGTCAAACATGTCGCAGGATAGTTTGTCGAAAGACGTCATAGTATAGCTTGTTGAAAAAGGTGCTAAAAAAGTCACAGTATAGTTTGTCGAAAAACGTCATAGTATAGCATGTTGGAAAGTCTCAAAAAAGGCAATGTTTAGTGTGTCAAAAAGTCATAGTACAGTATGTCGAAAAAAATGATAAAAAATCACAATATAGTATGTCGATAGAAGTCATAAAAAAACATTGTATAGTATATCGAAAACTTTGATAAAAAAGTCATAGTATAGTATGTCGAAAAAAGTGATTAAAAAGTCAAGTGACAATCATTACAACACTCTTTTTAGCATTGAATTTGATGTCATGCTGTAGCCCATAGTCTGAGCAGACTCTAAGCCGTTGCTGTAGGCCAGCACTATATGGTGACATAACAATTAAATCATCTGCATACATCAGATGATTAATACAGCTATCCCCCACCATACATCCAGTTTTACACACGTCCAATGTCCTAGAAAGATCATCCATATATAAATTAAAAAGTATGTCAACAAAGTGATAAAAAAGTCATTCATAGTATATCGAAGAAAGTAAAAAAAAGCCATAGTATAGTTTGTCAAAAAAGTCATAGTATAGTATGTCAGAAGGGGGATACAAAAGTAATAGTATGGTATGTCAAAAAGTAATATTATATCATGTTGAAAAGGAAATAAAAAAGTCATAGTATAGTACGTCAAAAAATGTGATAAAAGGTCATAGTATAGTATGTCGAAAAAAGTGATTAAAAAGTCAGTCTATATGTTGAAAAAGTGATAAAATCATCATAGTATGTCAAAAAAGTTATACTATAGAATGTTGAAAAGTCACATTATAGCATGTTGAAAAGGGTCATAAAAAGTCATAGTATAGTACATTGAAAAATGTGATAAAAAGTCATAGTATAGTACATTGAAAAATGTGATAAAAAGTCATAGTAAGGCATGTCAAAAAAAGTCATAGTTTTGAATGTCGAAAAAACTGATTAAAAAGTCATACAAAAGTCATAGTATAGGATGTCAAAAAAGTCAAAAAATGTCATACTACAGTATGTTGGAAAAGTCACAGTATATTATGTAAAAGAAAAGTCATAAAAAAGTCATAGTATATAATATACTATCCACCTACTCTAGACAGAAGGATGGATCTCTCTCTCTCTCTCTCTCACTCGTCCACCTCCTCTGGACAGGGGGATGGATCTCACTCGTCCACCTCCTCTGGACAGGGGGATGGATCCATCCACCTCCTCTAGACAGAGGGATGGATGTAGACAGGGGATGATGTCTCTCTCTCTCTCTCTCTCTCTCTCTCTCTCTCTCTCATCCACCTCCTCTAGACAGAGGGATGGATCTCTTTCTCTCTCTCATCCACCTCCTCCAGACAGAGGTATGGATCTCTCTCTCTCTCTCTCTCTCTCTCTCTCTCTCTCTCCCTTCCCATCTCCTCTAGACAGAGGGATGGGATCTGGTTGGGGAGAGTTCTGGCCTGGCCAGGCTCCTCTCTTTAACCTGTCTCTCTTAGTTATGCTGCTATAGTTTTAGACTGCTGGGGGACTTCCTTTGACACACCGAGTTCTTCTCTGCTCTATCTTTCTATCTTTCCATTTATGTGCATCCATGTCCCAGAAATGCTTGTTACTAACCGAGCTCCGGGGAGTGATTCCCCGGAGTCCTTATGTTCTTTTTCCCCCAGCGTGTTTCCTTGGATCAGGGAGGCCCCAAAATCATGGTTGCAGCTGTCGCCATGGTCCCGCTACACGTCCTGCAATGCCCTGCTACATCCTGCTATGCCCTTCTGTGCCCTGCTACGTCCTGCTGTGCCTTGTAACGCCGCACAGTGCCCTGCTATGCCATGAACTACTACAAAGAACTACTACATACTACTATTTTTTGTGACTGTTATTGCCACTCTTCATTGTAATCGTAATTGTAATTGTAATCGTCAGACACCGCCTACCGAGAGCCTGGGACTGGCCGAGGTTTCTGCCTAAAAGGAAGTTTTTCCTCGCCACTGTCGCACTGTTGCTTGCTCTGTAGGAAAATACTAGAACTTGGGTCCTTGTAAATTCTGGAGTGTGGTCTAGACCTGCTCTATCTGTAAAGTGTCTCGAGATAATGCTTGTTATGAATTGATACTATAAATAAAAGTGAATTGAATTGAATTGAATATGTCCGAAAAAATTCATAGTATAGTATTTTAAAAAAAGTCATAAAAATGTCATGGTATAGTATGTGGAAACAAGTCAAAGCGTAGTGTTGAATCGAAATCGAATCGAAATCGAAAATAATCATAAAAAAGTCATAGTAGTATGTCAAAAAAAGTAATTAAAACGTCATAGTATAGTATGTCTAAAAAAGTCATAGGATAGCATGTCAAAAAAGTGATTCATAGTGATAGTATAGTATGTTGAAAAAAGTGAAAAAAGTCCTTTTATAGTATGTCAAAATAAAAGTTAAAAAAAAGTCATGGTATAGTATGTCGAAAAAAAGTTGTAGTAAAGTATGACAAAAAAGTGATAAAAAAGTCATAGTATAATATATCATAAAGTCATAAAAAGTCATAGTATAGTATGTCAAAAATATGTCATAGTATAGTTTGTCATAAAATATCACAAAGGTTATAGTATAGTATGTCTTAACAAATCATAGTATAGTATGTTGTTGTGGTTGGGGGCTTTTGTTTGGGTTTGTTTTTCCCTTCTTGCCTCCTTGTGTGTGTCTCGGTTTTCTCCCCTGTCTTGTGTGGTTGTCTTTGTCTTGTGATTCCCCGGTGAGTGTCTGTTTTTTCTACTTCCTGTTTTATTTCGATAGTGTAGTTTCCTGTCTTGTCTAGTTTTGTTTAGCTTTGCGCTTGTCTGATTGTCCTGCCCCGCCCTAATGTGATTCACCTGATGTCTCACCTGTTCCCCATTATCTCATTGCCTCTTGTATTTAACCCTGTGTTTCCTTTGTCTCTTGTCAGATCATTCTTGTTCGCTGGCCTGTCTATAGGTCACCTTGTTGCAGCGTTCCCGGTATTGTACCTGTTCCCCTGGATGTTGTCCCGTGAGTTTTCCCCCGGACCCTTGTGGACTTCTTGCTTGCATATTTTTGGACTTTGCTGCTTGGTTTTGGATCCCTGTTTGTTTTTGGACCTTTTGATAATAAATCCTTGTGCATCTGCCCCCGCCTGCCTCCCTCTTCTCTGCGTTTGGGTCCTCAATTTTCCCTCACCATAACAGTATGTCATATAAAGTCATAGCATAGTAAGTCAGAAAAGTCATAATGACTGGACCAGAATGTCCTTGATCGGCTTGGATGGCTCATCCTCACACTTAAATAAATACGCTATGTTAAAATACAATTATTAGAATGTGTGCTATAAATAAGAATTGTGAAAGAAACTGGCCATAGTTATTTGCAGTACATCTATTTATTAACACTTAGTACTCAACCATGTTTCCCAAAAACTACACATGTACAGTACAAGCAATTACAATCGGTTAGTGCTTTAATATTAATACATAACATGATCTTTGTAACTGACTAAACAACCTTTAAAAACAACACAAACACCACAAATCTTTAAGTGAGCAGTTACTAAATTGTAGTCACTTTCAAATTGAAAAGGTAGTAAATTCTGTGAGCTCAAGTACTTCGCACAAACATTTGCTTGCAATCAAGAACAACATTACAGATGTGGTTACACTGGATAACCACATTGCCTTGGAAAAGCAAATACATGCAGTCACTCATCTAAACATCACTAACATATGGCTGACCCTGTGAGATCCTGTGAATTCACAGGTGATTTCACTGCATACACAAACATATCTATAAAGCTAAGCATAACATTCAATTAAAGGTAAAAACATGTTTCACAATAATTGATAAAAATTCAGTCAAACACAGAAATCTGATGTGAAACAGGTTCCCCTTCCACATTATTTGCTTGTAGAAAGGTCATGTTTGTTCAAGCTGCTCACCAACAAGTTATTCACAAACAACCAAAGTAGTAGAGAACTTATCTGTGATTTTGCCAAACTGACTGTATTTTGACCGCACATCTTTGATGAAACTTAAACAGCCCATGGACCACAACAATCACCAAAGTTCTGTTAATTGTACATCATAACTGTTTAACATATTTAAATGAACTCATAGCAAATACTGAACTAGAAACATGACATCATTAATAGTCATTCCAGCTCCAGCATTTGCTGCTCCAGGAATCTATAGCACTGCTAAAGTGCCCAAAGGTAGAATTTCTAAAAAAGGTACAAAAGTGTAACCAAAAAAATATATATACCTAAATATACTGTATAAATATTTGTTTGTGTATATAGCAGGAGTCATCACTGAGGATAATGCATGGATCAGTTAATATTGGTGCGTCATGGTTCATGATTTTGTGAAGTTGTGTTGAGGTGAAACATGATGTATTTTTTTAAATAGAATTTACCTCAACAAAAGATGATGAAATTGTTCTTTAGTAAAATGTCAAACCTTAATTTCCTTTTTTCCTGTCCCCCATGTATATTGTTCAACACATACTCCATATGTCATAAAGCAAGTGTAACAGAGCAGGTTGGGACTAATACATGCTTACAGTGACATATTTATACCTATATTTTCCAACTCGCCTAGTCTAAAGAGGCCATCTGACTATAACCATTTGTCAAGAAAAAGACTCAGAGGATGAGCCTATTTTCTGAAAGGCAGCTTCAAAATGGAATGGTTTGTCAAATGCAGTAAATATACTTCAGGTTAGGATATGTCTTATTCCTCATGTAAGTAGAAGTGTCCCCATTTAAGACTAAGAGGGTTTGTAGTACCACATGAAACTATACTTTGGTAGGTGTTACTATTGGTTCTGATAAAGGTTATCACTAATTTGAAGAGTGACTGGGTTGCCAACTGACGTGTAGCCGTAGGTCTGAGTTGACACTTTGGTTTTGAAGCTCCGCTGCCCACCCTCAACTCTCTGCACCTCTGAGCAGTATGAAGGCTTCACTTCCAGTTTTGCGTGGCTCACTTGGATGGGGACATGCCTTTCCGTCCTGGACTGGGCTTCGCTGGCTTGGGGAACAGCAGATGAGAAAAGGTTGCTGGAGAGATGATCCCTGAAGCGGCTGAAGAAGCCGCTCCTCTGCCTTGGGACCACGACAGGCCGTCCCACGTTGAGGAGCACCGGCTGTCCAACTGTGGACCCGCCGATCTCCCTCTGGAGCACAGAAATCTCACAGGGCTTTTCCGCAGCAGGGCTGTGTGTGCTGGAGGAACCGTAAGTCTCTCCTTCTTCTGGGATGTAATCCTCCAAGTCTTCGAGGGTCAGAACACGGCCTCCTTGTGTCAGAATCTTAGGCTCCTGCTTTCCAAGTGAGTTGTGGTCATCATCTTCATCATCGGGTTCAAAGATGATAGTTTGTTCATCATCCAGGTCCTCGCTGTCCTCTCTAGCTGGAGTGAGGACAGATGAGAGTTCATGTGGCTCTCCAGTGACTCCAAAGACAGAATCAGAGGAAACATTACCCTCCTCTTCATCCCAGGAGAGCGGCTGGCTACTGACGTCTCCCTGCAGCTGGGCCTGCTCTACCAGCTTGTTGTTGGAATTGTTAGCATTTGGGTTTTCCGCGGAGACCTTTTGGGTCTGGAAGGAGTGGCTGCACGATCAGACCCTGCCGGTGAGATACCTCTCCTCCTGGGCAGCCTGGGAGATTTATTGACCTTATACTCGATGACCTCCTCTACCTCAACCCACCTGGGCTTGCTCTCCATGGCCCTGGCTCCAGCACCTTGGGGCTCAGTAACATAGAGGGTTGGGATGGTGGTCTTTCTTGGAGTGGGCATCCTCCTCGGCCTGGCTGTGGGGGACTCTGGGGTGGAGGTCTCCGAGCGGTGGGCTCCAGCAACAGTCAAGCCGGGGGACTTGTGCCTCCTCATACGTGGGTTCTTCACCACAGTGGTTATAGTCTCCTCACTGAAGTCAAGAGAAACAGACAACACAGACATGATTACAGCGATAGGCAAAGAGATACCGGGCTGCATGCAGTTTTGACTCCAAGAAGTGAAGCTGGTGGGCTTACACCACCACTCATAATCCACCAGTATAAGTCACACTGAGTTATGTAACTAAATAGGACCATAAGCTTGTTGCACTGCTTATTGTGTTGCTACAGTAAGAAGTGTGAGAATCAAATACAAATGCTGTGAGGAGCTGCAATAACAAAGTTGCTAGTTAACGGAGACAGCACCCAGGTGAAGACAGCCCATCCTTTCATCATCCTTGTGATATAATCATTTGCACTTAGGCTTTAAATACCACATGAAAATGCTTACACAAGTCATAGAGAAAAAGAATCACACACACACAAAATTGCCTTTAAGTCCATTTGATCTTTTTGCAAGAAATATAAAATAAATGCCAAAAATAAAACATTGATTACATCATATAACATTTCTTACAGAAGTAATTGGGACATGTTTGACATTTGACAACATTGTCTAGAGGATGATCTAAAGTACAACCAGGCAACAGACATAATTTTAGCCTCCACACTTACATGATGATGGTTTTCTTTGGTATTCTAGTCTCCTGCTCAGTAACTATTGGGGAATCAGAACAAATGAGAATTAACAGACTAAATGAGAGCATTTATTTATACTAAACAAAATCACAGTAAGAGTGAAAGATGCATCAACTCCTTGTGTGTATTTAAACCTGCATTAAAAGCATTATCATTCAGAGCTTGAAAAGGCCCATATTAGTGCGTAAGGTCAGTGTTCTTACCTTCAATAGTGATGGCCTGCTCACCAGTGCGAGCCACAGCAGAGGGTGGAACTAAATCAGCAGCACACTTGGCACTGCCCAGACGGTTGGACAACTGGCAATAGCAAAGAGTCTTAAAGAGCAAAAGATGACTTATTGTTTCTAATTGATATCAACCAACTTTAACATTTATGCTTCCCCTTCTCTACATATTAGTTTAAATAGCATTATAATGAAGTTTGTGAATCAAGTATGCTTTTTTAATATCAACCAACCTCGCACTCATAGTGTCCCAGGTCTCTCTCTGTCAGGTTTTTTATTACCAAAACCAGAACCCCACTGCGGAGCTCGCTGTAGGTCTGATACTTTTCCTGGTCAGTCAGCAGCCTGCCATCCTTGAACCACCTTGACCGTAAACACAGCCAGAGAAAAGGAAAAGAGGTCAACACAAAGCAGCAGAAATTTCAAAGGACCTCCTGAATTTAATTAAATTGTTCTGCAAATGTCATACCTGATCTTGGGGTTGGGGGCGCTCTGTATGACACAGGTGAACTGAGCATCCTCACCAGCAACAAATGTAGCATTCCTCATTTTATTCACAAAACGAGGAGGCACTACAAGAAATATGTCAAAATATAGTATATGGTTGAATAATAACACCTAATTAAAATAATTAGGCTTGACAAAAATGTATTACTAAATTCCAAAAGGTCTTTAATTTTGGCCAAAGTACAGTGTGACAAATTACTAATATGATCTGTGTTACATTATAACTAAGTATAAATTAAAGCATTCACTATTACATTGTTTGGCCACTTACCCTGTACAGTGATCTTGCCAAGAGTGCTGGCATTGCCAGCCGAGCTTGAGGCAAAGCACATGTACTGGCCAGAGTCATCTGCTGTCATGTTATCCAAGATCAGTGTGCAGGAACCATCAGGGTCCTCAATGATGATGTGATGAGGATCTGCCTCCACTGTACGTCCATCTACAGCCAACAAGTAAACCACACATTGATGAAACACATTTGGCCTCACATACTGTTTGTATACAAAAGTCAGTCTACCATTACCCCCCATTTGTCTATGTATAATCTAATACAGCAAATTAGTATACAAAAAAAAACATGCAAATGGCATACCCTTGTACCAAGTGATGGCAGGTTTGGGTACTCCAGTGGCTTTGCAGGCCAGTTTAACAGTCTGCCCCAGCTCTGCTGTGCAGTTTGCCAGAATTTCATCAAAGTCAGGAGGACCTGTAAAAGGAGATTAATTACAAAAGGTGGCGTTTGAAAGTAGGAGAATATAAAAATACATTTTGTGTGATAAAAGAGAGAAAACAGTTAGACTCTGTGTGTGTGTGTGTGTGTGTTTATGTTTCACTCACTCCATGCAGGCATGCTGTATCGCTGCTGCAGTTCTCTAAAGTCTCTCAGCCACGAGTTCTTGATGTTAACAGTTCGGGCCTGCAAGGTATATTTCCTCACAGAGTCCTCGCGTTCATGCCAGATCTCAAAGGCACGGTCGTCACCCTCCACTGTCTCATTCACATCAATGTTATTCAACTGCAACAGGATGAAGAATACCGAAAACATTATTTAGGCTGCTGGTCAAGAAAGATTACGATAAAGAGGAAAGAAATGTGTGTTACATTAAACGTCTTACCTTCATCATGTTCTTAAAGACATATGCTTGTGTATTAGTGTTGCTGTCTCTCTTCGGTTTGCAGATTATACAGTAGTTCTTAAACAGGAAGACGTGCCGGTGGTGACCTCTAGAGGACGTCCTAATTCCTGGCGCCCCTTCCCACACTTGGAAGGGTCCCTGGTTTCAAATGGGAAAAATATACAGAAAAATATCAAACAAACACAATTATGCCTATAATCAGTGTACCAATCAGGGATATCAGAGAAACTCCACCTACCTGTCTCATTGGCTCTCCTAATACTTCCAGTGTGGCAGGATAGTTCTCGATCATGGAGATATGATGGGTATTCTCAGAGCGCTGAGGGAGTGCAGACACCATGGCATAAGCTTCTTCCAGTAGACAGCAGTTCTGGCCATTTTTTGCCTTGTTTCGGATGAGCTCCTAAAGATGTTGGAGAAGAGATTCTGATAAGACTGAGGTGACAGTGATACAGGTCTAAAATCAAATGCCTTACACATACGAGTGCTGTATTCCGATCTGTAATGCAGAGAACTGATCCCCATTAGAGTGCAGTCATATTGTGCGTCAAAGCTGTCACCTTGAGGATGGCCTTGTACTTCTGAATCCTCTCCAGTGGTTGTTGGAGGCTGGCGTTGATGCTGCGTACAGGGGGATCTGCAGGGTCTGCACTGGCTTGTACTTTCTCTGTGTACTCCTACAATGTAATGAAAGGAAGATTTTTTATTTCAAAATACTTATACTGGTGCAGAGTCCTGTCACAGTCACCCTAAAGACAAAGGTAGCAAAATATAGTAGTAAGTTACCAAAGAAATTACAGCTTTAAATACTGGCAAAAAAAATCTAATAGTGTGGTAACAGATGTTTCGTTTAGGATTAGAGAGTGTGATGTGCATAACTTACAGTATCACATTAGTTGTGGTGTTACCTTAAAGAAGCTGTGAACAGCCTTGTCACTGACAGCAGATTCAGCTTGACTCTGACCAACAAGATACTGGAGGTACTTCTCGAAGCCGTCCTTGTTCTTCAGGAAGCACATGGCTACATCGTCATCTGTGTCACAGTCGTTCAACTTTGGGAGGAATGCCCTAAGAAAAAGATTGTGGGGAAATGAATGCACTGAAACTGTCACGGTTATTCTCAGTCCTTAATTAAATTTTTTCAGAAGAAGTTAGCTCACTTGCTATGGAAGGACTTGATATCATCAATGTTCCTGAATATGGCTTCCTTTTGGCTGCTGACATCAGGCGGTGCATCAGGGCTGTCTGCGTGCTTCATGTGATTGGATGTAAAGAAGTCTACTTCTTTTACAAACTGTGATTCACCATTAATCAGGTCTTGGATCAGTTGGCTAGGAACATGGTATAATAGTTGGTTATAGTATGTCCTTTAGTTCCAGTATTTGGTAAGTGAGTGTAGACATCTTTTACTTACAATAATTTCCTCTTGTATTCACCCTCAGACACCTCCTCTACACTTGTCTCTGGAAGGTCACTCGTATCAGCAGAGAGCTGGAAGAATACACATTTTACTATTACTCTTAAAATATTCAAAAGCGTCAAGACAATAAATTATTAAAGGTGATGTTGATGGTATAGTGGCTTTATTTTTAAGACGTACTTTGAGTTTCTTGTCCAGGTAGGCAGGTGAGACCCAACCTTGGCGGGATGGTGTGGTTTTGGTGGGTTTGGTCCTGACTAACCATTTGAGTGGATGAGCTGAGTCCAAAACTTCAACATACTGTCCCTCCTTTAGAGAGATGGATTCTTTGCTTGCTTTGGTGGGGTTGTAGTCAGCCGTTGCCACATAGATGTCAAACATCTGTAAGAATATGACATTAGGGAGGGATCTTTTACTGGCCAGTATGAACAGGATGAATGATTACACCAAGCACAAACTGTTTCAATTAAAAAAAACATATGGGAACATGAATAGTGTTTTAAGACAGACTTGAAATAATGTGAATCTATCATTTAAAATGTACCGTTCAAGCCTTTACCAGATGAGATTTTTTAAGTGATACCTGTTAAGGGTGTCTTCCCCATATTTATGAACAAAACAAAAAAATGTGTTTATAGTGAAACATTCTGGACAACAAAATCACACTGAGAAGATCTAAATCTCACCTCTCCCCTGGCATCCCCCTCATCAGACTCAGATGAGGAGTCAGCAATGAGAGAGGGAGGACGAGAGCGACCATGATGAGGGGATGGAGAAGGAGTCTTGGTCTCATCATCACTGTCAACACCTGGTACGCGTAATGAAGCTGCGGAAGCAAGGACGAAAGGAGGTCAATTGTGTGAAAAAATAGAGCATGTACCATTACAATAATCTATCAATCTTTTAAACTTTATTTTCACAGTTATTTACCATGGTTAGAAATGTTCATACTTAACTTCGCTAGATGAAAAGAAATACGTTTTTTGGCTTGAATTTGGTAGCAGTTATTAGTGCCCAGTTTTTCAGAGCCCGGCTGAGGCAAGACCAATCACATTTAAAGCACTAACTGACACTTTGCTGGCATCTACTGGTGCTTTATTTACTTGGTAATGTTCATCCAAACATTTAGAGCACTACTCCTGTATATCGTTTTAGATTTTAGTTTGCAATATAAAGAAAAGAAAAATTAAAATAAATCCACAACAATCATTTTACTATAAATGGTTTGCTGTGTGTTAGTATTGTGGCAACATGCAAGAAAAAGCTACAGTACAGATAACACTTATTATCTGAGCTCTCCACATACATGTCTGTTTGTGAGCATTTATTCTAGCTATAAGTTGGTGAGACTTTGTAGTCATTTAAAAATCATGTTGAAATCCATTTCAATTAGACGTTGTAACAATTATAATGCTAACAAAGGAAAAGAGGAAACTGTTGTGGCTGCACCTTCAAGCATAATGCATGTTGTTGTTGTTTTTTATCCTGTGTGTAAAAGGACTCTCAAAAATAGTTTCCACAAGTCATTTCTATCCATAACTCAATGGTGGGAAAAAGGATATTAATTGTGAAGCTGAAGCAATTGGGATACATACTGGTAGTTTTGGGCCAAGATTTCATCCACTGGAGCACTTCCTGATTCTGTAAACTGTCTGAATAACAAATTAATGATTGGATGAGCATGTAATTGGTTGGATTTCTAAACTGATGATGAATTTAAAGGTGGTAGAGAAATGTCTTTATGAAGCAATGAGAAGACTCATGGATAAAGCAAAACATGCTGAAAAACAAGCACTGACAAGAGCAGACAAGGAACACTCAAGTTTGGTGTCATTCTCAAATCTATTGGAAAGTGAATTATAATTCAAGAAGTGTGAAGTGAAGTGTTTAAAAACTTAGAATGAACTACACTTTCAAAATTCTTAAAATAATCAGAATGAATTCACTGAAAACTAACCAAACCTGACTGCCAAATAACAAAACACTTAACTGAAGCACTGTATCCAACATAATGTGCGGATTACTTTCAGCAGCTTTAGCATTAGTAACTAGAAAAGCCATTAATCAGAAGATTACTAATCAGTCTAATCTATCAAAGAGATAGGCAACCTGCATACTTCTATTTCAACCCAGGACAACAACAGTTTATTTAAGAGATGGGGTTTCCCTCTGGGTGAAGGTGTCTTCACCTTTTATATCACCTAGTATAGTGTAGAATAAAAACCTACAATGTATCGTTTTAGGGATCTATGGCCTTGGTTGCCTATCTCTGACCTACAGTATGTTATAGCTTGCTGCATTTATTATGACAGAATGAATAATTTCACACTGGAATTACTGTATATGTCATCCCACTTTAAGAGCACAGGTACCTATCAGTACTGGATAATAGTTACAGTTAATAGGTACATGCAGGTTTAGTGTTTACCTTTTTACAGACAGCCAAAGTCCGGAGCTGGCACATCTTCCTGTGTTTATGTGTCCATATGATAAGCCCAATGGGCATCTACTACTACTGGAGGCCTAAATGGTGTCAAAGCTTAATGGGGGCTGCAGTCAAATGCCAACTAAATCATTGCTTTATCATGGTTTAAACCATGATGTTACGCTAAACTGGATTGTCGAAACACTTAAATTAACTCAAGTTAGGTTTTTTACCGTTAATCCATTTGTCTGAAATGCCACCTGGATATATTTTAACATTATTAAATATAACAGTAGTTCTAGTAGAAAGTACCTTTAACCTGAAACTACAATTTCTTTAAAAAATCATCTTCTTTTATTCTTTAAAATCAACTAACTCAATATTGAATTGCATAGACAGAATGGTCCACAACATACACTTACCTTGGGTAATCTTTGCTGATACCATTTCAGTGATCTGGGAGGTGAGTTTCATGAGGAATTCCTCTGTACCTACTTCACCTAGGTAGGGCATTTTACCCTCTTAAGAGACACAAAAAGAGGAAAGAACAGCATAAATATTAAGTATTTATTACTAAAAATAATTAATGTTACTATTAATAACAGACGCTACTTTATATGCTACTATAAACAATATGCCAGTGTATAAGGTGACATGTCTCACCTTTTCCTCTGCCAGCTTCCTCTTCTGGAGGACTAACTGTAATTCCAAGAACCCTGAGGAAAATAAATGTTACAATTTCATATATGCATGTATTTAAAAATGTACTGTACAAGCCTTTTTGATGTGCAATGACATTCTGAATCTGAAATCTTAAAGAAAAACTTACTCTGAGGCTTTGGTCTCTTTTGGTTGTGGTACTAGTAAAAAAGGGGTAGACACATACGTATGCAATTACAATCACACGCGGGAGACAAAGTGAGTACAGAAGTTTGCACTCTACTAAGTGTCCACTAGGTTGTGAATAAACTCAAAAGTCAATTTCTATATAGAGTGTCTAGATGATTTTGCTTTTCTTACTGTCATCCACCTCAAGGTGGGCAGTGCAGATGGACTGTCCTGCTCTATTTGTGGCAATGCAGGTGTATGTGCCAGTGTATTCTGTGCCCACGTCCATCAAGATGAGGCTGTGCTGGCGCCCAGAGCTTGCTATTTTGTATCCCTTAGTATCAGGCTTGATCCACAGGACATCTTCCATTGATTCCTCCTTTAGCCAGGAGACCATAGGAGGAGGAGATCCTGAAAAAGTAACAGGCAGTATTAAGAATTTTTAACACAAGATGAAACGTTTTGGAAGTCAACAAATTACTGTCTGTGTTAAAGGACTTTAAAACAATCACATAGTAACTTAAACAAACCTTCTACTTTGACAGAAAGAGTGATGCTGGCTCCTTGTTTAACCTTTCTGTTGCTGAATCTTTCAATGAAGCGGGGTGGCACCAGAGGCACCTTGGGGTCTGTGAAAATATATTGTAAAAACAAAAGCACAGTTACATATAAGATATTATTATATATACTAAAGTGTCTGTGCCAAGTTCGTAGGATAAACGTGTAGTTACCTCGTTTATCTTGTGGCATCATCTCCCCTGGATCTGTTGAAAAATACAGTTGTTACTGTATCTGTAGACATCTCAAAGTAATTAACATCTTTATTTATTGTGCTCTTTTTGTGTAGGCAAAAATCCAGGTGTTTGCATACATACTCAGAACTATCAGGCGGGCAGAGGAGTAAGCAGAACCAGCTACATTGCTGATGTAAGCAGAGTACTCTCCCATATCTTCTTTCTTCACCTCCAGGATCTCCACTCCATGAACATCTCTCTGTGCTAGCAAAATAATCCGTTTTGAAGGTCGCAGAGGGTGGCCATCTTTGAACCAGTATACTCTGGGTTTGGGGAAGCCTGAAAGACAATAGGTGTCTCAGAAACAACAATCCTCAGTCATAGGCAATTTTCTGTGGGTTGACTTCATTTTTAAGAGTTACAATTAGCTGTTATTTGGCTTCCTCAAATAAATATACTTATAATATTAGTTAATGAACTTAACCTTTACCCGTGATCTGTTCATGTCTTGAGTTGTTTGTTTTGTGTGTTTTTGATGTTGTTTGTTTTTATAAATAAAAATGAAAATGTTTATAATAAAAAAACGCACCCTTTATTTTGAGTTGCATCTTAGCAATAGGTGAACCTGGACTGACATGAACATCATGAAGCTCATCCACAACTTGTGGTAGCTGATCATCTTCAGCCACCGACTCAAATGTCTCAGTTTCCCTACACGAGGGGAGAACAGCACACCTCAGGAATTCAATACTTATTCATATTATATAATGGATTTTTCCACATATTTTTCAACACCATTTATAGTAAATTTACCTGGACATGTAGCCCTTGGCACTGACATAGGAAGATGTCTCGGTGGCATCAGCAGCAGTGTCATAATCTGAGCTGCAAGACACTAAAGGAAAAGATGAATGTACAGCATTAAACACTGTTCAGTGAAATGAGCAACAGTGTGTGTGTCGATATGTAAATGTGATTGTGTAATTGTGCTAGTCTCGGGAGAACCAGTTTTAGTGTGTGTGCGCATGTAATGTATGTATACTCACTGTCAACCCTGAGTTCAGCCTTAGTAGCTGCGATGCCGCTGCTGTTTTCAGCTGTGCAACGATAGACACCCATGTCAGTGGGCAGCACAGTGGTAATGATGAGTTGGTGGCAGCCCTCCTGGTCTTCATTGATCATGTAATGGTCATTCTCCTCCAACAATTTCCCGTCCTTATACCAGCGAATGGTTGGAGGGGGCTTGCCAATCACAACACAGTCAAAGCTGACTGGATAACCGTCTGGAACATCCTGACTTTGTAGCTCTGTTAAGAAAACTGGGGCAGCTGGGTAACGAGAGAAAATAGTCATAGAATCAAAAAGTTAAAAATGACAACATAAATAAACAGCTGACATCACCTTATGAACATCACTTTTATTTTACAGATAAGCATTCTTCAACAACTAAAGGATGTGCATATATGTCTAATTGGTAAACTTATGAGCAAAATAATGTAAAGTAGAACAACATCTGAATTGTTCAAACGTGGCAGTCTTCCCTTATATGATGAAGAAGATTTTTGCAAAAATACTAATAATTTTTAAAGTTACCTATTGATGATTTAGAAAGTTTAAAGAAATTGTACATGGATTATAACAGCCACTTCCATGCGTTTCTTACCGGGGGGCTCCAGCCATAAAGCCAGGAGGCTGTCTATCTTGTGTGGGGGTCTGTGTACCATCTTGCGTGTAGCCCATCTTTCTAATTCGTAGCTCCACTTTGAGGGGCCCTGCCTCCAGGATTGTGGTCTCCACAGGAACCCCACTGATTGTAAACATCTCCTGGAACCTCTTTGAGGCAACCTCAGCCTCTGCCTTTGAGTCAAAGCGAATGTAGATGAAACTGTCGTCCTCCCGATAAGAGTGAGGATCTGGAGGACCAAGGTCTCCCTCATCTGCGCTGAGAAATGGTTCTTCCTCAACATCTGGTGGGAGGCGTGTGCGCAACAGGCGCCGGAGACGTCTGCTTGCCTGCCTTAGTGACTCATCCATCTCACTTCCTGAGGAGCTATCAGGCTCGCTGTCGGCACTGTAGCCCACGGTCAGTGGCCGTCGCCCAGATGATTCTCTTGCTGTTCCTACTGTGACCTTACCACTATGAGAAGTAACTCCAAACTTGTTGGTGACCTCACAAATGTAAACCCCAGTGTCCTTTGTGGTGATGGCAGGGATGACCAGTGAGCAATTACCGTCATTGTAGATATCAATATGGTGGTGCTTGCCATCGGTCAGTGGTTCTCCATCCTTTAACCACCGCACCTTCTCAGGTTTACCTTCTACAACACATTCTAGATGTATGGTGCCATTAGGTTCTTTGGTCTGGTCTTTAAAGACCTCTTTAAAGACAGGGCGCATGTCCCTGCGGGCTTTGAAGCCCTTGAAGGCAGCTTGAATTTTAATGGCAGCATCTCTGAGTTCAGGCTCATCCTCTTTACTGATCTCCATGATATTACTCTCCCCTGTACACACCTGTTTTGCATCTGTCTGTTGAATTGTGGTTGTTTCCACTTTAGTCTGCTGCACTGTTTTCTGTTCTGTCGTCTGGAAATGTGCAAAGAACCTCTCAGTAGTCAGAGTCTCTGCCTCATTGGTTGCTGTAACAGTAGACACGCTGCTCTTCTTGAGGTAGGAGACAAGCGTTGAACCCCCAGGAACTGACTCATCCTCAGAGCGGGTGTACAATTTAGACTCTGTCTGCTTCTTAGATCCAATGGCCTGCTCCTCTACTGATTTTATCTCTACTTTCTCTGAGGCCTTCAGCTCTTTCTGTTCTGATTTTTTTTTACCACTTTTACCGTCTTCCTCAGGTTGTTCAGTAATGGAGTCCAAAGTGGGTTCTCGACTCATGCGCCGTTTCTTGGCGATTCCTCCCATAGCTCATGGACATCACCTTCTTCAGCAGCTTCTGGAGGCAGACTGGGTTGCCCCATCATCGCAGTCTCAACCTGTTTTGCCTCTATACCTGTAACCACAATAATGGTTTAAGTGTTAATATGTTATTATAAAAGTTACTGCCAGTCCCCACACAGCACGAAACCTACTTTTGATACTGGAGCCTATTGATTAAAACTCTACTTATTCCACTGTAGCATGCCAGACATTTCTGAAGGCTTCACATTTAGATTGAGAAGGATACATGTGCAGAGGTGTATAAAAACACTAGAACTTGTAGGATAAATACAAAAAAACTACACACCAAACACACATGGTCTTATCTGGGCAAATCAGTGGCTGAATGGGTGCCTCTGTGTAACAATGAGAAAACAAACAGACACATCATTAAGCAGTTTACTAAATGTAACGTTTCTCTACCCTGCTATAATCACATCATCTGGCAGAACACTGTACATTGGTATTGGTGTTTATATATGACCACACAATAAATGTTATTAGTTTCGGTAAATAATTGCACACTGGACAAAGCCTAATTGTATTATTATTCAATTCTGAAAGGGCGAGGAGACGAAAGAGGCCAGGAGACAAATAGGTGAGGAGACAAAGAGGCGAGGAGATGAAGGAGGCGAGGAGACGAAAGAGGCGAGGACACGAGGAGACGAAAGAGGCGAGGAGACGAAAGAGGCCAGGAGATGAAGGAGGCCAGGAGACAAAGGAGACGAGGAGACGAAAGAGGCCAGGGGATAAAGAGGCCAGGAGACGAAGGAGGCCAGGAGACGAAGGAGACGAGGAGATGAAAGAGGCCAGGGGATAAAGAGGCCAGAAGACGAAGGAGGCCAGGAGACAAAGAAAATGTCTTGGCAAACAAGCACACTCAACTAAATTATATAAGAACACACACATCCACTCACCAAGCTGCACAGTCTGGGGCAACTCAACAGGCTCTCCAATCCCAGCTCTGTTGAGGGCTGCCACTCTAAACCTGTAGCCACTCCCTGGGATAAGATTTTCAACCACAAACTCTGTGTTGCACACAGGTTCAGAATGACATGGAAGATAGAGCGCACTGTCTACCAGCCGCATCTCCACCCTGTAGCCCAGAATGGGACTCCCTCCATCATGTAGAGGAGTGAACCAAGAGAGGGTGACAGACTTGTCTGTCTTACTGAGGACCTCTGGGTCCTCGGGAGGATCAGGTACAGCTGTTGGGAAGGAAAGAAGCAGGTGTTACATGCATATATGAACAATAATCAGAACTACACAGATTACAATGTTTATCAGTTACACTTGGATTTTTATAGTATCAAGACTAACACATAACTGGAATACCTGGTAGGTGGAATGATAAAGTATAATAACTAACAAAACCAGGGTTATGTGTGTATTCTTGTTGAATTTATTAGTTATAAAGTTTTTCTTCAAATTCAACTTTTAAAAAATTGCATCCTAAAAACACAGGCTTAAAAGAATATAGATACAAAATGTTAAAGATTAAAAAACATAATTAGAAAAGTCTACATAGCTTCTTCAAAAACTTACTGATGATCGTGAGCTTGGCCAAAGAGAGAGCATCTCTAGCAGCAAATGTAATTTCCTGCTGAGGCAAAAGAGGTGCCTGTCTCAGGACAAGGCGATAAGAACAGCCGTCAGCCCTCATAGCCCAGAGGTCACTGGACTTAATCTCAACTCCATTAGCATACCAGGCTACTTCTACTGAAGGGACAGGCTCGGTGAGCTCAACACAAAACTCAACCTTCTCTCCCACTGCAGCCACCTTGTCCTCAAGGCCCTTCACAACATCCAGCTGCCAGCCTTATAAGAAATTTAAAAAAAAAAAAAATCACATTAGAATGCATAATTCAGGCAAGATAAGGCCACAACTATAATTTTTGTGGGTGTTCATTAGCATGACTTACCTTTGACAGAGAGTTGGGCAGATGTGGATGCTGTGCCAGCTTTGAGGGTAACTGTGCAACTGTCTTTCACTCGCAACTCTTTCAGCAGGAGCAGATGACGACGACCGCTCTCAAATGTCACAATCTCAGCATTAGGGGATTCCTTCACTGGTTTTCCATCAAGGAACCAGTGGCAATCTTTGCTCTCAGGACGAGAGAGGGCACACTCAAACAGTGCTTCCCCTCCATCAAAGGTTTCTACATTCTCCAAGCCCTGGACAATGTTAATCGGTTTACCTGTGGAAGACAAATGGAAAAGAAGACGGCAATGTTTAGGAAATCAAATAATTTGGGATTTGTCAACAAAGGGCACAAACTATATGATGAGCGGTAATTGGTCATTTTATCTGGCTGAATACGGTAACCGTAAGATATGAGGGAGCAGAGGAGACTCCCTAGAGGTTGGTGATCTTTTCATGTGGAGGGAAGCTCACCTTCCACATAAAGTGAAGCGACCACACAGGTCCCCTCTGTCTCACAGGAGTAAGTGCCCCTGTCCTCAGCGGACACACGACTAATGTACAAGCGAGCCACATTCCAGTCCTGCTCCACAACCACCCTTCGGCCATCAGGCTGCAATGGCTGCCCATCTTTCTTCCATTGAGCCTTGACTGGCCTAGAGTACTGGCAGATGAACTCAGCTGGTTGGTTTTCAAGCACTCGAAGGTCCTCCATCTTGCTCACCACTTCAACTGTGGGATCTGAGGTTGGGGTCAGCAGTCATAGGTTCAGGGTTTGGCCATTAGATATAAAGATAAGTGCACGGCATGATGAATGACATACATATGGGCTTTATAACCCCCAAAATCATCTTGAAGTGATGTTCATGTGTGAATGATATTATTGTGTTTTTGTGGATTGTCCAATACAAATTCTATGTGCAATTGAAACAGCATCTTAAATACATAATGCCTGCTGTGACCACTTTATTGTCCTATGTGAACTCTAAAAATCATTAGGGAGTCAAAAAGCCCAACTGTCGAAATTCAAGATAATGGTCACAATCAAGGGCCAAGACGTGCTGGCAGTTGATGAGAGAGGAGGCGGTGACACGTGGATAGAAATGCCAAACTCATGAGGTAGGTGTAAGGAGGTTAGAAGTTTTAGTGCTTTAAGGTTAGGGGCAGGGCTTGGTGGGATGGAATAGTGAGGGTAAATGGAAGGTATTCAACAGCAGCCGGCCTGCATGGATGGGTGGAGTAGCACTTTCCTAACATCACCAAAACCACTGGATGTAATCTAATCCACTGAATCCAATCACCTAACTTGTTTATTATTAATTATTTACTGTACATTACCAAAGGACACGTGAACTTAGGGATGCACATTAAATTATATAATAATCACGATCATGCTTTTAGCTTCTACTATTAAACATAAACAGGGGCCACGCCACAGATGCATGGTCTGAAACAATGACTCAAAGGATCCCAAATCACAGACAGATGTGTCCAGCGTGCGGTGATCAACTTATCGCATCTTCCCAAACAGCACTTTCACTGCATAGTCAAAAGAGACTAACATTCAGCAGTGTTCAGTGCAGCTCTATAATTTAGCTGACAATGTGGAAATGCTGAAGATCTGCTAGTGACGAAACTGGCACGATCATTCACAATCCATGAATATACGTCCAATAGGCACTGTTCGTTCATTGTATATACTGCACCTTGATCGGGCGACACTTTTAAGAAAAGACTTGGCCAAAGGGAGCCAATGATGCAAGCGAATTGAAGAGAAGTTTTGGATAGAAAGGTAGAGGGAATTCTGAATGAGTTGCTTTATTTGATTTTTTTTTACATTGGTGCTTAAACATTGAACAGGAAATTGCAAAACAGCAGGGAGACGTCAGTGAACAAGCCGCAGCTAGCCAGCTGAACTGCTTTAGAGCTTTAAAAGCTTTAATAGCTTTAAAAATAGAGATTGACCCACCCGTCAGGAAAACTACTGGTGGGGAATGATTAAGAAGTGACAAATGAAGCCATTAGGTAATCAGCGGAGCCAAGGGTGTTTAAATGCAAAGATTGCATGTGAAACAATCATTTTTGTCTTATTAGTTCTGCCTGTGTTCAATAACAGCCTTGAATCAGTTTGTAGAGACTACTTCATAGAGAAAACCACAAACTTCCTCACAAGACAACAGTTGATAGCTGAGTGAGTGTTTATGTAACCTGCTACACACGCTAATCCTCATTCACTGTAGCTGGACAATGTAACTACATTTAGGTGTGTAGCCAGCCATCCATCCATCCATCCATCCATCCATCGTCACATTCACGTGTACATGCAGATTATAATAGCTAATTAACCTAACCTGCATGTCTTTGGACTGTGGGAAGAAACCCACACAGGGACAAGGACAACATGCAAACACCAAACAGAAAGGCCGACATGTCCAATTGTCCAATCGTATTTATATTTTCAAGAAGACATACTTATTGCATGCCACACCTTATTTTGATGGTAATATTTGTCCCTAAAATTCGTTGTTTCTCAAAAGTGAGAAACATAATCGTGATTATCGTTGATTTATTATTTCAGCCGCCCAACATACAGCACATTGGAAGGACTGTTTGAATTAAAACAGACTGATATTTTTTTCAATGACTCATCTGACTAATTTTATATGTTTGGGTTTAGGTGTTACTTTGTACTATAAAAGGTTGCTGTGGTGCTACACCCAGTTGTATGTTTTGGTTGTATCAAAGCATACAGCATGGAACTATGTATTTACTGCATTATTATTATTTTATTATTATTATTATTATTATTATTGAAATGAGAAACAATGCTGCTCATGCATGATGAAGCACTGACTATACACCATTAATCTATGAACTTCAAACCTTTAATGGAACTCTGCAGAAAACATAATTCGTGGTATATTTACTTACACAATTCAAGAAGAATTGCATCACATTTTATTTGGTTAATGCCAATCAAATAGAAAAGAAGATTTGGTACATTTTAGTCTCCTGTGCATACTATTTCATTCAAATTGGTGATAAATGTTGCCATTATTTCAATTGTACATTGTAGTGAAACAACACAATCTTTGATTTAAAATAAGCTGCCCATACTGTGTTGGCAGTATTTGAAATGTAAAATGTAAATTCTGCAGGGTCAATAACAAGATACTGCTTATCTCAGTCTCTATTGATTATATTTATATAATACCTTTGACTAAGAGCTTGGCTGTTGATGTTAAACTGCCAGCTTTGAAAGTAACAGTGCCAGAATCATCTGTGGCTAGGTTCTTTAAGGTGAGTGTGTGGATGTGGCCGTGGCTCAGCCCATTCTCACTAAAGGGGCTGTTCTCCAGCAAGGTGCCATCCAGCCACCACTGCACCTTGCCAGGTGCCCTACCAGACAGTTGGCAAGAGAAGGTTGCCCATTCCCCAACAAAGACGTCAATGGTCTTAAGACCACAGACAATGAAGACTTCTTTCACTGTTGAGTGAAAAAATACACACATACATACACTGAGTTTCTAACTTCCTCATTATCAGCATTATATCATCAACACATGACACCATGCAACACACCTACTATTATAAGAATACAATAAGAATTAAACAAATATGCTTTAAGTAAACCTGAGGACAGACAAAAAAGTATTGAAATAGGCTACCTTGCACTGCCAAAGAAGCTGTGGTCAGTTGGTCTCCTGCATCACAGGTATAGTAGCCACTGTCCTCAGGCTCCAGGTTCCAAATACAGAGCTCTTGAATGCACCCCTCCTGCCTAATCTCACACTTCTTACTGGGCTGGAGGACAACGCCTCCTTTCCTCCACTCGACACAAACACCTGGCTTGGAAAGCTCGCAGCATAGGGTAACATCATCCCCCTCTTTGGTGTCCAGGTTCTTGAGCTCTTTGCGGAAAAACACTGGGGCACCTGGTAAGAATTTAAAATGGAAAAGTTTGGCATCAGATGTTGAAGTGAAAAGTTTGGCATCAGCTAGTTGAGATGACAAGACAAATATCTCAGGGACTGGAGACAAAAGTTTAGCTGATGCACAGTGATGCCAGACTGGGTGTGGTTGAGGGAGTAGAAGTCCAAGAATATGTCAGCTGTTTATTTCAATCCTATCTCCGTCCACATTCTTGAATCTGATCCACACAAGAGACTTTTTTTAATAGTTTTTTTTTTAAAGGTGCCATCATTCTTTACCTTTCACAGTTAAGGTGACGTCACACTGTGCATCTCCTGTGTCACAGGTGTACGCTCCTGAGTCCTCAGGCACCAGGTTGTGGATACGAAGCTGGTGGAATGCTCCGTTGTTCTTCAGTTCATACTTAAGACCCGCTTGGATGGCCGCTTTGTGTTTTGATCCAGGTGACTGTGGCTTTGGCGTCAGAGATGGTGCAGGCCAGAGTGACAGTTTCACCCTCTACTGCCACAGTGTTGTGTGGCTTCTCAAGTATTAACACTGTAAATATGGGAAACCCAAAATATATATTAACTATATTTAATAATGGTGGCATTTATATGCAGTTTTTCCTTTTCCCAGTCTTTACAACCCTGGCATTAATAATTTCAAAGCTATGAAATGAATAAATAAATGGATGCATGCAGGGACTATTATATGCTGCCACAAATTTTACAGAATAGTGAATATACACCTGACATTTATATCAGAAATATAAAGCCACTTTAGGTTTGTTAAAAAAGCAAACAAACTAACCTATAAAACCATAACATTTAATACATCACTTGTTAAAAGCAAATCATCTGCAAGAAATACTTAACATTTTCAGTAGTTTATGGTTAAGTTACAATATTTGTGTTAGCATTTCCTTTTTTTAGCCAACACTAAAGGCAAAAAATGGAAAACACATCTAAATAAGGGTGCCAGCTTATTTCCATTTGCCAAGACAAGGCTGTTTGGTGGTGGATAGAGATGAACGTGAGCAGTACAACTTAAGTGACCGTGTCATCTCCTTTACCTTTGGGTTTTTCCTCCACCAGAAGACAAGCCACACTCTTCTCTTCTCCCACCACAAAGGCAACATCCCCTGATTCATCTGTGGTCACCATCTTCAGGGTCAAACGGTGCACTCTGCCTTGGCTGCTCATTTGATTTAGATCATTATTCTGGAGGAGGTTGTCTCCAAGCCACCATTCCCCATTTGTCACGCCTGAATGTGACAACTCAACCTCAAAGACAGCATCCTGCCCAGTGGTCACAGTGATATCGCAGAGTTCTCGGATGAAGCGCACATGCTCTGAGGGTTAATGAGATGATGGGAGGTCAGTAATCATATCTCTTGAGCTTCCGGACGGCATCAAGAAGGTGTATCCATGGCCAAGAATCTAATATTACTTGCTACCTGGCTACCTCATGCCACATGTTTGACCTCAGGAACATGGATGTAGTACTCTGACATGTACCATTCTAATGGCATCTAATAACCAAACAAACCTTCATTAAAATCAATTCACTATGTCTGCAATATAACTGACAAAGTAAGTAAGCAGTAAAAAACAAATGTGTAGCCAACATTGGATAATTAAGCAAAACTCAAACTAATTGCCAACTAAGCCACAGTTATCACTCAAAGACTGTGAAATCCAAGAGAAATAGATGTTTAGTAGAAAATCTGCTTCACTTATTAATGGGATGGATGACTGTAAAATTAACTTCAGGAAGACAAGAGAAGACAAGAGGAGACAAGAGAAATAGATGAGATGAATCAGTGCTCTGTTACCTTTCACAGTCAGGGTAGCTGTACTTTTCTTGTCCCCTGTGTCACAGGTATATTCTCCACTATCCTTCACATCCAGCTTGTGGATAACCAGGATGTGAGTGATAACTCTCTGCTCCATACTGTACTTCTCCCATGGGTGAGCACAGTTGAGCCCTTCAGCCAGGTCACCTTGCAGTCAGGGCTGGATGTCTCGCAAGACAGGGTGGCCTTGTCTCCTTCAGTGGCTTCTTGACTTTCCAGCTCCTTTTTGAATAGTACAGGTGCGGCTGCCAGAAAGACCATTATTAATTTAGGATTAATTATTTTGTGTTTAAGTGTTAATTAAGTGTTGTGGATAAATACAGCCACCACAAAACACACTTTACTCTTAAGCAACATTATTTATACTCACAATTCTACCAATTTCAAACCAACAAGAAGCTTGAAACAGAGACCAAAAAGAACTGCAAGGGGACTGGTTTATATATGCTCCATTTTAAAGTTTGAGGTTAAACACTGAAATACTGAATCAGAAAAAAATCAGCAATCAAATTCGTCAAGTCATATGTGTGTAGACAAATTATTTGGCTGTTTCAAAATACAGAGAATATGGGGAATCATTAAATGGCCATGTACGTACATACATTTTTGTGTTTGTGATATATAAATCAACTCAGAGGAAGAGTGCTAAGATAAAATAAAAATGTACTATGTAAAATCTGAACAATAAAAATAATTTTTATTGCTCCGATTTTACATAGTACATTTTTATTTTAACTTATTTTTCTTATTTTTATTTTAACTTATTTTTCTTTTTATTGTAGGGAGAACAATAAAGAAGTGACAGGCAATGAGGGGAGAGAGATGGGGGATGACATGCATCAAAGCTTTCCCAGCAGGACACGAACACCTAGTCCTTCAGGACGTCACAACAATACCAAATTTAAATTATTGAATAATGTAGCATGTTGTCGATCACTGAGTGAATTTTTATGTTGTGCATCAAGTTATTTGAATAAAGTGTACAGTCAAAAAAAAGTGCAGAAAACTTGCTGAAAGCAAGAATTTCAAGGAAACATATCGATCAGGATGACCAATGTGGAATTTGGATACTACATTTAAAGGTAAATGGGAAATGTCAGTTCAAGTTCAATGGGAAGAGGAACATGAACATGCATAAACTGTAGAAATATGACGGAACATTATGTAAAGTGCAGATTTACAAATATATAAGTGAGATAGATTAATGGATAACAAGTCAGTATAAAGTGAAAAGAGAGCATCAGGAAAACACCAGCATCAATGTTTTGGCATGCTATCTGAAAAGATTGAAGGACGGTGTCTCACAAGGAAGATGATACAGACAAACAAATAGTCCAAATGTTATGGAAGTATTCTCCCTCTCGAGAAATACAATGCATTGTTCCCTTACCTCTGACTGTCAGAGAAGCAGTGGAAGTGTGGTTACCCACTGTGAAAGTGACTGTTCCTGAGTCAGCTGTAGTGACGCCTCTGAGTGTGAGGCTGTGTACCTGGCCCTCAGACTTGATCAGGTTCATTTCATTATTCTGTAGTGGGACATCCTGGAGTTTCCACTGGGCTAGAGGTGCCTTCTCATGAGAAACGCGGCATTCAAAGCGGACATCTTCACCCTCGTATACAACGCAGCTCTCCAAGAATTTCAGTATGTTAACCTCGACCTCTGTTTGACAAATACATTTCAGCAGAACAGTTACATATTGTTTGAAGATTTTGACAAAGATATAGTTCAAGTTGTGTAGACTGTGGTCAAAGTGTGATTAAATATATAAAGCTGTCATTTTGAGTAGCAAGTGAAGAACAACAGTAAAGGGTGTGTTAATGTTCGGGAAGATAGACCACAGACAGGCAAATGTGATGAGAAGAGATGAGTGATCAAGCTCAACAGAAAAGTATTTGTGTGAATAACTACAAGTGCTTTGAAAAAAGTGAAGAACATCTAATTCAAGGAGACAGCAAACACGATTTCCAGATGAAAGGTTGATGAACTTAATGCTCAATTGTTGGAGTGATGTAGGACACGTAAAAGACGTGACTCCGAGGGTGCATGAAGACAGTACCTTGCACAGTGAGGACGGCAGAAGTCCTCTGGTTGCCTGTATCACAGGAGTATTCTCCTGAGTCAGCTCCCTGCAGTTTATAGATGACAAGCTCAACTACGGTTGCTTCCTGTTTCAGGTGATACTTGCTGCTGGACGCAAGCACCCTGTCACCAAACCTCCAGACAACATTTGCTCCTGGCTTTGTGGTCTCACAGCGAAGACTAACGCTCTCCCCTTCCTGTCTTTTAAGGTTCTGCAGCTGGGTTTTGAAAAAGACAGGCTGGGCTGCAGAGGAGGAGATGGAGGAAATCAACCAACATTAATTAAGATTAGAGAATACAATCTTATTTTTACTCTAATCAATGCTCAATATTGACAATAATAAGTAGTCTTTTATAGACAATTAAGACTTAAGTAAAATAATTTGCCACGACAACGAACAGGTTTTAGCAAGCATACCCTTCACAACTAGTTGTGCAATGCTTTGACAGACACCAGTGTCACATGTGTAACTCCCAGCATCTTCTGGGTCTACATCATGAATTACTAGTGAAGCCAGATGTCCCATTTGTCTAATTTCATACTTTGCGCAAGGACAAAGACCAAGTTCTCCTTTCCTCCACTCCAAAGAAACACCAGGTTTAGAAAGCTCACAGTGCATGGTTACACTCTCTGTCTCATCAGCCATTTGGCTTTCAAGCTCTTTTGTGAAAATAACTGGGGCAGCTGATGAATAAAAGGAAATAACCAGATTGTAATCAACCATACACGTTCAAGAATGAGTAAAATTGGAAAGAATGGTTATAGAATGAAATGAAAGACTCAAAAGAAGAAAAAGACAGCATGAGATGATGACGTGGTCTACATCCTACCATTTACTACAAGAGAGGCAAAGCTTATCGTGTCCTCTAAACAGCATGAGTAGCTTCCTGCGTCTTCAGGTCTCAAAGCGAAGATCTGTAGCTCATAATTGAATCCTGTTTGTTTGATATGGTACTTGTCTCCACAACTCAAGACTTCAGTTTCCTTCTTCCACTCGACACGGAGTCCAGGTTTAGAAAGCTCACATTTCAGAGTGACACTAGCTCCCTCCTCAGCCTCCTGGCTCTCCAGGTCTCGAATGACTATGACTGGAAGAACTGGGAATTGAATGAATTAGACAAGGTGTTGATGTGTGTAACTCACATGCTTTCAAATTAGATACCAGATAAAGATTACAGCATAAAAAGTATGCTCATTTTTCAATTTACTCAACTGCAGGGTAAAAGTAAAAACCAAAATAGAAAATAAAACAAGCAAAATGTATGGCTGCTTTATTATATACTCACACACATAGACACACAGCAACACTGATGCAAAAGGCAAATGATCCCTACTCCCATTCAAAACAAGAATGTATCAGGTCTGTCAAACAGAGCGCTCAATTATTTCTATCTGGAGACAACAATAATCCAGAATACAGCAAATCTGGAATTCCAACAACAAGCCAGACTGAATACACTGCATACAAGAATCCACATAGGAAACATAACAAATCTTGTTCTTTCCCTTTAATATCCAGCTTTATAGGATATGGCTTAAGGATGACTGCAGAAACAGCAAGCTTTTCAATCTCTGCAGATCTATATCATTTAATAAGACCTCAAATACAAAGCACAAATGCAAGAATAAAAGTGAAGTTTACGATGAATGAAGCAAAAATGATGTTACCCAGCTGATAAAAAAAAACACCAACAATAATTAAATCAACAGTGAGGTTTGATTGATGGACTCCAATTAAATGCAATTGTCAAAAGGCAATTCCCAACTCATCAGCCAACAAGAACAAATGTGCCGGACTATTGACAAAACCCTCAAGACACAAGGAAGTTATGTCACAGCATAACAACCTGAATGTGTAGTATATGCTATCACAGTACAGTATGTGTTCGGGAAAAACCTCCAGCATACAAGAAATCTCCTAAAAAACGGATGACTGTTGCTGGAGTTTCTTATACCACTACTACATACCTTCAACTTGGGATTCCTGCTTCTCAGGTTCAACTTTGGAGGTCACTACTGATGTGGTTGACTTATTTGCTGTAACTGTAGTTATTTGTAGACATATAATGTAGATTTTAGTTCAACTTACAGAACATGGAAAATCTTCAGCAACAGACTGAACAAGACAACAAACCAAAAGCAATGTGCCACACACAATACCATCTTCCCTTGATTTCCATTTTTCTGAATTGATAGTGCTGAAGGCTCTTCACTTGATTTTTGAGATATGTATTTTTATGCAATGTTCAACAAGAAATGCAGTACCTGAAAAATCGTACAGACAGTGCTATGACCAAGAGCGTACTATGACTAAGAGCGTGTCCAACAAAGAAAATAGTAGCACAGTAGAAAATGGCAACCAACACCATCACATGGATGAGTACATTTCTGATTTAAATAGTGTTGCATATAGTTAGGTTATGTAAGAAATTAGGTTCATACCTTCCACCACTTCTTTGGAATCCTTAGATAGTAATGTCACAGCTACTGGAGCATCTGGCGGCTTCACTGCTGTGATAAAACATTTAAGCTTGATTATACCTGAAACATGGTACCTACAGAGCCAGCAGCCACACATCTCATTTTTAGAGTCTCTTCATCCAGTGAGTATAATTGCAAAGTACAAATGCTATATTTCAGCCACATCTTGCATAATTATACAATGCACTTTCTTCTCTTACACTTGTGAAGTGTAACTGTATCACATCATCAATAACTCTAATCACTGAGTTAAAAATTATTTTTTTCAACAAAGTAAACATTTATGACCCACGCAGCAGCACACCAATGTACAGACTGAAGCCTAAGCACAGGGCAATACATCCTGCACATTACACAGTACGTCTTGCAAGCTGACAAGTCTTGAGTAACATGGCCATTGTTGACAATTATCTACTGTTTAATGATAATAACTGCTTACAAATCTGTTACTTGCTAGTCTTTCAATAATGTCACTTCCACAAAACACCACAAGAAGAACAAACAGGAATTACAGGGAACTGCTGTGTGAAAACAGTTGAAAAACATCACATAACAGCATTGGCCAGGCATTAATATAGCATCCAATATAATATCATAGTAGCTCTCCCTTTATTCATATTCTGACATTCTGTTAACCTAACCCTAAAAAACCATTTCACTTTAAATTATTTTTGTCCATTGTCCACCCCTTACAGCAGCTAAATCAAGCTACAGCCAAACATATTCCATGCTTGGTACGCCAAAGAAAGCAAGGAACATCAGTAGAGACAGAACACCTGCACTCAACAAGGCAAAGACTAAGTCGGATGTGACAGGAGACAAAGAAGTCAATAAAGAGCTCACGTCTTTGCATACCTGCTATTGGCTGTTTGGTCCCCTGCCTCTGTGTATTGTGTTTTGCAGCTACTCCAGAAGCAGTGTTTTCAACTGAAATAAAACACAACATTAACCTCAAAATCTTACAATGATGAGTTCTGTGACCATAAAACAATATCCAATCAGGGACAGTAAAGCACACATTAACACAAATGACAAAGTACACCCAATCTACTGTTGCTTGTTTACAACTTGATACTGAATACAGACAAATCTTCTGATGTTAGATTAAATATGATAATGTGAGAACGGAAAGCAATACAAAACAATAAAGGTACAAGAAAAAACAACTCAAACCTCTCGCTCTTTCAATAATCCAACACACAGCAACAACACGACACAGTACTGCCAATGTGACATTAACATATAGCATCAAAATGTAAACAATTAACACTGAACTGGAGTAAACAAAGCATTAAAACAACTGGACAAAATTCAGTATTTGCCACACAATAGAATTGGCAGAACAGAAACACACACAAGGGCTAACAATAAAACAAAAGTCACCTTGTTTATATATTTTTATATATTTTAGACATTCATCAGGTAACATAGCTTGCTACACAAACAGTAAATCCTAACTGATCTGCCTACTCTCTTTATACTTTCCATTTTTTTCTTGTTAAGTCATCATTACAACCATGCTTACAGTATGACAGATGTCACAGTATTGTACAAAAGCCATGCAAACATTTGTCTCATTACCTTCAGCTCCCACTTCAAGTTCTCGTGAACCTCTTTGAATCTCTTGTACAAGAAGCTGCTGTTGAGGAGTCTGTCCAGTACTTGGCAGTTTCATAGCTATTAAATTGAACACAACATTCGGTCCACAATTTGAATTTGCCTTCAGACAGCACTAGCTCTATACTCAGCCTCCAGGCAACAAAGTAAGCCAGAGACCACAGAAATTCACAGATGCTAAAATTAATTTGTTCTTTTTTTCCTCTTCATAACAGTAGCATGCACCTCTAAAATGATGCAGATCATGAAATTGAACTGGTGAATAAAAAAGCCACATTTACCAGCAGGCAGATGAAATAGTGCAGGTTAGTTCAGAAATATAAAGGTTGCGTAAAACCATATTTAGCCTTAAAGTAATTAATTGAAACAACAAGATACAATGTAAATCAATTCACTACCCAACAAGTTTTTTGTCTGATAATACTAATCAGCAGGCAATATGACAAAAGAATGATGCATTGCACTGATTAATTACAAATGCACATGGGCGAAATAACCAAGCAAAGCCAAGAATCTTCAGAGAATTACCTTCTACCGTCTCATATATCTCTTTCCTCTTGTGCTTGTCTTTATCAGCTATGAACAGAACTTCAGACATCTTGGCTGAAATACAAGTATAATATGGACATAGAAATACTGCATGAAGTATAAAGACAGCAACTAGTGACAATGCCAAACCTACAGTATTTAATTTGGACACCTGAGCACAGATTTTATAACTGCAGAAAATGTAAAGACCTTCAGTCTTCCCAAACCACGCAAATATAATATAAAGGACAATGAACCATGCCACACACAAGTTAACTATGCACATGTAAACTCCAGCCAACAACAGGTATCATTATCTCAAACCATATAGTGATACAAGCACAATTAGCACAAATACAAGGCTCCTTATTTCTTCTTCCTGTTTTTGAATTAGCTGGTTATGCCACATTCACTGCAACACTGAAGAAAAAAGCCACATAAAAAGGCAAAACATAATCCTACTAAGACAGAAAGAATATCTGACAAAGCACAGGCACACAAAACTGCAACCTAAACAATCTGGTAAACTAGACAATAATGTGGGAAATAATATATTTTGTATAACCTACTGTATATAGGCAAAAAGGTACAGGCCCAATTCAAGGGCAGGCTGCACATCGCAACACACAGGCTATTATCAAGATTGACAGAGCACTTAAAGCTGAACGTCAAGCCAGCACATTGCCATCTTCCTTCCATACCTTCCATTGTTTCTTTGGTTTCTTGCCTCTTAGATTCCAGTTTAGTAGCTGAAGGAGGAGCTGACAGCTTTACAGCTGAGAGGAAACTATTTTAATTCAGAATGCTTTAAAATACTTGATCATCTGATCTTGAGTACTTTACCATCATAATTAAAAACTAACTATCACCTGACAAAATGGTTCACAACTAAAACTATTTCAGGAATCTGCAAGCACTGTTGATAACTACAATACAACATTAACATATATGTTGGCTTAAATAGACAAGAACAGTTTATGGACCAGTATACACACATAGTCAACACTACTACCAATAAAAACATAAACAGAAGACATAAAACAACAAGCACAGTCTGCTAACAGACTCCAATGTGAAAAAGGGGAATCTGCTTTGGTATTGTAGTCAGTTTGGGCGGCATCATTCTTTAGTTTGTTTTGTTATCTCAAATGCACAGTAAAAAAAAGAGTGGAAGAAGTGATGAAAAATCTTCCAAAGACAATGGTCAAAAATCAAAATTGATCTCAGCACAGAACACACAAAGCTCTCCAGCCAAAGACATCAAACCAATTGATCCACCACATACAATGGGAAGGGAACATCTGATGAATCTGATGTAAGACATCCACACAGAATGCTGATAAATTGTATGCCAGCAAACAGAAACAAGAAAAAAAGAGACTGCAACAAAAAATTCATAGGAAAAGCAAGTGCTTAAAAACAAGACAAAATCAAAGTGTAACACAAATATTCCTCCTATCAATTCAACATCAATGTTTAGTAAGTAGTCTTTAAATCTGAACAATACATTTCTTGCAGTGACAAAAACAAAAACATTGGAAACCACAAAATATATTTTTGTAATTTACAATAACACATATTCATACACTGTAGAAGTTTGCATCACAAATCATCCTACCCTTAATGTTGAGGCTGGCTGTGGTCTTCTGGACTCCACACACACAGCTATAGTTGCCACTGTCTTCTGGCACCGCTTTGTTGATCAGGAGTTCATTCACAGAGGCGTTCTGCTTCATCTGGTACTTTTCTCCAGACTTTAGGACCTGTGTTCCCTTCTTCCATTCAACAGGGACTCCAGGTTTAGAGAGCTCACAATGCAGAGTAACACTTGCTCCCTCCTCAACCTCCTGGCTCTTTAGCTTCTGTTTGAACGTCACTGGTTGGGCTGAGCATTTATTAGCTGGTTAGCAGTCAGTGGCATGCCATGACATAAAACATAAAAATCCAAATAAAACAAACACAAAACATAGAAAACCAACACTGACAACTTACAATCCTTTATGACATGCAGACTCCAAAACAAATAGGTCTAAATATGTACATGTAATTTACAGTTGTTTTATTATGTTATTCAAAACAACTCTTTAAAAATCCTCATCCTACCCTTAATGGAAAGGTTGGCTGTGGTCTTCTGATCTCCACATACACAGCTGTAGTCGCCACTGTCTTCTGGCACCACTTTGTTGATCAGGAGTTCATTTACAGAGGCGTTCTGCTTCATCTGGTACTTTTCTCCAGACTTCAGAGCCTGTGTTCCCTTCTTCCACTCTACAGCGACTCCAGGTTTAGAGAGCTCACAATGCAGAGTAACACTTGCTCCCTCCTCAGCCTCCTGGCTCTCCAGCTTCTGTATGTAGGTCGGCGGTAATGCTGTACAATCAAGTTTTCAATACTTGTCAAAATTAGGTGAAATGAATAGTTTAACAAATATTTTAACAAAACATGCCAGAGGCAACAGAAGTGGACCTTCGTGTGGGAAATACAACATTTTCACTTGTGTTATGTAAATATAAAACGTTGCCGAAAGACTTCATGAATCCATACCATTCACTTTCACAGTTGCAGATGTCTTCTGGTCCACGCACATGCAAGAATACTCTCCACTATCTTCAACCTCCAAATTCTTAATCTGAAGCTCACAAGAGGTTTCCTGTAGGTTCATCTCATACTTCTCTCCAGCTTTGAGAATTTCAGAGCCTTTCTTCCACTGAACGCCGTCTACAGGTTTTGATAACTTACAGCAAAGTGTCACAGTCTCCCCTTGCTTTTTCTCCTGGTTCTTGAGCTTCTCTTTAAAACTGGCAGGCAGGGCTAAAATAAAATAAAGAATGACTTGATAATATCAGGGTGTTGCATTTTGTTGGGTTGTGATGGAGGATGGAAAAAAGATTAGAGACGGAGATGAGTTGTTGTGCTCCAGTTGTCGAAAATTAGTCTTTGGAACCAAAACATCAATCGATCAATCAGTTGGGTCGATGTACCTTTTGATGAAGTTTTATCTACAACAGTGCACTTTATCTCAAAACAAAAACAAACTCCCTTATTACAATACAACACAATGTAATTAATTTTGAGATGCCAAACAAAGGAAGCCTTGCAATGTGCATTCCTTGCATAACAGTACAATACATTTAGGAACAAGTCACTTTAAATCATTTGCACATGCTGGGGGATGTTGTTCACAATTTGTGGATGTGTCTAATACAAAACCCTAAACAAAGAGAATGTTATAATGCTGAACAAGAGAGCAAAGCAGATCTTTCAGTAAATATACTCACAATGCAAAATACTCAACAAACAAAATTCTTAGTAACAATTTAACCTAATCTATGGTACTTTTGACAAATCTAAACTGTGGGTAGATTTGTACGAGACTGTGCACGAGAGAGGAAGTGTATACGTCCTGATCCCCAGCAACCACAGAGTTGGTCCCCGAGTCTCTAGGAGTTGCTCTTTCACAGTTAAGGGCGTACTCACACTTGATCCAATTGACTTTGGCCGTGCCCGAGCACTATTGTCCCCCCTACCTACTCCCCCGCTAGCCTGCACTCACACTGGAATAAAACATTCAGGACCAGAGCACGCTTACGTCATTACATTGCAGTATTGGCCGACTACAATTCCTTTTCATCTGTAAGGTAAGAACCAGACCCGGGCACGTTTAGCAATCACACTGAAGCATACCGTGCCCGTGTCCAACCGAACAGATTAGCGCAACGAACCAGACTTTGGGGTCAAGCGTCCCCGAGCATGGTTTAACTGGGCCAAGTGTGAGAACACCCTAAGAGAGTGGAAACCCCCCTCTAGAATGTGAATATCATTGAGGGGGCTTGGCTGCAGTGGGCTATGATCTAAGCTCCACTGTATATGAGGCAGATCAGTAGGAAAGACACAAATGCAAACAAATGTAGCAGATTCCCCTTCAAAACAATAGGCATCCTGTGGTTTTTTACACTATAACCACCAACTGGTCTTTAAAGCAAAACCAAACCAAACTGAGAAAAGTCAATTTTGCATTAATATCATTGACCTAAAAAAACTCACAAAATACATTAACAGTGGAATTGTCAAGAAAAAAAACTCTTCAAACTGAATTCATAAAAGTAATCAGCTCTACAAGACAGAAATTTAACCCAAATTTGTAAAATTGTATACTTGAGTTCTTACCATTGACTGTCACCTTTGCCATGCTCTTGGCAGTGCCCACGTCACAAGTGTAGATATCAGTGTCTTTCTCCTCCAGGTTTTTGATGGTGAGGGTTAGGACCCCCTTCTTCTGGGACATCTCATATCGACCTCCAGCCTTGAGCTCTGTGTGACCTTTAAGCCATATCACAGTGGATGGGGTTTGTGCAGTCTCACATAGCAAGGCCACAGAGCTCTTCTCCTCAGCTTGGCTGTCAATAAGTGCTTTAGTAAATTGATGGATTGGCTCTGTAAAAAAATTAAAGAAAAGAAAGTATGAAATTGTATATTCAATCTATGAATCTATGAACCCTATGATTCTACATTTAATAAATAAGTGAATAGTTCTTTCAGAAGGTAAATTATGGAATTTTCTTACCCTTAATTTCCAGCTTGGCTTTAGTGGTTGCACCTCCAACAACTTCACAACTGTACTCTCCGGAGTCTTGAGCAGAGACATTATGGATGGTCAGCTTCATGACTTTGTCCTCTTGGCTAATGTCATACTTGTGGCTCTTTTTGATGGCTTTGCCTTCCTTGGCCCACCTTACAGTGGAACTACCCTGTGTTACCTCACAGGTAAATACAGCATCTTCATCTTGAACAGCACTAACATTCTGTAGTCCTTTAGACACAGATGAAGCTTTGCCTGCAACAAGGGATGATAACACATTCATTTTAGTACCTTAATATTTTTGTAACTCTGTCTAGGCCTATTAAATACGTATCTTACCTTCAACTGTTAATGTTGTTTTGGAGCTCAGATCTTTAATGTTAAAGATCACCTCTCCAGCATCAGCAGGGGTGACATCACTAACGGTTAGCATGTACCTGCGTCCTTTACTGGTGGCTTTGAAGCGGCTTTCATTTGCGATAGTTTGGCCATTAAGAGTCCAGGAACACTCATCCATGCTCTCACGAGATAAGATGCACTCAAAGCTACAAGTCTCTCCCTCATTCACCTCAGCTGGCTTCAGCCACTTGGTAATTCCAATGCCTAACTCTAAATTTGGGACAAAGAGCATAAGTTGGTGAAGATGCAAAACAATACCATATGTATTATGGCAAACACTGTAAAACTCAACTCAAATAACAGTACCAACCTCTTACAGTGACCTTTGCTTTAGAAACCTCAGTTCCAAGATCACAACTATACTCTCCAGCATCTTCTTTGGTGATGTCCTTGATGATCAATCCCAAAGACTTGCCTGTGTGAAGGAGCTCATACTTTGATCCAGCTTTTAAGACTTTACCTTCTTTCCTCCATATTGGAGAAACCCTGGGCTTTGACGCCTCACATGGCAGAGTAATCATGCCTTTCTCCTCTCCAATGACATCATCTAGAGACTTGAGGAACACAGCACGCTTCTCTGAAGGAGAATGGGGGGCATGAGAGACATTATGTTCTGCCTGAATGAGAGTGTATACACGCATGCAGCTGGGATTTCCTGCCTCAACCTGATATTCATACAGTAATTTATATTGTCTGAGCTTGTAAACATAGTGCATGGCAGTTCTTACCTTTAACTTTAAGTGTCACAGATTCTTTCACCTTGCGGACTTGAAAGGTGATGGTCCCCCCATCCTGAGGTGCCAAGTTCCTCAGTGTGAGCTTGTGAACCTTCTCTTCATGAGTAATGGTGTTGACTTCATTAGTGAACAGCACCTTGTCATTTAGAAACCACTGTCCATCTTCATCTGCATAGTTTATCTCACATGAGAACACTGCATCGCTGTCTTCATCAACCTCTGTGTCAGCCAAGTGCTTGGTGATTTTAATGTCACGCACTGGACAGAAGAAACACAAGTTTTAGGTTAAAGACTAATGTAATCCACAACCATTCTAAAATAGCTGCTTTATGTGATGTCTGAATAAGAAAATGCACAATTGCTGTATTTTGTTTGGTATTTAAAGGTCCATACTGCACCTTCAACAGTAAGTGTCCCTTTGGTCTCAGCAGGTCCAGACTGACAGCGGTACTCTCCACTGTCTTCCTCAGTCAACTTTTGAATGGTAAGTTGAGCCCTTGTAGCATCTTGCTTAATGTTATACTTGTCTGACGCTGCCAGAGGTACCGGCCCTTTCAACCACTTAACCTCTTTGGGTGAGGCAGAGAATTTGCAGGTGAGTATGGCAGAGCTTTTCTCCTTTGCCTTCACATCTTTGATGGGCTCTGCAATCTCAAGTGGACGCTCTAAATGTGAGTAACAGTATATGATTAGACTCAACTGAATTATGCTGGATATATTTACCAACAACAGTATCACAGTGGCAGTACATTTACCTTTGACTGTGAGCTGGGCTAAAGATTTGCTCTTCCCAGCTGTAAACTGCACAGGTCCGGTCATCGGTGCCTTGGTCTTTTTGAAAGTGAGACGGTGCATAGTGCCCTCTTTTTCCATTTCAATATCAGCACTTTCCTGCACTGCAACTCCATTTAAAGTCCATAAAGGAGGTTTCACCAGTTCCATACTGATTTCAACTTCAAAAACAGCTGCAAAGGGTTCTGTCACTTCTACAGAACTAAGCTCCCGGACAATGCTGATGGACTGCTCTAAAGGGGTCATTAAGAGAATGGTTTAGTAAGAAGTTAATCATATGATTTCATAAAATAAAAATATTGCTGATTTATATATATTATACTGTATTGAAAGGACCACACCGACCACACCGATAGTAATAGTTATAGCTAGTAATAGCTTTTTTTAAGCTCCAAATCAAATTGCAAATCCCATACCGTTGCACTTGTGGCAAAGCAAAGCTCATGTAATGAGGACTCCTCTTTACAGCAGTACTGCAGGATCTCTGTATAAACTGGGCTAGTATTTCTAAATAACTTCAAACTAGTTTGGTTAATCTTCTGTAAAAAAGGCCTATTATATGTCAAATAGGCCATTTACTTTAATGACCTAACATATTTCCCACCAAACTTCAACCTTAGCAGAGGTCTACTCAACTGAATGACTGAAAACACCTGTGTTAGTAACACATTCTTTTACACACATAATTTAAAATACAAATTACTATGATAATTCATTTGGCTTGTTCCAATAGAAATTCCAAGAAATAAATCAACATAATGTTCCTGTATATTCCATTAGTCCAATACTTAATCATAGATAGACCAACAAACATTGATATTGACAGAGTGTAGACAGAGATACCTCATTGAATAGGAGTCTGATGGCATGTTTGTAAAAATACTTTTACACACAATTATACACGGCCATATGGGCCATATACGTAAATTCCCTACAATTGATGAACCGGAAACTAAGCTTACACTCAACCTTTGTCATCTTCCATCATGTTTACCTTCCACAAGTAGTTTACAGGATGTCTTGTCATCAGTGCCGTCACAGGTATAGGTGTCTTCATCCCCAGAGTCCACATCGTTGATGGTGAGTTTTCGGTACACATCTTCACTTTTGATCTCGTATTTCTTGCCGTGTTGGATCTCCATCTTGTTCTTGTACCACTTCACATTTGCACTGGCACGTGACACTTGGCATTCAAGATGACCACGATGCTTATACATCGCTATCTTATCCCTGAGTCTCTTCACAAACTTGACAGGCAGCTCTACAGTAACAATAATACTGAATCAATAAAAATTATCACGTATGCCAAAAAAGGAAGATTTAAGGGTATTAATGCCGAGGCCTTGCCAAAGCCCTTGCCTATGCACACTACAATCAATGTTCACAATTGAATTATGTTATGTCAAAAGCAAATGGAGCTAATAAGTAATGAAACATCAATGCTTTTGATGCACCGTCATGTTCATCGCTTTCTTTTGCAAAAGCTAAAGCAGACAGCAATAATCTTGTTATGACACTACAGTAAATGGAAATTACTGTGTGCCAGTCATTCTTGTTTATATATCAGGTGCTGTTTGATTTCAAACAGCTAGATGCTGACATAGAAACTAGGAAACATGTCCATGTTGATGCAAATTAGAGCAACTCATGGTCAACTGACTAAGAAGTTTTTCTTTGTTTCTCATACTCCTGGAGATGTCCAATCATCAATGACCCTAAAATCATTGGACCAAAGATGTGTTCTCTACAGATATACCATTGAATAGACCTACATTCAATCAAGACAGAAAGCTATGACAAAACCCCTTGAAAATAATCTTAAACATCAGCTAGTAAGACTCCATAAAAGTTGTGTTTCCTTTTGCCATCAGCCCTCAATGAGGCATAACAATGTAAATGCAAGTTGCAACTGGATTTTCTATTTCACCATTATTGTCAGAATGATACACTGTTTACTCTTTTAGCAAGTCAACATTTCATCTAACTTTAGTGTGACCTTTATATTTGGCTCACTAAACCAGCCATGTCAATTTAAGAAATTATTCAGGAACTTTTAGTTTGCATGCAAACGTCTGTATAGCATAATATTATGTTTACAGTAGCCTAATTGTTTCTTATTTAGAGGAAAAATTGGTTTTAGATGTGCAAAGGCAAATAGAAATAATCAATTTGGAACCACATCTGAACATTGCAACATGGGTTAGCTTATCCATGCAGCAATATACACAGAACTCAGCACATAACATAGACTCATTTACCTTTCACTTTAAGTTTTGCAGTTGATGAGGCCTTGTCAGCTGTGAATTTAATCTCCCCCATATCTTCTGGGGTGACAGACCTAAACAGCAGTACATAGGTTCTGCCTGGAATACAAAATTGACAGCTTGTAGATAATCATTACTTACTTACAATCCTATAAAAATGCATGAATTGGTGTATACATTAGTGTACAACTTCCTTGAGACCTTACCCTCTTGTCTCATCTTGATGTTGTCACCGACTTTGAGTTTGACACTTCCTTTATACCACTGGCAGTCCACTTCATCATGTGAGATTTCACAGACAAATGCAGCACTCTCCTTCTCCATCACTTCCACATCCTCCAGCTTCTTAACAATCTTAATATCTCTGGCTGCAGGGAAAATAGTTTAAAGATGTTTCTATATACTGTAAATTGTTATACTATACCCTAAGTAATGGCAACTGACTGTTTTGTGAGCTTCATGACATGACTAATAATTACCAACAACGGTGAGCTTAGCAGAGGTGTTATCATCAGTAGTGCGACAGATGTAAGTGCCTGCATCTTCAGGTGTACATTTGTTGATGACCAAAGTGCGCTTTCGGCCCAAGGAATGGATGCCAAAGTTCTTCCCTGGTTTCAGTTCCACATCATCCTGCAGATTAATCATATTTTAAATGTAGTTTTGACATTTAAAACATAGTTTAAACATATGTACTGTATACTTTTTAATTCATATTATTCATTCTGACGACAGTAATTTGAATAAGAATGTATCACCTTGAACCATTTAACATCTGCATTGGTTCTGGACACTTCACATTCAAAAGTAACCTTCTCCTTCTCAGGAACACTGCTATCCATAATTGGCTTGGAGATCATAGAAGGAGGTTCTGTAGAATCAACACATGTTGGTCAAAATGTGACTAAATGATGACTCATGGCAGAATGGGTGCTGTATAAATAGACCCTAGTGACCGATTAGGCGACAAATTGCTACACTGCAAGCCTTGGTGCTCAATTCAGATTTATCGCTTAGATGTATTTTTTTACATTTTTTGTTTAGCTGTTCACATTGTTTTTTAAATGTGACCTATATCAGATTCCAGTGTGACCTAATCGCAGTCCTGAACTGCATAAGTGCAAAAGAACAAAAATACGTCACATGTAGCAGCTGAAGAAAACATGGAGGCCACTGTCCATTCAGGCCACTTTTAGCCTGCAGTGTAGACTTAGACTTAGACTTCTCTTTATTAATCCTTTCGGGATGACTCCCGCGAGGAAATTGAATACATAGTTTAACAGGAAGCATCCCTTACCTGTAACAATCAGTTTGCCAGAATTATGCACTCCTTCTGCTTGGAAGGCAATAGTTCCTGCATCCTCCCTCTTAAGATTGGACAACGTTAAGGCGTGTTTCTTTCCCAGGGCTGTGATACGGCAGTTTGCCCCTGACTTTAACTTGGCCCCATCCCTGGTCCAGGAGCCTTCAACATCAGCCTGGCTGAGTTCTACCTCAAGAGTTACCGTCTCTGTTTCATGTACCTTGGTTTCTGTTAGACCCTTTACTACTTGGATCTTCTTCACTGAAGGGAGGAGGAGAAGATGTTTGAATGTTAAAATGGAAGCAAGGTTGTAAAAACAATGTATTTTTTATGTGATTGTGGATCAGTCTTACTCTCCACATTGAGTTTGGCCTGGGTTTTGTCATCCAGAGATTCACAGGAGTAGATGCCCCGGTCAGCATGAGTCACACTCTTAAAGATCAGAGCCTGCTTAGCTCCGTCTACCCGAATCTCCATGTTTCCTACAGGCTGCAGCACTATGCTGTTCTTCATCCACTTCACTTCTCCAGATGGCTTACTGAGCTCCACCTCCAGTTTCACTTCACTCTGCTCCTCCACTGTCAGGTTTTCTAGCTTCTTCTTAAATGTCACAGGTTCATCTAATTGGGGCAAAAATAAATGTAAATTTAATGAGGATTAGATTATTTAACATCCTTGAAAATTGTATTTTAACAAACATGTTCTTACGCTGCACTTGTAGAGTAGCTTTGCAGCTTTTGCCTTCTGCATCGACACTTATCTCTCCAGCATCTTTTTGGGTGACAGAGGTGATGGTGAGTGAGTAACTGCTGCCACCATGCTCAATCTTATACTTGGGCCCAGCAGTCACGGGTAGATTGTTGTGGAACCATTTAACATTGGCTTCCGCTGGGTTGACAGCGCACTTGAAAATGGCGTCTTTTCCCTCCATTGCAGCCACATTGTTCAGTTTGGTGGTTAGCCTCACCAGTCTGGGTGCTAATAAGAACACGCAGCATCAACTGAAGCAGACTGATATGAAAGAAAACGTGTCTACTCTGAACATTGAATGTTTGAGTTAAATAAAATAATGAATTACCTTTTGAGGTGATTTTAGCAGAGGTCTTGTCATTTCTACATTCACAGCTGTATTCTCCTTCATCTTCTTTAGTCATGCCCGTCACAGTGAGAACCCGCTTAGCACCATCTGTCCTGACACAGTGCCTGCCTCCAGGTTTGATCTCAAGGCCATCATGATGCCAGACAACATCCCCTAAAGTTTGATTTAGTTCACACATCAGGCTAAGTGTACCTTCCAACTCCACTGTAGTAGGTTTCAAAGGGACAACAAACTTCAAAGCCGAATCTGAAATGAAAAGATGAGAGTTACATAAAGGACATAAAATCAAAATCTTGCATGTGAAAATATTGTTATAACAATTATCAGATTGTTAGAAACATTTACATAACTTGCCTTTAACTTGAACATTAAACTCCAGTTTGTCATCAGCAGATTGACAGGAGTATTTTCCACTGTCTTTGGATTCAGTGGATTTTACTATCAGGGTACGAGAAAGGCCATCTTTTTTCATTTCATACTTGCTGCCCTCCTTGAGCTCCACACCATCTCTAAACCACTTCACACTACCGCTCTCGGTGGTCAGCTCGGTGGTCAAAACAACTTTTTCACTTGCTTGAACAATGCATGTGTCCTTGACAAGTTTATTCTGGAACTTGACAGCTGCCTCTAAAGATAACCAAGAGCATATTTTTTAATGATTTGTGCTGAGAATTATCATACTTGGCAAAGTAAATGATATTTTAAATATATTTTACCTTTCATCTGCAGCTTAAATAACAGCTTTTCGGTTCCAGCCTCACATGTGTATTCTCCAGCATCTTTTTTCTCCATTTTTTCTATCACCAGCTCACGACACTTGCCTTTTGATTCCATGTGGACTGCTTTGCTGAAAGTCAGCAGCTTGCCATCCTTGTACCATTTCACCTCTGTCTTGGAATCCGAAACTTCACAGCTCAGAGTGGCTTTCTGGGAGAGAATGGCTTTTACTTCCTTCTGGACTGACTCCTTGTTAGAGAAGACAGCTGGGGCTTCTGCAGATCAAATGAAAATGTTGATGTTAACAAACAAACAACATGTCAGCCAACCCCGAAATACATAGCACAGCCAAAAGTTTTCAGCCATGATGAACACACTTATTAATCATTAAACGCAAACAGAAAAACACAATAGCAAAAAATATCACATTTGCATACTCTTGGAAATACTGGTGACATCTTAATCCTCCTACCTGCCACATGCATCTTAAAAGATAACGTCTCAGTCCCAGCCTCACAGATGTATTCTCCAGCATCCTTCTTTTCCACACTGTCAATCACCAGCTGACGACTCTTGCCTTTCGACTCTACATGGATCGTCTTACTGGAAGTCAGCAGTTTGCCATCTTTGTACCATTTTACCTCTGTTTTGGTATCAGCTACCTCACAACTCAGAGTGGCTTTCTGGGCGAAAGTGGCTTTCACCTCCCTCTGGACTGATTCCATGTTGGAGAAGACTGACTTGGGTTGGATCTCTGCAAAAGTAATAATAGAGAATGTCATGGCATTTCCGCCCTTTACTTTAATACAACTCATTAAAACATTGTGGAACTACTGTGTCAGGATGATACAAGCCAAAATATAACCTATAACATATAAAATTGTATACATCAACAGATATTAAATAATTATGCAGTTGTGTAGTTACAATGATAAAACTAAAAAATCACAAATAGCAACACAAATATCTGTGATACCAACATACTGCAACATACACAAATTAACCCAGAACAGTAGTGAAGCAAAACAAAAAAATTAAAAACCTCCACTAAAGCCGTTTTTGGTCTACTTCACAACCATAAACAAAATACGCACTAATCACATATACTACGCCCTTGATTCCTCATACCTGTCACATGTACTTTAAATGCCAGTTTTTCAGTTCCGACTTCACAGATGTATTCTCCTGCATCTTTCTTCTCTACGCCGTCAATCACCAGTTGACGAATCTTGCCCTTTGATTCCATGTGAACTGCTCTGCTGGGACTCAGCACTTTGCCATCCTTGTACCATTTTACCTCTGTCTTGTTATCAACTATCTCACAGCTCAGGATGGCTTTCTGGGAGAGAATAGATTTCACATCACTCTGGACAGACTCTTTGTTGAGGAAAGCGGATTTAGCCTGGACTTCTGTAGAAGTATCTGCAAAAGAGTGTGGTGGCAGTACAATTATCTATACAAAGAAGGACTAGATTCTTTAAACCTCAGCACATACAGAATAGCTTTGGATTTACTGGACAAATGCAACCAAACCTTACATAAGCAGTGCCCAGAGGAATAAGCTCTATTAAAACACATAAAATTAATAGACACAACACTGCACTTTGCATTCGTAAAGCGAAAGCAAATTGGACATCTGCAAGTAGCCACACTACACAATAAATATATCAAAAACAATTAATTGAGGAAGAGAAGAAGACCAAATGCTGCAAGAAATCGAAGCATGACGCTCAGTAGTGCATACATTCTTTTTATTTAAAAAAGCTAGAATAATGACTTAGTATTTGAAGATTTGTAATTTTCATGTTTATTACAATGCAATTCACATTGTATGAGGCAGTCATTAAACTAGGTTTTACCTCAATTGTATCTAGTGTTTACATGCTCTGTTCTCAAAAAGATACAAAAAAAGAAGTAAACATTTGGTATTTATTAAACATACTACATTCTCCTTACCTTCCACAAGTATTTTAAAGACCTGCTTCTCTGTTCCAGCCTCACATATGTACTCTCCAGCATCCTTCTTGTCCACACTGTCGATCACCAGCTGACGACTCTTGCCCTTTGACTCTGCATGGATGGCCTTACTGATGCCCAGCAGTTTGCCATCCTTGTACCATTTCACCTCTGTCTTGGTATCAGATATCTCCCAACTCAGAGTGGCTTTCTGGGATAGAGTAGTTTTCACCTCCTTCTGGACAGACACCTTGTTAGAGACTGCAGACTGGACCTGCGTGTCTGTGGAGGAAACCATTAATGTGGATGATAAAAACATTGTACTTGTTTATTGATATGTGAAAATCTGCAATACCTTGCATCAATTAATAGAAATACTATCAGTCAGTTTAGTCCTGGGCCCTACCTGCCACCTGGAGTTTGAAGGCCAGCTTCTCAGTCCCAGCCTCACAGATGTATTCTCCAACATCCTTCTTCTCCACGCTGTCTATCACCAGCTGGCGACTTTTACCCTTAGACTCTGTGTGTATTGTCTTACTGGAAGTCAGCAGCTTGCCATCCTTGTACCATTTCACCTCTGTCTTGGAATCCGAAACGTCGCAGCTCATAGTGGCTTTCTTGGAGAGAGTGGCTTTCACCTCCCTCTGGACTGACTCCTTTTTGGAAAAGGCTGACTGGGCCTCTGATGGAGGAGGCATGAGAAGGAAAATATAAGATCCAATTAACATCCAATTAGTAATATTATTATTTTGAGAAAATCCACCTTCCCTTACCTGCCACATGCATAGTGAAAGCCAACTTCTCATTCCCAGCCTCACAGATGTATTCTCCAGCATCCTTTTTCTCTAAGCTTTCGATCACCAGCTGACGACTCTTGCCTTTGGACTCAGTATGGATTGTCTTGCTAGAAGTCAGCAGTTTGCCATCCTTGTACCATTTCACATCTGTCTTGGTATCAGTTACCTCACAACTCAGAGTGGCCTTCTGGGAGAGAGTGGCTTTTACCTCCCTCTGGACGGATTCCTTGTTGAAGAAAGCTGACTGGACCTCTGAGGGTAACGTCAACGAGAAATACAGTGTTGTTGTTATAAGCACTGTTTAAGGTTCACCGTTGACTGAAACATATAAGAGACATCTAACTTATGCGTTCTTCAGGACAATAATGATTATTTACTCTCCTAGGCAAACCTAATCAAGTCTTGTTTGGGACATTTAAATCACAAAATTGATACTACATCATATAAATGTGATGTATAAAGATAATTAAATGAGGACCAACTAACCTTCTTCAAACCCTTAACGCAAATCCTATTCATACAGCAGAAAGACACCAAGACATAATTTATATAAATTGCATAAAACTATAATTATTTACCAGATCATATACAGTATATATATATATCTATCTATATCTATATAGATAGATATATATATATACACATAAATCAATCGAGCGGTCCTACCTGACACAAATATCTTGAAGACCAACTTATCTCCCCCCGGCTTCGCACGTATACTCTCCAGCATCGCTCTTCTCCACTTTTTCAATCACTAGCTGACGAGTATTGTCTTTTACTTCTGAGTATGTTGTCCTGCTGGATATCAACAACTTTCCATCTTTATACCATTTCACCTCTGTCTTGCTATCTGAAACATTGCAGCTAAGAGTGGCTTTCTGGGAGAGAGTAGCTTTCACCTCCTTCTGGACTGACTCCTTGTTGGAGAAGGCAGCAACGGCTTGAGTTTCTGAAAAAAAGATAAAGAAAAAAGATATATTAATATCTGTGACGTGCAGCCAAGTGTTGAATAGTACTACAAAATCATCACACAATCTTACCTTTTATCTTGACCTGAAATGTGACTTTGTCCGCTGCTGTCTCACAGGAATAATGTCCTTCGTCACTTTTCTTGGCATTCTTGATGATGAGTTTCCTTTGAGTACCTTTGGAGATGAAGGCAGTTCTTTCATCCCCAGTGATCTCCACTTGATCTCTTCTCCACACAACGACTGCACTGGCAGGAGATACCTCACAGCTCAGCTCAAGATCTCCTTTAAGGGAAGATGACATTCCCATGGTACCTCTGGCTTTGTTTAGAAACTTGGCAGGTTCATCTTAGAGATAAAGAAAGTGGTAATTGAGTGATGACTTTTTAAATCAATTAGTTGACTACATGATGACAGCTCTTTCCTCTATTTAATGGCTCATAGGCATATGTTCACAGCCATCAGCGTAGGTCACATTTCAGTATATCACATGGTCTGCATGTTGGCTTAAGGCAGTAGTTGTTACACACACTGAACCCAGTTTCCTTTAAGCAATCATCTTTGCACTGAGCAGAGCATATTGGTGATACTAGCTTCACAGACCAACACACAATCCATGACAGTTTGTTGAATTTTCTCTGGGCTAAAGTTAAACTGTACTTTTTTGATGAGCGTACCTTTAAGTGTGAGTTGCAGGGACATTCTGTCATCACCTAAAACACACTCGTAGATGCCCACATCTTCCTCTGTAACATTGTGTACAATAAGGATCCTCTTGCGGTCAATGATCATATGTTCATACTTCTTTCCTATTTTCACCTCCCGCCCACTCCTCATCCACACCACCTGAGGAAATACACACAGATTACCAAAATAGACAGCATAAAGTAAAAACTATGGTTAAAAGAGTAATTAAAAATTATACTTAACTATTTTTACTCTAGTATTACCAAGTATGAGTACTTGTGCTGATATATGCTCAAATACAAAAGTGACTCCTAGGAAGACTATTCCGGCTAACAGGAACATGAAATAGAAAATGTTGCACATTGTGCTGACAGAATTTAACTCCATATGATACACCCCACCAACTTTAAATACAACACATCTATTCAATCCAAAGTGGGGGCCATATCTTATTTATCAAAAACTGACAATGGAAACGAAGGTCTAACTAAAATGGAATATAATTCTTGCATTATTAAAGGTAGTTGAGCACAATGCTTAATCAAAAAGCAGATTTAGAGTAGACTCAAAATAGCACAGAAAAATGTACTCAATTACAGAAATAATAGCTCTTGTATACTATTGCTGTATACTTTTAAAGTTAAAGGTGCATTAAAAGAATATGTGCATGCTAAAAGTAAAGCTGTAAATGATGTATGTTCCCATTACAAACCTGTGCATCGTAATCTGACACCTCAGCAGTCAGCTGAGCAGTGGCTTGGGCACTGCAGATCACCACCTCAGGCAGATCTGACTTGTTGGTGAACCTAACAGAAGGAGCTAAATATACACTTTTCATGTAAGAAGGCATTATTGATTTGCTTCACACAATAAATATAGTAAATACAAATGGCATTCAATTACAAAAATGTAAGAATGTTTTAATACAGGAAAACAAATGTACTACAATTTATTTATATGATTTAGAGCATTTTTCTGCCCTGATAGTTTATCTGGCTATGAGTGCCTACCCTTGACGGATAGAATGCAACTACTTTGCGAGCCTCCACCCACAAACTTGACCTCAGCTCCGTTCATTTCCATGGTCACTACACGAATGAGCAGAGTGTGTGTGTTCTTGGATCTGGTGATGAGGTAGTCAGCTCCACTGCGCAGAAGGTGGCCGTTTATAGACCAGAAGCCGGAACAAACAGCAGACAGCTCCACGGAGATGGAGAACTCCTCACCAGCAATTGCAGCACTGTTCATTAGGCCTTTCCTGATTTCAGCTCTGGGTTCTGGGGACAACAGGCAAGCCAGACATGAGAAAAGTACACTTGAATGCATACAACATCAGCATACAGCCATGAATGACAAATGTCACAGAGAAATCAGTCTTACCGAGGTAGAAGCTTCCAGGCACCTCCAGGTAGGGACTCTGGCCAAAGGCATTCATAGCAGAGATACGGAACTGGTATGTGGATTCTTCTGTGAAGCTGCAGACAGTGATCTCCGTTGAAACTATGGTTACTTCAGCATTGCACCTCTGCCATGTCTGAGTGCCAATCTTCCTTCTCTCCACAATGTAGCCCTGGATGGGCACAGGGCGGTCGCTGTCAGGAGGAGACCACTGAATGGTGATGGATGAGTCAGTCTTGTTCTTTACCACAGCATCGACTGGGGGATCGGGAGGATGCTTCCTTGCAGCTAGAGCAAAAAGAGTGATGATCATGCTGTTTATATAATCAGATAAGCACAGTGATTGTAGTAAAACAAAAGAAAGATAATAGGAAAAAAAATTTTTTACTGTCATTTAGGGCAATTATTCTTGTCAGATTCAGATGTCAGTTAGTATAATGTAGTATATGTATAGATAACACTTTGTTTACCAGTAGAATAACTGTGATGCTGTAACTTCATAGGGAAGTTGTAGCTGTACAACGAAGGACACTGGGCGTCACACACATTAAGTGATTGTATCATGTTTCAAATAAGTCAACTTTAACCCATTTTTGTTTTGAAACACAAGACAAGCTAGATTCAGGACCCACCAAAGCCATATAGCACAAGTTAAAAATCCTGTGTTGAAACAATCCATTTTCCAACAATCCAAAACACGTGAATATAGGCTATACATATCCTGAAAAGCATCTGTTTCATGAGATTCTTTCATTATTTCTTTTTTGGAGGTGTAAATGATCAAATAAAGATGATGGACTGTAATTGTCCATATTTTTTAAAAACTCATATATGAAAGTACTGCTTTGTATTCCTCTTTTACATTTAATAAATGTTGCTATTAGGCAAACACTGTAAATCCACCTAACTTTATAGTAGTGTTTGTAATCTCAGGGTTATTTTAGAGTTAGGTAATTACCATGAAGTTCTTACATTATTTTTTCTAACCAAAAAACAAATAAACAGTAAAAAGAACAATAAGATAATGCAAGACAAGACAATTAAGGTAACTTTCAAGAAGTATATATATATATATATATATATATATATATATATATATATATATATATATATATATATATACACATACACATTAGTTTAACTGTTTAACTATTCAAACATTAATTACCATGTTAAGCCATCCTGCATAGGTAGGTTAAAACAAATACAATAAATCTGAATTTCCCAAGTGTCATTCTCACCAGTGACAGAGAATCGAGTGGAAGTCTTGCAGTCTCCAGCCACAAAGGCCACTTCTCCTGAGTCATCTGTCTGGCAATCTCTAATTGTGAGTGTGTACTGTCTGAGCACGCAGCCAATCGAAATACGGGAATCTTCCTTCAGCTTCTCGCCATTGCGGGTCCAGTAAACATCCGGGAAGGGATGCTCCAGCTCCACACAGAAGATGACAGTGTCACTGACAGGAACTACTGTCCTCCGGGGAAGCTTCTTAGTAATGTTGCCTGGGATATGAGAGGAAGTAAAGTTACATAAAAAAACACATTCAGTAGCATTGTAGACACATTTACTAGCTGTTCTCAATTCCCCAATTTTTTAGCAGTATTTTAAGCAGGTCATATTAATTACTCTTTATAATAACATTATAATGTCTGCACATAAGATCTAACTAGAAATAAAGACAGAAAAGTCTCAACCATACCTAGGACAGTGAGCTCAGCCACAGTGCGACTGCCCTCTTTCATCTCGCAGATATAGACACCATCGTCATTGGTTGTGACATTATGTATGGTGAGACGACGCAGGGTGCCTTCCTGTTCCATGTAATATTTGGTGTTTTGCTCCAGCCGTGTTTCCTCCATAAACCAGTTGGCCAGGGTGGAACTAACAGGAACCTCACACATTAGGGTGGCTGATGTTTTCTCTTGTACCTCCACATCCTGCAGCTTCCTTCTGAATGGCACCTTAGGCTCTGACACAATGAAAATAACAGAATATTTAAGTTACGCAGCCAAATTGCTGGTTTTGCATATGTCGGTCAATCAAATACAAAATGCAGCATATAGCTTATTTTAAAATCAGCCATTTTTACTTTCTACATTTATTACCCCGTGATCTCTAATTCAAGCAAGTGTAATCTTGGTGAAAAAAATAATCCATCACATTTGATGTGTGCATTTTATATAATTATTTTATAATTTAACAGTGGAATAACTTTGTAAATTTATACTGTTTACTGATCTCCAGTGGGGAAATTACAATTTACATTTTGTTTGTTAGTAATTACTACACAGGCCTGAAATACACACATGCTCAGGACCTAATCATGCACAAATGGAAAGATGTCAGAGTGAGTGGACTGCCAGTGCTAGACCAGCGCCCTGAGCGGTTGGGGGGTACGGTGCCAAGCTCAAGGGCACCTGGCAGTGCCCAAGAGGTGAATGGGCATTTCTACAGCTACCAAGCCACACTCCGTACTTTGGTCCGGGGGATTTGAACCAACCCAACTCCCTACGGACTGAGCTACTGCCAGCCCTTGAGCACCCAAGATTTGAGACTTGGTTTTTCAATAATATTTCCACTAGTCAAAAGCTTTTACAGAAGAAGTTGTGGATGAAATACTTTGGCAAAACAACAAATGAAATAAAAGCTTTTTGGTAGCCAACTGTGAAACTTTGGTTGTTAAGACCAATGTTTGACAGCTGTACTGTAATGTGTAATGTGTAATATAAATGTAACATTTACATTCAACTATTTACAATATTTCCTTTACGTTGCAAAGGACAAAGTACACATTACTCAGAGAATATCAAGTTGCACAAAACACTGGAGGGAATCAGATTTGTCAAACCTTAGCTTATAATTAAGTCAGAGGCTTTGACAACACACAGTACTTATGAAACATTAACAACCCTCAACAGTTATTTATGTGGTCCTTAGTATTTCTAATGAATATGTGTTTTGATGGGCTTTCCAAGACTGGCTTCCCTTTCTGCCAGGACTTGTTTACTTTCGAAGTGATCTATAATAATCCAACATAATGTTGTTAAATGTCACACAAAGTGCAATGTTTTTGTTTTGTTAGCAAACTTTACCTCCTTTTGTCCATTTTTGCTGTACTGGTCAGAAGTGACAATTTGATGCTATTTTGTGTACCGTATGTTGTTTTTCTTCACATTGAAGTTTTTCTTCTTATTCCATGCTGTATTTTGTGTATTTGTTACGAAATGGATATGGTCATGCAACCACTAAGTGTTCAAAATGTATATTTTTCATTGCAAATGTGTCAGTTAAGTTCTACAAACTAATAACCTGCAAAGCTAACATCAGAAATTTCAATTTTACTTCACCAGCAATAAATAGGTACATTAGCGGTACAACCCTCATTATCGGACTATTATAAATCTAAAGCCCTACAGTTTTGTCCCTTGGGCCAATTTTTTCCCAGGGAAGTATCATTAACAGTGGTGCCAATGTGCTCCTGTAAGTGAGCAACCGTCTCAGCATCTGTGAACTACTCATCACCAGCAGAAAATAGATGCAACACAACACCCGCCTTCAGAGGATGAGCCTGAATTCAACCTTGTTGTGAAACGTCATACACATTTTAAAAGGTTAAAGGGTAACTTCGATTTTTTTTAACCAAGACCCTATTTTCCTATGTTTTGTGTCTAAGTGACTGATGGCAACAACAGTCTTTCAAATTGGTATTAAGTAAGATGGCAAAAAAAGCTACAATCTAACGTTCATGGGCAATTGCGCCTTTAATTTGGGTCCAAAAAAAGTGCTTCTTTTGCCACTGACATGCTCAGATTATTATTATACAGTACTTTTGGTTTACTGGTAACCTGAAATTGCTATTACCAAAACCTACCAGACAGGCAGCAACCACCACTCTGGTTTGGTTGAAATAAACACTTAATTTACCCATTTACATGTGGAAATATGCTGGCTGTAGGCCTCTATGCTAAAAGTATTGTTTATTTAAATGTATGGTGAGTTTGGCGATGGCAAATTCAGAGCTTTTTCTGGTTGAACAAAAAGGATTTTATTCTTTAAAAGGTCCCATGGCATGAACATATCATTTGAGCTGGTTTTTAACATTAATATGCATTCCCCCAGCCTGCCAATGGTCCCCCAGTGGCTAAAAAATGGCGATAGCCCTGGGTATCCTGCTCTGCCTTTGAGAAAATGAAAGCTCAGATAGTCCAATCTGGAATTTTGCCCCTTATGACCTCTCCTTTCTCTGTAGGGATCCTCTTTTATATTGTCAGACACTTAACATCTGATCTGAGCCTGTCAGTGGCAAGAAAAGCACATTTAGTGGACGGAAATTTATGATTAGCCCCATGAATACATTGCAGCCCAATATGTGGCTGCCGGTTACAGCGTTCTCGCCCAAAACTGTACCAATTGTTAAAGATTTTTAGTCACTTAGACACCAATGCATTGGAAAATAGGGGTCCATGTTGAAAAAAAAAAATATTAGCTTTTAAATGATACTTTGGTACATTGATTTGGACAACATTTACAGTAGTGCAGTTGCCAACAACGAGTTTATCCTACTAACATATTCCTCTGTGCCATATACCTCAGTTTTTATTGCTATTAAAACACATTAAATGAACCACACTGCTGCACTGTGTGACACATTTCTTCACTTTGATGAACATAGTCACTCAGCTTATTTTGAGTAAATCCAACCAACACCATCCCGGTGTTATAAATAGTCATAGAGGAACAGATTTTCAGCTCAATATTGTCCTGTTTCAGTTGTGTTTGACAACTACAGTGTCCAGCTGTCTAGGAAATTACTTAGCATCTATAGTGTATTTGTGAGCCATTTTGAAAGATGTGTCTTTGGTTGGAACCATTTGGCTTGGGGTCTTGGGGCTGAAACTAATGTTGGTTTTCATGGACTTTTTTAATAATAATACAATAATGTAATTATGTTAGCCTTGTCATTTAACCTTTGCTTGAAATATGCTGAAAATGTTAAACAGTGGTCGAGTTTGACAGCCTTTATGATGTCACACGTGTGGATCATTCATGAACATGTCTCCAATGATAGCTTACTTTAGCAGATTCTCTTAAATGTGCATATAACATGTATCATTGTACTTTAAGCATTTTCTTAAGACATGACCATCTTACCTTTGACTGTTACCAACACAGCACTGTAGGTCTGCCCAGCCATATTGGTTGCGTTGCAGGTGTAGAGACCATTATCACTCTGCTTGCAATAGAGGATCTTAAGGATGAAGTTTTCAGCTTGGTCCTCATAAATGACATGCCTACGGCCCTCGCTGATGTTTGTTCCATCCTTCCTCCAGATAATGTGGGGCTTAGGGTGACCTGTCACAAAGCAGCTAAGTTTGGCATGTTTGCCTTCAGTCACTGTGCAGGTACGGGTGAACACACCTTTGGGCAGCTTTGCCAGCGCAGATGCCCTCAGCTCATATTCCAGACTCTGGGAATTTAAACCATCTTTAATGTTGGTTGTGGAGGAGGAAGAAAGAGAGGATCTGCTTTCTTCAGTGCGATAGATAGAAATGTCCTTCTTCATTTCCTCCTTGCGCTTTTGTAGGTGAGAAAGGAGGGAGGTGTTCTTGTCTGCAGCCAAGTGGTGGGAATCCTGGGCCTCTACAACAAGAGCTGCTGCAGCGTGAGAACGGCCAACAGTGTTCTGGGCCCTGCAGGTGTAAGTACCGCTGTCAAGGTTTCGCACACTTTGAATCTTTAAGGTGCTGCTGTCACTGTCGGAAACTATCTTGATACGGTTAGTCTCCCCCATGTAACGCCCATCTTTCTCCCAATCAAAGTTGGCCTCAGGGTAAGCTGCAACCCGGCAGTGGAAAACAACATCACCTCCCAAATCTACACGTGTAGAGGTGGGCTTAACTATGAAAACAGGGGCCCTCTGAGCCATCTCTGAGGGCAGGGCCACTTTGAGGGTAACAGCAGCATAAGCTTCCCCAATGCTGTTTTTGGCCCGGCACATGAATTGGCCACTGTCCTCCAGTGTTAATTCATAGATGGTTAGGCGGTACACATTTCCATCCTCCACGGTCTTGAAGCGTCCCCCAGATGTCAGCTTAAGCTTATCCTTTTCCCAGGTGATCAGTGGAGTTGGGCTGCCCACAATAGTGCAGCTGAGTGTGGCATCCTTGCCTGCACACACTGAGAATGCCTTTGGGCGGGTAAGAAACCTGGGGACTCCACCGAACAAGTTTTGATCCATTGTTTGTTACTGTAATCAAAAATCACAATATTACAATACAGTACCAGGGAGGGGCTTAGAAGAAATATGCAACATCGAATGTGACGTTTCACATTTGTTGGAAAACAACAGGTAGTAGCTTGATATTGTTTGCTATAGCTACTAAACACCAAGGTAATTTTTCAGTGCTTAATTTTGGAACAATTATGAATTATGGATAAATTGCAGTTTTTAATTTAATTTTATAAAGGTTTAGGAAAACCTAATGCTATTTCTGCTGAACTGTAACAAATTAGTTTAGGTATATATTTGTATGTTCATATAAGGTTGAGTCAATTATTATTATTAATTTTTGCCACACAATAAATGATATTAAAAAAAAACATTGTAAGCTGTGGCAGTTAATTTCCATTGTAAGCTGTGGCAGTTAATTTTAAGTGTAATATTACTCTATAAATATGTTATGCTATGAAAATAGACATAAAGGCACAGTCCAAATAGGCATATTTATGGCAGGCAGTTACAGTAAGTGTGAGTCAACATGTCCCTTGTCCTGGCCCTGCAGTAATTCTTCAATAGGCCTACACACTTAACTTCATGTCATACAGCCTATTCATTATGATGGTAGTTTAACAACACAACAACTAACAAATTCCCCTGTAACAAGGTCAAATAGAGCAGATATGTGCCTTTCAAACGGTGACATTTGCCAGCTTTGTCACCTCTTATGCATGAACTGCCTGTCCCAAAAATAACCTCAGCTGTCAGAGCCCGTCTCTGTCCATTGCCATTTGTAGAAGCGAAAGAGCTATCAGCTGTTTGATAAAGCTTCCACTTCAGAAACATTGTTGATTTATCCGTTTTTCGATACGCTAAAATGTCTTTAAAATTATGTTGGAATTAAATTACTTTAATTTGCGGTATGTAAAACTGTGAAAACTGAAGCACACACGCTTGTAATTACAGTTAAATCGCATGTAAGCCTAACTGAGACTGGAAGTTGTAATGTTAGCTAGCTAGGTTAACTTTACCTAACGTTAACTCAAAGCAGCCATTAATCTTGACCGTCACCGTCAGGTGTGAAAATACTATGAATTTAAGTAGAAATAGATAGAAAAATTGCTATAACTTCGGTCAAGTCTTCGGTATTGTTAATGTAGCATCGTTTAGCCTAACATTACTTTTTTCTCCTTGAGTCTTCAGCCACTCAGGTAAAACAGGCGCTGAATCATGTGGGCTAAAACGTCAGTTGGCCGTCAAGATTTCCGGATAGCCTAAAGTTACTCCAATATCAGTGTTTAGAAGTCCCACCAAAAATGTCTTCTCTGTGCACAAATATCCTTGAAATGGTTGTAAATCCAGAATGGTGGAACATCACCCCCAGTCTACTGCGGTGGGCGGTTGACTAGACTAATTTTCTTTCTTTCTTCTCCGGTACCTCAGGATGCCAAATAGCTGACGTGCCTATTTCGGCGCAGCCTCCTTTTCCAAAATAGACTTGTCATTTACTGTGGAGATAGGAGATAGGCTGTTGCCTGTTGGTAAGGTCGACACGGAGAGCAGGCGAGCCTGGCCTCTGCTGGGCTGCAAACTACTGCAGGTTGCACACTGCAGGTCGGACAGTTGAGTCGTAAACAAATACACACAATACGAGTGGAAGGTTTCAGCAGTGGTGAAAAGTAACCAAGTAGGCCTACATTTACTCAAGTACTGCACTTAAGTACAATTTTGACTTATTTCCATATTTACTTAACCTTAACTCCACTACATATAAAGGCTAGCTGACAGCTACTGTTGGAGCTAAATCCTGCTCCATTCTCAGGGTTCATTCAATTAGTAGTCAAAATCTCAGATGTTGAAATGTGAATCCATTTTATTACATAGGATATCCTAGAGACAAATACAGAGTCAACCTAACACGGCTCTCCCCCCAAATTTGTCTGACTCTCTGGCTCTCAGACCCCCAGTATTATCTCACAAAGGGTGGGTCTTGTGCTTATTCCTTATCTTTTAGTTGGGATGTGACTGAGGGTTTATGACCCTCAGAGACTTGCAAAGCAAAAGAGCAGTTGGGCCATAAAGGGTGACTGAAACCAGAGACAGGGTGAATCTAACATCATCAATTCAACTTCTAACAGATTTGTATAGCTGGTTATAACAAAATGTACCAGAACATCTTATATTATAAAACAAAAGTATTGCAAAACAACTTAATGTAACAAACAACAAACTTAATGCATGACCACCATGTCTTCATTTATGTTGAAATAATGCTTTTACCTTTTAGCTTGAATGTATAATGCAAATCACCCACAATGTTTAAGCACATATAACATTTTAAATCCCAACACTACTTTGCAAATTAGACATTTACAAACAAAACACATTATTCATTTATAAAATATGATAGCCTACGTGTTGCAGTGTTAAAAAAAATTAACAAACAAATTTACTCAAGAACCGTAGGCCTACTCAAGAACTATTTAAAGTATTGAATCACACATTTTAACGGGGGTCTGCGGAGTCATACTACAGACTCACATGCAGCCAGAAATGCCTGACAATTGTCTAATACCAGACTATTGATGACTTCAGACTCAAGTTGAGAAAAAACAAAAAAATAATTATAACTTCACTGTAGGATACTTTTGGTTCTTTCTTGTATGTGCAAATTAGTGACACGCAAATCAATTTGTCACCTCTATCTGTATCTTATGATCTTTTGGCTCATCTTACCACAGTGTGTGTGAGCTGAGCTTGAGGAAGAGCCAAATGAAATCTGAAGAGGCTGAATGTGAAGTTAACTTTAGCATTGGTGTTCTTTTGTCATATGTTTACTAGTTGTAACTTACTAGTTGTAACTGTTTCCCTATTCTACTTTTTCAGCTACACTATATCTAAAAACCTTTTCTGATATGTGTACTGAGTGCACAGATTTGAACTTGATATCAGTCCTCCAATTAGACTGTGGTATTTGTAAAACAAGCATATTTTCCAAAATGTCAACCTTATTTTGTCTCATTTTCCTGTTTCACTAGGACTTTATTAGCATAACGTGGTTGTAGACTGTCATGATTTCTCAAATATGTTCTAAACAAAAACAATGCATTACTTCATATGATCATAGCCCGTTGAGCCTTTTGTCTTTTTGCTCACTGCTCAAATTCTTCATTCATTCTGTCCATTTTCTAAGTAACCTTCCCTTTCATCTGGACAGTATCTTCTGAGTAAGACTAGAAACTTCGTCATTATCCACATGTAGGCATGTATGCAGTATGTGCTAAGCTTAAATTTCTATTGAATGTAAATGTGATTGAACTTGACCCAGAGCTTGTGACACATTGTATTCCACTGCCACCATGTTGACAGCTGCTCTACCCAGCAGGCCAGGCCCATAATTAAGTTATGACTTCATATTGTACAAAAGCCTAAAAACACAGTAATGTGTTCAATGTATGTCCCATGACAATCATTCACCATGACAATCATTCACCATGACATAGCGATCATTAGATAGCAGGACATTTGTTTATATTGTGCTTTTCTTGACCATAAATTTAGAGACAGAATTATATGTCATATATTTATTGCTTGAAACATGGGGCAACAAGTGTTATCCCTTTCCTCCCTATTCTTTGGCCTCCATGGTATTTTCTTGGTCTTCCAGAGTGGGCTTTCCCCCAGTGCCAATGACTGACAGCAGCAGGTCGCCTGGACCCTGATTTAAACTCCCCGAAACTCTAGCAGACAGTTATCCACTGTTGTTGCTTGCCCCGGCTTCATCCTGTTCTGGCTACTGTGTTTGGTTTCCATGCTCCTGAAAGTGTTCTGAGAAAAAGAAAAATTACAACAAATTAATAGATAACTCTTTCGCCTGTGTCTGTACCATATCCATCCAAGCATTAGTAGATCCCCATTATGTAATATAATGGAAAAATAAAAGAATACTTTATATACACTTACCTCCAATTGTTTTTCTCTTCAACCTTTGCTCTTTATGTGGCCTACATTCCTTGATGCCCAATCAATTAACAGCATCAAATGATATTATTGATGGTATTTCTACAACCTTTGGTACTCATCCAAAAGTCACTCTCAGCCATAAGTCACCCTCTAATGGCACCTAGTGCACAATACAGCAGAGGGCAGCAGACAGGCACATAACACCTGGCTATGTTGTTTAGCAACTACAGTGTTAAATAAAATCCCATGTAAAGCATTTTTTGTGATGAGACAATTACCTAAACCTATTACCTCGCGCCAAGGATAGACAGCTAAGAATGAACAGCAGATGGTGTTTATGTCCCTAAAATGTTCTATGGGGACAGGAACTGAATAAAAAAAAATAATAATAAATGAGACAATATAGTGTCTTAAAATAGAGGCATGTGGTGTTTATTTACAATGTGGATAGCATTTACAGCATTGACAGAGTAGGAGAACAGGGATACACAGGACAATGAGATGCCAGCACAAACAAAAGTCAACGCAACTATTCTTACCAACTAAATTAAACCAAACAAAAATATGTACCTAATCTACTATATATATATATATATATATATATATATATATATATATATATATATATATATATATATATATATATATAATAGATAGAGGTGGACGTAAACTGTGAGAGGAATCAGCTGATCATAGTATCTGAAAAGAGACAGTGAGCAAGAGGAAGGGGAAGAGAGACCAATGGAGGCACACAGCAAAAACAGATGTGGCATGTAACAATGTGAATAAATCCTGAATAGATTAGCATAAAGTCTGTGTAAATAATATGTCATCCCTTTTTGAGGATTTGCTCTTCGGCAAGGTAAAATAAGAGTTCAAAAGAAAAACGTGATTTACCAGACTATATCAGACACATAGAAATCTATCTGATGCATATATAATGTTAACTATTTTACTGTCTTTTAGATGTTAGTCATTAGCTATATAGGTCTTTTGTTGGTTAATTATTTTCTTCAGTGGTTGATTGTTTTGTCTGTATTGTTATGCTGTCCATGTGCACCTTGATTTGCCGTTTACCATAGTGTATTTTTTATACTACCGCTAGAGGTCGCCAAAGTCAGTTTCAATTCTCACACAGCTTTAAGTATGCTTCAGCTTATTAAGTCACTGTACAGAGTGTTTGTCTCTATCTCTGTACTGTGACCATATTAGGATATCACAGACTGAGCTTATCAGCCTCATCATTGAGCCTTGCTAAATAAACATTATCAGTAATCCAAGTTGTGATACAATAGGATTCCTCCTCAGTTCAGGACAAAAAGCATCAATAATATATGAGTCAGATATGTCCAAGACTTGTAGCAAAAAGCTTTCACATTGTAATTTCACAAGCTAACAACGCAAACTAGAAACAGCAATAGAAAACAAATAAAAGGAAAATTTAAATACATTTTTATTTCAAATAAACATTGCATACTCAACCACACTTATGATTAAATACACTCAAAATAAGATTTCTTTGCCTCTGTACTCACTCACAAAAAAACAAGTGTTGTAAAGCTGTGCCGAAAACAAGTTCTTTTGGCAGGTTTAATTTTTCAGCTAGTGTGTTTCTTAATTTACAGAACAAACAAACAGGAAAACCTATGTAACAAAAAAAACTAAACATGTCTGAAAACATATTCAACATTTCAGGATGAAAACTTAGCACCTTGTTCCAGTCGCTGTGTTTGTTAGACTGGTGTATAGTGTATAAGAACCCATAGTAACATGAAATAGTTGGCCGCAATGACAACGCCATTACAAGGCAGACTCCTGCTTCTGTAGGATATTGAGGACAGTGTAAATGTATACACCATGGTAAGGAGTGTGCTGTCGGATGCAACAAGCTGACACAGGATCTAAAAATCTGTTTACAATTCATCTTATGAGCCACATCCCCAACTTCACTATGCTTGATGCTATAAACAATGACCTGCCAAAATACTGTACATAGTATGCTGCTAAAACTGTGTAAGTAAATCCAACGGTTTACATGAAATGGCTTCTATAAAGAGCAATGACTAAACCTTAATACTAAGGCACTGCTTCAAATAAAATAAGAAACATAACAGTGAGGTGTAAATGTGGAGACAGTCAAAGGAAATTAACTCCGTGCACAAAGCTAAGCTCCAGTGTCTCTACAACTTAAACTCACTGCACAAATGCAATGTGACCACAACAACCATGTGAGCATATTTAACAGTATGACAGAAACACACCATTCCCTACAGGGCGGACTTTTACTGACCAGAGGTAAGAACGACCTTATGTGATTGACTACAGTGCTTCCAGGTGGGCCTACTGTAGACTACGACGATACAATACGTGCCGATGCTTTGCTTATCTACACAAATAACAAGAAGAGGTCATTCCAGATGGAGACTCACTCAGTGTCCCTTTTGAGTTCTGCTCTTCCTTAAATGTAAATGATGCAAGTAGTGTATACATACCCCCACACACACACAAACATAAAAAAGAAGAAGTTTATTTTCTGTCAGTGCAAAATTTGAGGTTCATGTTAGCATAATTACGCAGGTGTCAAAACTCCTTCCTTCCACAGACACACTCACACGGATTGTGTAATTTATAGCTTCTGAACACGCAAGAGAGCAAAGACACATTTGTACCATCTGAAGTCTTAACAGTTGTGGAGGATCACATCTATATTACTATGTTCTATGAAGAATGCAATTAAATATGGGTAAAAATATATTTTTGCGCACAGCATTAACAAGCAGATTTAGTCCAAATATATTTTAAGTGTAAATCACAGTCAAAATCATGCAACTGGCCATATTATCTTAGCATAAATGAAACCTTTATCGACATTTCAAAATAAAGGTTTCTTCTTTTTAAACTATATTTGTGGGGGGACATGCCATTTCTTTCAACAACAAAATCTTGTGTAAGTAAATTATTTTACAAAACTATCTAAATATTGTTGTTTCAAATAAATATTACACATATACTGTAGCTGGGGGGAACAGGTCATAAATAAACCTAAAGCTAAAAATGAACTTTTTTTTCTCTTCATGCTCTTACTTTGAAAGTACACCGCCAAAAATGAGAGGAACTGCTGTCTTAAAATCTCCAAACCTAAAGCGCACACTCTGAAATCAGCCCTTATGATGCAGTTCAATTATTTACGTGAGCATTTTGGAAAAAGGACACAAACAAAATGATAATGTGCAAAACAAAGATTTGTAAAAGCAATACCACCCTGTTTTGTTGTGAAAAAAATAAATAAAATATTCATCCCCACAATTTCAGGACATCAATGCCTAACAAAACCTAAAACATCTGCTGGGCAGGAAATAAGAACAGAACATAATCCATTTACACCTGCCATTAACATCAAAATGCAGTTAAAAGATGCATCTGCACACTGCTAAGAACCCCGTACTACATATATTTACACAAGAGTAATTACATTGCAGAGGTATTGATTGAAGTATTAGTTTTTCTTCGCCACCACTGAGGTACTACGTAAATCTAGGATTTAAATGCATGTTTTTTTTTTTATAGGGGTGTTAAGGCATAAAGCTGACTTTGAGTACAGCTTAAATAGATCTTATATCTGCATTAGGATGTTGATGCCAAGTGTATTTAGGGCCCAAGATTTAAGTATGTTTTGAGGAATAGTGTTATTAGCTGTGAAAATATTAATACTGAACAAAATCTGTATTTAGGACAACTAAACACAGACAGCAGCATCACAGCATGTGTATATCTGTTTTTTTTTTCCAGGTACACATTGTGTTTTAGTAGTGTGACTCCTGCACAGTCAGCTCTTTTTCTTTATATAAATACTTGGTATCTTTTTCAAGAATTAGCTCTGGTATTAAAAATGTGAATATTTAAAGGATACGTAAGATGCAAAAAGAGTATTTACAAATCACCAGGGTCCAACTGCACATCCTGAAATATTGAATTATCTCTTTCAGGTGATCAAAATTGTTCAGGCAGCTATGTTTGCAGAGTTTGCAGTCTCTGTTGCACAGATCATCACTAAACTACAATTAGACTCATGCTGTAAATCTTTGTGATGCACAAATACTTGAAGTGTGCACACACAGACTCAGCAGAAGTCACGATAAGCCTTTTGTACTCCTTTTCACACACACAGATCCTATGAATACACTATATTGCCTGTACAAGTTTATGAGAAAATCAAGATGGATCGGACGGAAGACATATGGTTTCCCTGATGCCATAGTCTGCCTGATATGACAGGTCGAGGTGCTAAGACAGTGGTTATTCAACGAGCCCCTCCTAGAACAAATGCTTAATGATGTTTTAAAGGTCCATGCTAAATTCTCCATGAAGATCATCTAAGGCCACAATGTTCATAGAAGAAAGTAAAATGTAAACACTATAAAAAATTAAAAAAGAGAGGAGAAATTATCATGGCGATGTACCCCTAATAGGATAAAAGGCCATTGTTGTTGGGTTCGACAAACACACAGGATACAGAACCACAAACAGAGTTTAAAAGAGAGCATATACCTTATGACATAAGGCACTTTAACAACTACTCCCAGTGCCCTGGTTTGGAGTAGATCCACTGTTAATCTCCTGATCATCTTCATTCTCCTCTTCTTCCTTCTCTTGCCAGCCGCCAAGGTGGACTGTGGTGGGCATTGAAATGCTGGAGCCAAGGCCACTATGTGCCTGGAAACCTGATAAGAGTGTTGATACAAAGTCTTTATTATTTTGTGTAAGCTTTTAAAGGCAAATCACCTGACCAATTTAAATACTGCTCAATGCATGTGTATAAACCCTTAATATATTTTGTTATGCGTCAATAAACATTAAAAAGTTACTACAAATCATATACTTTTTTTACCCTCTCTGGCAGCCATTGGTCTCCATTCATTTTAATATAGTTGGAAAATAAACTTGAATAGACTTGAAACTTGAAATAAGTAGTAACGAGCTTCATATTTGAAGTTATGTACTTGCCAAGTTGTCGGATCAGGTTTGGTTTCTGTACTGCATTACCATGGTGTATAACGTAAGTTTGACAAATATTAAAGCAGATGTAATTGCTTCTAATATCTATTCTAATTTAATCTAATGCCAGTTCAGGATCTTATTTTTAAGGATCAAATTGTAGTTGTTCTTATTGAAGTGTCATTCAGGTCATGACCATGATTTCAGCACTACAAGCAATCAATAGATGTAATGTTTTATATATATATATATATATATATATATATATATATATATATATATAGTAACTTGAAATTTGCTTTTGCAGCTGTAGTGCTGAGCATTAGCCTGTAGCTGCAAGGTTATTAAAAAACTACATTTTCGTATACCAGTGTTTGTGTGTAGATCTCTCATTGGCACTGGGTTCTGCCACTGCCCCGAAGTCTTCTGTGGGTGGGAGCTTTGCTGGTGGAGCTGGAGAGACAAGCAGTTGTCACAGTACAGCAGAACAGAGCACTAGACTAGTGATCTACAAGTGATACTGAAGAGTGTTACTCCACCTGAAACCTATGTTTTAGTATCGAAACAACTTGAAAGAGGATGTTTTTAACTATAAAAACTGGTCACCATTGGAATCCTTTCTGACAGACATGAATTCAAGCTGACGGATGATCAAAAGATATGTCTTGGGGAGTATCACTTTGAAATCCAGACACACAACAGAGAAAGAGGACATATGTATGTATTTTAATGTCACATGTAGGGAATTACCTCATGCATGTAGATGGCATGGAGACTCATCTCTGCTGAGGCAAACTCTGAGTGCAGTGTATTGCTCCGGATGCAAGAGTCACTGATAGACATACTAAAAAAGAAACATGTTAACCAAAGCTGATAACAAGCATTTGCATTTATTTCAGCATTTTATAATTTATTTTATTTCACCAAACACTATTCGAGCCACATGCATGGTGTGATAAGTACCTGTCAATGATGGTGCGATCGCTGCGGTACATGGTGCTCTCGGGGGGGACGGATGAGTGCAGGAGGCCATGTGAGCGACCACGGCTGGTATGTGCGAGCTGGGAGGTGGACAAAGAGGCCAGGACACTGGCAGCGGCAGAAGCAGCGGTGCTTGGTGGGATGAAGCGATGGTCCCGCCCTTGTAATCCAGATGCAGTTAGATTGGAGTGAGCCAGGACACCGGCCAACAGATTATCAGGCTGAGAACAACAACAAAGCAAAGTTCTTGAAACATGTACGTAGCAGTTTATGTATCAAAAGTTTATGCAGAGAAATCTATAGAAATGTATTTAAATTTTCTGTGGTAATGAATATTTATTGTTCCCATTTAGGCTGTTAAAATTAATTCAAGTTTCTTACATTAGCTGACTGTCTACATGCATTTTTCAATATTTAAAAACAATGCAATATGGTTAGCATGACTAATATCTTAGTTCATGTTTGGTACATGTTACTTGTGTGATCCTCAAAGTTTCTTACCACAGTGCCAGACTCGTTGGACTGCATTGAGGAGCAGAATGGAGCTTCAGAGAGTAGCAGCTGGGTGGAGGGGCCACCCTGTGCATCATGCTGCACTTTTTCCTTCAGATGGCTGATGAACACTGAGCTCTCCTGAGGTGGCTGCCAGCGTGGGTTCTTAATGGTGAAATGCATCAGAGACAACTCTGTCTTGCCATTTTCAGCTTGTTGGTATATGGAGGCCTCCGTCTGGCCTTCCGACAGCCACTGCAAAAACATTTACAAATATACATCAATTTAAGCGACAACATCCCAACATTAAAATAAATATTCACTTTTCTCATTGAGAGTCATACATCTTCTCCAAGTTGAGAAAAGCTAATGAACTGACTGGCGTGAATCCTATGTAACATAAAACAATCAGAACAAATCTTACTGTTGGGTTTCCATGGCGTCTGATGTCCATCTGCGCAAAGGAACAGATGTCTCCAACTCCAACCACCTCCACAGTAAAGTTTCTGAAGAAGTCAATGATCTCTAAAGACTTATTCCTCAGGTGGAAGATGAGAATGAATGGTGTGACAATAGGACTGAGCAACTCCTCCAATATGAACACCTGATTTGGAGAAACCACTGATTATACATAGACATACATATTAAATATGTTCATATTCTACATGCATAAATTAATCCAATGATTCTAATAGACTGTATCTAGTTTGAAAATGTCTCCTTGTCAACTAGGGGCCACATTAAAATGCCATCAATCACAAAAAAAAACTCATCCATGACTTTAGTTTAGACTGTGACTAATGCATTCGTATCCACTGAGTTTCCTGATTCCTTACTGCTTTGTACTGGAACAGCTGTGCCACCTCGTCACGGGTCTCACTCTTGTTAGCATTGCCCCTCCAGTGGTCTGGCATGTAGTGAATGTGTGCCAGCATGCACTGCAGCAGCTGTTCTGGACACCACACCATATGCTCATCTGGGATGAAGGACCTGGTGTGGGACAGGTACAAAATATGTACATTTTTCAGCAGTAGCACTACAAATTAGGAAAACAGGACAGCTTTGTACAGTTTGATTTTTGACTGAAAATCTGTTACTGATTAAGAGAAAAAGGATGTCCTTAAAATATTGATGATATTAATGACTTCTAGTTTCCTTCACAATTAACCCTTCCTTCACAATTAACCCCCCCACAACTTAAAAAAGCTTCTGAACACCAATAAAATGCCATTGAAATGAATGACTTAATCAAATTGAATAAAAGTAACAATTTCAAAGTACAGGCAGATTCCTTAATATGAACACCTGCTGATAGCAATCCTGGGACGGCTACAGGATAACAAACTGGCACTGAAAACTCACCTGGCGATAGTTATAACCACTCCCAGCACAGTGATGGCAGTCAGAATGTGCTGCACTATCAGAACATCCTCATCATAGACTGTCAGTGCAATGAGCACGGCCAAAATCGAGCCTGAGAAGAAGGCAAGGTTCTTAGCCAGTACAGTCAGCACTGGTGATGTAAAGGAGTTCATGTATTTGGAAGTGGGTTTGTAGCCACGGCCTAAACGTCCATGCAGCTCATGGTCCAGCTCATTGAAGTGTCGCAGGTATAAACGACCATACAGGGACCAGCGTCGTGCGCCCAGGCTTCCAGGTTCTCTGCGAATGACTTCTGTATAGCTAAAGAAAGCATAGAGCACCTGCCACACCAGGATGAAGGGAGATAGCAGCAAATTGGCCAAACCCATCAGCAGGATGACTCTACTAAGCTGCTGTGCAAGCTCTAGGCGGTTTCCATTCCGCTTGTACTTGGGGTGCAGGTTCCACTTATTCTGAAACAGGGAGCCAGGACCCCAGAAAAGGATAAGCTCAAAGTTGTACTTCAGGCCCTGCGTGAGGAACACCACATTGCCCAGCAGGGGGAGCTGCAGCTGCACTGGTAGTAGTGATTTGTTTATCATGGCCACCATGTAGTTCTTGAATCGAAGGATGCGGTGATAGATGTCAAGTTCTGTCAGCTCTTTCTTGTGTATGCACATTTGCTGTTCTCGTTGCAGGCTGATGAGGCGGTCCTGGACTTCCTGCCATGTGAAGTTGCAAAGTTCATCCTGAAACAAGGAGACAAGGAGCACAAAGTAAGCTTGACTAATACTAAAGAGGCAATGCATGACAACATGACTCATTATTTTAGGCATGGTTATCTTCATGGTTTTATAAGCATAAGACATTTCCCTAGGGAGGTGTTCCAGGCACGTCCAGCTGGGAGGAAGCCTTGGGGAAGACCCAGGACTAGGTGGAGGGATTACATCTCCAACCTGGCCTGGGAACGCCACAGGATCCCCCAGTTGGAGCTGATTAATTTGGCTCGGAAAAGGGAAGTTTGGGGTCCCCTGCTGGAGCTACTCCCACCACGACCCGATACCGGATAAGCAGATGAAGATGGATGGATGGATGGAAGACATTTGTCCCAAGATTGATTACCTGCTATAGCATCAATAAGGTATTCAGGTGTAGCACTTACCATTCTGATCTTCAGGGCTTTGATGTAGAACTGTCTGATCTCCCAGTAGCTCAAAACATTGCAAAATACTTTAACAAGTCGATAAATCCAGAAGATGGCTGCCATGATGAGAAGGAATATAATCCAACTGTTCTCTTGAATCCTGATTAGAAACAAAAGCCATTTTCAGACATGGTTGGCTTCATATATCTTTTAAAGTAATACATTTGTGTCATTCAGACATTGAGGACAATGTAAATGTTAGTTACAGCTGTGCTCAAAACATGTCAGGACACTTACAGAAAGAGTCATAATGCTGGTCCGATATTTGGAAGGTGATGGAAAGATAGCAAACTAAATAACAGTCTAAAAATATCCTAAGTGGTGAAGCAGCAGGCTAATTTGAAATCTGGGGTTAAGAATAGCATCTTTCAGTGGGTACTGTAAATTGACCCTTTATTCTGCATTTAACTTATAATATAATGAACAGATGAGAAATAAACAACTGTTGCTTCAGGTGTAGGTTACTTATAATGTATCAAACTGGCACAAAACTTGTGTTTACAAGTTGTGGGAGCTGCAGCCTGCTTACTTCATTCTAGAATTAAGGAACGTTCTGTATATTACATGTTAAACAAAGAGAACACTGGGAATTAGTTTATATTAGTGCAATTGTATCTTTTTCATATCCTTTTATATTAGTTAACTTTCAGATAGAATAAACAAAAAAATCTGAATATTGTTTGGGCATGCATCTGACTTTAAAATGGAAATTAGAGAAGTTATGAGGAGGACAGAGAGGTCCCAAACTGTGGAACACGCTGTTCTCAAATTAGAACTTCAAGCTGTTTTACGTCATGACTTTGATATTGAGTCACAGTCAAATTCAGGAACAAATTAATGAAACGTCCCTTTAGACAAGCAGAGATAAGGCTATATTTTAGAGAGAGAAAAAAATATGACATATGACAACACGGCGTGCGTGAGGTGTCACATGGTTGTCAGCTTGCTGGCCCGGCCGAGTGGTTAGTATCTTGGCTGTTGACAGTTTTACCTCACCAAAGCTATCAATTACATTGTCCTGTTCCGTAAAGCTAGTCTAAATACAGTACACAAATACCTTCCTCCAAGTAACCATTGGTTGTAGAAATGTGGCAACTCAAAGCTACCAATCTTAGGTTCAAATAAAGAACAAAACTGAGAAAGAAATATATTTCTTAGAAAGAAACATCACTAGTACAGTACTTTAAATCAACACCTTATGCGTTTTGATTATTACTGTTTTAGAAACAAATCCAACATTTAATCCTAGTTTGTAATCTGCTATTACCACTGGCATTAAGACATTTTACCAACATGAATAACTTTTAATTTAGCAGATGTTTTCAAAAGGATAATACACTATAAAAAATGGAACATTTGGGTAACATTGTCATATTTTGGATGTGTGTTAAAGTTGCTTCTCTTGGGACAACAGTTTTAGAATAAAAACAAGCAATAAATACTCAGGTGGGCTAATAACATTGTAGTAGTGACATAAAAAGTTAGTTTCTTTGTAGATCATGTGATGACAGTTAAAAAAAATGGCCTATGATTACAAACACAAGAGAGTTCTCATCATTTTATGGGATTAATTAAGAAATCCACAGGGTACAGCTAAATAAGCTAATGTTCCATATTCCTTCCTTGTGAATGTCACTGTATCTTGCAGTCTAAAGCCACATCTGACACAAACCAATAACAAATTAAGTCTGAAAGTCTGATTACAAATGTATTAAGCAGGACAAATGAAATCCCTCTGAAGACCTGTCTCTAAAAGGGCTATAATAATATACAAGACCATGTCTGCTTGAGAACAAGGCCTCTAATCAAACTGGCTGGAATAAGAGCACGGGCATGCCCCTTTATCTGACTGTTTAAGGGCCTTTAGAGACCTTTTTGATTAATTGACCATGACTTTTCCACTCATTTTGACCTAAAAGGAAAAAATACACGTTCACACTTTAAAGTTCTCCATGATACTGTATTAAACATGATTACCTCTGAGTACACTGCTGACTAGGCAGGATGGCATCTGGAAGAGTGACCTTGTTCCTGTCCAAGGGGTTCTGGCCCGGCCCTGTGTGGTTGACCGCTCGATTGGCAAACAGGATGTCATACTCCACACAGTTGACAAGGAACGTGGTGAACGTAACAACAAACAACAACTGACTGTTAGGATGAGATGAAAAAAGACAAGAAAAGACATGAGGCATCATACTTTATGACAACTAACAACAAACCTCTAAATAATAACAATGACAAAAGAGACTAAAATTGATATACACTATTGAGATAAGTGACTATATTTTATTTCTAATCATCAAGCCAGCCAGTGCACTCTACTGAGAAATGATTAATGTTTTGAGCTGTTATGTGGACAAATTTCACTATATGAACTATTTGGAGACACTATCTACTGTACTATTGACACTATATGAAACAAATGCAGACCTGTGACCTTAGCTAAATTCTATAGCTAGCTACTCAGAAGCTCATGCAGTTAAAATAAGAGTAACATTACCTACAGCTAACACTAGCTTGCTAACTTGGTAGTCTGACATACAACCATAGAAATATTGCATAAGATTCTATGTCGACAGTGCTTGTGTAACCCTACACTACTATGGTAACATCCTAGATAAAGTACACAAATCTTCGTCCGATTTTCTCCAGCTAATGGTTTAAGAAGGTCTATATTAATAAACTATGGCCACAATCAGAAAAAAAACAACAGGACCCAATAATAGAGGAGGCCAACTGGTAGCAGCAAAAACTTATCTCAGGCAGGAATGGAAAATAAACAATATGTTGTACTGACACATGGCCTGTGTTGTGATTAAGGCTACAAAATAAACAAATGTTAATCAAACTAGGTTATACCAGGATAAATAAGTAGTTTGAAGTGAGGCAATATTTAGGATATATATATATGAGCTTCTAAGTACAGCTGCTGTTGAAGTCATCTGGCTGAACATGCTGAAGCCTGAGGCACACTTATCTGTCATAACAACTTGAAAAATGGCCAGCGACATAAACAAGGCCCAAGTCTTACTGACAACAAGCATCCTGTTGGAACTGCATCTCAGCCTAATGCTTTTAATTACACACATATCATATCTCATGATGTATTCTAGGCATCTGAACTCAGAATTATGTACTAAATCATACTTACACAAGTTCAAAGAACTCTGACATCATCATACAAGCGAAGCCATTCTTTTGATGGAAATGATAGATGTGGACAGACTGGTTAAGGAAAATCTTAATCTTAACAAAGCCACATACTTTTTCAGTCACTCAAAATACCTTGACTAAGCACAGACAATCGTCATGACAACATGAGATATCACATTAACCAACAAACTCAAGGCTCGCTAGAAATGTCCCTTTCCCATTTATTCCTGTAGTAACATGTAAATAAAAAGAGAAACATTTTCAAATCAACAAATTCTAAATAGGACTACTGACAAACATCTTAAGTATCTGTGTCAGACATAATGGCAGTGACATATCCACTGAAAGTACAATTTAAGACACCTGCTATTTGAATGTACTGTAATTTAAAAGGATATCCTTTTGAAGAAGTTATCCAGGTTCTTGATATGGTGCCATGAGTCTGTAACAAAAATTAAAGCATTAGCACTTTGACACGGTTGCATCTTGTTTTTTAGATAACCAACATATTTATTATTAGGTACTCAATGTGCAGTTAGTCAATTATATTGAAGATAATTCATACTTCAGTTGTAATTACATGTTTACCTTTCAGGCCTTCAGGCACATGCACCAGTAAATCCTCTTCCCCTGGTGGTGAGTCCTCCTCAAAGTCCTCAATTCTCTGATACTGCTGGTAAGCTTCAAAGTTGGCCATTGTGCTTCACATTCTTAAGGTCACCCCCAACTGACAAGCTACTTGTAGTAAACACTGTATAACACGAATGCAGTCTCGTAACCTCCGCTACATTCTGTAGCTAGCTACTCAGCAGGTCAAGCAATTTCAAGCAAGTTCAAATAATGCTAACGTTAGCTACTGCTAACATTAGCTCGCTAACTTGCTAGTCTGATGGACAACGCTTGTGTAACCCTACACTACCATGGTAACATGAAAAATACTAGCTGGCAGTAAGTACACGAATCTTCGGCAAATTAACTAAACAATGTTAGTTACCGTCGTTTAAGATTACAACCTAACATAGCTAACTGTCTGATGGCTGGTTAGCAGGTGAATGATTCAGCCACTCATGCAGTCCCGGGGTGAAACGGTTTGTTTTGTTCCGGGCTTGGTCCGTCCATCTGCTGATCGTGGATCCTTTTCGTCTTTGCTTAAAGTCCAATCTTGATCAGAGCTGGTCTTATACACGCGGGTATGTCTATCACGATACGTTGGTCTTCAGTCTGTTGCGAGGTCTGCTAGTTGTTTTCCAAAAATACACCATCCAGTGCGTGTCCAATGTTTTTGTCTTTCACAAACAAATGTCAACAAAACGTCATTAACATCACTTCCGCTTACACTGCCGTCATTTCCGGGTATGAATTGTAGTTTTCTGGCGTTTTCCCAAATAAAGTCCTACTTTTGTCGTGTATCTGTTTAACAATGTTGCACAAATAGTTAAAAATCTGTCAGTATTTAACCTGCAGCACACGTTGTCACAAACTAATAATCACAATAAAAATCAATTCATCTGTAGCCGCAGAAATGCACTCTGGGTCACTGTCAACATGGCAGCCTGCACGGTGCCTGAGGATTACTGTAGCTAGAGCTTAACGAGTAGTTTAACCTTATGTTGTTATTATCACTGAAATAAGCATGTTTCAGTTACTCTGCTGTAGAGCAAGCATCACTGCTCCGGTGCGGTCATTATCGTTACACCCGCGATGCAATAAAACAACAGATATATGGAAACTTTCACGGTAGGGTAACTAGTGTAGTGCCGACCTGTAACGTTAGCTGCTATATATGTTAGTCAATCATAAAAAAGCTTGGCCTACTTAGACTTTTAGAGACAACTTGACATAGCTGATTTTCTCTATTGTTCAGATGAATATGTACAATTGGTTGTACGTGTATTTAAGTTTGAAATCATAAACAGGCGATGAATCGATCGTCAGAAAATTAAGCAATAATTTCCATGCTTAAGTTGAACTTAAAAAAAGTATAGGCTACTCACATGCCCTTCAGATTCAGAAAAAAACTTTACTGTCTGCCATGACAGAAAATCGCCCATGAGTAAAATAAAGAATATAAGCTCCTAATGTAATAACTCCTAATGGCAAAAAGTATTAATATTCTTTTTCATATCCAGGTGGTACACGTCGCCACGATCTCTAGCATACAGCTCCTCACAGCAGCCTGGAAATACTGTCAGTCGTATTTGGAGCCTCACTCAGAGAGCTGTCCGCCACTCCACAACGCGAACATCCAAACCCAAAGGATTGGCCCTGAAGTTCATCCTGGGACCAGCAGTACTCACTGTCTCTGCACGGCTGTTCTGCCATGCAGCTCACTGTGAGGCAGATGTGAATAACAACACCCTGGTGGAACTTGTAGCCCAAAACCCTGTGCCTGAGTTCAAATGGCATATCCTGTGGGAATTTGTCAAACCTCAGCTGTTTGCTCTCATTGGTGCTGTTGTGGTAAGCTTGAATCACCTCATACATTTAATGTCTGTGTTTCTAAAATTAAATTTGATGTGACATATACTTAACATAGTGACCTGACATTCATTCTTATGAACTAAATTGATGATTTTTCTTCTTAGCTTGCTTTTGGTGCAGCTGTCTTGAATATCCAAATCCCCTTGATTCTTGGGGATCTGGTGAATGTTGTGGCACGTTACCTGAGAGAACAGACTGGGAATTATTTCCATGAGATAAGAGGTCCTGCACTGAAACTACTTGGACTGTATGGTATCCAAGTAAGTACTCAAGAAATGCTCTAAGCAGTTGCACAGTTTAATATGCCAGTGAATCTACAAGAGTCAAGTATAATCTGTCTATGATGGTAGCAGCAGTCTAATAATAATGATAAAGTTGCAGTAAACATGTGCAGCGTTATTTCCTGCCATTGCTTTCCTGCTTTCAAATGGAGATATACTTCTAATATAACAATAATTTCCTGGTCAGCTATTTTATTTCCACAAGTAGTCTTAATTGTACATTTTAAACTTTGCAGTTGTAGTATAGGGGATAATAGCTGGACATGTATTGCTCTGTTAATTAACTGAGAATAAATCCAGGCGGTGAATGCAATAAAGGCAACACCTGGACAATATAATGAAATCCAATACAACAGCTCAGAGATGAGTACCACCTTTATAAAGCTTGTTTTTTTATTTTTTATTAAAACTGTCAGAGAATTGTTCAACTCTACGATACCATTACGTTTGAGGCTGTTGTTGGCATGTTGTATTGGATTACATTATAAAGTGTAACTGTGGCTAACCCATTTCTTTAGTAGTTCTACCCATTTAATTATGGCTTGCTGATCACATTGTTAGACAAGAGTCTTAGAGCTATGATGCTTATTACCCTAACCTATCATGTTCTGTTCCTCACTTGAAAATATGAATCAGTTTAATTACAGGTCAGTAAAACAGATCATTAATCACATGCTTTGTGCAGGGCCTGTTGACAAGTGGCTACATCATTCTGCTTTCAAGGGTGGGGGAGAGAGTGGCAGCAGACATGAGGAAGACACTTTTTGCATCCTTACTGAGGTACATATTCCTCATCGTTAAAGCTAAATAATGCATGAATACAGTAAAAGCAGGATGCCGTCATGTTTATGCTAATGTTCCTCTATTAAGGGTGGCTTACATCTGTAGTCAAGCATTTTTAACATTGTCTGTGTTATTCTTTTTGTCTCAGGCAAGATGTTGCTTTCTTTGATGCCAATAAAACTGGACAGCTGGTGAACCGTTTGACTGCTGACATTCAGGAATTTAAGTCATCCTTTAAATTAGTCATCTCTCAGGTATACAATGATATATTTGTATGTTGTGAAATATTAAGTAATATTCTATATAGGTTTCATTCCTAGTTGTTGCTGTTTTTGTATATTCGCAGGGTCTGCGGAGTATTACACAGACAGTTGGATGTTTCGTCTCTCTCTACATCATCTCCCCCAAACTCACAGGTTTGACGGTAGTTGTCCTCCCCTGTCTGGTGGGAGCAGGGGCTCTCTTTGGCTCATTTCTCCGCAAACTATCCCGTTTGGCTCAGGACCAGGTGATACCAAATGTAGTATTATTATCATTTTTGCACAGAATCTTTGTTAAGACTGCAGTTTCATTGCCATGTCACAAGGGGCTGCAATATCAGAACAGCCAAAAAAAGTTAAAAGAGCCGTAGATGTAAGTGAACATAATCTTCTTTACAAAAGTGGGAGACGTACTGTACTGCCTCCGCTATTAACTTATCTTAGTATTACTAATATTAATTAATATAGATCGGATCTAAATTCTGCCCACAGATGATGAAAATGCCAAGTTTCTTTACAACTTATTCCTGACTCCTACTTTGACTGTCATTATTATAGTACTTTGTGGGCTGCCTTACAAACAGAAAGATTTCATTGAAACCAAATAAGCCAGTTGTCTGAATTATTATTATTTTTTTTTAAAGAATGTTATATACATTTTTAGGTTCTGCACATGTTAAAACGCCTAACTATACAGCGGAAATAAACATGTTTACAGCCTGGTACAAAAAACGGTTTTGGTCTCTATTGCTAAGTTCCCCCTTCATGACAACTGTGTCTGATTGTGTCTCATCTTAACTTTTTGTTTGATTTAAGGTGGCAAAAGCAACAGGCGTGGCAGACGAGGCACTTGGAAATGTGCGGACTGTAAAAGCTTTTGCGATGGAGGAGCGGGAGCTCCAGTAAGTGAAATTATAATTTTTACATACTCATAGCTCTTTTAGAGATAGAGTATACTGTATGTCAGAGATGATGTGTTTGTCCTTTTTCCCCAGGTTATACGCATATGAAGTTGACAAATCATCTGAAATGAATGAAAATCTTGGTGTTGGAATTGCAGTTTTCCAAGGAATGTCAAACGTTGCCCTGAACTGTGAGTGTATTTTAACGTTAATGTTAAATTATAAACACAATATTGAGCAGATTGGTGCCGTTTCCCACAATATCCAGTATAGCCATGTTTTTGTGTTGTGTGCTGTTAATACAGGCATTGTCCTAGGAACTATTTTTGCTGGAGGAACTTTAATGTCTAGCAATGAAATGTCCCCTGGAGACCTCATGTCTTTCCTGGTTGCTTCTCAGACTGTTCAGAGGTAAAAGACACAACTTGCTGTACAGTGATTGTTCTTTACCATTTACAATAAAATATATCAGTTTAAATGTAGCTGATGTTAGTGTATAACGCCTTTATTCTCTTAATGCTCAGGTCATTGGCCAGTATCTCTATCCTTTTTGGACAGGTGAGAAAACAAAGATGTGTATATATAATAGACCATGCATTATATGAAAATTAAGCATTATGTTATGTTTACATGTGTAAACCTCTGTAATATTATTGAGTGAGAAATCAAACTGTTAATCGCTAACATTTACAACAGATGGTTAGAGGATTAAGCTCTGGGGCTCGGGTCTTTGAATACCTAGCTTTGGTGCCTACCATTCCTCTGTCTGGAGGAGGACGCATCCCATCCAATTCTCTGACAGGAAGAGTGGATTTTATGAACATTTCATTCAGGTTGGAGCCTCATTCTAATTCAAGACAATTCTAGACATCAACTGAACAAAAATATCAGAGGATCTATCTATTTCTTTTTTGTATATTTATAGCTATCCAACAAGACCTGGCCATCAGATCTTGACTAAGTTCAACTTAACGCTGCCACCTAGTAAAACTGTTGCCATTGTCGGAGAATCTGGAGGAGGTAATTTCCTAGTTAACGATTGCAAATGTGTGACCTGTGAACAATGCAATGGTGATCTTATAAATGATTAATTCAATACATTTTAGGAAAGTCCACTGTGGCATCCTTACTTGAGCGCTTCTACGACCCGACCAGTGGCGTAGTAATGCTGGACGGACTCGACATTCGAAAACTTGATCTGTCCTGGCTCAGGGGACAAGTCATTGGATTCATCAATCAGGTAAAGATTGTAATCATTAATGCATCCCATTTTCTTTTAATAATAATTCAGTTAAATGAAACTATTGATTATGCACATTCATAGCAATCCAGTTTCCGCTGTAACCTCCACCCTGTAACTTTGCAGGAGCCGGTTTTGTTTGGATCATCTATCATGGACAACATCCGCTTTGGGAAGCCTGAGGCCACAGATGCTGAGGTCATCAACGCAGCCAAGCAAGCTAACGCTCACCTCTTCATTACAGGTTTCCCAGATGGCTATAACACTGTGGTTGGTATGTGCTCTCGTTTAGGCATTAACAAATATCAACATTTGTGTGTTATTTAAATACTAAGCTCTAGTTTGTAAACCCAGGTGAGCGAGGTGCGACGTTATCAGGTGGCCAGAAACAGCGCATTGCCATCGCCCGTGCCTTGATCAAGAACCCCTGCATCCTGGTGCTGGATGAAGCCACCAGCGCCCTGGATGCAGAATCTGAGCGAGTGGTGCAGGAGGCTCTGGACAGGGCCACAAGTGGTCGCACTGTGCTAATCATCGCCCACCGGTTGAGTACCATTCAAGGAGCTGACCTCATCTGTGTCATGAGCAATGGACGCATTGTAGAGGTGAGGCAGCAGAGTATTCAAAGAAATGGAGGTGCTCTTTGCTGCTGTTAAAAGTTTCTGCTAATTTATTGGACTTTCTTGTGTAATTCAGGCCTGTGTGTAATAACAACAGAGTGTAAATTGTAATTTCCTCTTGTGGGAATAATAAAGGATACATTATTATTATTTAAATTCAATGTTTAGTAATTTATACGTAAATATTGGGCTTCCATCTCAATGTGCTGAGTGTGTAATATACATTTTAATTAAATCCGACAGCTAACAGCGTCCTCTTGTCTTTTAGGCTGGGACTCACATGGAACTGCTGAGCAAAGGAGGACTTTACTCTGATCTGATCCGCAGGCAAAGAACTGAGGGGCAGAAATGAACACACCAAAACTTGTCTACTGTAGTAGTACTGTACTGTGGACACTGAGGATTTATTGTTTTTTAAGAAATTCATAGGAAAGGGTTTCCTGACCTGATAAATAATGTAAATCTACCAGCTCTCTACCTAGCTTTACGACAAACTCAAATTTATGTAGGTGTATTTTGTATAAGCGGACCAACTGGATAAGCCTGTGATGATTAACTACACTATTGTACAGTATTTAATTTAAATGGGATTATATCATAACACTGTTCTCTCTTATCCTGTATAGAATAATCAATTATATTGTGGTAGGAAAAAAATTAAACTTCAATTTAATGAGAGTACACTGTATTTTCACTTTTTTTTATAGATTCTAATACACAAAATGTCCATGTTTTTTTCACAAACGCAGGATTGAAGAAACTACAGACAACCTAAACAATGAGCATTGCTTTGTGGACAGTGTCATTTCTTATATGTTGTGACAGCTACTAGAAACAAACAATGTAAACTATTTACAGCTACCTTTCAACAGTGTTTGATGCCCAGACATTTTGAGTGTATGACTTTAATGCCACTTTTTTATACGTCAAGCTAAAAAAAAAAAAGTAATTAACAGACAAATTAGGCTGTAATTAATAATTCAAAGTACACAAACATATTAGTCTGACAGCTTTTTTTTGTAGAACCAATTTGCAGTTTGATATTAGATTGCAAATAATTGATTTAAGTACAGGAAACCCATTTAAGAGGGTACTTTTTCAGATATCACAAAGTGCTCAATAAGTAAGATATATCCCTTACATCTATAATCTTTGACTACAATATGTGGGTCAATTTGAGAGGGGTTGTAACATTGTAACCGATTCCGTGGTCTGTCCCGGAACCATGGTCTCTGGCATGGACCAGTGGTTACTGCCACTAGCGGCGCTAGAGACACTGGTCCCCATTTCTTGTCATTTTGGCAGCACTGTTAGCTAGATGTTTAACTGTCTATGGATAAATATCAGCAATCATAATCTTTTGTCTATGAAATACACTGTATCATATATATTATGATTATTATTATTGTTATTGATTATGAAGATTCGTATAAAATATTACTTACGTATCTCATTGAAACATGTTGAAACATTGACACTGATGTCCTGGTGCCAGAGGTATGTTCCAATTTTAGCTGAAAAAAGACAAAAAAGGTATCCATTAGTGTCACAGTTCTACCATTCTGACATAATTTAGCTTACTGTTACTTGATCACCCATAAATATAATTACAGCTGTTAATTTAACATTAATAAAGCTGGTAATGTGTCCTCTTCCTTGTTGATTTTGTCCTATGTTGTCCTGAACTAAAATGGTTTCTTTTATGCAGGCCACAATTAACATCCTGGTGAGATTTGAGGGGTTTTCCAGATTGTATGCAGAGAAAATCCTTGGAACGATCATCGAGTAATCAGGTGCTGGATCAATCAAGATGCTGACTGTTTCTTTTGTTACTGTACTGTAGGCTACTTAAGTTAACTTTTTCATTTTTGTATTTCATTTGATGTTGCTTCCTCCACTACATTTATTTTAACATAGTTTCTAGATCAAGATTTGATACAAAGGGTAATTGGTAACATTGGTAAAGTTTAAGATTTATTGTAATAGTAATGATCAATAATATTTGACATACAAAAGATAATGATTTTATTTATTTGTCTTTACATTTATTCAGCACAGTGTTGCCAACACAATGAGAAAGGGGAGAAGGTGTGAATAAATGTATGGTCAATGGTTGTCACGACAACAGGCAGATGACAAGGACCACAAGACAGACCAGTGTCTTTAGCGCCCCTAGTGGTAGTGACCACAGAATCGGCTAGTTTACCTTCAGTTATTTTGCCTTCCTTTTAGTCTGCCATAAAACGTCTTCGAAATGTATTTTTTGGCTTCTAGATGACCAACAATAAGCTCGGATGCAGAGTGACCAAGAGAGATTTAAATCACACACTGGACTGAACCGTAAACTGTTCAAATAGGTCATTGCATACAATATAGTTAGATGTGATTACTGTGGGCAAGAATAAACAATAGAACATATTGTCAGAAATAGGAAAAAGAAAGAAGGCTTTTTTTCCAAACTTGTGATTTGATAGATATTCTACAAAAGAAATGAGTGTCGAGTGCTGTCGATTCTGATCCACACCAGTTGGAGGCGACAATGCAATCGTTGTTTGCCAACCGCCAATAAACCTCAAAGAAGAAGAAGATCAACTTGGAGCAGCAAGTGCAGATAGCTTTAAGCTAACGCTAGCTATCATAACATTATTAACCCCAATTTGGGGCCGTTGTCTTGCTAAGTTGTTCAAGTCAGGCTTCACTGGCCAAACATGCAGAAATATGAAAAGCTTGAAAAAATCGGAGAGGGTAAGTTTCATACGCTTTTTATAAAGTTAATATTAGCTAGGCTGGTTTGCTAACATAGCATTAATGTAGTTGCAGTTCTAGCTAACGTTAGCTAGATTGTAAACGTTGTGCCCGTGTTAACTAGCTAATTCCCATGTTAACCACAAACGAAGCTGTGTGTAACGTTACAGGTTTTACTTGCACTAATGTGTTAGTGACAACAAGATCTGTCTGAATATTTCTGCCTGGCAGCATTTACGATATTAACGGTTGCTTCCTATCGTTAGCGTCAGGACCTCTTGACGTTGCTATGCCATTCAACAATACGATTGATCAACCCAACATTATAACGTTATATGCTCCTTAGGTACGTATGGGACAGTTTTCAAGGCTAAAAACAGAGAAACCCACGAAATTGTGGCTTTGAAAAGGGTCAGGCTGGACGACGACGACGAGGTAACGTTATGTTTTCAGAATAAAAATATTAATTGCATTAACGTTATCTCTAACGTTAGCTAGCTAAATGATACATATATCTGCACACCTTGTACAAAACCGTACTGTCTTTTTCCTTTCTAAGCTATATTGTACATATGTTAGTGTCTTAAACATAGTTTTTATTACAATATTTTTATTCTATATTTTTGTTCTTGGCTGTTGCAGTACTTTTCCCTATGGTTTCTGTTGTTATTCCCTTTGTTTATTGTATGCACCAAACAGCCAAGGCAAATTTCATGCAAGTGAAAACTTATTTGGCAATACATCTCATTCTAATGATTTGCTAGCACGTTGTTAGCAGGCCAGTGCCAATCACACTGGATGTCCTCTCTTTCAGGGGGTGCCAAGTTCTGCTCTGAGAGAAATATGTCTTCTGAAGGAACTAAAGCATAAAAACATTGTCAGGTCAGTTTGCTGAATTTACCTTGTTGATGTGGGAGTGACAGGTAGTGTTTCTCTGTTTGTCGGATGAGTTAAAATGCTTATCAGTTTGCATTCATGTCAACCATTAAGTCAAAGCTATTCTGTCTTTTCCAGACTACATGATGTTTTGCACAGTGACAAGAAGTTAACCTTGGTTTTTGAATATTGTGATCAGGTGAGATAGTCATCACAAACATACAGTATGTTTTAATGTGTACTTTTTTTAGTGCTAATGTATGTCTGTTATCCAATTCAGGATTTGAAGAAGTATTTTGACAGCTGCAATGGGGATCTAGATCCTGAAACTGTGAAGGTGAGAGATAAACATCCTGGATAGTCCACTAAGAGGGTTTAACCAAGGACAGCATGTCTGCTTAAATGCATACTATATAGGCAATTTGGTTTGTAACTAGCCTCATCGTTGGCCTCTGATTGTTATCAGTATGTCTGTTGTATCACATGCAACTTGGAATTAACTGCTTAAAGATCGTTTTGTCTCTAAACGTTCTTTCTCTGATGCAGTCATTCATGTACCAGCTGTTGAAAGGCCTCGCTTTCTGTCACAGTCGAAATGTTCTTCATAGAGATCTGAAGCCGCAGAATCTCCTCATAAACAGAGTAAGTGTTTTGGTGCACTTTGTCAGGCTGCACAAATTATGCACACTTGAAATTAGTAACAGCATGTGTAAAATGTACAGCTAAATCTGATGCGGTGTAGTTTTGTATTAGTTTGTGGTAATATCATCTGGTAATATTTGGTCACTCTGTCTATAGAATGGGGAGTTGAAGCTGGCTGATTTCGGGTTGGCTCGAGCCTTTGGCATACCTGTGAGGTGTTACTCAGCAGAGGTAGGTTGTACTTCATTAACACATTAAGTGCTAATAACTGACTTCTTGCATCTTAATATGTGTAACCTGCATGAAATCGCATTGATTTTTGAATCATTCAGTATCTAAAGAGAAACTAAGTCAGAGACTGAATTTTAAACATTTTTCCGAGGGATTTTGAATTGGGTGCTAACAATATGAAGAGTTATCTTCACCTTTATATACAAACCACACAATTGGTGACACAAGTCCTTAATTGCATATCCATATAAATATAATCTCAATTCCTGTTTTGCCAATGATTTTACAATAAGAGTTCATCCATCCATCTTCATCCGCTTATCCGGTAACGGATCACAGGGGCAGTAAGAGTTGTAGTACTATAACCAGAAATCAGTAGACAGTCTCAGCTTTTTCGTGTGGTATTTTGAATTAGCATTGGGTACCAAACTTTATACTTTTTTTGGGTACTGACGGAATTACGTTGATACTACAGAGGACCGATTAAGGAATTCAACGTGCTTTACATGAAACGTTAAAGACCAATTAAAAAACGGTCATGAAACTAAAACAGGCTAAGATAGAATAATATACAAATACAAGAATAAAAGTTACAGTGCAGTGTAACAAATGAATAATTATTTGATTTAATAGGTTGTAGGGACAGTTTTGGAAGGGGAGAGGAAGGTGTTTTATTTTTAAGTAAATAGGATTGGAATTATTTATGGAATTTATTATCTGATTTATGATGATATGAATAGTACACTGAAAGCTTTCAGGCTTCGTAGGGCTGGACAACGTGATCTAAAAATCGATATCTCAGTAGAAAAAGTGATAAAATATGGCTCATCTAATGAGCACACTGCAACAACAATGGCAGATATGTGGCCTCTTCTACAGTGTTCCTTTTTTAAAATGCTCTCATTTGTGTGAAAAGTCGAATTTCAAATTTCTCTGAGGTTGAGCCATTATTTAATGATGGGAGAGAGTCAAACACACAGCAGCCTGTGGTTTAACTGGTGCTTTTGTTGATACTGGTGATATTAAAGAAATGACAGGCAAGCTTCAGATTTGGTCAAGATGGTTGGCTGACCTAAGACCCTGGCGCACCAATCTCATGAGGGGACACTTGACCCAGGGTGACTACCACTGATCTGAAAATGTAATAAACAGAAAACCTAGAGGGGCACAGAGTTTGAAGCACAGAGAATTTGAAGTAAGGTCATTTAATTTCAGAGGATGTATTACACTGAGACTCTGAGACTGGTTTAGCAAGAAGAAATGGATGATCCGACAAATATCTCACACCACATGAATATTCTTTATGCAGTACATGTAGCATAAAGTAAATGCAGTAACTGAAGTTCTTATGATTACAGTATGGGGATTTAAACAAAATGCCTATACTACCTATCATTAATATCTTTCACTTTTATTGCCCGCCAAGTCAAATGGTTCAGACAAATTCAGTGTTCTCATGGAAGTATGTAGAGTTCCCCACACTTATTTTGAAATTCTACTCCATAAAGTTATTCACCTAGGTGAAGGAAAATCCTCACAACCCAACAGGTGGGTGGCGGCTTTGAAACCCCAAAAGACAATAAATTAAAAAAATTAACATTGCAAATGGTTGTGACTCAATATCGGATGTCTTTAAATTACTTACATCTATGTGTTTCCAGTTTCTACAAATTAAGTTTTCCCTGTAAACATGACTCACAAAAAGTTGTTCTGTAGCAAGTGGTCACATCATTAGCATTCAATCTCAATTTAACTTTTAAACTTTTCAAGCTGAAATATAACGCTAATTTGCTGTCATTGCACATCACCAAACAAATGTTCATATGACCTTGAAAAAAAACTCTTAAGACACTCAACACCTGACAAAGCAGCAGTCTGTTAAAGTTGTCAAGAAGGTGCAAACCAGATATGACTGATGAAAGTTCACCCTTTAGTATTTCTGACTGTGTGGCTGAATCCATCTTTGTGAAATCAGTGTCAGTACAAAATAAGACCCACTCCAGAGAATGGCCATTACACTGAATGCCTGAACGATTGTGCTAACACCAGTTTGGCTGTGATAGTTGATATGATTGGATCTAATTCTTACACTTTACTTTGTGATTTGACGTAGGTGGTGACTTTGTGGTACCGGCCTCCAGATGTGCTATTTGGTGCAAAACTTTATTCTACTTCAATTGACATGTGGTCTGCAGGATGCATATTTGCAGGTTTGTCTGTGACTTTTGACAAAAATGAGGATAGAAATTGCTCTATTTTTGTCTCTTGAACTTTTTTCTGGTATCTTGTGTGCCTAGGATCCTGTTGATACTAATACAACTAAAATCATAAATCATTTAAGTATATGGCACTTTTGTTAAATATTGCTTTCAGGGTTCAGTATCTTGCAAGTCCTCTGTATGAATGCCTAAATTGCCAAGCATCAGTTTATTTACAGGTGTTTCAGCTTACTAGAGAACAGCAACAATTAAGATTGTGTAAATTTGGAGCTAAATGTAATTATTTATTAACCATGTAGAATTTGTATAATGGGGCAAACCAGGACCACTATGGAAATGTTATTTTAACTTTTATAACTTTTAGGGTTTTTATCCGGCCATGCTTCAATGCTATGAATGAAGGTGTGTTATGTAGTTTGTTTTGACATAAAACTATAGCATATATAAAATGTTAATTGTGTGTTATTTTGATTGCATGTCCCATTCAGAGCTGGCTAATGCTGGAAGGCCTTTATTCCCCGGGAACGATGTGGACGACCAGTTGAAAAGAATCTTCAGATATCTTTTTTTTCATTTATTTATCTATTACATAATTTGTGGGTATTGAGAACTTGTGTTTTGTGCTTATAAAGTTTGGTATGTGGGACTCTGAGACCAGATAGGTTGTATTCAGGCAGAACTGTTGATTGATACTACGTGATGTATTACAAAAAAAAGTTAACAGGTTGGGCACATCTGTTGCAAAAAGTCTTTCTTTAACCACTTGGTACATTGTTGGGTACACCAACTGAAGAACAGTGGCAGACAATGACGAAACTCCCCGATTACAAGGTAACATAGTAATGCCATTTTACTTTTTAAGTCCCATGACACAGTGGATGGAGTATACCTCATGTCTTACTGAACGATTCTTTAACTGCTTCTCTTTCTACCTACAGCCATATCCAATGTACCCAGCCACCACTTCCCTGGTGAATGTGGTTCCCAAACTAAGTAGCACAGGACGGGATCTACTCCAGGTACTTTGACTTTGTCTACCTTCATTCAAATATATATCAAATATCACAGTCACTACACAGGTAGTTCTTTGTTATAGTTTTCTTTTATAATTGTGTTGAGTTGAATAAATCCAGCTTAAATGAATGACCTACTAGTGTTTGCTAATAAACACATTTGCTTGCAAGATATTAGATATTGCTTTTAAATTATTCAAAGTTTTCTTTGATCCCACCTAGAACCTGTTGAAATGTAATCCTGTCCAGAGGATCTCTGCAGAAGAGGCCTTGCAGCACCCTTACTTTGCTGATTTCTGCCCACCCTAATTGCTAAATCCTCTTGCTGAACCTCAGCCGCCTTCACTCTCATTAGGACCAGTCCCAACAAGGCAAATCCCTCAAATACCTGTTTTCAAACACTCTTGCGTTTTATTCTGTTGTGCCTCTGTGTGGAACAAAGTCAGTGGCTCTGCAAGGTTTTAGGTTCTTTTAAACTGCAAGCTTGTTTAATTTGGTACATATATGCCTCCCAGTTAACTAGCACTAATGTGGGAGGGTGCACTATGAGTTGCATTGAATACATTTTTATACATGTGGAAACATTTGTAAACAAGACCTACCATTAATTTCTTCCATTAAAAGAAGTCTTAACATTGGTGGAGACTGTTTGTTTGGATGCCAATACCTATATTGATATTTGAAAGTTTGAAAAATGTAGATTGGACACCAGCACAAAGCATAAACACAAATGTTTGATGAGATTCACTCAAATTTGATTATTAAAGAATTGAGATATGTGTGGACAGACTGTGTTATGGTGAAACTATTTATGGATGATCTGAAACATTTGGCATTTTTGTACTGCAGGTTGTTCCTTATTAGCCACAATATATTCTAGATCTGGTGCTGGTACTGACACGTCTGTGATAAGTTAATATCTGCTGATATTTGGCTCTAGTGATTCCCAGGCAGCTTAAGGCTACAATGTTTTGATCTTAATTGCTTGATTTTAGAATCAAAAGCAAGCAATTTATTTAAAAACTATAGGCTTAAGTTGATGTTACTTTATATTTAGGATTGTAGGTTATTTTTGTAACACTTTATTTTACAAGTCTGTAATTTGTAGAACTACTGTATGTGATTTGGTACTAATTTTTATCTTTAAAAAAAATTAAACCGGAGTAAATATTTATAAATCATTCTCTTATTATGGCTTTGCATTGACTAAATGACTCTTGAGGTTACACTACCTTTTAATTAGAAATGAGTAATTGGAAGTGTACACTGTCTATTTTCCCTGTAATTAGTACCAAATTACACTTCTTTCCAGGAGATTATGCAATTATAGACCTGTAAAATACACTTCTATGGGTATTTTTACCTTTTAGACCAGAACAGACTACAGACTTGTTATTCCGATGTTTCACATACAAATAGTCCCTTTTGTACCACTACCTATTACAAGTATGTATAAGAGCATGGGAAGGTTATTTATGATTCTCTCTTTTTCTCAGGCTTTTTATTTCCCCTCTTGTATTTGTCATTTGTGCACTTTGTTTTTAATATTAAGTATGTTGAACACTGTCAGCCAAGATTATAGCCAGTCATCAATAAATGGGCCTATATATGAATAGTGGACCATTAGTAACACATTTTAAAATTTTTATTTTTACATCATCTTTATCATTATACTATAGTTATGGTTTTAGCTTTCCTGAAATTATGTTGTAATTGTTGAATAAGAGATAAAAGCATCCAGGCATTGATAATCTGAATTTTCATATGATTGTTTTGCACCATTAGCTGTTTCCATTCTGGTAACTTAATTATATTAACATGGTTAACAGCTTGCAGTGTTATTTCACTCCGGATTGTTACAGCGCTACTTATCCCACAAAAGGCTACATAATGAGTTGTTTGAAGTAGCTGTATTAATAGGTAAATGTATTATTTTCATTTTGCTGATGTAAGACAACATAATGGATGCATGTATTTATTTATGGTGGAATGTCTGCTCATTTGTTTTTCATTTGTTTAAATGTAGCACAACCTTATTTGGTACATAAATTCTCTTTTTAAATGATATGTTACTCAAATCTATAGTGTTTAGCCGACTCTTTTTAGGATTTAAAATGTTTGAAGGTTGCGTGTGTGTGTCTAAGTTGTAATGAAAAGAAACAAAAGCATTTTCTCTCAGTATTTCATTATCTCATAATGACAGGACATTTAAGACAAACTACTGTACAGTTACTTCATACAGCTTACATTTTAATTTTGGTTGAAAAGTAGATTTTGCACTTTGCTTTTGTTGGTCAAATTTGGGACAGATGTCACTGATTCTTTTTGTGTATATTTCAGCCAATACAACTCAATATTTTGTAAAGTGGACATAAATACATGTTTGCTTTTGAAATTGGATGTTCGTTCTTGACCTTGGAACCAGTACTTGACAAAACGGTCTCACCAGAAGGTCCATCCATTTAAGTAGCTGTTGTGGAGCTTTCAATCATATCCATGACAACTGAGCAAACTCTGCTGAGGAAGATGGTGTGAAATGGTTGAAAACTCCAGAACAGCTACTATATACACCTTGTAGTGAGATTGTTTTTTTTTTCACTTTGATTTCTTTTTAAAATTATTTACACAGCTTGCACATTCACAAGTCACCTGGACTATTTTGCATTTAGGAAACATCTGTTGTAAATAGTAAAAATCTTGTAGACTGGATCTCAACTGTTTGTTTACTTACTTTAGTCAGTGTCAGTGTACACAAGCCCACGCTGCTATACATTTGATTAAACTAGGTATGAGCTTTGTTTAAAGCACTTGAAAACTTGGTTTGAAATACACTTTTTCTCAGTATACAAAATGTGTCTAAATAAGCAACAATCACATTAAGGTTTAGTAGGTAATAAACAAGGTCCTACAGTTGGTAACTTTTATAAAAACTAAACTTTGTACTGTTTGCTTAAACTGTCACTATACCCGACAGTACTACATGAATAAAACAAAACTCCCATTCCTCTGCCTCCTCCTGGTGCTCTGTTAAATGGGCTACTGTCAGGATATAGTGGGTTTTAGCAAATGTTTTAATAAAAATTACCTACTGAACCTTTAAGAGTTTAACAATAAAAAAAAAAACTAAGCTAGTCTGCTTCACCAGGACGGAATGCTTGTAACCTGGCAACATTAGTAAACAACCCGCAAAATGATTATTATTTAAATGTTGCACAGGTCTCAAAGGTGCACAAAAGTCTGACATCACCTATTTCCAGCGTTGAGCCCACATCTAACCAAAGAGACGAGTTTAAAACAGAAATCGGTCAATTTGCCAAAACGGATTTTAATTTTGTCCTTGAGAATGTGATTCCGTTTTTTGGGCCTTTAAGTTGGCATGCAGTTTGGTTTGTTAGTAAAGTAACAGTTTGACTTGAGACTGACTACATTACACATAGTTAAGTGTGTATTAACTATTTAATGTACAGTTCAGAGTTACAATCACATATCTACAATAAAATTCACATAAAGCACATAGAGCCAGATGAAGCAAGTTCAATTCCCCAGACGTTTTGCGGATGGAAACCAGTCTTGAAGGCACATTTTAGTTTCACTTCAAGCCACATTATTTTCAGTTAATCCATATAAAGTGATTGAACGATATAGCCTTTTTCCCACATCTGCAGAATATCTATCTTTTTGAGTATTGCACGATCCCAAGCCTAGTTTGAGAAGGATGTGGAGAATGTCATTTTGATTAATCTGGCTCCAAAAATACATTTGGGACCATACAAAGTGAATAGCATGTCTAAGATTACATTAAGAGACCAGAGATAGGATAGAATACATAATGGTCATGCAAGGAAGAAAATGGGTGATGTAACAACTGAAAACGTAGAATTAAAGAGGTTAAATCTAGGTGTTGGGTGACTGAAGTATATAGAATATAGTTTTCTACTCGGCCATAACTATGCTGTAAATATCAGGACTCAATGAGCACAAACAGTTCAGTAATAGTTTCTGCCAGTTCAGATACACTCTGCTGTTCTGTGACTGGTAGTAAGGCAGGGGGTGTGGGGAAGAGAGGTAAAGACCCAGGACATTTTCACAATCCTTCATCCACAGTTTGCGGTAATGCTGGGTAATGTTTATGCTTTTTAACCCGACAACACGACAAAAACCCACATACTCAAAATCATCATGACAATGCAGCATCATCAGAATAGCATCATTGTGTAACGTAAATTGACATTTGTGTCTATGTATTTAGCTATTGATGGTTAATATACAGTTGTCATATCATATATTTGTGTTGCAGTTGGCAGCTGTTCAGTCTACATCCATTCCAGCTGTTGAATAGGTAATGAATTGAAAAATCCCCAAACTTTTTTTTTTTATGTCAATTTGTTAACACTTGTATTTGATTCAGTGCATCTATTGCTCATGAGACAGCGTCACTGATTCACCTTTTTTGTTTCCTGAAAAGTCTAATTTCTATTGAAAAGTAAAGGTTTCATTTAGATAATTTCTCTTCACGAGGTGGTGTCCAGTTCCTTTTGGAGTAAGCTCTTTCGGAGTAAGCTCTTATTCCTATTAACAGTGAACACACCACATTCAACAGTGGTTGTAGTTAAAACTAAAGTGATAAAAGGAAGTCACAACCATAGACGTCCAGTCATTGGCTTTCAAGTGATGGCTGATTTCCAAGGGTTTGTGCTTCACATAAACAGTCATCTAATACACAGTCAACAGAGTAATAAAGCTACAGTGTTATGAACACCACTTAACTTGATTGGCATTATACTTGAAAGTTTCACATAAAAAAACTATACTCTGAATTTCCAGTAAGTATTTATAGTAAGGATATGCAAGTACCTACAAGTCCATAAGTGTAGTGTCAAGGATTTAAATAACAAGAGAGGAAGTACACTAACACGAAGATAAGAAGAAAAGTTGTGTACGTAACTAAGATAGGTAAATATAGGAGTTTATTATACTTGATCATTTATACATCACAAACTGTTATTTGTGACTTATTACATCTTCTGGAATAATAATAAAGGATACAATGGTAAAATTGTACAATGCATTCCTGTCATAAATCAACAACTGAATGGGCTGAGGTGCGTGGTGGTTTTGATGTTTTGAGGCAATTCTCTTGTATCTAATAAAGTCTATTTAGTTGTCAGTTACATTATACTGTAATCACCAGAAACTCAAAGACACTTACGGTCCACCCAGATAGAAAATCCAAATTCCTTTTAGTGTAAGAACAGGTGAAAAACACTCATCTCTCTCTCTGTGTGTATATATATATATATATATATATATATATGTATATATATATATATATATATATATATATATATATATATATATATATATATATATATATATATATATGACAAATGTCTCACATGAGCAGTATAGAATTTCTTCATGGCATTTGATTTAATTTGTATTTACACATTTTTCTCAAGTTTAGGAATGTCACCAACAAGCCTTTTAAAGTCGACATATGTTCAATAGAGAATAGACTACTATCACAGGGGATTGTGCTGATGAACACCTTTAAGACACAGTAATGAAAAAAGAATTGTTACTGAAGAACTGTTAAAAAGGCAAAAAGGAAAACCTGATTAAATTCACTAGAAGAGAAACAATGTAAATAAACAAGGGATAATTTTTGCAGCAAGCTGCATGCTAGCATTATTTTGTGACAGTCCACATAGCAACACTATCCTACAAAATGGAAAAACAATGAAGATTGAAACGTCAGCTTAATAAAGATACAATCATGGCCTTTTATACCCTTACTATGTGTAAAAAGTGACTTAAGTTAAATAAACAAATCAAATTTGGTAGTTAACGCCATCCACGTGAATCAAAACTAGATACTTGCATATATATACATAATCAAGTTCCTTTTTTAAATTGGTTTTAAATCGATTGAGCACAGTTTTCAAATTTATGAGACAATCCAAAGCCTCACAGTAGCAAAAGGCAACATTAAACACCAGTCTAGTGTTTTGATTCAGGTATGATCAGCTTTTTTTTTAATCCAACAATCAGTTTATTGAAGTTGAGGAGATTTCTGAAAAGGCTCTCCTGTTCAAACTGGTGACAGTATAAGGTCACTCAATACAGCATTAGTTAGATCCCGGAGACGTAACACTGTTGAGAAACTGCAATGCTACACATACCAATCCACATGTATTCTCTCTCTCTTTTTTTTTTTTTTTTTTTTTTTCTAATTTATGTACAGCAAAACTTCTGCAACACTACTACATCTCATCCCAGGTCGGAAGCTTTTCTTGGACCCATTTCTCGTCACTGACTGTTAATAACTCTAAAGTGATTGCATAAGAAAAACAAATCCACGAAATGAAACATGAATAAATTAACACTGATGCCTTGACATGGCAGTTAAACCTGAGTTCTGTTTTTAAAGTGGTCTCTTTTTTTCTGATGATAGTACTCTATTTCTATTCAGGCATTGATAAACTCTATTACATGTATATGTTTTTGAGTTATACACTGAACCAATAAATACATAAATTATTTCACAGTTTGCTGTCAAGTCCCCAGATGTGCCACCCCACCCCCAACCCCTACTTTATGTTGTCAACAAGCAAACTCTTCGAAGTTGCCTAGAGTCGGGTGACGAGGTAACATGTTCGGCGTGAATCCGAGACTGTCCGAGTGACTCCGGAGGGTGTCACAGGTGCTCTGCAAAACAGAGGGAAGGGAAGGAGGGGAGACGAGTTCAACCGGGTTAAGGGAGGGGCGATGAAGAGAGGGATGATGACAATGTATGAAATAAATGAGCCACAGGTAAATTGAAAGTGACCGGGACGATGAAAGGATGGAGCGGAAATTGAAAAAAACAAAACAACGTTAAAACGTATGTGGTGAGGACAAATTGTGCAAAAACGCATTAGAAAAAAGAAAAGGATGTATAATGGAGGGCCATAAATAGACAGAAACATATGTGGACAATGATGAGATAATGAATACAACAGATTTAAAAGTTCCAAGATCAGCCACATTGCATATGTTTCACAGGTAGTGAAAAGAGAGTTTAAAGAAAACCAGGGGAAGGTAGGGAAAGATGAATGAAAGAAGGGAGAAGAGAAAGAAAAAAGCATATTTTTAGTCCTGTTTTACACTAGCATATTAGGTTCTTAAAGTTATGGAAGTTGAAACATCCACATATGTCTGCATCCCCCCTGTATGTGCAAAGGTGCTCGCTGAGTAGATGATACTCCTGATACTGTATGTGAAAAACAACCATTGGTAGTCCCATCGGGAGAACTGGCTATTCCAGCAGACAAAAAAACAGTTATATTTTGTGCAAACTCACTGCATGCAGACCTGTGATAACATCACAACGTAATGCATCTAGTGATGTTATCTGGCACGAGCCTCAAATGCATTGCCTCTAAATGGACCTCTGTGCTGCATGGAAATAAATAGATCTTGTGTGGTTCCGCTTTTTGTACAACAATTCAATAAATATGTATCTGTTTTCACAGGAGTACTGCGCTTTATCCTATTGGGAAAGAAAGCATCATTATTCAGTGGAAGGTGCACGTTTTGCATAGTGCAGAGAATCAAATCATTATGCACCTGGAGAATCCAACCAACTTCTGTTGAGCCAACGGTAGATATTAAAATGCTAACTGCAGTGTGGTAACCACCCCTCTTTTTCTTCCCTATCTACCACATCATTTGTAGCCACTGAGGAAATGATGTATGAGATGGTCTCAGGTATGCATAAAAGAGAGAGACAGCATGGGAGGGAGCATCTATTATCAATGGGGTGTGCTACCTGGGGGCATGATTAGGCGTGACACCAGGGCTGGTTGGGTTCTCTGGAAACACCTGGAATAGACATGATGAAAAGAAAGATGGGTGAGGGTGACTGAAATGAAAATAAAACACAATGCAAATGCTAATAGTAAAGTAGTGAGGGAAAGCAGCAAGAGTGTTTTTCCCCTCCACGACATCATTAAAGTAGGAAGAAAATTTTCCAAAAAAATGTTTTGAGTGTTTTTAATGAGCAGGGGAAACAAAAGATGATTACTGTCATCCACAAGTGTTGAAGATTACTAAAGAGAATGAAAGTCAAACTTAAAATAGAGTCTAAAAAACACAAAATGCATTACTTTACTGTTGGGTTGTTTGAGTGGAGATGTGAACAATGAACTTGTTGAAAAATGGTTATTGAAAATGAGAGAAAAGGTACAAAAGGATGGTTTATTGTAAGCAGGTGAACATATGAAATGAATGGGGCAGAATACAGTAAATATCACACTACGTAAGACTCCAGTAAATATCAGCCCATTAAATAAATTCTTTATCTACTGCCATTTAAAAACCAGTCTAAAATAACTTCCTTCATAACTATGTTGGCTTAAATGAACACATCTCCACTTCTACTGCAGAGAATAAACAACTTATTTCAATCTTTTCTTCCACATCAGCTATCAAACGAAATTCTGAACCCGAGGCAACTGAGCATGCACAAACAGAAACCACATGCAGAGACAAACTCATTGCTTTTTCACCGATTTGACGAAAAGTGGCATAATGTTGAATTGTTGGTAATGAAAAAGTCTTGGGCTTGTGTGTCACACAACAAAGAATTAGAGCTTGCATTTCTAAGACTTTGCCAATAATGGATGCAAACTGAGGGTTTTTGTGTTCTCTGGGACAAAACGGAACAAAACTGAACAAAAATCGGCTTAAATGCTTTTGATTAAAACAGCTCCAGAAAGAAAAGGAAATGTTTCGCTTTTGTTAGTGCTTCCAACCCTACAATGAGCTGCAGATGGGGATTAGTGGCTTTTAGTTGATCTGTGGACTTGAGATACGACCAGTGATCCCCAAGAACTGGATTAAGTGGTTGTTACAGTTTATATTTTGAAATTAAGTTAAATTTGGATTGAAAGGAAAGTTAAGTTTGTTTAAAAAAAAAAATTGATTGTTGTAGTTGTATTGGGAGTTAGACAACTTAATAAAATACAATTTGTTTGAGAACTTGACATATATTACATCTCTGATAAATGGATGAAAAATTATTGTTTTTTATAGAATCAAGTCATGATTGTTGTTTGTGCATTTCACACAGATTAGCCCTGAAATAACAGAAAGAACTTAGATTTCTCTTCTGTGTAATCTGAACTGACAACTTTAGAGATATGAAGATATAAAAGAACAAGGGACAGAATGTAATTTTGCTTTAGCTATGTTCCTTGTCACCAATTTTGTATAGTATGAAACGCAATATGTAGATAGTCCCTGAACTCTAATATACTATGCTACTATGGATGTGCTATGCTGGTGAAACAGAACTTTAAGTTGTCCACATTTATCACTAAATACGCATTTTTAAGAACATTCGGTAAATAATTTATAAAAAATAAAAGTGGACCCAAGAAACTTCTATGTGGGACTCCTCAGGAGTTATTTATTTATCAGAGAAGATATTCTGTCAGAGAGGAAATGGTTAACCTGTGGAAGAGCTATGATCAATAACATCAATTTAAAATTTGACTGAAAATAGTAATGTCACATATTTTTCTCAGCACAGTGGGTTAAATAACAGTTCTACAACTGTAGTCAGGTTTGATTCAGTAGTATGTGCTGAGAATTAGCTGATTACTGATATTAAGAAGGTACATTTCAGTTCTGGTCTTACATAACAGTCTGAAGGGGAAGCTGAGGTGCCTCTGGACGCCAGTGTGTTAAACCACTGGGCTCGACAAAATGTTGTGATTTAAGGCAGTACAGAACAGCCTTACATTATTCTGGCTTTCATTTTAAAGTTTAAATGGGCTTTATTGCCTTGAAGGCTTTGAAAATTAGTTGATCATTGAAATATTAATACAATCTCCAGACCTCTTAATCTTGTTCTGTTTTCTGCTCATTCTTCTACATGAATTCATTATGAATTCCCTCTGATCATACTGCCAGACATAAAGTGGCAAAGCCGGAGGACAATAACCGCTTTCCCCGCTATAAGTGAACCATAATTATATGATGGAGGGTGACATTGAGAAGCTTCTGTATAATGTGTAAATACTGAAAAGTGGGTTCTCTGAATGTAAAAGCAGTTTATGAGTCATTATAAGAAGTTACTCTAATCCAGAGCAGCTCAGAAACTTGAATTTGTCCATGCACTGTAGTTCAAGGGAACTCGAGTAGCAAAACACATGACAAACCATAAAAAACCTGATAAAGTCTGTTTGCCCCTCATCTGAATTCCATCTGTAAAAACTATTATAGATTTCTGTCATCATAGGGCATAAGTTGTGTTGCTCCTCTATAATATTCCCCATTTAAATAAAGTGCTGTATGTGCATAATATTATATTCAGTGATTATGCATTCATACTGTGCTATAAACACAATGTTTATATATTAGTAATGATTGTTTTCAGCACAATACATCTTTTCTGCATGGGAAATTGAAACCAACGATAATATAGTGTTGTGTGGCTTTGTTTTCTCTCTGATGCTGTTCATTAAAAGCATTTCCAGTGTTAGCAAACATTTTTTGTTGTTATTGTTGTTCCTGAGGCTCATTTATTACATCGCATTAATTTCATTCAATCAAATGCATTCTGAGAAATTTACCAGATTGTCGCTCTGACAACGCTGTGGTCGTTTCTTGCGTATGAAGTAGCCCAACACCTTATCCTTAAACACCTAAATACAAAAACATCAGATACACATTGTTTACAGATGGAATACATCATGGTCAGTGGCATTAATACCGAACATTAGCAGTACAAAATATATTTAATTTAATTAAAAGTTTGGAAAATACAATTATTCACTGTCTTGCCGAGAGTCAGATGAGATAATTGATACCACGCTCATGTCTGTACAGTAAACATGCAGCTACTCCGAGTCAGCTTAGCTTAGCATAAAGACTGGGAACAGGGGAAAGAGCTTACTTAAGATCACTAATTACAAAGTTACATATTGTTAATTTAGTCCAAACGGAAACCGGAGTGCAGGAACTACAAGTTGTGGTTTTTGCTGAAGGTTATGTGCTGGACTTTCTCGTGGCGGGAGCAGTTGCTAGGCAACCATGTATTTACTGCTCCCAGCCAAATAGTCAGATACTGTACATGACCACCCCAAAAAAGCCAAAACGTGAAATTTTTTAACTTCAGTTTTTGTATGCATTAAACAAACTAAATCTAAGGTGTTGTATAGGTGTCTATTCAAATTGGGTAGCTTTAGAGTTGCTTGTAGGCAGATTTTGTTCCCTTCGAACAGAGCCAGGCTAGCGGATTCCAGTCTTTATGCTAAGCAACACTAATTGGCTGCCGATTAATTTGATTTACCATACATAAAAATATAAATCAAAGGTTATTTCAGACTTTCTTTACATGGTATCAAAATAAAAAATCTATTAGCTGTAAAGTGTTATACTTAACTATTCACCTTTATAGGCAGAAGACAACAATAAATAGAATTTATATTTACATTTTAATTAGTGAAAACCATAATTTTACCTCATACAGGTAGTCAAATATTTCCAGGATTGTTAAGACACTGGCTCCGATAAACAGCCCCATCTGTCCTCCAATGTCACCTAGAAGAAGAGAGATTAACAGATATGGGCAGGTACAGTAATTGAACAATGGTGCGTGAAAGCATTCCCCACGCTGTCACTTCTAATTCAGTATCTCTCAGAGTAATCTGAGCAGAATTGTCAAAAGTGTCCATCCAGCCTAACTTCTCATCAGACCCAACCCGGCTGCCCTTGCAACAGCATCAGATTATAAAAACGTGTTCAGCCTGTTTCACAAGTTCAAAGAGAAAACCTCAAAGCACCAGGCGTGAACACACTATGTGAAATGTGTGGTGGGGGCCCGCTGAGTGCTGATACCAAGGTCAAGTACATTTTCTGTTACAATAAACCTGAAACTTTGAGCATCTTACCGAGAAGCCCTGCAATTTCATAGGCCTTCTTCTGCTCAATCTTCTCATAATTCAGAGCTTCAAAGAAGATGTCCATAACCAATATATTTTCTCTGGTGAGAGGACAGACAAGAGCACACCCAATATTATTACATTACAGCAAATGGTATCTCACATATCCTGTGTAACTATGTTTCATTATTGTTACATTGAAGGTGAACGATGGAGACCCAGGTCAGGATACCTCAAAGTACATCCATCAATCAACAAAAAAAAGGCTGAGATCTGAATAACTGACTGCTACCAAATACTTACCCAATATATTGCTCAGTTTTGTTGAATTTTTTAGCCAGATATTTAGCAGATGCCTTACTGGGGATCTTAACCATGGACAGCTCCTTGCCATAGCGAGTCATGTTGCAGGGAGTCTGACAGACACAGTAATCGTTGTCTTTCTCTACCAAAAAGTCTGTGGATGATCAAAGTCATTTAAAAATAATGTGATCACTGGGAAGAATCAAACAAACCTGCATACAGTGGCTCTCTTAAAATATCTCTGCACACAACTCAAAACTACATACGCTGCCATCGTTCACTTTCCCTGAAAGCAAATAATGACTGAAGGAAGCTATAATACAGAGGAGGGAGAAATAAAGCTCTATGAGATCAGCAAAGCATACAAACTTCACAAATCTTCCTAATGGAATTTAAACAATCATTTTACTTTATTATTGTTTCTTCAGCACTGTTTGAGATTAAAGTAATTTCAAGTTAACACTACATAAAGGCTTTAGTAGTCTCATGGCACTGCAGCTGAATACTTGGTTGAATTTAGACATTAATGCAAAACTATCACAATAATATTTCATAAGAATGCGGTAAAGTGTGTGGGCTCACCTAAAGCTGGGTCAGCACAGTCTTTGTACTGCTCAGGTGTGCAAACTGTTGAGGTCCCTGTTTCAAATAATATTAAGGTATAATGAGGACAAAAATATTTGCAACATGTTTTAACTGGTCACATCTTTCTGAAATCATACCAGGCATGTGAACCATCCTGCAGTTACAGTTCTCCAGCAGGTACCGGGTTTCACAGTCAATGCGGCAGGCGGTGATGCTGTACGTGGAGAAGTATTCAGAGTCTATGGGAGTAGACTTGCAATCTCCCCAGGCGGAGGGAGGTACTGAAGCTAAAGAGCAAACAGCACATGTTTTCCCTCAGTATATCATCACACAGGATTACAACAAATAACATTACGCAAGTGCAGTACAGCAAAAATACAAAAGAGGACAACAAACTAACAAAACCCAACACAAATGTAAAAAAAAAAAAAATACATAAAAAACACAAGCATTTAAATGAAAATGTGCACTGAGACGATTGGGCACAAAACGTCCGGTCAGACCAACATTATTGCTCATGTATAGCAGCAAGCAGACATCATGCAGAACATTAGTGATGCTAGTCTAGTCCTCGGTAGGAAGCAGAATACCATAGAAAAAGAGACAGGCTTAAGAGAAATCTGTAAAATATGTCTATTTAGACAGGACACCACAACCAATGGACACATTTTACAACCCTGAGAACAGAACTCAACAATAAAGAGTTTTTGAATGAACAAATACGTAAATGTGCTGAATTTAACAGACATTTTACAGCATTACATCCTTTTTTTATAGTAAATAGTGGATGGATTCCTAATGAATAAACTATTCCCCAGAAGCTTATAAAACTGTTTTTTTTATTGCTGATTAACTCTTCTAATCTAAGCCCATGAGAGTTAGTTATAAAACTACCCTGTCTGCAAAGCCATGAATTAAACAACAAAGTGAAGTCAGTCTGCAGTCTCATTAGAGGTAAAACTCTCATTAAAAAGTGAAGAGCAGGTAATTACATTTATGAGTAACAAAGTAAATTAATCCACTAATGAGGAACATTTAATTCCTGATTTTTAAAGTTTTGTTTCACTGTAAACATTAGACCCATGGTGCTCGACTTACAACTGCAGCAATGCAGTTATAAAACAAGCTAGTCAATGCCAAAGGCTTCTGCCTGGCAAACTTCCCGAGAACTGATACTGCTATTGTCACATTAAGGTTCACTGTAATTCACAATCATCTCCACCAGCTCTAACCAGGTTAACTCTGACAATCTAATAGTCATTCAGTCAACAGAAAGTGACAGAGATAGAGTGCCAGTCAGTGAAGGAGTGGATTTAAACTTTCAAACATTATTAAGCCTTTACTGAACTCCATTTCTGGCCCACAGAGTTAAAAAAAATAATGCCAGAGTCTTCATGGATAATAAAACCTACTAAATCATATTGTCTGGTCCCTCCAGATGACATTAAGTAGCGGCAAAGTGGATCGAACCGATAACGTAAAGGCAAAACAAACAGAACTGGACATGGCGGGGAGAGGGTAAAGCCAAAAAAACGCTTTGAGGAAGATACAGAATCTGATTAACTGTACGTACAGACCGCAGACGACTTGCGCTGCAAAAGAAGCTCTGGCCCCCTTTTAAGGACGCATGTCAAAAAGTACGGGAAAGCTTTGGCCACTCTGAAGTGGCAGCATTCTATGTTCGATCATATGTTTCTCTGGAATCAGCAAGGACATCTATCCGATTGGTTGCTGGTCTTTTGCTGCTTAACCGCGCCATAGCTCATTACCATAAAGTTGACCTAGTTTCAACTTTCTGCTTGACGCTCAACATGCCCAAAACGCAACGCCGATGGATTTGATGCTTCCTGCAGCTGAGAGAAGCCAGCTTCCACTGTAAATCAATGACTTCCGGTAACTTTGAAGCTCATGTCAGCCATGGATTAAAGCTAGAACGAAACCCATTACTGTAGCTGCTCTTTACTATTAAACAGAGAAGATGATGGACGGACTGCAGATGTTGTTGGATGTTGTTGCTTTAGCCACACGGAGGGGGACAGATGGATGGGGGTGCAGCAGATTAAAGTGTGGGACTTACTGATGGGTGTGTAGCTATTTAACAATACAGTATTTGTGGCATGCAGCAAGCCCAAACAGTCCTACGCCATACTCATAGGACATCTCATCTAGGGTGAAGGGTAAGGGAACACAGCCCACATGATTATCAAAATAATATGAGAGACAGAAAGTTGTCCACCCCTTTGGACAGAAAGACTGCCTGTTGTCAGTATAACAGCAAAACAGCTACAACTTCCAGCGGCGCCTGAGAACTTTGGTACTGGTGGGTTGTCATTTTCTCTTCTCACACCCACTCAAGCTTGAGTGACAACTAAGTTCCCCCATTACATAAATCTACTCTAAAATTTGGTGATGTAGTCCTCACGTGTCTCTTTGCGCTCACAAGTCATAGCTTCCTATTATAAATTAAATTCCTGTCAGAATCTTCACAAATGAAGTCTTGAAATCATAAGTGCTTCATCAGCCAGCCTATTATTACAGTGAGAGCAGTGCCACTATACTCACCGGAGACTGACTAAAATTAATGCTGGCCAGACTTTAATGACAGTCTAATTAATTCAGCACATCTTTTAGGTCGTAAACAAGTCTTTTAGCTGTCACTGGTGTGGGTGCTCGTGTCACGATTACAAATGACAATCCATGCACTTTTGCTTTCAGCGGGAATCTTTGTGATGTTGATTAATAGATCAGGATCACTTCTTGGATATGGCTGAACCATTTTACAACACTAAGAGAAAGAGTGTAAAAAAAGAAATATTTCAATAGTTTCAAAACTGCTTCCCAAAAATAGAATTTGTCATCTTTGTGGTGTCCAAGTGTCTGCTTTACCAAACTCTGCCTCAATCATGCCATGTTATTCTGCTTAAACAATAGTGGAAGATTTTGGTCATTTATCTCATGCTCATGAACTGACCAAGACCCTTAACTTTGGGAGCAAAACCATATAAATTAGACTTGAATAATTTCTCAGGTAATTAATTGGATTTACATCTGGACTATCCTTCAAAAGGACTGATTGTGTGGGGAAATTTTTAATGAGCCTGCAGCACAATACAGAAATACACTTGATCCCAAAGGTAATCATTACAAAATCCTCAAATCTTTTGTGGTACAGGCACCATTTTCTTGCAACTTACAATGAGGGGCTTTCTGTTTGTCAGAGGCTCTTTTCCTATTCTGTCACTGTTTTTGTTTGGAAATCAAAAGATTGGTGTTTGGCTTTTTTGCTTTTAGGGTAGACAAAAGACTGTGGTCTTGGCAACGTCACATTAATGCTTTACATTTTCATTACATTTGGTTAGGACACATCCATGTCAGCTCAGTGTTATGACCTTGAACACAGTCATTTCAATCAATTCAGGCTTAACTATACTTGTTACTTTTTGTCTATCACCGACAGCAGTAAAGGGATAGTTGAGGGCTGGAAACATTTTCTACAAAGCCTGCCACAGGCATTTTTTGGTTCACTTTGCTTCACTTTACTGTGCCCCTAAATCAAGGTACATTTTAAAATATGTCTTCAAAATAGCTGCTGTCATCTTTCTAATCTGACAACACAAGTGTTAGTAGAATTGGGAAATAAACTAATATGATGACAGGTTGCACCAGGCTTCTTTTAATAGTTCAATTTACCATCAATCATATGATAATAGTTTTAATATCTTTCCCTCAAGATTCAGGAAGTCTTGAGAGGGCATCTTAGGAGTGCAGTTATTAATAAGTCTTTAAAACAGTCTGAGTTTGGCTAAAATCTGCAGCCAATAGACCATATTAGCAATAATTTCAGTGAGAAAAATCAAATGTTTAACAATTTCCTTAAGGGGTGTTAATAAGAAATTGTTAATCATCTTTAATCCTCGTCATATTTTAATCATTAAAGCCTGCTGACCGTGGCTGTGTGAATTCAGTTTTTCTCTGCCTTATCTTTGAATGCACCACTAGAGACAATTTTTACATCATTCAAAAAAGCTCTATTCATATTTTTTGTCTTATGTTAAAAGTAGTGAAGACTCATGGTTAGTGAAAAAAACACTGAGTTGCCGGATATTTGTTTGGTGTTTTTTTTTTGGGCTCAGATAAGCACAGTATGCTTGTATGCTTGCATCCAATCATTACTTGACCCTGTTCTATCAACATTCCTTGGCTGCTGTAATCCTTTAGATTCATGGATCCAGAATCACTAGGTATTTACATATATTACAACTTAACTGCACATTTCTCACACAGGGTAAATCAAAGATAAATTTTGCTCCGGGCTCTGTGACACAGAGTTAATGGGCACTGGCTGGCGAGGATTTGTAGACAAACACAGAATGAAGCGGAGCAAAAAAGGTTGAGGTTGGGGAGGGGAGGAGGCTGAACATTAGGTACCAGTTGCTGCTGACATGACACAAAAGTTTGAAAACCAGGGGCCACACCAAATCCCAGTTGGTCAATGAAGGGAGGCTCGTCCTGGCTGTGGATCTGAACCTTGATGCCTGCTTCGTAGGAGGTTTCATCTGTGGATACAGCACGCCAGAAAACGTAACAACAAGTACTGTCGCCTATGGAAACCTACTTTTAGTGTTGCTAAAGCCCATGCTGAATGCTAACAGCAAAGAGATACTCATATGTTAGTTTGGTGGACCAATATGAAACCGATTTACAACCAAAGATTTATTACATGCTGAATACTTTATGACTGTAAGATTAGGGTTGGGCATCGAGAACCAATTCCTACTTGGAATTGTTTAAGAAAATTAAGATTCCAGTGGAATAGTTTCTTTATTGGAATCATTTGGAGGATTTTGGTTTCAAATCCGATCATCGCTTCCCAATTTAATATGCACAAGTTTTGGTTTACGTAAGCAGCCAGGCGCTTGTTGTGTTGCAGCCATGGAGCGGCGCTCTAGTGTGGCTTTATTTTACAATGAAAAAGCCCTGTAAAACTGCAAACCACTATTGAATCAAAAATAAAACCTTCCTCTTATTTGTGAAATAAGCATGTAACCCATTTCAACTCCACCTCTCAAAGAATCGGAATCGAGAATCAATAAGAACCGGAATCGAAATGAAGAATTGGGAACAGAATCGTTAAAATCCACGATGCCCAACCCTATGTAAGATACAGTGGGTGTTGTTGTCTGCTATACACAGAAAGAAATATGTCAATGAATGCAATATATTAGACCTGAGGTCAGTTGTAAACCTGGAAACTATAAAGATAATATATTATTAAACATAAATTCTGTATTGAGCAAATTCTGCAGACATTTAGCAGTAAAGTGAATAAGAAGACCCGGGTAAACCTTGCCATTATATAATGTATATTAAGTCTTACATCCTCATGTTATAGAACTGACAAAGAACTGGAGGAGTAGTTGGGATTTCCAGAGTAACCCAACAAGATGGAGGGATTTTTTACAAAAGGGTTATACAAGTTAAAATGTTAACGTACTGACCTGTCTCTCCCCAAACAGGCAGATATTCATCCTGCTGAATATCCAACATGATCTCCAAGCCGTTCCCTGTGCCACCTTTTAACGTTGTCAACAAAGGGTTGCCGTCTAATCCAGAGTTGAATGTGTAGCATTTTCCGTAGCGTGTGTAAATCTGTAAAAAAAAGAACACAGAAAAAGCAGGAGCATTAATGAAAACCGTTTCTACTGTGCTGTGGTAAACTGTGCACCTAACTCAAAACTGGACGATAAAACTGAGATTAGCTCCAATATTCAAGTTTATGTTCTACTTTTTAATGGTTGTTTTGTAAATTGCTCTTAAACACATTTACTATAGAGAGGATTTGAAAGGCTATATATCACTGCTGAGGCCTTGTGATTACCAGATGAAGTAGTACTAGCATTAAACAGGCACCAGGCTCTGATTTGAGGAATTAATGAGTTTTCCTTAGCTGCAGTAGCAATCTCACTCCAAATTTCCCCTGAGTAACTTAAGAGTGAATGTACTATTTTGCCGTCATTAAATAAGAATCATCTGAGGTGGAAGCTCTCTGGCCACACAAACAACTTCTAAATTGGGTTTGTAAAAGATATTTGTCTCGACTTACAAAGTTCTTGAGAGAGCACACCTGTGCCAGTACAACTCAGCTTAATGTTTGATGTACAATCTCCACTGTAGGTTTGCTCACACCAAATCTCTTTTCAATTTAATTTCTCCAGTTGGCTTGAGTTATTGTTTCCCTGTGATTGGAAATCCTCCATCCTCTGCCAAACAAGTACAAATAAAGTAGTATCGTGATTAGAAATGTTGACATTTGAAACTGAACTCTACAGTTTGGATTAATACAAAAAAATCTTAATGTTCTGAATACAGCTTGAGGGGTAGTAATGTAGAAGACTTTAGAATATTTTACATTGAAAAACCTCCTGTCTAAATGCAAATGAAAATTATTTAAATTTTCAGGTCATTGTAATTTGTGCAATTTTAAAAACATTATTTGTAATCATTTTGTAGGCCTCACAAAGAAAATTATCGAATAACTAAAAACAAACATTGGAGCCAACAACCAAGTTGCTCAAATTTTATCTGTGAAATTCCGACGCCACAATTCAAAACGTCAACATCTGAGAAATCAAGCCTGATTGGAATTTGAAATTACCATCTTAAAATTTCAGAAAGGGGAATTCAGTGGTAATATCAACATGATCTATTGATGGTTAATTTTCAGAATTAGGTTTACAAGCTGTATGCTTTTTTGTTTGGTTATAAAATCAAATTAAAACTGTTAATCTTAAAAAAAGATTTAGGTTTACAATTGCTGATCCATTACAAAGTATTATGAGCTTTTTTAGGCAAATAAAATAAAAAAAAAACCTTACTGATAAAGTTCAGATGGTAATTTGCAACACTGAGCCATACTTCCTACATCAACATTGTCCAAATATACGTACTTGGCAAACACTACTGGGCCATATATAATGTAGCACCCTGGCAAGAAACTGTGACTGCTTGAATGACGTTTTTGCTGGCTTTCTCATCAGTCTTGCTGTCTACATCTGTCGTCACCTTATTTCTAAACGAGTAATGCAGGAAAGAAAGAAATTTCATCTAACGATTAATTTACACAGTGTGGTGTGGTGAGGTAATGGTCAGAGGGCTGCTGGCAAAAACTCAACCAGCATAGCAAAGCTGATCTCAAGAGATCAGAGTCAGTGTTCCATATCCAGACACAGACAGACTTACATGCAGCTCAAAAAGATTAAACAGCTCTTTGGTCCTTTTCCCCTGCTGGCTATATAATGAGGTCTGCAAAGTGACTAGAGACCTGTTTTTAAAGATTCTGATTTAAGTTTAGATAAAACAGGAGTTTCATTTGGTCACACCATGTGTTGCTGAAGATGCAACACAAGTTTAAATCCCAATTATGAACCCAATCTGACCATGACTTTACAGGTTGTGGAGGATCTGCACTGGTTTGTGCAAAACAGGGAAGCCGCCATGGACAACTGACATATTGCAGTGTGCAGGACTTTGTATTTAAACTGTCTCAAGACAAGTTAAAGTAGTCACAGATACAGGTTTGATTTTTTTGGTATTTTTTATAACTGAGGTATACAATGGCAAGTGGTTGAATGTGATGCCAGTGACAGGTTGGTATTTTAAAACAAGTGTGTACCCAGATTTAAATTATTCTCAGTGTTGTAGAAACTAATTATGAACTCTGCATGCATACTTTTTACTGCAGACATCTCTCCGTTGAAATAGATAGAAATATTACCATTCTGAATAGTGTGACTATGGTTTGCAAAAACCATACACTTCCTCAATGCAGTATTCAGTGCTAACTCAAAAATGAATGGGTGTAGACTTGCAACTGATGTTTTAAACGGGAAGCTTAGCTGCATTTTTGAAACAAGACCATATAATCCACACACCCTCCAGATGTTTTAATTACAGAAGCTAAAATCTTGACTGATTTACGATGTCTGAATTATTAATCCTCTAATTTTTCTTCCTTAATATTGTTGTCAGGGGTTATAAAGCGAAAAGACGTTAAAGCAACTGGGAATCCAATAACTCACCAGGATGAATATAAACAAATGAAAAACAGTAAAGTCCTTGATTATGACATGACATTGATTTTTTTAACAACATGAAAGTAACATTGTATCCTTGAGTGACTTGTTGAAGACATAATGTTTAAAAAGGGAAAAAACTGTCATATCTGAGAGGCAAGAACAGGACAGGCTTCTCTGCAGCTTTGAAACATCAACACCTTAATGTGCCTTTGGATTCATATCCACACCTGACAAATACCATCTTTCTTTCTGTACATACAGTGCTGAAGCTTTTATAGGTGCAGGTTTCCCCTCGGAACCTGCACACCAGCAGCATGTCCTCCAACTGGTGGCCGAGGCGTCCCATCATCTCAGTGGTGTTGATGCTGTAATCAGGGGGCGGGGTGTAGTTGTCAAAGTCCAGCAGGCTCAGGAGACCCTGCTTGTGGCTGTCCTTAAGGATAGACAGGCTCCTCTCCATCACTGTGTGATTAGGATACATGAGGTCCATCCAGTAGCCGCTGTGATACAGGTCATCCTTGGTCAGCGAGGACACGCGGAACACATTTTTATTGCAGAAAGTAACAGCTGGGAAGGACAAGTTGTGAGCCCATACCATGTAGATCTTTGTGATGGCAGGGTAGGACATCATGTAGATGATTCGATTCCAGGACCAGGTGCACAGGAGACTGACACAAACAAAGAAGGCCATGATCCAGATGACTCGCTGCAGTTTAGACTTTTCCGAAGAGAAGACAAACTTCACACCGTGGATCTTGGTCCTCATTGTAAAATCCACCATGCTCTCTTTCAATGTTGGTTTAAGCGAGCTGGACTCAGTGTTTTGGAGATGGGTCTCTTGGGCATCATTGTCTTTGTGTGGTTCCAGGGCGACTGCTCTGGATGTGGGTGCTTCAATCATAATATCCTGTGTCAAGGCAGGCACTTCTTTAGCAAATGCGGTTTTTTAGTAGCCCACCCTAGACATGCCCAATTCACACACTGGCTTTCTCCACAACCTTCTCCTGGTTTATGTACCACAGATTCCAGGTAGCAGTGACTAGAGTCCTAATGTGCAGCTGTCCCACTGTTCAGGCTTGAGAATTATTTGTCGTGAAGATAAAAACAAAGGAACTGAGCTACTTGGGGGGAGGTAAAATTGATTTACATAATAATTCCTTTATGAGAAAAAAAATCGGCTGAATCCCTCCACTAATGAAAACCATCAAGCGTAACCATCACCAGTCCTTCATCAATACATAAATGGATGTGATAATTGCAGATGTAAGCGACGGCTTCACTCCCAGAGGCAATCACTTTGAAAATCCGGAGAGGCTTACCCCTGTTGCTCTGATCTTTCACTCCATCTCCTTCTCCAGTGCCAGACAATACTTGCAGATTTCGGGGGTTTCTCTTTCTCGCTGCCCAGAAACCAACTCCTCCCTTTTTCAACAGATTGAAAAGATGTTTTTTTTTTTAGACTGTTGTCTCGCAGCCTGCAGAACGGATAATAAAGCTTGTTGCCCCCCTACCCACACTCTCGACAGTCGGAGAATGAGGTGGAGCCAGTAGATGAAATTGTTGTCCTCCGGTGATGAAGTAGACCTCCAATGGATACAGAGGCGGGTAGAAGGTATCAATCAAAGTACAAAAAAATGTGATAAAGAAACTCTGCAACAGAAATAATGATGGTCTGAAATTCTTTGATATTGAAGAACCTGCAGTTTGCTCGTTGATCAATATATCTATATAATTGATAACTGGAGAGAGCCAGCTAGTTGGAGAAAAACTCAGAAAAATCCCTTTCAAAATGAAGACAAAATATCCATAATAGCATATTTCCTTCTATCTTTTCTGCCAGTTTCAATCAATTAATTCAAATGCAGTGTAATGAAAGCTGACATCCTGCTGCATGAAGATGCATGGCTCTGGCTGATAAAGGTGCTTTGCTCCGCTCATGTGAGACTACTTTATCAGAGGATTCTCTTTGGCAGAAAACCCAGCTTACAGCCAATGGTCACATTACACACTGAAAAAAGATTTCAGTGTGTAATGTGACTATTGGCTGACTAACCTGATCACAGCTGTGGTAATAAATGGTTGTAAAAAAAAAAAAAAGAATTTAAATAATAAAATGTGAAAAATAGCAAAACATGTTGAATTACTGTGTGTACTGTGTGAGGGTGTCATTTGCAAGTTTATATGGGATGAATTGGACTAAAATAATTGGATACAACCTAGTTTAAATATAACTAAAACTGAGAACTCAGAACTGATCTGCCAACTCTGAATCCATAAATTGATGTTTGTTTAATCATCGCTCCCATATCTGTACGTTAATGTTTGGACTTCTGCTGTCCGATAACACTTTTTTTTTCTCTACAAATCTAATCAAAACCAACGAAAAGTGCCAAGTAAACAGAAGTGAAAGTGTAAATAGAAGAAGAGGCTTTTGATTACTGCGGTAAATTGAATGTCAAACAGTGAGTTTAATTATCACCCATTCACTTTTCAAGGCCAAGTCATCGTTCAGTACAAAGGATGAATATATAAAAATGTAATTCAATGGAAATATCAAAAGGTCAAATTGTAGACTTGTGGTGATTATGCATTGGGAATCCTTAGCTCCTACCAGCACATTTGTTATTTAAAATGCTGAACTTAGTTTAATAACAAGATGATTTCAAAGCCAGACAATATTATTACTTCATAACAAAGAGAAGGTTGTGGGGGGGTTCAGCCTTATGTTCAAACCTTTTTATTTTTAGAATCACTAGAATAGTTTTTTTTTTTTTTAAATTGTAGAATTAAGGATTCTCTTTTTGTTTGGGAAAGATCCAATCAAAGTGAACAATAGGCTCTATTTTAGTATCAAGAGGGATAACTACATCAGTGTCAGACCCTATAACAAAACACAACAAAGAAGAGAAAAATACTTCTGCTGCATGAGTGAAAAATGTCAATAGATATGAGGCAGCTTTAACGTGCAAGTTGATTACTTGAGCTCATTTGTCCTATACAAGCTCAGCAGAAGCATGAGGTGGGCCCCTCTCTTGGATTCGGGAATTGCCCATCGTCAGCATTTTGAGCCAAAGCATAATTTCATTACTCCCAGCCGCAGAGGTTACACACAGGCAATGCATGACTATTATCAATACTTTTTTTAACATGTGCCTTCTGCTGGGGACAGTGGCCCTCCACCATCGGACTTTAATTTCATTATTTCACTGTGTGGTAAATTTAAGCAAAAGTGGACTTTCAACCAATTTGGATAATCAATTAATCTTGTAAGTAATTTTTTCATCAAAAATAGCCTACCAAACTACAGAGTTTCAGCCTCTTAAGTGTGAGGTTGCCCTACTTTTCTTTGTCTTAAACCTATTTAACTGTGTTTGGCCACTAGGGGTAACAGACTTGTGTGTTGTGTTTCCAGCATGCAAACACAACATTGACATATCATCACCTTTTATGTTGATATTACAAACTTGTTAGCAAACACTTTCTTATTCACACACTGTGGTGTTGCCTGGTCACAGTGGCTAGGAAGGTGGTAGGTAGCCAGACTCAAACATTGTATGTTTCAAGAAGTGATTATTTTATTTACAGTGGTCTGCAGTACACGGATAAATAAACAATCAAACAAACAAAAAAAACACAGCCTCACCTCTTTTCCCACCTGGGAGCACAAATCCCACTGTTTATATAGGGTGGTCAATTCACACCCAACTGCTTCAGCCCATCCCATTCTGATGCAGGTTGATCTACTCCATAACATTAATGCCAAAGAATCTCTTAAACATATGGAACTTAGTTACCAATTCACTCCTCTCCCACTGACTAGTAGAAATCAGGTCAGGGTTATTCACACATTTTTGTATAATAACCAAAATAAACATTCCTATAAAGAAAGAAAACCCTCTACTTGGTTTGGCCCGGTGACGTCATCCATGACCACCCTACTCCTATAAAACAGGAAATGCTTAGGCCAGCCCCTCCCCAAACAATTGTCCTGCATGGTGCAACCTAATAAAATGGAACTGAAACTAACGTATGACTGTGTGTCTACTTACTATAGCTAATGATGTGTATGGGATAAGTAGTGAGCAAACACACTTTGTCACACACACCCAATAGATTCAGATGACTTATTTGGTAATCACAGCAATGCGAGGCCAGCCCAATAAACGTGAAAGTCTGTAACTGAGTGAGTGAGGACGTGAGTATTGGTGTTTCCCCATTGGCCGATGCACTTTCAAAATTAATAGGGGCTGTCCTCCATTATGTCCACAGGGGCTGCTCACAGTTCTGTTTGATTGACTGCCGTTCATTACACATCTATTGCACGCTAAGGACGGAATATTCTGCTGGTCTTGGATTATCATCTCTGAGGGATGTTGGACTAATAGTCTGACATAGTCTGACTAACCAGATTTAGGCTCCTCCCCTTTCACTATCTCCGCTATCTATTTTAAGACCATTGTGATTGGTTTAAAGAAATACAAACAAGCCAGAGCATCCTGTGGAGATACTGTATGTCTGGCTATTAAGGTGACCCCAAGTAGTCGACTGTTCAACGATTTGATTGAAGGATCCTTACTCGACTGCTAATCTCACAGATGCATCATTGACTGTCAATTCACTCCCCTGTGGTTTCTCTGTGGATTGCTACAATGAGAGGAAATGGAACTAGGGCCAAAAGTTCCATTTATAACTACATAAAGCTTAAAGCAAAAACAACTGACAATTTATGGCGCGTTTCACCTCTTTTGACTGGTGTGGAAAAAATGGCAGCCAATGTCTCTAAGGAGAATATGGATCATACACAGTCATTTTCTATTGGTAATTTTGATATTGATCTAAAATTATTGGACGACTTGAATGAATCTTATCGATGTATTTTTTTAATGGTTTTCAGCAGAACCAATGATGAGAACAAGGCAGTGGAACGTAGTTCTACACGTGTATTCTGGAATTCAGTACGTCCCCCTAACTTGTGTTATTGGAAATATAAAATGCTCCTATAAGAAGGTCTGAGCATTTCCAATCTACTCAAAACAATCTGGTGAAACCCTCTGCTATCATGTTTCTGCACTGCAGCTTAGATTTTAATGTGACAACATTTTAAAAACTGTTTTTATTTATGAAATCATTCCACAAAATCGTGATTTAATTAAAATATCCCCTCTCCAAGACAGCGCTGCAATCACTCAAGAATATAAAGTGCTCTGGGCAGAAGTTAATGATTTTTCATCTCTATAAAGTTGCTATCCTTATTGAAAACACATCTCTGCTGCTCACGCATTTCCATTGTTATCTTGCAAACTAAATTTTATCTTTGTCTTAGTATTCAAGCATTTAATTAGAGGATCACAGTGTATTCAAATTTGCCAAATTGAGAACGAGCAGCAATTTCCGTTTGATGAAAAAGTAGGACTATTGAAAGGAAGTATTTGGCAGTATGTTTCAAATGTATACATTAATTGCCAAGCTTTAAGACCAGTTCAGTGATCCCTGAGGCTGTCAGGGAATGACACTAACCATCCACTTTTATGTCAAAGTCTAGTTGAACCCCAGAGGTCTCATTAGAGGAGGAGTAGAGTTTTGACTGAGTAAAGGGAAGAGCTCCTTCAAGGGCCAGTGAGAATGTGCAACACCAAATGAAATACTGGCAGCAATTAGATGTACATCAGAAACACACACAGCTTACACAGGGCAGGGATAAAGATGAGAAAGAATAAAAGCTATGTCCAATATTATTGGACATAGTAGAGCTAAACTGATTAGTTCAGTGGTTAGATTAATATACAACAATTTGCATTACTGATTAATTATTTAGGTTCGGTAAAAATGCCAAAAAAATCAACTTCTTGGATCTAGCTTCTCATTTATGAATAGTTGGTGTGCTTCTTAATATTCCATGATATTAAACCATATTTTGAGTTTTTGGACAGTTGGACAGAGAAAAGGGGAAATTGTGATTTATGCAATCATAGGCCAAATAATTAGTTAATTGAGAGAACAATAAGGAATCAATAATGAAGTTAGTTGCAGCCTTAAGTAACTAAACATAAATAGAAATAGTGCTGCAACTAATGAATATTTTTATTACCCATAAATCTCCCAATTATCTTGATTAACCAATTGTTTTGTGTTTTTCTATAAAATTGACAGAAGAGTGAAAAATGTGAATTAAAAAGTCAAATATAATTTCCAAGGTGGTTTATTTCAAAACCCAAAGATATTCAGTTTAATCTAATCATTTAACTAATCTAATAATTTAAGCTTTCATAGAAATCTTTCTTTTTGGCTTTGTACTGTGTTTTACATTGACAGTAATGGGAATGCAATACATACAGCAAGACTGGATGTCTTAGTCTTCAAATGTTTTGATAAAAGTCTATGAAGTTCTGTAAAATGTAATACTTGAATGATTAACACTGATTTCTATATCTATTATTAAGGACAAATACCCCAGAGTTTCTCAACTGTGGGGAGGATTCCTTATGGAGTTACTTGATATGCTCCATGTCACACTCAGATTCATATGAAAACTTCACAACTCGACTCCCAGAGAATTTCCAGGTATATAATCATGGCCAAAAAAAGGATGAGAAGTGATGTAAGATGACCAAATAAATGCAAATCTAGAACAGAAGACAGATTTGCAATCAGGAATGTCACGCTGGCGGACAGGCAGCTTCTTTAGCAGAGGGAGACATCTTGTGGCCTGCCTCAAAATGAAAGTAACCTCCTTGAAAAGCAACAGCCACTTTGTATGCTGCAAGAGTAATGCAAGGGAAGCAAGAATGGATTTTTAGCTATGAGGTGCTTGTACTGTGAAATACCTCACCTAAAATTCATTAAAAGTTAAAAATATTGACATGAATTTTGTAAGAAAAACTAAATAAACCCCAATGCTGTTTTGGAGGATAGTACATTCACTGTAAATCTTACTGGTCATAAAACTATTTTAGTTTGTACCACAGTAATTGTAAACATCTCTGACACAGCACATGTGCAGCGTATTGGCAGGCCAGGTGTAGAGCAGATGCAGTCTGTATCAATAAAAAACAGACGCTGCTGGCTACACCTGCCATCTTGTTCCCTTGTTCCACTCCAGGCAGAATCCCAAAAAAAAACCATAAGCGCCGTCACTCAAGCTTTCATTCTGCAGCCTCACAGTCACACTTTGATAAACTCAGTCCTCCTATTTAACCAGTACTTTCCTTTACGAGGATAATCTTTTTATTTATTTTTTAGCATGTTCTCATCTTGTTTGCTCAGCTGGAGGCTTTTGGTATCCCTGTCTTAATCCATTTTGCCTGCTTGCCCAGAAATTTAGCATTGCAAGCACTTGCTAGCGGCTTGATAGTGCCACAGAAAAACAGCATTCCATCAAGAGTTTCTCCTGTGTCAGGTGAATATATTAAAAATTCAAATCATATTCCTAAACCCCCACAAGGCTACACAGATACTCTCTCTTTCCAGCATTCAAATAATGTCATTACATAATCCAAATATAAACGATTTTTCAACATTAAAGTGGATTACATCATCACTAACACTAAAAAGTAAGGTACTATTTGTCACGTCTGGCCTCCCCTGTACAGTGACTCATGGTGTCGAAGGGAATCTCAGTTTACTTGATATAAGATAATGATACAATACATATCAAGGTGCAAGGCAATATTTAGATTGGCATAGAGAGCATGGTATAGATCCGAGAGGCCATTAGTGGAAACAAAAGCTAAATATGGGCTTGGTAGGTAATCTAAGATCAAAAGGACATAGGGCAAAAAATGAATCAAGGTTTTCAATCATATCATTGTCTAGTAAAAAATCTGGATATTACAGGCTAACACATGCTCTTGTGTAGATATCACACAATGCCAGAAGGCTAGTAATCTACAACACAACATAATGGCATTATTGGTTTTGGACAGAGCCACATTTGTGTCCAATGTCTCCACCTAACAAGCTAATTAACTTAAGAGGTTCTGTCAACTGGCACAGCCAATGTTGGCCTCTGATAGAATGTGCTTCCTGATGTGCAAGTCAGCAAAAAGCATCCCCATGCAGCGTCCCCACTATGAATTTCTTCACTATTCCCCTTCAGCGCCATTGATAGGACTGCCAATACTGCACTTACAGTAACAGTGGCTCCCACAATGGCCTTTACAGACACTGAGTAATGGAACAAACACATTTCGTATTTGCTATCTGGCCTGTCATCTACACTCACTGCCTCAGATTTGTTTATTTTATTGTTTGTACTGTGGAGCTTTATTTTGACGCCCCTCTTTTTTCATGCTCCAGTCAGAACTGTAATTTGTGCTCCTTCACACACCTCTTCCCTTCATCTTTCCTAATGCTTCCAGTTGTGCATCGCAGCACTGGCTCGTCTCCAAAGCAGGCTGGTTCTCAGTGATGGTGTCGGTCCTCAGATGAGTCCCAGTCCCACCTCAATCAAAGCACAGCTTCCTTTTCCTCTCTCTCCTCCTTTCTCATTTGTTTCCACTTTGTCTTAGCTCTCTCCTTCAACTCTTATTTCCTGCTTTACTATCTTTATCCATCTCTCTTATAAAAGCTGCCACTCGTGTGTCTTTTTTCTCTCCTACACTGCCTATTTTCTGAACAGGTCTAACACTCAATCCTGACTTCTGCTTCCTTTACTCAACCTTCTCTTTTATTTGACCTCCAAAGCCAACTTCAGCCTCTGTGACTATACTGCAGTGGATCAAGCAAAACACCACATCCTGCTTCTGGTTTGGCAGACCCTGAACAAATCCCCAGCCACAACAGACAGGCCATAATATTAAAAAGGCTCAGGCTTTGGTGTCAACACAATCTGATACTTCAACAGGAAGTCCAAACACACCACATGAGATTAACAGTACAAAGATAAATGTGCTAGAATCATTAGTGCAAGCTAGCTAAAGCTCTGAGCTGGTGATCAATTGAAATTATATAATGCCAACTTCAGCATGCACCCTGCATATACATACTGACAGATGATTGATTTGGTCAGAGCCAGTCTTGCAGGTTTAATCCACAGCAGTGAGTTGGACTGTGTTGGGTGCTTTACGCTTTGGAGTATTAATAAGGCAATCAATCACACACAAGATGGCGGCATGAGATTAATTTTGATAATGAAATAAAGGCTCCCCTAAGTTGTTTGGTTGATGAGTTGTATTGAAATTTGATGTATTCTTTAATATAATCTTGAAAGATATACATAAAGAAAAAAGTGTAATTACCACAGTTCACTCATACATTGATACAGGGACATGTAAGGCTATGCTCCTGTATATATGTATAGCACTGGGTAGAACATTTCCAGCATCTACCATCTGCCAGCCTTTAAATATCTAAGACTCGTTCTCCTCCAGTGAATTACAGCATCAGCATCCTCCCCCCAAAAATATTTCATTACTTTATGCAGAGGGAATAATTGCACTTGGGGGACTTGATATTTCCTCTCCAACATTTCTCAATACCACTGCACCCACATCCAACTCATTAGCAGAAACATCTGGTCTTTCCTGTCACTGTAGGCATGCTGTAGTTTCTTCAGCCAATGTATCTTTGTCTGACTTTGACACAAAAATGCGCATTCAGGCAGAACACACAAACATGCATCTATATACTTAAACACATACAGAAATACGATGTAGAAGTATTGTACAGGTAATAAGTTAAAGAAGATCAAAATGAATAGTACTCTAAGGGTTTAAATAGGAAAGGTTTATCTAGGTACTATATTTATGCTCTGCAATTTAAATCCCATATCAAAATGCATAACACTTAGAAAAAGTACCTTAGTAAAATATATCAGCGTAGGCATTTGAAACATTTTATGCATAATTTCCTCCAATTTTTCCACATGCAGAGAGTTAATTGTGAGATGTTGTCTAGACCTTGCGTGAGTCATCTCAGGGTGATGTTTCTGAAGTATATAATGGGTAATCTCAATTTCATCACATCTCATCTCCTGTGAGAGGACCTGCCCCTGAGCCTCCCACAGTAAGATCATCAGGCCAAGAAGGGGGATTTCAGGCAGCTCCATGAATATTTAATTAGTCCCCTCTATACTTAGGCCTTCAGTGTCTCCAGTTTCTGACATTTAGCTGAAATTTTCCCTTTGTGCGTAGGGATGTAAAAGAGCCAAGGTCACCTAACTGACCAAATCAATATCAAAATCTGCCTTTATTAGCTAACATGTGCCGTTTTATTTTTGAAACTCAAATCTGGTGCGCCATTTTCATTTACAAATCTAAACCTCTTCTTACAGTAGATGTCAGGTTTGGTGTGGGTTCAATTTAAACTATAGTTTCTTACACAACATAATAGTACTGCCACTGTAGACTTACTAAGTAATTAGTCTGAATCATTTGCCTCAGTTCTACTGCTGCTGCAAAGAAATTGTGCAGCATGACAAGCCCATCTTGGTGCTAGGCTTTCATCACTCAAATCAATGGCCCATTTCATCGAAATACAATCCTTCCCCTGTCTCTGCAGCAGAACGATTAAGTTCCATTCAAATTCTGCTGACATAATTGTATCGGTTTGGTTAAGGCCCGAAAACTAAGGAGAAAAAAAACTGGAATTTAACTAAAATAAAGGCTAATAAAGATAAGTATTCTGAGGCATTTACAAAGAAAAGCAATAATGTATTAAAATCTCTTCTGGTTGAAAACGCCATATGTTTGCTTCATAATGCATGATGCGTGATGTCAGCAGAGATTTGTTGAACCATATGGCAACTGAGTAGTTTATATTTCTGAGGACAATTCTAAGGAAGTAACTCATTTCTCCTCCAAGAAAAAGGACCATTAATAGTAGTCACAAAATGAAGAATTGGACACAGTATAAATATTGCCATGAACATAAAAGCACTACAAATGTCTTTCTGCTTTTAGCACCAGCGCTTGTATACAGAGATAAAGCATTGCTTTATTAATATTCCTTAGAATCTTTCCTGTCTTACACCCCCATACCTGTTGTTCCCTCTAGAGCCAATGCTTCCAAAACATGCCATTAATTATTTAAAAATTAAGGATTATGGGACCATTACTGAAGAAACAATTTAAAAAATGACAACATAATTTGAGTGAAAGTGACGTGTCTTTCCCTAACGATATCTGGTGTGGATGTGTTCGTTTCATCATGGCAATGCTCAATCTATTAAAAAAAAAGAACCTCTCTCTTACAGCAGAGCTCTGCTATAGTCTTCTGGGGTTCACAAACATAAACTGACTGATTTCATTTCACCGTGGGCAAAATGAAGCATTAAAATTGCAGCATTATGATGACTATTAAAGATCTCACAGTTGTTGGTATTGTTGCTAAAGGCTTTGCATTTGTTTAAATCTTGCTTTCAAGATTTTCTACTGAGTGTGTAAATTTTTCCTTTAATTTAATACATCACTTTAGACTTTCTGATATATAGTCTAAATATTTTATAAATTGCCATTTATCCTACTGAGATATTCTGAAATATTTAAGATAGCACTTCTTTACTCTCACGGCTCACAATCCTAAGGATGAGTGTTTTCCCCATAATGATTCTGACGGAGTTTACACTGATTTTACCCGAGGCTAGATCAACAGAAGGAGCCATACTTACTGTAGTAAAGTTTTCTGGACCGCAGTCCTTTCCTCTATATTTGCAATCGAGCAACATTTCATCTATGTTGTGGCTAGCCCTCTGTACAAACTCTAGCATGTTGAAGGTCTTGCTTGGGAAAAACTTGCTGTTGTCTGTGGGCTGCCCCAAAGCGGCCAAGAAGTCATCAAAGTCCCCTTGCTCCACACCCAAGAGTCCAGCCATCCAGAAAATGTCATTCCTAACAATCTGGGACTTTCGATAACTGTTGTAGTTGCACAAGGTGATGGCTGGGAAATACATGACGGGGCTGTCCATCTCATCCAGGATTGTAACATGGGGGTATTGGTAGTACTCAATCACACGGTCGGCCACTTGGTAGAGAAAGATGGAAAGGGAGGAGCTGAATGCGGCGGCCCAAAGCAGCCGTCGAAAAGTCACCCCACCTGGGAGGAAGATGTGGCTGAGACCGTGGAGAGTACAGTTGGCCCCAAACACTGTAATGTCTGATGCCGGACGTGGCACTTCTTCCTCTGGGGCTCCCATTATCACCAAGAGTTTCCAAGTTAGTGATTGCTGGGTGTGGGCTTGCTGCAGTGATGATCCACTGAATACTGGTTCTAACAGGGAGGTTTGCCTATATGCATGAGACAGAGTCTAGTTTCCTTTTTGCACCCGAGGGAGGGTAAGGGGTTGGATATCTGGCGCTGGGAAGTAGCGATGGACTGTTATATCAACCAATCCTTATTGAGATCTTAGAGGGCACATTAAATTTAAGAGATCCAGTTTCATTTGGGAAGTAAGACCTGATCCCATAGTGGGTGGTGGTGGATTGATCAGACAGCGATATTTGGAATTTGTAACATTCATTTATCAAGGTAATTTTTATGGACACACATAAATGATATTCTGCGTTTCCAACTTGAAGGACTATTGTTTTAACTTCAGAAGAATTCAATGCTATTTAATGAGAATGAAAAAAAACAATCAAAACCAATTTGAGACATCACATGTGTGGTCTTTTTTGCAAACATAAAATTTCAACAATTCCCAGTTAGCATCACATTTAGTTACAGCAGCACACAGAAAGCTTGAGCAACCATGTACAACCACAATAAGCTTTTAGCCACTGAGAAGCTACACAAGGGGAATGGTTTAGTGCTTTTCTTAATGAAACCTTAACAGACCTTGTTGTGAAAGGAGTATTACTTATTCACAGTTCCTATTAAGCTTATTGCAGTTGGTGACAAAATTCAGACCTGGCACTCTTATTAGTTACAGACTCACATTTATAATCTTTAGGCTATCATTCCTCCTGAACTTCCTTGTAACAATCACACAAAATACAATATACAGTGGCATAAGTCACACTGGAGAGTCAAAACAGGCATTCATCTACTGTGCATATTCTCAATAACCTCTTTCGAACCATTCAAAAGATTAAAAACATGTCCTAGTCAATACAACTATATCTGATAATTTAAGTTTGCAGCACACAGCATCTTCTATTTTGCTGCAGCCCTACTATCATGTGTTTTGTAACAGTATCAATTATTAATGCATTCTCCTGCATACCTTTTAACTCATGGACAGAGGTGTTTATTCACAGAATGCAGGCCTGAGATTTTTCAGTCCATCCTGATAATTATCTGTCTCAACTGAAATTGATTTGCTCAGAGCAGCATTCATTTTAAATTAAGTTAATAAGTTAACTGATACTGGAAGCAAAGCAAAGACATCTAATCGCCCGTCAGTACTACTTTAAGGGGAACTACATCCATTTTCAAAATGCAAACATGTTTTTCCTATGGTCTAAGAAAGTCAAAAAATATTAGTAAAAATATCAACACTTTTCCAAAAACTACTAAAGTGAGTGCTAAAATCCATATATACACATCTAAACAGCTCAATAGACAATGAATTGGGAAAGATGTTATATATAGAATAAAGCTCATTTGGTTATAAACAAGAAACCAAACATTATGTTGGTCCATAAAAATCAGTCTCCTATTCATCGTCTACAGAGCAGCTCAAGACTTCATACTTGATATTATAAATTTGAGATTTACTTCTCTGGTTTTTGGCTTTGAGAGAGAGAAGCTTATGTTCACAAATATTGAATAAACTTTCCTAAGCCATGGAAATAACAGGATCCTTAATTTAGGTGGTGCTTCCCTTTAAAGAATACCTGGTTAACCTATTATATCTTGTTGTCTGTCTCAGCTTTCTTTACTTACCCACCAACCTCTTTTCATCATCCACGCTTCTTCTCTCTTACATATATCCCCTTAGCTAACCTTCTGCACATCCATTCTTTATCTCACCCCCCCTCTATCCTTCCCCTACTTAAATCAATTATGTTGGTAGAAGCCAAAAACATAGCCAATGAAGAGTGAACAATTAAATTGAACATTTATCACGTGGACACAAACCCGACTCCAAATCAATGATAATGTTGTTACGTACCTGCTGGATGTGTTAACAGGTTTGCCATATCAAATTAAACGGTGATATGTTAGTAATGTGTTCACGACTTGTTTCTGCTGCCCCCAAGTGGCCATAACAATAAGTTATTACATGATAAAGCTACTCAATAAAAGTGTTTTAACACAGTGAAGTTTCAAAGTTACAGTATCTGCACTGCATCCCAAAAGTGGGAACATTGTGCTTGTAAACCTTAAACATGCATTAAGTAATGTTTTGGCAACTTGGGGGCAGTGCAACAATTTGTAAACACAACACTGATCTATTAATACCTTATAATATGGGGAACATGTTACCAAACTGTTGCCCATTAACATGTCCAGGGGACATGGAGCAATATTAGCATTGATTTGAAGTTGTGTTTCTGTCCAATACTGACTCTCCTTTTAGATATGTTTTTGTCTTCACCAACGCCTGAAGGAAATACAGCTTATTCACTGAAAACAGCCACCATGGTGATTCAAAACAATGGATTGAAAGATGGTAAAATGCTCCAGAAAGGTGAGAGTGATCATTTTCTGTGGGTTAATTGATGAAAGACCCTCCTTTAACCTCATAACATTTGTTTACATTAACGGCAGATATTACATTTTTGAATATTTTCATTATTTCCTCATTAAAACACTAGCATTTTTAATGAAAAATATGTTGCATGTATCTCTTGGTTCTCACTATGAATACAAAGTTAGAACATTGTGCAGCCTTATCAGAGAGTAGTGCTTTTTGTTTTGTATTACATAAATGCATGTAAAGCCTGTCAAACAACAGTACAAGTGGCAAATGTTAAAGTACAGTAACTATACTCTAAGGTATGACCTATACAATCCTTTTCTGGTCGGCATGAGTGAAGTGATGGAGTGAGGGCTGTGTCAGTGTTTTATGCAGACAAACAATGACAACCCCATTGGTATTTTTAAAGCTGTTAAAGCGGCTCCAATACAAATTTGTACATGAACGATGGATAAAAAGACTAGGCCTATATGTAATTTTAATACATTTCTTCCTGGATCTACATCAAAAAGAATCACTTGTTCATTGGCTGATGTACTACTGTAAGTTTTCACCAAATGTTATTAAAATCTGATAATCTAATAAACAAGCACACAGAGAAACACAAAATGACAGAAAATGTACATTAACCTCTTCTTGACAGTGGTTTTAACTTCAAGAACAAGTTCAGAAAACAAACTTTATGCCAAACCTGCAGTACGCTTAGCTAAGCATTTTTAGATGCTGCTAGGCAAAACCCTAAAGGCATCCAAATCTAAAACCTGATGTTTGATTTGACTTTAAAGTAATTCAGATTACAGTGACCTTCCCTCAGCAAATATGTGAGAGAAGACATTTAGACAATGTCAGGTTTAGCAAAGACACATCAAACGTTCAGACACAGAGCAGCTTGAAGACTGTGCAGCTTTAAACTAGCGTCTTCCATGCACAGCTTGCAGAGGCATTTAGTAGTTCTGTGTGTAAGTGTTAGTAAATTAATTCAAACTATGCTTACAGTAAATTGAGCTCTGAGTACATCTTTACTGTTCTGTGCCTATGGGTAAATTTGAGTAATCTTTCTTCAACTACATCAAAGAGTCAAAGCACATTCCCATAGTTATTAAGTGCACTCTGAGCAAAGTGCAACCACTACTCAATCAATATACTGTGGAGGTTGTTCAGATGCTTTAAATTAGGAGTACTGGTTAATGTGCTGCCGTAAGAAATTGTCAATTCAGTACATCATGGCTTCTCTATGTGCCCTGAAAACACTTTCTTTCATTCTACAGTGAGAAGAAGTTGAGGCTGCATTCACACGTGTCAAGATTACTGATATCTTCAGAGACTAAGTGCTCTTTCTCATAAGCCGCTGTGTATCCCGACTGTGTGGAAAATGTCAGACTTAGCCTGCTGGATCTGACGGCAGACATGTTACTGGTGGCTACAAAATTGTCATTTTCATAATGCTGAAAGGTCATTTAAATACTTAGTCCGGAGGAAAAAGGTCTTAACCTATCCTTTTGCTCCTCAAATTCTAATTACATCCCTTTTTGTTTGGTTGACTCTAGTGCAACCCAGCAACCACGCCAGCCATCCAATGATTGAGTTTACAAGGAGGTTAAAGTGTTTGACTATTGTCCAGTTTTTTTTTGTGAAAAAATACAAAAAGATTGCCTGGTTCTTGTGCAAGGACACGTCGAATCACAGAGACTTTATCCAACTGTCCCCCAACTCACTCTCTTTTCTAGTTTGTTTCACCACATGTTAAAAAGGGTCTTTCATGTACTTCCAAAATCAAAACTGCAACAACAAGCCAAGTTTAAGTGCTGAGCTGACATATTTAATGTAACATCACATTTTACATCAATAAGCCTGAATGAGATAATGATGAAAAGGATGCAAAAAACTTAAAATGCAGATAATAGCTGCTGGGATTGATTTCAAGATGTTTTATTTTTTACACCCCAACCTCCTCAGTGTTAAGTTTGAAGGTTTACCCAAGTATTCAAAAGTTTGACAAATTAAAGAATAATTGTGAGAATTAAAGTTCAATCTTGACCTTGGACATATTTTGACAAAACAAAAGTCTTAACTCTTGTCCTACCTGTTCTCTTACTAGTTCTTTTAGGAGATTATAACCGCTTTAAATTGCCTCAAACTGAGCAAACTCCATTTGCTGTCTAGGTTTAGAATCCCACCAAATACTCACATTTTAAATGCTGGAAAAAACTTCAGTTGATTGAAACTAATTAATTAACTGATGGACCATTTTAGTTAAAAGCTCCAGAAAAACAGAAATGTTTTTGATTGCCAGAGACTTGCAACTTCATATTTTCGCCAAAATGTGACTATATAAAGTACTTCCACAAAACACACCATAAAATAGCCTTCTTAATAACTAAGGAAAATCTCTTTCTACCAGCACCATTTTTCCATTTTTCAGTCCTTCTTAGTATCAAAACATTGTAACTTGCATGACTCATATTAAAAATTGGACAAATTTAGATTTAATTATTAAAAAAATAATAAAAAGCAACATCCATTTCAAATGACTAATTGGTCTTTACCAAACAAAAGGACAACCATAACACATTTCAATACCAGCACAGTATCTGCTGCTATTTATCCACTACTCCACTTTCACTTCATAAAATTAGATTTATTAATCGCTTTAATCAGAATGTGGGACTTTAATGAATGTAGGCTGCAGCTGGTTTCTCACATGGCAAGCAGGACATGGGCAACGAATGACAAAATTTTATATTTCAGTATTGACCCTAACACATGAGAATCCTTTGATAAATTGGGTATTATAACAAGGGAATATGCTATAGCTGTTGTTTGCACAGCAGTGGTGTGTACTGTACTGTGGATTTGCATTACAAAGAGCATGGCAATGGCTTTTGTATGTCAGAATCCCTACCCTGTTTGATTTAATGCCTAATTCTATGCTGACAGTTATTCATCAGGCACAGGGCTTCATACAGCTGCCAAAGTAATCACACAGAGTATAAAAGGCAGAAAGCTTCACTTTGGGCACTTCAGAGGACCTTTCAAAAATTAGTTTCTGTCCAACTAAGACAGCAATTAGCTGTAAGTACAGTTAAGGGGAATGAAAGGTGACTTTGCCCCAATCTATTATAGTGAGCGGTTTGGAAACAACACCCTTGAGATGAGAATATTATCTAAAATGACATTCACATATCGTCCGTGCCATCGCAGACTGTGGAGACCTTGAATCTTCAAAGAGTGAACTTTTGAGAAATAGCCTATATAAAAACTGATTTTACAAGTTTGTCTTGGTGTCAGGGAACATTGCTGGAGCACCTTGTCCAAGGAGGAACGAATATTATAGGATTTTAGGGAATTCAGTTCAGATTTGTCAATGGTGAATATTATCTGTGCCAGAAATAGAGACAAGATTGCAGAGGCTCTAATCTGCGATTCCATTAGGAGACAAATTAAGTCTGAGGAATGACCGACTACTCCACCTTGAAGATGGTGTAAAATAACCACAGGAATTTTCTAGGGAATAACTTCAATGCTTTGATCATTGAAGAGGTGAAGAACATAAACAAAACATCCACCTTAAAACTGAATTAAGGGTTACTGTTATCAGTACCATGATGATCTTTTACTTGAGTGAATTAACACTTTTCTCCTGGGCTATCCAAATAAAAAAGGATCTAGTGAATTAGCTTAGTTAGGGGAATCGGTTTTAAATTGTCTTGCTGGAGGTTTTATTCCCAAATCGATACCATTTCCATCTGGTATTGGGAGCTCTGAACCAAACTGAACTCACTTATGCCTGGGTGCATTGAAAACACAAGCTTGATTTTACGGCCATTAATTATAGCAGCTATAAATTCGGACCAATTAATATCTACTACAAGAGGGAGCCTGATTGTTTTGATAGCTGTCGGAAAGATGTCTAGAAGGAGGAAGGCAGGCAGATTAGCTGTAAGGGGTCTGACAGCCCTGTAGTGCTGCCTTGTCCTGCCTACTGTCTTCTCCCTCTGGGAGATTGGCAGGAAGTCCATCGGAGGGATGGCTGACACCGGTGCTGGATGGATCCTAAGCTCTATAAGCTGGTGGAGGCAGTCAGCCACTCTCTCCCTCCCCTGGTATTTGGTTTGTTGTGTTGGGTGGGTTTAGACTGGTTACTTATTTTGTAGATTGCAAAACATGTCCCACTGTGTCAGTGTTTATAGAAAGTTAACAATTGGACATGACTACATTTCCTTCAGTTAAATAAGAGACATTTCTTTTTGGCAACAAGGAGGAAGAACTAAAGTTAATTCCAGGCTATAAAGACTAAAGGCCATGTTAGAAATCTTGATGTTTTAATGGATCTCAGCTTCCAGGCCACATATAGACAAAAAGTTAATTATTTTTTCAATATCCAAAAAGTAAAGGGAAATATGCTGGTTTTAGTTAAACACAGAGAAAGCAAACAAGTCCTGTCTTGTATCACCATGTGAACAAGTGCTTTGAATTGCCTAAACATAACCACATAAATGCAACCCATTTTTAAGCTGTCACAAGCAGTTACCATATTACAGGGAAAACAAATGACATAGCCTATGTTAACAGTTACCGTTTAGCAAATACATTTGATATGAATGTTTCTTTTGGGTGTTGAAACCTATCTGCTACCCATCTCCACTGATCATCCACCAAGAGGTAGCTATAGTTTGTCTTAGCTATAGTTTCTCTCTTGCATTCAGTTGGACAGTTTACCATCACGTCCCGTTGATTCTCTCAAAATGTATTTACTGCTGGAAATTAGTACAGTAGTAAAACATATTTTTTAGCTCTTTACTACTTACAAAGTTATTCATATTTTATAAATCACCTAATGGCATAAAAAGAATATTAACACATTTCTGATATGCCTGAATATAAACCCTGTGGGCCCTAAAGGTCTTTAGGAAAAAGCGGTTCTGGAATCAATGGCATTAAAGTCTGTAATTCTACTGATTGCAAGAATCCCTATTACATCAGATCGTTTGGTATGGCTTACAACTGTCACTGGGCTGCAGGCTTGAGTTAACTAATCAGGCTATCTTCTGCCTGTAATGGCTGTGTATGAAGCATGAGGAATTCAATTAAATCGGGCAAGTAAACATTCACTCAGCTACAACCTGTGACATTAATCTACAGGAACACCCTGCGAAGCCCTACTTCCCTCATTCCCCTAGGATTAACTCAATCAGTCTTTCTGATGGTTAACCAAGCAGACACCAGGGGCATCCTCTAGTTCACCCAGTAAGAGCGTGCGCCCCATGTAGGTCCATTGCAGCGGCCCGGGTTCAAATCCAGGCCGTGGCTCTTTGCTGTGTGTCATCCCCCATCTCTCTCCTACCTTTCCTGTCTATCCACTCTCACTGTCAAATAAAGGGAAAAGCCCCAATAAATAATCTTACAAAAAAAAGGGAAAAAAAGAAAAGAAGTGAAAACACCAAGGCGTATAGATATGAAACATGTCAATTGTTCAATCAATAGTTTTTGTAACATGCATCGGAGATACAAATGATACACCACAGAAATAATTTCTCTATAATTGTTCTGGAGAAATAAACAACAGTGTGTGACCACTCTCGCTGTGCTGTTGCTCGGTTATTACCTCCACTTCTTTACAGCTTTTTCTGGCTTCCAACTCTCTGGGCAATGTGAACTGAACAGAACCTGTCTATTAACTGTAAAGACCAACTTTTCATTTCAGCGGTGCAGAAAAAAACCCTTTGGCAGCTGCTACAGGGCCATATGATATTGTATTGAGGTAAGGCTTACATAGAGTACGTGGGCCCATTGTTTTGAGTGCATGTTTATTCTCAGAGCAGATTTTTTTTTGGGCCCTTTAGCAGACAGTGAAGTGAGAAGCTTTCATTTTCCTTTTCAGCTGCCTTCTTAACAAGCTCTCCTGTGTGCCTCAGAGCTATCTGCTATCCATCTCCACTGTTCATCAAGCATTCGCTACCGACAGTCTCTCTGATTTTAAAATCAGAGAGACTTTAAAATCAAACATTGCCTCTGTATATGTGTTAAAAAGAACTGATAGATCCTTAAGCTATGATGCTAAATGCTTGTTGATAAATCTGAAGACACACATTAAAAGGATTTGTGCTCCAAGGTTCTACATCTCTTCCAGTCAATTAAGTGATGTTTGGATATGACAGCAAAATGAAATGTCAGTCAGTTCACTGACACAGAAATAAAACACTTTGAAGAATCTGTTTGTGCCCTGATTCAATTAATAGAGGCTGGCAGCAGGTGGCAATGTTTATTTAGCCAGACATACAGTGTTGTAGAAAAGTGCTATTGTGTCCAAAACAGTGATAGAAAATGGAAAAGATAATTTAATGTGACTATCTGTGAAAGCTAATGCAATCCAATAAAACATCTCAGCCATAAATTCTACCTAAACAGACATAATAATGTTCAGTTTGTTTATATGTAAATGTGCTGTATTTATATAGCGCTTTTCTAGTCTTAACGACTACTCAAAGCGCTTTTTTTTTTTACATCATACAGGATACATTCACCATTCACACACATTCATACACTGTGGCAACTCGGGGTTCAGTGTCTTGCCCAAGGACACTTCGACATGGGACTGCAGGGCAGGCAACCGCTCTACCACTGAGCCACAGCCGCCCCTATATCAATTACTGTATTTCTATATTCTATTTGTCCAATCGGTTACTCTTCTCTTTTTATATGTATGTTTTTTATGGCTTGAAATAGAACTATTATTATAATAATTATCACTGACTAAACTATGTGAATTATTAAAATATTTGCATTTAATGACAGCATTTCAGTGTGACGAAACATGGATAATAAATTTTTATTTCAAAACAGACTAAACTCTCCATACATCATAGATGCAGCTGAAAGATTAAATTAAAAACAGAATAACACACCTAACCCAACTGTAACACACACACACACACACACACACACACACACATATACACACAAAATATTCCATCATGGAGCAACTACTGAGCCACAAATCATTCTGCTAGAGACAAACAAGCTATTTATCTATCCTAGTCCAGATCTGCTCGACGGAGACCATGTGAAGTCTGTGTTCTGTGAAATTTGATTTTTCATAAAGGTCACATGCACTCGTTTCATTTCAAGATGAGTAAAACCTCTAAATTCAAACAAAATATATTCATCTGATTGCACAGTAGGCGGAACATAAAAAAGTCATTGCAATCATTCATCTTGTTCTGATGAGTCTATCAGAGTTGATTTATTTAACGTGAGGCAAATTTTACTTTAACTTTATTTATTATAATATAACATTCGGGCCTAAGGGCAAAACAACAAAAACAATAATTATAAGTAGTTCAACTTGTGGTTGCAGACGGGGAGCTAATACATTTCTGACACCTGATAATTGAGCTTTTAGTTGGCAGAATGTGCATAAAGGGCTGTTAATAATTTTCATAGGATGCATTTTCACAGGGATGAGATACGTACTATCAATACAATTGTAGTAAATCTGCTGATAGTATGGATTCCATGATACTTCTGGAATGATAGACCATACTTCATGCCAGTCAAGATCGCTACTCAGGCCTGGGCAATAACATACCCAGATCCTCTCAATAGGAAGGCCAGAGTAGCCAGAGCACCAAAAACTGAAAAAGCATCAATACCACACACACACCACGCCACACCACAGGTTTTTGGCTGTATAGTAAATAACTTCCGGATACGATGGACGGGCAGAGCACTCTGCCAGTGGACACCTTATGCCTTGAGTGCTGGCCTTAATTGACGGTAAAAGAAAGAAGAGGAACATGGTAGACTGAATGCATTTTGAAGATTTAATAGTGGGAAAATGGTGACAGGACCTTAATCCTATGGCAAATAATTGACTAGGTCTAGCGCCTTGAAAGTAACAGCGCTGTCTCGGTGTATGAATTGGAAATTCAGATTTCTGTTTCAGAATGTTGTTTATTTCTTTCTTGACTAGTGATCGTTCTAAAGCTATTTGGTCAGTAAATTGAGTTTGCAACAATAAGTCTAACCTGGTGAAGTTAGCTTCAAGGTTTTGTAGTTGAAGTGATCTAGCTTTGTGCTCCTAAGAAAACCTTTTATTGCATCCCACAATATCCTGGGGCCTTTCTACAGAGCCAACATTAATGTCTGCAAATATTTGGAATTCTGCTATTAGACGTAACACCTCTTTATCTATTGAATGAAATAATTGAGGGGATCCAAAAATCTATTCTGGAAATATCTATAAATATCTATAAGACCCAAGCTGCTAGCCCATGATTTCAAAGCATTTGTGGCTTGCGCCTGAACCCCAGTGGCTTTTGCGTTCAACCAATCCATATTTGGGTCCCACACCACATTGAAGTCTGCAGCTAAAACAAAAGAAGAGTCCGTTAACTCCAGTATTTGATTGGTAAGCATACCATAGAAATTGCCATCAAAAATATTAGGCGCATAAGCTGACACAAGTTTAATTTTCCTAAAAATATATACTCTATTGTAGAAAGCACAATTATGCCTAATGGCCACTTTTTTGTTTTTGACCTTGCTGAGGAGGATGTTTGCTGAGAATTGTATAATAGAATTTGTTGGCTAAGCAGCCGGTATCAGTCTGTAGAAAATGTGTATCCTGTAATCATGCCAGTGTTTCCCACACATAGACTAGCACACATTGCGTTTCGTTATTATACATATACACTTTTTAAAATGTGCATTAGTTCAGCTGCATTTCTGCTCCTCCGTCTCTCTGTCACTCCACACACACGCACCTTTCTCCATGAAAACAGTGTTGCCAACTTAGCAAATTTGTCGCTAGATTTAGCAACTTTTCAGACCCTCTTTGTGACTTGTTTTCACAAAAGCGACTAGCAACAAATCTGGCAACTTTCTGTAGAAAATGACTTTCTATAAAAAAGTTGCCAGTATTGTCCAAAGAGCACGCAAGGAATTACTCTGCTGTGTCCGCTAAAACCGTCACCTCTCTCTGAATCGGTTTTGTGAAGAACAGAGGAGCAGCCCGTCCCCTCCCTGTGTATGTAAGCAGGTAGAAAAGATAGAAGGGACAGGGTGCGGGAGCCGGTGTAGGTAGGAGAGAAAACGGGACCAAAAGGGAGAAAGACGCAGCTGAGCTGGCCTGGCCGTGGGCAAGTCAGCCGTTTTTGAGACTTCTTTATTGAACTTTTTACCTCATTTTGTAGAATTTCTTTTTTACTTTAAAGATAGGCTACCTAAGTAATAATTATAAGGTAAAATAAATTTCTGTATTGAATTTGTGATTATTTGGCTAAAGATTTCTATTTCTTTCTATCTACCTTGCTGACACAACCACTAAGCTTAATACAAATAATTGCGTAATAACATCACACATTACTACCCCTTCTCCCCACTAAATTAAATTTAAAATAAACGCATTTCTTGTAAAAAAAAAACAGGAAACAAAAAGCACAAAAGAGCAAACACTTTGGAAAGGAGACTCCCTAGTTAACCTATGGAGTGTTGGCTATATTAAACAGGACAGATATGTCATTAAAAAGTCTCTGTAACCATATCAGCTAACAATGCAATAAAACTAGGACACATTAAGAGATTAAGACAAACCAAGAGTTCATGTTCATCAGGCAGTTGTTTTAATCCTGATCTTCTTCCACAGTCTTCTCTGCAATGGAATCAGAGACGCCAGCCATCTCCATGGCAACAAGAAAATGGGGTGCAGCATCCTTAGCGGAGGTGAAAGCTCTGTACTGGGAGCCTTCCTTGATCTTCAGTGTTGCCGGGGAGGGCAGGAAAAAATTCCAGACCCTTGACTTGTGCTGAATTGATGGTTTTGGTGGAAGCGAATATTTCTGTCCCAGACAACGGACAGAGATTTCTGTGCAGCCTGTAGGATCGCCTCCCTGTCTGTGTAGCGAAGCACATTGAAAATCAGGCTGTGATTCGTAGAGGAGTTCTTCTTTGAGCTATCCCTGTAAATTCGGTGGGCTCTTATAATCTCAATCTGAGCATCTGGCAATTTCGGAAACCACTTAGGCAGAGAGAGTAAGAGATATTGAATAGCTTTAAAGCCTTCTAAACCCTCTTTCAGCTGGACGATGCGGATGTTGCATCTTCGGTTTCTTTCCTCCATATCGGCTAGCTTCACCTCCAGCTCTTGAAAAGCGTGGCCATGGTTGTCAAGAATACTTGAGTTGCTTTCCACAGTAGTTTTTAGATTGTCAGATCTGATAGAGGCCAAGACTTGTAGTTAGCGATGCTAGCCGGGCATGAATTAGAGGTGTCACAATACCAAGTGCAATTAATGGTCATAGTGCAAAAACTTGACACATTCTAGACTTCCAGGCATATTTTCAACAGTGTTTCTAACAGTTAGGTGACCAGAGACGTTACAAACACCGGGTAAATATTGGAGATGTATTTGAAAGATGACAGACAGCTTAGAGCCCATAAGGACACCGAGTGTGCTAATTTCCTCCTAAACAAGTAGCTTTAGGCTAATTTCTCACTGCTACAAGGGACAGGCATTTTGTGTCATTTCAACATTTGTGTACTCACATTGAATTATAAAGCTAGAGTACCCGAGTTGGTTACGCCATGCTAACCCGGCCAACGTTACCGGAGGAGCAGGCAAGGTGCCGTGGCTGTTTACAATGTGTAGCCTGTTCAGTGGCCATAGCTAACAACCGTGAGTTATTTGAAGCCAAGAGAGGGGGCTGTAAATTTGAAAGAGGACTGAGTTTGCAGTGAACATACAGTTTTTTAGGTCGGGTGCCCATATATATAGGTTTACTCCTCAACGCAACGGGCCCGGGTTTGACTCTGACCTTGGGCCCTTTGCTGCATGTCGTTCCCCCTCTCTCTCCCCTTTGACTTCTTCAGCTGTCCTGTCATTAAATGCCTAAATGCCCAAAAAATAATAAAATATAAAAATTAAAAAAAAATAACTTTCAAGCACAATGTGATAGAATATCGGAGTTGGAACCATATAACAACTATTTGGCAAGGTTGGGCCACGAGCTATACCTTAAGCCGCCATCTCTGTCGAGCCGATCACGTCAGTCTGTCTACCCATGATAAATGCTCTTAAGCCAAATCTGTGGGCAGCAGAAGAGCTGAAGCCATGTGCTGCCATTTGTCCTTATAAACAAAGTCTATCATTTAAGGACAATAATTTCCTCTGACACTGCAATCACATCAAGTGAACTGTGAGAAAAGGAAAAGAAAAGAGTGAAATCGTAATGAGGTAGCTACACCACTTCACAGCTCGCTGATTTACTTGAGTAACCAGTGCAGTTAAGTGACAATTATACACACATTTATGGTATCTATACAGTATATAGACTTCTTTGTACACAAACCAGATGCACAATCAGTCAGAACTGATAGAAAGGCTGTTATTTTTAATGAACGATTGGTCTCGTCTTTCTTTTGATCCTTGTCCTCACACTTATTATGCAGTTTGTGTCTCAGAGTGTAAGAAGAGGAAATTTAGGTTTACAGAATTAGGTTTTCAATTTCAATATGGACTGGTCCAGCAATGGGCATGTTCGGATGTATAGGAGAGGATGACTTTGGTTTCAGGGCTGCAGCTTTTTAATTTGTGAAGGATCATTAGCTGGAGAAGGATCCTGCTTGTAGCTCTGGGGGGTAGGGAATCAAATACACCACAAAGAGGTACCTCTTCATCCATCTAGTTGCTGTTGTAGCTATCACAGCTGGCAAGAAGAGGATATTATTCATGCGTTAAAATGAAACGTGACCCACAATATCCACAGGATGTGTAACGGCTGCGATCCGCAGCTCCGCAGCAATTCAGCACACGGCAGATAGTGTGGGACAGAAGGCCAAGCACAAAAACAAAAAACATCTGTTTACTTTTCAAAATAAAATAACCATCACGCAGCGGAGCTGATCCGCAGTCGTTACGTATCTTGTGGAAATTGGGGGTGAGACTCCACTGTTGACTGTAAGCTGCACGTGGTGGATCTTGAAAACTACATTTCTGTGTGAATTATGTGGCTTTTGAAATACACAGGAATACCAAGTGAGCTTGGTTTAAGCACTATATATCCTGGACTTGTCATCCAATCCCACTCCTACACACACAGCAATTGTGTGTGGGCATGGTACAGGCTGGGGTCTTACTTATTGCCGCAGTCACTATGTAAAGTAGATTCATATATGCAAATGGTGTACACAACTGATTCTGATTTGCCTACAGGGTAAAAAATAGATGTTTGCAACTTGTCTTCTTTTCACCACTAATACGATTACAAATATAATATGAATATAATATAACAATATAAATATAATTTTACAATGAGACTTTAACAATATATAATAGTATTTACAAAGTTCGACATACCATGAGGGTAATGATAACGTTCAGTAAGTTTTCTGTTTTTGGTTTGCTAGCCTCAGAGAAAACCCCACACTTAGGCACTTAATACTATCATTTTCATACAGCTCTTAAACCCCAAGGTGTTGTTGGCTTTGGTTCCATAGGGGTTAAATAAGCATTCCTTATGCCTCCTGTCTTTTGAAGAATAAACACTCTGCGGCAGTGGATGTGTTTTTTTATCCTCAAACCCACTCGAATGGTGCCTTTTATATTGCCCCAAAATCAATTGAAAGGAAACAATACAATGAAATGCCAGAGGCAAACCACTCATTCTATGGAGCACATGTCTACTTTGTGATATTTCCAGGAGATTGAGTATAACCATAGCATACCCAACATTTTATTTCCTTTTAAACAGGCACTGAAAAAGGATTAAACTCTGGTAAAGATGGTGAATTTTAAAAAATCTGCATATTTTTATAAGTTATGAACCTCAATCTTTACTCAAACAATTAACCAATTTAAATTTAGTTTTAAAAATAAGTATCTTCAATTATTTTAAGTTATGTAACACCTTTACTAGCATTATCAATTTTTACATTGAGGAAAATAATTTATTTTTAAGTGTTATGTATCGAAATTGGTTGATACGTCATCAAACCAAATTGATAAAACGGTATGTTGCATAAAAACAACACCAATCCAGTATAAATATTTGTGCATAACTGAACTAATTTACTGCATACATCTCTTCCAAAGGAAAGGGCTATGAGGCAAGAGGCATTTCTTGTTATTAATTGTAAGGAAGGTATGTGTCCTGTGTCATGTAGTTTTGCCATTCTGTCAGCGTAAAGGCTCGATCATGAAAACCCAGCGGGCTATTTATATAACATGTCAATGGGGAGGTTGGTGATTTAAAGCAGCATAGTGCAGGAACCCTTTGAGAAGATTTAACATGGTTGTTTCTTTAAGAATTTCCTTCAAGAATTCAAGATTCAAATCGTGATAGCAAGAAATAAAAATACTTAAATGATAAGATGTATGGATGGGTGGTAATCTTTCATGATTTTTGCCTCCACGACCACTTCTTACAGCAGGAGGAGGCTACATACTGTATGATGAGAGATAATTAAGCTTTAAAGATAAGGTGTCTGCGCAGTTGTGGCATGCAGACTTTAAATGGGACAATTTACCCCCTGACTACATTATATTAGTTTCTCTGCACACACGCGTTATTAATAAAAACGCAACTTATAACATTTGTTGCGAGTGGCACTCAGAAGAGCATCTGTCTTATATGGTAAATATGCTCACACTTCCTACACTGCAACAATCTAAAAACCTTTTTAGATATATACAATTAACAATTTAAAGTCTTTAAAGAATTTACAGTCTATGACCTATTCCTTCTTACAAGGTAAATTAGATATTCATGAGGAGAAATGCTCCCCTTTGTCAACACACTAAGTGATTATGCAATATTCATGATTCATTAAATTGACACCAACATTTTTATTGTTCCTTGCCTTTGCCATAAACTGCCAGTTCTCCTCTTTTCATCTCCTTAACTTATCAAGTTTATGCTGTTATCTCTCATTTCTCCAGACATCCATATAATAAGCATCTAATCTTGTCATCGTTAGCTTAATTACAGTTGACAGTATGATCATGCCCACCTGGAAATGGATGGATCGTATCATGTTGGAAGATAACTTGTCACAATTGTGTAATTGCAACAGTACAAAGTCTTGCAGGACCAATAAACCACCAAAAGTTCTGGTTGTTGATTTAATATCCAACACAAGGTATCCCTGTGAATTTCTGTTGTGTTTCATTTATGTAACATTTCACTGAATGGTGGTTGGTACAGATTATTTGCATAGTTACAGAGATATGGTGTTGCCCTGGCAGACATATGGAAAACCATGTCAGAGGATCACTGCACAGTTAACCATCCTGTACAAAGGAGCATGCAAAATGCATTACATTTCTGTTGCATTACACCTCTCACCCAATCTCACGTAATGCGCTTGGCTGAACTTTGACTTGTGACATGCATGACTCATCCAATACAAAACAGTCAGAACAACTGATCCCTCCCTTTTACTCAACTAAACATGGAGAAACCACTGACTTGTTTGACGTGCCACAAATCACTACCAGTGTGACAGGCAAATGAAAACAAAATGAAGGGAAATTAAAGCTGGTATCCCTCATGATTTGCCCATGATGGTGAAAGAAATCCAAACCATCATGGCCCTGTGTGAAAAAGTGATTGCCCCCTAAACCTAATAACTGGTTGGGGCACCCTTAGCAGCAACAACTGCAACCAAGCGTTTGCGATAACGTGCAATGAGGCTTTTACAGCGTCCTGGAGGAATTTTGGCCCACTCATCTTTGCAGAATTGTCCTAATTCAGTTACATAGAGGGTTTTCGAGCATGAACGGCCTTTTTAAGGTTTTGGCTAGGCCACTCCAAAGTCTTCATTTTGTTTTTCTTCAGCCATTCGGTGGTGGATTGCTGGTATGTTTAGGATCATTGTCCCGCTGTAGAACCCAAGTTCGTTTCAGCTTGAGTACACAAACAGATGGTCGGACATTCTCCTTCAGGATCTCTTAGTAGACAGCAGAATTCATAGTTCCTTTTATCACAGCAAGTCGTCCAGGTCCTGAAGCAGCAAAACAGCCCCAGACCATCACACTACCACCACCATATTTTACTGTTGGTATAATGTTCTTTTTATGAAATGCAGTGTTCCTTCTACGCCAGATATACTTGGACACACACCTTCCAAAGAGTTCCACTTTTGTCTCATCGGTCCACAGAATGTTGTCCCAAAAGTCTTGGGGATCATCAAGATGTGTTCTGGAGAAATTGAGACGAGCTTTGATGTTCTTTTTGTTCAGCAGTGGTTTTCTCCTTGGAACTCTGCCATGCAGGCCATTTTTGCCCAGTCTTTTCCTGATGGTGGAGGCATGAACGCTGACCTTAACTGAGGCAAGTGAGGCCGGCAGTTCTTTGGACGTTGTTATGGGATCTTTTGTGACCTCTTGGATGAGTCGTCGCTGCGCTCTTGGGGTAATTTTGGGCGGCCGGCCACTCCTGGGAAGGTTCACCACTGTTCCATGTCTTCGCCATTTGTGGATAATGGCTCTCACTGTGGTTCGCTGGATTCCCAAAGATTTGGAAATGGCTTTATAACCCTTTCCAGACTGACAGATCTCAATTACTTTCTTTCTCAATTGTTCCTGAATTTCTTTGGGTCTCGGCATGATGTGTAGCTTTTAAGGACCTTCTGGTGGACCTTACTGTGTCAAGCAGCTCCTATTTAAGTGATGCCTTGATTGTGAACAGGTGTGGCAATAATCAGGCCTGGGTGTGGCTAGAGAAATTGAACTCAGGTGTGGACAACCACAGTTATAGTATGTTTTAACAAGGGGGGCAATCACTTTTTCACACAAGGCCATGATGGTTTGGATTTTTTTTCTCCTTTAATAATAAACACCGTCATTTACAAATTGCATTTTGTGTTTACTTGTGTTGTCCTTGACTATTGTTTAAATTGGTTTGATGTTCCGAAACACTTAAGTGTGACAAACATGCAAAGGAACAGGAAATGAGGAAGGGGGCAAACACTTTTTCACACCACTGTAGCAATACATATAGGGTTGCACAATATTGACAAAATGTGATATTGCAATGTTGATTATGAATATTGAGATATTGCTATTCATTTTGATTATATGTAAAATTACAAAAGTTCAAAACCACATCAAAATAGATTCACAACAATATAGTGCACAGTGAGCCTTATGTACGGCTCCGTAGTGCGGCTGGACCACAGGACGGTCATCCTTTCTGCACTGTTTATAAAGTAACGGGATAGCTAGCTAAAAAGATTTGGGTTGGGATTTGGTACCGTTTGTCTAGTTCATTCAGAAGCTTCTTGAAGCATTTTTCATCCACTATGTGGATGGGCATCATATATTTGGCCAAATAGTACATTGTAGCATTGGTGATTTTGGTAGGTTTCTTTAAATTCTTGACGTACTTTGTGCCAATAGCAAAAGCAGTTTTTTTTTTTTTAATTTTGCGCAACGTGATATCGCAATAACAATATTGAGTTGATATATAAGGCACCCCTAAATACATTTTATATAAATACATATACACATATTGTATGTGTAGGACTTCATATAAAAACAAAGTCAGAGTACTCTCAAACCCTACTTAAACCACATCCTGCCAACTGCATGCTCTCAAACTCTTTTCAAAATAGAACCCCAAACAAAAGTTACATACATTACTATGGTACTTCTATGAATTCTGGACGACAGCCACAGACAATATGCAATACCTGGTTTTTCAACATCTGTAGCAGGCAGAAAAAATAACTTCAACACAACTGAGGTTTGACTAGAGTTTACATATGCATTGAAGGGGGACGTTGGCACGAACGCGATGTTGCCTGGTACTTTGGAGACGTGGAACACATGGCAACATCACAGATGTTTTTCACAGACTTTCTATGGCCTAGATATAGCATAACTAGATTTTTTAAAGGCAAAGAACTGCCATTGCAATAAACTACTAACTGTAGACTAGGCCAAGAATAAATTGATGGTATAATAAAGGAACCGTAATTTACTGTACAAACAAATATCTATCTATGCGGTGGAGTATTATTAAAACACACAGGAAAATAGTTCTGTACCGATAGATAATCTTAGAAAATATTTGCTTTACTACTAAAATATTTGTCAGCTAGTAAGGTTGTAATGTTGTGCCTTTCCTTGTAGACAATGCCAAATAAGCCTGTTACTGTATAAAAATCCTATTACTAGTAATATCACACATCACTAGCTGCAGAAGTTTTGCAGTTAGGGGAATCAAACAAACAGCAGACTTAGACCACAAAAAACAGGACATTCCTTATATTGAGTGCAAGAAAGTTATAGATTTGCTTAGATATCCAGTTATACATAGTTGTAATATTTGAGCAAAATCCTTAAAATGCTGCTGTACATACTTAATTGTTGTGGGCATATGTTTGATAGTTAGCACTTTAAGTGAAGCATACTGTAATAGGAGTGGTGGGAGCAGTTTTTCTTGATTTAATCAAGGCTTTTTATACAGTTAATAGACATGCTATTAATATATACTATTAAGAGATACTATTAAGCAAATTGGCAAACTACAATATTTCAATAAACACACAAAACTGGTTCAAATCTTACTTGAGGACGAAATCAGTGTTTGCGGGTAAAAATACATAATCCCCATTGAAAAGATGCACTATGGGGGTCCCGCAAGGGTCAATCTTAGAGCCGCTGCTTTTTAGTATACCATAATTCCTCAAATAAAGACCGATATTCAATTAAAAGCCGGGCCTTTGAGAGTGGCCAGGGCCGTGGTCAACACAGACAAATAAATGTCGGCCTCAAATTAAGGCCGGGAAAAAAATAGTGTGGATATCTCATAAGTGCCTATCATATAATGTGCATTAAAGTTTACCGTAATGTACAATTCTACCAATTTAATTTAACAGATATAACAATATATTCATGCTTTCTTCTGGGTTATGGTACTCATGTAAAGTATTATTTTCCTACCGGTATTTTTGTCAGTGCGGCTGTATGTGTTACTTAGCCAAGTGTGCCACCAAGTGCCACTAGATGGCAGTAGCTACATTGGATGTAACACGAGTCTCATTTAGTGACAACAGAGAATGACAGCTCTGGTGCTAGTGACGGACTTTTCAACGACAAAATGAAATAAGTTTTAAAGAATGCGGAGGAAAACTCAGGTGAAAAAGCCGACAGGAGCAGAGCACGGCTAGCTAGCTGGAGGTCGGAGGAAAAGAGTAAGCCTGGAGCAAGAAACGAAGCTAGCTAGCTACCGTCTGTAACGTTAATCAGATACTGGTGTAACTACTGTATGCTCTTATTGTAATCTACCAGCAATACCGTAGTACCTTTATTTGAAATAAATACCTGGTACATTTACAGGGTTCGAACTGACACAATGGTGGTGTTTGATTATTTCTGTCCTAAATTGCTCTGTTGCCCTTCTGGCTGTTGTTGTATGGTGACTCTTAAAAAGAGGAATTAAAAAAACATCTTTTAGAAATTGATCTTAATGCCTTAATTCAAAAGATTTTGGAAAATCCAACCTTTTAAGGACACCAATTTTCGTTGTGAATGAATAATGTATTGTAAATAAATGAATGTTCTTCCTTAAAATAAAGGGGGCATAAGTATACACACCTCTGTGATAAATTCCCATAGAGGCAGGCACATTTTATTTCTAAAAGCCAGTTATTTCATGGATCCAGGACACTATGCATCCTGACAAAGTTTCCTTGGCCATAGTATCATGGATCCATGAAATCTCTGTGCCTGCCTCTATGGGTATTTAACATAGGGGTGTGTACACTTATGCCCCCTGTATTTTAAGGAAGACCATTCATTTATTTACAATACATTATTCATTCACAAAGAAAATTGGTGTCCTTGAAAGTTTGGACTTCCCAAATTTTTTTTAATTAAGGCATTAAGATCAATTTCCAAAAGATGTTTTTTTCCCCTCTTTTTAATCAACTTTAGCATGGATGTGTAAACTTATTCAAGCCACTATGTATGTGTGTGTATATATATATATATATATATATATATATTCCACTCACTCGTATGTAATGATATTGACTTAAGGATACTGTGCTGTATACTCACTGTGCTGTACAGAGGTTGCTTTAAAATTAACAAATGCAATGCATAAGGTTACACAACTCATGTCTTTGAATATTTTGAATAAAGATGGTAATCATTTAAAAAAAAAAATGGATGCAAACTTATGGAATGTCCTGAGATCTTAGTAAATGGGCATCCAATTGAAAATGTGGACAAATTCAAATATTTGGGTGTTACAATGGACCCAACTCTTACCTTTAATAAACATGTTAAAAAATGAGTAGCACACTGAAATTTAACATTATAAATTTCAGACATATGAAACTCTTTTACCATCGAAGCATCGAATACCTACTTAAGTGCAATGATTGTTCCACACTTTTTGTACTGCATGACAAGTTGGTCTCAGGCAGGTAAAACAGCCTTAAGACCACTTGAATCATTATATAAAACATCCATTAAGTTCCATGACAAAAAAAAAACACTTCAATATCACCACTGCAAAATAATCACAAAGTATAAGTACAATATTTTAAATTTTGGAAATTTGATAATGCATTCAAATGTTTGCTTACTTTTTCAAACCATCCATAATGCTGTTTCTGCTCCTCTAATAAAATTGATTATGCTCAACTCAGGAAAAAAAGAGCTACTTTGTCAGCCACTAGAGGAGAGTGCAATTTTCCCAATCGCACAAATTCATTTGGCAAATCATCCTTTTCTTTTGAGGCCAAAAGTCAGTGAAATACTCTCCCCACAAACCTTATTACATGTACAAATCCTCAAACCTTTGAGTTTGACCAAAAAAACGGTTACTGTCACAAAAAAAACACATTTATGGTGTGTGTGTTTGTTTGTTTGTTTGTGTGTTTAGGAAGGGGGAACAATTGAGCACATGATAGTTTTTATTGTAAATTAGGTGTGACTGTGGTTGTAAAACTGTATATTTTGATGTTTTGTGATATAATTGTATTATATTATGTCACTGACCTGCCAAGGAACTACAGGCAGAAAATAGCACTAGCTAAAGTGTAAAACCCAGTACAAAGCATCTCTCCTTGTTCTTATACAAGGTTAATGTTAATTTATGCGATGTCCCTGTTTAAATAAAATACATTATTAGATGTTATTAGATGAGCATCCTACCATTTCATTATGCCATCATATACAGTATGTTTTAAAAACAATGAGCAATCTCTATGTTGTTTTTTTCACAAAATTAATATTGAGTAATAGGAACCCAGTTAAGCCTAGATTTTCAACCAACTGTTTTCTGTGCAACTCACTATGTCAATGTGTGTCTGTGTACCTGGATGATGGCTGCCTTTCTGAAAGGCAGCATCAGAGAACTCGGTGTCTCTGGCACCGGATGCAGGGACATTTGGCTGCTTTTTCTTTCCATCCTCTGATCTTTATATCTCTTCATGTTCTTTTATGGGGATGATGTTTATGTGTTTAATGAGATTAGTGATATTGCCACAATATTATACTGAATTTTGAAACATATCACATTTTGATACATAATGGTTTAGTAAAATATGTCCAAATGATGCTTTACTTTTCTTCTAACCATGTCTTCTGTCTGGCTTTATCTGTCTGTGTGATAATTCTCATCACAGCCATCAGCTGTCAAAAGCAAATAAGGTCATTATAAAAGACACTAATAAAGGATTAGTTTAGGGAAGACTCATAGACTCAGGCTCATTTCTTAGGGATGTAAGGGTCTGAATCAAATCCTCTTAATATACAGTAGCAGATTACATTTGATGTAAATCAACAAGAATCAGTTGATAATCTGTAATAAATCATCAGTAGAGTGCTATAGCTACCAATTGTAATTTTGCTTAATTTTTCATTGCATATAATAAGCAATAAGACAGATGCTTCATATCACAAACAAAAGGAGAAGAAATATTAAAATCAGGCATTATTAAGCCTAAGAAAAATGTGTATTTCCTGCTTTGACTTGATAATCCTTTATGTATAATAATACACATATAATATCAGTATAATTGCAATCATTTTGCATTTGGATTAATAAATAACCACAATTAAACACATGTACATATCTATTATATATACATACACCTAATATATATTCAAGAAAATACTAAGGAAGACATTGCTGTTATTTAAACCTCATTATGGTCATTATTTCAGCAGCACCATTGTAATTGTTTTTGAGCCCTTCCTAATTATGAGGCTAGTCTTGTCGTGTCTAGCAGACTCTGTCAGCATTCATGATTGAAGGTTCAGCAAAGAATGGAAGCACATTTTCTGATATAACCTAATATGGTGCATCCATTTGTTCCATTTTATTGAGGGAGAGCAGTGGTTTAATCAGGTCTGTTGTAATTAAATGTTGAAATTTAACATTTAGAGTCATGCAATTTTATTTGTTTTTCTTTTGACTCGAACAGAATGAGACAAGGTTTGAGGTGTGTCTACAGAAAAGCAAAGGTCCTGCTTTAGTGGAACAGAAATCTTGAACCATGAATGTATTTTGCCTTCAGTCTTTACTAAGGACAGAGTTCTGGAATTATTCACTGCACCACATTCTCTGATTTAAATGCAAATCTCCAAACAATCATTTAAAGTAAAATGAGAGCTTAATACATCTAATGCGTAACTAATGTCTGCAGATGAAAGGTCATGCTATACAGTGAGGAAAATAAGTATTTGACCCTGCTATTTTGCAAGTTCTCCCACTTAGAAATCATGGAAGGGTCTGAAATTGTCATCGTAGGGTAGGTGCATGTCCACTGTGACAGACTTAATGTAAAAAAAAATATCCAGAAATCACAATGTATGATTTTTTTAACTATTTATTTGTATGACACAGCTGCAAATAAGTATTTGAACACCTGAGAAAATCAATGTTAATATTTGGTCCAGTAGCCTTTGTGTGCAATTCCAGAGGTCAAACGTTTCCTGTAATTTTTCACCAGGTTTGCACACACTGCAAAGGGATTTTGGCCCATTCTTCCACACAGATCTTCTCTAGATCAGTCAGGTTTCTGGGCTGTCGCTGAGAAACACAGAGTTTGAGCTCCCTCCAAAGATTGTCTATTGGGTTTAGGTCTGGAGACTGGCTAGGCCACGCCAGAACCTTGATATGCTTCTTACAGAGCCACTCCTTGGTTATCCTGGCTGTGTGCTTCAGGTCATTGTCATGTTGGAAGACCCAGCCTCGACCCATCTTCAATGCTCTAACTGAGGGAAGGAGGCTGTTCCCCAAAATCTCGCAATATATGGCCCCGGTCCTCCTCTCCTTAATACAGTGCAGTCGCCCTGTCCCATGTGCAGAAAAACACCCCCAAAGCATGATGCTACCACCCCCATGCTTCACAGTAGGGATGGTGTTCTTGGGATGGTACTCATCATTCTTCTTCCTCCAAACACGATTAGTGGAATTTTGACCAAAAAGTTCTATTTTGGTCTCATCTGACAACATGACTTTCTCCCATGACTCCTCTGGATCATCCAAATGGTCATTGGCAAACTTAAGACGGGCCTTAACATGTGCTGGTTTAAGCAGGGGAACCTTCCGTGCCATGCATGATTTCAAACCATGACATCTTAGTGTATTACCAACAGTAACCTTGGAAACGGTGGTCCCAGCTCTTTTCAGGTCATTGACCAGCTCCTCCCGTGTAGTTCTGGGCTGATTTCTCACCTTTCTTAGGATCATTGAGACCCCACGAGGTGAGATCTTGCATGGAGCCCCAGTCCGAGGGAGATTGACAGTCATGTTTAGCTTCTTCCATTTTCTAATGATTGCTCCAACAGTGGACCATTTTACACCAAGCTGCTTGGCAATTTCCCCGTAGCCCTTTCCAGCCTTGTTGAGGTGTACAATTTTGTCTCTAGTGTCTTTGGACAGCTCTTTGGTCTTGGCCATGTTAGTAGTTGGATTCTTACTGATTGTATGGGGTGAACAGATGTCTTTATGCAGCCAACAATCTCAAACAGGTGCATCTAATTTAGGATAATAAATGGAGTGGAGGTGGACATTTTGAAGGCAGACTAACAGGTCTTTGAGGGTCAGAATTGTAGCTGATAGACAGGTGTTCAAATACTTATTTGCAGCTGTATCATACAAATAAATAGTTAAAAAATCATACATTGTGATTTCTGGAATTTTTTTTTAGATTATGTCTCTCACAGTGGACATGCACCTACGATGACAATTTCAGACCCCTCCATGATTTCTAAGTGGGAGAACTTGCAAAATAGCAGGGTGTTCAAATACTTATTTTCCTCACTGTATAATCATCAGTATTGTGTATTGGCTTTAATTTGCAGTACAACAAATTGGTTTAAGTGATCAGAAATATTGAAATGTAACAGATAGCTAGATTTTAATTTTAATTAAAAAACTACATTGTTGCAGGACTAACATGATATGGTGAACATCCACATTCTTTGGACACGGAACAACAATAGCAGTCGGGTAATCCACATTCACTCTTGTAGCTCTGTTTTGGTCTCCATCATTTTCTAAGGGAAATATTGGGCACTTAAGCAGCTAGCTCTAACATTGCCTGTCGTTTGGTGCTGGCTTGCATAAAGTGGGCAGTAAACAGCTGTCTGCTGTAGTTTAAGGTAAGGTAGTTTAAGAGTGGTGAAAGTAAACCAAAAAATAAAACCAAAATAATGTGAAAAAAATAAAGCTACAATTTCAAGTCCATGGGCTTTAGAAAAACAGTAATGGCCATTTTCAATATTTAAATGACTAGATGTTGGTTATTTTCCAATTACTTGATGACTCAGATTAATCAGTTAACAAATATATTAGTTAGTTGTTAGTTGCAGCCATATGTCAGACTAAAACAGCTGTATCAGCTCAGTTCTGGACCACTGGTTTGGTGATATTTAAGTGATACTTTAGGGCACAGTATAATGGTAGCTGTCTGACTCTCTGTGATGAATGTAGTTTAGTGCTACTTTTATAACTTTAATCTCTTACAGTATAAGAAACATTTTATATATTTCCCAACAGTGGACACCTGAAAGGTCAGACCTGGCATGGTAAGACTTTGTTTTATTCTAAAAAGCAGCCTACCAAGTGCAAAGCTACTGTAGCTACCATGTGAAATCTACACTGAAGAGAGAGTAACCATTCATAATGAATTCCTAATTTCCAGCAGAGTTTCTAGGCTTATTAGTATTTCACTGTATAGTTAAGTAGTTGTCTTGGTAACACATGCATCTGACAATTTAGCACATAAAGGTAAAACAATTCACAATCACTGAAGATAGCAATCACATAATGAAGCTTCAGTTTACCCTACAGATGGCTATCAGCCTATGTTACACACATGCGCTGCAATCAACAGTAGAGGGGGAAGATTTACAGGTGGCTACCAGGAGAGAAATCACTTGTCAAACCTTAACGACATGTGACTAACCAGCTCTTTTATGAGGTTGTCCACAGAGAGCAGATTCACAGTCAATCTCGTTTTTTCTGGACTGATGTGTGCTGGATAATATGTTGTGTATATGAGGTAGACTCTAAAGCTGTTGTTTAGGTGTTTGGGTCACATTATGCTGAAGGAAAAAATATCAGTGAGGAGGAGGATGACTCAGTGCACCTTCCAGGGCAATGAAACTATAATGCGCAAATTCAGGTTTTGACATGCAAATGATGATCATGAACATTCTGTATCAATATAAATTGGTACATATCACAGTGCCATCATGGATTTTCCACCTTTTGTTAAGAAGCAAACTAAATCTCATTCTACAGTCACACATCCCTGCCTGAAGCTCAATTGTCATCCCTGGACTGCGCTGTCTCATGTAATGACACAAAATTGACAGACTGTGGTTGAACAACGCCCTTTACCATATAAGTTACCTTGATGTCTTTTTAGTTTTGGTTGAGTGGAGCATGTCTTATAATGTGAATATCTACAGGGCAACCAACTAACTTTTTTCATTAGAAGCACTGGCGCTCCTTACTAAAGCCCAAAGCATACTGGATTTTTAAAGCCGATACCTGAAAGAAAATCAGATAACAATAATAAACTGACATGTTAATTGACACTACGCGAAGACATATTGACACCTATTCCATCTTGCTTGTAGTATTGATCTATGTATTAATAGACATTTTACAGAAATAATAGTGTACAATTATTACTGTCTTCTAAAAACTTGATGCTTCCTATTTTCATTTAAAATGTCAACTTTTATTTGTTTAATATTTCCTTATTTTCTTCTTATTTATTTTGTGAACAATTTGTCTATCTACTCTTACTTTACTGCACTGACATTATTTAGTTGGTGGGATTGTCAATCAAAACATTTTTTATACTGATACTGGTCCTTTGATTCCTTTAAAAATACCTTTGGATTTGTTTTATAAATATTTGTACAACTCTTTAGGTTAATAACAGAGCACAAAAGTAGAATAATATACTTATGGATATACAGTATATGGGTGCAAACAGTTCAGTGCAAAACATTAACATGCTTTTGTTTATTGCTTACTGCTGAACACTTAAGACCTGTAGGTCTTAAAGACGACCGACTCAGCAGATCCCTTCCATCGGATTTCAGTAATTTTAACGTTTTTTCCAGATCTTTTCCCAATTAAAACAGTGTCAGAAACCCCAACTGAGAAGGCACATTTGAATCTCAGGAGTGTGCTGAATCTAGGGCTGCACGATTACGACCAAAATGATAATCACGATTATTTTGATCAATATTGTGATCACTATTATTCTCCCGATTATTTGTTGATTTTAACCAAAACAAATTCTATTGTCACATAGGCTCAGAGAGACGGTTGACTCATTATGAACGGGTCCAGCACGGGTCGAACGGCGGATTCACACGTCGTGTGTATGAAATGTCTGTATCGTCACTGAGTAAGAGTACAGAGTAATAGAGCAGAGGAGAGAGATTAGAGGAGAGAGAGAGTAAGAGGAGAGAGAGAGTAAGAGAAGACATTTTTTTCCTCTTTCTTTACAGAAGAAATGGGTCATGTAACGCAAAATTAAACCATATAACAACATTGCAGCGGATACAAGGACATTAGGTGCACCGGTGCGTCCTAGAGGAAAAATATTACTCGCGCCCTAGAGCCCTGTGAGCTAACAGAAGCTAACTAGCACCACCACCGACTAGCACTGCGGTGGCATGCTCACTGCTGTTGTCTGAATAACACAGACGGGACAAAATGTTGCGTTTACTGGTAAACTGGTAAACCTTGAGGCCGACGTATAACTATCTGTTAAGTTTTCCTCCCGTTACTCTGTCCTCTGTGACTGTCCACATCTTGAAACTAAGCTGTGCGATGCAGCTGACTGGCACATCAATAGACAGGGGTTTACGGAGCGGTAGATGCGCTATGCAAAAAAAAAAAAACGGAGCGTTCTATGAAATTACACATTTAAAAAAATAAAAAATAAAATAAAATCGCTCAATCACACAAATTTGATCGTGGGAAGTCAAAATCGTGATCGTGATTAAAATTTGATAAATTGTCCAGCCCTAGCTGAATCTCCACAATCCAGATCCAAGGTGTTTAAACAGTGCAAACAATATACTGCAAAAATCGGAAGTAGGAAGCAGTTAACACAGACATTCAAATATGACTGTTGAACTTACAAATCCAAGTTTACACCTTTAAAACTTAACCTTGCAAATCATAGTTCCAGTTTTCTGAACCGTGAGTGGGATTTTACATAAAAGTGTCTCTAAAAAGGGTGCAAACACGGAGAACTCTATAAAGTAAGTAAGTATGCTTTGTTTTTTACCAAAGACGAAGGAGTTTGTAATAGTTACATTACCATTCACTGCTGAATGCCATGGCAATACCACATCGATGTGCAGCTCCATACAGATTACAGAATAAAGCGTAAAGACAGAGAAGGTAGCCTAACACTAGCTGGGATGATTATCTAGTGGTTTGGGTACATATCTGATTAGAACTGATAATCTTGCCATGTCATTCAGTACATAAAAGATGAAAATGTAAAGCTCATTTGGATGCAAATTCTAACAAACTGGCACAACAAATTAGCCAAATCTTTAAAGTCAGCCTCATGTAACCATAGCACTAAAGGAACATTTCCACATTGCACAAAAGATTAGAGACATGTTCTTCCAGGATGTCCATGGTAACAATAGTAACTGAACTGGCATGTAAGGTTCAACTGAATCTCATTATGAGTCAAGGTAGTCAAGGTTCAAAGTATGAAATTATAGTTATAGTATTAAACCATCTATTCTAAAAATACCTTTCCCTTATGTGATTTTCTAATTGGAATATTTATTTTCCAGTAATACTGGTAGCAGCCTATTTTTTAGGAGCATATGCTACTAAAAAGGTATAAATGCTACTTTACAATCACACTATGCCCTTAAAAACATGAACTTTGAAACAACCAAGAGGAAACTGAGACAACCAAGAAGAAACATGTTTCTTTAATATACTGTAAGCTTTAGAGCTGTATTCCTGTAAGAGATGACCCTCCAGTAAATGAAGATGCATTGATACAGAGGCTCTGGTTATGGTCAGCCAGCAAGTACAGGGTGACTGTTTCTGCTTAAAATGAGGCGATGTATCTTGTGTAGGCAGATGTCAGCAAAGCATGAAATGAGCCGTCCCTAAGGCGTTGTCTCTACAGCAGAGTACACGTACAGCAGGTACCTCCGTTTCTCACTGCACAACACAAACCTGCTTACAGTAGCTCCATAGAGACTGTGTAGCTGGTCTACACTAAAATACACATATCACCAAATTACAACAATGATCACTTTCCTTGGGTTGGTGTTCAGTAGCATTTTTTCAAATCTGAATCACTTTGACCATATTTGTAATTCACCTTTTTTAAAAAGGCAAAAACAGTGCAGTGTAGTGTTTTTTTAAATAATGTCAACAACCTGTAGCTATAAGATGAACAACATTGACAATGTGTATCTGGAACATTGAAATAGCAGGTGTAGGCTACAGCGATCCGTATGCAGAACTATTCTGGCGAGAAGCCTAAAGTGTTGATATGATATGAATGAGAGCTAAACTGTGAGATTCTTCTGAAATTGGCGTGACTGTCCTGGGAAGCGTTGCCACTAGTTTTGTCTAACTACAAAAGCACACAGTTCACTTGTAGTTGTAGATTGGTGTCACAGAGTAATGTTTTCTTCCCAAAATAATCCTTGGCTGAGCACAGATACTGGCTTCAGAAAGCACTTTTAAATCAGACAGCCAAAAGTTAGATTTTAGCCATAATGAACATTAATGTGTTAAAGCTGATATAATCCACCATCTGTGATGTTTTCGACATTGCTCCTTCAAAATAAAAAGAACGAGAAGAGGGAGATTGATTATTGTCACAGTTAAGTAAATGTGGGTATTTTACTAACCTCAAACTGGATAAAAAATGGAAGCTGCTATAGAAGCCCAAACTTACACACTCCAATTTTGCAACCATCAACACATCACATCTAGGTGTGTTGTAATGCTTTTGGCTGCAGAGAGGACTGACATCTTCATTCCTTGCACTCTCTCACTTTAACTTTCTCAAACATGAATCTAAATTCTAGTGGGTATCTATTCTAGTGGGTTTTGTATCATCAAAAAGACTAACCTGGGGGTGGAAAACGGCTGAGTAAATCCACCAAGCCACCAAAACAACCCCTCAAGCCATAATGAGGAGGAAAATGTGATGGGAAACAACTGCGAAGCTCACCGTGTGAGCTGGAAACACGGGCCAGCTGCTCACTAGATCAGCTTCAGCAGGGGTATCTCACTCCATCACCAACCGCATCAGTGAACACATCACATAGATGGAGAGAGGCTGCATCAATCAAACACCACACCACGGGGAACTCAAGCTTTCAGCCCCTAGGGGAATACTTTAGAAACAATGTCAAAATCCAACACAATATCAACAAATGAGCTTTGGGTTAGAGCATATTTTGAGTGTAGGAATAGAAAATAAATCTACAGACTTCCTGCTAATATCGGTAGGTGAACTTCAGTCCAATGCTTATTATGCTCCAATCTTAAACAACTACAATAGGTACACTCTGAAGGAGAAAAACTAAATATCCAGAGAGGGTGGTGATCAAAAGGAAGAGAAAAGGGAAGAAGCTGTAGAACAAACAAGCCCTGGTTTATTTTCAAGAGGTTTTAGAGCACTCAAGGTTATTTTCAATATCAAGATTATATATCTAGCGCAGCAACAAAGGGCTGATGAGGAAAAATAATAGATCCAGCTGCCTGTACTTTCAGCACTAGGAATACAAAGGTGGGGTCAGTTAATTGCAACAGGATTTGGAAATATTATACATCTGAAGACGGTATCAAATGAAGGTGAAAGCACACACAAAACTAAAGATGGTCCAATACAATTTTTTGCTTCCCATTACCGATTCTGATACCTGAACTTGCGTATCGGCCGATACATTGTACTGATCTGATAGTATCATAGTAAACATAATAAAATATATGACACACTGGTATCAGACTGATACCAGTGTGTCATATATTTTATAACTATATACTACTATTTCTGTATGGATGCGATTTCTATCTTTCGAACAATGACTGACAATGATGAACTTTTTTTTATATCCAGTTTGTCAGTCAGTTATAACCGAAAAAGAACATAAATGAACTACTTTAACATAGATTTTCTGTAGGGCTTTATTACATGGTATTGGATCGGTGCATAAACTCCAGTACTTCGATACCAGCGTTTTAGGCAGCATCCGAGGCATTAATGTACCTGCAGCATTACTGAAATTGGTTACAAGTACGATTATGTATGCTATGTGGGTCTACTTTTTGAGCCCCTTTTAGACATTTTGAGATTTTCTGCTCAAACTTAAAAGAAAAGTTCCAGCACAATTTCAGATTTTAATTTGACATATTTATTGTATTTTTTGCTTTGCCTTTACAATTACCATATATTTGAATTTTTTATATTTGGAAGGAGTCATTGTGCCATTAGGTTTGTTATCCACTCAGGGAGTAGGAGTTAGTTAGCCTTACTAAAATTAACACTGATTTCCTGCAAACTCTGTACCCTCCTAATTATACAAAGGATGGGGATCTTGCAACCGTAAGCTTTCTTGCATTACAGCTCACAGACAAAAAATATATTTGACGTGTACTTTGATTTATTTGTTTGTCCCATGGCTCATCGCCTAACATGGAGGGGGCAGGATTTATGACCTATACTGCAGCCAGCCACCAGTGGGCAATCAAGATGTTTTGGCTTCACTTACACATTCTATGCATCAACCCCTGTTCCAGCTGTGGTGATGGCGTGCTAATGCATATAAAACATGTTCAAAATATTTGAATTTAGTCAGTAAAGATATTTGCCACTGCACACAAGAAGCAGAAAATCGTGATATCTATGGCTCATCATGGCGCACCTTCTGTCAACATAGGACAAGCAGCAAAATGCTAAATAGCGGCCAATCAGAAAAAGTTACTTCACATTCAGTACAAAGGTAGTCAGCTGGGACCCATTACTGCAAGAGTACCATTTACCAAATCAAGACGTATTGTGTTTTTGTCAGTTATGTATCTAAATAAGCTACACAAAAGCATTAAATATAGCGCAATGCCATTCAAACAGACTGTGGGAATATGATGCGAGTACTGTACTGAGCTTAAAGATGTTGTCAAAGCCAGTTTAATAATAACACCAATTCAGATATTTGGTATTACACTAATGTTCCACAAAATGCTTCCTAAGCAGGTTTGAGTTCATACTATTGAACTGGGCTCAAACTAACTTCAAAAATAAAGTGAGTTTCAGCATCCATCTCCTACCCACGCAACATTTATTTGCTCTTCCAGGTCTCGTCTTGAATGTACACCAGCTGTGTTGACCTTTCAACATCGTCCAAAGCTCTAAACAGGCAAAAGATCACGAAAACTGTGACAGAGATCAATCCTCTCATTTCCCCTCTTATGGTCCCCTGGGTTTTCGACCTGGCCCTTTTCGCTTTGGCCTAAACTGAATTAATTGACCTTCTGCACTATGAAACTTCTGAGCTGAAAACTTTACCCTATCATCAAACATATAATGAAGTGACTGATAATTAATTAATGCAGACCCTCCTGTGTTTATACCACAGGCCTCAGTAGAGTAGATAATATTCATATCGGTATCTGTATAGGAAGCCGCACTTAAGTGCTTGTGATTGTGTCCAGAGAAAACAGTGACTGTCTGACAGACCTCCTGATGTAAATAAAACACAAGAAGACGAGTTCTGCAACCCTCCTCCTCTCTACATTCCTGCAGTCTAACGCCAAAATGACATCTAATCATGGGGTCATCCATAGGGAATATCAAGAGTTAAGTACTAAATAGAACATTTTTCACAGGTTTGTCAGGTTTATTATTCAAAACAGGTTTATTGTCATTGTCTCACAGCAATATATTCTGTCTCTTGGTTTAGCTGGGTTGGCAAACAACTTTTTAGAGCAGTTATAAACTGCTTTTTGTCACTGTGGTTTTACATTAATGCAAATTGGTGTCAGATTTTATTAATTAGGTAGATGTTTGCTGATTGATTAATGTGATTGTTTAGGCCTATGTAGAGAGGTTTAAGAAACATAGCAACAGCAAAGTGGTTAAAAGTGGCAATGTACAAGTTGTTTGCACTCGACTACAAAAAACAACATTTAAATCTGCACATTTGTTTGATAAACATGACAAAAGTTAAGGGCTCGCAGCAACTGCTACTGCAGCTTTTGTTTTGGGTGAAAATGTTGTCAGTGGACACAAAGTATGTCACTACTGGTCAGTTGAGGCAAAAGACTAAAGGTCTTTTCTGACGGGGAGCGTTTGTCGCACCTTGTAATTCATTTTCAATGAGAGGCGAGCGGGCAGTCAGGGGGGCGTGGACAATCTGACAGGCGATGCGACAGGTGAGCGCAATCCTATGAAACTTTTGCATTCGGTCTCATCCAATTCCTTTTAATGGCACTAGTATTTTTTAAAGAGAGATTAACGCACGCACGTCCTGTGATTCGGCTCTGCAGATTATAAAATCAGAAAGCTGCAGCAGAAAGGTAGTGGACAGTGTTGCCAACTTTCTCTCTAGATTTAGCGACTTTTCAGACCCTCTTAGCGACTTATAAATATATTTTTATTGGAATTTATTCCCATGCATGCAGACAACTGATCCTCGGTTAAACACAATTACAGATTATAATGTACAGCAATTGGACAATACTACTATAGTGTCCAGAAAAAAAAACTGTTACAAGTACTCATAAAATAAGAATATCCACCTCACCCTTGTAAATACATTTGGCTACAAACCAGGATCGTAAATGCGGTTCAGTAAAATGTGTTGAATATACCCATCAAATCATTACTGCTAAAACATCATCCATTAGGCAGAAGAATATAGTGTATTCATTCTTTTTTCGGCTCTTCACAGCAGTGTACTGGCTGTTAATAATGCCCCTGTGAAACCTGTATGCATTAATAATAAGCTCAATCCACCCTTCCTCCTCCTTATCAGCTGTTCATTTAGTTAGAAGGATAAACAAACCTCAGTCAAGACTACACAAAACCTTTTAAACTACAGCTTGGTGTCAGCTGAGCAACTCTCACTCACACACTACTGTGTACCGAATTTAATACTTGTTAGGCACAGAGCAAAATGCCTCTGAAGTAGAGATGTTCCAATACCAGTACCGGTATCGTCTCCGATACTCTCTAAAACTCTGGTATTGGGAAGCACTGGAGTTTATACACCGATCCAATACCACGTAAAAAAAAACTTAAAGAAAATCTACGTTAAAGTAGTTTATTGATGTTCTTTTTCCCATTATAACTGACTGCCAAACTGGATAATAAAAGAAAGTTCTGTGACATCCATTGTTTGTTTGTTCATGTTTCCCAAAGAGTTTAACCTGAGCCAGACCGACAATAAAGATAGAAATCATATCACATCCATACATGGATAGTAGTATACAGTTGTTAAAACATAATAAAATATATGACACACTGATATCGGATCAGTACTCGGTATCAGCCGATACGTAAGTTTAGGTATCAGAATTGGTATCGGGAAGCAAAAAATGGGATCAAACCATCTCTAATCAGAAGTATCGAGTATTGAAAAATGCCTCATCATATCATTTAATACCTAATTTATGAGTAAATCTCATCAGCGTCAGTGAGCCAAAAAGCATGCAGCATCAATTAGGAACCGATATCAAAGTCACAGTATTGGTATCAGTACCGGTATCAGATATTTTCCAACGATACCTAGTCTCAACCAGCACTGGGTGATATTTTCAGGCACCAGGAAACCTTTAGCCAGGGAAAACCTAACGAGATTCAACTCAAGCGTTTTAATACCTACAATATGTTGTGTGCAGAGGCTCAGTCAATATTTCACTTGGCTTTATCTAAACTTGCTGAATGCCTCGAGTTGATCAATACTCCTATTTTATCTACTAAAAGCAATTCAAGCCACTCCAAGTTGCGAAAAATAGACAGGGCAGGGACGATGAGGGAATGAACCCTGGAACCAAAATTACAACAGATTAAGAGTTGCCTCTCTAAATTCTTTGCACAGGTAGCAGCTGTCTCTAGGTGAAATAATCCTTTAATTATATTTTCCTCATAATACACATTTCCCATAATTTTGTGTTGTTGTCAAAGAACTGTCACAAATTAACTTTCCACATTGTGACATTTGAATTAACACAATACTTGAAAGCTGGTCTTTTCCCTAATTGTATGTTGTTAAAGAATCTACCTCGGCAACACTTTACCTGCCCTATTTATAAGCAGACGTAAGGAGACGTGTAACTGTATAATAACATACAGTATTTGTCAACAATTATAACTTCTCCTATGAAGGCATATTTTCCATCATTAACTAATTAGTTAACTTTGTTTTTATACTTTTTTTTTTTTCCACCCAAACAAGTTCCTCGGAGGCTATTTTGCAGAGGTGCCACTGAAGACAATTGGTATTGGTTTAAAGAAATGCCAATAAACCAGAGCATGTTTTTCTTTTTATATATACAGTGAGGAAAATAAGTATTTTAACACCCTGCTATTTTGCAAGTTCTCTCACTTAGAAATCATGGAGGGGTCTGAAATTGTCATCGTAGGTGCATGTCCACTGAGACAATCTATAAAAAAAAAAATCCAGAAATCACAATGTATGATTTTTAAACTATTTATTTGTATGATACAGCTGCAAAATAAGTATTTGAACACCTGTCTATCAGCTACAATTCTGACCCTCAAAGACCTGTTAGTCTGCCTTCAAAATATCCACCTCCACTCCATTTATCATCCTAAATTAGATGCACCTGTTTGAGGTCGTTAGCTGCATAAAGACACCTGTCCACCCCATACAATCAGTAAGAATCCAACTACTAACATGGCCAAGACCAAAGAGTTGTCCAAAGACACTAGAGACAAAATTGTACACCTCCACAAGGCTGGAAAGGACTACGGGGAAATTGCCAAGCAGCTTGGTGAAAAAAGATCCACTGTTGGAGCAATCATTAGAAAATGGAAGAAGCTAAACATGACTGTCAATCTCCCTCGGACTGGGGCTCCATGCAAGATCTCACCTTGTGGGGTCTCAATGATGAAGAAAGGTGAGAAATCAGCCCAGAACTACACGGGAGGCATGGTCAATGCCCTGAAAAGAGCTGGGACCACCGTTTCCAAGGTTACTGTTGGTAATACACTAAGACTTCATGGTTTCAAATCATGCATGGCACGGAAGGTTCCCCTGCTTAAACCACATGTCAAGGCCCGTCTTAAGTTTGCCAATGACCATTTGGATGATCCAGAGGAGTCATGGGAGAAAGTCATGTGGTCAGATGAGACCAAAATAGAACTTTTTGGTCATAATTCCACTTACCATGTTTAGAGGAAGTAGAATGATGAGTACCATCCCAAGAACACCATCCCTACTGTGAAGCATGGGGGTGGTAGCATCATGTTTTGGGGGTTTTTTTCTGCACATGGGACAGGGCGACTGCACTGTATTAAGGAGAGGATGAACGGGGCCATGTATTGCGAGATTTTGGGGAACAACCTCCTTCCCTCAGCGCATTAAAGATGGGTCGAGGCTGGGTCTTCCAACATGACAATGACACAAAACACACAGCCAGGATAACTAAGGAGTGGCTCTGGAATAAGCATATCAAGGTTCAGACCTAAACCCAATAGAGAATCTTTGGAGGGAGCTCAAACTCCATGTTTCTCAGCGACAGCCCAGAAACCTGACTGATCTAGAGAAGATCTGTGTGGAGGAGTGGGCCAAAATCCCTTCTGCAGTGTGTGCAAACCTGGTGAAAAACTACAGGAAACGTTTGACTTCTGAAATTGCATACAAAGGCTACTGTACCAAATATTAACATTGTTTTTCTCAGGTGTTCAAATACTTATTTGCAGCTGTATCATACAAATAAATAGTTAAAAAATCATACATTGTGATTTCTGGATTTTTGGGTGTTCAAATATTTATTTGCCTAACTGGATAAGTACATGCATTTTGTATTTACTCAATGTTTATATATTGCTTATAAATGCAAAATGGGGAAGGGGGGGTGTAAAGTGTTAGTTCTACCTTCAACAACATACATTTCAACACCAATGCTGTCACGCACCAGGAGTTTACATTACTGGAACACATGACCCATGAACACTCCCTTACCCCATGTCCCATGTATCATCCACCCATACAGCCTTGGATCTGTAAAAATAATCTTGCCTCTGCAGAAGCTTTGTATCCATTCATCTCCCATAATCTTCTTAACAAAATGCTTCAATATGATTAACTATTTTTAGTTAAACTGTTCCCCCTGTGTGTGTGTGTGTGTGTGTATATATATATATGTATGTATATATATATATATATGTGTGTGTGTTTGGCCAACGTTTCTTATATGTTTTTACATCAGCAGGCAGTAGACTAAATTACTTTTAGAGGACAGACAGTATCTATACATTTGTCTGTCCCTGCGTCTCTGTTCGTCTCTCTCCGTTTACTGTCTGTCTGCCTCCATCCATCTACGTCAAAGCTTTGACAGCAGTAGTGACCTATCCCACTACTGTGTGACCATGCAATACAACGCAATCTAGTATAAAAAAAATATAAAAAAGGGTTACTTTTGCTGATTTTCTCTCGCAATAAATTGAGCACCCTGCCGGGCTAACTGCTTTACAAGTCTACAACTCCACACTTAAGAAACCGCCGACAAAATATTTTGCCACGTGAAAACCATTACAAACCTAAATAATGTGGTCCGCAATATGTCTGTTTTACAGCTAGAGAAGCTGCAGAACTGTCAATGGGGGAGTATATCAGCAAGTATAATGCAAACAGCTCGTCATCAACCTACAAAAGGTGAAGCGGTCAGAACAGTTTCCTGCCAAAAAGTCAGAAGGAAAGGAAGCCCAAAAAAACTCCATTGTAGCTTAGTTATGTACTCAGAAAAACAATTGGTTGAGTGTCCAACAGACTTGACTGCTATGCGATATGATTTGATTATACACCTGAGGGGTTTGCAAATGTTTTCAAGTTCTTTAAAAAGGAGTCTTAGGAGGGCTGTCAATCAACAAACAACAGATGGTCTGGGTATAGAAATAGCCTTACAATCTATCCCATCATGTGGACTCACACATACTGGACAAAAGGAAAAAGCTTTAGCAGAATAAATCTTGACTGTATTTAGCCATCATATAATTATTACTGTATTCATAACAACTTGAGAATTTCTGACACCTTTAACTCAGAAAGCAGCGAGCCAAAATGTACTGATGAGGAATTGGCCCCACAGGAGAAGTCAACTCCTCTACTCCTATGTACTAAAGTGGGTATTTGTCTGTGAAAAAGCAATTCAGGAGGTTTATATGCAATTGACTTACTCTTTAACTTAGTGTAAATATGTGACAATACTGTGGACATATTTGTTCACACAGATACAAGTTATATTGATAAAAAGGCTTATGGGGAGCTAAATCCCCTTGCTTGTTAATCAACAGCTCAAACAGCTACACTCCGACCTTTTTTTTTTTTTTTGACTATGACCTTGGAATGTGGTGCTTAAATTGACAACATACAATTATTGTACGCAGGGAAATAAAGCCAACTGAAGGTTTGGTATAACACTTGGCTCTACACTTCCAAGCTTTCGGCTTTTACCCACTGTCAATGTGTACAGACAATCACCATATTCACGTTATTAAAGCCATATGCCCACTGTTGAATCCAGCTAGTCCAGGAGCCAGCAAATGACTATGAAACATGACCACTTGACCATGCAAGCTCCTAACTCATAAAGCACAGTGTAAAATGTGCAGGAATGGATCAACATTCCTGAAATCAAAAACTGACAGTAAAAATATGTCTCGGTGCTCTGTAAACAGACAGAACAGATGCAACCATTACTGCATCTGGGTGTGTCACAACCTCACAAATATCTCCACTGCACCACAGCCAGATGGGTGTTGATTACAGAATGCATTGACTACATAACACTCAGATTTGACAGTCTTCGATTTCTTCTAACTCATGCGACCACTCACCCACAAGACACACACACCCGCTTGCACGTACAGTGTTGCTGCAATCGATTCTGTTTACAATGTTATTACTGAAGCTTGGTTTGGTCGCTGCACTAGTTTTCCCCTTTGCCATCCACACTATTTTAATTCTGTTCCTAATCCCACCTACAGAGGCCCAGGTAATTACATATGTCCAACCCCAGATCCCACTGCAATATAGCAGGAGAAAAAAAAAGTTCCAGCGTATGTTTGTGCTTCCCTACGGAAGAAAGGGACAATGCAGCTGCTTCATCATTTGCTCCCTCATGCTTTCTGTCTGACAATGTCAATGGGCAATAACAGTACGTAGATCCAATGAGGTGCCCCGGGATTTTCACAGCCATATGGGATTGTGTTCCCTATGGCTGATCTTTAATTTTTTAATACATGGCACAGGCATGGGTCACAGTGAATTTAGCTAAATATAATCATTATTAATCTTGACAAAGGGTAAAAGAAAATTACTTTTTTTTTTTAAAGAACTAAAGTACATCCCTAAAGCCAAAGGCAAATCCTTAGAGACTCTGACTTTGTGCGATTTGTTTAAATATGAGGTACATAAAGACATGTATTAGACACCCAGCTACTCCATTAATCATGGAAGTGTGCTTTCGGTGCTTAGATCCAGCTGAGGCTGTCTATGATGGATTGTGTGTATGCTGTGTTCCCCGAGCAAAAAGCGGTGCTCCCTGGGCCGGGCGAGCCCCAGTGGCATTCAGCCATGAGAAATTAGCAAAGTGTCCCCAACATTTTTATGCCTAGACATGAATCTGCAAATCCACTCTGGTCAACAGTCTGGGCTGCGAGGACAAGCTTGTGGTGACTCATCATTCCTTAATATAATGACACTTGGCAGAGTTAAACTATGCCAGTATGCCAGTAGCATATATGTCCTCATTCAGCTGCTTCCTAATATCTGCCTGAGAGAAAATACACAGCGAAACGTACAGCTAATTCACTTACAGATAGGAAAAAGTATAGTGACCCTTTGAGTTAAGGGGTGGGGTAATAAAGTGACTAAAATATATTTTTTTAACAATGTATCAAATGACAAGGTGACAATGTGAAAAGGGTTGCTTGTAGTGATGAACCTAGCTTTAAAGTGAGTTTCAGCTCATTGTTTAGCTGATCATCACACAATATTACTATTTAGGTTTACTCTCACTGTTCTCAGTATCTTTTCAGTCATAGCAAGCAGATGATTTCAGCCTTAAAGCTCTAAAAACTCACAGAAAACAGTACACTGCACAACACTAAACAGAAGACAGACACAATTAGAGACTAGCTGGCAAACTTAGGAGTTGGTAGAGACCAAAAACAGAGCTACAAGCGAGTTAATATTGGAATACAATATTACAATAAAAATATTGGAAATGTAAGCATTGTACCATCTCTTACTAATCTTAATCATCATCTCAAACTTCTTCAACACCAGTTAAATTAACTGCCAGTTAGGACAGCATGAGTAAGTAGTGTTGAACACAGTGCACTGGAGTAAGGGTCTGAAACTAGGGCTGTGTCTCAAACCGCCTACTTGCACACTTCAAACATTTAGATTTGAGTATTTAGTATAGATAACCCAAAAAGTCAGTCACTGAAAATACCCAGATGACCCCCTAAAAGCGGTCAAAAAAGTTCAATGTGGAACAGGGACGTTGACTGGCAGCTGATTGGACGAACGCGTCACGTGGGTCTGGCTTCCCCCAGATTTTACACACAGTATCTCGAATTTTACAAAAAATGTTCACCAAAAATGTGTTTCTGAAACATTTTAAGCGAGAAATAAGCCATACATTTGCTGAATCTGTCTGTTTTTTGATAGACAAAGGTCAGTTTAATACATTTCCGTCAAATCTTGAGGCAGCGGCAAGCCGACTGCTTATCATTTCCGGTAAGTGTTTTAACAAGTGGGCACTACAGCAGTAAGGGGTCAGTGCACATTCACAGTGTACTGACAGAAGTATGCGGAATGAGACACAGCCTAGTGCCCGTTTTCTGTTTATTAATTTAATAATTGATTCTGAAATGCTGTGTTTACTGCAACATGACCGTGGGCAATTTCATTATAATAACAACTTTAAATCATAAATTATTAGACATTTACTAACTTCCGTCAATTTAGAATTTAGATTTAAATTAGATTCTCTGTAAATAAATTGATAATTGTGAATCATCAGCCATAGTTGGCAGGACAGACTGACAGCAGCCTGGTCACCTCTAAGCATACGGCTGTGCTGTATTCCCACTCAGACAACAGGGAAAGTTACACTGATCAAGAGCACGTTTTTAACATGCTGCTGATGAAGGCAACCTGCTTTGGGCAATGACTGTTTGATTTAGGCAAATGCTATGGCTGTTTAAATATCACATACAATTTGTATTCAACATTTGCACAACTCTAAAATAGAGGAATAAATGGTGGGTGGAGAGGAGGGGAGCTGGGAATTTGCTTGCAATGCCTTGGTGGTTGACGTTTGCTGAATCAATGAGATAAACATAAGGGCTCTGAATGTCAGAGTTTACATCTACAAGATTGAAGACTTAAATTTGGTCACTGGCGACTGCTCTTAGGGAAAATTCCATTTAAAAAGGTCAGCCACAACCCTGCTCATACTGAATAACTAAATGTCTAGGTCCCTGTGTGGCTCTGCCCTCCTGTATCAAAAGTTTGCCACTGATTTAAATGCCTTTGCCTTTGTTTAACCAAAAAGCTACTTCTCAGACCGTTGTTATATCAACACAAACGTCCCTTTTTATATTGTTATTCTTTTATTTTTAACTCCTGGTTTTAGGATTTTAGAATTATGAAACAGATCTTTTGATTTAAAAAAGTTGTCTCATTGATACATTTTATGCTTTCCATCAATGAATACCCTTAATGGCCTACACATTTCTGGAGATGGTATTTAAAGTCAACAATTCATTTTTTTCTTATTCAATCTTGTAATTCAATCACACCTAAACAAAGATGATTAGCTAAACACTTGGCACTGACGCGCTCTTATTCATACAAGTCGCTGCCAGAGTCCTCGCTAAGGTCTGGTGGTGGGACTACAGCTTCATAAGGAAACCTGGCTGCCTTATGGATGGGTCTCAGGCTGGGATTAGATTTACAACAGAAGACCGGGTGGCAGTGCAGTAGGAGGCTCTTGGCAGGAGGTGGTTCTGCGAGACTGGAGGGAAGGAGAATGTTATCCTGCTGGCTGAGGGAGCTGTTTCTCACCCCCTGGTACAAGCCAAGCACCATTCTGCCAGAATATGCCGGCAGCGTGTGGGAGAAGCTGAACTTCAGAATTATGAAGATCTGTCCTCATAAGTACCTATACCACACCCTGAAAGTTTAATTTAAATTGAACACCAGGGGGCGCTACAAATGCAAACAAACTGCAGGTGATCCAGCGCAAATCAGGCTATGAATGACCAAATGTTTGTCCAATCAACAAACATTCCAGGAAATGTCTACATAATGACCTCACACATACACTGAAAATCTCATTTAAATTGACCAGTAGCGGGCCCTTTAAATGCACAATAACCAGATGTAGAATAGCGCAAATCAAGGTTTGAGCTTGGAATCGAAGCTTAAAAAATGTACAGTACATTTTTAACATGAAGCCAGAATTTACATTCTTGTACTATTTATCACATGCAGACAGTATTCACAGTGTAATGTTTTGGTGTCAGGCCAGGCGCTGCAATCATGTGCCAAACATGTCAGAGAATGGACCTTCACATTCACACTAGACAAGAACATGGCATTTTTCACATTGGCTCTGGTTTGCAGACAAGAGAGGAAATTGGGCTGGTAAATTAGATTGGTTTGTGGGCTGTGGGTGAAAGAGGTGGAAGGCATGAGTGAAATACTCTTTAAAAAAAGACTGGAGGAAAGATAGTCTGCGACAAGCCTGAATGAGGATGGACCTAACCTGACAAATTTGGAGGAACAGTCTAAGTGAGCATTGCCCCCACTCAGACACTGACTCAGGCAGAAATGCCTTTGATAATAGGTTAAAAAAAACATAGGTCTCAAATGAGATGCATATCTATGAGTAGTCAAGCACTATCTGCCTGCAACAATTTATGTTCCCCTTCCTTTTCCTTCAAAATAGAACCACAGAAACTTATTTCTCTCAAATTTCAAAGCCAGTGGAGATTTCTTATTTCCTTTGAGAATTGATTCAGCAGCTAGAAGTCTATCCAAAGCGATGTGAAGCACTCTTAACCCTTCCATGTGCGGTAAATCCCCAGTTTGAATCACCAGCACAACTGTTGTTCCCAACTTCATGTGGGCAGATTCCCATGGATCGAGCTAATCTTGTCACATGTTCCATTTCTCTGGTTTGACTAATTTCATATTTTTTTTAAATTTTCTTTTAATAATGCTTGTGTATGAGGAGAGATGATCTAACAGATAAAAACAACAATTAGCAATTCACAATTGCTAGCAATTGCTGTGCCAATAACTATGCCTGTGTAGCTACAGGATGTGGTATTGTTTTTTATTCTTACAATACTGCCATAAAGAAATTACATTTGTATTGAAATATTACTTGCCAACAGCTTCCAATCAGTTGTGCCAACTGAGGACAATTATCAGACCCATAATGAGTTCATTAGGATAACGAAAGAGCCAAGGCTGATTTTCTATTCTGCATTTTAAACCCTTGTATTAGGTTCTTCATGAGCAATTTAGATTAGCAAACCCAAACACAGACTCAGAACTGCATTGAGGAGATAAGACATTGCTGTTGCAGAACACACAGAGGTTAGAAAACACCAAAGTAACTGATGTTGAGTGTGTAAAAGAATGTAGATGAAGACAGCAAAGTCTATTTAGAAAATTATACTTTTTGTGCTGGCTCTGGACGCCAGGGACTACAGTGTGACCGGTACTGGATTTCTGAGGCCAGCACTGATATCAATGTTTTTAAGTAAAAAACAAAACAAAATCTGACAGCCAATAGTAGCTTTTTCGACATAACGATACACATCCCCCATATTTGTTCTTTTAAAAAATTGTGACCAGGATCTATACAAAGACATTTCACAGGCTGCAATAACAGGTTGGAATATACAGCAGCAGGGCTCCAGACAGCGACCACAACAACTAGCACTTGCACACGTGTAACCTGCAAATTTGACGGCTTTCCTTATTATTTCATGTTAAAAAACAAGGAGGCAGAAGTTGCCAGAGTTGGGTAATGTGTGTAAGAGGGGAGGGTCCATGAGAGATTAGTCAACTGCTAGATACCGTCATCTAAACTCGTGTGTCTCGCTTTCGTGGCGTCACACTAATGGGTTAAAGTGGGCCGTAACAATCCGGAAGGGTGTTCCATCCCCTTCGATTAATAAGTAAACTATCTAATCTAATTGGTCTGATCTAATCATCCATGTTTTCCAGTTTGTTTTAAATAACGCCAAATATCTATTCCAGTGTTTCCCCAATTGACTTTAAGCAGCACACCACCATGAGTGCATGTACAAAGCAACTGTCCGTGGTCAGTTCACATGCCTGGAATAATAGCAGGACAGTCGCATACTATCTGGAAAAGTCAGTTGAACAGGTGAAGATCACGTTGTCAGTAGCCTACCGATTAGACAAACAGACTCGGTATTGAACAACACTGTAAAGCGCTTCAGTTACTGCAGGGTTCAACATTTAGATTGTTTTTTTTTCTTCCCGACTGGGGTCGATGTAAGGATTTAAGCTGTGCAGGATTTAAGGACCAATTTAAGGTGTGCCCCCCTACATTTTCTGCTTGTGCCCTTTACATTTTTAGTTAAGGCATCATAAGTGACGTGTTTAGGGTCTTTAATAATATGGTGTTTCTACCTGCATGACATGGAATTGAAAGAACTCTGGGCCTTTTCATACAAAGACCTCCAGTTTTCAAGGACCAAAGATAAAGGGCAGACAAAAACTTAGTCATCATATTTAATATTTGGTTGCAATTACTGTTCAGTCAATTAATAACTCAATAAAATAGTATCATCAGTGGTGATGCTCTACAGCAGCCATATTCACTTCTTACTTATTTTGGGGATTTTGCCTTCAGTCAGGTCTTCAACCTCAAGAGTTTTTCTTGCTTTATTATTTTTTGATCTGATATCTATACATTTAGTGTAAGTGTGGTTGTTTGTTTTACTTTGTTGTAGATAAATTGCCATGTTTTAGTTGTTTAATTCTTTCCTCTTTTGTACAAGGGGACATAAGCTGTTTAGGCTTCTCTCTTATCCTGAAATGTAATTGCCTGTTTAAAAAAAAAAGTACTTCATATGTTTGTGCAAATAAACTAAACAAAACAAAAAACTAAAAAAATCAGTTGGATGAAGGTAATGTGATTGAATTGGCTTGTCAATCATTTTTAAAATGTTTGGCCTTGAAATTCCCTCTGATAGCTTTGGCTGCACGTTTGTGGCCTTGTTCTGATCAACTGTCCAAAAAATTGAGCAACTATGTATAAAAACACTTTTCACCCAATATAGATGTGATCCCCTTTAAATACCCCTTAAATAATACTGTGTGCTAAAAGTCAGCACTTCTACCTTACAGTTATGATTTTATTTCAAATCCAATATGCCAATGTAGAGAAAAACCACTGAAAATGGCTCATCCCAATTTTTCTGAGCCACATTATACACAAGACGCTAACGTGTAAGTGCTAATTACAATATGACTAAGCCAGTAATCGTGGCCAGGATGAAGAAAACATCACAAAAAAGACCTGGTTGAAAAACAGAGCCTTCGGTATGATCCATGAATTGTGTGAGTCACACTTTGTTCAGTCTTTTCAAAATGAGGCACACACATGTACAGTGTGCCTTATGGAGCGATTGTAAACAAAGGTGTTGCTTTAGAACTGTAATAAAAGCGTGGCAAATACAGAAGGGCAATGAATCACTTATCAATCCTTTGCAGCGCTTCCCAGAAATACACGACACTGGTCGTTACTCATCCTCAGCTTGAAGAATGTAAATGAGGTTGACGCTCACGTCATTAGCCTCTGTGAAATAAGCACCACCTCTGAGTGAGAAGTTTGAACGAGCACTGAGCAGCACAGCAGATAATAAAACATGGACAAGGCTATCTGCTTTAATTTATATGCAGGCAGAGAGTGATCTGCCTCGGGTGTGTCAGGCCTGACGAAGCAGACTGAGTGAGACATTGACTTGTCTGCAGTGAGCCTTCTCACAAACCACAAAAGAAAAACACATCTCCTTCCGTTTTGAGCAGCAGCTTTACTGTCGTAAGGAGACTCCAACGTATATGCATGAACATTTTGACATGATGTTGACTGGACCTCACAGTTACTATATGGCATCGGCTTGTAGAGTAAATAGTGAAACGGGAATTTAAAAGAATCTCGACAATCGCAGCATTATCAAAGGACTACATCTGGGAAACGTGTAGCCTAAAACCAGCCATCAGAGAGAGCTTGTCCAGCTACCAAAGCAATGTTTCTTAATAACAATTACTGTTTTAAGTGTGAAGTGTCTTCAAAAAAACGAATGGTCCCCCGTGGCTGTCATACATAGAGAGTCCTAATAGACTTCATAGGCAGATATGAGAGAGAGGCAGAGACATAGAGGAAGATGGAGATGAAACAAAGAGGGGTAAGGAAAGAGTAAGAGAGAAAGAGATATTCCCTTGGTTTTCTGGGCTACATAAATTATCTGACTACTGCATTTGTTAAATGCAAACAGGAATTTGTAAGTGCAGTGATACATTATTTTAGTAATTACTGTATTTGGAGGCACCAAATAATCACTGAAATAAATAACTGTTCACACCTACATAACATTTTAAAATAAAGCATAGGTAGTTATAGCCAAAGAAGCTGAGGGGTCCATTGTAGTCAATACTGCATAAAACAAGTCTGCATAAAACAGATATTTAATATACATTTGTCAAATAATATGCTCAGGTTTAGTTTGCTTAAAGTGACATCACAAAATGAATATTGTCTGAGCTGTGTTTCATTAACCAATGTGTGAATCAGCAGCAGCAAAGGTTTACTAATCCACAGATACAGAGGCAGGAGACAGGACACAGGAAGGTACGAACTATGCTGCAGAATGGAGACACTTTGAGATAAGCACAGTTACAGAAAATGCAAACTAGATGACTCACTACTTCTCGCATGTATCAGAACAACACATTTCAGGTAAGGTCATTACAATTACAGATAACAATACAGTGTCAGAATTCAGTGCTGTGCCAACTGTGAGATTGTGTTACTATCTCTTGATTCTGTCAATGTCCTCCCCACAACCCCTCCAGCACACTTAGTAAGAGCTGTGGCCATTTTTGTGCTATTGTTGAAACCATTGCAAATCTAAAGATTGGCATGGTAGTGTTACAGACAGTCTGATTACACTAAGTGCAAGCTGAGAGAGCACAACACCTACAGAGTATTTCTGGCTTTGCTCCACAATAACACAATGCCCACTTTCGACTGCCCCCCATTAAAAAGCACAGGTGGCATGTAGGCTTCAAATCAAACCCATTAATAAATGAGAGCCATTGTAATTTTTAATTACTCCAAACTTTGAACCCAGCCCGAGTCATTTGGATATCCATGACAACAGTAATTTTAGCACTTCTGAAAGGTGTGACTCTGAATACACAATTGCCATTTCAGTGTCCACATTGCAACAGCCCAGTACCTGAAACAAACAAAACAAGCATCAACACAGGGGTGGAGGCTTCACATTCTGAAAATGTTCTTCTGGTGAGATTCATGTGATTCCCCAGTGAAACCATTATTTTATATCCTGCAGTTCCACAGCCATAATGAGTCTCAGGAGAGTGCATAGTTATAACAACTCCCTGAAAACACAAAGGAAGACATGAAAGACCAATAAATTGAAAAAGTTACATTGTTACAGCTGTCAAATTGTGGAATAATCACAAAAAACAGGAAACCTTAAACACCAACAGCATGTGTTGTTATACTACTAACTGTAAGAAATTAAAATGTCACTACAGAGGGCTGTAAATTAAGAAAAAAAAACGAGTAGGAACTAATACGGAATTAACTTGTATTAGTTTGAACGCAACCCAAAAGACCAGTTTTACACAAGAGAGTAGTAGCAACTCATTTGTAGAAGGTTGTGTGTAGAATCAAGAGAACTGATTTCAACAAAGCATCTGACTAAATGCTACAAACTAAATGGAAATATTAACAATTTTAGATTCCTAACTAGGTATCAACATAGAGATATTTTATGCAGTGTGGCAACAGAAAAATGCTTATCCTTAAGTAAGACAGAGGGGGATAAACTTACACAAAAATAAGTGGTAATTGTTAATGACTGAATGAAGATTCAAGATTCCTTTGTTGTCATACCACAGTACACTGTAGTACGAAATTACGTGCAAAGTTCACAGCTTAAAGGAATACAGCACAGAAACAATTAAAAACACTGTTGAGTTATTATTTATGTGAATTAAATTAAATAAATGTAGATGTAGAGTGATAAATATAAATATATAGCGTCTAAAAAAAAATATATATATAAATATCTAGATACATACAGTTGGAAAAAGTATAAAGTATAAAAAAGAGAATAAGGTGCATTCAAAACAGATTATTTTGTACATAAACATTGATTGGACTGTTTTAGTGTGTTTCGTTCAACAGTCTGACAGCAGTGGGGAAGAAGCTGTTGTTGAACTTGCGGTCCTTGCTCTCTGAAACAGTCTGTGACCAGGGTGAGTGGGGTCCTTGATGATGCTCTTTGCATTTGACAGGCATCTTTTCTGGGCCAGCTCCTGAATGGTGGACAGAGTAGTCCCAATAGTCCACTCAGCCATCCTGACCACTCTGCTCATCGCCTTTCTCTCTGTAGCATTACAGTTCCCAAACCAGAGAGAAATGTTGCTGGTCAGAACACTTTCAATGGTGCCCCTGTAGAGTGGTCAGGATGGATGGACTGAGGTGGGCCCTCTTCAACCGCTGCAGGAAGTGCAGATGCTGGTGTGCCTTTTTGATGAGGGAGGAGGTGTGCAGGTCCCAGGACAGGTTGTGAACCCCCAGGAACTTTGTGTGTTTTACAATCTCCACAGCAGTCCCATTGATGTGGATCGAGGAAGCCTCTCCTCAGTGCAAGCAGTGCTAAAAAAACACCACGGCCCGATTTCTCCTGAAGTCAACCACCATCTCCTTGGTTAGTTAGGGTTAAGTTGTTTATCCTGCACCAGTCTGCAAAAAGTCTCACCTCCTCCCTATATGTCCTCTCATCTTCGTCTTGGATAAGACCCACCACTGTTGTGTCGTCCGCGTACTTGATGTGTTTGGTGCTGGACTTTTCAGTGTGAAGAGAAGAGGGCTGAGAACACATCCCTGCGGGGAGCCAGTGCTCAGTGAGATGGTGGTGGATGTGTTGATCCCTACCCGCACAAACTACCTACCTAACTAAATAACATATAGATAAATTACTCAACTGTGACACTTGAAGATGGAGTACATATTATATATTCTTCAAAACATATTCTTTGAGAGAAATTACCATTTAAAATAAACATTAGATTTTATGATGTCTAAATACCAATGCCAGGACAAACAACGCTACTTGAATTAGAATTAAGTTCTTTCTGTTGAAATAGTCCAGTTTAAAAATATCTCATTGTGCTCATTTATTGATTCTCTTGAATAAGGAATGCCTCTTTTAGTCCTAATATTCACAGATACAATATATTTATCAGCAGGGTGATGAGATGTCATTACGTCAATATGGTCAAATGCTGGGGATCAAATGTGCTGTGCACAGAGGAAAAATAGAAAAATTTGAATTGCACCCCATGTTAACCGCAGGAAGAGTGCTTTTGCACTTTAGGAGCTGCCATCACAGACGACTGCCATGGTAACAGGCTGGCCCGAGGTAGCAAGCGGCTAGATTTTCTTTGATTAACACTAAAATGAGAGAACATCTTAACCATGAACTTACTGTATATATCAACCTTTGATCTATTTAACTTGTGAATGATCAAAAACTAAACACAGGTAATTGTGTGTTTAGACAAATCTGATGAATAACAGGCTTTCAATATTAGGTTTGTCCATGTGAATGGATTGGTTATGGGATTGTTAATGGCACTTTAGCATTGCAGAATGAAATGCTGAAAGTTGTTTTATTATTACTTTGTAGCTAGCAAGTCATATGAAAATCCTGACATAATCAGTGACAAAGATTAACTCATCAACCAACCTATTCATTCTATTAACTATATGAATTTCATACACTCAATAGTTTCAAGCATTGCAGTAGAGTCAATGGTCTATTTAATGGTCTATAAATTCAGTTGTTTCACAGTTGAGTAATAAGACAAAATCTGGACCCAGTATAGGGTGACAAAAATAATTATGATCCAATGAATTTTCAAAGGGCAGACACTGTACTCCCTTTGTCAATGCAGTGACTTCCCCTTTGGCTACATCCATTGAAATCTTAAGTAACCAGGATGGAGAGGGAAAATACCCAAAAATGAGCTGTTGAAGTCTCTGCTGAAAGAGATTCTTATTCAAGATCTTTTCAGAGCTGAATCAATTAGTCAGTGTATCATCAATTAGGTGACAAAAAATGAATCTGCTACAACTTTGATACATATACACAGTGAGGAAAAGAAGTATTTGAACACCCTGCCATTTTGCAAGTTCTCCCACTTAGAAATCATGGGGGGTCTGAAATTGTCATTGTAGGGGCATGTCCACTGTGAGAGACAATCTAAAAAAAAAAATCCAGAAATCACAATGTATGATTTTTTTTTACTATTTATTTGTATGATACAGCTGCAAATAAGTATTTGAACACCTGAGAAAATCAATGTTAATATTTGGTACAGTAGCCTTTGTGTGCAATTCCAGAGGTCAAATGTTTCCTGTAGTTTTCACCAGGTTTGCACACACTGCAGAAGGGATTTTGGCCCACTCCTCCACACAGATCTTCTCTAGATCAGTCAGGTTTCTGGGCTGTCGCTGAGAAACACAGAGTTTGAGCTCCCTCCAAAGATTCTCTATTGGGTTTAGGTCTGGAGACTGGCTAGGCCACGCCAGAACCTTGATATGCTTCTTACAGAGCCACTCCTTGGTTATCCTGGCTGTGTGCTTCGGGTCATTGTCATGTTGGAAGACCCAGCCTCGACCCATCTTCAATGCTCTAACTGAGGGAAGGAGGTTGTTCCCCAAAATCTCGCAATACATGGCCCCGGTCATCCTCTCCTTAATACAGTACAGTCGCCCTGTCCCATGTGCAGAAAAACACCCCCAAAACATGATGCTACCACCATCATGCTTCACAGTAGGGATGGTGTTCTTGGGATGGTACTCATCATTCTTCTTCCTCCAAACACGGTTAGTGGAATTATGACCAAAAGGTTCTATTTTGGTCTCATCTGACCACATGACTTTCTCCCATGACTCCTCTGGATCATCCAAATAGTCATTGTCAAACTTAAGACGGGCCTTGACATGCGCTGGTTTAAGCAGGGGAACCTTCCGTGCCATGCATGATTTCAAACCATGAAGTCTTAGTGTATTACCAACAGTAACCTTGGAAACGGTGGTCCCAGCTCTTTTCAGGGCATTGACCAGCTCCTCCCGTGTAGTTCTGGGCTGATTTCTCACCTTTCTTAGGATCATTGAGACCCCACGAGGTGAGATCTTGCATGGAGCCCCAGTCCGAGGGAGATTGACAGTCATGTTTAGCTTCTTCCATTTTCTAATGATTGCTCCAACAGTGGACTTTTTTTCACCAAGCTGCTTGGCAATTTCCGTGTAGCCCTTTCCAGCCTTGTGAAGGTGTACAATTTTGTCTCTAGTGTCTTTGCACAGCTCTTTGGCCTTGGCCATGTTAGTAGTTGGGTTCTTACTGATTGTATGGGGTGGACAGATGTCTTTATGCAGCTAACGACCTCAAACAAGTACATCTAATTTAGCATAATAAATGGAGTGGAGGTGGACATTTTGAAGGGTCAGAATTCTAGCTGATAGACAAGTGTTCAAATGCTTATTTGCAGCTGTATCATACAAATAAATAGTCTCTCACAGTGGACATGCACCTACAATGACAATTTCAGACCCCTCCATGATGTTTAAGTGGGAGAACTTACAAAATAGCAGGGTGTTCAAATACTTATTTTCCTCACTGTATGTATGTATGTATGTATGTATGTATGTATGTATGTATATATATATATATTATACAGTGGCTTGAGAAAGTTTAAACACCCATCCTAAAGTTGATTAAAAAGAGGAATAAAACACCTTTTGGAAATTGATCTTACTGCTTTAATTAAAAAAAATGTAGGAAGATCCAACCTTTTAAAGACACCAATATTCTTTGTGAATGAATAATGTATTGTAAATAAATAAATAAATACATGTTCTTCCTTAAAATACAGGGGGCATGAGTATAGACACCCCTATGTTAAATTCCCATAGAGGCAGGCAGATTTTTATTTTTAAAGGTCAGTTATTTCATGGATCCAGGACACTATGCATCCTGATAAAGTTCCTGGCCTTTGGAATTAAAATAGCCCCACATCATCACATACTCATCTACACCATACATAGAGATTAGCATGGGGAACTTTCCATAAGATCATCTGTCAATGCAAATCAAACCAGCTACATTTCCAAAAGATGTTTTTTCACACACACACAAAAAAATCAGTCAATATCAGTTTCAATAGGGCCTTGGCTGACTGTCATCAGTCCTCCGCTCCTAATGAAAGCTCAGATGGTTTCGCACAGAGAAGGTTGAGGAACGCTCTAATACTTTGATAGCAGAGGTGTGACCTTCTGCCTGGCTATAGAGCGTGGGCTATCACATCATTTGCAGCATGTTCTGCAACTGCAGACTTATAGAAATAAACACTTTGGAAAACATTTTTGTGATGTATCTCTATTTCTAGACACAGCACTGCAAGATTGGATTTTCGCAAGTACTTTAGTGTTTGAGGGCCATTGACCCACTATGTATTACTCAACATATTTCAGCTGACAGTGTGAAAGTCAGCACTGATGATGCTGTACAATATGTAACACACAAGCTGTAAGAAAAGGAATAAAAGCACATAATACTGCCACCAATGTAAAACATTTGGGTGAAGTAACGGGATACTCGGGATTTAGCATTAACCACACATTAAAGGATTTTGAAACATAATTGTATTGGCCATGGTTGTTAACGGACAAATGACAGGGACAAATCATGACAGAGCACATTATGTACCAAGAGCAAACTAAGTGGGTTTAATAAAGAAAAAAGGACTGTTAATCTCAGAGGCACACACTAATCTCTCTCAGATTCATTTCATTAAGAATAGTAAATCAAAGACTGCAGCAAGCCATCTAATTTCACACCAGACAATGCATGAGGGTAAAATATTCTCAAAATCTTTTTGGGAAGTCAAGAAAGGCTGTTATTCCTACGTATTTAGTATTCCTACAGGACATGTGTAAGTGGAAGCCTTTTATTTCCCATTAACAAACTCGAGTAGTTTTCCCCATAAACTGAGCTTGTACAATACAGAGGGACATATTGACCATTTGGCTTTCACATAAGTAATCCGGTCTTGGTGAAGATAAACAAACCACCACAGCCCATGAATGTAAATGAGTTAAGCACTGCAGCCCTATTTATGATGGTACGACGCATGTCACAATCGAGGTAATGACAGGTGAAATGATGGATGATTTCTGTGTGATTAGTGGTTTGATTAACTAAAATGTAAGGAAGTAAAGGAGCCACTTGTTTCCAAGCTCTGGGCATATGTACTGTAGGAAGCAGAAATGATTTACTCAGAGACACGTTAATTTGTGCTTTCTCGTTGTGTTGCTGTACGTTAATGGAAAAAGCACTCATGCAAATACAGAAGAAGGTGCAAAATGTTCCCTGCACCCAAGCAACACAAAAAATAAAGAGCTTGTTTTGCAGGAGAAAATCTTCGGTTATTTGTTGTTCTATACAGGCAAGATATGAACATAAGTTAAACTAATAACTTTTGCTTACAGCATAAATGACTTTTCCCATAATAACAATGCATAGATCTACAAATAATGTCTTAATTGCGTAACCTGAGGTTGCACTGATCAAACATGTATAACAGTAACAGTCTCAAGAGAACAGTTGCAGTTCTGATGATGGGATCTTCCTCATCTGAACCCTGAAACTTGAAATATAAATTTTACTTAGATTTTTGGAGAATTTGATTTAAAATTTTCTCTTGATGTTTGAAAGTCCCTCATTATAGTCAAACATTCCAATCACTATTTCCATTGACAGTATTTTACCGGGCTGCCTCTAGTTTGCTCCGTGTTTGTCTGAGCAGATAGTCAGGCAGAGCAAAAAGAAAAGTTAAATTATAATAATTATAAGTGTACAGTATACGATATAAAAAGTACACCTATTGTTACCTACAGTAGTAGTGTTAGCTTGTATGGCTATATTTTTTAAATAGGGAAATGAGTTGGTTTATACTGTTCAGTTACTTGCAAAATAAAAAACCAACATAAAAAAAGAATTGTGATGAGATTGTGATCCTGCTTGGAAAAAACATTGATATGATATTTTGATGATACTTTCTTTTTCGTTTTGTAATGTTGTGCATACTATCACATGGGAAAATTACATTTACATACTGTGAATCAGGTTTTTTTTTTGTTTTGTTTTTAATTGAATCGATTTTGAATCAAATCGTGTGCCAAAAAAAAGATAAAGAAAAAAAAATAAAGAAAAAAATAAAATTGATATTGAATCGAATCGTGACATTTTCTGACTCGTGCACCCCTAGTTGTAACACATATTTTTCTAAAAATCATGAATGAACTTCGGTGCAAACATTTTTAATGAATTGCCAAAATACATATAGCTCTGGACATTTCTAACAATGCCCTTTAAAGCCGTATATATTATATCGGTTATCTCCTGTGCTGCAATGCTCTGCCTGAGTTTGACTTTTTATGAATTTTACCAGCTTACCAAATATCTTCAGACAGTGAGACTATGCTACTGTATATTGCACTAGCTAATTGTCAGGGGCTGGTTATTAGTGCAATACTAACTTTGTCTATACCGCCCAGCTCTATTTTTGACCAAGGGCTGAAACAATGAACACCTGTGAAGTAACACCTGTCAAATCAAAAACAGAGTACAGAGGAACACAGAAAGCCACGGCTGTAATTATTTGTATTATTTTGTGCTAATGATCAAAGAATAATAAGCTTGTTTTCTTCTGATCACAATCATCTCTACAAAATTAATGTTTTAACAATCATTAAATAAAAATGCAAAAGACTGCCATGCAGTGATCATCACCACACATGACAAATCCTGTTGGGGATTGCTTTTTGTGTTATCTAAAGTCACTAAAAATGAACTTCAGTACTACAGTATCAGTCCCTTTAGCAATATTTAAGGGATGTTGCAGCAGACTTATTATTTGGTTGCAGCAGCGGTAGAATGTAGGAACTAATGTTGATATGTGCTAATGTCAAATGTGAGCAGTGACATAAGGCAATATTGGGCAGACATCCTGACTGGAATGCAGATGACAGTTGCCAAGGTTGGAGAAAATGACAAAAACTCCAGCCATGTTGGACAGTTTAAGCCTTCCTGAGATGACACAGAGAGTCAAATATTTGTCATATTGCGAAAATGTTACTGCTGATGTTGGTTAGGTTATAACATAAGCATACTTAAGTAAAAAGCTGTTACTCTATGACTAATACATATAATACATATAAATATACTATAATTAGGGTTAGGTACCGAACCCTGTACCTTTACCGACCGAATCACGTCAGTACTACCGAGTATTGGTGGTGGAGTGGTGCTGTTGACGTTACACTTCCTCTAGATGAGCAGGCAGAACGGTGGTTTCTATGCCATGGGGACTGACAGGCTGATGTTGTAAGGCAAGGCCACTTTATTTCTACAGGACCTTTCAGCAACAAGGCAAATCAAAGTGCTTTACATGAAACAATAAAGAGCAATAAATAACAGTCATGATGAAAATAAAACAGGCTAAAATATAATAATATACAAATACAAGAATAAAGTAACAGTAAATTAACAATTATTCAATTTAATAGGTTTGGGAGGAGAGAGGGAGGGGTTTTATTTTTATTTTTGTTTAATTTCTGTCAGGGTAAACTATTCTAAATAAATAACAATGTTCTAAGTAAATAGGTTTGGAATTATGTTTTCAACTGAAAATTATTTTTGTAATTACAGAGGGTAAGGTACCAAAATAAGTACCATTGGGTGCAGAGAACCAAATTTCAGGTACTGGTACAGGGACTTGTATTGGTTCAGATGTGAAAGGTACCCAACCCTAGTCATAATAACATATTACCTGCTTTAAATTCCTTACATATAGCTATGCAGTGTTCTAAGCAGCCTGGATAGAACACAGCAGGTAATACAGCATTCATTGCAACTAGAGACTTGACATGGACTCTAGCTTGGAGATGTGAGACTTGACCAGCTCAGAGAATTTTGAGCATCTCTGCAAAGAACTTGTCAGTCTCTATTGTAATAATTGTGGTTTGAACAATAAATGTACTGTTTTATGTTTCCATTAAATTAACTGTTTGATTATGATGGGACAGCATGCCACACAAAACATTTAACAAGCAAGATGTACGGTCAAGATCAAAAGATATTAATTCAGTGATTATGACCAAATAAACCATAAAGGTAATTACACTTATGCCCACTAGTTTCTTCTTTAGTCTTCTGTTCCAACAGTGATGTGTTACTTTCTAGGTTTGTTTAAGTTTGTGGTCTGAATCACAGGATAAATCCACCTGTAGTCAGTGCTGTGGTTGGTGTCTTGGTAGATATATTTATGGATGTGCACAATTAGTCTCCTGCTACTAGTTTTAACCTTAATGCATAAATGGTATGCTCTCCCATGAAGCTTGTGTATATGGTAACAGCAAGGGATGCAACTTTTTTCCCCTGTTGTTTAGCCTAACGTCTGTGCTTCTCCCTAAAGCGGTATACCACCTGGATGGATGTACTGCCTTGAAGACTAAAGTCATGGAACAAAAGTCTCCCATGAGTGGTTAACGCCATACATGAAAGATTGTAACATGATTGGCTGCAGCTTTGCTCTGTGACACGGACAATGATAAATTACCTGGCTGTTTACACACATGCCCTTCTGTAATGGAGATCCCAGTCTTAAAGGTAAGGTTGTAAACATTAACAGGGAACTGGTGACCCACAATAAGTAACTTAAAGGACCTGTAGTATGAAAGACTGAGGTGTGTTTAAGCTCTAAAACAAAAGTGACAAACGGTCCACTGTTTGTAACAAGGACACATGCAATTCATTCAGTCGAACGGCCCTTTCTATATTTTTACCAGTAAAGTTCAGCATGTATACACGGTTGCTTACAGTACAAATGCTGTTAATTCAGACTTTATCTGTATACACAGGTTTAATGCGTATATAAGCTGACAGGATCACACATAAGGCTTGTTGGGCAAAATATGTCTAATGTTGTATAATGATTGTGTATAATTAAGTACTCAGGGCTGACATATGCCCATAAAATAAATACCTCTTAACACATTTGCTTGTGTGCATATAAATCAGGAACCTGAACCAATGAGTTAGTTAAATATCTCTTTAACCCAGTGGATGGTTTAAATCCTTTAAAGGAACATACGACTTATTAGGACTTTAGCTTATTCACCGTATCCCCCAGAATTAGATAAATCCGTGCGTGTCTAACTCTGTCTGATGCACCCACAGGTAGCATAGCTCAGCACAGATCCTGGAGGTAACCGGCTCCATAGCCTACTGCTCCCAATAAGTGACAAAATAACACCAACATTTCCCGATTTACATGTTATGATTTGTATAGTCACAGCGTGTACAAATAACAAGGTCACATGAGACACAGCCATCTTCTAACCGTATAATACTGGGAACCAGGGCATGAAATTAACACGCCCCATCCGCCAAATGCGGGTGAATTTTGCAATTGGCGGGTAACACTGTTAATCTACCTGCCACGTTGGCTGGTAGCCAATGAGAATTGAGTGATTCAGACGCTTAACTATAGTAAGCAGGGTACGCAGTTGCTTACTGGCCCTGACCAATCAGGGTCCAGCATCACTGGAAGACATTGATTGACAGCCGGGGCCCCCTATCACATTTTCATTACTCGTGACAATCCCAGCAGTCCCACATACAGCCACTGACCAAGCGGGAGTGAGAACAGGTGATTTTGCAGAACATTATGTCATAGTAAAGATGACCTTTGACCTTTTGGGTATGAAATGTCCTCACTATATAATTTTATTCTATAAGACATTTTTGTGAAATTTGGTCATAATTATTGTATAAATACTTGAGTTATGGCCAATGTTATTGTTACAAGTGACCTTTAGATGCCAAATTTGAATCAAATCTAATTTGATGATCTCCAATGGTGCTTCACCGTGTGCACATACAGCATAAACTGCTGCTGCAGAGCAGCTGGTAGTACAATGTGGAATAAATGTATATATTTCACTAAAACTGATTAGCTTAATGATGCAGATTTAAAGACAACTTGTTCCCACCAGCTGAATTTTCTTTCTTTTTAAAGATATTTTTTGGCGGATTAATGGTGCCCCGGGGAAGACTCTGGACACGTGGCGGTGCATTGCTGACGTCCTGACCTCTAACTTGCGCAGGTGGTCCCTTTGGTCCCTTGTCTTGTGTGTGTGTGTCTGTTTATGTATGTGTTTTGTGTTTGTCTGTTTCTGCGTGTGTTGTTTGTCTCCCTCCCTCCCGGATTTCGTCTTTTTATTTATTATTACTTTTTTTTTTAAAAATTGTTGGCCCTGGGATGCATTCTTCGTCTCAGTGTATTGTTTGTAATTGTTTGTCACTGTTTAATTCTTAAATATAAAAAAAAAAAATGACATGCAGGATTGAGTCTCTGTACGTGAGGCTCACGCTCTACCAAGTGAGCTATCCAGGTGCCCTCCACCAGCTGAATTTTGAGGATAGCTTTGTTCCATAAAGTCAGCCCACATACTTCATACAAATTCCATTTCATAAGAAGTAGCTTTGTGAAGTGTTGTTGCATGCTCTCAATGTGTATCCCTGTTCTGTATGTGTGCACAAGGCTCCATGTGGCAGTGTCAGCTGCCATGAGTCTGACTGCAAGCATGCCTCTGTGTGTTGTGTCTGCCTAGGTCTTGTGTAAACTTAATATACCGGTATGTAAACAAATGTTTGAGCATGATCATTGATTAGATCCTGACTGATGCTGGATTTTAGATTACAAATGTCCCAACAACCATACATAGAGCTTTCTAACAGCAGACATAGTAGGGAAAGCACATGTGTAACAATCTTTAAAGCTGTTCTAATCAACATTTTTGTAATGACCATGTGTTAGGGCTGGGCGATACAGAGAAAATCAAATATCACAAAATTGTTGACCCAATACCTCTCTATCGATATTGTAGGGTTGACATTTGGTGCTTTCATAAAATATTTTTACAATTCAACAGTACTGCTCAAAGTGATCTTGTGTCAACACTTGTGTCATATTATGTATTACAATATCCAAAATCTAAGACGATATCTAGTCTCATAGCATGATATCAATATAATATTGATATCTTGCCCAGCCCTACCATGTGTAATAATAAAGAGCCAGCCACACATATGATGACCCTACAGATAATTATCATCGACTTTGCAGTTTCAGGTAGCTGTTAGCAAAAAGGCTGTGATAAACAGACTGTACACTACCTGCCCAGCATTTAATAACAGACAGACAAAGTTAGCAACTAGATGGTGAACATTGTGGCGCATGTAGCAGCTTAAGAGCCAGATGTTTTTCTCCACCAAAGATTTGTGTAGATCAAAACCGAGCTAACAGGAGAGGGAATGTCAGAAACAAAACTTCAAATAAATGCTAACATTGCTCTGTGTCTGCTGGATGTGAAAATAGGCAACTGTTTTGCTGACATATTCACAAATTTACCAGGCATACTGGGTTCAGTTTGACCAACTACTCCCAAGTAAAGAAAAAAATGCTGCTTTAATGATTGTTTCATTCTGTGTAGGTTCCAAGGTCCTGGCACTACTCAACTCAAACTCAATGCAGCAGTTAGTAATGTTTTTAGTCTGACAAATCAATATGCCATCTGTGAGAAAGATCTACAGGCTGATATTCATAAACTGACATTTTCAAGACATTCAAAAATATATATATTTAAGAGTTGGGACAAATACACACTTAATTTCTTACAGTTAATCATTATAGTTAACAGAATTTGCATCACCATCTGCTGTACTGTAATATTTTACTCTGCCAACTCGGCTGCTGCAACAATTAAATTGTGAAACTGGTGTTTCTAATTTACCTTTACGTATGTAACCTACCTGTTCTTTATTTTTAGAAGTAACCAACTTTTTGTGCAAAAGGCCTACCTAAGTGCAAGCTAAAATTTCAAGGCAGCCCTGTGCAAAATAGCCTCTGGAACACGTGTTATCACTCTAAACATTTATTTTTAAAGGGGAAAGACGTTTACAAATGTTGAGGACCTCTGCCTCAAAACATAAATATCCAATGTATAGATCAAAAGTCACATTGTGTTAGTCAGCCCGTCTCAACTATAGCCTTGTTTCATCCCCTTGGCCCCTGCTGTCATCTGAATGACAAAATGAAAGACAACTCACATCTTTAAGACTGAGCTTCAGCTAAATGTGATGATGAATACAGATTTTACACACTCTGTGAGAAATGGACAGAAATGAAGCCCAAAGGGACTTGTCATGACCTGTAAAGATTTAAGAATGGAGCACTACATCCACACTATCAGATTATGATAATCAACCTCATGTTCACTAGCGGCAGTCTATCATCGACTGAGGTTCCATTTACACACAGTGTTGGCTGTGGGGAACCATCAAGGCCCTCTAGGCTCACAAAGGGGGCCTAAGATATTCTAAAAAATAATATTTTGAAAATCATCACTTGTAATTTTATTTTACCAATTCATAATTTGACAATCAATATCTAAAACAAAACATTTTTGAGGAAAGTAACCCTTCAAACTTGGTAGTTTGCTTTTTTTCCAGATGAGGGAAGGGTTTTCAGAGGGCCAAGGTTTCAGAGAGTCACGGCTTTTAGTCACAGGCTACTCATGTAGTCTTTCATAGCCACAGCAAGGCAATACATACATATTGATAAAGGTCATGTTTCTGAATGGAACACAGCTATTAAAGCTCAAATACCATCTAAAAAATAAAAATCTGTATATCTCCCAGTAAATTAAATTAAACTATTTAGGTGAATTACTGTTTGGTATATCTTAATTAGAATCTGGTGATGAAATAATCTTTAAATAGAAAAATCCTAAATCAAGGTTTCAGGATTACAATTATAGTAGAGATGGAAAGCAGCTTTTGTGAGATTTCAGGAGATTTCACTTCAGACTGGAAGGTAGATTTTTACATCTTATGAAAGAGATTGTGTCAAATGTCTTTCATCTTTCTTAAGAGAAATTCAAGCTTAAGAATCTAGGGGTTACAGAATATACTTATCTAAAGACCACGATATTCTTAAAAAATAACTGCACTTTAAATATTTATAGCTTGCCCTGGCAGAACTGTCTGGACACTAGTGAGAAAATTTCTTTCATAACTTTCATGTTCAAGTAGCTATTTTGAATTTCAGCTGGTGGTATTAATGTTCTTAAAATCTGGCCATGGTCTATAAGGAAAATATAAAAAAAATGTATGACATTAGTAACATATGCCCAAATTAAATCATTAAGAGGGATTAAAGTGGTTAATTGCATTAACAACACAAATTGACATTCTTCCCTTGCCCGCCCGCCCACCCATTACAATGCAAAACATTTTGAATGCTTTGTTTCCCAACTGCATCATAACCCAGACTTAATGGAATTCTTTCTTCATTTATTCAAGGTCAAAGCTCATCACTCCCACAGTCCTTTGCATTGTAAATGTTCCTCTCAACATGTCTGTGGAAGAACTCGAATAATTGAAAATGTCCTGTAGCTATCGTCTCAATATCAGTGTTGTGCCAAGGAGTAGTGATCCTTTGTTTGGAAAAGAAAACAGCATGGACACATATTATTAGATAAAGTCAACAAAACACAACCTGCTATATGAGAAACAGGCCTTGATTTTGTGTTTTCTGCAGAAGATTTCTAATAAACTGTAGTTTAGGTGTTTTTCTGCCCACTGAAGCAGTTTATGAACTTAGTTACTGTATTAGTTAGTTAGCTGTGCGAGATTATTATCAGATACATCACCAAACACTCAGCTCGATGGGAATGGCCTGACAAACACATTTCTGCCCATTGGGAGAATATTGCAGTGTGGCATGGCACTGCTTTACCCACTCCATCCAAACAACACACAACAATGATGGATGGGAATCAACCAGGATGTTCAAATCTCATGCCAGTTATTCATGGCCAGGTAAAAGTTCACAGTTTGCTGGACCACCAAATTTTCCCAACAAAAACATGTAAACATGCATCAAATCCAAATTTATTATCCATTTCTACCAGCTTATTTGATTTTGACAGCATTTTCAATCAACCAATACAGTGAATCCCATGAATGATTTGTTTCTCAAGACACTCTTGAGTGCTGCTTGAAAACAAACATGTAAATGGAGACATTCCCGACCCACAATATTCATGGTACAAGTTTAAAAAAATAGTAAGATTGAAAATCTATATTACATTATTGCTTTATGTCCTCACACTTTAGAAGAGTTTTGATCAACTCTGAAGACAGTAGTGAGTCACTTAAAAACTGGCCACCTGTGGGGGATTTCTTTCAGGGTTGATTAAAAGATACACAGTTTTTTTTTTTTTTTTTTTAAGAGTGGATAGACGCAACTGAGAGATAAGTATGTTTGGTGTTGTTCAATCAAACCTGCGATTTAAGAGATTGGATATAAGACACACAGTGAGAATAATGTAATGTCTTAAAATAAGAGTGGGAGGTGAAGCAGAAACAAGTGATATTGCACCAATGTCTATCCTTAGGCTGCATCTTTTTTTTGGCCAATGTTAAATAAAATAAGGGCAGTCCGGACTAAGCCAAGTAGAGCTTTGCCTACTGCTTTTGGGGTCTCTATTTCACTCAAATAAAATGTGCCAATAGTAATGAAACAGGTAGATTAAACTAGAACCTGTGTTGCTGCATTGGATAGCAGTAGGAGAGAGCACAGGTTGTATGACAGGAAAAATATTATGATACACATGAATTTCAGACTAAAGGGAAATGACAGCTATAACACAATTTCTTATGTGATCATTTTCACGATGCTGATTTAATTAAAGCACTAATTAAATAATTTAAGTTGGGCTACAGAAGTACATAATGCTTCTTTTAGGATGTTTGTTTCTAGTAAAAATACAGAAACTGACTATAAGGTCATCCTTTTAAAAAAAAATGTTACAGTACATTATAATGCAGTTGCAGTACGTGGGCGTGTTATGATCTTTACGAGGATATATTGTCCGTTGTCACCAAGATCCAGGTTTCTGCTTTAACTAATACTGCATAATCAATTACTTTTAATTATTTTTTTTACTTTAGATTACTTTGGGGGTGGCAGTAGCTCAGTCCGTAGGGAGTTGGGTTTGGGAACCGGAGGGTCGCGGTTCAAGTCCTTTTATAGACCAAAGTACGGAGTGTGGATTGATAGCTGGAGAGATGCCACTTCACCCTTGAGCAAGGCACCATACCCCCTCAACCGCTCAGGGTGCTGGTCCAGCACTGGCAGCCCACTCACTCTGACATCTCTCCACTTGTGCATAAATAGGTCCTGCATGTTTGTGTGTATTCAGTCCTGTGTGTAGTGATTTCTAACGAAAACAGAGTGTAAACTCTGTGTGTGTAAAACACATTCAAACTACTTTTGAACTAAATACTCCATCATTAAATAGGTATTTATTAGCAGCTTTATTAGCAGCAAACAGAATAAACAATCCATTTACACTTTGGTGAACTTCATTCATCCTGAAATGTGAATGAAAAGTTATGACTGATTGGATAAATAGCCAAATGGAGTGTTGAATGAATACAAGCACACATTATGAATGCTTGTTGATAACTTTGCACCATTGCACCTTGTTGAATGATCTCTAAAATAATAATTCCAAAAGTTTCATTTGAAATACACAAACATTTTTTCACACTGGCTACTGAGGAATATATAACTGGTCTGAAACCGATCACTTTGAGCAGCACTGTTGAATATTTGAATGAGCAGAATAAAGAAGGTGGGAAAATAATAATAGAATGCATGGCAACTCCAACCTCATAACAAAGCAATAAGTTAGGAACTTCAATTTAAATGCATCTGTCAGACTTGCTAAAAAATGCCTGTGTGCATGCATAAACCATCAATTTGACCTCAGTAAAACACCTTATGGGAAAAAGTCTTCCCTCAAGATACTGGGATACACAACACCTAACAAAAATGATTTCCCTCTTTTTGGGAGCCAAGCTGTCTTCAGCTGACTTAGCAAGACGGTAATGGAAAAAGGCAAATCTTTGTAGCATTTCACCTTAGAACCTTAGCCTTATCACAAGTTATATGCATTATTTTCTCTCAGCACAGCATCAACATTAGCTGCAGAACACAATGCAACATCAACAATAACAGCTTTTGCAAGTACTGACAACACTCAAGAAATAACAACCTCAACATTAACACTGGACTATATTGGATAACCAGATGCATTTAAGCCAGATATCTGTTTTAAAGAAATTGCTAGAGCAACATTAAAACTCAGTCAAAGCTCATCTGAACCTAAAACAACCAGGTAGGCTGTCAGGTCTGGCAGAAATGCAGTATACTGTGCAGAATTACAGCATGTTAACTTAAAAAAGTACTTACTGTGGTGAAGTCCACAGGGTAGCAATCCTCTCCTCGAAAGGTGCATGTAAGTAGCATGTCACTGATGTCATGACCTGTACGGTTATAGAAATCAGTCATGTTGAACAGTTTGGGCTTGAAGTTCTGAAAGTTTGCCTTATCCTTAAGGGCAGCCAGAACCTCGGGCTCAGCCAAGTGTGGGTTGGTTATTTGATAGTTATTATTGAGGAGGGCCAGGAGCTCTCCCACATGATACAGGTCATTTCTGGTGATTTTGGAGAAGCGGAACTCATTGAGGTTACAGAAGGTAACAGCTGGGAAGGTGAGGTTCGTCGCCACCACCTCGTCCAGCTTGGTAACATGAGGATACTCCAGGTAATATGACACTCGATCCCTGCAGGCCAGCATCAATAAGCTTAGTGAACCAAGAAAGGAAATACTCCAAAGAAACCGACGGAAAGCCATGTGCCCATAGGCAAATATGTGACTCATGCCATGTAAGGTTGATACGTTAGCAAAAGCTTGCAGGTTGGAGGGCCTGTTGCTTTCAATGCTTTCCTCTGAGCTTCCTTTCATGGCTGTAGAGTGATGATAAATACGATCTGCCCAAGAACTTCAGGTTAAAGACTTTGCTTAGCAACTGCAATAGCAGAATCCAACCGGCAGTGTTGCTTTGGTCACTGCTTCTTTATTTTCTCAAGAAGTGGTAATGGTCTCAATAAATAGCTACCCTAAATGGTTCTCAGTCTCTGCAATTCCCCTTCCATTGGTTGTCAGCTGTTCCTGTAGTGCCAGGTCCCCCCCCCTTTTTCTTTCAGGATGCTATTTTATTATCTCCAAAGCTGTCTCTCACTCCCTGCTCAGCTGTCCTTTGTAGCGGCACCAAACACAATGACAGCTCCAGAAACACCCACTTCTGCCAAAACGCAATGCCTCCTGATTCCTGAGTGGTGTGAAAAGGACAAGCATTCAAGGGACAAGAAAAGAAAGAAGAACAGAGAAAATAGCGGGCGTAGAGGATATAGGCGAGAGATGGGGGGGACTGCAATGAAAAGGGCTAGCGTTTGGAGAGAGGTGCTAAGCCTCAGCAGTCAATGGGACCCTTCCTCCTCTAACCGGAGAGAATGACTCTACATCGCTGTGATAATGGGATGCAATGGTTTTGTGAATGGAAGTAATAAAGAGAGAAATGGCTCACTGGTCCCTCGCTGTCACCTTCCTTTTTCTCTCTCGTGTCTTTTTTGCTCTTCTTTTTTCTTCCAGAAATAAAAATGAGGGGGTCAGAGACCTCCGACCAGCCCACCACTGTGCTTGACAACCGCCGTTCACAGCTCCCACGGGTTCCACTTCCTTATCTGCACAGATCCTCAGTTAATAGGGAAGACCATCGTGATGCTTTATGGCCACCCCCCATCAGCATAACCACTAAAGCCGCTTCGAGACCTCAAGCTTTGGTCCTGTTAACATACAGATTTATATTCTGCCGTGTGGAGCCTTTCACTCTCTTGTTTGCTTCCTCTCTCTCGCTCTCTCTCTCCCACCACTCCCCCACTTCTTGCTCTCTCTCTCTCTTTCAGTCTCTCTCTTCCTCGCTATCTCTCTTTCTCCCTCTTTAGTAGTCAGGATCCATCCCACTGCTGAATGGCTGCTTTGCCTGTGTGTCTGTGCTCACAGGGGAAGTCTCTCAATCTGGACACCACCTTCACTGTGTTATTCTTCTCTAATCTGCTTCTGCAGCCTCTGTCGCCAACATGTTTGCTCGTTTACAAGAATGCTACAGGTTGATGTTTATTGCATTGGCATAAATAATGGAGCTCCACCTTTTAACATTTTAACAAAAACCAGCTGGTTAAATGCTTTCTTTATTAATACTAATATTATTCATTATAATCATTTAAATTAAGATCTTTATGTATTGTCTAGTGTTGTGACAGCATGGGTTAAATATTTTAATTTCTTTGTAGTTCCAAGCAATGGACTAATCCCAATTTGCATTTCAGTCTGGCCATAGTAGCAGTCCAGGAATATGGTTAACTGTGTGTGACTACATGATTTTGCTGGGGTTAATATTTCACCACACCAGTCTGAGAAACCTTTTTCTAGGACCAAACAAGATTGTCACTCATTGGCTACCCAGGGATGTCTTTGTATCATAATAATAGATGAACTGCCACGGATAGGACCATAGCCCTTGAGGATGAAATCAATATTCTGCCCTAGTAACCACGCACAGAGACCATAGCAACCATTATCCACAACATTGCAGAGGTATACTATTCAGGTATAATTATTAAAATAATTCCATCTGTACACTTCTGAGAAATGCAATGTCAACCATACATTGCCACAGTTAAGATGCAATTTAAGAAATGCTCACAGAAGGAAACGCAACATGATGCCGGAAGTGCTAGACTATTGTCGTTTTGAATCCACCTATCACTGTCTTCTCACCTGACAGGGAATGCTAAGACTTAGAATAGGTCTACCAAAACAATGTCTGAGGTATTGCAATTTTAAAACTATAAGACAGCTGCCTTTTTGCTTCTTCCACCCACAAGCAGTACAAGCTAAGATCAATACAGGATTGAGTCACTTTTATTAACTCACACCATCACCCCAACCACCAACACCTTAAATATATTTAATACTGTTCCTGTCAAACTGTCATTGACTTGATGAAGATGTTTGAATTTACAAGTGGTTAATCCTTGACTCAAGGTGAGATAATCCATCCTATACTTTAAAATGTATAAATTCAGTTGCACTCCTGTGTATTCATGGACATTCATGACCGATAATGATTAATGTGCTGGAAAAATAACAGTGACGGATGATGCCATGCCTATGTAACCTATGAGACCTTTACTGAGTCTTTATTTGCAAACAGAACCATGTAAGTCAATGTTGCTGACAAACTAAAACTTCTTTGAGTTACTGCCTGAAACGGAAATCAAATATTGATTTAGCTGGGTGATGATTTTTAGATACTACTCTACAATGAGAATTATAACAAGTATCTTCATGAGCATATGTTGGGAGTACAATCATATGTAAACTGCAGTGGAGTTTGCTGAAAAGCCATTAACTAAAAAAAAAAAAATAAATAAAAACTTGTGAAGTGTGGTGGATGTGCACAGGGTTGACTATAACCTTGCCTATTGTGGCCATGGTATTTAGTGTTCTATTAGAACTAGCATCACCTTTTACATGAGAAAAACCTTGGAGGTGAAACCTTGATGGTTTCACAGTTACTGATACTAGATTGGGATAAATAACAGAATTGTTTTTAGTGAAACAAATATAAACATCATTGTTGCATAAATCTAGCCTAGAAATCTAGACGCACCCTAGCGGCAGCAAATGTAATTTGGAGCTAGGGTCAATCTAGCAACTCTCCGTTGGCTTGCAAAGCTGGAAAAACCTAATTCTAGTCAGGCCAATCACATCAGGTATAGAGTCGGTGGGCGAGCTTAATACAAGGATGAGTTGCGACGGTTCCGCGTGCATTCCTTGCTACTTGAAAACAAAGAAGATCGCTGCCGCTGCTAGCAAACAACGGTCTTTAGAATCGGTATTGACTGTGACTTGGAGTGAAGCACTGAAGTCATTCTTAAAAAAGGAAGATGTGCTCTGAGTTTTGCCGAGCAGATACAGCAAAAGTTGAATCTATCAACTAGATTAGCGTTGCTCTGGTTGGTTGTAGCGCTATCCTATTGCGTGCAGAGGCAATTTGAAAGACAACCTTTTATCCCGCCCTTCGTATTGAGCCCTGCTAATGGTGAGTTCCCAGACCCAACGTCTGCATAAATCTGCATTTGACGTTCAATTTCCATGTTCAGTAATAGAATACAAATACTTTTCACGCTACTTTTATTTGCATTTTCTTTACATTTGGCTAACGTCTGTGAAAAGATTCGCAAACTGTAATCCCAAAATCATACTGGCAGGCATGCCTGTTGTTGCAGATTGCAGGGTGAAAGTGGTGGACTTTTCAACAGTAATTAGCTTTCAAGTGGATGGTAGAATGCACAGAATAATGCAGTGAATATTAATAAGGGGTAATATTTGAGGTGCTGCTAAGCACTGCACTCTCGTTTTGGGGGCCTTTGAATATGATTTAACTAATGTTCTGGAAAATTCAGGTCCCATAATACCTCTTATAAAAGCTAGTCTGTTTCTTCCCAATGTAATAACTGCATGTTGACTAGTCCAGATAGGTTTGTAAAAGCAACTAAATAAATAAATAAATAGATAAATAAATAAAGATTATAGGCTATTTAATCCTAATGCAATCTAGACAAGAGTGAGGTGTAATTCACAGTAATGCCTAATATTCATGTCTGATATATTTGCTCATCCATTATATAAATGCTAGACCTTTGAGTTTACAGTTCCATGTTTAGCTTTGGTTGTCAAAAGATACTGTATGGAGCGCTAACGGAAACCAGAATATCTGATAATTGAAGAAAAGAAAAGCTTTTAATCTGCCTAATTAACAATATTGATATGGTTTAGGTTGGTCAATAATAAATAGTCACAAACAATGTGGTTCATACTGCTGGCCTGTAATGCTGCTTGCTGTCACCAAGTGCTGCAAAAGCTTTAAAATGTAACCTGATTTGACAAGTAACAGTATAAAACAGTAAAGCACCAATGTTGCCACTTTCACTATACTGGATATTAAGCTATGTGCTATAATTACTACAGTTCAGCAAAAAAATCCTACGACAAGCAAACTGCCCTGATATGATGTAGAGTTAAAAGGAACCATTACAGTAAGTAATTCTTTGTGACGCCCAAGTTATGAGAGGACAAATTACCCTGTTAGGAACTGAACCCTGCATCAAAGTGGTTGACATTTAAGAGCACATACATCATGAAGTTGAAGAAGCAGCAGAGATGCAACACTACACCGAACTGAGCGATGCCAGTATGAAGGAGCAAAAACGTTACCTGAACTACAGATTAGACTGAAACTGTGGTCCTTTATAAAACTCTCCCAGCCTCTAAGCACTTTGTTTTTATGTTTAGCATCTTACACAAGTACACTGCAAACTCAAGTCTGCAGGAGTTTAGACATGTGTAGCACATATTAAAAATAAAACAACTATTTTGTTCATGAGGGTAGCTAGGTCAGCAAATAATGTTCCTGACACTTTTTCATCTGGACTGTATGATACATTACTTGTATTGGTAAGATACAACCAAATGCTGTTTTGTGCTTGAGGGTTTACATTACTCTTAATAAGGAGCAAAATGATAAAGCTCTAACATTTGCTTCACAGAAACACAAGCAGGTATATTTGTATTAACAACTGCAAAACAACATGCATTTGGAAACTACAGAGTAATCACTGCAGGTGTCAAGATAAGCTTTGTTTTATTGAGCAACAAACCCTGCAGGAAAAAAATGAAACACTCCTCTTAGCCTTTAGTAATATGTTGCTATGAAAGACTGTAATAAACAGAACAGCCAACATTTTTCTTTTTCTGTGACTGTCAGACAGACTAGGCAAAGTAGCACGTACACTCACCTTTTTTTTTTCTCCATCTTCTCTTCACAGATGAAACAAGCAAACTGCAGCAATCTGTCAGACAACAGAGAAAAAGATGGCCTTCACAACATAGTCTACCAATGGCTGTTATTCAATGTGTGTGGAAGATGCTGCAAATGCCTTTGCATAAATGCTGTCAGAGATAAGGTCCTTATTAATATACGTAATCTACTGCTCAATATCTGCTGTCTGCTTGGACCCTGGACACACAAATGTCAATGTACTATAAAGACATTTGGCACTAATTGCATACTCAAATGGTAACACTAACGTCTCATTTATCAACACAAATGTACCCATTTCTTATGGAAAAATAAATAAAAGGAGATACGTACAAAATCTACGAGAATTAGGGCTGCATGATTATGGCCAAAATGATAATCACGATTATTTTGATCAATATTGTGACCGTGATTAATTATCACGATTATTTGTTGATTTTCACCAAAACATATTTTATTGTAACATAAGCTACTTATAACTGCTTTCACATCCATATTATGCTACATTCCTCTTATGTTGAAGTTGTATGTTGTATAGACATACAGCTGCAACACATGTAAATGAAAATTAGCTATCTGAAATAAATAGCGTAGGATTTTTTTTTTTTTTTTTTAAATGCATCTCTGAGAAAGCTAATTCACTTGTTTTCAACAATAACTCATTAGAAGAGCTAGGGAGAGAGAGGGAGTGCTACTCACAGAGTGACGGCTGACTCATTATGAATGGGCTCACTCTATGAACTAAAATTAGTTGCATTCAATAACTTCTGTTTTTCGCCGTGGCGGCCGCGATAGCAGAGTTACCAGCGGAATACAGGTTTGCCTTTCATGCTTAAACTGTAGAAGTGTAGACCGGCGGCCGCTGTGTGGCGGGGCTGCGCAGAGAGTAAGAGGAGAGATCCATTGTGAAAATGTAAATAAATAACTGCATCTTTCTAATGGTTTTCAGTAATGAGTTCAGTTTTATCTAAAACCCTAAACATTTCCATGATGGAGTGGTTAATGCAATGCGCCACTGCTTGGAGCGCTCAGAAGTTTGTCTTAACACTACTGTCAATTCACACTCTACAACCTAAATAGCCTACTTGATAGAGTGAAGTTGCAGCTATTTTCTCACATTCACTGCTTATCTACTATAACATTATTCATGATAGGGAAGTATCTCAAAATTGAGTGGAACCTCAGTGTCATGTTTAAAGCCAGAGAGAGATGTGTTTGTCTTTCTTTTTCACAAACTCACTTTCTCACACACAAACACACACACACACACACACACACACACACACACACACACACACACACACACACACACACACACACACACACACACACACACACACACACACACACACACACGTATGTATGTCAGTATAAGAAAATATCTACTTATTGCAATATATAGGAGATAATGCTATTGAAAAATACAATAACATTGTGGGATTTGGGTAATAAAATGTTTTTAAAAAATGTATATGTGCTCAAAGTTAGTAATATGCTGACATGATTTATAATCAAATCTCAATGTAGTTAGTCCCTAAACACAATATTATACTACATAACTAGAACAATCCCACTCTGATGGCCAATTTAAATGTTAGGACTTTCCATCCCAATTAACACAACAAGAATATGTAAGAAAGATACAGACCTGGAACAAATAAATTTGTCAAAATGTTGTACCCATAACACTGTCCGGGATCAAACGAAAGCCCCACTACCTCAATCAGACACCACAGTAACGCCAACTGAAACACATTCTGTGTACATCAAGAGGGCAGACAAAGCCGCTAGGTGGCCTCAGAGAAAAACCAAAGGAGGGCTCACCTCCATCACCAGCGACCCAAACATATGTGACTGTCACCCACTAAATCAGACAAAATTAACCTCGAGCTTTTGAGGAAAGTTCCTGCTTTAATCCATCTTTGATCATAATCCCATTAATTTTCAATAAGCATAGCCTGAGTGTATATTAATCCATCTGGAAACAGTGCAGGTCCACATGTGGATGACGAGTGAGCTTACCTAAACTCTGAATGTGACCACAAATGCAGCTCAAAAGTGTTATCCTGTACATGAGTATGTCATCTAAATATAACCCTAAATCTAACATATTTTGTTAGCTACTACTATATGGACGAATACAATGGATTACAGTGGAATCCACTACAGGTAGACAATCCCAATGTAAAGATTGCATGCAGCCCTAAAGCTGGTGCAAGTGTGCCACCCAGTGGACACTATTATTATGTGCAATGGTTTAACTTAACCCTCATGTTTTCTTCGGGTCAAATTGACCTGTTTTCCTCTATCAATGTTCTTTTTAATTACCCCATAGAACAGGATTGATTCCACACACACTCTTTGGCAAGTACAAATCTCTACTTTCATGAATTTTGGGGTGTCTTATTCAATTTTTATAGCAATTGGAGAAAGAAATTGAAGTGCTTTTGAAATAGTATTGAGTAAAAGTTGACATATTCCAGTCTGTGATTATCCATTAATATCCATTCCTTTAATTTTAGTGTAAATAATTCTTAATTTCTGCTTTTTTAACTCAAACATTAGGTATAATTTCCTATAATAAATTCCAAAAATAACTGTGAAACTAAAGTTAATAAGTTAGTGTTACGTAGTGTTGAAAATGTCAAAAAAAAAAAGACAAATATTGGAAAAAAAGCATAAAGAGTGTTGAAAAACGGGACAGAAACGTAAGAAAATGTAAAAAAAATAAAAGATAAAAAGCTTCAACAAAATTGTTGATTTTCTATTTTGAGGGGAAGACAACACGAGGGTTAAACCTAAAAAAATAAAATAATTCTATGACAGAAACAATTACCTGCCTGAATTCAAAACCAACACGTTTTGGAGGCTTCTTGGCTACAGTTGTATTCGTTAGCATAGACATTAGCTCGATGTGGAGCGTAAGCCTCTCTGCTCAGAAATCAAAGCAGGTGAACTTAATCAGTCACTAATTAACGCACGCGACATAAAAAGCTGTCCATGAGCCAGAAAAAGAGGATACTTATTCCTAAAGTACTTGATACAGTGTTTGACGTAGCCTACTTAATACTGTCAAAGTTAATAGGCTAGTTGACATAGTTAAAAAAAAAAAATGACAAACGATATATCTAAAAAGAAGGGGAAGATTGCAGGTGAGAAAAAGGGCAAAAGAAAAGCCAAAAGAAGAGAGACTTACGCGATGTACATCTATAAAGTGTTGAAACAGGTGGGTGGAAAAAGTTGAACTGTTGCTTTTCCTAGCCTAAAAATAACTAACGAACCTTTTCCCGCCGCCTTCAAAGGTTCATCCGGACACGGGGATTTCCAGCAGAGCCATGAGCATCATGAACTCCTTCGTGAACGACCTGTTTGAGAGGATTGCCACCGAGGCGTCCCGGCTGGCTCAGTACAACAAACGCTCCACCATCACCAGCAGAGAGGTGCAAACTGCAGTGAGGCTGCTGCTGCCCGGGGAGCTGGCTAAACACGCCGTGTCTGAGGGAACCAAAGCTGTCACCAAGTACACCAGCTCCAAATGAAGACTTCAACACGCTCGGAAGTTGTTGAGTCAAGGGTTTCAAACCTGTGCATCCGTTTTGTAACCTGGTTGACTTCAATAAACGTAGCAAAAGAAGCCGATTTGTCTTAATCGCCTTTTACGTCTTTCATTTAGAGAGTGTTGGTAATGCGCCAGTATTAACCACTAGATGGGGGAATTGCAAACGTCAATACTGCAGGCCAGTGGTGTAATGTCACTAGAACATATACTCAATTACAAATTTGAAGTAGCCTACTTGTACTTTACTTGAGTCTTTTCATGCCCATTTCTACACCGCTACATTTCAGAGAGAAATAATGTACTCTTTACTCCATTCATTTTTTTTTAATCAAATTATGCAATATAAAACTAAATTTAATGATTAAACAGAACTGTTTGGGTAGTTTCTAAAATGTGGGTTTTTTTCGGTAGTGAGTATTTTAATAAGTACATTTTTCCATATACTCAAGTTACATTATCAATGCAAACTCTTACGTTAGAGTTTTCGTACTTTTCCTTAAGTAAAGGATGTGAATATTTCTTCCACCACTGTTGCAGTCACACTGACCCTATCTTTGATGCAGATCTCATTCTGTATTACAGCAACATATGTTCCTATTTGCAAACTTATTTGGTTAAATCCACTAGGCCTATACAATGTTGCAAAAACCCATGCATGAGGTCAGTATGCATTTATCTTCAACACCTGCATGTGTATTTGCTCAGTGCTCTTATATTAGATAACCTACTGTATATGTCAGATTGTTTTTTGACTGTCTGGGAGCCAAACAAAAAGGTAATTAAATATTTCTAACTAAGCCCCAAAGTCATTTCCACATTCTGACAGTTTGAATTATTACTTTACCTCAGATGGTTTTAACGGTCAGCATCACAGAAGACAGTGTGGTAACTCTAACTCTAACGTATTTTATTGGATGCCGATTACAAAGTACCAGAGATGGAAATATTACAATTATGTCAAAAGCACGTGTGTAAATTGTGGCTTTTTTATTTTATTGCTGTAAAGTTCATAACAAATAGTAAATTAATAGATTAATTGTAAATTGTGGCATTCAGTTGAGTATGAGGGGGCTGAATGTCTCAACGTAGGCTACTTTCTGATATACCGCAAAAACTGTTTTAAACCATCCAGTTTGTTTTGAATCCTCATACACGCAACACACGTTAGTTCACATACACTCTTGTCAGTCTGAATGCAAAGGCACCTGCGTTTCTTGGCAATACACAAATAAACGGGGAGCACACCAGCCCGCCGAGACAGGTGTGGAATTAACGCTGACAGGTGGCTGTGATTTAACATAAGGAACCTGATCAATAACTTGGCTACTGTCAGTCAGCTAAACCGATTTTAGCACGTTCTACCATGAACACAGGCCAAACTTTGAAACAAAAAGCGAAACGTACCTAGACGTAGCTAGATGTTTCCAAGTCTCTATCCAGCTGCAACAAAAGAAATATCGCCGGCGACAATTAAGTTTAAAAAAACAAAAACATTTGAATGGAAGTTGCTGTCCAAACAAAATGGCAACCGGAAATCACTTTTCTTGCTAGGCCTCAACAGGATAACCAACATGGATGTACATATGGTAGCCTACATTATTATATAGATCAAGTAAATTATTTAAAAAAGGAAAATAAAATGAATATTAAACTGATGCTAAGACTCACATTTTGGTTGTGTTTTACAAGATGAGAAATAATCTATATATCTCTACTTGAGAAACAACATGATGGGTCAAAAAAAGCACATCTAAAACACATTTTTGTTCCAGCTAGACAGATGGGATCCAGAAATGTCTTCAAAATGGGTAAGTTGGAGTAACTCAATTGTATCATATATCTCCCATATACAGACAATAAAAACTATTTTAAAATACAGAATTGGTCTGTTTTAAAAGTAATCTTTTTCACCTCTATGTTCATCCAAACTCTGACCAGATCCATTATTCAGTTAGCTTTAAAATGGACATATTTATAAACTTACGGAGGAAATAATGCAACATTATATCCTTATTATGCATTCTAATCAGGGTTTTAGAAGACGACACTGTCAACTGAATAGTACTTGATTACAGGATAATGACACTAGCGTTTGCACCAGTCCAATCTGCATAAAATAGGAGAACTGATAAAGGTCTCTATAATTAGGATGGTGTTTACATCCGGCTTTACATACACCTATTAGGCTACCCTTGTCAACATCCTACAAAGCCAGGCTCACTGTCATAATGCGCTTGGATGTGACTCCCACCGCTGACTGTTATTGTTGAGATACCGATTAGATGTTTTCCAGTATTCTTGGTAATGATGCAAAATCTACAGATGTTATTATAAGGCTGATACAGTCTTTGATGGCAGGAACTTTGTTCATGATTATCATGCCCATTTAGATTTTGTATCTTGCACCATTCCCCATATCCCTTCTCATGCACATGCCTAGTGGTAGTCATCACTGTCTCCTTTAGGCAGACTGCTATGAACACATTATGGATAGATGCATTAGTGAGTGATGCAGAGCCCTGGCTGGCTTGCCTTGTTTTCGTGTGAGAGTGCATCATTAGAAAATGTTCCACTTGGCAGGGAAGCACGTATTAACTGCAACCGCAATGAAATGAGGTTGTGATAGATGGTCAAAGTTATACAGGACTATTAGGTTGAAATATGAACCTCTCAATTGTCATGATGAAACAAAGGGCTATTTGCGTGGTGATCAGTGCATTGAGAGACAATTGGAATCTGCAAAGACCGATACAATACATTATAGGTAGTGGGCTCAGAGCTGAAAGAGTACAGAAAAAGTAATCATGCTTCCACAAAATAGTTTGGAGCTACTGTTCAAGGCTCTATAATATCATTTAGGTTCTCCACCAACATCTCAAGCATCGTGATGAGACCTGGGGGAGATTTGCAAACTAGGGCACCTTGTCTAAGCCCTGCTATGGACTCTGATGAGCCAAATATATGTAAGGAAGTCAGTGTTGATTGGCTATCAAAGGCGTTTTTATGGCATTGAAGACTTAAAGCAGACTGTTTGTGTCTACCTTAATGTGCCTGTATGGACTGCAAGAGTCAATATATCAAGAAAATTAGAACCAGCCAAGATGCAAATCTGAATTGGCAGACAAAGGCATAAACGCAGCAGTTAGCTTTTCTTTAGATAATGTTGCTTGCCAATTAAGCATGCTAATGATCTCTTATCATGTTTTCATGGTGACCTCCAAGTTATTCTACCACCAGAATATAAACTTCAGACCCTATTTCTCTTTAACTACCAAGATGTGAACTGAGATATGTCAATTACATATTAATTGCTACCTCACCAGCACAGAATTGCCCATATGCCAGACATGATCTTGTTTCCTCTGACAGGAATAACAATAAGTAACACATAAATCATTAACAGTAATAGAAACACCTGATGGATAATTGAGTGCTCTGATGTCATGGTGGCAGTCTAAACTTAGACTTTCTTTGGGTGCACTCTGTCTTAAACTAACAACAGATCCAATTGGAAAGTCATTAGCATTTAATATTACTGTAATTACTATGTACATTTCAATATGTTCTCAGTATATTAAATGACTGCTCAGTGTGGAGGGAGGGCTATAGTTTAATCTCTTTCTGTATTACTGTGTGCCACAGTACTCAAAACAGCATTAAGAGGCACATAATCAGAGGGAACTAATTGCCTATGATTGCATAAATGAAGTGCCTCAATCTCATCAGGCCTGTTACTGATGTCCAGCTGCTCAATGCCTTGGGAGAGGAAGGTGCTTGACCATAATGCAGAAAACCCTGGAGAGACAGCTCCTGGTGGGTAATGTGAGGAAACCAAAGATTTAATATGTCCACGGGGAGGCTGTTAGGCCAGGGGGTGTTACTACTGCTGAGGTTTTTTTTGTTGCCATCTGAGTTGCCTCCGCCTCACAGAGGAAGAAGAAGAAAAAAAAAGAAACATGAATGCCCACCATTTGAGAAATGAATTTATCGAAGTCACTGTCTTTTTCCCCATTAGTAAGTGTTTAGTTCAGCGTTTTAAATAATTGCGTTACCAGGAATGATATTTAAAATACATTTGGGAGTCAATGAGGCGGGAAAGTGCCTACATGTTTTGCTGATGACACCCGGGCCATTTGGAAGACATCAAAGTAGAGAGGAGGTAGCCCAGATGCATATTATAAACTCATTATGTATATCATTTAAAAGGATGTACTACAGCCGCAAAAACAATATTCCTAGTCTCTCTCTGGTAATGTGTGTTTTCAAAGTTGAAACTCTTACTCGCCTTCAGTTTAATGTGGCATATATTACCAAACTGTAACATAAAATAAATGACCTTGATTTCCATACTAGAACAGTCATTAAGGTATAGATGAGATGCAGCAATGCTTCCGTGTTTTCAAATGGGAAAGAAGGTAAAACCTCTCCTCAAATATGAATTTCTGTACCTGCGGTGCAGACCTTGTTTTCCACAGAGCTTACGTACATCTTAAAGGACTCCAACATAGAGGTGGATAAACATACATTAAAACATGTGTGCTTTCATACATGAAACAATACAGCACATTTTATTAGATGGTAATATCAAAGCAAGTTCATCAGTCTCCAAAAACTGAGTTCTTAGTCATCCTGGCAAGCCATGGAAATCTGTCCTTTGTAGAGTTAAAAAGATGTGATCAGTTTTCTACTGGATGTAATTTTTAACAGCATTGGAAAATGATGGTCCATCAGTCAAAAGAGATGTTTGTCAGATGCCTAGCGAGTAGGCTTAAGAGGCTTAATTAGGTGCCATCCCTCTGCCATCAGAACACTACACGTGGGGCAGAGTGACACAGCGGTTGCCAGTCATTCAGCCTAATGTTCTAATGGAGGGAGCCATGTGGATACATAAAATCCATTACGGGTCTAGAAAGAAAAAAATACTGAGCAGAAAAAGACATTTTGCAAACATACTCACAGGGGCTTACAAATAGGGCTTTACTATTTGCTCTTCCTCTAAGAGAAACCTTACCTTAAAACTTGCCCAAATGTTGCAAGTCAGTTACTTTTAAGTTTAACAGTGAAAGCGCCACTAGGAATGATTAAGGTGTATAATCCAATGACTGGAGTTGCTCAGCACATTTACTGTAGAGTAGGAAATGTGGAAATATAGCTGGTGGCAGTGTGTGATGAACTTTAACATCTATAAATATGTTACCTACATTTTTTATATAAGGACACCTCCCATTTTGCTGCTGATTAAAGTTCAAAGTAGGCACCGTCGCCTGCATACCACAGCTAGGAATAATGGAATAGGACTCTGGGCGGGGGGGCTTTCGTATTGTGCTGCTAGAGGTGAAAGACCGGCGCAAGACGGACGAAAGCGAAAGCATTTGACAAGAACGTTTTTATTAATCAACCTTAAATATGTTAACCTTAAATGTAATGTGAGAGTGAGACTAAGCTGGCCTGGATGAGTGTATGTTTTACCTCTAAACTCTAGAAAAAAAATCCAATAAAGCGCTCCTGAATTACACCTGTTAATAGTTAATGGTCATATTTGATTGTATTTACAAAAGTTGTGAATAGTCTTTCAGCGTCTTTGTCTTTAATAGTGTTCTCCGTGTAGGAGCATGTGGTTTGCAGCTGTCAGCCTGCAGCATGCTGCTTCTGTGATTGTCTCCCTCCGGAAATTATCTGAATCTGAATCGGAATCTCTTCCCACAAACCAGCAATGGCTGGGTTAAATCAGATTAACCACCATGATCCCCTCATGTGTCATTTGTCAGTCTGACCCTCTCATCAGGCTACCTACACACATTATCAACTGACACAGACAAAAATGTAACATGTCTAATAATGAACAAGATACTGTGCAATTAAAAAACATAGAATATTCTATTACCTCCTAAAAACAGTGTATTATACATTGTGTGCATGTATTGTTACAAAGCTTGAGTTTATTTAACTCGTGAAACTTGCAGCCTGACAGAGACACTTCATGGCTGTAACTTTGCTGGGGGCAAATAGGAGAGGCTCGAGTGGCTGCATGTGAGACATAAAAATAGCATTACTTGTCACGGGTCTCATACCGAATATCAAAACAACTCTGTGAACCAACCCTGTGAACAGCCGGTGGGCGCATAGTGGACATTAACCAGAGAGAAGGATACAACAACAGAGACAGAGAGACAGGCCTTTTTAGACGGTCTCTCTCACACAACCAATTTTCTCTGCAAGAGGCAAACCATTCAGCATGTCGCGAGGAAGCTTTGTCTTCACATCCATGGCCTTGCGCTCCCTTGAACTTGATGAAGACATGCTTGAGAGACATAAGTACAAAAAGCAGCTGACCTCCCATCACTTCAACAGCTATATGCTGAAGAAGGAGATCAGGGACAGGACACCGCTGAGGTCCAGCACTGCCACGCCACCAACTGTTTGCCAAGATGTGGTCGTCCAGAACGCTCTGTATACAGGAGACCTGGAGGCAATGCAGCATGTCTTTCCTAGAGGATCCACAGTGAACCTCATTATCGAGCCACAGGGAGGGGACATGCGCTGGGTCCCTAGAGGCGAAGGTAGGAGACAACATCTGTCTGCATTAGAAATTAATTCAGGAGTGCATATGATTTGACATGATGATTTTATTGTATTTCCTGGAAAGATTGTGAGAGAGTGAAAGACATTGCCTGTGTTGTTGTGGAAAAGAGAAAGTTAATCACTGCTTTAAAAAAATATTTTAATGTAAAACTACAACCAATATGTAACTGGTGCATCTCACCCTGACCAGTATTTATAGACATAGCAATGCAATATTCATAGAAACAGAAAATGAGACAATATTTATAGAAACCATCATATGTCTACCACATAAACAATAATTGGGCAGGTGGCATGTCACACACCAGTCGTTGGCTCCCATGCCACTGCACTGGCAATATTCACAGGGTCAAGTTAAGTATCACATAACACCACCCTGAAATAGCCCTGTCTACACAAACAACCTGCATAAGTGCTTATATCTTTCGGGAGAAACCACCCTACTTAAACTTTATAAAACAATCTGGTTAGATCCAGTATGGCTTATGTAGCACCTAAATTTAAGTGGAAGAAACCAAAGGCGTACCGCAATGACGTGATCGCCATAGCCAAGGCCTCGGGTTGTGTCCTGCAGTTCTGGAACTCTCTGCTTGTAGGTGATGAGCTGATGATTCTCAGCATTGTTGGCGACGACGAGTATGAGTACCTTATTGATGCCATTTATGACACCAGCAACATAGAGGAATGGAAGAACTTCAGATTTAACTACAGAGGCCTGAGTAGGTTTGTCACAGCTTTGGTCTTTAAACTGGTTACAGTTATGCAAAAGAGTTAATGTCTCACTTTAAAATGTAGTGTTATTCATAAGAATTGAGTATTTTAATGAGTGTCCGAAAAATAATGCAACCAGTAAAATTGTGTAATGTTATGATACATGTTCTCATTGACAACAAAACCACTCTTGGATATCTGATATCTTGGTTGAGCTTAAAGTTGACTTTATATTGTATTCTTTGCTGGCAGGACTGTGGTCATTGAGTTATGAGCAGGAGCTGACCACACCACTTCACATCACAGCTGGCCGAGGCTTCACGGAGTGCCTGAGACTCCTGCTGCAGCGTGGGGCCAATGTGGACCTGGCCCCCAGAGGCATTACTGCTCTGCATGAGTCCTGTGAAAACTCCCAGCCAGAGTGTACTAAACTGCTGCTGATCCATGGCGCCAACGCCAATGCTCTCACCGAAGATGGCCTTATGCCTTTGCACTTTTGTACAAGCCCCGAGTCTGTTGGGTGAGTACAACAGTAGAACAAAAGTAGAAAGTGCAACTGGCACAACAAGATAGTCCAAAAGTCAGTGACTCAGTAATGTCAGTTTTGCCACAATTTGTTCCTTAGCATTTTCTAACAATTACGTCATAAGCTACTGGTCATACCAGACTAGATGCAAAACCTCTAAATGATTTGACTAGAGGAAGGATGCATTTATTCCCAATCAATCAAAAATCAGTGAACTGTAATATCTAGTCAAAGTTTGCTACCTTAACCATCATAAGCTACTGGTCATAACAGCCAAGAAAGGCTGTAGCAGCAAAACCCATGGATTATGGATTGAAATGAGCAAAAGTGCATTTATTGCAGATGAATTCAACTTTTAAAGAATTGCCTATCACTGTATCACCAGCTCCTGTTGAGACTGCATGAAAACTAGCTAGCAGGCGAGCATAGAAGGTGAACTGGATATAGCTAAAAGTGCTGGAGAAATGGATGAAACGTCAAGTTTCTGCCTCTCAAAGTGGTTATAATACAAGCACAATCAAACCTACTTGCAAAAAAACACCAATTCAGAACCATGTCTTCTAAGAAAATTATTGCAAAAACATCCACAAGTAATGGTGTTAAGTGGCATCCAGTTTAAAATCCATTGAAATGAACATGGCATGTGATAAAGGGGCATTTTGTATGATAACACAATGAGTCAGCCAAAAACAGACAGGGGAAACACTGCTCTAATGTTTACATGGGGATACAACTTCTGTAAATATTACAAACCAAGGTTCTGTAATTCTTTCTGCAGATGTGCCAAGTATCTCCTTCAGTACGGTGCAGCAATCAGTGGTCGCACTCTAGATGAAGGTGACACTCCCTTACATGTGGCAGCCAGCAACGGCCTCCCAGAACACACTGAGCTCTACCTGCGTTATGGAGCTGCTGTGGACAAACAGAACAATGAGGGTGTCACCCCCCTGATCGCTGCATGTTCAGAACCCCAGGAGGTGCAGGAGCTTGAACGTTACTTCAAGGTGTGCCAGAAGCTGCTGGCGGCTGGGGCCAACGTCCACGCTATGGACCAGGACAAAAATACTGCTTTGCACAAGGCCTGTAAGAATGTCAATCCAGATATAGTGGATCTGCTGCTGGCTAACAGTGCCTGCGTTAACGATATGGGCTACGGTGGCGAAGCCCCCATGCACAACATCCTGAAGGTGGTGTGCTACAAGGTTTCCCATCACCCTGAGAGGATTGTCCGTGCACTGCTCAACCATGGTTCTATTCGGGTGTGGCCTGGAGCTCTGCCCAAGGTAGGAAATGAAAAGTTATCTAAACATGTTATCTAAAAAGAAAGAATCAAATGTGTGCACATGCTTTTCATATCAGCTAAAGCATTCCGGGTTGGTTTGTACTATATTGTTTTTACAGCATGAACCAATTATTCATCAAGGTGTCTCATTGTGCATAATTAGCAAATACTGCACATGTAACACCTTGAGAAAGAGTCTTGAAACACCAAACTGGTCCTTGCAATATTCTAGACTTCACATTCAAATCATCCCCATTTCATGACACAACATGAAGTGTTGCACTCTCTGCGGGAAACAGACTACAACCATCAGTGAACCCACGTGCACTAGACAAAATGCCTGGTTCCTAATTAGGCAAGTGTTAATAGGAGATTAATTAGTACTAATTGCATAATTTCCAGTTAAACCCCTGGAGGGAAGACCAATCTGTTCATTTCACAAGTGTTTAATTACTTTATTTCTTCAGTTCTATGGAGTCACAAGCTCGCTCATGAACGTAAATGATAATTGTATGAGTCTGTGCTCTGTGCTGTGGTGTGTCTTTTAAGGTTTTGAAGTACTGCTGTGGATCTCCACGCACCATCGAAGTTCTTCTGAACGCCTACAGTCACCTCAAAGTCACAGACACCTGGGTTGAGTCTGTGTCATCGGAAATGTTGAAGGCAAGCTTGTTAAATAATTCCTTCATGAGTAGAGTTTTAGTTTTTAAGAAAAATTCTTTTGTACATTTGATGTTTTTAATGTTATATCTTTAAATAGTGACTTCTCTCTTCTTTACATAATCAAATATTTCATATTTTGCACAGTAAATGGACACCAAAAGCAATGCTAATTCAATTAGTTAGCTCCTAAACTTATGGTGCCCCCCCCCACACACACACACACATACGTAGGAGAAACTAAAACATATATAAAATATGTTAGGCCATTAAAAACAGAATTAATTTACACAAACATTGGAATGACTATATGAATAAATCAAAAAGTGCCAAAATCATATTTAGTCTTTTGCAGGTTGTGCAAGATGTTATAGCTGTAGTGAGACTCACAGTGGACCCCACTGAGAGCTTAAACAGCAGAACTTTTTCAATATACTACACAATTTACTGTAAAGTAAGACAACTATTATCAAATGATCTCATGTTTATCTGTTTTTCTAACCAGGAGCACAAAGAGTTCTATGAGTCCATCTTCTCTTTGGCACAGACTCCTCGCTCCCTGCAGCACTTGGCACGCTTCAGACTCCGGACCTTCCTGGAGGGCCGGGTACATAAGGTGGTTCCTAAACTCGATCTGCCCACTTTCATCAAGAACTACCTGCTCCTGGAGTACAGAGACTATGTCCACTGAAAGAACTTTGTGTGTAGCCTGTGCCAGTGTGGGTCCTGGGGACGATTGAATGCTGCTATGTTTAAGGACGAAGCAGCTGTTTACAATATAAGTCAGAGCACTAGCACTAGTATCACTATACACCAGTACACTTATATTTTTTAAATACATTTTGTGCCACACATTTCAAGAGGAAGAAGCAGCTGCTTGCTCTCAGTCACTTTTATTCCAGTTACACATTTGATAGGGCACCACAAGAGGGAGCTGTAGACTAGAGTTGATCAAATACATGGCGGCAGATGCACTATTGTATGTTTTATATTTGTTCTAAATGTATGAAGTGAACACTTTTGTATCCTACTTCTGCACGTAATAGTATTTTCAGATGCTTGTATTTTTATACATGATAATTATCATGGTAGTTTGATGTTAATGTGCATAGTGATGGTGTGTAGTGCATTAAGGATTGCCTTAAAATATTTACATCAATAAGTATTCCCACCAGTATGTAATTAGGCGTTTTATATTAAAAATAAACGATGTAAAATAAAAGATTTCACCATGGCCATGGAATCTAGTCTTTTTTTCGTTGTTCCTTTTGTCTTACATTGTCTCTTTCTTCTTTCTACTTAGTGTCGTTTTCCCATGTCGATGACAGAATACATTTTAAAAATCAGATTAAGCCTGTGTTTTCAAACAACGCTTAAAGTTTAAAAAGGTACGTATGAATTTCAAATTTACAAACAAACAAGTGGAACCTACATTAACTTGTGTTGAATACCGATTGTAATTTGTGCTTTTATCAAGAGATTCCGATAAAGTAATTATTCTTTAACTGGTCACATGATTCAGATATTAATAACGAAAAAACAAACGACAAAAGAGCCCAGGAAGTTACCTCTCAGACACTCACATCAGTCATTTGCGGGATCATTATGGTCACATCTGCACACTTAATTTCATCAATTTACATTATATGAAGAAAAAAAGCAGTGACTTTTAAATTAAAAATATATAAACTATTTTGTTTTAACGGGTAATAGGGGGAAATTTGTATTAGGCTTACTTTACACATTTTTATATACAAAAACACAAAAAAAGATTTCAAAAAAAGAATACACATGAATATAAATTTGAGTTGGTCACTAAAAATGTGACTAAAAACATCGTTAATGAAAATGTATGAAGAGGAGCTGTATCAGAGTTCCTCTGAAATTATAGGGAGATGATCTCAAGAAATGGTTTCAATAGATCAAAGAGAGGTGCTGCTGAAGTCACTTGCAATTATAAGAATTAGCCTGGTCTGGCCCTCCACTGCTAATCAGAGGCGCTGCTGATATGTTTATGTCCTCGCGCAATCAGACGACCAGTTGGAGAGCCCGGGCACCCAGGACTCAATAGGGCTAATCATCATCAGTTCCCATTGCCATTTAAAAGGTAAAATGATCTGCCATTAAACCAGTGCTTAAGGAAAAGTGATTTATTTTTTTCTCCACATGCATTTTTGATCAGGAATGAATTACAACTCCCAACGTGCAAAGCAACATGTGTGAATGTTTAATTTATAAAAATAGAAAAATAATACAAACCTTCAGGAATGATTTAGTTGACAGATGGTCGGTTATAGACGTTAAGGTTTATAATTCAAAGCTTTTTTTATATAAATTCCCCCGAGTTCAAACTAAGTGGCATCCGTCAGATTTGACTTTGGCCACTGGGCTATATCTGTCCGTGTCCACAGTGCAGTTGACCTCGCATAAACGTCTTTTATCTGAATCTAATTTCGCGCAGAGTATCTCTCTCCAGGGAGCAATTGTTGCAGCACTTCTCTTTTTTTCTGAAGCCAACCACATTGTTTTTAGCCGCGGAGAATAGGACAGAGAGCGGAGAAACATCTGCCTCTCCTCCCTCCTGACTCTGATGCCCATCGGCCCCAATATTTCAACAAAAGCCACCGTTGTTTTACGCTGTCCCTTGAATCCAGAGTAATTACTTATCATCAATCAAAATTAATAATAGCTGATTGGGTTGGTGTGGTCAACGATTATAGAAGGGGAAGGGCTGGAGCAGTCTCTCACACCGTTTTGCAGTCAATTGTGAACCTGGCAAAAGAGGAGGAGGGCTGGGGGGGTGCGACCCGTCTACTTGGTCTCCACCACTGGGAAACTACCGCCTCTCAAGGCGGCCAAAAAGTCAGGGGCTGAATAAGGAAATGAAGCGTAATTTGAGGAAGATGGATGAGCCCCCAGGGAAACACCCCCTTTTCATTCCTCTTGTTTTGCAGATGATAACCAATGCGCTCTCTCTCTCTCTCTCTCCGCGCGCACACGGTGCAAGAGGGGCGGGGGAGGAGTTGCAGAGAGGAGGGGAGAGGTAGATAGATAGAGAGAGCGTGTGTTTATGTCTCAGTGTGTGACAAATAAGAGGGAAAAGGTAGCGGTGGGGCAAACAACAAAGCGCCCGACTGACTGACACATATAGAGTGCAGAGATCCGGAGAAGCAGTCCACTCCCGGGGATGACAGTACGGCAGCGGATCTACTTTCAATTCACTTTGTCTTTGCACTGAAAGTTTTGCGCGTCGCCGAGGAAAGGACACCTGCTTTCAAGTTTCCATCGAATCAAAGTGTTTGCCTGCAAAATGCAGAGACCAGGCGGCCAAGGGACGGCGTTTTCTATAGATTCCCTGATAGGGACTCCTCAGCCCAGACCGGGACACCTGCTCTACACGGGCTATCCTATGTTCATGCCGTACAGACCTTTGGTTATTCCACAAGCTTTATCCCACTCGCCTTTATCGTCTGGTATACCTCCACTCGCGCCTTTGGCTTCTTTTGCGGGACGGCTCACCAACACGTTCTGTGCCAGTTTGGGACAGGGGGTGCCATCCATGGTGGCGCTCACCACGACGATGCCAAGTTTCTCGGATCCTCCGGACAGTTTCTACCCACCACAAGAGCTGCCAGGTCCCCGTTTAAGCGCCGCAGATCCCGCAGCGAGAAGGCAGGAAAGTCCTCACTCTGACGAGCTGCACAGCCGGGACAAGGGCTCTGAGCTGCTTAACTTCTCGGAAACTTTTCAAACAATATCAGGTGAGCTCGGCCTCATTAATTATTGTTTGCATTTGATCAAATCCAAACCTCATGGATGCTGCGTAAAAAGTCACCATTGTGCGTAAAAATTGCTTTAAAGTAGGGATTGTTAGCCCATGGGGAAAGTGTTTGGTCTCAGAAACGCAGTTAAATTCAAACGAAAAGTAAAACCCTTCTTACACGAGTTTTGTTTTTGTTGCAGGATATTAATAATGGAGCATAATATGAATGATTCAATATTCATTAGAGCCCAAATTCATGGGAATTCAATCTAATGACAGCAAGGATAAAATGTGTGTGTGTTTGTGTGTTTTATTGAAATGATTTCTGAATTGTTCATAATATTATTACAAGAGCGAGCTGGAGGCCATGCTTAATCACAGTTAAATAAACTTTCAGTAGAATGATGAAAAACTTGTATCCTACAGAACAACTCAGTGGTTACACGCAGGACGGCTGTATGACGACCAACATGAGTTCAGTTCATGTTGCTACTTGTTGCTAAAAAAAACAACATTTGGAGTGTTTTCATCTATTTGGTTCGTAGATATTTTCTCTACGTACTAAAAGCACAATGATCGATGTCTAACGTTGGGAGACATTGCGTAATCGTCGCTTTTAGCTCGCAGGCTCACGAAAGAGTAACTTAACGTGAATGTGTTCTTTTTTTTCCTTCTTCACGTTTTAGGTGAGACCAAACTGTACAGCTCAGACGACGAGAAGCTGGACCTAAAATCAGCAGACACCGTGTGCAGTGACCGAGAGGACAGCTCCGCAGACAGCGAGAACGAAAGTTTCTCGGATGGGAACAACTCCCTGTCCCAGAAGAGCAAACTAAAAACGGGCTCGCAGGAGGCGCTGCCGCCCGGCAGCTCAGCGGGGAAGAGCCGCAGGAGACGAACAGCTTTTACTAGCGAGCAGCTGCTCGAACTTGAAAAGGAGTTTCACTGTAAAAAGTACCTTTCTCTGACTGAACGCTCTCAGATTGCACATGCACTTAAACTGAGCGAGGTGCAGGTGAAGATTTGGTTTCAGAACCGCAGGGCCAAGTGGAAACGGATCAAAGCCGGCAATGTTAACAACCGGTCAGGAGAACCGGTGAGAAATCCCAAAATTGTGGTCCCCATCCCCGTGCACGTGAACAGGTTTGCGGTGAGGAGTCAGCATCAACAAATAGAACAAGGGACCAGGCCATGAACTCACATGAAAATCCAAAATATTAATAATTAAAATAATAATAATAAATAACACTTACATTGACTCTATGTTCCACTGATTCGTTGAACGCATGAAGCACAAAAAGGAGGAAACGATTATGTTGTCTGAGAGCTGAGACTGAGCAGAGATTTGCTCGCAGACAGATCAATTATTTGACAATATGCTGTCATTTTTATTTATTTGCTCTGTGAATATGTAAATATAAATGGATAAAAATCGGTACAAATGGGCACTATGAGATGAGACTGTAAAGATTTTTTTAAGTATTTATATAGGGCCAAAATGTTCTGTTGGTTATGTGCATGTCTTCATTTGGTGAAGCTGAATTACAGTTTTGTGTTTCGTACAATTTGTTGACCACATTTGCATGTAAGACGTTTTACATTTTGTTTGGCAACTGTAGGAACTACCTTTGACAGCTATTTGTGGAGAGAGAAAAAAAGAAAAGATGTGAAGGAAATATTGACCAAACGAGACAACTGTAAAGTATATTGACCTAATAAATCGCTTTATACGAAAGTTGGGATCCAGATTGAATTATTATTGTTTAGAGGGTAGAGTAAATATGTTTTTATGGTTTGGAAAAATGTCTCGGAATGATCTTATCCTGCTTAAATGAAAACAATGTGGCCAACACTGTTTAAACAGGGATTCATGTTTCAGTAGTCAGGCGACTATTTTGATAATATTGTATATTTTATTTAGCCTAATAAAACCCCACATACATTATTTAAGATGTTATAATGTTTATCTTTAACATTTAAAGAGTTCCAGCGTTGCAACTAAACAGTACCCTAACATTTGGAACATTTTCAGTGATGCAACATTGCAGCGTCGTTTACACACGTGTTAGATTTCATTTCTGGATGTTACAAATGATTTCCCCCCAGAAAAATCAAGACCTGAAAGGTTAGATGGGTCTTTTTTTAAACAGCAGCAGTGACTGTTTCTCTTTAGGAGGCCATGTTGATGGATCCTCCTTTAGACTGAGAATATTCAACACACTGTAATGAACTTTTCTATCAATCACTACAGACAGACAACCAAACCGACAGCAGCCATTACTAATCTGATAGATAAACAGTTTGGGTTGGTAAAATAACAAAAATGGACCCTGCAAAAAAAATAATATAAATCCTAACAAGACCTCATTTAATAAGACGCTTACAATGTAAAATCTGCTTGTTGTTCCTGCCATATCACATAATTGATACAATATTTTTCTTAAAAAACGTGTAATATTCTCCAAGGAAATAATTTCTAGAGATTTCATTTGGTATCTACTTTAATAAATTTTGATATCTGTAGATAATTCAGTATAAGTTTGAATGCCCCAGTGGCAGAACATTTCATGAGCGCTTATACATAATTATAGAAGAGACAGAGTATGACTTCTAAAAACGACTGAATTAATGAATGCTTTCCTATAAATATAAAAGGCTATAGCTAATAAATAAAAATGATAGCTGCATAACTATGTACACTAACAGAACTCATCTGCAAGGATGGCTACAGTGACATGAGCAAACCAATGCTTGCTCACTCAGACCAAATATGGAAACTTACATGGCAATGTAAGATCACAGAGCAGCAATATTAAAATAATCTGCAACTAAAATAATGTCTGGCCACATTGCTATCCAATTACAGGAAAGGGGAAATAGGGCTTGATGTTTAATGCCATCTTTCATGTGCATGGTTGTGGGGTTTACATGGTTTCTCTGAACTGTTTCCAGAAAAATCTCCTGTTGGAATAATTTCACTTCCCCTCAGATGAGAGAAAGTGATTGGTTTTCCTGTTTCCAAAATAGACTCAGGCCTCCAGCCATGTTTAAGCTACTGCAGCACAGCACTTGTTGAAGTACGATGATAGGGTGATATTCTTCAAATGTTTTATTATTATAAATATTTCATCAAGTATTAATCTTCTTAATCAGTATTTTGCCTAAATATGAAGGGTTTGGGTGACAATGTTCTACAAAATCTTCTTGAATACACCATCATTATCTTACATGCCATTTCCCTCAAGCCTCTCATGGATGCACACACTGACATTTTATTTTGAGCTCAGCGTATAAACAGACATTTGATGACCTGGGCACCCATGAGTAGTAAACTTTATTTTACTGTCCACCTCATACATCAAGACTGTGACACTTGGATGATCAAGGAGTGATGGTCGTGTGAAGGAGCAGTGGAAGTTTTATTATGGTCCAAGAGCTGACTAATATAGACGGTCAATTCCACGACATTGTGCCAGAGTGCAACGGCTATTTTGGTCCCCGTGAGCTGCACGGTGGAGGCGACGACGAGGAGCCATGATACAGCTCAGAGGCTAAGGTCATGGTGGTTGTTATTATCCTGCGAGCGGGACAATTTCATCCCAGATTTATTCCAAAGCTAAAAAATGTATTAACTAAAAAAGGTGACATCTTGTAGGATTTGCTAATTCAAAACACTACACAATTAATGTCATGTGACTTTATTTGGCTATAATAGCTTTTGTATAATTGTGGATGTTAATCCTTTATACATTTTAATAATCTCTCTTCCATTAAATCTACACTTTAAGTGAACACCTCAGTCTCAAGACATATCTGTATCATTTTGCCAATCTGCTACTTGAATCACAAATTGAAATATCAGAAGAAGTTCTCTTTAGCAAAGACATTACACCACCTCCACATTCCCACCTGAGAGAGAGAGAGAGAGAGAGAGAGAGTAGGAGGGGGGGGGGACTTCATTACTTGCTGCTTGTGTGAGAGCGCTGACTGCAGGCCCGACTTCTTGGGAGGGTCCGGACGGTCGTGGCTACAGTGATGTATGGGCAGATGCATCAAATCGCACAAGATAAACAAGCGATGAGTTTCATCAGGGCCATCATAGCTTTAATTTGGCTGCCTAATGAGTCAGATCTAGTGGCGGAGATAAGAGTTGTCAGAGGCCCAGCTCTAATGAATTTCTTGCCACTTGTAATCAAGGTTGCCTGTCTGAGGGGGGATGATTAATGGAACCCTGGAGGATTCCCTCGGCCCTCAGCCTTCATTACAGCTAATGCATTCTCAGGCAAATTAACAGAGAAATGCAGGCAAAAGCCAACGGGGAAGGGAAGAGAAAGAGAGAGGAGAAAAGGGGAGAATGGGAGAGAGTGATGGGAACAGAGTGTTTATGTAAGACAAAGGGGAGAGAGAGAGATAGAAAGAGGCGGAGGATGAAGAGGACGATAGCAAGGCCCGGTTTGGCAGCAGGAGAGGGAAAGAGAAGCAGGGATGTGCTGAAATCTGCTGATTAGAGAGAGGTTCAAGGATATGGAAATGAAGACATGAGTTTGGGGCGGTCAGAAAGGAGCAGAGTGCAACATGGATGTACTGCTCAGACATGATGGAGCTGAAATTGATAAATGGATGTTGAGGTCTGGGGGGGATTCAGGAGAGGAGAGATGGTCAGATGGAAGGAGCAGAGTGGATATAGTTATTGGTTTAAGGGGAGGAAAGGGTGAAGCAGAAAACATGGAGCAACAGTAACCTGTCCAAATCAAGACAGGTTGACACTAACGCCACCTTAAAGCAACATTATTGTTATGACCGGGCACATCACTGCTTACTAAACAGGCTGTTAAAATGGCCCGTGGCCAAGCAGCCCCTACATGTTATGGAAATTGGGATTTAATGTTTGCAAATATGGTCTTGTCAGGTCTTTGTGTACTCATCCATCAGCCTCAGACCCACCTCTGCAATCTTAGAAGGCAATTTGTCTAAGAAGAGGTGGGCGGCAGAGAGCCCTCCTCACTGTTTAGCAGGCCCTGATGAAATATCAAAACACACAGCAGTGCACGCAAGCGCTCCAGTCTCACCACAACAAACAAGTGGCTGGGGTCTGCTAAGACGTGAGGCACAGTAATAAATTACAGGAAAAATTCTTTCGGTGATATTTCTCAAGAGATGTGGAGTGAATATAATTCAGTTTAGGTTCGTTTAAGCAAGGCCTGATGAGATTTTAAGCCCCTGAAGACTTCAAATCTTATGTTTTTATAATACATATTTTCATATTAACAGGTCAGAGTCTTGAAGACTGAGCCTCCTTACCAGGTGAGCTACACAGGCACCCACATATGCCTTTTTCTAAATGAGCCACACCCACTTCACACCAGTAGCACAGAGAAAAAGATAAAAACAGAAATCTTTCATGGGAAATAACCAAAACTTCTTATTGTCATGCAGGACCCCATTCGTACTAGAAAGGAAGCCAATTAAAAAAAAAAATTTTTTTAGGGACTTTAAGCGTGACTTGGAGCATTGTGGCTCCATGTCAAGCCAGCGCGGCGGGAGGAAGAGGAAACACTAAAGAGAAACCAGGTGATAAAGCTCAAACAAAGCCGGCCAACAGAGAGAGGAAGGGGATGAAGATATGCTGAGACAAGATCAGCAGGAAATAAGAAGTGGATTAGTGAGGGCTTGACTCCTATGAACACTTAGACCTTTCACTTTTCCCCACGGTGTTGTGCTGCCTGACACTAAGCCCGGCTCTTTATCTTAATCCTCTTTCAGCCAACTGTTGGGGGTCCCACAAGCAGGAAGTGGAGAGAGGTTGCTTTACTTACCTCAAAACAGGCTTGGATGAGTTTTCTTGGACACATTAAACGGACTGTTCCAGTGACATTGAATTTCTCCAGGAAGTTTGATGAAGGGACATGCAAAAGGAAAAACATGAAATGGCAGTACGTGTTGAAGTGATAGTGAGACTATTAATTTGAAAGGGTCTCACCTCGTCAGCAGGTCATGCACAGAAGCGGCGGGAGCGTGATGGATGAACACATACACTAGACAAATGTGCTGATTTCCCTACTTGCAGGGAAGGCTACATCGTTTTATTTGAGTGTTTATTAATAGGTCAACAGTCAGCTGAGCATCCAAGCATACAACAAGTTACTCTTTAGCGTTTGCTTTGTGTCACGTTCTCAACGTAAAAGGAATTACAAAATGAACTTGAACAACAACAAAAAAAAAAGATATATACAAACTGCATTATAAATATGTCAAATGTACATCATTATACACAAGTACCAAAGATGGTTGGTTAATGTCGATACCAAACCAAAGTACCTTAAAAATATGCCTAAAGAGAAACAACAACAAAAACAACATATCAAAATATGGTTCATGGGTCAAAAGGGACCATTGACCTAAACCCAGTTTAGTTTGTTTCTCTAGGTGGAGCTTGTCTTCAGATAAAAGTGATGCTATTATGTACACTTCAGGTACAAACAGGCATGTTTCTAGTGTTTTTTCATCATCTACAGTTCAGGTAATCAATATTCACATTAAACTCCTGTCAATAATCCTCTCGGACACTGAAATGTACTCTAAATTGGTCAAGTAGAAATCAGAAATAAGGCCAGTACCACTTGATGTATGCAGTACAAGTAAATTTGAAGGTATCTGGTTGAATTTGTGGCCGTTTGTGGGATGTCTTGAAGAAAGAGTTGGACATTTTAGACTTATTTGCTTTCTTGCTGAGAGTTAGATGAGAAGATCAATACCTCTTTCATGGCTGTGCGTCAGGTATGGAGCTAGAGCCAGGAGGCGCTTAGCTTAGTGTACCTTAGCTAGCATAAAGACTGGGAGGAGCAGGGCGCCACGGTTAGCCTGGCTCTCTCCAGAGTTTGAAAATTGTAGAGGAAAATATGTGGTGGAACTTTATGCTAAGCCAGGCTAACGGTTAATCTTATGATGAAGAAAACAAATAAGCACATTTCCAAAATAGTCCAAGAGTTCCTTTACAATATCGCTCTCTCTGTGATTTACAAACATCCTTGTTTGACCACATATTTATTCACCATGTTGTCTGAAAAGGAATACTGTAAAGACAAACAGAATTCTAATGATAAGTTACAAAAAGTTAATAACTTACTCTGTAAACATATATTCTGCCTTTGTAAACCCATAAAATCAAGACGGTTTAAAACCTTAAAAATGGCAGTTGAATAATAAGGAAAATACGCTGCAGACATTGTGCCAACTCCACCTGAATTCATTTCTTACCTTTGCTATAAATGACTTGGCTTATCATGTCAGTGGAATACTGTAAATTTGTGTTAATGCAAAGAAGGCCAAAATAATTATACATCCCTCTGCAAACCTTGCTCATTCTAATTCCTTAATGTCTCACTTCAGTCGAGATTGCATTTTGTTAATCCTTTGCTTTTAGGCTGACATATAGGTTTAAGGAAAAGGAAAGGGTTGTTTTTGTTTTTTTGAAATTCAAACTGTTCTTATAAGGAATAGGGTAAATGAACAAGAACTACTTTTTACAGACGTCTGTACATTAAAACACAGTTATGTTCCCAAATCTTCACTACAGGTATCTCCTCTCTGGTGTCCTTTCTCCAATGTTTATGATCAGAAAAGCCCAGTTGCTCTCTGCTGCACACGGTCACAGACGTTAGCACACACTTGTTGTACAGTTTTGTACTGACGCACTCACACACAGTACCATGTATGTATTTCACAGCAGCATTAGAGGAAATGCTCCCGAGAGTACCGATTCTATAGCCTTTGGCCACAGGAGGTGAATGGATATTCCAGTCTCTAACTTCAATACAACTGAGTCAATCGGAAAATTACTCCAACAAAGACATCATTAATGGTACGATTTGATACTTTGAATTTGAATGAAGTCTGAAGAGGCCCGCTTACAAAGCCATGTGGCTTGATGGTCATGAAACATTATGCCCCTTAATTCCTTTACAGTCACGGACACTTTTACTGGAGGATCGCCATAAGGGTGGTGAAGGAAATGACTCCCTTTCACCCGATAGGAATTCTGCAATCAACTCTTTTATGATGATTCAAACCCATTTTCCTGTGAATTAAGTATCTAAATCATTTGGACTCTTCAACTATAATTGATTTGCCTTTGTATTATGAATAGTATGTCAAGAGTTTGATAGCTGTGTTGAAGACATGCATCATTACTTAAGCTCTAACAGCTACTGAGATCATGAAAGATTTTGGTTCTTTCCCATATCAGTGTTTTGTAAAACTATTCCTCACAGTTTTATGTTATTATGCCTAGGCTTGGAAATTTGAAGGAAGCTTCTCATTTCAAGCTCATTATAAAATCAGTTCACGTCGCAGAAGGGGAAGACATAAAAGGAAATGTTCAAGCATTAAGGAAATGCTTTTCGTAGGGAAGGTATGAATGCCAAAGTAAGTCATTTGTTTGGTTGGCGCTTAAAAAACAAAAGTTTAAAGCTGATCGTGATCATTTCAGATCAAGATTGAAAAAAAAATAACAATATCAATATAAAACAAACCATGTACAATGTCCGAACCCCCAAAACCCTCTTCTTACGGCATATTGGAATATAAACAATGAGTCCATCACTCCTGTTATCTCTCCATTGGTACTGATTCTGGGTTACACAGTGTGAAACAGAGGAGAAAGTACTGGAAAGAGACGAGTGGGTTCGGGGTTGTTCGTGTGTCTGCGGCTGCTCACTGGCTCCTACATGATGCTGATGCTGCGATTGAGCTCACACTGGGCGTTGTTGTTGTTGATGTTGGGATTGGGGTTGCGGCGGCTCATGTTGGGAGTGGGCACTGATGTCAGGCTGCTTGTGTCGTTGGGGCAACCGTGCTGAAGTAAGATGTCTGCGCACTCCTGGCTGCCGGCTCGCCGGGCGTAGGACAGCGTGGTCTGGCCACGAGCGTCCCGACTCTTCACGTCCACACCGTACTGTGGGAGAAAATGAAGGGTTCGAAAGGCAGATCATCAATATTTATTTGCAAAGAGGGTTTTACAAACAGTATGACCATTGGATTAAAAAAAAACACATGCACTGAAAGCACTCTGCATTTGAACAATTTCTTTTTCAGAAGCTCATTTGAGTTTTGCCCATTTCATTCCTCAATGTTTCTCTTAACTTTCTACAAGCAGAAGCATTTTTAAAGTTGTTTGTCCCAAGAACTTCTTAAACCCTTGACCTTTTCTTGCGGTATCATTGAAGTTGTATAACATTGTATGATAATTTCAGATTTACAGTATATTCTGTATCTGCTTCTCCCAACAATTCAATTATAGTAGAAGTATATAATGACTGGTGTTTGGTGAAATATTCAAACCCACAATGCTGCAGTATGTTATATGGAGATACCTGGTCCATTCCTCATTTAAAAATACTGACATATTTGGTATCTTGGAAAATATTGGGTCTATTAAATCCTAACTGGAATTTTTTTACTTTTTTTGCGATTTAAAACAATACTAGCTACACAACATTTTTCAGTGCTGTAGTTACTATTGAGTTAACGGTGTTCTGTCTGGGAATTAAGCCATTGTGCCCTTGAGCAAGGCACCAAACCCCAAACTGCTTGAGGCACCTTTAATGGGCAGCCCACTCACTCTGACATCTCTCTTAATTAGTGCATGTATAGGTCCTGTTTGTGCATGTGTGTGTATTTCGGGCCTGTGTGTTAATAAGTTTAAAACAAATACAGAATGTAAAATATAATTTCCCCTTGGGGAATAATAAAGGTATCTCTTCTTCAAATGGACAACTTTCTAGACCAAAAAAATAACAGATGATTCAGTGTTTCTTATTTATACCCAGCAGTGTGGAGAGAGCTTTAAAACAGCATTTAAACCATCATGTTGTGAAATAAATGGTAACACTTTTATGAGTCTGTAGATTCTCAGCACTTTCCTGGGGTGTTTCTTGGAAAGAAGTATACTAACCGCTAAGACTTTAAGTTACTGATTTCCAGAGGAATTTCCATCAAGGAAATGCTTCTTTTAAATAAAACTTACTAACTAACTATTAAAAATAAAGATCAAGGTCATTTAAAAAAACATGTAGAACGGACTTAGAAACTGGCACATCTGGGGGTTTGCTGGTTGTTAGGAAGTCCTTCTTTTCACACTAAAACTCCTTAATCACTTGCCTAGACACTAAATGCCGACAATATCAATGTTCATCCACCTCTGATTGTTCCCCTCAAAGCCGGATGAGCCAACTCACCCAGATGAGCAGCTGTGTGATGACCACGTTGGCCATTGCGCAAGATAGGTGCAGAGCAGTGCGTCCGTCTCCGTCCCCGTAGGTCTCGTTAACCTCCTCCTTGGTGCCGTGGGCCAGCAGCACCACCACCAACCTCAGGTCATCCTCCACCACCGCCCGAAGCAGCTGCTGCCCCAGAGGAACGTCCGACTGTGGCAGTCCCACAAGGAACAGCTTCTGCTCATACTTGGCTCGGATCCAGCGCTCCTTCTCCTCTCTGGAGAGAAGGAAATGACAGGGACGCTACAGGTCAGGCTGGGTGAAACATGCTGAACATATATACACAATTTAGCACCTAAGTTATATACCTCTCAACATATATCTTATAATTTTGAGGCAGTGATTTCAAGCCAAAGCCATGTGAAAAAGGTGTGTAGACACACAGGGGAGGTGTTACAGTAAATGGCCTAAGAGACTCACTAAAATGCTGTTTCTAAATTATTAGAGCACATGAGGCCACTAGCCTCCACTATCACAGTGGGAAATAACAGCAAGATCGGCTGAAGAGATGAGAGAATGCCAAAGGCTGTGATGCTTTGGGCAATATTCCACTTTTTAGTGATTAAGGTCGACAGCAAGACGGTGGGAGCCTGGCCAGCTTTCTAAAGGTTACACATCTTGAACAGCATGTCTGCTGCTGACAATATAGGAAGGAGGGGGGACGTATTTTTATCAGCACTGTCGGCTGTCAGTCTGAACTGGTGGATCCCCTCCACAAAGAGGCAGAGTGTCTCTGAGCCCCGGTCTCCCTTGGGGTGGCTGGGCCCTGAGTCAGATCGATGGGGCTGAATGGCAGCCAGAGAGGGACGGTGGGATGTGGGGCTCCTTCCCTTCAGCCTGCAGCAGAGAATAGGCTGAGGCTGAGGGAAGGCTTGATCCTCTATTGCCAGGCAGAATTCTATCTATTGCTCTCCATCTTGACCCCCCCGTTTCATTCTCTGCCCACATACAAACTGTCCAAATAAGAAAAAAAAAAAAAATCAATATCAATATGTGAATGACTGAGCATGCCCAGTGTGGCACTAACCCTGTGACCCTGTCAGCCGGTGTGATAAGGAGAGCAGAAAGAGGCCGTTGTTTGGATTTGTGGGTGAGTGACAGAATGGAGAAGGTTTGTGAGGATAAGTTAAAGCGGCGACGCTGGCTAGAGTGACAAGGCTCTCATGGGACTCTCTATCAACGGGCCGAGGCTTAGTAGTATCAGTACAAGCTGACAATCTAATTCAATTCAATTCCATTTCATCATAATACCAGTGACAACAAACTCCAATAGTATAACTTCATTACCAAAATCAACCTTATAAATGAGCAGCGGTACATCACATCCACACATTAAATGACATATTTATATAATTTCTTAAAGCGTTGGTTCACCCAATTAACAAAAGAAGAATTTAGCCACACAGAAGCATTTGTTTTTACATGAGCTATTTATCCTTAAGATTTCTGTTTCCACCTTGATGCAATGGAGATGAATGGATTGTGTCTGTGTTGCTAACAGGTTTGTAAAATGACAAGGATTACGCTGATGTTATTCTATATTCTTTCTTATCAAACAAATCCCATAAAAAGATCAAGACCAACATGTTCTAGTCCTCTCAATACTTTCTATTTTCCCTACCCTGTCTGTGGCTCTCAGCCCAAAGCTCATATTGACTGAAAACTTAAATCCTCAAAAACTGTCCACACATAAATAGTTTAATTAAAAAGGCTCATTAAGTAGCAGGACACTGTAGTTTTTACCAAATGTACTCAAACTGGAGTAAATTTGTTGGGGACTATTTTTAGCTGTAGAACAACACACATTTGGTGCCCTGGTGTATATACAGCAGCAGGACGGTTGTGGGATTGCCTCAAAATAAACAACAGTGCAGCAGTGAGGCTCACTGATGTGTTAATGAACAACAATGAAGGTCTGGCACAGAGTAAAAACAGTATCAGGGTTTGGCTAAACAAACAATACTATTCCTATAAATCCTTATTAGTTCTGGTATTTTCATGGGATTTGTTGACAATAAGTAAAAATATAGAATATTGCCTGTTGCTGTTGAACAGACCTCTTTAAAAATACTTTCTAATGAAGATATAGCACCGACTGAAAAGTGGAGTTAGGATAATGTCAGAGAGAACCATCAGAGATAAAAGAGAAAACATGTTCTTTTGTCACTTGTGTGAACTAACCCTGAGTGTATCCCCAAATAGATCATTTTAGATTAGAGCAGCAGTTTTAACAATAGTAACCAGTTCCACATTAGTCACTCTCCTTTATTACGGCCTTAGCAGCGAGGTGTCAAGGCTGCCAACTCACCACAGACAGCAACCATTTTCAGACTCATATGTCAGCTGCCAGGCTCACTCCACAGAGCAGTCTGTCTCTTGCAGAGGAGCCTGGCTCCGGCACCCAACTACAAGAGTTAAGGATGTGATGGAAGAGGTGCAGCTCTTTATCAGCGCCCCGGCACAGATTGATTAACTGCAAAACACCACCTGAAGCTCATAAAGCAACTTAACCTACATCTTAAAACAGTTTTAAAGTTATTGCATTTATAAGCATATGGTTGCATTTTTGTGAAGAAAATGTTTAGGAGAGTAAGTCCTTTACCCCGTAACCAAAAGAAGATCTTTTCTAAAGGGTGAGGGTATTATATGAGCAACAATACAGCCCTAATGGCCGGCAATTGCAGTGGCTCAGAGTTTTATGGTGTAATACCTCCATCAATCCCTACTCAGTCATTATGTGTGGACAAGCCTGTTAGCAAATCAATTGGCCTTTGAACAGGCAGACTGCTCAGAACAGGAAGGGGCCGTCCTGCCCTCCCCTCTTATTTCCGGTGGACACTTTGAAAACAAGTGCTTTATTTTTATTTTTTTACTGCCAAAGAGGATAAAGTATGTCTAAAAACTCTATAACTAATTGTAATCCTCAAGGCAAAAATCTACAACCTTTTACAAAAAGCTAAGCATGTTTTAAAACAGTTTGTTTCAAAAAGCTAAACCATGAATGAGATGCTGAATCTGTAGAGCCCAGTGAATTGATATGAGCTAAATGAGGCAGAAAGTTAGCACTAAGATGTGAAACAAAAAGGCTGAAGAGAGCCATTAAGAAGACGTCAACATCTCAGAAAGGAGCCCTGAGGACACTTTGTTAGCCTCCGCTATGAAAAAAGCCCTGAGGACTTGCAGGAAAAGGCCTCACTCACTGCTGATGCTGAGATCTGAATTCAACCACAGTTTTTTTTGCACTGTCTACTTTTAAAAAATAAATAAAAGTAAAAGCAGCCATGCAGTGGTTTTTAAAGAAATTCCTAAACTGCTGCCACTTGAAAGACAGAGTGTGAAAGGAAGTGAAATGGTAATCCTGCCTCTGTCTTTTGTTTGAAATAGAAAAACAATCCAAACAGAGGTAGGGTTTAGACAGTCAGAGGGGAAAACCGAGACCCTTGAAAAGGACACTTCCTCACCGCAGGAAGAAGAAAAATAAAATCAGCAGATTTAGCATGTCAAAGCGCCAGGACAGAGTAGGAGGGGAGTTGGAGAGGGAAAGGAGGAGAATTTTCACAGCATGGGGGGATATGTAGGAAATTGAACTGATGGTTACTCTTATACACACACACACACACACACACACACACACACACACACACACACACACACACACACACACACACACACACATCAGGCATGGCCACAAACAGACCATTTCCCCACCCTGACTTGAGCACATACTTGTTCTAAATTTCTCTGTTGCTTAGGGGACAGAGGGGACTTTAAAGTTCCTAATAAAAATGCCTGTGTCTCTTTCAACTCAAAACAAGCGGTGTTTGCTTCGCGACAAACTTCCTTCATCATTCAGAGTTATCTCAAAGCGGATAATCATTGTTTAACTTTCTATCATTAGATTGAATCTGAAAGAAATCTTGGGCAAACATCAAAATGCTCACTGAGTCTTAATGGGCTACTGTCCAGAGATGGTGTCCCCTTTAATTTGCCAATGCAGAGCCCACCTAGATAAAGGCAGCCTTAACAGTAGAGAAAGGCCTTTTATAATTCTATTAGAGCTCTGTCCTTTCAGTTCTCCGTTGAGCAATGGATTCTGACCCTGACTTAATTAAGTGGCAAATGGCGGAATGATTCTCCTAAACCAAGCCCACGGAGTCAAGAACACATGACTGAATTCAAATAAAGAGGGACAAACAAGGATAATTAGTCAAGCATGAAAGACAAAGGCAAACAGGAATTTATAGGAAGGGAAGGGAAACGGAGACGGCGAGGGCGGAGCCAGTGGTGGTATAGCTACAGAATGACCAACCTGACTGCCTGCAATAAAGGTATTGGTCCACAGGAAGAGAAGGATGTCCGTCCCACCACTCGCCCATCTTTCAAACACATACTGATTCCTCCTAAACAATCAAAGCTTCTACAGCTCCTCCTACTCTTCCCCAAGGATCCAAATTCACTGCGGACACATCAAATAGACGCAGTGAAGGGGAGAAATGGTGGTGGTGTTGGAAGGGGGGGTCTTGGGGTTTGACCAGCCTGAACAGACCTCACAGTGGGGGTTGGCAACTTGTATGGGACCGATTCCCATGCAGACAGCAGCTTCACTTCCACAAAACCGAGGGGAGGGAAGAGAGAAAGTGTAAGGAAGAGGGACAGCAGCAGAAAGACAGAGAGGGGGCTCGGAGGGGAACGACAGAGATGAAAAAAAAAACGCACACAACAGGGACAGAAAGCTGGGCCCCAAAGCATCAAAGGTTGCTAAGGGCCAGAAATGAAGAAGCAACACAGGAAACGCTGTAGAAAAAGTGCCAAATAATACCCCCTATGGCCCTGAGCGTACAGTGTAGACATGGTATGCTCCGCTCTGAGAAGAACAGCTGCAAAAGAATTAAGACAAATATTTCTTCAAGTGGAATAGCTGCCACTTTTCTTGCTTCCACAGTACGGTTGGAACAGATGACTAGAATTCAAAAGGTTGTTGTGTTGAGCTCAATAGAGAAGACCAACAGGAGAGCATCTGGGTGCCGAAGGCAGGCATAGGGATGAGTTGAATATATTGTGACATTAATGAGGTTGTCAGCCTCCTCATGATGGAGTGGCTGTGTTTTTGTGCCAGCAAGACTAACACCCTTAAATGCTCATGCTGTTAACCCCTGCTGAACCCTCGCCTCACATACAAAGCAGAGGGGACGATAACACATGCCCTGCTTATGTATGCAGCCTGCTGCATGTACGTACACACAACTTCTCGTTCACAAGGCTCTGATCTTTTTTCTTTCACGTCATTAGATAATTACTTTTTGCTAAGAGTTTATAATGCTAACAAAATTAAAACTAAATTGCACAGTTAAGTTCACTTTGCCATAATGACTCAGGCCTTCTTCTACGTCTACCTGGCTCTGAAACCCAATAGCGTGTGGGCAATTAGTGACTGTGGTACCACTTCTCCAACACAGGGCTAATTACTGACCTGTGGGTTTCGTTTAGAGAGAGAGAAAGAGAGAGAGAGAGAGAGAGAGAGAGAGAGAGAGAGAGAGAGAGAGAGAGAGAGAAAGAGAGAGGACATGGGAAGACCCAGTCATTCATTTGTCTTAATTAATTACTCTTCCTCCATCAGGGCTCCTGGCAAGGCCGGCTATTCTAAAAGCTCTTTTGAGAGTTGGCGTTCCAGCACTCCTAACCTGTGAGTAGCCCCGAAGCTTTGCTCTGTGTCTTGGGGAAACACAGGAGGACAGAGGCCACTGTGGACAAATCCTACCACAGAAATCTAATGGCCACAGCACCGATGTTGTAAACGCCACAAACAGCTTGGGAGGATGGGCAAAAATGCCAACGCCGGAGCAGAAGGGGTTAAAAGAGGCAGTGGGTCCAGGTTGGGAGAGGTTAGCGGTGTGATTCATTTTTATTACCACGCAGCCCCTGCAGGCGGCAGGAGTGGCAAATTATTTCTGAAACAAAGTGGAGGGCTCTCATCAGAGCTATTACCTGCCTGTGGCCAAGGGCGGCGCGGAGCCTACAGAGGGTGACAGTGAGAGGCCCGCGCCAGTGAGGGATAGCCGTCCACATCCGTCCATGCTCCAGGACATCTCCCCCAAATGAGAACTGGTGTCTGTGTATGTGTGTGTGTGTGTGCTTTACTGTGAGTCTGCCAGTAGATGATAAGGATAAAGTTAGCTGTTGGACCTCCCCCACAGTATCCGTCAAAATAGTCTGTGGTGTTTTCTATCAAGAACATGCCAAGCAATTAGAGGTGATGTGCAAAACACGACGACTCCTAGGTGCTAATTAAAAAAGAACAACTCCCCTGCAATATGCTGACTGCAGAGATCATCCACAATGCAGGGCTCGCACACATTTATTATTATGGATTTAACGTTAGCCAAGCCAGGTACAGCTTTTTAATATGGCATCCTTTATAAAATGGTTATACATTGTAACTAATTGCTTTATTATGGTTAATACATCATTATTTCTTTATAGATAAGTTATAAGCCATGCATAATAACCACTTTTGAGTTGGCAGGTTGTAAAAAAATACTTTGGCTGTTTGAATAATTGGATTTCTTTGGAGAGGGAAATACAGAAAAATCCATTTTTAACAAAATATTAACACCCACAGATGCAGACGTAGTCATTAAAAGCCTTTATTGCCCATCAAACTGTAGGCTTGATGGCTTATTAGAAAGTGGTAAAGAAATTATCATATATTGATGGAATAATACATTTAGAACTGCATTATTACTACTAAATATAGAGGATCGACACCAGCCAAAGAGATTTTTCTTTTTTTACAACCTGGCAATCAAACATGTGCTTCTATTAATGGCTTTTAACTGATCTAAAAAGCCATTATTTACTACTTTATGAAGGGTGTCTTATTGAAAAGTGGTAACATGCATTCTTCTAAGGTCTGAAAACAAGTGACACATGTGCATGGATATAAGCATGCTTCCTCCTATTATCATCATCTTCCCATTATGATGTCTGTAATCAGTCCAATGTTGCTGTGCGGATCTGCGTGTACGACAAATCTATATATTGTGTTCTTTCGATCCAGAATATCATAAACTAAACCAATCTTGTGGATGAATGCTTTTAAGTTAAATCTCAAAAATGCAAGGAGGTAAAACTAGTCTTGCAGGAGACATTCAATCAGGCACTGAGTTGATATTCAGGTAGTTACTGAATCGTTTAGATTAGGTGTCACTAATGTTTAGTGGGACTCGGGAGCCATGCACTCACTGCCTGCCTGGGTGCCATCACAAAGCTGCTACATGTCACCGATGTGACACAATTAAAATCCTCTCATATGTGCTCCAGTCAACTTAAGAGGACCATATGCAGAAGGAGAGTCAGGTCAGGATTTATGGTGTTAAAAGAAAAAAGAAATAAGAAAACTACATCCCATTAAGTTGGTTCCCATTCATCATTCATGATAAAGCAAATATAATTTGATACCAGCGTTTCACCCACAAGGGTACAATGTTCTATGAGCAACACAATTATCACCATTTCTATAACCAGTGGCCATATATGATATTTACAACTGCTGTGTTTTGTCTAAAGATTAGTTATGCTGCAAATGAGATTTATTGTTTGACAGTGAAAACTAATGGAGATGCTGCTGCGGGATAAGATCGGATTTTTTACAATAAAGAACCTCTCCAGCTTGAGGCGACGTGGGACTGACAGTGGTAGGGAGAGGAATCAACATCAATAATCTTTCATCAAGTCCACAGTAGAGCACTTTAGCACAGATACCATTCAATAAATAACTGTAGGCCATCATTCAGTTCTGAACTGGCCGGAGAGCGCAGGATAGATTCAAGAGGAAAAGGCCTGAGACTACCGGTTGAAACAGAAACTTTATTTATATGTACGTGCGCATGAAATGGTTTCTAACAGTATTCTTTCTGTACGACCAATAGTGATTTTGAAGTGCATACTGAAACGGCGGGAAAGTGGATTGTAAGGCACTCACCTACACTGCTCACAGTTTCACAGTTAAGTGAGCCTTATGTACTGTAGTGCCACAAGTTTAAACCATAAAATGGATCCTGTCATAACCAGAGCCGAGCACAGACTTGGAGAGAGACGAAATACATGGAACAGCGTTACGTAATTAGGAGGATACAAATGAAAGGTAACTGTATTCCAATTAAATTACAGAGAGAGAAAAAATGCGTAATAATCAGATTACTGATACATTTAGTAAAAACAGGGATTATAAACAGGTTTTTTTTTAAATATTTTAAAAATAGAAAATAATTTACTACCATGCGCACATTGTACAACACTTTACCAGTCTCACACAACTCCACTTTGGTCTAGAGTGAAACAATGGCTAAAAGTTGGCAATTCATTACAATAGGTTATAATGTTGGTGAAATAATTATTTCACTGGAAGTAAATTTCACCAATATTTTGTATTTAAAGCAGAAAAGAGCACTGACGGCACAGTATGGTGCAAGTTATGCCCATATTTGGCATTGAGTTAATCCAAAAGTAACACAAAGTACTCAATTTACATCACTTTAATATTGTGATACTTGGATTAAGTTACTGACTACATTTAAAGTAAGTAATTAGTAACTGTATCAGAATACCCTATATAAGTAACCCTTCCAACCCTGGCCATGCATTAGTATGAAGGGATATAAATTAGTGTCATTATGGGTCAGTTTTTAACCAATATTAGGCTTTAGTTTATTAATCCACAAAATGTTTCAGGACAAGCTTAAATTTATAATTTAACAACAAGAAAGCACTCCACCAAGGCTGCAAAATTCACTTGTTCTGTGGCCCAACCTTTGACAAGTTTCAGTAACATTTGGTGTAAAGGTTTTCGAGGTATCCTGCTAACAAATAAAAATGACAGGGCATGCAAAGACTGCCAAACTACATGTTATACTGTCTGTGCTAATATATAAAATACATCTTAATCTTTGTAGTATCAATAATACCTCAACTAATAATTAGCGGGCAACACAACATGGCCCTTAATAAAGTCTTAGATTTGTATTTATATTATTGTTTAGCCATAACAGCTGCAACAGCAGAAGCAGTGGTACTAAAAAGAAAGCAGCTATAGTTCTCTGTTGGTATATCACTTTATGTAACAAAGTTACAAAGCTGTGATGTTAAAACAGTCTAATGCCACCAGGGAGGGCCTACAGACTTTTGCTGTGACAGACGAGTGATGACCCGGCCCTGTGTGATGGATATGTGACACGGCAGTTTGGGGCCCAAGGGCCTTGCTCTTGGGGTGGGGTTTAGCCATAATGGTGTGCTTAATTACCTGCACAGCCACACAGCAGGTCATTAGTCAGACTGGGACGCTAGGTCTCACCTGTCACCAAGAGATAAACAATCCTGGGTACCTCAGAGGAGAGGGAGCAAATAGTCATTGGGGTAAGTTAGGGCAGGGCCATACAGGATAAGTGGTAAAGTATAATTTAAGAGATACATATTCAAAAGATGGAAAACTACTTGTTAAGTTCCAAAAGGGAAAAAAACTCTGGTTAAGTTAGGAGAAATTCCACATTCCTACTTACTATTAAACTCTCACCGATATCGAGCATGAACAAAGGGCATGGGCTGGTTTCACATGTGGTTTAGATTAAAAGATCTTTTCCTGATTAGTGCTTACATGTCAAGTGACAAACTTGATAGATTTTGAGCTATTCAGGGCATTTATTAGGTGCGTGCAAAACAATGTCCAGCAAGACACTCCTTTCATGAATTATGATTTTCCAGTCAATATAGTAAAGGGAGAGACATACAAGACAACATATACTCTGGTGAAAGTATTAGATGTTATATCCCAAAATAAAGAGACAGAGGAATAAAGATGCCAACAAAGTACTGACTCAAATAATCAATGTGTACAGGATGGACTGATGCTCAAACACAAAATAATGTGTTCTTGGTTCAGCAGACTGACATTTATGGACCCCTGGTGCTTCTTATTGAGCATTTTGTGGTGTGAACTGCCTGTGCTGAAATGTGGGTGGCTAATAACCGGCAGGTAATGGACAGAATACAGTGCTGCTTTCTCATTCTATAATCTCTCTATGCATCATTAAGCAGCACCTTTATTTGTAGAAGGATGCTAACCTGGTGCTGTCGCTCCCTGGCTTGGTGTAGCCCTCCAAAGCGCCTTCCCATACACTGTTGGCCATCGAGTTACCGATGGCCGTCATCACCATGCTGAGCTCCACTGGCCAGTCGTCTAGGTCCAGGGAGCGGACACGAGACAGGTGGGTGCCCAGGTTTCTGTGGATCCCAGAGCACTCGATGCACATCAAGGCACCCAGGTTCAGACTGGCCCAGTCTGGGTCTACATGATGGAGGATGAGAAATAATTACAACAATAGAGTAAAAGAAGTAACAAGAGAAGCTTTATAAATCAATCTCAACAGAAGATTTTTTTAAAACCCTTTTTCAGCTTTGTAAACTCTCTTGGAGTAAACGTTTTTGAGGATTACTCTGCATTTTAACCTTTCAAAAATTAAGTTATGGGAAGAAAAGCAGGAATCTTCATGTTATACAAATTTTATTCAATTATTTTAGGTTTACAGTATACAGTATAACCCCAGGTTAAAATGTAAGACTTTTATCTCGCAAGTACACAGGTTGCACTATGGATGATGCAATATCGTTACCGTTGCTAGCAGTAGCCGCGGTGCTGGCTTTAAACGCTGCTATGGCTGAAAAGCTTTGCTGTGAACACCATTGTGCCTGCTGCTGGCAGACTGTAGCACATGCAACTTGTTTTGTGCTCGTCATTTGGGAGTCCAAAGCTATAAGTCCCATCGTCTATTGGGCCTCAGGGTCATGGCCTAAATTAGGCTTAACTCACTTATAATTTGGATTCTGCTGCTACAGTTAAAACAACACTTGCCCATTTTGAGGTGACAAGCTAACATTAGCTTGTTAGTAGCAAGGTGCAAGATTTTTCTTTTCTTTTCCTGACAACTGACTGACTGATTGGTGCCTGGTGCAAATGGCTGATCTTCAATGTCAGTGAGCGAGCGAGTGGATCCAATCCCAACCCATTTTTTTTACTATATTATTATATTATAATATAAGTTTTTGCAAATTAATGTGCTTGTAGGTCAAAGAGTGAGATTAACTGAACGACTGACTCAGTGTCTTATCACCAATAACTTGCAAAAACTTTATTTAACCACTAAAAATAAAATGTTTAAGAACCTTTTCTCATATTTGATTAAATATGGAACTACAGAAGCTATTTGTTCCCTACTCAACAAGGCCCTTATCAATGAAACATGAGCTGCTGTGGTGGAGAATTATACTCACTGGGTGCATCACAGTCCACACAAAAGCTATTCCCCCTCACGTTACGTATGGACTGAATGGCCATTGCATCACTTTGACTGCCTAGCCGAGACTGTAAGAAATGAGGGAGAGAATAAGTCAGCAGGAACTAATCATTGCGAGAGTAAGAGAAGGCAAACAATTATACATGACCCTCAAATCATAGACAACCTGCTTGAAGAGGGAAGGACAAGGTTTTTCAAAGTCTTAGGAAAAGACTGAAGCAGAGAAAATATGAAAATGAGGCTGTGTCTTCCCAGTATGCTGACACAAGCCGTGTTTTATTTCCGATGTCTGTCAGTTCTAATAAGAGATCTCCCACACTGCGGTGCACCTGTCTGACAATCTCCCGCATGTGACAGGTTGAAGTGGGTGAGGGGGCCGGGGAGGTTGAGGCCGCAATAAATGTTGAAAAGAGGAATGTAAATGAAGCAGAAGAATTGCAGGATGATGACAATGCTGTGATTAAATGATTTTCTCCAATCCTGTTCAGACCTTCTGATATTTCTTCTCTTTCATGAACTACTGTACCTTGTTCTTTATGCTCTCGCAAGACTGCAGGCTGGCAAAGATCTGACTCTCAATTGCTTGGACCCACAGCTCCCTCTCCTCATATGTCGATGCTTCGAAGTTCCAGGTCTGACCCGTTAACGACACAATCATGAACTCAAAGGAATCTTCTTGCTCTGGAAAACAGAAATAAACAATAAATTAGTACTTGACTAAACATGCATGTCGGTTAGGCCTGCACGAATCGGGGAAAAATATGGATCACAATTTTTTCTCACAAAGTGTAATGTTTATTGCACACATGAACCATGACAAAACAAAACAAATTGGCAGTACCAAACGTAGATTTTTTTGGCACCTATAGCACGTTGCGCATCACCACAAACCTGTAAACATAGAGGCTTCAATGAAGAGAAGGGAGAGCATCGCAGCGCTTGGGAGCGCTTTAAAACCCATTTTATACAGGCTATGTTAAAAACTGATGGAAGAAAGTAGTAGCGTTTGTGATGCAGTTGACTTGTAAAATTAAATGAGTAAAAAAATCGTGAACACAGTGAATCCAGATTGCGATTTTATAACGATTAATTGTGAGGCCTAATGTCTGTTGTGCAATCTGACCCAGTTCAGTGGCTGAGGCCCATCCATGCACGAATGCATGATGAAATGGGCTTCTGTTAAACTCAGCAACAGTTAAATAATTTCTCTGCAACTCCTGTGCACTTTTATTTGCTTGACAATGCCTCAAAATCTCAAACTCATAAATGCTAACTAAATATCGCTAAATATTGTAATTCCTTTCTACGTGAGTACAATTACATTGGTAATTGTGTACATGGTAAGTACATTACCAGCAATCAGCAGCAACACACAATATATTTTCTTAAAATCAAATTTTTGTGATTTAACCTCTTTTTGATGTCTTATCCATTCAATTCACAGCTATCTGTAAAGGTCTACGTACTACCAGACTCCACAGGAAAAAAATTTGAAGAGAAAAATGACCACTTATTTCCTGAGAAATATGATTTGTCCACCATTTCGGCATTGAGGACAAGTGTAAATGCTATAATACTCAAAAGCCTTGGCCGCCATTGCCATGGAGAAGAAAAGAATCAGAGTGGTAGCAAATTCAAAACGCTTCATTGTTAAATTTGTAAACAAAACACCATAGTTGCTAAATACATCCAATATTTATCCAGAATCTAAAGTAAAGTAATTTAAGTGCAAGATGCAAACTAAATTATCTATTTTCTAACACTGTATTCTTCAGCTTCCACTCGCTGTTATTGATGCAGGTGAGAGAATCTTAAATTCTGTACTTGGATGACTCATGTAAAAACTGATCTTGGTAGTTAACATTTACTTCAATGTATTATGTACACAGACTGGTACTTTATAAGTATTATCAAAGAACCAGATATTTTTGGTAAAAACAATCAGATCGTCTCAGCTCCGATCCCAAAGCTGAAGTCCAGGTTTTGGCATTCCCTACATTTCCTTGACATTTGATGACACCCTAGAACTTATAAGTGATCAGAGCCAAATTTATTGTTTTTAAAGGGTGGATGCATGATTTTGTGGTTGTTTTCTAGTTGGTAGTTCTGACTAACCAATCGAGGTAGCGGTAGCAACTCCTGTGCTCTGCGAGGTAAAATTACTGGTTTTGTCGAAGGAGTCTGGTCGGTTTGACTAGAGCGATATGTAATGCGGCGGACGGGGGTACCAGCAAAACATATTTTAGCCACCTAAAGAAGGATATAGTTGTCTTAATGCTCTCTTCAAATCCACCAGACTCCATTGAAAGAAATTGTAGTTTTACCTTGTAGAACATGGTAGCTGCTGGTCTACCGTTTGTTTGCAAAATTGCACATTTTATCCATTTGTTTTGCAAATTGCACAAATTTGTTTGGTTTCAAGGCTAGACATGTTACTGATCTATGTATCTATGCACTTAAGGAAATAGTAGAAAATGACAGAAACAGAAATCCTCTGTTTTTATTGGTTTTATTGATGCCTCCAAGGCTTTTGACCTAGTTAACCACAACAAGCTGTTTTTGAAATTGAGCCGAAGAGTAGTACCAAATTGTATAATCAGAATCCTGGCTTTTTGGTATCCCAATCAGAGCACACAGATCAAATGGGGGGATGTATTCTCTACTCCGTTTGATGTTGGTAACGGCATTCGTTGGGGGGGATACTATCACCGGCCTCCTTTAATATTTACATGGATAACCTGTCTGACCAGCTAAGACAGTGTAAAACAGGATGTATGATTGGTAACATGCTAGTGAACCATCTCATGTATGCTGAGGACTTGGCTGTTATCTCTCCTAGCAGTGCGGGGTTTCAGGAGTTGTTGAATATATGTTCCGATTATGGTGTTAAATTTGATGTGAAATATAATGCCAAAAAGAGTTTGGTTATGATCTGTAGAGTGGAAGAGGATAATGACCTTATTTTTCCGTCTTTCCATCTGGCAGGACAAGTGCTAACTGTGTGTAAAATTAAATATTTGGGTCACATCTTAACAGATCAAATGTCAGATGATGAGGACGAGGATGTATAGGCAGTGTCGCATGTTATATATATACAAGCTAACATGCTCGCCAGGAACTTCTCTTGGTGTTCTGATACTGTCAAGATAAACCTTTTTAAAGCATATTGTACTGCTTTTTACACTGCCCCCTTGCGGGTCAAGTTAAAAAAGGCAAGCTTTAATAAGCAGCATAATTGATTTGCTTTCTGTGGAAACCCATGACACATGCTTTTTGCTAAGGCTGAGCAGGCTCTTGAATTTGAAGAACGCAGAAAAGAACGAAGATGGACTGGGCCTTACATACATACAAATAGATTTTACCACATACATTCTTCATAAACCTCAAAACTAGATTTTAAGATTTCATTGATTTGAGTAAATCAGAATATTGCAAATATATTAGTGTCTGAAAAAAGACAACATTAAGTCCAATAATGTTTTGTAATAGTTTTTAATATAATGAAAACTAATTTAACGGGTTCAAATCTGACCTGCGGTCCTTTGCTGCGTATCACCCACTCTCTCTCCCACTTTCCTGTCTAGCCACTGTCATTATATAATGAAAGGGAAATGTCCCTAAAAAAACACAAAAATGTATGCTTTGAAAATTGTGAATTGGCAGTGTGTTTTTTCTGCTTGTCGTGTTTAACTAAGATTTATGAAAATGTCACCTGTCAGTTTTCAAACAAGAGGTCTGACACAACATATGTTCCAACACATGCTGTAATGCCTCTGCTGTTCAGAAGCAGTTCATTAACTCTGTACTGTACAATGTGACTCGTGTAACATCCCTGGTCTGTGCACATGCTTGAGCTTATAGCCAAATGATTTGTAATTACCTAATTATGTCTATGCAAATAGTCATCTAATTTGCATAAACCATATTTGGAGGACTGGAGGCAAGTAGACACAAGGGGAATGTTTTTTTGTGTGTGGCTTTATCATTAATAGAAATTACATTAAAAAGTAAATTGTTTGATGTACAAAATAAATTAATATTTCTATAATGTATTGTGCATTCATTTTTTAATATTAAATTAACTGCATGTTGGTAGTTACACAATGATGAACCTGATGATTGATTAGATGAAATCATCTAATCAAAGAAATGAGTAAACTTTGTGTTAATGATCAATTTAGTCTCCTTGGTGCGAGTTGCAGCCCTGTGCTGTTAAATGACAAATGTCTGACAAACGCCACTGATGTAGTAACCCCTGAGCGGTGGAGGGCCATCTCTTCAGGGGGAAAGCAATAATCCAATTAGCTCGACACCAACTTCAATTATCTGATTTAGTTTGTGGAATCGACTACAGGTCACAAAGAATCAATATAAGCTTGGAAGCCTCTTTATTTACCCTTACAGTGAAAAAGGGTGGGTGACATATTTTAAAGCAATGGAGGGGATTACAATCTAAAAAAAAAAAAAAAAAAAAAAAAAAAAACTCTTTTTGATGGAATCAAAATGGTCAAATTAAAAAGGAACTTAAATGTGAAAGAGAATTAAAGCAAAAAATAAGTACAGAACATTTAATCTGAAAAAAAAAAAAAGTAGAAATCCATTTTTCCTGTCCAATATAACTTCAGGTAAAATAAATAATGCACTTGATTATAATTTGTGGCTCCCAGACTCAAATGTTGTTATACTTGTGTTTTCGTCTTTTTTAAAAACCTGAACAAAGCTAATTATTCTGTTGGCTGCCCAGGCAATAAATTGGAGGCATTAAAACGCTTTCATTATGGAGATTAAAAAAGCAACGGATGGCTTGTTTCTTAAACTGATGAGTATACAAGGGAAAACAAATCTAATTCTCCATGAATAGTAATGCACACGTGAGACATACTGTAGCTACTAAAGAGGACCATGTGCAGCAGGATCTTTATGTGTGACACCGGTATTGTCATTACATGCAGCTCCAGCACACTGATATTACTTTTTTAATGCCGCCACAGTGTGGCAATTCAGCTCCATAAGCCAAAGTAATTCTGCTCCATGTAAGCATGATGCTGAGGTCAAAGTGGTCTTCTCAGAGAAGGTAAATCTGAGCATGAACACTGTGTTGAAGTCATCACTGCTATCTTACATGATGAGCTTGTAAAAGGGCCATTAGTGCTTCTGTTATTACTCAATGGTTGCAGTTAGCACATGGCTAGCAGAGGAACGATCACCTTGTCACATTAACGTGAGCATTAACCTCCTGACCAAATCTATCTGCGAGCCTACAATCAACAAGTTCTTGCCAATTAGAAATAAATTAACACAGCTCTGCCGGTGGGCGGACAAGGAAGAACACAATTTAAAGTTAACGGAGGAGACAACTGTGAAGAATGAGCGAAATATGATTTTCCTTAATTAACATGGCGTAATAAAAAGGAAATTAAGAGCGTAATGGCCATAGAGCTACAAAGAGGTGGTAACAGACAAAGATACACATCTTCGTCCACCATTTGCTTGGATCATACAATTGTGCAGGAACCTCCTAGTTGCAGATGCTCTTCATCAGATATTTGATGCAGCAGCAATTTAATAAGCAGAATGTTTTGCCAATAATTAATGACTGCTTCAATATACACAAACAGATAGTAAAGGCATTTGTAATACTTCCGGTTAAGATTTAACTTAAAAAAACATACAATAAACTTAAAAAATAGATTTTATTGCAAAGGAATAAACCAATGGTTCCCAACATTTTTGGCAAGGGATCCCTTCCCAAAAAAGATGATGATTGGGGCTCCTTATCACCTTACAGATGTCTATGAGTTATTTACAGTTCTACCAAAGAGTGATTTCACCTTTAAACATCTGAGATGGTTACATATAAATGTAAACTGTTAAATAGAATAAAATAATGCACCAAAGGTCAACTTCTCAAATACTTCACAAGTTAGAAAAATGCAGATTTTTAATACCTCTAAAAGGTGTTCATTTAACCTGAGAATCAAAGAGACATGAAAGAAAATTGGGTGACCCGAGGACGGTGATTCCTCTATTGCTGTGTATGTGCAGCAGATGCACAGTTGAGGACCTGTGGACCAGATTAGGTCCCCAGGGGGTTTGATGCTGAGCCCAGCTGTGCTGTCTATACGGCAGGCAGCAACGCAGCATCTATTCTGTCTAAGCCTCTCAAAGAGTTCTGGAGACCAGTGTGACGAACCCTTAGAGAGGACTTAGCAAACAGTTCTTAGCCTTGAGGACTCCTTTTTGTTATCCATTTGTGTGAACACTTGGCTGAAATGATGACAAGGCGCAGAGGTGCACAAGGTGAGCTATTGTTTGGTGTGTAGGACGTGTTGTGTTGTGTCGTATGCATGCGTCAGGCAGTCACTTAAAGAAGTGCTTGCCTTTCCCGTGAATTAACGAGCAGTTGGGAAGAACAGGCCAAGGCGGTGCCATCTGTAAATGTCACAGGCACTGCTTGCTCATTTTACACATCATTAAAGCCAATATTCCTAACCTGTATCAGAGCAATCAGGAGCAGGCCATTACTGCGACAGGGGCCCCAGGGGAACCACGACTGAACTCAGAAAGAAGAGAATAGGGAGGGAGAGCGAGATAGAGCACACTCTTTATCTATCTGACACAGACATACACACACGCTTGTGTACACACACACACACTTCTACATGCACACGCACATTCTGAAACAAACAAGGAGCACACCTTCCAACACTAAACAAACACATGAAATCAGCACCAATACCACTACGCTAATAGCTAGTGCATTTAACAACAGAGCAGAATGAAAACCGGGCCAATTATACATGTATCTGTGGGCAGTGTGTATGGAGCCCAAATGAGAATCTTGTTATTCCTTTCCCTCCATACTGTGGTGCTCACAAAGCTAAGCCATTACAAGAGTGGAGGCTCCAGGGACAGCTTTCGGAAATGAGAGCGAGTCGGGGAGTGACAAAACAAAGTATTGAGATAAACACCCACCATTAGCACAGGCAGTTAAACCTCCATTTCCTAATCCTCAGCTGGACTCCAGAGGATATTAACCCTTAGTTTGCTAACTTGCAGGACAATAGGATACTGGATTACGTTGGACTGACATGTATAATTTAACGCTTTTCTTGATTGACTACATTTTAACTTGTAGTGCAAGCATATAAAGACCATGATTTCCTCTTCCAGTCAATCTGTAGATTAAATTGTTTTCTTCAGAATGTTTGTAGTGTAAGACAGTCAAAGGTCATAAAAAAACCAAGAGCAGACATAGATTAATAAAAGTTATGAATATATGTATGTAAAAAATGAAACAAGAGAAAATCTGATACAGTTACATTAGCAGGGTTGGTAAGGCACTCAAATCTCTCCACCTTTTGGTCTGCTGTCTTGTTAGTAAAGACGGTGTATGCTCTGTGCATTACAATTCAACATCATTGCAAAGAGGTTTGAATTTTGGTTAGGATGTTTGAACATACATTCTAAGAATATGACATGGCCTAATCTGATTATTGCATCTAATTCATCCTAATTCTTCATTGTCCAGTTATGTGGAGATTTGTCATTGAGCCCAGTGGACCCACATTATTTTGTGTTTGATGCTCTGCAGCCTTATCCAATGGTAAATTATCTTTTTCCAATAGCGTAGTGTTGAGCCTAACTCCTGCCTAACTAACTGCTTATTTATACATGTTTGCTCATTTACAGACAGTGCTAGATCAGCAAAGTTTCATCAGTTAATTATATTGAATCTTTTTGAGCATTGAATTTATATTTTTATTTGTCATTGACATTTTATGGTCACATTCCATTAGTGTTCCTACTACTACTACTATTACTACTACTACTACTACTACTACTACTACTACTACTACTTCCTACTACACATATGCATTAGGCTTCACACCAACTTAGGCGTTGTGGCAATTAGTGCAGGGTGGTGCGACGATGTGGGAGTGTGACTTAAATAGCCAGGATGTGTCTCTTGTGGGTTTTCCCCACTCCATTGTGGTTTTGTCTAATTGCCAGGAGGTTAGGTGATGGCCACCAAAGCGTGATCTCGGGTTGCGTTTTGCCAAAAGTTGATTCCGTTTTTTGCTTTTTGCTGCAGGCCACACAATCCCCGTGGACGCCGCCAGCGCAGCCTAAACTAACTACCCGCATTAAAATGAACAGGAAAACTGACGTTTTCGCCGCAACTCCTCTTAATGTCAAGATTTTGTTCCTATTGCGCAACTGTGAGACAACATAGTATATCCTTTTAGGAATCTGTTTTTGAGTTTTGAGTCCACTTTCTCGCCACAAAAATAAATTCCGTATCCTCTTCTTATTGCTAATGCAATCCAGTAGAAGAGTCATGTCAATAACTTTAAATACAATCAATTTAAATTGCAAAATAAAACTACTTAATTAAAACGCGGTGTTGAATCATTCATTAAAAAGGGGTTATAAACCAATTTAAGATTTAATTCAAGATATTTGTTAAAATAAACTGACTCCAGTCCCTCTGTTGCTATGAAGCACATTACTTCATTACTTAGAGTTCATTACTTAGAGTGCATGTTGTGCAGTTCGAGTAATGCTTCCTTTAGTCCGTTATCTTTTTTAAGAGTCACGTGATCCGCTCTACAGAGATTTGCAGCTTAAGGTATAGATCCTGGCCCAATTTTGCCAAATAGTTGTTATTTAAAGCAGAATGGCAAACAAGAACAAAACCCAACGCGATGATACGGATGCCATTGCAGAGGCATTACTGGAGAAACAGAAAAGCTACCTCAAACCACATTTTTCTCAGATTCAGTCTCAGATTCAACAGATAGGGATCGATAACGACAATAACTTAATTACTGTCCATGTCCAGCTAGCATCTCTAACTGCAAGCCCTGTCTCTATCAGATCTGATGTGGACAATCTAAAAACTAGCGTGGAAAGCAACTAGTACTCTTGACAGCCATGGCCACGCTTTTCAAGAGCTGGAGGTGAAGCTAGCAGATATGGAGGACAGAAACGAAAAATGCAACATCTGCAGAAAAAAGGGCTCTAAGAAGGCTCTAATCCTATTCAGTATCTCTTGCACTCCCTGCCAAAGTGGCTTCCAAAATTAGCAGATGTTCAGATCGAGATTATGAGAGCCCACCAAATTTACAATGATAGCCCAAAGAAAAACACCACTACTAATTACACGTTGATTTTCAACGTCCTCCACTACACAACAATGCAGGCGATCCTACAGGCTGCACTGAAATCTCCACCCATGGTCGGGGGGCAGAAAGAGTCATTTTTTCCCAGACTACAGCAACTTCACGGTCAAGCGGCGCCAAGCCTTCTACCAAACCATGGCTTCAGCATGAGTCAAGGGTCTGGATTTCTTCCTGCTCGACCCGGCAATACTAAAGATCAAGGACGGCTCCCAGTACAGAGCATTCACCTCTGCTAAGGCTGCTGAAGCTTATTTGGGGCGGGCTGTGCCCCGTCCTCTTGTTGCCATGGAGACGGCTGGCGCCTGGGACCCTATCACGGAGAACACAACTGCCTGATGAACATGGACTCGGTTTGTCTTAAAGGTCCCATGACATGGTGCTTTTTGGATGATTTTATATAGGCTTAGTGGTCCCCTAACACTGTATCTGAAGTTTCTTTCCGGAAATTCAGCCTTGGTGCAGAATTATAGCCACTGGAGCCAGTCCCACAATGAGCTTTCCTTAGGACGTGCCATTTCTGTGTGTGTAGCTATTGAGGAGGAGAGAAGGGGGGCAAGGTGGAGGGTGGGGGTGTGGCCTTGACCAACTGTCACTTTGCTTGTTTGAAAGCCATCTATCTATCTTTATCTCATGGGCGGGCCAAATTCTCTGGACGGGCAAAGCAGAGAAAGAGGAGGTAACCTTGCTCCTTATGACCTCATAAGGACCAAGATTCCAGATCAGCCCATCTGAGCATTCATTTTCTAAAAGGCAGAGCAGGATACCCAGGGCTCGGTTTACACCTATCGCTGTTTCTAGCAACTGGAGGACCATAGGCAGGCTGGGGGAACAGATATTCATCTTAAAAAAACTCATAAAGTGAAATTTTCATGCCATGGGACCTTTAATCTCTTAATGTGTCCTAGTTTTATTGCATTGTTATCTGATATGATTACAGAGATTGTGTTTTTGAATGACATATCTGTCCTGTTTAATATAGCCTACGCTCCATAGGTTAATTAGGCCACTACTAGGTTAGAGTCTCATTTCCAATGTGCTTGCTATTTTGTGATTTTTGTTTCCTGTTTTTGTTGATGAGAAATGTGTTTGTCTTAAAGTCAATTTAGTTCAGAACCAGTTGCTGTTGCAACCAGGTAACTACAGTATGTGCTGCTGTTCCTTTTTTCTGCCCCGTAACCAATCTTGATCACAGACCTTTTGTGTTACTTTCCCTTTTGTGTTACTTTCTTGTCTGTTTTTGTACCGTGTCTTACATGTTTTGTGTGTTGAGGGACTTAACTTTGGATGCAGTATTGTTAGGATGTAACAAAGTGAAAGGCAGTATCATGTTGCTTCTCCACATCTACGTTCATTTAGAACACAGATTTTTTGATAATGGGTGATCTTACATTTTTAGTTTGGAATTGTGGTGGCCTTAGCCTTACTTAAAAGGAGAAATATGGACATTGCATTATTACAGGAGACACATTTGCTATGGACTGATACCGGCCACTTACCAAACAGATTTTTATCACCCAATTGCATTGCAATTCAACAAGCTCAAAAACAAAAGGAGTTGTCATTATGGTCAAACGGAACGTTCCACTTAAAGTTTTGCCTGTATTTTCAGACAATACAGGCAAAATTTCTTTTTGAGAGTCCTCTCTCTAGAGCCTCTGGCTCACGCTTCTCGTCAATCAATTATGGTGTCACCAATATGCATTTGTAATACACAGCATCACATCTCATTATTTGCGGACAATGATTTCTTTTTTTTTTTTTTAGAAAACCCCTCTCAATCTCTTCCTCACCTTCTATCATTATGCAAGGAGTATGGAAACTTATCAGGCTTTAAAATTAACTGGTCAAAGTCTGCACTGCTTCATTTTAATGCTCCTGCTCTCAATTCAATCATCCCGGCTAACATCCCCATTTAAGCAGTTTAAATATTTAGGCATTGAGGTTTTCCCTTACTTAAACCAGATTGTTAAGCATGACTTTTTTGGTGCTCTGAACAATGTTTTGAAAGATATGGAAAGCTGGATATGTCTCCCCATGTATATTCAAGCCCATAGCTCTGTGGTTAAAATATATGTTTTCCCGGATTAATTTTGGGAGCTCTGTGTTACTTCTTTTTCCCTCCTTCTGGTTATTGGCATAAATTACAATCAGCAGTATCTACATTTATCTGGCTGTGAAAAAAAATGGCTGTGACTTGTTGATGTCTACTCTACAGAAGAGGAAAGAGGATGGTGGCCTCTCAGTTCCCAAATTTAAACATTAGCACTCCACCTTTGTCTTGTGCCATTTGTTTGTGTGTTTGTCTGTGTCTGTGTGTTATGTTTCTGAGCTGCAAGCATCGTTCTTGCTGTTGTGTTTTTGTTGTGTCTCCCTCCTTACCGTATTTCCTCTCTTTGTTTTAGAGTGAAACATTTGATCACAGGGAAGGATTGTGGAAAAGGTGCACTGTGCCTTCTTTGGTGTGTGAAATGTACTTTTGTGTATGTTGTCATCTGGACCAATGTTTTGCATTTTTATTTGGCTCTAAATAAAAAATAAAAAATAAATCACAAAAAAAGAACTGTAGTGTAGTAAAGTAAAGTTTTGGCAGATATGGTTTGATTTTTTATCTGTCTATAAAATGTATTCAAAGCTTGTAATGTATGTAAATAAAGACTTTAACGCCTTCTTTACATTAAAAGGATTCAGGCTAACACGTAGCTCTTGTTTATCCCTGATTTCTGTGACCTTAGCACAAATAAATATCTTCATCCATAAAAATGGAGGAATCAAGACGGAGCCTCTCGTCACAATTTCCCCCCATTCCTGCTCACATTGGACAAGACAATACAAAACAATGAGCATTTGATACACTTTCTTTAAAAGAGAAATACATTAATGATCCTTCCTGACAGTCTGTATTAATCAGAGGGGGCTCCCCCTGAACACAACTCTTTATCGGCCATCGATTTTCCAGTGGGTTTATGGCGAGCGACACACCGAGAAAGCTCGTCGACGGGCGGCTGCTGGGAAACACATTACGGGGCTGTCAGTTGTCTCGCCATGCATCCTGCATCATTCTTTAAGCACATGAGAAGTTCATTACACCACACATCTCTGACAGTGCATAGGATATTAGAGACTGTGTCCGTTGTGCATATTCTTAGTGAAAGTGTAACACTGTAGACACAACAGACAATTTATACATTACCCAAATTAAATTGATTAGATTAAAAATGGCTTCACATTGATTTGAAATAAAGTGCATTTGAAAGCCAATACAATGGTTCAAATGTGATTTTAAAACTCTCCAAAAGCCTATTTGAATGTTTGCAGAAAAGATACTTCTGTGCATTTATTGTCTTCAGAGAGATAAAAAAGTTGTTGTCTTAAGATTCAGTAGCCATGTAAAAGAGTCTTGCTAAGTACTGTAGTGCCATATCTGGAAATGATGGTGCAGTAACAGTTTCTCCAGACTCCATCCTACCCGTCCCATCCATGTTGACCAAAATAATTTCTCACCTTAAGACGCGCACGCCGTTTTGATTTATGATGCTTCACAACTACTAAAATTCAATTTCAGCCTGCATTGCACGCTTCTGATTACCCCGTAAATGAGATAAACTGATTATTCAAAGATTCCACCTCTCCTCTCCCTTTCTGCTCCCCTCTCTTCAGTTTTTTCAACAGTAGACACAACTTCCATCCCAGACTTTGGTGGATCCAATATTTAAGCTGTATGTCTGTAGTCCAGAGCATTCAGCAAAACAGACAAGGTGATGCCTAATTTCAACTAATAGAAACCCTTGAAGAGAACAATGAGAGAGATAGAAAACATTGTGCGTGTTTGATGACGTGAGAAACATTCTGAATCTGCCCCCTCCAGTCTGATTTCTCTTAGATTTCCTCCTCAGTAAGTCCAGGAGTCATCTCACTTCAATTATTCCTGTGTACGACACTTACTGATGACATTTGATGATGTTTGATAATGACAGTCATCCTCATTCAAGGCTTTAATGCAACTTTGTAACTCTGCCAGTAGAGTCCCATTATGATCTAAGTAATGTAAAATAAAACAGAATTAATAGACCCGATACTCAAAAACTATGCTGGGAGCTGCTAACTGCTTCTGTACATGCATAACAACTGTAAGTGCCCATGCCAAATGTACTAAATGATCAGATCTTTTCACCAGTAGTGACCACATACTACTAACAGAAGAACCACTTATCTTGAAGATGCTGATGATATTCACTCTAAACAACAATGTGGTCAACAGACCCATTCAGACTTTAAATAGAAGCTGTCAGAGACCATGATAAAAAAGTATAATGATTATAAATGCTAAGCCCCATTTAGGAGGCGTCAATGCCATTGTTGTTGTTATCCACCGTATCAATCTTGTTGATTGATCATCACACTCCGGTGACATCAGTTTTATGGTCTCTGAAATGCGTCCTAGTGTTTTCACAATGCCATCCAATTAGGGTACTCCATTCATCATTGGGCTGGAGAATCATTATTAATTGGGTGGAGAGCCGACTGCCACTCCCCTGCTGAGGAGGGCCATGGCTTCTGGAGATCGGGCCTTTCAGACTACGGTAAAAGAAATGGGGGCTGTGATGGTGCACTGTGCAGGGGGTCACATAGAGATACAAAATTACACACATTTATGTATATCATAGGCCTTTTTTACAATGACTGGAGAAATCTGATCAGTGTGAATAACAAATAAAAGAAGTTGTGTTAAGTTCCATTTAAACATTTGTTTTCCAGCTTTCCCCCCTGATTTGGTATGGACATGAACTCCCCTTTATGCCTGCTAAGACAGCTTCATGACTCCTCTGATAAACATAGGGTCATCTACCAGTTAGGAGTAATGCTCACATTATGTGCTTCCCCCCTCATCCCACCCACCTCTTTGTAGGAGTACAGATCAGCCAATAGGAGTTGTTCTTGTACCTCTAAGGATGTGATCCCTCACCGGTTTCCCAACAGCAAAAAAGTGCTAGTTGTGTTCGCTAGTAAGCACAACTAATTTTTCCCGCTGAAGAAGTAGCTGAAATATCTGTGTATTTTACTCCTCCGTAGAAATAAATACATTCAGATGTGGGAGTGTGAACTTATTATATACTATAGTATACTTATTTGTACTTGCACTGCCAGGAAATAAACCAGGGTCTCTACATTAGTCAAGTTTCTATACAAATTTAGAGCAAATTTTAACCGAATTTTCAGAGAACAAGCAACAGAAAAAGCTAATTAATTCACATTTTCACCATCTAACACTATGCGAGCTTTAGGAATTGATTCTTCAAGATAAACCATTCCAGAGGACATAACCAAACCTCAAACGGCAGAAAATGTGTTGGAAATATGATATATGATATTGTGTTGTGCAATGTGATTGTGAAGTACCTTCGTTGCCTGCAGATAAGCCATCTGGCTTTGTGATGCCTGTGCTCTTTTTCCGTCTGTGTTTCTTGCGGTTGGCATGTGGCGAAGGAGGTGGCTCAAGTTTAGGACTCGTGGCACTGCCCACACTGGAACTCGCAGGATCACTCACTCCATTGGCTGAAAAAACAAAGACAGGAAACAATTATTATTTTTTATGTTAAATAAATACGGTAGTTAGTGTATATTTAAAGGCACCTGTCCCAGTGGTGGGTCATCATTACAAGGGTACTAAGCTCATCTTTATCGTTTACAAATGCCACAATTTAAGATTTTTTTTTTATGGATGTAATGTGCAAACACAAAAATTATTTTTGAAACAAGCAAATAAAGAATATATGGATATATTGTATTTGACAAATACAGTGCACAGAAGGTTTTTTCAAACTTTAAAACTATCTAGGGGGAACAATATATTTAATTATTTATTGCTATAATGAAACATAAAATACACATAATGAACTGCAGGAGATGGATTAAGAGCGTCCAAGAGTGTCCAATTTAAAAATAGGAATCACTTGATGAAATGCCAACTAGGAATTGCTCTGGCAGAGGGCTGTAGCATAATCTTTGCTCTGGGTGAAGATTCTTTGTGCTTAATGGGAAGTGTTGATTAGTCCGCTATTAATTGCATTCATTGTCCATGATAAAGACAACAATGTATTACAGTGAAAACAAGAAAAACACAGACGTGTTACATGGGCAGAGTATAAAATAGGAGACAGACTTGAAAAATGCAAAACTATTCCTTTAAAAATAAACAAAGCTGGCTGCTTCAATTTAACTTATTCCACTCAGAAAATGTTCCAATATGTATCAAATGTACGAATGCATGAAACATTGTGAAATTACACTGAAAAATTAATAATGAATAACATTATGAGTTTTATTGAAGCTTCATTCAACGTAGAGACATATTTGTCATATCCTAAAAATGTGTTCACAGCAGTTAAGAGTTGGAAACGGCTGTGAGTGCTCCAAAGGTAACTGTGTGGATTTGTCTTTAGACAGAGTGAAGGACAGGTATGGGGCTATCAGGGAACAAATGGTTACCTAAGTTAGCCCACGGCAAAGCTCTCTATATGACTGTCTGAGAGTGACAGGGGGCTAAGAGTCAGCTTTGTTTCTTGTAAGTGATTTTATAAATGTGATATTAACCTGTAATACCGTTGGGCAAAGGGATAGGAGGGATGAGACGAGAGGAGGGGGTTGTCAGGTTGCCATCTTTCTGATTTCCTGACATTTGACATCACTTTACCTTCTTTTCCCCTCCAGATGCCATTATGAATCTGGGAGTGGGGGCCAGGGGCCTAGGGGAAGCAGGGAGGGAGGGCCAGTAGATGGGCCCCATATTGCTCTCTTCTTACCACCCTGTGTGGTGCTGGCAGCCTCCTCCATTGTCTCCCATCAAAAGCTCATTGTAGTGTGGCAAACTCCATTCATTTCCCTGTGCACCATCCCAGCCCCAGGGGTGGAGTGCAGGAGGACAAGGGGCTCAGGGATTATTGCTGTTGTCGTTGCCAGTTGCACATGCTATAATGTGCGACACTGTGCCATTAGCCAGTGTACAACATTAGGCCTAATTCGGTCATTACCTTAAGGGAGATGGGGCTGTCTTGGAGGAGTAAGATGGGCTCAGCAGGGGATTGAAGATGCTAACGTGGGGGGAGAGTGGAGCTCTAGGCTTGGGGATGCATGGTTTGAGTGTGGGCAAAATATAGGAGACAACACCTGAGACACACATTATTATGTCTGTCCTCAATTTAAAGATAAATCTTGATGAAAGCTAGTGCTCGCAAACAAGAATGTCAGTACAAGAAAAAAGTAATTAGTTATCTACGGTTATCGTTAATTTGTTAAAGTATGTGTCCTACATTGAAAATAACAATATTGATTACATGCCATCACATTAATAAACATAACACTGGTGCTTGTGCTGGACCACATACATTAAGCTCTCTGGTGTTTTGAATGGCAGCACGTAGCCACACATGTAGCAGCTCCTAGTCGAGGCGTCTGTTTCAATTTCCCTGCTCTCTTACAACAGCCCCCCTGAGACGAGTCATTAGCTGGCTCAGACAGCTGGGGGCACAGGGGTCCTCCATGTGGCCCCCCTCCCACCCTCTGCTTCTTCCTCCCTCTCTATCCCAGCGTCTGTCTCGCCAGCACAGCTCCGTATGGTGGGTGAAGACTTGAGCTCCAACCTGCCTCTGACGTGACAGCCAGCATTTGTTTAATGTCGCTTGAGGTTAAAGGGGAGGGCTGCCCCTCAGGGGCCCCAACGGTGTCATAAACACCTCTAATTATCAATTTCTGCCTTTAATGTTGTGGAAAATGACCCCGGCCCTGCTCATCCTGCACCTGAAACATACACGGGGTGATACACCTTCCTGTGTTTGCACCAATCAGGCTTTAAGAAGTCTGTACCATGAAGGTATAGGAAGAGGAAATATATACAACCACAGCACACATCACTGAGCAACAATATCAAAGCACTTGAAACCTAATGGTTTTATATAATGTAGACTCTCCTGCCTTTATGTGCTTCTCAGCTTAAAACTATGCGTGACAGGTAGAGTATAGTTCTTAAATTGAGAATAACAAAGTTAGAACTGGACTGATTCTACAAGCATTTACTGTGGCATTATTAGCTAGCTGTGTAGTGTGTATGAGGGCCATCAGGACCAAACTGGGTAATGAAGCACACTGGGGATCAGGAGTCTCTTTCCCACTCAACTAAGATCACCTGGGCAGCAGAATATGTATCAGGCTAACCTGTGATTACATTGGATTACACTCCCACCACAGAGATGACAGTTTAAACATGCTTCAGGGTAAAGACTATGGGTGAGACAAAGAATGGGCTGCTAACAGCTTCCTGCCTTTACCAATGCTACACTGAGAATGAATCAAAATGAAGAGGAGGGGGGGGGGAGTCATTTCATTGTTATTCAAGAGGCTCTGGATGAGGAGCACTATGATTCCACCAGGCCCCTTGACATGGCAGCCCTGCCTGTCCTCAATCAAAGCCAACGGCTGCAATTAATGGCAAAAATTAGAAACAATCACCGCCTCCCCCTTATTATCCTCAATTAGAGTATACTAATCAAGGCCTGATCGCGCTCTGCTGCTCTCTCCAAACTAAATGTCAAACTTCATTACGGCCTAGCGTAGAAATCAAACACCCCACACGCTATCACCCTCACATTGGGAGGCCAAGGTATAAAACACAGTGCCACAAGAAAAGGCTACCTGTGTCCTGATAGGCAAAAGTGGAGTAAAAGCACTTATATATAAAACGACAGCAAAGCAAACTTTTCATGGAGGGCTGAGGGAGGGCAATATGGACAAAAATAATATTGTGATAATTAGCGCAGAATTATCAACATGTATAATGTTGTAATGTGTAATGTATAATTGAATATTAAACCTACACATAGCAAAAAATGTAAATATTGCTCTTCTTAGGGCTGAAACTAATAATTATTTTCATTATGGACTAATCTCCTGGTCATTTCCTTGCTTGTTTTAAAAAACAACCCCAAAAAAAAAAAAAAAAAAACAGGCACTATAATTTCCCAGAAACTGAAAAAAAAATTTCCTATCACATATGATGAAGAAAAGCAACAAATCATCAATGGTTTGTTAAAAAAGACTGAACACGGGTAATCGATTATCAAAATTGTTCTACAATAATTTTCTGTTGATCAACTTTTATTTACTAACTATTTATTAACTATTATTTCACTAATTTATTTCAGCTCAGTTCACAGTAAGTCACTTATTTTGTGTTTATAAGAACAAAATCTCATTAAAAAATGTACACTCAGTTCTTCAGTTGGGACAGATTGGATCCTAATTTCACTTTATATATTATTTTGGCCATGAGAACTGGAAATCAAAATATCTCTCTACTAACGTTAGGATAATATTGAATTAATTATTGAATCATTACCCATGGAGAGCACTGATCTACAGTAATATTTTGTGTTTGGAAATGTAATAATATGCACACTTTGAACAAGACATGAACAGTTATTGTCATCAGCGAGCCCATCATGTTGCTCAGACGACTGTTTGAGCCTCTTGCTTTTAATTCAGGCTCAAAGATTGAGGTGTACAAAGGAGAGCAGGATCTAAACAAGCATCCGGTGCATTAAGAATGTATGTCTTTATGAATCCAAGCAATAAAAAAATTGGGCCGGGATTTAATCAAAAATCTGCTCTCAATATTCAAGAGACGTTACTACCTCTGCCTTTGCTCAATAGGTTTACAAATGAGGACATTCTTTAAATAATATGGAAATGGTTACCTGGCTAAGACGCATTCATTCTCCAGTGAATCATCAATCTGCTGTTTTCTTGCATCTCAGAATCACATTTTATGTTAACCTGCAACCTTCACCAAGGATAATGGAGTGATTGGGCTAGGTTGAAGTCAATTCAAATGGCAAAACATGAGCACCCTTCACTGTGGAACACCCTCTATTGATTATAGAAGGTACATTAGAATGAAAGCTAAGAGGGTCGCATTTCAATCAAGTTGACATTTTCTGATAGTCCAGTCACACTTTACACTACAGACTTATTCTGTTGGTTTTAATCAGATTTTTAAATTGTGAGGAGACATACAATCAAGATATTAGGAGAAAGTTTTTGAGCTACAAAGATGTTGCTTCTAGTGCCAAGCCTTAAACTGTCTGCACTGACTATGCACTGATTACAAAGACACTCCTTCCCTAGGACGAGCAACACATCTATCATTTGATCCAACATTTTAACTTTATTTTCAGCTCATTTGCCACATTCAAGCTCATTTGTGCTTACCTTAAGAAGAGCATGAAAATAATTGCGGAAAATCGAATAAAGGAGCAAAGTGTGGATTTGATTTAGTTGAAGACTGGATGCTGGTTAATGAGCTATGTTAATATTGAGAGCTTTTCAGTTTACCAAACATGAAAATGGGAAATTCTAGGCCTCCTAATTTTCACAACACAACGTTTAGGAATTCCTATTTGTCCTCTGCAGAGTGGCCGCCAAACGCACATTCACAAACATCCAGTATAAAGTCTTTTTATCTCCCACATACACATTGTTATACAGATGCAAACATGCACCGTGGAAAAAAACTCATACAAACAGCTACACACACAAAAATACACACACACACACACACACACACACACACACACACACACACACACACACGCTCATTTATTTGAGGACCCCACGAATCTAAGTAATTCTGCTTTGGGCATGCTGCTGATGGGAGACAGGGGTAGGGGGTGATGGAAGTGCCTGCGTCCAGGCAGAATTGATCGTTTGGCAGCTCCAAATGAGAGACAGGCTTGTCTGCCGAACCACGAGGGCCGTGCAGTTGGACTCCAGCAGCGCTCGTAAAGTGCGCTCTTTAAACTGCCGGGGCCCCTGGGAGCCCATGGGGAGGGGGGGAGCCGCCGCCGTGCTAATGAGAACTACCAGAGTGCAAACATGCATGGAAATGACTGTTATTCTGTTGATGTGCATTTAAGTGCTTTTTTACTGCCAACCACAAAGAGAGGGAAATAACTGGTGATGAATGGTACCCCAAAAAGCATTCATTTTCCTCTTCGGAAGAAAAGAGAAGAAAACAGACAAGGGGGGTGTAGACATGCTTGGTGAATATATTATCTTACTTCACTCAAGCACAGTGACAAGGTACAATGTGACACAGAGGCAGTGAGTGGAGATGCATCGATGGCAGAAAGTTAACCTTCAGTGTTCCTCTACTCTGAACACGCTGCTTCTATCAAGGAGCAGCCAAAAAGGTCACAGCGATCATAGCCCTGATCACCTAATTATGAAAATGAGGATCGTTCCACCTGTCTAAGAAGGCTTGGGAAATAGCTTCTCTATCACACCACACCTCTAGATCAGATCCCTTTCATTTTTAGTTCACTCATCTTTGTGGTAGTAATATGTAAATGTTGATTGTACTATGTATGGTGAGACTTTGGAAGAGATTTAGGGGATGGGAATGTAAAAAGTATTCTTACGGGGTCCGCTGCTTGTACTGGTGTTAATGGCTTCATTCCACTGGTCTGCGCTGGACACGGAGAAGGAGCGTTGGTGCATGCCGTCTTTATTGCCGCTAAACAATCCCGTCTGGAGGGATGAACTACTGTTGGAGTGGGGAGCACCTGGAAAATAAGTGACAGACACAAGAAAATGAATCCTGATTTTCTTTTTTATGGTTTCTAAAACTTAGTCTGGTAATATTATTTTCTTCACACAAAAAAGTCTGAAGAAGTGATAATGATGCAATTGAGTTAACAGTTGTGGCTAGTTTCTACAGCACTGCAATGATGCTGCCCCCCTTAAAAAACACACACACACACGCACACATGCACACACACACATGCACACACACAAGAATCCCGTCTCCCTCCGCCTCTGCCTCTAATTAGCCCTTAATTAACAAGATACACTCTGAACGCTAATTATCTTGCCTCATCCCTCTGACTGCCACATCGATCTCCACTGGCGTCAGCAGGCGTTCTCTCCCTAACTTCCAATCAGGCGAGCCACAGACGCCTGGCTCTCTTTACTAATTCATGGGCTAGGCTGCACCATGTGGGGTCCATTCCTCCTGTTCGCGAGCAGTCTTTACCACACATCCTAACTACTCTAAAAAACTCATCGATACACTTCCAGTCATGCGCGGGGAATCAGATTATCTGCTAAAGATTTACAATGCATCAAAGTGAATAGAACTGTGACATGTAATACAAATAGAATTGTGTGATTTTTATTCTGAGAAGTTAATTTAGCTGAATTTAAGGTAACTAATAACATATTCTGTACGACCCACAAAAAAAAGATGAGTCGTTGATAAAATGGAATCTTTTTTGTCAAAAAGGTCATTTCTACAGTATTTTGACACTAACATTTGCCACAATAATTCTTTAACAGGTTGCACAACATTATAAAACAATACAATTTAATGCCATCAAAAGACCTCAGAGGCTTTGTTTTGGAAACAAGAAATATCAGATTTTTTAACAATGCTTTCTCATCTTATAGGTATCACACATCAGGGCCTTTTATTCAATAATTATAAGAGAATATCAGTTTCTGATGAAGGTGACAATAACAGAAAATATAGTGTGTGGGTCGTTGTGTAAAGTAAACTAAGCGGCACGGGTGCTTGTTAGGATAATATGTCCTACTCATTATCTAGAGTAATAAGTGTATCAAATTCACATAATCATGTCTAATTAGTATCAGTAATTATCTTGTTGGGCCCAGGAATATTAATCTTCAGGTCCCAGAGGGGAGGGAGCAGAATCGCAGCGAGAATGGGAGAGAGAGCGAGGGAATCATGCTGAGGAGCACCGACTAAATTAGCATGCTGAAATCAGAGCAGAGAGGGAGGAGGGAGACGGAGCCGAGGAGTAGGGCTACTAAAAAGAAAATGGGAAACTTTGTTTTTTAATAAGTGATGGATGAATGATACATGAAATAAACCCATGACTTCTATAAATAGGCTTTTGGATGTGTGTATAATAAAAAAAAGGAATATTTAAAAATTAAAGAATTTGTAAAAAAAAAAAAAAAAAAAGATTTATAAAATACACAGCAGTACCATGTCATTTTTTTTACCCCATACATGTTTAATCACCCTAGTGTTTAGGGAGGTGATTCTTTATTCTATGCTATTATTAACAGATCTACATTTCTGTAGTTCCAAAATGAGAAGTTTGACTCTTTGACATTTTAAAAAAAAGAATGGAAAAAAACCTGTGAGATAACTACAAGGCAAGTTACATTGATATTTAAAATTCAACAATCACGTCTAATTGTCAAATTGGATGCTAATGATTAATGAATTATACATGGATGTATCCATTAGTCCCCAGAGACCACTCCTGCATAAAGGGGAGGATAATGTAATTACAGTGGAGAAATAATCAGCTTGTGGCATTAAAAGAGCACTGTACGCAGCTCCACCCAGGCCTGACTCCAGTACGGTTTACAGCTTTAGAAGTGGACTGACCGTGATGAACCTGACAACTGTTAGACCTAATACTAGATGGTGCCAACATTGTTGATCGTGTTGGTGATTTGACTGTCATATACAAACACGTCAAGTGTTATTAGCCTTTGATGCACTTTTAAGAACAATAAAAAACGATGACGCAACTGAAGATTTTGCTGAAAACCTTAATTTTGTCTATTGATGAAATGCATCATTATTTTTTAAGTAAAACAGCAGTAAAGGGTAAATGAATGAGTACAGTTACACAATTACGGTACTATAGAATAATTATAATATTAGTATAAAGTATAATTATATGGGTACTTGAGTATTTCCATTTTCTGCTACTTTTTAATTCTAGTCCACTTTACTTCAGAATATAAGTTACTTTGCAAATTAATAGTTCTTGTATGTAAAATGTCAATGTATGTATGTTGTATGTAACATTAGTTGTTTGTTTTTTAATTACATTTTTAATAGACTACCCAAGATTGAAATCTAATATTTATTAATATAACACTGACAGCAGCCATTATGTTACATAATAAGTACTTTAACTATAATACTTAATTCTGTACTTCTACTTAAGTAACATTTTGATGGCAGTCTTTTGCTTTAAATAGATTATTTTTAGATTGTGGTAGTTTACTAGGTTAGTTTACTTTAAATTGATAAAAAAAAAAAATCTGAATATTTCTTCAACCACGGCAATATTGTAATTAAAAACAAGAGGAAGGTCTCCTGTTCAGCAACATTCAAATTGATACTTATATCAATGATGTTGGTACACGAATACTTATAACACATTTATAGTTAACTCCTGCACACTTCTTATTAAAATTACAAATCACCATTATGAATATTTCTTGCTGACCGTAGGGTCATGTGTATAAAGAGATAACAAAAAACATATAGTGTGTTCTGCAGGCTATCCAGGGCTGGGGTGTTAAGTAGAGGCGATGGATTAGCGGGGAGCAGGGCTGCCTTGCTTCTCATTTCTCTTTAGGCCGGGCCGTCAGTGGGTTGATGAGCCGTGACGAGGCCTGACCCCTCCGTGGAGTTGTTGCCATTATGTACAAGTAGTGGAATAATGAAGCATTCATGTTAATGTGGGCCGAGCAGCACATCATCTGCGGCTGTGTGTAATCCACCACCATCACTCTGACCAACGCCCAGAAGTTCCCCCTCCACCCTTGATACTGCTTCTGCTAGTCATATTCACATCTGTGCATTATATATTTCACTAATACAAACTCTATGTATTAAACCAACTTTAATTTTTTTATTTTAACCATTGTGTATGACATTACCACCCTATTCACTTTACTTGATATGTTGCTGGACAAATAATAATTAATTTTTTTTTTATTTTTTCTTTATTTAGGACTTAAGATGTGGTTTCTTATCACTTGCAGACGTTACCGGATCACAACTGCTGTAAAGCTACACTTTTACTATGAATTTGATGATATTTTGATGTAATTTCCTAAGACATCATGCTAGGTAATAAAAAACAAAAAGAAAGTATTCTATAAACAAAACAGATCTTGATACAAACTATTACTCAGTGGCAGCGATTCCCAACCAGGGGTACGTGTACCACAGGAAGTACTTCTACAGTTGATTGGGGGTACATGGAAAAAATTGAAGAGTTGCTCTACTAATTTGAAAAAATTTAAATAATGAAATTTGAAATGCTTAAAACATCCATCTTCTGCCACTACACTAAGTGGCAGTAGTACCCTACAAATTCAACGATGACCAAGCTTACAAACATCAACTCCACTTTTATGCAATTAACAGGGTTTAAAAACTGTTTTAAAATCAGTTCAAATGGACACATTTAGAACATGACGGGTGGTGACGGAGTACATGAGCTCAGCTGACTGAGAGGGTACATCAAACAAAGGCTGGTCAGTGAGTATGTAGCTACTGGTTCTACCGGGCTATAGATTAGAGCTGGAGGAAAATTGGGGTACAGAGTAAGGAGAGAATGAGCTACACACTATGCTGAAATCTCCACCTCTTCCACATGCAATTCTCTCCCCCACAGGATTGATTCAAAGTGACTGGGCCCATTAATACTTTGATACAATGTATCTGTCGCCGGTGACACTGCAGGATGCGTGTTAACAGGGAGGATCATATTTAAAATGGTTCCGCTCAGCACCCAGCAAAGGAATTAAACCTGGCCGCTTGGCAAACTCGTGGGCGCATGCGTTCTCTCATTTACTCTCTGTCTTCTCAGCCTCTCCTCTTCATCTTCCCATCTCCCCCATCCACTCCTCCCCTCCTTCTCACAGTCGCTATCCCTCTTCTACCAGTGATTATAAAGGTCTTTAGATCTAAGGAATGAATGAATTACCAAAGGCACAGACAAGGCTTGTGATTTGGACGCCGTGAATGAAAAATTACCCCTTTGTTCCCTTCATCAATTGCACGTCTAATGAAATCAAAATCCCGATCGCATAATCAGAAGAGGGTCCTCCACCCAGAAAGAGACCTGATGTGATTTGTAACCTTTCTTTTCCTAAATGGAGATTAAGGCAAATCTCACACATTGTTCCTTGATGCACAAATGGATGACAACTGCGATTCTTGGGAATTTATCATTAAGGAATACTTTTCATGAAATGAACAACAAAGAAAACAGACTAGCTGGTGCCGTTTCCCCCAAACCCAATCCGTCCTGTTTTTCAAGGCCCTGTGTCTGCCCCAATGACTTTCCTCAACCCAGTAATCAAGGTTAACAGTTTGTGGGACGGAACAACCTTGATCCAACGTCCTCTGCTGTGTAAACTCCTACATCTCACGGCTTTTGACTGATTAACCCGTACAGCAGTGGCAGCAACTTGGCCAGGTTTAATAGTAACCTGCCTGGACAGTGCTAATGGTCCCTGCTGACCCGTCTTTGGCACTGTACCCACTCTCAGCCGGTTAACTTTAGCCTGAGTGATGGAAACACCCCGCCTCCCTCCGGGGATCACTTTGCTAATTAGTATTAATTACTCGTAATCCTAACCCCTAAATCCAATCACTGGCTTCCCCTCTATGAGCCTGCCAGATACTCTGCAGCCTCCGGTGGCTCCGCTCGCTGGGAGAAGGGCTCTATTTTTAAACTTGAAAGGTGAAGAAACCCTGGCACGACACTTAGGAATCACTCAACACCGGTTATTGTTGCTGTGTCCCCCACTACCATAGAGGATGAAAAATAACTAGGTCAGTGTCATAGTGACATTATAGTCCAAAATAAACAAACCTTACATTTTGTGTGATTTTCCTTAAACATGGGTGTTATGTTATATTTCAATTCCCCGTTAAGTAATTTTAGAGAAGTCATTGATTTCGTATAGACGCTCATTAAGTAATCATTGTGTATACAACTGTGATTTGAAAGACGAACATGTAGTCAAAAATGGTTTCACATACTTGGCCCATTGTATGTTTCCATGAGCCTGAAGAAGGACTAAGCAAAACAAGTAAGAAGATCCGGGATCATATATTCCATAAGTGTGAGGTCACTTTCACAAACACTTGTGATTAATGTTTTTTGACCAAAACTACAAGACTGGAGCTAAAACATTGTACGAATGTACTATATTCCAGATGAATCACTCAAAAATATTTGCAGAAGTGTCAGAACGTGTAAAGCCAATATCTAAAGTTGTAGATTAATCTGTAAACCAATATCTAAAAATAATCTCTTAAATACAAAAATGTACGTTTATTGCTCTGGCCTTAACTTTATAACAAGGAAAGAACATCATACCTGTGTTTCCTATGCCCAGTTGCAAGGTGCTGCGGTCCTTGGTCAGCCCGTTGGTTTTGGGACTAGCAGTGGGAGCGACGGTGGTAACGGCTCTGGGTGGTCGCTTCCCGGGAACCTTGACTGTTGTCCTCAGCAAGTCTATCTCTTTCCCGTGCACATTTTGCATGTAGTCCTATAGAAAGTGGAAAAAAGAGCATGGCAATCATTGTAAATGGCGTGCAAGCTACTCAAGAAGGAGTCCAAATATTTCCCTCAATTCACAGCACTGATTATACACAGCAGACCAACAAGAATCCAGGAATTATGGAAGAAAAACAAATTAAAAGACAATTCAATTTTCATCCCCATTAGTCACAACCCATCTTAGACCTTCCATTCAGGGTGTGTGATAGTGGAAAAATGATTGTAAAGCCATTATACATCACCTGTGCCCACGCCGTCTCTCTGAACAGCGAGATGTTAGGCTTAATGAATGCAAACAGTCTCATTCTCTTTCAAATTGGGCCTTTGATTTGGTTTAAAGCGACTACTGCCCAAATGTGGGAAGCCAAGGTGAAAATCATTGGGCTCAGCAGAAAAAGACCCAGATAGCAGCGAGCTCGGCCTTTGCCGTCCCCCCACCGGCTCCTCTGCTTTATTACCGTGTCATAAAGCACTCATTTCTTTCCCAAGCCTCCTTGCTAATTACCCAGTGAGCGCTCTCATTTCATTTTATTGCTGGAATTAACAGCCAGATCGAAGCGTGCAAAGCTATTAAGATGTGTGATTAAGCCACATTCAATTAGTTTCTACAAACAATTTAATTGATGTAGCAGATAGAATTAACAGAAGGTGATTGTGTGGATGGCTTGGCTGACTGCGAAATTAAAGGTTCCCCTCTTCCACTCTTAGTCTGCCTCCCTCCCTCTTTCTTCCTCCCTCTCTCCTTTCCTCAATCTTTTCCCCTTTCTTACTCTTTCTCTGCTCCACTGCCCAAAATTACCACGTTAATGTAACTGTCTCCCTTATTTCACCTCCCTCCGTAAGTCAACAGATCCATAGATTCATAGATTGCCCTGATGACCTGCGATAGCTGTAATGATCAAGAGATAGCCTGTTCAGTCAATTACATACATCACCGTAGCACACCCCGCTCTACTAATAACTGCTTGTAAATTAAACCACTAACACACTGTCAGTGCAACACACTGGCCACACACAAGGTTTGTGTCTAACTGTTGGGCTTGTGTTCAAAGTTTAAGCTGTCTCATTAGACACAAGATGTGGCAAATAACTTTCATTTTACCTCGCCAAATTATCTGAATATCTTAAACAACGTGATGGAAGAATCAGAGAGTGATGGGAGGAACTAAAGGGATTTTGGAGAAGGACGGGCATTTCTGAGTATGGCACTGGGCTCCTAAGTTGTCTGCTGCCAGCCAGCCGAGTGTTTAAGAGGTATTAGCGGCCCAGCGGGATTCTGACAAAGATGGATGTGGGAGGCTGGTCAGGCTCTGCTGCCATGCGGTGAGAACCATTCTAAATACAAGCCAGTGTGGAGTCTGGGCGCGGCAGGCACGCAGAAGCACAGGCATGTCTCCATTAGATGGCACTGGGGATGGACACCACAGGGGGGGAACAGAGATGACGACTAGGAGACCCTGTTTCTTAATACTATGCTTAAAGTCACAGGGTTAGCTAATATAGCTGTTATATACAGAGATGATTCTCTGTAGAAATCATGAGCCTATATGCTTGTAATCCAGCTCACTAAGGCTGTGGTGGTAAATGTAATCCCATCAAGAGAATCATGCTCAGCGGTTGAAAAAAGCCCTACATTAAAACCTCCAGCAGCACCCTTGAGTACAAACAGCAGTGTAACAAATACATAAAGCCGAATGGAAAAGAAATGAGAAGGGAAGAAGGGAGGGGGTTCAGACTTACATGTAAACTGGGGTGGTAAGTAAGGACGCCATTATCACAGAGTGTGACATATTTCTTTTTCCACTCCTTGTTGAGGGATTTGCCACTTCGCTTCAGAAGGATTCCCTGTAAGAGACAAGGCATCACGGTGAGCATATGCTCTTCTCAAAGCAGCCTTGTGGATAATATGAGCCATTATGGATGTTAAATACCATAAAACAGCTTTATTATTGTTATTACAGACTTGGCAGTTACATTTTCTTTATGGCAAGTTGAAAAGCAAACAATCCTCATTTTAAACGGCAGTTATGAAACAGTATGGGAGTAATTATACATTTAAAAAAAGTGCATAAACAAAATAGTAATATGTAATTACATCCCCTTAAACTTTCATTCTTTACTATAATGTGTTTGTAGACAGGTTGAATGATATGTTAGTTTTTCTATTGTGACCATTTGAACCTCTGAAGGTGGCCAAGTTCCTCTGGCACAGAGAGCATTCAGAGAGAGAGACAATCCAATTTGCCAGACCTCCTCCCTGCATTCATACACATAACATGCTGAACTCTGGAAGACCTCTCAATCCCAGGATTAGGGAGTGTGATCTCCCCTCTTCAAAGCCCACTCAGCTCTTATTCTATTCTACTTTATCTTCTGGGGCCTTTTAGGGCATCAGATGGTTTCCTTATCTGCTGAGTAAATCCACTGGTAAACAATGCAGTTCCTCTGCTGGAGGTGGCCAAACGCTGCTGAGTGCAAGGGCCAGGAGGCTCTCTGGGGTTAAATAGTGAGGAGGGGCACGCTTAATTAGGGGATTAAGACGGGGCGATGTTTGTGCTTTTACAGCCAGAGTGTGTGTGTGTGTGTGTGTGTGTGTGTTGGTGTGTGTGTAAACTGAAAGGGGGGGCTTTAATCATGATTAACACATCAGGAAGAGCTGACCCTCTGTGACCTGGGCACCAGGCTGTTTGCCAACAATGATCCTAATCCAAACCCTGATTCATCTGGGGGGGGGGGACATCTTTTTAATATCTAATGAATATACCTGCTACCTGCCTGTTTATGACTTTAAATGTGGCTCAAATATTCTCTTTAAATCTAGTCATCACAACCTAAATCTGTTCTTCCCTACTAAAAGTTGCAGAGTATACCATTATATATTGTGATGTTATCTTATCCTAAAATCTTATTTTAAAATGTGAACAAGTTAAAACTAAGACCACTGAGCAAACAGACCAGCATCAACATTGGCTGTGTGTTGATTAAGACGAATAAGTTTAACAGCACAATTATACAACTTGATGGGAATTACAATAAAAAAATCTAAAATAAAAATATGAAGGTAGGAAAGGGGAATCAAAAAGGGGCACAATTCAGTTTAATTCTTCTTTAGTGAGTAAAATAAAATATGTGTGTTTAAATCACATATGTTATTTTACATATCAAAAAGCCTTGGTTTTGATAGTTTGATAGAGACACATTGTGCCCTTCAATCAATAACTTGCTGACTGCCCAGTCTTCTCAATTTAGTCAATAAAAGAATTGTAAACACTTTTTAACTGACTCTCTAATCATACAAAGTAAATGATCCAGTGACAGGGCCTCTGGCAGCTTTATAATGCATGTTTTACAAGCAAATATGTTGCTCATCTCGTGGCCTTACTGAAGCATACATAAATCTATACATGCAATCAGTACTGAGCTTCATATATTTATCAAAGCTGTGAAGCAGATCGATAAAGACACTAAGACAAGAATGTGAAAATATTTACACGTGCAGACAAATTTTTCTTTTATTTTAACAGTTGTTATTTATCTTTCATAAAGCATGTCACTTTCAGTAAGCTTGACAAATGATTTGAAATCATTTATCATAATTGTTCAATCGTCTGCCCCATTTGGATTGAGCAGTGTGCTCTTAATGTGATAGTTTGGCATCAAATGGCAACATGTATGGAGCCTTGTGCTTTCCCACACACTCACACACACACACACACACACACACACACACACACACACACACACACACACACACACACACACACACACACACAAAGAGATGAGTGTGTTCAGCCTGTGCGACATAAGGAAACAGGCCAATCGTTAGATGTGCTCTCTGTGGCCACACAATTGTCATATCTACACAGAGTAGATAGTGTCTTTCCCTTCTTTTGTCAAACGACCAGGAGAAAAGCTGCACCCTGCCACTGCGGCTGACTGATAGGCTGGCCCTTTGTGACAGGGGAAGAAGAAAAAAAATGTGTGTTGGGGGTATTGGGGTGGTGGGGTGGTGGGTGTGTGTGTGTGTGTGTGTGTGTGTGTGTGTGTGTGTGTGTGTGTGTGTGTGTGTGTGTGTGTGTGTGTGTGTGTGTGTGTGTGGGGGGTGGTTGTTGATGGGACAAGAATGCACTCACTGCTGAGGAGCTGTTGGCGGCTCCTCAGCAGTGAGTGCATTGTTATCCTCACTCACTATTTTTATAGATAGAAGGTAGGTTGGAGCAGAGGGAAGGGATGGGGGGGGCGGGGAGGGGCGTAATTTGGCCTGATGGGGTGAGGGGGGAGTGGTAATTAAGCTCATATTGACACTTTGATCTCTTTGATTGTGCATTTGACTGGCCTGGAGATCACACCACTAACCCCCTCACTCCAAATCTGTATAGCCACCCCCCCAACCCCCTCTGAAAAAAAGTCCTTTGTAGATAAAGAGGGGGATGGCTCTTGTCAAAAGTTGCCATGATACTCAGAGAAACTGGCCCTGGGCTTTAGAGAGATCTCCCCATAATGTGTTGGGTAAGAATGGGAGAGTTTACAGTAAAGATGGCTCAGAGGGGACTCTTTTTAATTTGTAAAAACCAACCTTGTGTTCACCTGCATTCTTTAGATATGCCTGCTTCGGCAGGGAATTACACTAATCTACATAAAAACCAAGGGCTTTACGGAAATTAAACAGAAATGATGTTGAAGTTTAAAATTTCTGGTATTTTTAAGTGTATTTCAGCCATTTTCCATGATGTTGTGCACAAATAAAAACCCAGTTTAAACATATGCCATGTTAATAAGTATTACTTTGATGTAAAAGAAATATAACACTACTGCATTTATTTTAAAATTATAACATAAAAAGGTTTGCATCTATTAATGAACATATACTTTCAGTGAAAGACAGATGGACCGCTAGATACTGTATTTGTTAAACTGGTTTCTCCAAAGCAGGATTTTTTGACAGTGAGGGGGCTCGAAAGTGTCACCCTGCCATTATGTTCCATTGGGCCAAAGCCTTGGCAATTTTCTTCCCAAGGGAATGAGAAGGTCTAGCTCAACATTTATAAAAAATAAAACTATCTTCTATCATTTGCAGGTAAAGAGGATAATATAGTGATGCTGACCCATTTTCAAAAGCCCTCATATAATCACGAGTGATTACTAATCAATGTGTCAATTACCTCTCCTTTGGTTGTAGTCGGACCTTTAGAAAATGGCCCTCACTCAGATGTGTAATTCAGTGCTCAGTACTACCCAACTGGTCATTTAGAGCAAAGCATGAATACATAAAAAATAATAATAAGACAATCATGATAAAAAAATAAAAGGTACCAGCAAAAGAATGATAAATCACAGTCAGTGCATCTGTACTATTTAATGTATCACAATGTAACCCATTATGAATCTACCTAAAAATAAAAAGATGACATTTTTAGCTAATAGCTGTCAAAAGTTGATTATATAGATATGCATGCATGACCTTGTATGCAAAAATACTACACACACACACACACACACACACACACACACACAATTATGAGCATTAATAACAATACCATTTCCACTGGGCCAAAATGTTTTATAATAAAAGTGCACCCATGATCCAAATACAAGATTATTATCAGAACTGATCACGGGATTGGAATTATATCGCCCAAAGTGATTGACATGCCTTTGAATGCATGGACTGACGCCACACAATAACTAAGTCTACTAAAAACGTTGGTTGTCTGAAGCTGTGATATATTTGTTTACATTGGTTGTGTTTGGATACAATTAAAATAGACCTTTATTTTCAGCTATGGACATGTGAGAAAAACAAAATGTTGATTTTCATTATCAACAAGAGAACATTTCTATTTCACAATTCACCTGAACTTTATGAGGTCAGAAATAAACTGAAAATGCCATTAAAATGTCAAAACCTACATGTTTTGATTTGTTAGGTGTGTGATTTACACAAACCAGGAGATTTCTTTGCTATTAACCTTGATTTGTTATGCTGTATTATGTCACCATCTAGTGGTTACAGCTACACATGACCAAATCACACTGGGGAACTCGATGGCCTATCCACTGTAATTAAACCTTTAACATGGAGCATATCAACATTAAATAAAAAACAATTAATGACACAAAAAACAGATTATACTTACCTAGGTAACTATGAGAAATGTAGGGTAAAAATGAGTAAAACAGCTTACCTGTTTGATAGGTATGGCCCTTCCACTGCCTATGCTGTCTGTTTTACTGTCAACGCTCTTTGCTTGTTCACTGGCTTTCCGTGACTGCAAGAAAACAAGAAAGTCAGTCAGAGTAGAGTGGGAGATGTAGGGTGTGAGGTGAATTTTTGGGGCGTAGTTGTGTAGTTGGGGTGTGTGTGTGTGAGGGAAAGAGAGACTGGGGGTCAGAAGGGGAGGTGAGGGTTTGTGTTTTGAGCATTTGCAGTATTTGTGGAGGAACTCGACGTTGCAAAATAAAAGTCTCAAAAGAAGCTTGAAATTAACAGACAAGCAGACCAGCGGAACAAACAGCAGTAACACCGACGTGCAAGTTAAAAATTAAAAATAAAAACAGAGACCAAACCAAGACCACACTAGACACATCTCAACACAGAGAAGACCAAGGACGACCACACATTGAGTCATGACTCAGCCCTGAAACCCTTTGGGGGATCCTTCCCTCTGTTTGAGAGCCAGAGCGGGCCCTTAGTGGACCTGCAGACCAACTGCTGCTATACCAGCGTAGCTTCAGCTGTGCCCTTTGTATAGTTGCACTGATAAAGGCTTTTGTAGCATGATAAATATGTTAACAACAGGTTAAAGGGAGAGAAGGGAAAATGGTTATTTTACAGGAGACTTAAACTAAAGTATCTTCCTCCGACCTGCAAAACCTGCCAAACCTGGAGGGAAATAAAATCATTTTGCAAATATCAAACAATTTAAATGTCAAAAAGGTTAAAACACATGAACATTTTAAGTCTCTGGCTGTGCCTGCATAGGGGGAAATGGTTAGGCAGTAAATTTAACTTTACATGGAAATAAATAATTCAAAGAAATTACTTTCCCACCCCAAAACAAATAAAGAGATGTGATACAGGTAGGGACAGACATGAGTGTGTATGGTCTCACTCAGAACATGACAAATGTCCAGTCACCAATGGAGAAGAGGTAGAGTCTGAGTTCAAGTAAACCAACTCTGGTGTTTATCTTTTTTCCAACATTTTATTTTTTTTAATGATGACTTGTTTAGCTTCTATACAGACACCATACAAAGCAAGTCACAAATTCACTTCAAAATATTCAACAGATTGAGCCAAACATTGCAGTTCCCACAAAATATAGGATGAACAATAAAGGCATTGTTTCATATACTCCTTATATGTATGTACTTTTTTATAGAGTACCATTGTAAATAAAATACAATACAAGATATACAGCAGTCTATATTTTTGTCAATCCGTTCATGATAGAAAAGCGATTATGCAAGAGTTCATAATCTCTGTACCAAACCTAAACTGAGAAAAAAAAATGAATAAAAGACAATTGAATGTGCAAAAATAAATAACTTAAAATAAATAAATAAATAAATAAATAAATAGGAAAAAACAAATGTTAAGTTTAACTACATTCATACAGGTCGGTGCAACCCAATGTCATTTGTTGGCAACTTTCAGTATAATATCTTTCTGTAATACCTTAACACCCTGACACTATACCCTGATTTTTATGAAGGCCTTCATAAAATAACCCAAATAACTCTGATCTAAAATACCTCTGATAATACATTTATACCACATTTTCAATTCCATTCAGTACTCCATGGAAAATAAGAAGGAATCAAATAAAAACTAACCAAATGAATGTAGGAAAATAAAAAATAAAACAACTTGGCACCTCTAGTCCTTGAGTCCTCATATATGGCAAAAGGCAGTGTGATGTCATGTAAGGAAAAGTTGTGTCCTTTGGGTGGCTGGATAACAGTTCCAAGAGTGACTTGACTGTACAGCGTGTTTTTGTGTGAGATGTCTGAATGACAGTTGGGGGGTGGGGCAGGGGTGGACGGGGCATTTCCAGAAGAGTCCCTCCAGTCTGTCTCACTTCATGATATTTGACAGTCTACTTTGAGTGCGCTCAAACACTCCAATCGACTCGACTTTTAGGCTGCATTAGACGCAAAGTCCTATGGTTTCCGTATAGTGCAAGTTCAATGCATTACCCTAAATGTGATTAAGCCCCAAGGGTAAAGCAGCAACGAGCTGGAAATCCTCAATAAATAATCTCCTCTCTATCATGATTGGCAAAGCAGGGGGACTCTTTATTTAAACCATCATGCTCTTCTAATTCGGAAGGAGTTGGAAAGCCCTTTTTGTTGAAGAAAGGTTGGAAACAGATGCACAAATCTGCAAATATTGAAAAACAGTGTCAAATGTTTTTTTTCTTTGTTTTTTTCTTTGTTTGTTTTTGGTTATGTTTTGTTTCATACGTGGAGATCCAGTGACAAGTAATTAGTAAAAACATGAAATGGGAAAACCAAATGGCAGACATTAATTCATGGATTAAATGGATATGAATTAATGAGTGGGATGAAGTATAAAAAACGCTGTAGTATTTAAAACAGTGTGCTTTTTAACACAAAAGGGGACAGACAGCCTGAAGACGTCAGGAAAACCACAGACATGTTACAAAACAGATCATTAAGTGTTATTGACCATGGAAGCACTAGGAAAGGATCATGTGTACTGTGCTGACACCTAGTGGCCGACAACAGTTATTGTCAAAACTGGCTTGAAATGATTGTGGTTAATGAAATTGATTTGTGAGGGCAATGAAAAGGCGACGGAGTGATAAGATCTTCTGTAGTAAAGCTTTGAGTATCGTTTACTTACTTTAAAAAAACGGCCAAACCAATTTATTATATAAAAAAACGATTCACCTATTTTCAGGGTGTTTTCTAATAAACTGTTTATTGTTTTTGTAGTCAGATAAAATTTGGGCCAAAAAACCTGTACCCAAAAGTAATTATTTTTACTCTCCTTAAGTTCAAGAGTCCCAATGCCAGTGCCACAAGTGTGACAAATATCTGATGACAAGTGAACAAGATCAATTACTTGCAGCAATTTTCTCATCTGTCATATTAGCACAAAATACCTTGTATGTAATAACTAAAATAAGTCTGATATCTGTCAAAGCTTGTCTACTGATGACATTAAGGCATATTTTCTTTCATTTAATACTTCTCTTGAAACTCCCAAAATTAACATTAAGTGAACTACTTAAGAGTGTGGTTAGAAAACATGACAGTCTTTCTGAATGGCCTCCTGTCTATCAGTGAGTAGCAGGACTTTTTGAGAACTTTGTAACACAGATGCCTATTTATTTTTAAACGGACAAAGCTAGGAAATGGACATCCTCGCTATTGTTGTGTTGATGAAATATTTACTCTCTGTCGTTTTGTAAAATGGCAAAAAGGTTGGCACTGCAAGTCTTCCTCTCCTTAGCCCATCACATTCAAGTGTCACTGAAGAAATGTTGACATGGCCCCGATAACTTTCTGTCCCCTCCTCCTCCTCCACTGCTTCCTCCTCCTTCTTTCCTCCCTCACCCTCCCTCCTCCCGCCCTCGGCTCGCTGCTCCTCAGAAGGTCATGAGCTGAAACTCCCGCTCGGCTTGCCACTCCGGCACCCACACTGGGTAGGTGGCGTGCTTCGGCATTTCCATGACGCGGACGGGGAGAGGCTCATTTCTCTGGTGGACATGGTTAGTCACTACCTAGCAGGGGGGGAAGGGAGACAACAAGGGGAGCTAGCACACAGCCTGTACTGCTCGGAGGCCACAAAGCCTGCGGCTTCCACAGCAGCTGGGATAACAGGGTCAAGGCGGTAGGACAAATAGAGGAGAGGGGGGATAGATAGGAAGGAGTTAGAAAGAGATGGGGGAGAGAAGAAGGCAGGAGGTAGGAGACAGGGTTCAGAGGGCAACAGAGGACAGAGGTGAGTGGGAGGAAGACAGGTGGAGGAGAAGAGACATTTTAGAGGTTGGGGAGGGTGGATGTACGAAGGAGGAGTTAGGAAAGACTCATCTCACGTAGCCTGATCTCTGTCTCGTAAATCTCACAAAGTTCTGCAGAACAAAACTAGGAAAAAAAGATAAGTAAACCTTTAGAAAAGCTTACTCAGACATTGTGAAAAAACATCAGCTTTTTTTGGAGATACAAACAGGCTCTCTCCGTAGAGTTATTTAATTGATTTGAAAAACAATAATGCCATTTTTTTTTTTATTCTGCAGACCTCTCTGAGCTTGAAGAAGGAGAAGTCTGGCTATGTGAGAATAGGAAAGGCTTGGCAGCAAAGAAGAAGAGAGAGGGAAAGAGAGAGGAGGAAGTGGGGGAGCAGGCTGGGTAGAATAAGAGGGCAGAGGCTACAAGTAAAAGACAAGCTTAGGACAGCTAAGGAAATTAGAGTGGTTAGTGCACACATATACTATTGGTTAGAGCAAAGGGAAAATACGACAGGGCATGGGGTAGAGAGCAGGAAGACAGGGGTCGGGATACTAGTGTGGTAGTGAATCTTTGTGGTCGAGATCTGATTTGGGCCAGAGAAAAATAAGTGGGGTCAGGATTGGGGCGTTAGACTCAGTGAGATGGTCAGTGGCTGGGTGAGCATTTCTATCTGGAGCTGGGGCGTGGGCATGCGTTACTAGCAGCGTGTAAACAGGGCATTGGCTTGCTCAGACTTTAAGTTTAGCTTGGTGGCTTTGTGGCTTTGGCGGTTTGTTGCTGCCGTCTCTGCCCAAAAGGGAAGTCACTGCAAAGAAAGGATCTAGTAAAAATAAGAGGGGTAGGGGGAGGGAGGTCAAAGATTTAGACAGTGCAGAGGGCCTAGTTTGTTATGGGTGAGATGAGAAAAGTTAATCCATGCGCACTTAGTACATCCAATTAGAAAAGAAAGAGGACGTGAAAAGAGTTGACGTTTTTTCCACAGTGCTTATCTTTGATATTTGCTTTGAAAGAAGGGTTCATTCGTTTGGAGCATTTCGGGGATTTAATATCATTTAGTCTTTTACTCCTTTGCCTATTGTGCAGTGTGAACAAGATGCTTTCTTTGCCTGAATCGGAGGCAGGGAGGTGGCATTGATGCATTTCGAGCTACCTGTCTCCCTCTGGTGGACAAAGTGTGCTTGGCAACATGCCTTCTAGTAGTGTGAGTGGGTGTTGCTTTGCATCAGCTGTCGCATACTTACTGTGAAAATGTTGGAGCGGCGCTTTGACTGCTTGCGGATGGGCGTGGGCGTGTTGGAGGCAGCGATGGTCTCAATGCGCATCTCCCGCTGACTTATGCTGGGGGTGGAGGGAACAGAGGAGGAGTAGTCGCTGAATGCACCCCCACCATTGGCCGCCTGGGGAGCGAGAGATTAAGAGGAACCGACAGAATCCAAAGAAGGGCAAAGAAAGGAGAAAAATATTGAGAGAATGAATGTCAGAGAGTCTTTATAATGAGGAACAATCTATTTATTTCCCCACACTGATAAAAGATGTTATAACTATGAGAAGAAATAAATAAAGGGTGTATGTTGTAGACTTCTTTAAATAACAGGATGAAGCTCTCTTATTCATATTAAATTAACTACATGATCAGTAGATAAAACAGTGTGCTGCCTCTGATGATTTGGATCTTACCTGGTTAATGTGAACAGAGGGAATTGATGCGGCGGGTACTGATGAGTGACTGGGAGAGTTAGGGAGAGATTTGCATGGACCAATAGAGAGCTGCTGCTTTTTCCTCATGGCCACAACCTTCTGGGCAACTGGTGAAGAGAGTGGCAAAGACACAGTTAACAGATTGTTCATTAATCCTTTCAGATTCTTCCTGATATAAATACTTTGGAGTTTTGGGGGACTTGTTCATGAACACACTACACTACTAACAGATGTGAGTGTAACAATTTGTATCAGCTCCAATGAAACATTACATAATTAAATAATAAGCATCTGTTATGTTTTGGGTTGGATATTGGATACCTTTACCCAACATAAACTACTTAAATAAAAAGTTTTTTAACCAACAAATTATCTTGCTTTGAAGGTACAGCACCTCGGTTTCCAATAGACTTGAATCAACTTTGGTTTTTATAAGAAATGAAATGTGGTTAATGTACAGCCAAGAATCACAACACAGGAAAGAAACAGGTGGTTTACCACTGTGTACAAACCACTTTGGAGTAATAGTTCCAAAAATATAAACATATGAGAGATTGAGTCTTTTGTAAGATATCCTATGTTATTTTAATCTCATTGAATTTATGAATCAGCATGTAATAGTAGACAGCAATTTTTAGTTAAAGGTCAATCTTTATACTTTTGGATTATGCTATGTATGTCACCTGTGATCACTAATAGAGACTGTTTAAGGTATAAAAACAGCGCATCCTTCCACAAATTGTTTGGGTGAACTGACTCCTTAAAACACAAACAGCATATTAATCAAAATGAAGCTCAACAAAGTAAGCTAATTAATTCTAGTCAGAGAAAGGGGCATATGAGCACATTATCACAAAAACCTCAGGCCATTTGTTTTCCAGTCATGTAATAAGCAACATACTTCAAGGTGGCTCATACATACAGTATCTCCTGGGTGGAAAAGTACCTATATTTCCAATAAAGTAAATGATGCTATTTTTTGTCATTCACTAAGCTCTACAGAGTGATGTTAGCCAAATTAGAATATTGTCATCATCGTAAACAACCCGATTTGCCATGCAACTGGTGCACCCCGTCATTTAATTCACAGCACACTCCAGTGAGGGACTGGGTGGAACGAAAAGGGGAGAGGGAGAGAGGTGATGTTTGCGGCTGCGTGACGCGAATTAGCACTGAGGGAAAGAGAGATGATTTGAAGTTGTGCTGACAGCTGGGACCATAAAGCCTGGCAGCTTGGTGCAGCATGGCAAATACAGAAAGAAGGCAAGAGTGATGCAGAGAGACATCTCCAGACACCCAACACTCCTTCAATTATTTCAAATTGGGCTTCAGGAAGCAATTACGACAGGGTGGGAAGACGACGTGCCTGTGCATCAAGTCAATGAAATGCAAAGTGAACGTTGTGTTACATATTCAGATGTTTTGGGAGGGATGAAAGGCTTTCAGAGGAGCTGCAGCATCAGGGGATAATATTCCAGAGTTGAAGCAGCTGAGTTTCCCAACGACAGTTTCATGACTTCAATTATAGATTCAGGGAAAACTCAGATACAAATACAGAAGAGACATTAGAGGGGATTTCACCATTCATACACAACTGAATATTAACTACCCACATTTGTACGCAATCCAAGATCATGATTATAGCTTTCGTGATTAATAATTGTAGTGTTTGACAATTGCTTTTCCATTTAACTTAAAATGCCTGCTGTATTATTTACTGAGGTGAGCTGTTAATATTCAAGCTAGTCAAGCATGCACAGGCATTTCTGCATGTTGCTAGCAATAATGAAAATGGAAACTCCAATTAGGAATAATGGACACATGAACAACATGAAGTACGTTACAATTATTGAGGAGTAAAGAGAGAAAAAACAATTTCAAAATAAATTCTACTTATGTTTAACAAGAAATTGTAAAGAAATCCTGAAGTCTTTCCAAACTAATCCGATGTTGGAATGGTGGCCTAGAATACTTTAAAACTGGGTTCTTCAACGTTTTTTAAACCAAGGATCGCTTAACTGAAAGAGAGACAGAGCAGGGACCCCCTACCACATACAGTATAATGTGTAAAAATTAATTAATTAATTAATTACAGTGGGCCTTCAATAACGTGTGGGCGACCTAAAGCCTTTATACATACTGTTTCAGTGCATAGAATACTAAGCTATTAAAATAATTGTCAGCATGATTTTATAAATCTTGTTTTAATTTTAAACATACATGTGGCACAGTGACTCCTTAGGACCTATTGTATCTGTGGATGGCCTTAGTGACTACATTACCCATAGGCCAGTAAGCCTGTCATCAGAGGGGATTTTTATTTGCTAATAATATGTTGGATTCATGTTAAGAAATTTTAATTTTTGAAAAAAAACTTTCAAATATTACCAATAATTTGGAATTTGGATTTTCTATAAATTGGTGATTGTTTCATCTAGAAATGTCAGAGAATAGTAAAATATTCCAATCACAATTTCCTAAAGCCCAAGTTGACGTTTTTTAAATTGTTTATGTGTGAATATTCACATTTGAATAGTTGAAACCAGTACATTTTTTATACTATTTTACTCATTACCTAAACAAATATTATAAAAAATGGTTCCAGATTCATATTTTGTCAATCAACTAATTGCTTCAGCTCAAGTGACAAACAATGCCAATCAAAGCAAAAGATTACAGTTCAGGAGTTATCAAATATGTCTTGTGTGCCAGTCAGGGGTAAACTAGTCAATGCTGTACTCCAAACCATCATCATGTTCAGAATACACCGTTTACTTCCTGTGTAACCCATTTCCATTTTTTGACACCCCTCTCACCATCCTGGAAGACTCTCTCCACATTCAGGCCATAGGTGGAGCAGGTCTCATAATACGTGCAGCGCTTCAGGTCGTTTGACAACTTTCTGGCCCGCGAGTCATCAATCACTCTGGGGTTGGCAGCACTAATTGCATCTGAAGAGAACAGGGTAAGAAAACATATTACTCAACATTTAGCTTGGATAAGGCTGGTTACTCTGTATTTTTGTTATTGGAAAGGAATTTCACAAAAAAAAGATATATATATATACTTTTTATTTTGAACACAGACTAAGTAATTTCACGGTTGGGCACTGTAGTTTCTAAGACGTGTTACTGAAACATGAGTAAATGTAAAAAATGTTGGCGATTCTAATTTTTATTTTCCAATGTAGATTAATACACATTTAATGTGCTAGTAAGCAGCAGAGCCCATGTTTATGGTTATGAGGGACAGTGCTGCTCCCAATTATGTTTTAATAGATTTTGGACAACAAAAGAACTTTATTGTTTTATATGTGTACATATATCAAGCTTTAGCTACAAGACACTAGTTAAGATGATCAGTTACTTGTTAGTTTTGGTCTTTTCATTTGTTGATAACAATTTCATTGTCTTAGGTGTTAAGACAATGTAAGAGCATACAGTACTTTCTGTATAGTTGCTTTATGAAGGAAGCAATATCTTGACAAAACATATCAGATGCAGGGCAAACACCTTGTGTTCCAACGAGGACCATGGGGACCTCAGCTGTGTTCCTGTAGCTGGATAGGCGCAAGAAGTAATTGTAGACTGTCTGAAAGCTGATCTCATCCTCCAGGCTAAAGACGAAAACCACCGCATCCACCCAGGCAGCAAACTGAGAACAGAGCAGAGGTGATGTATTGAAGCACTGTGAAATATAAGTTGCCTTATTATTGCACAAAAACATTCACAACTGAGTTTGTTTTCACCGCTGCTTGTTGTTAGTTTACTTGTTTTACCTTAACTGTTCAGAATGATACATGTGCAGACTAGGGTTTAATCTGATCAGGACTTTTTCCCCGATTCCCGGGGAAACGTTATGACGGGAAACGGGAAATAAAATTAAATAAATGGTGTCTATTGTTGTCATACGGTAACGCTGATGCAGGTGACAGTGCTGTAATGTGGCTACTTTAATAAAGGCTCACTAAATTCATTACGCAGCAGTAGTCTACATCCGTGGAGTCGGAGAGAGCGTTTTCTATCTGCGGCCAATTTGTCACAAAACTCTGAAACTGCTTAAGACCACAGTCTATTAACACTCTCTGCTTTTTGAAAGCACACTTACAGAAGAAAAAGAAAGGGAAGGGTGAGAATGCATTGTAAACTAAAAGAAATATGTAGTCTAAGTTGTCACGAGTTCAATGCAATGCTGATATTGCGGCAGAGTGATTAGGAATGTATTTTATTTTTGCAGTGCACAGTTGTACATTTCTGTGGGTCGTTTTCTTTCATTTAGTTGAACTGGTATGTGTTTAAAAGAGAAATATGCCTGCCCTAATAAAGAACTACGTATATTGGTTAACTTCAAGTGATTATTCCCGTATGCAGCCAACAACAAATCTCAACAGCTACAGAATGGATTTTGTTTAATAGAATGGTTTAAGAATCATTCAATTTTAGTTTTCTTTAGCACATTTGATTAGTTTGTATAATGGAGTTCTGTAAAATATTGGTTTTATTCGGGTTGCCTAGATTTTCAGAAGACATGATATTGGTACATTACTTGGGCTAAAAAAATAAATCAATAAAAACAGCTATAATGCTAATGGGTCATCTTTTCCCAGGATCTGATTCATCTAATTTTCGGGAAAAATATTAAAGAGAGATGCTATTTCACCTCCTAGTCACTAGTGGGTGCTCTTGAGTAAGGCACCTTACCCCCCAAACGGCTCAGGGCGCTGGTCTAGCACTGGCAGCCCACTCACTCTGACATCTCTCCATTTTTGCATGAATAGGTCCTGAGCATGTGTGTGTATATTTCAGGCCTGTGTGTAGTGATGTCTAACAAAAACAGAGTGTAAATTGTAATTTCCCCACTAGGGATCAATAAACAGTATACATTATTCAATTATTATTATTAGAAGTAATACATGTATGACTCAAATCATTGTAAATGATTGTGTAATTAATATATATGCGTCTAAATATACATGTTTTAAATGAATGCAGTTTGTTGTTATAATGGACCCTGATCCATTATCCTCTGACTGAAGTTTGTCCATACAGACAGGAGGGGTCAGTGTAGCAACAGCCATAGAACACAGATCCTAAATTCCAAATCTTATACTTTTTCTTTTTACTTTAAGCATGTACTGCATCTGCCCTTACAAAGTACGTACTGCAGGGACATAGTATTCTTCCTAACACTGCGCCTTAAACTTTGACCCGTTGCTCATATATGCTGTGCAAAAGATTTTGGGTTAGAATAGCCAGAAAAGCATGCTGGCATGTATGCTGCAAAATCCAACCGGCTATAGTAGGACATCCTGGTACCTTTGGCATATTATGTATTGGTGAATGATTAAACACTACTACTCCATCTACTGTATATCAATTTTCTGCATTCCCACTGCTGTCATAATATAGAAATCTTTGTTTTTGCTGTGTCATATACTTTCACAATACCAGCATAGTTTATAATTAAACGGGGTAGAGAGATTTCCCTTGAGCATAGGAAATCAATCCTGATCACTACAGCCCAACAGAACAACAAAACATAAACAGATTTCCCTAACATTAGTTATTTGTAGTTATTTATGAGTTCTCACTAAAACAGTGATAATAATTTGTGTTATTGTACAGAGGAAAATATATTAAAGTTGTGATACTTAAGATATGAAACTTAAAGTCCTTTGAACAAAAACACAATAACAAAAAGCATTGCCAATAGGGACGTAGTAAAGTTATTGTTCATTTTTAAATTTTCATTTTTCAGAATCATTTATTTGTCATTATAAATGATTCTGATAAAAGAATCTTAAGAAAAAAAGGCTAAGCAGAACCCAGAGTAGTGCTAGCAATGACAATCCGTTGATAACGATTCCCAATGCCCATTATTCTCGATATATGCCGGTGACATTTTTCAATTCTTGTTGAGAGAAACTTTTTTTCACACTGATAGCAATAAATAAAAGAAAACTTTTTCTATTGAATATTTTTTTCTCTCTCATAAAATGCTTTTTTGCTATCAGTGTGATAACCTTGGCTCTCAAACATTTTCTTTTTCTCTCAGATCAGTTATTTTCTCACATGTGATAAAGAAACAAATCTAGCTCCATACAATTCAGCTTCCTGTAAGTGCAAACATAATGAAAGCCTTATAATGTCACTAATTATACAGTTAGCTGACAACTGAACCAAACTCATGTCTATTTCCTAATCTCACTTAGTGTAATGCAACCGGAAATCAGAGCTTTGCCAGACCTGCTGCTAATGGAAGTGCGTTGATACGGTAAATGTGTGGCAAATAGTTGCTTGTTTACACAGCAGACACGGAGAGACAATAGCAATCTTTTGGAGTCATGTTTCTGACCACCGCTCTGTTGCGCTCTCTACCAACTTAGGAAAATACATGGCTCCTTAGCGGCCAACTTTTCCACTATGTTTATCAGGTAGTCGCGAGCTTTATCTTTCAGTCTGTCATTGCTGGAGAGTTAGGGTTTATCAGAGCTTTTTAGTGACAAACATCCATCTGCTGCACCTGGAAGTGATGCTGCTGAAAGCCGTGAGCGTGAACCAAAATAGTAAAATATTGTACCTTAGGCTTATGCCGATTGGTGATCCGATAATACATCAACGATTAAAGGTACAATCAACAATTGTTTTATTCTTTACCAATATTAAGGTGTTTTTAACCAACTTACGATCAGAGTAGTTGATGTTATGGATATGACTTTGATTGTTATATTTAAGGTAAGATAATAATGTTAAACGAAACATGATGATGTGATACTGTCGCACCAAGCACATATACACAATAGGAGACATTGCTATTAAATAGATTGTCTTAATGTTTACATATTTTAACTCATTTCTTAAACTTATTTGACAGCTTTAGCTGTTGGTTACTTTAGATGCAAAACATGTAATTAACAAATACATTATGATCCATTGTTTCTAAATTTGAACCATCCATTAATGTAGAATATATAAAAATTTTCAAAAAAACTTGAAAACAGGAGAATCATGATACTTTACAATCATGCCAAAATCAATGTTAGAATGAATCCTTGACTGTTTTGCATTCAGAAATCCCAGACTGGATGAAGTAGTATAAAATATTTAGATCCTATGTTAAATACATTCAAGTCAGTAAGGAATGTAAAACCCAACACTCTGGTAAAAGATAGCCCAAGAATAAGTGACTGATGCCTGGCATTACAAAAGGTTGGATTACTGGGAAACACTTTCTTAATTTACTTCCTTTGGAAATGCATGGAATTCTTAGTCTGGCTATCACCAGACCAAGCCAAGCTCTATAGATTTGAGATTGAGCATTGGACTGGGGAGTCTGCTCTGTATTTTCTCTGCACAAGAGGTGTGACCAATGGACATAGTTCAAATGACTCTGTACCCAATTGGATAGTCCTTCAACCAATCAAACCAACTATTTTTTTTACCAAAGCCGGTCGGTAGTGAGGGCAAACACATCCTTCTTTTGTAGGAATTGTTCCAAGAAACATTTCTGTTCCATTTTAAAAGAAAACTTGCCTTTGAAATCTTTTAAAACAGCATACACAGCGACATTACGGACGGTTGCTGTGCTTCGTTAGACAACATGTTGAATGTAAACAAAAAGCTGCTTGTTGCTTCTCCATCGTCATCGTGTTAAACCCGCCAATAGTGTGCAAGGTGGCCTGTTTGTGATTGGTTCTTGCAAAATTGTGAACTGAAGCACGGGAATTAAACGTGTAGACCGAGCTGCAGGGCCAAATCAAATCGCCAGAAAAGTGGGCGGGGTTTACCCAGTCTATGGAATAGTGTCAGTATGACAATATCAATTGCATGTTCTCTTATGAAGTAAAACCCATTTGGATGAAACAGTAGCTCCATTGTTCTTCATATGTAACATACTAGTAGGGCGATTAGGGGCTACATTGCTTCTTTGGCCACAAAAATTATTTTTGCTGGGTTTACTCATTGATCCATAGCTGCCTTTGAGTGCTTTTGGTAGAACACCCACAGAGTGCTGTCACGCTGCTCTCAACAGTCCTGCAGAGAAGTAATGGTCTATCTCTAAACAGTTACTGTCTGACAAATCTTGCAGCTTAAAGAGACATTATTTTCAAGATCAACACTCTTACCTGCAATTCTGGAGGCCCTCCTTCATCTCTGATTAGAAGTAAATAGCTCTGTCCATCCACCACTATTTCTTTCTTGAACCGTCCACCTAAGGAAGAGACATGTATTAATTATGTTTTTGTATTATTATTGTTCAGGGTTACTCTTACTCTTTAAGTTTGTCCTAGTGATAGTACAAGATGATATTGTAAAATGGTCTTTCTTAGGATGTAACAACTGACCACCAGGGGTTTCCCAAAGAGAAAAAACACTGCAGACATGTCACTCATTAACAGTGTTGGGCAAGTTACTTTAAAAAAGTAATTCGTTACAGTTACTAGTTACTGCGTCCAAAAAGTAACTAAATTAGTTACTCAGTTACAAATTATAAAAGTAATTAATTACTTTCAAGCACATTTTTAAATGCTGAAATGTGACCCCTCCTCCACGCCTCTTTAAACGGAACTTAAATACATGTGCTTGTTCAATTATTTATGATAAATCGGAATATTATAATAAAATGGACACTTAATACAATACATTATTAACCGAAACGTTTGATTTCTTGGAGGGAAAAGTAATAGCTATACTTCCATTTAGAGAAGGCTACTTTTGGATTATTTGGGCTCTGAACACCCGCCCAACTCCTCCTCTGATTGGCTTACCATGATATTTTACTCAACCTCAGCCAGTTGTCAGCATTTATGCGCTTGTCTTGTGCACTACCCACTAACCAAGGAAGAACAGTAAAAACGATTTTGCCTCTCGGCTCAGAGATCTAGTTGGTCTGATGAAAAAAACAGCTTCAATTCTAGTAACGCGCAGCATTTTTTGGCAGTAACAGTAACTGCGTTATTAAGATGGGAATAGTAATCAATTAGATTACTCATTACTGAAAAATCATTTTTATTATTTGTTATTCCCATCTCTGCTAATTAATTATAAAAACAGATTGTTAAGGATACCAAATTTAATATCAGAACACAGCTTGACATGGCTCATAAAAGTTTGGTGCGATGTGTATGAGGTGAAGTGCAGCTCTCGATTTAGACCCCTTAAATGTGTTGCTGTTAGGATCACATGCTGACAGGAAACCAGGTCTCTCTGGAGCCAATTATGTGGGCGAGAAATTGCCATTTAGCGTATCTAATGCACAGCTGCTAAGGGAACAGGTTCAGTGCCACTGTCAAAAGTCCTCGAAAGGCCCAACTTTAACTTCACTTACATGATCACTGCATGTGCTACAGAGGTTTAGAACATTGGTTTTCACAGAATTAACATAACTCATTACACTTTGCAATAAAATGATAAGACCAGATGAGTAACTTTAGCAAAGAGACAGGAAAGGAAATGATGGGAGATAACATCAGAGGCAAATAAATTCTTAGCTGGTCTCCATATCCACAGGAGTGTAGTGACGAGCTAACACTGAGCCCCTGTGTCGCCTTGAGTTTCTCTCTCCTTTTTCCACTTCTATAATAGAAATACATATTCCTTGCCGCTAGCAAAGCTGGCTGCAGCTAAAGAAGATATAAATGGGAAAATTACGCAGTGAATTAGAATGTGCATATCATTTGAAAGGTTTGAGATCCTTTAGAGATTAAAAATATTCAAATGAGAAAGTTGTGAGGCTAGAAATGTCCCTGGGAGTGAAAACAGTGCCTTATGAATACAAAAATATGCTGAAAGCCATTTGACAAAGTTAAAGCACAAATTTAAAAGAAATGTCTAGGAATGTTAATGAAATGTATCAAAGAAATGACTAAAGACAAAAATGTGCAACACAGAATAAAAGTACACTTGTAACAATTATCAGAGTTTCGTGAGCTGACATGTTAGCTAAGATATTTGTATGATTAGATAATAGAGTGTCGGAGATCATGCTGTGCAACCAGAATATCAGGTACTACAGATCTGACATCACAGAGGAGCTGTAAGGACCATACAGTAGCTGGGGCCCTGTCATTTTTAATAGGTGGCCAGTATTCCTGTCTCAGCAAGCAATACATATCCACTTGAGCCACACTTCTACCCTGATAAGTCCACTTTAGCCCACTAGGCAAATAGGGGATTCTCCCAGCATTTTGCACAGGCTCTCAAGCCCTGCTGGATCCTGGTTGTGTAACAGAGAGAGATTCATGTACCAGAAGCCAGAATTATTTCTATTTTAACTCGAGTCACAGAGCTTTGGAGATTTAGACAAAGGACTGAGAAACTATGGGTCTGTATGTTTTCAAATCCCGTTTAAAAAGGGAAAAAGATGAGATGGATCTCATTACACGGTGAGAAAGACTGGATCGGAACGACACAGCAAACCAAAAATTTATCAGAATACGGAGTTTGTGTGGAGCTTGCCAGCACGTTCATATGCCAGAACAGATTATGGAAAGTCTCTCTGAAATCAGTATCTGTAATGAAAGCATACAGCTCTGGTGAAAACATGGGTGGAATCTGAAGTAAACATCGAAGTTACATAATCATCCAGAATGCTGTAGTCTTTATTTAGAGCTGAGCTACTACAATGCATATAATGGAAAAAGCCTGTGCTGTGAATAAATAAGGCAGGCTACCATATCTCTTTTATCATAACGCTTTTCTACATCATGATGAAAAGTAATTATGAATTATTTGAATGTGTTGCTCAACCTTCCATAAAAAAGAGGTGACTAAGAACCTTGCAGATTACAGAGAGACAGTAAGTTGGTAGGCACGGTTAACACGCAGTAAGCATACTCTGCTTACACGGAGGCTTAGACCTTGACACAGAGCCACAATCCAATTGAGCTCCATCCAGTGTTGCTATGGCAACACACCCTAGTACCTTTTTTCAGATATCATAGAAAAGGACCAGGAACAGAACACTGAAGAAACACAATCGCTGAACCTTCCTCAACTGAGCAATGCTCCTGCAATGTAAATACCCAATCTGGTGTAAAAGCCAGAGTTGAAGGAGCACATTCAAAAAACAAAGAGAGCCTAAGCAGCTGCTAATTATGAGACAGGTATGTTGTAACACAGCAAAACGCAGCAATGTAAGAAGGGACACATCTATTTATCTCAGCCGACACGTTTCCTTGATTACAGCAACAACGCTTGTTCTGTTTTTCCTGCATTTGCACCATTGATTTCTCAAAGACTAATTAAGCTATGAGGATTTTCTCCCTTGGTGCAGAAAAATGCCAGAAACTAATTATGCACTTCATGTCTCATCCCCATTATAATTACAAAAATGGAACACTGCAAGCCCCTCAAATATAATCAGTTAACTCTGGGTTCACCAACATCTTTGTGGATTTCAGAGAAAAGGACTTATCTTTCAGGCCAGGAGGGGGAATTCTCATTATGACTCTGCTGATAAAATTAAAATTAAGAATATCTGATTTTATATCTCAGAGTGAATTAAAAAGACGAGGGGTCTCTTTCTGGAAGTAGACCTTTTCTTTCTGGATATAGACCTTCCTACATATGGTTTTACATTTGTGTATTTAATAATGAGTCATCTTCCTATCCCAAATTTACTGTAAATGTTATGCTTTGTCATTATCTCGCAAGTTTTAATAGAGGAGGAAAATAGAAACTTATATTTCCAAAAAAAAAAAAAACTAGCTCAATCCACACAAAAAACATTTTCATAAAAACTAGTTGGAAAAAATATTCTCACAAGGCACCATGCTTCATGTAAATATCCTAATACATCCATCCTAATATGGTTATCCGTCTGTACAGTGTAGCAATTAGTGCCAACATGCTTGACTTTCTTCTTGTGAAAAACAAAACATAAAAGTATTTTACCAGCTGGCAGGTTTCTGTATAATTTCACTCACTTCAAATGCTTTTGAAACGCATCAGATTGTCATTAATCTAATAACAAGGCTTGTTAATTTGTGAGCTGAAACAAAGGTTTTCACTCGTCACCGGCCATGTATTTTATAAGACAAGTTGTAAGGTAAATTAGGCCATAAAAGCCACAGTGAACATGCTGCATGAATATGCATCTTTGTGATTTTTTTGTTGTTGTTGTTGTTGTGTTGTTGTGATTTCATGTTTATAATCATCTCCTGACCCACATCTCCATCAGCAAATTCTTACCTTCAGGAGACTCCTCCTGCACATATGTGCCCGTCAAGTACCGGTGGACCAAAGCCGACTTTCCACTGGACAGATTTCCCACAATGCCCTGCAAGGCAAAGTGCAAAATAATGTGATTATTACTGAAAGGCATAACAAGTACTAGCATATGTAGACTTGAAGGACCATAATGGGGACCTGACAAGAAAAGTCTCAGCACAAGCTAGTCTCACTTTATGTGTCTGAACATTTTAACCTTGCACTGTCAACCGAGTAAAGGTTTATGGTCGCCATAGTGTTGCCGGCACGAGGTGCACGAGTCAGAAAATGACGTTACATCTTTCGTGTCCAGGGCGAAGGCTCCGCAATTTGTCCAGCACGTTGTCGTACACTTTTACATTTTTGTAACTCGGCGCACACTGCGCATTCTATTTCAACATGGTCGGCTGGGAAAACTGGCCAAGCTGGTTGGCCTGTACAAACATCTGTATGAATCTTCATGTACAGAACACAGGGGTAGTTAAATGGCCATAAATATGCGGTAAGAGAGAGCCAACACACTGGGGAAAAAAATGCATTTTGTTGGAGGGTCTAATGGAAAGAGTGTCTGTAACGTTGAGGGGCAGACAGTAATTTCGAAACCAAGATATTTGACAGTGACGTTAATAATTAGAGTAGACAAATGCATTATTTGCCAGTACGTCAGTGTTTATCATGGATGTGTTTACTACTGTTGCCAGGCAGCCTGCTTTCCTTTATTACCGCTCTCTACTTCTTCCCTACTATTTCTTGCTTATTCGCAGATCATATTGTTTGTACGCCTCCTGGCGTTTCGGCACTGAGCATAAACACCTGAGTGCGTGCTCGTAGCTCGCTCACCACTACAGAGGTCTGCGCCACGATGCCTTGCGTGAGTATAAACAAGGCTTAGGACCATGGAATGTGTTCAAAAACATTGTAAATACAAAGGTTAGTGGACAGTGTGTGCAAGACTTTTTTTGTTTCCAAGGTCAAGAAGGACCCTTCAAGCTCAATCATGACATTGTTTTACATCAAGAGCTATATTATCAGAAATTAAACTATTTTTCCATGAACATTTTAAAGGTTGCGGTTTGGCAGTATCAAATCTTAGTGCAAGTTTCCTTGAATGCATCAACGGGGAAAAGTTTTCAAAACAGTTATACATTATAATTAGAGCCCTAGTGATAAATCAAAGGCTGAGGTATTTGTTTTTATTAGTTTATAACCAACATATTTATATTTGCATATACTTAAGAATCTAAGTAACAAGAAATTGATGTAATATCTGCCTCAAAAATGTCATATTGGTTGGGCTGTGTTTACCATGCAAACACAAAATAGAAAGGCGACTACATTTTCACTGTGATGGATTGCTGCTCTATAAGAAGATTTTCATTCCATACTGACATAAACTGAAACAAACACGGAAGTTACAAAATTAAAAATTAAAAATGTATGGTATGCTTCGATGGTGGGAAGTAGCCTAATGAAAAATATATTTTTGTTGTTAAGGAACAAAACCCTGAACACCTGATTTGGTTGTTTACATGGGCTGAGTGAGGTTGAGACATTATTAGGAAAGTCCTCTAAAATGCATCAGTTTGGTTGCAATCTTTCCCCTGCTTCCTCTCCTTGGTGTCTAGACCAGACCTAGCTACACCACCTTCAGGGTGATGCATGGCAGAGGGTTGCTGATGATGCCAGCATGTCTGGGAACAACAAAGGCTGCAACATGCCTCATCTCCTCCCTCTCCTCCTCCTTCTCTACCCACCATCACCCTCTTCTTCTTTAGATCATTAGTGGGTGTTAAAGTCAGGTATGGTTCTAATTATAGGGAGGTTTGAGGTACAAGAAAAGATCTGTTTAAGGCCTTTCCCAGCCTACCCTCTCTATAATTGAAGTATATATATGTACACACACACACACCATGTGGTACCACACCAAAAAAAAAACTATGAATATGCTTTAAGTTAGCAAACATAGGCTGTATTGCTGTGAAAGCAATGAGTCAACAAAAACTGACTTTAAATGTACCACTGAACCAGCGGCCCTGCTGTTTTAACTGTTCAGCTTTGTGACCTGCTGGTATATAGCCTTCATGAAACCAAAAAGCTGTATTAGCACTTCTTTAGTACAAACTCTTTACTATTCTTTTAACTTCTTATTTGATCTGGGAATATTAAAGAGTGTGGATGTGAATGATCAAAAGCTGGCAATAAAGTGAGGAATGACTACAGTTTGGTTGTCTTTATAAAACTACAATACCACGGGTACAGGTCACTGTTGTAGCAGATGTTTTGGAGGTTTTCTCACCATATCAATATTTCAACAAATCTGAAAGAAATTCCTGTCATTATTACTTTGGCATGAAAAAGAAACTTCTGAGACATAAGACCAACTTCTTTTCAGTATGAACTGGTTGCTGAACATCAATTCTTTGATCATTCTGAAAAGAATGATAGCTATTTTGAGACACTCCATATAGTCTTTTGTGGTCCATTTAACAAACCCCTGTGTGAAAGCAGCCAATTAACACCTAGCCAACATTAAAGGAAACACACGCATTTAAAGTGTTTGAAGACCAAAAAAAGCAACTTTGTGTTTCAGCTCCTTGTGAATTCCCCTTTTCATTCCAGTGACGTTTTTTCTTTAACAATGAATTCACCAACTAAAAATATTATTTAAACTGCCAGAATGGTGGAGGCAGGGGTGCCCAGATAGCTCAATTGGTCGAGCGGGCGCCCACATTCAGAGTTTTGCTCATCAACACAGCGGGCCCGGGTTTGATTCCAACCCGTGGCCCTTTGCTGCATGTCATTCCCCTCTCTCTCCCATTTCATTTCCTCAGCTGCCCTGTCAATTAAAGGCCTAAAATGCCCAAAAAATAATCTACAAAAAAAAAAAAGGTGGAGGCAGTTTTTCTAGCCTGCTAGTCTTTATGAGTGGAAGAAATTAAAACATGTAAGAATGTTAGTTGTGCATTTGGCAGTGGCTGTGTGTGTGCTTCACTGGCGGATAGGATCAGACCCAGGATGTGTCACTAGTCTAGCCCAAAACTGTCACTCATCTTGCAAACTGCTGCAAACCACCCTGAATCTCCATGCCAACGCATCTCATTAAAAATCACCCAGTGTGTGCCAGGGAACAGTCCAGCCAATCTCTCAACTGCTCCCTCTCTGTAAAACCATTATTACATGGGCAGAACATGCTTCCCATTGGCATTCAAATCAGCCAGTAAAATGAAACCTCGGAGAGCAAATAAACCGAGTGACTGTTATATATAAAAAGTTACTCACCACTTTCAGCTCTGGCACTGACCGACTCAATGTCCATTCCTGGCTGTTGACAAAAGAGTCTAAAAGGAAAAAGACAACAAGAAATGAAGTCAAGCAGCACTGAAATGTAATGCATCTGTTTGAACCCATTTGGCCCCAGTTACAGATTATATGAAATTAACAGTATTTCTCATTGGATGATGGTAAAGTGACTATACAGCTACAGTTTATAGACTACCTGTAGTACACAATGTTCAGTGTCATTTCACCTAGTTTTTTCAATCATATTTTATAACCTGCACACACAAACTCTGCAGTTAAGCAGTGGGATTGTGTCAACATTTTATAAAGTTTAGTGTTGATTTATAGAGCAATGCCGTACCAAGTTTTACTGAAGTTAAAAAGGTCAAATGATTCGTAAGATATGGCCTTTTCAAATTGGCAAACTTTCAAGCGTTATTGATGCCCTACACTCCAGGCAAAGCAATCTTTCTTTCCTTATTTTTCTTCGCACTTTATTCCCAATGGGGATTTAAACAATGTGACTCGAAAAATAACTACGTAACACACATTAGACCTGCAAAAAATAAAGAATAACTGGTTTTACATTATCAGTCAACATATCTGTATTATAGACAATTGTTTAAACATAAGTAATTTAAATAAACCATACATGTTTTTAATCACAAATCAAGAAAGTAATAAAGTAATAGATTTTTTTAATGATTTATTTTAAAAATAAATAATAAAAGAAATCGCTGGTCACAGAACCAAAATACATTCAAAGTAACAACCAGTCAGTAAACATTTCTCTCTCACCCTGACCAATATATGGCTCATATTCACTTTTGTTTATGTGTTTACAATTTGTAAAAACACACAACTGTCAAGAAGGAATTGTGAAACATATATGGTAAGTACAATCTATGCAGCCTATTGTACTTTCAACACAATATCTGAACAGGATGGAGCTAATCCATTTTAAAAGACATTATCAGGCTTGATTCAACTTGTTTTCCAGTGAGTTAGGCCTAGAGACTTTAACTGAATGATCACACTTTGAAAAAGGGCAGTGGGAACGAGCATTATAAAGAACAATACAAACCCTCAGAACTAAAAACACAAATGACAACTCCACAAGCGGTGTCTGTTTCCCACAGAGATGGAGAACACAACTATGTGTCATAACAATTATTAGAACAAAGACCACCTTCCTGTTTTGGATTATGGCTTTCTCACCATCTGAACCCCCCAAGAAGAACATACAATCTCAATGTGGGAGTGCAGACAAGCTCTACAAGCAACAAGGTGTGTAATACCAGTTGAACCCCCCACACTCCCTTCCCATGTCTACACTACACAATTCAAGTGTTCACACACTAAACAGGGTGCTATTATTACAGTTAGCCTGTTTGTTACAGCAATGGTGGTTTCCATTAGTGCCCCAGGTGATGCCAATATGAAAAGAATGACAGCATAAGTACAGTAAGGTAACCACTGTCAATATAAGATGTTTTTTTCTCTTCACAATGTATGCTAAAAGCCTGCATGACTCACAGCTGAGCAGACCTTGGCCAAAAATTCCTTTACATACTACAATTAGAAAAAAATACAAATAAAATAAACCCGCTAAAATTGACCTTTATTTACAAAGAGGCTTGTGCTGTCTCACTTGTTGTGGGAGAGGAGAAAAGTTCATCGCTGACAGAAGGGCCTTTCACAAAGCAAAGCATTGTGTGGAGCAAAGTAGTCTTTAAACAGCACGCCTCATGTTAAGCCCTCTCAGTGTGGGTTTGACATGTCTGAACATGAGGGAAGACACCCATCTGATTCAGTTTTAGGTCACAGCTCTCTGACACGGTATCAGATATGGTTACTACCTTATTTTCTTGGGTTTCCTGTCCTTTTGTTGAGACATATTATTTACAGATGCATGCCCAGTACTTTATATGATGATTTTTCTTTTAAATATACTGTATATTGTGTTGTGTTGTATTTTTCACATAATTTGAGGGTTGATAAAAGTTTACAGTCACAACTAGCAATTAACACATTGAAGGGTTTCAGTCTTCAGCACCTATTGCAGTAAGGCAACATTGACAAAGAATCAGAGAGAAATAAACAGAAATAACAGAGTGCCATTTTGTGAGAACACAAATGTCCCAATTGGTTGGATAAGAAAACCCTTCTTTACCCTGCCACCTTCCTAGTACAAAGCCCATGTAATCTCCAACAGAGCCCAAAGTGTGAGAAGTCACAGCAAGCGAGTGGGCGTGTTGATGACGTTTCATGTAGCTTGCACAAAACCTGAAGAAAACAAACATCCGAGGGTGAAGAACAATGATTTACATGAAGACAGCAAAGAAAATGTCTAATTGGAGAGAGACGACGAGATTCTGAAACGTCTATTGCTAAGGGCCAACGTAAAATTCGCCAGAACGCAAGAGACTTAGCTTTTGATATAATGCATGACCAAATTATGAATATCTCCGTCACAGCATCTCAAGAGTGTAATATGCATAATGGAGTATTTCCAGTGAATGAAAACGCATCCAACATGGATAATCTTATATTTTGTGCTATGTGTAGCTGGACTATTAGTGCGTTCCATTTAGTTCAGAACTCGGAAGCCCGAGCTGGAAATGATGTCACACCTGAGTTGAATGCGCTTTCACAGTGGGGTTAACTCTAGCTAGGTTAGCCATTACCAGTTGATAACAAATCATTACGCAGTTTTTTTGTGCATGCAAACAGCGTAACATGTCCACCAATAGAAGTTGGACAGGACTGTGTGTAAGAATGATTTAGTGTGACACAAATATGACAGAAGGGCTAATAAACTGTATGTTACCAGTTACCACTGCTTTCACTACTGTTAATGCACGGGTCAGCCATGTTGGATTTTGAGCTTGAGGTACTGTGAAGTTGTCCGACTTCCCAAATCGGAAATTAGAGTTAGCGGAAGGTTCTGACTCTCACCTCAGAGAATTCCGACAAATCAAACGCACTGTATGTCAAGAACTGATTCCTTGGACAATGTTTGGAGTTCATATGTGAAAACATATAGTCATCAGAGGACAACACAGAAATGGAGTTGGTGACTAATGACAAGCACTGCATTTCAGAAATAGCACACTCCCTTATTATTGACCATAACAACACCACTTATGCATTCAAGGACATAAAAAGAGTAAGAAGAAGAAAGGAAGGGGAAATGAGGAGCTTTTACACAACGTTGGACAGGACCTAAAACCTGTGCATTAAAATATTTTGAAAGGAAATCATTTGATCCATTTCTTGTCAGGAGCACACCCATTACAAACTGTAACACAAAGAAAATGCCCAACCTTTTTCATCCCTGGAGCAGATACAGTACAACCAGTTTGATCCTATGCTTAAAAAAAGCCCTAATTGAATCCATGTGCTCAGTATTACGTCATTCTTTAACAATGAGTATCCCTACATTACTGTGTCCCAGAATGCCTATGGAAACAGGAAGCCCCTGCATTTGTGATGCTTAAAGAGGACACCAGTGGCTTTGTCTCTGAGAGAGGGAAACTGCGTTGCCAGCTTGTTTGTTAGGTTTTTCACTTCACTGCTCATGTCAACCCAAATAAAGATGACCATTCTGTCTGAGGGTAGTCAAGCACAATCCGCCACCCCCACTTATTCCATTTCATGAGAAAAGAAAATGCAATAGGAGCAAAACCCCATGCGTATGGTTGCCTGAGCGTGTGCATGTGCATACTTGCGGGCATTTCTATGTGCAGTGAATCTGAAGTGGTTTTTGGAATGAGAGGACAACCTTGAGGCCGAAACTTCCACTCTGACTTTCCAACCACGATTTCCCACTGTCATAGATTACAGAGTGAGAATTTAGCTAGCAATTAGAATTTCTACTTCCCTTATATGCAAACCACATGACCAACCGACCACTTCTCCCTGTCTGATGACTTTCATTATTCCTGTCTTGACAACATGTTCCTGAATCATGTTCCTATTGTGACAGCTCTCCAGAGCCATTTACACAGCAAACAACCAAGTTAGGAGTCTTGTTTTTGTTCTTTTAAGCTCCCAAACACTAACCTCTTTATTTTATCAAAAAGGTAGTAAGTGACAATCAGCAGAGAAAAAAAGATAAAACTCGTTATGCCATGTAGTCTAATGCATTCTGGATGGCCTGCCCTACTTAAAGCCATGTGTTGTCTGCAGACAGGCATTGATCACTTTCATAAAAAAAATGAATTGGACATTCTGGTTCAAACAGCATTCTCATTTAACATGAGATTTGCCCAATGCACAGGTTGACTGGCTGATTTATAGATTTATATTTTCTGCCACCCAAAACACTGCATGTGAACAAACTGATGGGAAAAATCCACTGTGAACTGAAAGGAGAAAAACTGCATACAAAGTAAAAGGAAGCTATTTATAAATTGTAGACCTTAGCTCAAACAGTTTGTAGATGCATTGGTGGTGATATTTACAGTGGCTTTTTAATATCTTGCTGTCCCCCCATTTCTCCTGCAGCAGGTGAAAGGGCATTAACACAGTGTTACCGTTTGTCCCAATTTCCATGGAAGTATCAATTTTTCTTAAAAATAATTACCTGCTGGGAGTCTGGCTCACCCCCTCACCCCTGCTGGTATTAATGAAATAAGCAAATGCATCTTTTAAATTAGTCTGCAGATTATTAAGCAGGCAGACTAATTTCAACTGCAAGGTAAAGTTGATACAGGAAATACTGTAGTGTTGGCAGGGATCCACAGGAAGTGAATGAGACATAGCAAAGGAAAGCAATTCCATCCATATGAATAAATGTAATGTCAGATTTAAGATAAAGGAGAATGGATGACACAAATGGGGGATTATGTTCAAATTGTCAATACCTGTAGGTAGGCCTAATGGCGAGTCAGAATAAATATGCATCAGTGAGCATTTTCTGTCTACTGGATCCCATTGATACCTTGTACTTAAAACTTATTACAGAGTTCTAGCTACAGTCCCATTCCCATTTTTTCAACCTTCACTAGATAAGTGCATTGCTGACCACCTATGCTGCATGGCCACCCACCCCTCCTCCAAACCAAAGACCCCCAGAGAGCCCCCATCTCAGCACATGGTTGACTGATCACTCATGCATCCACGGGCTCAACAGAGTGGCTTTGTTCATCCACAGGTACACACCTCAACCCATCTCCCCTCCCCCAAACCTTTATCATCAGGAAACACTTGAACCGAGTGTGTTTGTGCATGTATGTGTGTGTTTAGTTTTGTGAGGGCTAGGCTTCAGATATCTGGATTTAATTTAGGAGCAAACACTTAAGCAGGTAGCAACAGGCGGTGAGGCCTGCCCCAGGGCATTGAACACTAAACCTAACTTTACATTTACTAGGCTGATCGGCACACCTACATTCCTAATGCCTGACTGACTGACTCTGCTGTGGAATAAATGGGCAAATACCACTGACACTCCACCACAGGAATAAGTATCCTAACATGTCATATGAGAAAACAAATACACTGGGAGATTGGTTGACCCCAGGACCCATTGTGAGTGTTATGCTAGCATGAGAATGAAATAGCTGATTTGCTGGTTCAAAAGTTGGCTTAATGATAATAAATACAGGATATGTGCACCTGAAATTGGTAGAAGTCATTGAGTTGTCACAAATGTCTAATTAGGTCTTCATGTGAAGATGTGAAATTGAAACTTGACGCACAAAACATAAAATTGCAGCTATTCATTCGGATAGTTACACATATCTATCTCTCTCTGTCTGGTCTTCCAGGCAACTGGACAAACGCACTCCATTTTCAGAGTTAACCTTTAAACACAGTGCTTAAGTCGTCTTCCTTTCTCCCCATCATTATAGCATCTAAGCCCTCTTAATTTAGCCCAACTAGGCTGCCAAACGAATCCCCATTACAGCCACTAACTGCTTTAATGCTACTGCTTTAAGCTGTGTCTCTGTGAGGCCAACAGACAGAATTATCAGTACTCCCATGTGCTGTAACACAGAGACAGCACTGGAGCTATTACACCACAGTTGCACCACTGAAAAAAAGCCATTGTCGAGTGTTCTTATCAGTCACTGGTGATTTCTATACTATACAAACTATACTTACCTACACAATTACTGAACTTTCAAGCGGTTCACACATGAAAAACTCTGGTGAATTGAATGACCTAAAACAACCATTCCAAAAGGACTCTCTGGAACCAGACATTTTTGAATGCCATCCAAACTCACAATTCCCCATGTGTTTTTCATTTGCCGTCCTTCTAAAAAAAGTGCACTTCCGTGTTTCTTTTGAGTTGTAACTTTGTGTGCAGTGAAGGAGGGGCTGTACATGGAGAACTGAGCTGAGAAATAAATTCAGCAATCTTGCAGGTCTTACCTTGACCTTTGTAGGAGTCGATGCCTGCCAGAGTATCTATGGTGACGGGCTGTGATGGTGATATATTGTTCCCGGCCAGGGAATAATGGCTGGTTTCTTTGCTCTGGGACTGCTGGGTTTCATGTTTGCTACTGTATGGCTGCTCTTTCCTCCTGAAGCGGTTAGCTATGAGCTGCCATATGCTTGGTTCTTCCCCGAACTGGTTTGGAAGAAAGTTTTGTTGGACAGAGGGGTACCTCCATTACCTTGACCTTCCCTCTGCTGTGGTACTGAATGTAATGCATTCCCCCATCCTCAATTTGCTCACTGGAAGTTGGAAGTATTCTTCCTGTGAGGTACGAGAAAGGCCGTGGAGGCATTATTGTCTCATCAGCTGTACTTTTAGTCAGAGAGCACTCCTTTAATTCCCTTTCAGACCCTAAAGTTACTTTGTCCTGGGGCCGGTTCCTTCTGATTCGCAGGCTGAGGCTCCGTCTTAAGGAGCTCAGTTTACTTTTTGGAGCATCAGATTTACTGGATTTGGAAGACTTTGCATCTTTGTCACTTTCCATCTCCTTGCTCTTATCTTGAGATGCTTTGCCAAAAAGCCTCCAACGAAAGCCCCCTTTGTGAAAGCCTCCTCCATCGCTGCCTGCGTGGCTGCAGGTTCTCTGGCTGTCTATCTCATCATCAGAGCCCCTTTTTCTCAGCTCCAGTACTGTCATACTGACAGGCCTAGGCTTCCAGCTCCTCTGGCGGAACCTGGGGGTCACCTCTGCAGGCACCCAAGGCCGCTGAGCCACATCAGGATTGAGGCCATCCACAGCCCTCAACTCAGCCTTCCTGTTCCTGTTCTGCAGGTTGTTTTCTAAAATGCCTGCCCTCTTGAAGGGTTGCTGGGTCCGGGGCTCTGACAGGACTTGGCTTGGGCCTGCCAGCATGCACACACTCCTGGGCCTATGAAGCCGGCTTTCTAGTTCAGGTTGACAATCTATTTGCTGCTTGACTGAGTCGCCATACATGCTCACCGTTCTCCTACCCAGCGTGGCTTTATCTTGACACGACCTTCGCAGCGCGGCCCGGGGCAGAGAGCTATGTCCTGCAACAGTGCCATGTTCCCCAAAGATAAGCCCTTTAGCATGGACGCTGACAGATCGTAATGTGGAGATTCGAATGTGTTGCTCCTGGGTGTCTGTCTGAACGTCTGACTCTGCCACGTCTCTGCCTTGTTGTGAGGAGTTACCTGAGTTTTTGGAGGGCTGTTTCAAAAACCTGTCTTTCTTCATTTTTTCCTCCACCTCCTCCAACTCCTCCTCATTCTCCTCCACAACTACCTCCTCTCTTTGCCTTACAGCTCTACCTATGAAGCTCAGGGAGGGCCACCTGTCAAGATCCTGCCGTGCCCTGACCAGCCTGGGGCTGTTCTCCATTGGCACAACACCAATTATCTCTCCTCCTGGCTGCCAATTCTTAACCAGGGTGTGGGTGACCCGGCCCATTTCCAGCTCTGACACGGGGGCATCTCCCTGTGTTTCGTTCAAGATTACAGATATGTGATAAACAGTTTTCCCCTGCTGCTGTTGGCCAATAGCTGTACTCCTAGGGGTCACATCCACGGTCCCACTGCTAAGGAATAGCATGGCACTTCAATCAAACTGATTTACACATGCATTCTCATTCACAAGCATGTGGCAGAAGCCAATGTTCACATTCTGCCCGGGAGTTGTTAAGATTCAGCTCATGAAGTCCTTCATTTGAAGACTAAATTCCTATGCCAGGCATAATCCTTCACCTTTGACATGGGAAAAAACTTCAAACAAGTTAGAGCAAAGCCTCGCTGCCAGCTGCATCCTCTGGCTCCTTTACTCACAGAGGCATTTAGATGGTAGCTCCTTTCTCCACACACTTTGTTCTACCTGTCTTGCACAAGCAGATGAACAAAAGAAAAACTGGTTATCCACAGCTTGTTTTGCAAAAACGTCATATCTGTAGTAGCTGCAAAAGTTGCAACTTGAACAAAGAAAGAATCACCCTTCCTCCTTGGAAAGTTACGAGCTGTGAGCAATCCTTGTTGCTAGCGGTGCAGACAAACCCCTTAATCTCTGAGCTCTTGCCATGCAGAGCATGAGGGAGTGTGTCTCTGAACTTTCAGCTGCCTTCCAACCCCCAGGACACTTGGAAAACAAGGAATGGATCCCACAGGCATTACACACACCCTCCTACTTTCTTTGGAGCTGCTAGTAGTCCCAGAGAAATAAAAAGACAAACATGAACATGAGTTTAAGAGAAGACAGAGCTGATTACAGACACTGCTGTAATCAACAAAGACTACCAGTCATGAATGGACGCTTTGTGTATTCTGACCAATGGCAAAACACAAAAAGGGGGATAATTTCCCATGTTTAATGGCAGAAGAGACATTATAGTTCACTATGTTCTTTGTTCATTTATTCACATTTTACTGACCACCATATTGTATTAAATTAAAGGGTCTAGAATAGCTACACTGATTAGGCTATACACAGTTTGGTCATGATATCTTTGATATGGAAAAACTTATACAATAAAAAAAGCCTGCCTCTCACTACGGGACTTAAAAGAACACAAATGCAAACTTAACTTGTGTTAGTAACATGAAATATCCACACAACTACACACCACGCTTCCAGTGGCTCCCACTACAAAGCCCACACACAGTGGGAGAGTGTAAGCTTAATGGACCAAACAGCCTTTACATGTTCTTGCTCCATTCCCTATTTTTCACAGCTATGATGCTTTGGTGAGCTGAAATGGGGCCATTTTTATAAAGAGCATCATCTGAATTAAGCCAGATTTTACTTGCTCAACTCTGCAGCACTTAGTTACAGAGCGGTTTGGGCTGGAACACTGCCTCTTTGTGGTCAAAAAGAGAAAAATGCAGGTAGGAAACTAAACATGAGGCACGTTCCTCCTGATGTTGAATTTATATCAGTTTAGCATTAACATAATTTGCTGTAATAAGATACGAAACCCTGACACAGGTACATTAGCATTATTGCTTATGAGGGATTTTGGCAGAGAAAACCTAGAACATGGCAACACTGACTGCCCGTTCTCAGAGTGCGTCACTATGGGAAATACAGTATAACCATGACTGCGTCACTAAGGGAAAGCCAGTATAACCATGAAGCTGGAAGTTGCAGTATAAGTGTCAAAGCAGCTTTGTGCCAAAAGCTGATTCTCATCAGCACTTAATTTAAAAAAAAAAAACTTTTTTTCACAAAAACACCCTGAAGCCCTCTAATAGCTGAAACGCTGATCATTTCTTCACATTGAAGGAAAAACATGCCCCAAAATCACATTACTTTAAGCTTATCTAAATCAAGGCCTTTGCCATTTCAATCTAAATTTACAGTACGTGCAAGTACTGGAATATTGGAGGTGTTTCTTGATGCATTCTTCCCTTTTGTTTTCTTATCAGCAGACCAAGTGGTGTTAGACTCAGAACAATTGAAAACATTTAAGGTATGGTTCCAGGAACCCTTTCCACACATACACAATGAGGGAAATCTTGATGTTGAAAGACAGTATTAAATATTAACAGTAAAACGTTAAGATGCCAGTTTAGCTGGCTTTGCTGGCCTTTACCTGGGTCTAGGAAGCAGGGGTTTGGAATAATATGAGGCTCATCGTAAAGCAAGCAGTCCTTTTCACTCCATTGGATCTGGTGTTGAGTTCGTCTACGACCCCGAAGCACAGCAACATAGTCTACCTCATAGGGACTTTTTTATTACTCACAATACAACCAAGAAAACATCCAGGAGCCTAAGATTTCCTGCGTCAGTCCAAATTGTTGGTCATCTTTTTATTTTCCTCTCCTCATGGGTTTTTCTTTGGCTTCAATCAGGCATTGCTGTGGAAATATCATTGCAGCTCAATTCTCAGCTCCTGCTGTCGCTTTTGTCTAGCAAGGCTGCAAAAAACCCGTCTCCTTTGTCAGTTGCATCAAGCTGTGGCCATGATGTGCCTTCCATGCAGACCTGATAATGTGGTTACCAGCACAAACCCAATTGGTTATTGGACAGTATGAGGAAGTGGCCCAGAGAGGCCATGTGTCCTGGTTCACTTGGAGTTGTTTCCTCTTGGTAATTTGTAATGCAGGTGTTGGCTAACAGGGTCCACACTGATAGGATTAAAGTTAATCCACTATCCTGTTGTCTCCATTGCGGGTTGGTCCAGTGGAAACCTCTGCTGTGGCAAATCCTGAGATTTTGAAGTGCTGACTTGGTAACAGAGCTTCTCTTGTGTGCTCCTCTCTCTTCCTCTGTGCCACAGCTAAATGTTTCTCCCTCTTGTAACCATATCTTGATGGCAGGGTTTTTCAGAAAAACTGGATTGGCATGTTTTGAGGTTCCTGAATTACCCTCCTCCTCCGTATCTATGTGGACACATCAGCCTCATTGTGAGCACATGTTATACTGTGTGTGTTGGCCATACTATATCCATTTATCTGTGTGTCACTTTTACAAACAGTGTGCTCAACATGGCTCTGAGCTGACTTTGCCCTTTAATTTTTCTAAGGCTACATTCAAAGTCCTTACCAATACAAAAGATTTTCTTGGTACTTTATTTATTTATTTTTTAACAAGTCACCCCTGTCATAAATCTTCCTTTGTCAGTAAATGTCATAAACAGAAAGGTACCGGTGGGGTCACATCATTAAGAAACTGCATACTGATTCAAAGATTGCATTTTTAAATTTCTTGAAAATTCTTGTCAAAGTTTGAGCTAACTGAATTAGACAACCTCCCTCAGATGTCTCCATGCTGCAGTCACCCACTACAGCTAGAAATAGTGAGTGGTTCCAATTTGGAAAGGCTTTCACAGTATCATCAATTATCTTCAGGGCCTACGTAATTTCAGGGGTTGTGATACCTTCTGAACACCTATTAGCAGGAAGCACGGAACAGATACATTTGAACAGCAGACATGACAGACCGACAGCACCGGTGTGTTTACGTATATAAGGACACAGACACAACGTGCGACAAGTACTGGTGTTGTCTAGCATATTGCAGGATTATACAAGCCACGAGTAAAGCTTACTAACTCTACGTCAGCATTGGAACATGAGTCAGCATGAGGAAGACAGCCATGCACATACAGTATGTGTGCTTTTTTTAAGAGGAGTTTGCTTCCTCAGGAACTATTGATGACGGCAGTGACAAGACTTTGCATAATCAGCATATAGCTGGTAAGTGGTCATAGTCGAACGGCACCTACATTTTCTGTCAATAAGGTGTTGCTGACCTTATTAACGCATTACACAACAGCAGCCCGACTCACGCCTGACGAGCATCCAGAACAAAACCTCTGATGTCATCTACTTTCTAAAAGCACAAACACATGTGTCATCCGTATAAATCAGAGGTGTTCAGTGAGATCTTTTGTATGACAAATCAGTACCAAAGAGTGCAAGCTCTAATGAGAACAAAAATGTTCCTTACTTATCTTTTAGTCAAGTGAATACAGGGAGGAGGAATCAAAATTTCTATTTCTAGAAATACTATGTAGACATGGGATCTGGGCTGTATGACCCAAAATCAATATTGTGTTAATTCATCATTCACACATCTCAAAGGCTATATAATAATATAGTTTTAACTACTACCAGAGCTCCCTGATAACTGCAACTCTGTGCTCATATTATCTGGCGAAACATGTGTTTAAATGAATTATTGTCATGTTTCAAGTTGCTTTGTTTCAAATGAAGATTAATGTTACCTAAACTGGGTGTTAACTCTTCATAGGGCAGCGATTCCCAACCCCCAGCCCCCAAACCGGTGGGCCCGTTAGTACTGGCCTGGGGCTTGAAAAATTCCTAGAATGATGGTCTTTTTTAGTTGTCTTTTTTTCGATTATAATTGTCTTTTTCTAATTGCTTTAAAGGGCCCATATTATGCTCATTTTCAGGTTCATAATTTTATTTTGAGGTTGTACCAAATTGGTTTACATGATTTAATTTTAAAAAAATATATTTTTGTTGGACTGCGCATTGCTGCAGATCCTGTTTTCACCCTGTTTGTTTAGGTCTCAGTTTTAGCGACAGAGTGAGTCATCTCACTTCTTCACTATCTTTGTTGGGAGTTGCTCATCCCAAAACATTAACAATAAATAGACTAGATCAACATGTTGTTGTTTTTTAGCAACAACCTTCAGAGTTTTTTTCAGTACAGAAAAATACTTTACACATCTATAACATGAAACAGGTGCGTCAGAGGGGAACACGTGATACAAAAGTTGCAGAGAAACTCCTGCACATTGTCTAACGTGCAAAAAATAAAATGTAATAGTAGGAAACGTTTTGGTACTAGACCTTTATCTGGCAAAATTAATGAAGGGAGTTTCGTTGCAACTTCTGAAAGTATTTTTTTTTTAATGAAAATGTGTTAACATAAATACAACATATTAGAATAAATATAAATCAGCCTATTTGTTAAGAAAAAAAAACATTCATGATAGGCTTTCTGGCCTATAGGTAAGGTAGTCACTAAGATAGCCATCCAAAGATACAGCATCCTAAGGAGTCACTGTGCCACATGTATGTTTAACATTAAAACAAGATAAAATAATACCAACAAATATTTAATAGCTTAGTATTCTATGCACTAAAAACTTATGCACATGTGGCCAGATTAGCTCAGTTAGTAGAGCAGGCGCACATATATAGGAGGTTTATTCCTCAACGTGGCAGCCGTGGATTCGACTCCGACCTGCGGCCCTTTGCTCCTCGTCATTCTCTCTCTCTCCCCTCAATCTGTCCTACTGAAATAATGGCCTAAAAAGCCAGAAAAAATAAATACAAATAAATAAATAAATAAAAAAGAGGTATGCACATGCATGCATATGCTTTAGGCTGCCCTACACATTATTGTAAGCCCAGTTTAATACGCAACTTTAATATGAACATTTATACAATATGCAGTAAGGGGTCCCTGCTCCATCTCTCTCTCAGATAAGGGGTCCTTGGATTTAAAAATGTTGAAGAGACTTGGCCTAGCTTGTATAAGGCTTTATATGAAAACTATTTTTTACTAGTTTCTGAAAATGTGACTAAAACATAACCTAAACAGTCAGTTCAGTTCAGTTCAATTCAGTTCAAAACATGATTGAAAAAGGTTTTTTTTTGGTCCTTGTCTATAATAAGTTACATTTGAATAACAATAACCAAGTTCAGTTCAGTTCTAACTCAACCTTAGTACAGAGTACCACAGCAATGAAATACAATATGCCTTTTGCACTCTCAAGTCATGGTTTATGCCGCACAAATCAGCACATATACCATCTACGTCTTGTCAACAATACCTGTATAAAGTTTCAGACCTATAAGCTAGGGCTGCACAATTAATCAAATTTTAATCACGATTTTGACTTCCCATGATCAAATTTGCGTGATCGAGCGATTTTTTTAAAGCGTCATTTCATAGAACGCTCCGGGTTTGCATCTACCGCTCCGTAAACCCCTGTCTGATCATGTGCCAGTCAGTTGTTGCCTGCACCGTGCAGCTTAGTTTCTAGATGTGGACAGTTACAGAAGACAGAGTAACGGGAGGAAAATTCAACAGATCGCAGTCGGTTATATGTTGGTCTCAAGGTTTACCAGTTTACCAGTAAACGCAACATTTTGTCCCGTCAGTGAGCAGTGCTAGTCGGTGGTGGTGCTAGTTAGCTTCTGTTAGCTCACAGGCTATAGGGCGCGAGTAACATTTTTCCTCTAGGACGCACCGGTGCACATAATGTCCTCGCATCCGCTGCAATGTTGTTATATGGCTATGGTTTAATTTTTCACTACATGACCCATTTCTTCTGTAAAGCCGTGCCTGTGTTGGATCCCTCCTCTACTCTCTCTCCTCTTACTCTCCGCGCAGCCCGGCCACACTTCTGACATTTGTCTACAGTTTTAATTGTTATTAACACAGCTGTTAAGTATGAGGGGCAAACCTGTATTTGTACCCGTGTTTCCGCTGGTAACTGCTATCGCGGCCGCCACGCATGTGAGACAGAGCCTGCTGGAACTGGGCGAGAGATGTGACCCATGGCCAGAATATCATAGATAATAAAAATGCAGCGCAGTGACGATACAGACATTTCATACACACAATGTGTGTATCCGCCGTTCGACCCGTGCTGGACCCGTTCATAATGAGTCAGCCGTCTCTCTGTGAGTACCACTCCCCCTCTCTCCCTAGCTCTTTTAATCAGTTATTGTTGAAAACAAGTGAAGGAGCTTTCTCAGAGATACATTCAAAAAAAAAAAAATATGCCATTTATTTAAAATAGCTCATTTTCATTTACGTGTGTTGCAGCTGTATGTCCATACAACATACAGCTTCAACATAAGAAGATTGTAACATAATATAGATGTGAAAGCAGTTATAAACAGCCTATGTGACAATAAAATTTGTTTTGGTTAAAATCAACAAATAATCGTGAGAATAATCGTGATTATCATTTTGGCCATAATCATGCAGCCCTACTATAAGCCTAAAGTTATGGGAGCTAGGGGTTTTCTAGTCTGTGGTGGACTGATGTCCCCAAAACTCTCCAGACCCTCTCCCAGTGACCAGATTGTGCCACCTTTTACTCACTCCTGTGACACTGGATAAATATATCAAAGCGGGGTTCTTATTAAGCCTCTGACTCACCAACCAGACGGCCGACCCTCGGCAGAAAAGATCTTTCTGTTTGGTCTGGATGCAGACCTTGGTCTGGAATTTGAGAAGTCCTGGCTGTAACTAAAGCATTCGTGATTTGTTTTTTCCTCACAAAACACGTTTTTTGATGTTCTTGAAGGAGAGACTTAGCTATGTTAGCTTACACGTTCATTTAGATTAACTCCGATGCAACATTTTACTATATACTTTATAGTGGATTATGTCACAATAATCAAAATAACTTCACAATATCTAAACAGTGAACATCTAAAAAGCAGCAGTCAATCAAATATTATAGATGCACAAACTACCATGTTTTCAGTCATGTATAGCTAAAATTATGCAGTTTAATTCAATTAATTTATTTATTAATCAAATAGTCAGTTGTCAGAAAATGCCGTTTATTGCAGGGTCATCTTTTAAGCAAAAGTGCCAAATATTCTCTGGTTCTAATTTCTGGAATATGACCAGTTCCAGTTTTATATAATCTTTTGTGATAACAAATTGACTATACTGTATGTACGTTTAAGGATGAAGAAAACAAGCAACGATGACTTCACCTGATGGTCAATTAAATCACTAATTAAAGTAATCAATAACTGCAGCCCTACGGTCATGTCATGTGTGAATTAATTTCACACTAGGCAGAGCGCTACCCTTGGCGTCGTGCACAGCTCGGAATTTCCGCCAAGTGCTGCGCTCAAAATAAAAATGACTTCAACGTTGACCTTGTAGCCGCTGACCTTGTAAGGTGCAACCAATTCCAGAACGTACCTGCGCTGCAATTTTCCTCCGATGCTCTTCATGTGTAGGTGGCTTATGAGGATTAGCTAATTATTTGAATTGCAGGTGTTATTGTGGGTTCCTAAGGTGTATGGTGATTAAGTGTCAACACCCGAGTATTCCCTGGCTGATCAAGCCACTGTTGAAACCCAACAAAAGAAGAAAATAACCTAAATAAAAAAATTCACATCTTTAAGAAAAACAGTAACAGTAATAAGTGAGGGCAGTCAAGGGAGTTCCTCTGGAACACTGTTCCTGGGTGTGACTATCCAGCTCTCTGTGGCCCAATTAATCCTTGGAAGCTACTCCCACCAAATTTAATAGGTCTATCAAACAGTATATTCCCTTAAAAGATCTGAATTATAATTTTGACAACAAGAACACAACAACAGCATTTATTCTTAAATTCCACTATACAAATCACTTAGAATTTTGGTGCAATAAAAGCCAATCTGTCCATTCAGGAATACGTGTACCGGTATGAGCAAAGACAGACAGACAGACACACACACACAATATGCAAACATAATTTTGATTCCCCCATACTTAAGTGATTAACCAGCACAAGTGATTACACAATGACCTACCAATTTTCAAAAGGACATCAACTTACCAGAACCCTTTTACCCTCCCCTTCTTGCATCGACAGTGAATTAATATTTGCAAATGAAAAAGTCAAGAGATTCATACACAGAGACAGAATGGCTACAGACGGCAGAGAAGTTTATGATAATTATGCTTGCAGTAGTGGTATTGAGCGTGGGTGTAGAGCTTTTTAAAATTCAGCTGCACTACCGATGAGCATACGTCACCATTGCTCCACTGCAGAGAAAATGATAGGTTAGAGGACGTCTGTGGGAGGTTGTGAAAAAAAAATTCTAGACGCTTCTGTCTCTTAAATTCAGGTTTTGAGAGAGAGCTTGTGCATTTGTATAGTGTGTATGTGTGTAAAAGAAAGATAGAGAATTTAAGAGATTAAATAGGAGAGAGACAGTGACAGTGTGTATTGGTTGTATAACCTCAGCTGAGCAGCATGAAGCCCCCTTCAGATGTTTTACCTCCAAGATGCTCACTACTAATTTCCTCTAACAGAAAATTGACAAAATATACTAAATATACTAAATATACTGCCGAGACTCAGTGTTTGTTTACTGCGTGCTGGGTTTCCGCAAGAATTGTTTTCAAATATCCAGCACATAGATGGTACCTAGGGATATATGAAACAGGTGACCTAACATCACCGCTCATTTTACATACAGCAATAAAACAAAATGCTGAGTAAACATTACTAGGTTTTTTCATGTTGGTTTTGACTAGGGGTGGAAAAAAAATAAATAAATATCGATACAGAATAGTATCGCAATATTTTCAGTGGCAATACTGTATCGATACACAGACGCCAAGTATCAATCTTTTATTACATATGTATTGGTCAGTTTGTCTACTTGACAATCCCACTTTGCAACAATTACATTGAAGGGATATGAACAAACAGAAACGTATGTTTTTTAGATAAAACAGATGCTGATAAAGTTTCCTTTTGGGGACATCATTTGAAATTGGGAAAAAAAGTTGGAAAAAAGGTAATAAATTGCAATATATCGCAGAGTATTGCAGCCGGCTGGTAAGTCCCACCCCTAGTTTTGAGCAGTATGCATCCCCACTAACCCAAAAAAAAAATGTTTTACACTGTAAGTGAATACAGCGTATCTGGGGAAGAAAACGTCTCCTGCAGCAGGGAGTCAGAGGGACTGCAGGGTTTGCTATCATTAGCTTCTTGTCTCAACTGGGGTCCGATAAACAGTACATTCATCAAACGCCATTTTCCAAGCTACTGTAGCCGTCATATGTCACAGGAACCACGTGAGCGTGGTTTTCATGGTAAAACAGCTGCTGAGGCTTTTGCTGTCCTCACACTGTTAATTTGGTTGTCATGACTTCAGGAGCGATGACATCCTGTCACTGTTCCAGTTGCTTACCCTCAAAGGGGAGAGAGAGATGACTGTTCGCTTGAGTTCAGTGTAGCAGACAGCTCTGCAGAGTCGTGTAATTTAGACTTTATGACATTTCATTAAAAGGTGCTCTAAGCGATGTTGGGTGACGTTACTTCTTGTTGATGTTCGAAGTATTGTCAAACAAAATGAGACTAGCTCGCCCCTCCTTCCTCCTCATCCCGTCCCTTCCCCCTCCCTTATGTGCTTCAGCGCACTAACCCCCACCCCCAAATCCTTCTGATCGGTTATTGGCTGGAACACTGTTTGTGTATGCTTTGTGGTGCAGGTGGGCACAGTTTATTTTTGTTGCCGTTTGTAGACCCTGTGCTGTCTGAGACCACAAAAATGTATACCACACAAACACAAATTACACCTTTAATATGCAGCCAGTGCATTTTCTTACACATCACAATTAACAAAACCTTCAGGAACATGAAGTGAGATATACTCAAAGGAAGGAGACAAAATAAAACTACAAGTGATGGCTAGCTTAATGAGAAAATGGTGTTCTAGGCAAGTTTTGAGTTTTTCGTGTGTTCTGGGGACAGGCAGCTCACTGATAGTGAGGAGATGTTTGCTGTATGTGACAACAAATGTAGCCTAAAACACGCGTGACATTGCTTAGAGCACCTTTAAATGCTGAAGAAACAGCGGCAACAATTTTGTAATGGTGGTGAGCCACTACATATAGCGGAAACACTAGTGTGTTAGTATCTGCAATTGTACTAAACATGGATAGGTGGATGAATAGGTGGTAGTCTTGACTTTTCAACTATTGCATTTTGCAACCATCACTACCACCCTGCAGCCAATATGTTATTATTCGTTTGATGCGTCAGATGAAGAAATTGAAGGTGCAGAATGGGGGTGATGCAGACTTGGCCAGAGAGAATGGAACAATTGAAGAAAGAAACGGAATTTCAAAGACTAGGAATGGGCAGCTGGAAACATGGAGGCATACACTGGTTTGTAGAAGATGACAAAATGACCAGTGAGAGTACGTAGGAGGAAGCTGCAGAGAGATGCACAGTTTTTGCTGGCAGGTTTGTGTGGGCTGGTTGCTCCCAGTCCTCCTCCTCCTCTACACATTAGTTTGTGAACCCCCGCTTACTTCTGGTGTCATCCTTTAAAACTTGCCTTACAAACTCGTTTTTATGCAATAGCTTTGATGTGGTATTGCATTCTGTAATCTTCATTGCAATGTAGAAATAGTAATATTTGTATCATTGTTGGTAATACCACACAGCAACATAGAGAGACCTGAAAGATTATCATCAGTGAGCAGGGATGAAATAGGCTTGATTACAGTGAGTCCATTCACTGAAAACAAATGACCAATGATAGCTGCAATGTTCTATTATTTGTTGACATCTCTGTGAAGCACCAGACAACTTAACAAAAGAGGTCAGAGTCAGACCCAGAAGAAATCCCTTCAATCAGGCTTCTGTGTCATTTAATAAAAGAGCTTGCGTATTGAAAGACTAGTTCCAGCTTTGTATATGTCACTATCTTGCTCACCAATATCTATCTATACATCCATCATCTTATTTCTCCAATTTCCTTCTTGAAACAGAAACATGTAATCTGTCATGCACCATCTGGCCTCCAACTGCATTATTGTGTCTCAGCACCATCATGTTGTAACAATAGATGCAATTGTTAAAATAAATTGAACTGCCATTCACAACATTTGTCAGCCACAAACTGACAGCTTCTTGCTATGACAGTGTAAAGTTGCATGAACTATTACTTTAGTTCAGATATTTTTTTACACTCTTGCTACTCTTGGGTAGTAATGATGCTCTGGAGAGCCAAAACACAAGTCATTATCAATTCTTTCTATGGTTTACATGCAAAACCACAAGTCTGCTGTATTTCTACAGGAGAAGCAATACATCTACAGAATACAATTCTGTGCAATCTTCTCCTTTTCACTCCTTTCAAGGTGTTTCCTTTCTGTGCTCTTCCAAAAAGCGGGCCAAGAATAGCGACACATTTGGGCACAAGCTCCCATGTAATTTCCCACGCCTTTTGTCTCCGTTCCTGTGCCGCCCATGCATGCTGAGACAATAAGCTGGGAACTTCGTTATGAAGCTGACAACACACCATTTTATAAAGAAGTCAGGAGGAACATTAACTGCTACTGATGCCCCTGTACCAGTGCTAATAACATGCAAACCTATGGAGCAGCTGCTGACTGATCTACACACAGGAGTCTTTGTTTGTTTCTATCCAGCTGATACGTTCGTAAAAAGCTTATAAACATAAAAAAGTTTCAGTGTTGCTCTCTTGATACAGTGCCATTTGTGTACTGCAAACAGTTATGTAATCAGTTTTCAACCGATAATGGCTCCAAGGTAGTGACACATCATTGGTTCTGTATTCAATATGGGATTAATTGTTGTGTTCATTTAACTAGCATATCTGTGACTGATGAAAATCTCAAATCCTCAGCCTGTGAAATAGCTCTGGGAGATTTAGTTCCACAGGTGACTGACAATTAAGCCACGCTCCACCAGTTCAAGTTAAATGGCGCTCAGTATGACGGGCACCGTGGTAACTTGGTTCCTGACAATTAGCATGGTGCTTAGAGTGTGATGGGCACAAATGGGAAGACAGTGAGGTAAACATATAGAAATCTTGACAAAAAAATGTATTTACTTATCTCAATATAAAAAACACATTGACCTATAGGCCTATAGATTCCCTCCCTGTGGCTTGCACAGGCCTGAAATCGCCACAAGGCTTCAAAAAGTGGAGATTCAGCATGAAATTGAATAACTTTGAAACCATTTATAGTAGGGCCGTTGTGAACCTCCATCAGAAATTCCATCAGTATTCTGGATGAGAACATGTCCTCAGTCAGACACAAAGACCTTAGTTCCAGCTCAGTAGCCATCTACAGTGTCTGAATGACACAGACGTTGAGGCTGGAGACGCCAGTGCAAACATCTGAATCCTAATTGGTAAGTTCCATGACAGCTCTATTTGTCAAAGTCAGTATGGGGCAGTTACATTACACAGTCTTCATGACATTTTCAGGTGCCCTTAACAGAATGATATATCATCCTGTTCCTGCCAGGTACAACGGAGGAAGAAATATTCATTATGCTTATTGTTTCAGTCCCGTAAGATATGGGCACGAGCAGCAGGTCGAGGTGAAAACGAAAACCTGAACGTGATTAAACTGGACGTGGAGACACTGAGTCATGGTGCCTGATTAGTATTTCCTACAATTTGGCTTTTGAGCAATGACGCCTGCCTGAGGGCTTTTGTTATAATGTCAACCAAATCGGAAAATGGCAGCACTGAGATGGACTAGCTGGGATATTAAGGAACAAACACAAGATCCTAACATAATCACAAACCTAACAGTAATATAGAAACATGAGCTCATTATCTACATTTTTCCTTCCTTTTTTGTCATCTACAACATTAAATATGAGGATTTCAAAACTGCTGATCAGAAGACCCGATTCTCCGCAGGGCACCACAGTGTGCTGAATACACAGTTTCTGTAACTCCATCTGATATCATACCGCAGAGTCTTTGTCTGTCTTGTTTGTCATTGACATCTGAAAGATTTCTTTATAATTACAGAAAATCTGAAAAAAAAAACTAAAACTAGACAAAAACTGTAGAAACCTATTTTTGCCGAAACATGAGACAAAAAGCCTGTGTGATATCTCATAGAGATATCACAGAGAAGAGATAAGTGCTGTGTATTCAACCTGGAGGGGGAAAAGGGGGAAAATAAAATGTTCTTGGAATACATATTAACTGATATCAATTTAAACATTCACTCTTTTTCTCAAGACACACCAAAAGAGATCAACATAACTTGTTCAGACTTACATCCAGCCTGGAGATCGAATTTTCCAAATGCTGACAAGCCATCTTTATTAGACATGGGGGAATTCTCCCTTTGGGAAGTGTCAGAATCTAGTCAATTTAATGGAGGAACATATCTGCTGTACCAAAGATATTTCTTTAATAAGTTCTGTGGAGTGTCCAAGCAAGCAGCTGCCACACACGTACAGTTAAAACCCTTAAGCAATGCGATGCGGTCATCATCTCTGAACGTTATATGATGAAATGTCATTTCATTTCTGTGCGTTATGGCAGAACATAATTAATTTTAGTAACAGAGCAATATGCACATTTCCACCTGAAACAATTCATTGGCAGCAAAGAAAATTACATCTAAATTGCAATAAATGGGCATTTAATGACCATGAGTGAAATATGCTGCACTTGAGATGCTGATGTGCCCCCGGTTTATATTTTTCATTTACCAGAGGCCTCTTGAATGCACTTAATAGAAAATATCTGCTATGCAGAGCACTCAGTGTACATTATTATTCAGCATTACTGCTTCATTGAGATTTGAAGTGTCATAACCCCCTACACCTTTAATCCATGCTAACTTTTTAGCAAATTACTTTTTCCCCTGCCACTAAGATGTTGATTGTATTTAAATATGATACACAAAAGCACACACACACTCCGCAGGCATTCCATAGCTTCCCTTGTATAACCCAAAGTGAAATAAGCAGCCTAATGAGTGGAGAATTACGGTTTGGGCTACTGGAAAACAATTGCAGCAGATATGTCAATAACGTGATCTTCTCCAGGTTCTTCTTCTCCTCCTACTCCTCCTCCTCCTCCCTCTTTCTGCGTCTCTTCATCTTTAACTCTATACTATCCACCCACAATCCTCCGCCCTCCCCATGCTTGCTGAACACTGCATCAGCAGCTTCCCCAGGAGAAGGGAGACCTGTTCTTTAACTGGACCCTGACGAATAACTGCCAATTCAAAAAACCGCCAAGGTGAAACCGGCTTCATCTGCTCCCGCACCTTCTGGGAAGATGCAATTCTATAATGTGATTCTCTGTTACGTAACCCTGCGTGATAAATAACTGCAGACATTCCAAGATTAATGAAATTCAGGGGAAGCCCCCCCCCCACACTGCCTGATCTACAGTGCTAGCAGAAGATGACGGTTCTGCTATTTTTACTCAGGCATCTCCATGGGTACAATAGTTTGAGGTCACATGGCTGCCCGCCCCTCGGAGAAGCACACTGCTGTCTGCTGCAGTGCACTATTTCTGGGCTCCAGGAAGAGACAGGTGTGAATGCTTGTGGTGGGGCAACCTGCTGAAAGGTGCTACAACACTCTGCTTCAGGGCTTCAGGGTTGATGGTGCAAATATTCCGCATGGTGCAAAAAATAACTAGGAGCCAAATGCTAACCCTGTTTTACTTCCAGCGTGATGAAGGCAGTTTAATTACAGTTACAAGTCAAGGTCAGTGTTTGGGGATCAAAGCTAAAAGCTCTTGTGGCTGTAGTCTGTCACTTTGTCTGGATTGAGTCTGAACCGGCTGCATGGCTGCTGCTGCTGCATGCCAACGAGATCAGCACAGCAGCAGTTTTAGTTTTGAGCGTCATCGTAGTGACAGCTGCAGGATGGCCGGCTTTATGTCGACATCAGTCTCCCTTTCTCATAACCCAAGGACTAGTACATTCAGAGGGCTGATAAAGAACTTACTACACAAAAGGCCAGATAGTAGAGTCCGTGTCTCAGTAGACTTCAAGATAATAAATATCTTTAACTGAATCTTTTAGTGTGTTCTGCTGAACATGTAAGATTTTCAAAATCTCAGCTATGCGTTGTCTGAATGTCAACTAAGTCCTGCACACAAGAAGTGTGTGCCAAGCAGAAAACTACATTTGACACAGTATGTTATGTTTTAGGGCAGTGGTTGATTACCTTTTTTGCTAATGACCCCTTAAAAAGAGGCAGCATCAAGTTGCAAACCCATGTTGCGACCAGTTCAGCGCAATTTTGATTTCTTAATAATGAGGCCTGGAGGAGGTATAATTATCTAATAATTACATTTTATGTAGCCTAATCTGTTTTCTGTTGCCCTACCCCTCAGATCTATCTGCTGTGGTCCTGACTCCAAGGTTGGGAACCACTTTATGGGATGAAGCCAACCCTTATGTAAAGAAACTTTAATGGATCAGTGGAAAATAATCTGAAAAAAAGTAATCAGACATTTTTTTTCATAACAAAAACTGAATGGGCTCAACTGAAATAATGATAAGCAGAGGCAAAACAGGTTTTCCCAAGGACTGCGTAATGAACATGTCCTTTGACGTTTTATGTGTCAGTATGCAGTCAGAAGCACTAGCCTATATGCTACCATAATTCACTGGATGCCTTTTAACAGGATCAAAGATGATTAACGCCAATGAAAGCTAATAAAACTGCTCAATTTTAAATTGCAAACAAGCTGGAACAGGGTTCTTTCTAAACAATTAATGTAAGTATAACAATGATGAATTATACCATCTTTCCATTAGATGATGCTTATTTCATTATCAGCAACCCACCAACGGAACATCTACATGCATGTATCCAGGTGACATCACTGCTCTGCTTTAATCTTGTACTGACATCAAGTGATAATCTCTCACCTAATGTGTGACAACTGTCAAAACGAGTGACTACTTCAAGGATCATCATGTTAACCTGAGAGAGATGATCAGATAAACCAAAATTATTTGATTAAGGTGCATAAATTAAAGAAGTGATGATCTTGTGGGCTCAAAGCTCTCTAACAAACAAATATGAATAGAGACAGTAAGCTGGAGACAGTAAGTCTGCATTAAAAAGGTCCCATGGCATGAAAATTTCACTTTATGAGGTTTTTTAACATTAATATGTGTTCCCCCCAGCCTACCTATGGTCCCCCAGTGGCTAGAGATGGTGATAGGTGTAAACCGAGCCCCGGGTATCCCGCTCTGCCTTTCAGAAAATGAAAGTTCAGATGGGCCGATCTGGAATCTGAGTTTCAAGTTTCATGGGCATCAAACTTAGAAAGGTATAACACTTTATTGTATTACTGTATTGTAGTATTATCATAATACCAGCCAGGATAAGTATGTGAAGGAAGTATTTAGGAAAAACAAATGATTGAGCAATTAGTGACAATTTCAATGTTAATTTCCTGCTACTCAGTATTCAAACGGCAAAATAATTTCCTGTGTAAACTGTAAGGAGGTAAATGCATGTTTGCTTGCGAAACACTTGACAGATAAGCAGCTGCTCTCAGGGATTCAGTCTGATTTGCGCTGGCTTTCACTTTTGTAGACTTTGCTTTGAAAGCACACACTGAAAAAGTCATGACACATGCATAATTGGTATGAAACAAACACCACTGAGAATGCATAACTTACACACAGGCCATACTTGCCAGGATCCTGTAGGGCACTCACCGTGTATAAAGTCTCTTGACTATACTGATGCTTATTCTAATAATACAAATATGTGGGGGAGGGATTGCTAATTGTCCTCTTCACATGTAAATAGCTCTTTGGTCTGCTATAACCCTGTTCTTGTCTCCATATCTCCTAATGGTCCAGCAGTGACTCATGCTGAAATAGATCTAAGGCCTAGGGAAACATGTATCCATCAGTCAAGGAAGCTATTCAAAGCTTGCTTACTCACACGTAATGTCACCAGGCGCCTTGATGCTAGCATTATTTTATGGCTTATAAACTTTTTCCACATCATATTTCAAAGCTGTTAAGGTTAATGTAAAGACCTGCAGATGTACAACTTAGTGTTTAGATTTGGTAACATTTACTGTTGTTTTAATTGGTCTGTATCCTCTGCTGCTGTGCTTACATCTAAATGGGCAGTTCCGTTTTGACTAGGCAGAATGAAAGTTGAAGATATCTCAAACATCATGACTAGTGCAAATTATTATGCATGACGTTGCTCTATTTTAGATATCCATAAATACGTTACTTCCCCTCCCCGCCATAATCAAAGAAGAAGTGTGTTCATTTTCTTATGTCTATGAATGGAAGAAGAAAGAAGCAGTCATGGCGTTGGCTGTAATCAAAAAGTGCTAATTACAAGTTAACAGTTAACAGGTGCTATGTGATTTGATGATTTGAACAACAACAGGCTCTACTCCTGGCTAAAGTGGGACGCAGGCCTAATTTGCATACAGATATCTGCAATGTCATTCTGTCTAGTCAAAACTAATTCAAGATATCTGTAATTACATTTTGTTAGTTAGAATCAAATTGTAGATATCTCAAACTGGAATTAAAGATATCTACAATTCAGTTGCAGATATCCATAATTCACAGCTGTGGATATCTGCACCTGAATTTTAGATATCTGCAATGATAGACCCCATACAAACGAATGGCAAAAGTGACGTCATTTGTCCTAGGAAGAATGTAGTTGCGGATATCTGAAATGTTCTTTTTGACTAGGAAAAACTGAATTACAGATATCTGCAACACATATCCAGTCCAGCTTTTAAATGTTAAAAGAGCTTTCCATACTCTCCCACTTCTCAATGAGAATCTATGTCATCAAACATGCACACATCTCAAGGCAAAGTAGTCACACTACAGCCGGTTTAAAGATAAGACTTCTCTAGTGATTATAAACTTCCCAGAAAATGTGACAGAAATAATACCACCGCAGAGTAAAATTATTCAGTGTGAGAAAGGACATCTTCAATTCAATATACAGGTCACTTGGGGAAAGTACCTAAACTGTCCCGGTCCACTCAACCGAAGTCACAAAATAAATGAGGAATACAGAGTCAGTCAAGTGATAAGGACAAAGTGTAATTCTGGCACGTTGGCCTTCTTCAGATACTCCAAATAGACTTCCAGATCAACGGATAACAATCAAAACATAATAGCATCTGTGCACAGCCCCTGGAGAAGGGACGGCTGCAGAGAGTAAACAAATAGCTAATCAGACTTTAGCCAACAACTGAGCACCACCTTGAAACAATAAACGGAGGAGATTCAACTAAATCTCAACATAAGCTCTGCCCACATACTGCATAGAGACACAACACAACAGACACCCTCTAGTTCTGTATCCCCAGGTGCTCATGGTTAATGCCATTTGTTGCAGCGACTCTGTTGTAGTCTCACTTCAATTTGATGTGGTGTACCTACTTTGTTTCTCTGTCAGCTGAAATGTATAAACAGAGTTTCACATCAGAGGTCAAAAAGACATTTCTCCTGGTGTGTATGTGGTGGTAGAGCATCGCCACAGGGGGGCACTGTTGCTGTTTGGAAATGCTAAATACATTTAAAGGAGGAAATCATGAAATGATTTGCAGAAATATGCCTGTTCTACTGCTTGCACTAAAAAGGAAATGTAGATAATCTCCAAGAGGAACAGACAATACAGGCATATTTCTAGGGTAACCATTGCCCTATTTTATGGGGAAAAGCTTGTTGAACAGAATTTGGAAACACATCTTAAATATATTTTACATTTTCTTTTACATCAGATATTTTAAACATCTAGTATACAAAAAACATGGATCCTAAATGTTAGCCATAGCAACACAAGAGTAAAATCTGCCAGCTTGTGCTCACTGTGTACAATCCACTACCAGCGTGCACTGTTGGAAGACGGATATTACATAAGAAGCTCATCAGTGGGGTAGTGGCCCACGCACTCCGCATCCGCAGTGGAATCTCTCACTGTTGATCGGCCTCTCACTCAAAGTAAGAACAAAATGGCTGAGGTGACTAGCTGAGGGGGGAAAATGCAGCAGATGAAAATCAACGTCTATAATTAGCCATTAAAGAGACGCTACTCAGTGCAAATGAAATAGGCGGCCAGTGGCGGGTAACGTTACAAGCATAGTAATGTAAGCAGTTCATTTGTTGATGGATTTTTAATTGGTGATTGATTCAATAATCATTTAGGTATTTTTTTCAAGCAAATATGCCAAACATTTAAGGTTTATAGCTTCTCAAATGTAATGTGTTGATGCTTTTCTTTTTGGTATCTGAATATTTGGGAGGTTTTTGGAGCCATTTTAATACTTCACCTCTGGCTACTGGGACTTCGGGCATTTTCACTATTTTATAGACAGAACAATATACCGAGAAAATATGACGCAGATTAATCAATCACAAAAATAAACAATAGTTGCAGCCCTACAATATCTTTGGGATTTGTACTGCTGGTCAGGCATAAAAGCAGAGAGGTTACTTTGGGCTGGAGAAGATGTCTCTTTTGAAGTTTTATTGGCAAAATGATTAATCAGGACATAATAGGCAGATCATTTTGATAATAAAATACTCATCAGACAAAGAAAAGCAGCAAATCCTTAAATTTCATAAGCTGGAACAATACAATTATTTGACATTTTTGGTCATATAATAACTTAATAAATAAATTATCAAAATAGTTGCAGACACCTTTTCTGGTGTTCCACTAATCAATCGTCCCAGCACTGTGTAAGGAGGTTACAAATCTCAGCTCATGACAAACAAGGCTCATGTGACACACAACCTTCTATCATTCCATCCACAATCTTAAAATCAACAGTAGTCAAAGAAAGGAGGACAAATCCTCTTCTACCAGGTAGTCCCTGATTTTGTTTTCACAAACCTCGTCGGCTTCCAGCTGTGGCAAGCAACAAAGGCAGGGGTGTGTGCCCTCCCAACATTTCAGGTTGTTGTCACCCTCCTCATTTCACAGCAGATGGACGAGGGTCAACACTACTGTGATCATCAGCATTAAGCCCCCGTGCGGCATGTGCTGTGTGCCAATTGCCTGCCTCCGCTCACACCGGCCCACAAACCCATGTTGACTCCACGCCCACTTGCCCATCCATTGTACAGGCAACCAGTTGCCTAGGCAACCTCAAAAGGCCTCATGCCTGTTTAAGTGTGAAGACAAATTTTACTTACTTTTTTTTTTTTTATTAATGCACTCATTCATAAATCTATTTCCACACATGCCTGTCTATCTGTGAGCAAACCTCATGCTCAACTTTTTTAACTCAACAGTTTCCAAATATAATTGTAATCTGACATGGAAAATTAGGGGAACAGACACTCAGACACTGTTTTCTATCAATATCTATGTCTTACAGAACTAATAAAACTGCCACAGTCTTCACAAAGTAGGCCATGAGTGGTGAAAAATGAATAATCTTCAAATAGCTCCGATAGATGAGAATAATTTGAATTCCAATTACTGTGTGCAGTTTCTACCAAAGCAATTTATAATGTATGTGTAGAGATATAATGAAAAACAGTCTGTCATGATAAAAATCAAACGAAAACAACAAAGTAACTAATGATATCAGCAAATGGCAGCCTCAGTTACACAAGCTGGGTTTTAAGAGACTGTCCTGTTGTTCAACTTACCTGTTAAGTAACGGTGATAAATACACTGAAATAAGGAGTGCATTCTAGAACGCTTTTGGATTCACATTTGATGAGTGAAGCTATGGGACTACCATTATCTACCAAAGTAACAACCTTCCTAGGATTTGATTAGAAATGACCTGCAGAGCAGACACATCCATTTTAAAATGAGGTGCTGCATTATCTTAAATTGATTTTAAAGTATTTCATGAAAGCATTCATATATTAATCCAGTCCACAGCCATTTTTTTGCACAGTCACCAATCACCCAGCAAGCCATGGCAGTCTCGACTCCACGCCCAGATTGACTGCTGCGCAGCCATCCGACTAACCAACACCACTTCCTCTCTCTATCAGAAAATAACACGAGTTAGGAAATTGGGAAAATGTCTATCTGCTGTTTAGTTTCGTGTCAGAGAGAAAGAAAAAACAGAAAGAGAGAGACTGCATAACAAGTAACATTCAGTATAGCCCAGCTGCTGTTGCATTCATCAATGCCAACGCTCTGTCAAGGGGGGCGTGACACACACAGGCAAAGTCACTATGAAACACACACACACAACACACAACACACACAGAGACGCACGGCTAGAGGCTGATTCTGTGCTCATCAGTGTCACTGTTGCCGAGCCCCTCGCTGCACAAATCCCAGCAGGGGTGCAGACGATGGAAGGAAGAGAATGCTTACATAAATGCGAACATAGAAACAAAGGGTTTGTGGGATGCAAACATCCCCTGGCATGAACACAGACAAAAAATACACAGCATGATAGAGAGGAAATCACAAAAAATATTCCCAATTTACTGTCAAACTGGAGATACGTATGCAAATATCAGCATCAATAGAAGACTTTCACTTCTAATTCAAAAATGTCTCGCAATAAACCTTTTCTAAAAGTGAGAGTCTTACACACAAACGGCATAAAATTGGGGTGCAACAAAACTAGAAGCTCAACAATTTCACATTAACAGCCTTAAAAACAAACAAACAAAAGCTTAATGTTTCCATGGGTGTTGTATTTCATAATTCCTCATTTCTAGTCTACATTCAACAGTGCACTGCTGTCAGGCTTTGTACAGCCGCCCACGTTCACCCTTGCAGAGTGTGAGAGAAAGGAAAGAAAGGGGGAGTGAGAGAGTGGGAGGGAGGTAGAAGAGAAAACCTTGCTTTCACAGTGAGAGACCAACGATACATTATGGGAGGACCAAACATATTGCTCCATGCTGTTTTTCTTACAAACCACTACATGACCAAACAATACACGCACATCTTTTACAAATACAAGGCGGCATGCCAGGCCTTGATTACTGTAGCTCTGGTCTGACTAGAGCCGGAAGGAAGTACAATCTAATACTAGACACAAATAAGTTATGTTTATGTTCTCTATATAATGGGAACATGTTTACCCTTCCTAAATTTCAGCAATTTCCGGCAAAATTAATTTAATGCGGAAAAAAACTAATTTTATTTGAGAAGCTAATTCCAAAAATTCAGGTACTGTTTATCCCTCAGGACAGAATGACATTGATTTTTTTTACGTGGGGTAAAAACAAATCTTGCTTCTATGTTTTCTTTTTAACACATATGAATCCTCCCTTGAAAAAAATACTGGATTCTGCTTTTTTTCTGTCTAGTTCAAATCAATTCAAATCAAAAACTGCAGCATAATTATGAAACCTGTCCTTCTGAAACAGAGCTTTCATAATTAGGGAGCAGAACAAAAATGAAAACTGCCATCTTATGTAAGCTGAACAAATTGCAACCCTAAAACTTCTAAGATCTTAAAATGGAACAGTGTTTCCTTTAGGATTTTTTTTAGCAGTGGGGGTAGGTCTGTCCGAACAACAACTCCCCCCTTTGACTACGGTTGGGACGGGCCCAATAACCTCCAAATAGTTCCACTTGTTGTTAAATTGCAATGTGAGCGGCAGTCAACGTTGGGTGCATTATGTTGGAAGGATAATTGAAAAAGGCAACCACGACTACATTGTGCATCTGCTTTATTTCTGATACTGTGGCGGCAGAAATTATGCCATGGTGAGCCGCCACTACAAATTCAACATAGAGGAAGCACTATGGTATGACGGTAGACGTGGGATACATACGCTGCACAGGACTGTTGCTACCATGCTAAAAGGTCATTTCCTACTTTTTTCTGAATTTGGGGATGTTAGCAACTTGGGAGAAGACTGTATTAACAAACTAACACAAGGAGAGTATTTTATAGGTTGATTTACTACTTTTTTTAAGAAATATGTTTAAATGTATTTAACTACTTATTGGCCAACAAATTAATAAATAAATAAGGGCTATATGGTTGCACTTCAGGTTTGGACTTATGGCTCATATTAAAGTCCGCTCGTTTTGAGCTGAACACACAAACACTGGCACCCCCCTCCCCCATACGGTCTAATTTAAAACTTCCTGTCCTCGTCTCCTCTCCCTACAGACCAATGAGCTGACAGGATATTAAAAGGTGGAAGCAAAGTGGCCACCAGTTTATTACAACTAGTTTGACTCATAGTTATGAAGGAAAAGAGGCGCAGGAAAGGAGATAATCAGATGTTTTGGCACCAGCAGTCCACTGAGTGAACTAAAATCATTTCTCCATGCAGCCTGAAATCCATCTGGCTTACCAACCACACTGAAACAAAATGTTCCTTACTGTAGCTTGCTAACCGCATTAAACCTGGGTAGTCATGGAGAGGGGATTACTTTTCTCTCCATCTCTGCTTACATCACCAATTTGCCAACCTGTATTGAATCAAATAACAAGAGGGTCAAAACTGACAATATCTGATGCACTCTCCATTATCTGCAGCAAGAATAGCATTATTAATAAAGAGTGTAGCACATGGCAGCCAATATAAATGTTCAGCACACAGTATTACCACATGCACAGTGCATCTTTGGCCAGGTATAAGGTAGCAGGCACTCTTATTACTTAGAGAAATATAGCCTTCTGCAGTTCAGTGCTCTCCAGGGGACTAGAGCACAGAAAGAGACTAGGCACCTCTGCCTCGATTTTGACCTTAATTGCTTTATTTAGGTGGTTAACGCAAAAGAGGGCGGTAGAAAGCCTTTTATACTATTAAATGAAACCTGCACAGCAAATAAATGCAAAGATTACTAAATTATTTAATTGATCTGGAGTGCAGCTTGAATTCAATATGTCCGACACTGACTCTTCTTTGCGGCCTAATCCACGATCAGGGGATTTGTTCTTATGGGCATGTTTTGGATGCCAGATGAGCTAGATGTTGTCTTGTTGACAGGCAGGGCAGCCTACGTCAGAACTGCAGGCTGCTGTCCAGTACCATAGAGCAAGGATGCAGGACAGACAAGCGGGAACTGCAAAAAGGCCTTTTCCCTCCAGGATTTTCCTCTCGAGTCTGGCGGCGCTCCGAGCCCATGAGTTTAATTCTGCCACTAGGCCAGTCTGTGGCATCCTCTCCAGATGGTGGTGAACAGGGGGGGTGAATGTGAGATTAGGAAGAGAGTGATGGCTGGTTCCTGACTACACATCCGGTGGCTGAGTCCCATTCTCCTCCTCCCGTTATATGCCAGGCATAGCCATGGAGGCCGGATGTTCCCATGTCTCTGTGCTTCAACAAGGTGTTAAGCTGTTTATTAGTAAGATGACAAGATGTGGCAGTGTTGTAAATTCAATGCAGAACAAACCAGTAGCATTTTTGGCATGAGTGAAGCGGGCAGCCGCCCGGGGTGCCGTTTTTCATGACACATTTAAAAAAAAAAAAAAATCGTCTGCGCCACAGAGCGGTTTTCTATTATCTATCATTTCACTGTGGGGGGAATTGGCAAATCGGCGCCCCCTGCAGCTGCAGGTGCCCCTGCTTGCTGAAGCGTCCGGTATACACTCCACAGCCAACCTGTCGTGCGCAGGTGCCGTGCACAGAGAGGAGCATCTCGCTGCAGCGAGACATACTTGTTCACAGAATCATGTGTGAGAAGGTGAAATGGGAGGGGGCGCGGGGGAGAGTCACCTCTGTGTCTCCCAAATGGAATGGTCCGGACAAGGGGGGGGGGGGAATGGGGGACCATGAGCCTCCTTGAGCTTATCACTTTTATGCCATGATAAGTAGGGTTGGGCATCGTTAGGATTTTAACGATGATTCCAATTCATTTTGATTCCGGTACTTATCAATTCCAATTCTTTGAGAGGTGGAGTTGAAATGGGTCGCATGCTTATTTCACAAATAAAAGGAACATTTTTTTTTTGATTAGGTAGTGGTTTGCTGTTTTACAGGGCTTTTTCAATGTAAAGCAAAGCCACATTAGAGCGCCGCTTACTGCGCTCCATGGCTGCAACACAACACGCGCCTGGCTGCTTACGTAAACCAAAACTTCTGCATATTAAATTCAGGTTTTAGCTTGTGCTAGAATATTTATTATATATTTGTTTGTATATTATTCTTAATATTTTAGATGTAGAACCGCCACTGACACAAACACTGACAGAGGCCATATAAAGCCAATAAATAAAAAAAAGAAATAAAAAGTATAGTTTTGCAAAAAAAAGTTCAGTTTACTTCTGTACTCCACAGGCATTGTTTTGTTTGATAAATGACAAATATGGAAGTGTAAAACTAGACAGAAAATGTGTACTACTGTATTAAAATTTAATTATATTAGAGCAGCAGATTTACTGCTCTGGCTAATAGCATGCAAATTATAACATATACAACATAGTCTAAAAGCTGCGAAAAGATCTGACTTAAGCTTCATTGTAGATAATTATTCTAAAGCAGAGGTTTAGAATAATTTAGGGCCCGAGTATGAGTAAATCTTTCTGCACAAAGAACGAGAAAAAGACAGAGAGGACAAGAATAAGTGATGTATGAGTGTGTCGCAGAATGAATGAGAGACAGCAGAAAAGAATAGAGACTGCGAAAGACCATAAGAAAAGAAGAGTATGTCACAGCAAATTTCACACTGGAAGACTGGCAAAGCGAATTATCTGGCCCAAAACGCTAAATTCAACTAGCGTGGAAAGAGTTGCGTCCGCTTCTATTTTCTCAAACGTTGGACGACTTTCAAGAGATGCTCCCGCCAAAATCCTGCTATGTGTTAGGGAAAGAATGCAAAGAAAACAGTAGGAAACAAAGAATCGGACACTTCCCCGTTTGTTTGGAAAAATTGATGAGACAGGAAAAAGTGGCAACTCTTGCAAAAATCGACTGTGTCTACAAATTATGAGCTCAAAGCGCACTGTAGTGAAGGAATGACAAAACAAATTGTGACGCGTCAAAAGGAAAAGACAATTTTTTTTTTCATTTGTCATTTTCAGCCAAATTGCTATCATTACCAATATGTATATGGCTTTGATGACCCCTCATGACAGAACAGTAATGAATCATCAAAAAAGTTACCATCAGCGCCCTAGCAGTCATTTCCATCTTCTCCAGGTTACATAAAAGGAAAAACTAAGAGTAGGACGTGGAGGACAAAGGGGAATAAAAGATGAGAAGCACTCAGAACATCTCAGGAAAGAATTGCTGTGCTGTTGTAACTGTGCAGGTTGATTTATGACTCTACCGTTTTAAAATATGGGGCTGCTTATGTAACTCCATTTAACTCAAGAATCCATGAGAAGCTCCACAAGGCGGCAATGAGAGATTCTTGCATCACCTGTGTCCATGTTCCTTACCAAAACAGGACTGGAAAAGCAAAGAAAGACAGGCATCGTCTGGAACACAAAAGCCTCCCACCACCAGATGCTTTTATCAACACTCAGGTGTTCAAGCCAATTACAACACATATGTGATGTTAAAAAAGACATCACACATAAAAATCATACTTAAACTAATTTCCTCCTTTGATCAGATGAAGCAATTGGATAATTTGTATGTCAGAAAAAAAGAGGCAATTTTCACAAATACTGCTTGATGAACTAAAACTGAATTATAAAGGGCATGAGATTATTGGCCGTGTGATGTGGAGGTGCAGCAGTAAATTAGTTTTTCCCAAAGCTGGAATAGAGCAATAATACACTTAGTTGGTCATGTCACATGTACAAAACTGAATGTCTGTGAATCTGATTTATGGACATACTGATAACCATGGTCTTTGTCATTGGAAAAATCATTATTTCTTGGAAGTGTGCTTTCCCGTAGCTCAGTCATTACCTGGCTGGTTTTAAGAAATAATGCTCTGTTAATTTCAGCAGCAGTAAACCTTATTACAAACAAAAGATCACTGGTGCTTACACTTGCCAATCAGAGAGAAAGAGATAGCAAATTAAGGAAAGCATAGAAAAACAAATGGCATACAGCTTATAGGCAGACAGAACACAATCCAGTCAAGCAGATATGCAGATTCTGGTGACGTTAATAATATTGGTCAGCCAGTTGTTCCAGACTGAAATATTGGATTGGTTTCCGTAACAATTTCTACATCCATGTTCAACTAATAAATAATAATAATAATAATTTGAATTGGGTGATCCCCTGACTGTGGCGCCATCATCCACAGCTGTTTTGTATTTAGTGCCAATTAGCAAATGTTAGCAATTAGCATTTGCAAGATAGTGAACATGGTAAACACTAGTTACACCTGCGTCACATATAGTTGGTTAGCATACTGCTTATGTTAGTATGATATATTTACCTTACCACGGTAATGCACATTTAACGTTTGTGTCAGCCACTTTCAACAACCTCAGTACCTTTAAGCTAGGTAACGTTAATGCTAACGGAGCAAGACTATCTGATAATCAAACTCCACGCTACTTTTCCAGCACCAAACAGTCAAAAGTTATCATTTGCATTCGTCACTAGTTAGTGACTAGCTACTTGAACGTAGCAAGCTAAAACCATTATTCTCAGGGTTTGGTGAACTCAAATCAAAGCTAAAAGTGAAGTGAACATTGGACTTACATTCACAGCGGCTACAAACACGTCTCCAAATGAATGTGTTCTTTGTATGCTAACGTTAGGTATGTAACGTTACACCAAGTGTTGTTGCATGTTCAGATTTAAACGGTTTACGGCAAAATAAAGTTTTCTCATTACAAACAACAGAAGATGGGAATCATTTCATAAACGTTTTAGCTGTCTATGATTGTTTGATCGCTAACGTTAGCTCAAAACGCCATTCAAGTGACAGGCTTGTGTTTGATTGCTAATTTGTAGCTAAGCTAGCAGTCATTTCAAAAACGTTTTAGCTTTCTATGGTTGTTTGATTGCTAACGTTAGCTCAAAACGCCATTCAATGACTACCTTTGTTGTGTTTGATTGCTAACTCGTAGTGAACAAACTTTGTTATGTAGGTCCATTTTACTGTATTGACAGTGGTGGAATTCACAAAAACTAAATTATAAAATCAGCCGTCAAGTATAAATGGGTTGTACATTTTTCTCTTATTGTGATTTCTTAATAAAGACAATTATCTGATTAAAACACACATTCAATAAAAGCAGCATCACAGGTTTGTTTCATAAACCTATTGATAATTCTGTACGTGTCTATGATATAGTGTACATGTGCGCTGGACAATTTGTCAGTTATACATTATATTTGATTTGTATTACGCACAGCCTTTTTAGATGATGTTTGTGGGGCTGCCTATTGCCAAGTCCACACTGGCCATGTCATATGATGAAAGCAAGTAATTAAGAGATAAAAACAAAGTCCACATCATTTTGCAGGTGCCAAGCAGAGCTCCAACCCACAGATTGCAGCATGACAAAGTCCATAAAAATTTTTTTCACTGACACACCACATTCAGTGAGTGAATTCCCAAATTGATTCCCTTTCGATTCCTTTTAATAGTTTGTTAAGCTGTTGTTAGTTAAACCAAAAAGGCCCAAGAACTATAAATGGACTTTGTGCTAATGCGTTTGTGCTAATCCGGTATGACAGAATCACTCACAAATTAGGGTCAAATTACGAGGTTGCAGTCAGTCCCTCATACACAGTGGGTTCTCTTTAAGTGTGAAGTGACTACTACTGACTACTGCCTCATTTGCACTGGGTAAAGCACGCCAAGCCACTTGCGAGCATATGCATTTCATCTGCATACACGTTTTTTTCCTAAGTCTACATTCATGTTTTTACTTTTATCTAACAGATGACAGCAACACTGTTAGCAACAATTACTTCTGCCGTGCCTAGCTCTGATCACAACTGCTCACTGTGGGGAGTCCTCTAGCTCACCCAGTAAGACAGTTCGCTGTTAGGTGAGTGCTGCAGTGGCCCGGGTTTGAATCCGACCTGTGGCACTTTGCTGCGTGTCATCCCCCATTTCTCTCCCCTTTTCATGTCTATCCACTATAATAAAAGGGAAAACCCCCAAAAAAAATAATCTTAAAAAAAAAAAATTGCTCACCATATGGAAATTCTGTATAAGAGTATCTTCCACTGCAGCAAGGCTAAAATGTACACAATAATTACATGGCTGGCTTAGCAAGAGAGGAGGCGCAGGCGGATTGGACAAATTGCTATGTGTTACGAGTGTCAGGGAAGTAGGCCAGCTGAGAGGATGGCATCCCCATCTGGGATGCTCTCTGGAGGTTATCACTATAAGCAATCCCCACGCTCCAGAAGAACATCCAGAAACCCTTGTGTTACTAAGACCTCTTAATACATCATCAGTACTGCCCTGCTTATAAACTGCCCTGGGCTATATCCTCCTCTCCTTTCACAGAGCATATGTCAGGAATAAGAACCATGGAAATCTATTCAGTACAGAGAGGTAATGTGCCCCCATTTTTAGCACTTGCTACTTCTGCTGATTTGTAAGCCAACTCAACATATTAGGAGGCTTATGGGTAGATTGTCTGCCTGCACATCAAGAAAAGGTCTTGTATCACCACAGAGAGTAAAACTCTTTGGGCATTTGAGCTCATGAAAAACAAATATTTTGGTACTTCTTATTCAGTAGTTATTGAGTCCCATAAAACGTGAAGTGCTCCTGCTGTCACACACAAATGTCCAGATGGCCATGACCACAAAGCACAACCTTACTGATACACAGGTGCTATTAAACAGCAGGCTTTTAAAGCTGCTGAGGGTGAGAGAGCAAGGAGTCAGGAAGTGGTCTGTTTGAGGATCCACAGAACAGATGGTAAAATTGAGACTCAGCGCAGTATGGCAGGTTAGCATACCCTCAAATAATGAACATATGCATACATCCAGGTGTGCCATGTAACAAAAAGTATCACTGTACACTGTGACATGTAACAAAATGCTTTTGATTGTGATTCATATTGGCCTGTATTTTTTTAGGCTTACCTGCAGAGTTGCATCATGTTGGGAGTCCATCAAGGTGGGACAAAGGCAGTAAGGGCATGAGGAAGAGGAAAAAGAAAAAAAATCAATGACAAGTTCGATGGCTGTTAAGCTGAAAATAAATCAGATCAGACCACAGTGGGTTACTCAATAAGGCAGTGTCTTCCATTTTGAGTCAATTATATGGCTTTGCCTATATGTATACCCTAATCTAGTTGTGCATGACCCCTGAGTCTACTTATTGACATACCCATAACATCCAAAGATATGTGACCAAATTCAAGCATTACATTTCAGTATAAAAGCAGTTTTCTTATTGTTGTTAATTCTAGTTCATTCGTTTTATTTGAGCCAATATGATCCCAAGTTTGACACCTTTCAGAATAAATTCTCAACCTACCATTGGATGAATTATGTTTTATTAGTATAATAATCAGGTTGATAGCTTAGTGTTTTGACAGTTTGTTGACACTGCTAGCTGTCTAAGGTAATGCAATAAAGGAGTTGAAGTATGTATTTGAAATATGAAATGAATAATTCATGAAATCATAACAAAGAAACAAGTTGTCAGGATATGATAGTTGACATTTGTACATTTCTGTAAGACGACAAAGATAGGTCGAAGTTGTCAGATGTCAAAGCTTAGTGATAGAGTAAACCTTTTTTGCTGCAGACAGCAAAGGCTTTGTCTGGTTATGTGTAAGATTTGAATAGCAGCATTAAATGAAAATCCAACATTAGTATGCCATTTTCTTTTGGATAAAACTAAAGATCAGATGACATTACTGTTCAGTAACATCACATCAAAGAGATCACAGACATCAGATGTTCCTTGTTGAGTTCATACTGGGTAGTGCTGATCGATCTCCAGTCAGCTAAATCTGCTGACGAGCAGCTGCTTAATTGAGTTAGTTGATTCTCCATCTATCCAAGCCCATCTCCGCTCTGTGTCTATCCGACAGATAAAGGCCTGACATAATAAGAAATCTCAGAAAAATTACTCTGAACAGACATGTCAAAACACTTTTTTTGCCACTGCCCTGCATTTACAGTACGTTTCTGTCCGTCCAGGTCTGAGAGACTAACGCAGAACAAGTTTAATGCAATCTTTATCTAAACAATCACACCATAAAACTTTGCTTATCTACTGTATAAATTTGCATGATTTATATTGGCTAACTTATGAAACAGTTTCAGCATTTCATAACATTCTGAACATGGAACATTTAAAATCTCCTTCATAAGCAAGAAATCCAACACAAATGTTGGTTAGAGTGGGTGTTATTTTCTCCAGATGGACACAAGAGGACAAATTAACCAGGATTGTCAAGTAAGGCTATGTGGAAACAAACAAACAAGCCTAACTGCTTCCATGTTGAGGAAAAATAAAATGTATGTAGTACTTCTTCTTGGTTGGACTCTATATCCAATAACTCATAACCCACCATGTTTTGCTTTGCAGTTGCAATCCTCGTCCTTGAGCCAGTGCAGGCTGAGGTGTTGCATTGCTCAGAATGGGTCATATGCAACCAGAAGAATTTTCAATGAGTCATCAGTACCAGTTAAAACACATCAAGTAGATGTGTTTTTAGACATTGTGACCAACAAGACACATGTACCAGAAAATTAAAGCATTTATCCCAATTATCCCATCTATCCAAATATACCACACCGGTAGCTCAGGCTCAGATAACCACAGGTCAACCTGCCTTTGGGGACTCTGATGATATCTGATCACTTCCTTGTCTGAAATAGGGATGTCTAGTCCTGGACCAGCTACAAACAAAGAAGTCTGAGCGAGCTGGCATTTACAATTATCTGTACAGCGGCTATAAAGGTTAAAAGGTTCAATTTATTCACAAAAGTGACAAGTGCAAGCATAAAACATAATGAAGATATGTAAAATGGTACACCCTGGTAAGCTATTTATAGCTTGTGTAAAGGGGCCCAGACAGGTTACAATTCTAGAAAGTGGTATAGATTGATTCTGCCAGACGAGCATGTTAAGAGGCTTCCTACACTGGCAACTCAACCCCACAACCCTAATTTATGTCTGTCTGTCATAACATAACACTGCTCTAATACCTTAATCCTACCCCCCCCAAAAGGTCAGTGTGTGGGGAAATGTACACTTTCAGAGAGTACCACATGCACACCACAACCATACTCATGCAGATCTACTCCAGCCACCTACTTGTGTTACATAACACATGCTACTGCCTACCCATCCACTGTCAGATCTGCACTTCAAACAGCCATCGATGGAGATTCATCACCAGAGCTCTTACCCAAACGTGACATCTGACAATCCATGAGGGTGAGGGTGGCCAAAGGATTTTTTTTTTTTTTTAATAATATAAAGTGGACCACTAATCGTGCCCAAGCTCTCATTCGCCAGCCCACTAAACGTAGGGTCCCATTTACTAAAAGCCCTATTGGCATGAATAGACCACAGAAGATTTGTTTTATCGTGTAAACAGACAAAATGTAGCTTTAAATTAGCTTGTGCCTACATTAGCTGCCAAGTTTTTCTTGAGGCCGCCGGGGCCAGATCTCATGCCAGATTCTGACACAACTAAAGATGCCTTTTTTGGAGTGGAAAGTCTCTTGAAGCCAAATATGTGAATAGCCACAATTTAGAGGTGTGAATAAAGAGGCCCTACACAAACACCAGCAATGTGAGTTATTCCTCGCTTTAAACATATTTTTTGTGCAATTACTTATAATTGGATAAACAGAGAGACCTGCCAGTCAATAGCATAGTGCTGCTAAGAAACCAATTTCCTGGGGAAATACATGTCCTGTAAATGTCTTGAAAAATGGATACAAATGGCTCACTATGTTTTAACAGATCAGCAGGGTGCATCTCTAGACACCAGTTGGTCCAATTTCACAACAGAATGGGCCCAAGAGCACCACAGGGCCTGAGATGTAGTGTGAGGCAACACAAGTGTCATAATTCCTCCTTTTTAGCTGTACAGTACTTCATTAGAGGCTAGTAATTTATTCCAGTACGCGAACACAAAATTGAGGTACAGCTCATCTTTTGAGAACAGAGTCAGGCTGCTGACCACTGCACTTTTCGCGCCAGACAGAACCTGAAAAAGAAAATCTCATCATCCAAACCAGAGCTTTTGAGAAACTGCACTGACACAGCCCAGAGCAAGACTCTGAACAGCTTATATCAAATGAACACTGTAGAGTGTCCGTTCACACAGTCACTCAGTTTACAGCACTAACTCATATCAGAAACACTGCATTTAAAGAAAAGAAGACCAAATGGTGCTTGGCAAACACACTGCAGCAATCTGGTAGTATTTTTCTTCCAAATGTCCATAGTAGTATCGATCCTAAATGGCAGGCTATTAAGAATATGACTCGTATGAATGATTTCTTCTGATTTTATTCACTTTTGCCTTCTTATGTTTGCTGTTGGCCTCTTGTGTCCTGGCATGTTGTGGCCTGCTATAATTTTGGCTCAACCTTGAGATAAATATGCTGTACCGTTGCTAGAGGCTCCACTTTTTTTAAACACATTTTCCTCACACTCTTTTTTCATGATTTATGCATACTGTATATATGCAAATACTGCAGCTGTGCAGTCATTAAACACCCTACACACAAAGAGATATTAACAATTTTGCCAAAAAAAAGGTGGAAAATGAAGGCTTAGTATGCAATGATAAACTAAAACCCCTAAAACCGTAGAGGTATAATGCATTAGGGTTTTGATTTCTGCTCACCACAAGTCATTATTTGCAAATTGGAAACGCAATTTTCAGACTTGAAAATGTTCCACAGTTTTTAAGTATTTTCTTATTAATATTGCAGTTATCAGTTCTAGGCAGCATCTGTACTATGCACCACTGATAGAGGTCCATAGGGTCCATTTAAATATAAATCTTAGAGCTCTCTGAATCATAAGGCAAATTAGGAAAACAAAACAAACTCAGACTCGAAACAAGTGGAAGACATTCAGTCAAGGAGTGCCACAGGAAGTAAATCTTTACAGCTTGGAGCCGATGTCCATTGCTCAGACCTCAGGTTCGAAATGGGAACTGTGATTGTGTTCCTAGAGGGGTTGTTGTACATGCAGTTCACATACCCCACCACATGACATGAGTCCTGGGTCATGGCCAGGGGGGATTCAGCAGTGGAACAATTTTGTGTTATTCCAGTCGTGGGGAAAGCAGGAAATGGGGGTATAAACAGTAAATGGGGGTCACATTACACTCCCTCTTCAGTGATTCCCACAGAATAAAACTTCACAACAAACCCTCAGAGTTCAGTTATGATTCACAAAACAAGTGACCAAAATATCTTTGCTGATCCAGACCTAAGCTGAGTAACAGATGCAGACACAGACAGATACTTTATCAAAACCATCTGTGTACTGCAGCATTTTTTTCTCATTCTTACTATGAGATGTCCTTTACCACAATCAGCAACAAAACAATCTGGAAACAAGCACCTGGCATGTTGCCTGAGTAAGTCCTTTGAAGGCAGCAAGCACAAGGCCAGAGGACATGCCACAACACCATCAAAACAGTGACATCTACAAAAGGAATGTAGGACCTGGGTGATAACGCTCAGCTGGCACATGTTAAACAAGCTGTACTGACAAGAGGGCTAACCTGAGAAAAGTAGTGCTGACTCTATTCTCAGTTCAATGAAAATAAACTGAGAAGTATGGAAAGGATAGTCTATTAACAGCTAAGTGTGAGAGCAAATGTCAATCTAATGCATACATACATCTAGCCGTAACTACTACAAACACACCACGTGATTCTACCCTTACCAAGAAATAAGTATACTAGAACTGATTTTATACAATGTAATGGGGGGGGGTTACACACAGTTAGGCTGAAGGCCATATAAGGAACAACACATCCCTTCAACCTTTTTGCTTAACAGGATTTATTCACACAACAGAGAAGTAGTTTTGTGAATGACTCCACCAAACTCTTGCAGAAACAAACTAACTCGAGGCACGTCCTTGAATACTGAGTGACTCAGAAAAACTGTGACATGTCCCTGAGCTGTTAAGGGAATTACATTGAGTTTCCACAGCCCTGAAACATTTAAATAGTCTGCGTGTTCCCAATTCCACTACTCTCCAAAAGCAGTAAATGACTTCTAACACCAAAGCTATTGCTAGAATAGTGTATGCTGTCATATTCTGCAGCATTATGGCCTCACATTGTGTAGGCCACACTTCCTGTATCCAGAATTTTCCTCTTTATTGAAGAAAATGTGCTCCCTGAGGGTCAGAAAAGTCCCTGTATGAGATTTCTCTTCAAAAAAGGTAATTGAGCCTCTTTTCCTAGATAACTGTATAACTAAAACAAGATAACTGCTTGCTTTTCTTAGCAGTGTTATACTGTTTAAAAAATGCTCCTACGGTCCAGGCTTATTCTTTGCCACATTCATCCCAAATTAAAAGAGATCTGAATCCTCCAACAGTTGAATTCCAGAGACAAATTGGTATCAGATAACCATTTCTATTCTAAGGGCACTTTATTCTTTACTATGATCCTCTATCCATCCCCAACCTGGATGAGGCCAGAATCTTCCCACAGTTAGTCACGGGACTGCTGGCAGGCTGAGAGGACTTGGAGGCATATGTGCTTTTCCATCTGTTGCTCACTCAGGCTTTCCAAACCCCTTCCTCTGTCAGCAGCCATCTGCTTCCAGCCCTACCCCACTGGCAGGAAACATGAGCACTTCCACCATAGGATATGGATGATGCACAAATTGAAGAAAAAAAACAAGAGCCTATGGCAAATTTAATTGACCGCTGTCTCAGTTGTAAAAAACAAAACAAGAAGATTATTAAAGGAAATTATAAGAAAATACAACCTTGGATGTGTTCTTAGATGTAAAGACATGATAGTAAACTGAATATCTTTGGGTTTCTGTCAAACAAAACAAGATATTTGAAGACATCACCTTGGGCTGGGGGAAATTAAAAAAATATTTTCCTTTTTAGTTGATCTTCAGATGTAGTTTGGTCTATAAAATGTCAGGAAATAATGAAAACTCTTCAAATTGCTTGTTTTGTCTGACCAACACTCAAGACAAAGAAACACAACCCATTCTCACAACTAATGATTTAAATCAATTGATTATTAAAGTTAAAGTTATGGTGTTTTCCATTGCATGGTACCTACTACACTCGCCTCTATACTACTTGCCTTTTTTGGTTTTCCATCACGAAAAAAGTCCCTGGTACCTGCTAACTACTTTTTTTAGTACCACCTCAGTCGAGGTTCCAAGCGAGCTGAGGCAATACCAAAAGGGGACGTGAAAACCTGCAGACTACTGATTGGTTGGAGAGAATCATCACTATTCACTGTGTCATCATTAGTAGCGACAGATAGGGGGTGTCTTGAACAAACCCAAGTAAGTGTTTAAAAGTTTAGGCAGCATTTTTTTGGCTGCCTCTAGTTTCTGTTTGTGCTTCTGGCTCTGGCAAAAGCCACATGCTGAGAATCAAAAACAACACACCTTCGACGTTCTGTGTGTGTGTCGCATTAGGTCACAACAGTTTCCTGCTATGACGACCAGCCACGTTCGCCTCATGCATGGGACGGTACTAATCTGCAATGGAAAAAAGAGGACGGGGTACCACAGCCGAGTCGAGTTGAGCCGAGTCGAGTCCAGCAGGTTTCATCAATGGAAAAACGTCATTAGATGGCTATGGTGGTGCATACTATGGTGAATTTTATTGTAGGTTTTCTTGTGGGTTTTCTTGTATATTATTGCAGCATGTTTGTTTCGTCACCACCGGTTACATCCTCTCAGTTGACTATACTAGTTATAACCATAGCTTGTTAATATTAATGGACAGAGCATGTGTGACGTCACCCATTAGTTTGAGGAGATCTGCTATGAGTCGTCAAGTTTGCCGTTACGGGCTCAGAAAATCCTGGTTGTGGATGTGATGAGTTTAGACGAAAAGGAGGAGTGGGTGAGGAGCCATAGACTTTTGGGTGTATCTGACTGATTAGCTGAAAGTTGCCAACGCTGCTTACACTCTACGTTACATTACACACTTTCACTGGCAATCTGGATGCAACTGCTGCTGAAGGCTGTCCTACATAATTCAAGGTAAGATTTAGCTTTGCAAGTCCACGTGCCGTGGATAAGCTTTGCTAAACCGCTGTTGGGATTGACAGGCAACAAACTGTCAATCACATCATAGACCCGCCCTAAAACACCCCCTGCTTCATCGTTGATTTTAAAATCAACGAGACTATAATTTAAAAAATGAAGACCCTTCTGTGTTGCAAAAGACTTTAACTAGCGATTGAGACCATAAAGTCATTATAAAAAGGTAATAAATCAAGTGAGAAGTGAGTCACTTTCTCATAGACTTCTACAGAAATCAACCTCCTTGTACAACCGCACGTGTCGCCCCCTGCTGATATAGATATCCCCAGAAATACTTCTCTCGCTTTCATCTAAATCTATTGAAACTGCTTAATGCTAAACAACCACATATGCATGTACAGTGGTAGTAATAAGTTTAGGAACCCATGCAGTTGACTAAAAGGAGGAATAAAAATCATGATTTGGAAATTAATCTTAATGCCTTAATTAAAAAACATCCAACTTTTAAGGACACCAATTTTCTTTGTGAATGAATAATGTATCATACATAAATAAATGTTGTTCCTTAAAATACAGGGGGTATAAGTATACACACCTCTATGTTAAATTCCCATAGAGGCATCCCTTGGCCTTTGGATGTCTCTATGGCCAAGGAAACTTTATCAGGATGCATAGTATCATGGATCCATGAAATAACTGGCCTTTAAAAATAAAAATCTGCCTGCGTCCATGGGAATTTAACATAGGGGTGTGTATAATTATGCCCCCTGTATTTTAAAAGGAAGAATATTTATTTATTTTACGATACATTATTCATTCACAAAGAAAACTGGTGTCCTTAAAGGTTGGATTTTTCCTATTTTTTTAATTAACACAAGATCAATTTCCAAAAGATGATTTTTTGATTCCCTTTTTTTTAGTCAACTTTAGCATGGGTTCCTAAACTTATGAGCACCACTGTATGGTTGTGACAAACACTCACTTATTCTGCATTGAAACCCTAGTGAATCAAAATGGAATGAGCCCAGAAACTTAATAAAACATTAGATCCAAACTACTCGACACTACCAGAATACGACAGAAAAGACAACCCTCTACTGTCTGTTCATAAGAGATTTCGATACTCTAAATTCTCCTATAATAAAAAAAACAACCCGACCAGCTCACCCCCGCCCTCCACATTCAGAACACAAGAAAAAAATGTGCTGTCCATCAATGGCAGAGAGAGAGCCTTTGTTCAATTGCACAATGGAGGACATTCTGCTGTAGAGGATAGCGTCACATTCAATAAGCCAATGCTATGGTGCTACAGGAGAGAGAGGACAGCAGGGCTGATGCAGAAATGGCACCCTGACCTCGCAAACCTCCCAGGCCGTTAGACCGAGGCTATGTTTACAGCACACCAGTTCAGCTCATCTCTGCTGACCCACGGTCAAGAGTCGAGTTTGGTGTTAAAATGCATTTCAATGGGGATGGAATGAGCGTTCTGAAGCTGCATATGAAAGAAATTTTATTGGCTAGTCACTAAACAGGAAGTCTTTTGAGAGTGAAGCATGTGGGACCCTGTTATCTGGTGTTCTTCTGTTAGGGGTAAAGTCTGTTACTACTACACTCCCGAGAATAAACCTGTGACGTAAACATGACGTGAAGTGTTTTTTTAACAATGACCCTCAAAGATTAAACAGGGCCAAACCTGATAATTGCCATGCTCAAAACAGAGGCGCTTTAGTTGCTACAGATGCCGCGGAGGATCTGACAATGTCTTCAAGTGAATGAGAAATCAAAAAGAAGCTTATACTTTTATCAGTGCCTGCTTGGGCGAATTAATCTGTGTTACATCACATCAAAAAGGCTCAACTGAAATCTTGACAGTGGTGTTGTAGACCTCTGAAATACGAGGCCTACAGCAAAGGAACTCTCTTTTCCTACAGACACATTTTCTGGGTAATCTGGGTTTTTCTTAATTTTCTGAAACATTCTCTGAAAATAACAGACATCCTAGCAGTCCATGGGTCTAAGATGCATGCTATTTACGATGACATCCCAAGTTCAATTCCAGTATTGCACTTCTAACACTTGGTTCTCTCTTGAAAAGGCAAAAATGCCAGATTTTCTTCTTTTTTTACAATTTATATCAAAGGAACAGTTTTTGGAAATACTGTTATTTGTCATCTTGCCAACAATGCCAATAGCTAGAAAAGAATGATACTACTCTGATGGCCCAGGTAACGCGAAAGTGCCTCTCTAGACCCAGTCTTTGGTTTGTCTGTTCTGGGCTACTGGAGAAACATGTGGTGCAATTTGGTGGGCTACGTCGGGACCTGCTCCCCATGTAGATAAGAAGGGTTCATTCTAACAAAAACATTGATTCTTAGTTTCAGGTGTGTATACACTAATGAAAACATAGGTATTTCTATTATTCCATGTCTGCCAATAGATCCTTTAACAAACAGACATGGCAATGGTACCATCTTCTTATCTAACTCTCACTAAGAAAATAAATAAGCTATTTCAGACAGTTAGGACAGCAGAAAAGATCATCGGTGCCAACCTGCCCTCCGTCCATGACTTATACTCCTCCAGAGTCAGGAAACGGGCAGGAACCATCACTGCAGACCCATCTCACATGTGTCCTCATACCTGGCAAATAAAGTTGATTCTAATTTCCCGAGATGTCTAAATAGTCCTTTAGAATGGCAAACCCTTGTGATCATTTAATAAAAATGTACTTGTATTAACAAATTTGTTAAGGTGGTTCAGGCATATTTCTGTTGCAAAGAGGTTTTTATTTCCACGTAATGCTGCTCAGAAAAAGAAGAAGAAGCTAGACATTTAAGGTGTCAATAAGTAGATAGATGAATCAGAATAATGGGACTATAATTAGTATCAAGACATAGACACCAATCTTAAGCTTTTAACATAGGCTTTGGTTGTGACTAAGTACACAGAAAAATGAAAAAACAACAGGCCATAGTTGGGGCTTTTCCAGCTTAACAGATGTATTTATGTGAGGTTTTATTTAGGCACAAGATCTACAACTAGTAAATACTTACTGGGCTACTCTATAAACACCAGCATTCCACATTAACAGCAATGTATATTGACATGCTGTGTTAGCGACGCAGCTGGTGGTATTGACTGACATAACTCTATAACAGTTTCTAACCTATATTAGCAGTTATGGTTTTGAAATAAAATGAGCAAATTGTAAAAACTGCACATGCCAGAAGCAGCAGCGGAATTTTCCCTGACACAGTGACAACTGTAACCACAGCACCTCAAATTCAAACTCTGTTTACCAGCTTTAAACTGTTAAATCTCTTTGGAAAACCTCTGTTAACTCCGTTTGTATGTCACGTTTAATGAATGATCATTAATTAGGACAATATATTTCCATCATGATTCTTGAATTATACTACAAAGCCCATATTATACATAACTCCTACTACATCATGACAGTATGCAGTCAATGAAATCAGTGTTAAGATTCAAGTTGAGTGTTTTACATCTCACTGGTCATAAGGAAATATATCCTGCTTCACCAGCAATAGAAAGATGCATTATCATCATTCTCTGCTTGTGATTAGCAGATAAGCACTTTGCTTCACTCTCCTTGGCAACTGCCTACAAGAGAGATGCAGTGTGTTCCAGATAGCTGCTTAGGTGCCACACAATGCCCACAGAGAGCTGTGAGGGTTCAGTCTGTGCTTTTTGTATCTCTCTGTGTCGTCCCAATAGCTGTCTGAGCACACAATGTCCCATTGTGCAGGCTTATTAGTCCTTTCTTGAAATCCCAAGCACCCCTCTTGAGTAGCAGTGGGTTTAGGTGACTGTGCTTGTTCTGACATTGGACAGTCAGTTGAAAACTGGATGTCAGTGTGAGCTTTTGGTGCAAGAAAACATTACAGCAATGTAACATCATAAAACATGGCTAAAGGAAACCTCAAAATGCACAGGTGAAAAATCATAACCTGCTGTTGAGAAAGTCTGACTGCCACTAAAAAAGCAGCAAGGAGTCAAACATTTACGGCACCCTGTCCATCACTGACCTGTGCGGTTTTTGCTATATAATCTGTAAGTGTTTTTGTTCTGTTCATATACATCCACGTCTTTTCAATTAACAAGAGAATGTCTGTAGAAAATCTAAAGAGCATTATGAAAGTGTGATAAGAATTATAAATTAGAGTAGCAGTGAGAACTTACACCCAAAGAACACTATTTCCAGGACATAGTCTTGTTAATGGAAGTGGAACACTCCTACACATTGAAATTAATAGCTAAAAATAAAACTGGAATCGCAGTACTGATACCATCTCTGCAGCTGTCTACACATCTCTCTCTCTCTATTTACAAACGCTAACGTATTTATTTCCCCCAATCAAATCCCCAACCACATCCGGGCTCCAACTATAGTTCAAGGCAAGACTAATTTTCAGTCTGTAATAACCCCAATTAATTAATATTAGTTTGTTCCTTTGACTAAATGAATCAATCTGCTATTTCAAACAATACATTTTGCAGCAAGGACATACAATGTTAAAGGGCCATAAACTGTTCTGTCCAGTCACACACAGTTCATTTTGTACAACACTGGTGATATAGATGTACTGAAATTATATGTGACGATGGATGATATCAGCTCATCACCGCTGTGGTGTAATCCTCAGTTGGATGTTCTTGGCTGACAGCTTCAACTTTTTGTCTGCAACAAACTTCATCAGCATCATCAATGTCACTTCACGGTGAGGCTTAAAGATGGCCACTGGCAAGAAGACTGGCCAGTTTAAATGGGATAATAACACGGCAGTATCAAGAGAATTAACAGATTTGGCTGTTTATGGAAAACGTTGCCATTTATGAGGCTTATATTAGCCACATACTTAGCCCCTTACTTTTTAATCAGGTTGCATATAATTACACTATGTTTAATTTACCCTTACAAAGCGGGTCTATGGTCTGGTTGCTCACATGGAAATGAAGCCCAGTTCTTGACTTATTCCCAGACTATAAGACACCTGACACAGCCATTGAAAACAGTTTATGGATTAGGCCAAATTATTCTATTATTATAGAGGGTATTGTTCTTTTCAGTTTAGCTTAATTGATTTGATTGATGATTGAAGTCAACTTGGGACTGCATTACATCCTGCAACACCTCGACTCCCCAGGGGCATATGCAAGGATCCTGTTTGTGGACTTCAGCTCGGCGTTCACCACCATCATCCCGGACATCTTCAGCACCATCCTCAGCAACTCCCAGCTCACTGTGCCAGCCTCCACCTGTCAGTGGATAACAAACTTCCTGATTGGCAGGAGTCAGCAGGTGAGGCTGGGGAACATCACATCCAGCAAACGGACTATCAGCACAGGCGCCCCCAGGGGTGTGCGCTCTCCCCACTGCTCTTCTCCCTCTACACCAATGACTGCACCTCAGGAGACCCATCTGTTAAACTCCTGAAGTTCGCTGACAACACAACTGTCATCGGCCTCATCCGGGATGATGATAAGTAGGCCTACAGATGGGAGGTGGATCAGCTGGCTCTCTGGTGCGGTCAGAACAACCTTGAGCTTAACACGCTCAAAACTGTGGAGATGATCATGGACTTCAGGAGGAGCCCCCCCCACTCTTCCCCCATCACCATACTCAACAGCCCTGTGTATGTTGTGAACTCCTTCAAGTTTCTGGGTTCCACTATATCCCAGGACCTAAAGTGGGAGCCCAACACTGACACCATCATCAAGAAGGCCCAGCAGAGGATGTACTTCCTGCGCCAGCTCAGGAAGCTCAACCTGCCTAAGGAGCTACTGGTCCACTTCTACACAGCCATCATACAGTCTGTCCTCTGCACGTCCATCACTGTCTGGTTTGGATCTGCTACCAAAAAGGACAGGAGCAGACTACAACGGACAGTTAGGACAGCAGAAAAGATCATCGGTGCCAACCTGCCCTCCGTTTATGACTTATACTCTTCCAGAGTCAGGAAAGGGCAGGAAACATCACTGCAGACCCATCTCACCCCGGACACAACCTGTTCCAGCTTCTCCCCTCTGGTAGGAGCACTGTACACCAAAACCAACAGACTCAGGAACAATTTCTTCCCACAAGCCATCACGCTGATGAACAGCTGATTTCTCACTCACTGTGTGAGGTTCAATTCTGGTCAATAACCCATTAAAACTGTCTCTAACAGCACCCTGCATTTAGTATTTATTCATCATTCTCAAAATCTCACTTATCATGTATTCATCATTCTCACTCTCTATTCCAGAGCTGTTCATACTGTTCATATTGTAATATAATAACATATTACTATTTATTCCAGCATCCTTTGCACTATGCTTCACATTTAAAATGTATCAAAATTCACTCCTGCATACTTTGCACTCCTCATTTCACTATTACCTCTATACTGTTTCTGTTTAGAGTATGTACTGTATATATTAGTGTGTATATTTTTTGGGTTGTTTTGTATGTGTAAGCGCAATGTGAGCAATGATGTTCCAAAGATAAATTCCTCGTATGTGTCCTCATACCTGGCAAATAAAGCTGATTCTGATTCTGATTTTGATAAAGCACCGGTTTGCCACTCAAGCAACCCCACCATCTAATCTTGGAGATTTTGAGTTATTTTAGCATTATGTCAATAAAGGTTCTCAGTCATTCAGGTCACAGATCAGAGAGCACAATGGGCAACTGCCCCTGGGCCCCCAAATGTCCCAGCTGTCCCAGTTGGTTTTAGACAATTTGATTACTTTAAATTTGTTTGTGAAGTGTTTGATTAAATAACCACAAACTGACATGGAAAGCTTCAGGCAAGTAGTATTCCAGTAGTACTGGTTGGTTTCTGGGCCTCTGTGCAAAATATAATGAAGCTGCCATCTATAGTGTGCTGTGTGCACTGTACCTAATGGGAAATTAGAGGCAACAGGAGCCCAAAAGTAAATGTTTGCCCTGGGGCCCCGAAACAGATTACTCTGCCATGCTTCTCCAAGCCTCTTGGATTATTATCAAAACATTTTAAAGACTTGAATTAACTGGGAATCACATGCCAACCACTTAGCACTTCTTTATATTTCTGCACAGCCATTGTGCTCACCCATTTTCTGGTCTGGTCATCATAAATAACATGCTTGTCTAATTTAGATCAGCTTTAGCATCAGTCCAAAAACTTTTTTATAAAAAGACAAGATAATTATTTGTTTTGAGTTGCAACATGATTGCACAGAAACCAAGCAGCACCCTGAATATCAATTACTGCAAACGCAACAATGTGAGGCAAAAAACACACAAACCAGCATGGTGTGCCATCGTCAAATAAAAGATCTTATTAATCAACAAAACAACAGGGAAATCTAAGTAAGATGAACATTTTATATTGTAAGGGCTGTAATTTATATACACTCTTTCTTCAGCATTTTCAGCTAAATGCTCGAGACCCTGGTTCCTTAGCAACAGCCTCTGCAATGATGCAAGATTGAAGAGGAACAGCTCTGCAGTTCCACAGTGCAGGTGAAGACAAGTCTCCACTTTCAGTTCTTCAAAGCCTCTTGAAGTTATTAAGGCAACTGCATCTTATTTAACAGGATGAAAAAGCACCAGAATGTAAATCAAAGCTAATGCAATGACTTTTTTGTGGGAAGAACACCAAAATCTATTATGCCTTTTGACATATGGTGTATGCTTAGAAATATCAATTCAACGCCATTCTACATAACATCGACCCGAGCAGTGCAGCAAAAACAATGTGCTAAACAGATTCATAAATAAACCTGTTCTGTTGTTCAGCAGGGGTTAAACATTTCCCAGTGTAACATGTTGTATTAGCCTGCAGGTGTGGACACAATGCCACAACTATCAGTTTTTATTCTCAAGGATACCCAGCAGAATACAGATGATGTGAAACCCTACTGAGAGAGTTCTAATCTCAAACATCAACAATAAGCATCAGGTTTAGCATGCATCACTTCAGACTTAGAAATTAAGGGCTTGTTTCTAATCTTTGTGCTAATGTTCAACAATCACACAGTAAGAAACTGAGAGGAAGATGTCCCAGAAAGACCCATTTCTGCACCAACAGAAGCCTAAGTAGATAATTATGCAGTCCATATGTCTTTTTTGGAGAACAAATTAAAAAAGATACATTGGCCTTCAAACATGGCACACTATTCATAAACTTATTAGCTAGTTAAATGCTAACATTTTTTCAGAGGGTTGTTAAAGGGCATTCTGGGGGGGAAAAAATGACTGTATGTAACTGAAGTCGACACAACGGTAGAAGGAAAATTAATCCACAATAAAAGTGAAGTTCAACACCACAAAATTGCTTCCAGTGTTTTTTTTGTTTTTCTAACACTGGAAGCTGACGGAGTTTTCCTTGAGTTAAAGTGTTTGCTCAACTTTTAGGAAGACGAAACAAACAATTTAAAATTAGATTGTTTAATGATACAGGCAATAACCTGTTTGTTTTTTTAAACCTTTTGTATTCAAGAGTTACATCTTCCAGTAAAAAAGGTTCCAGTAATGTCATATCGAGATACAGAATAAAGACATGCCTTCATTGAGAAAATTATGCAACAATCTGTCCCTGCATGCTGTGTCATCGGCATGTAACATGGAATATCCTGAAGCATGTTCAGTGTTGACTGCATATTTAGATAAATATTGTTAAGATCATCTTTCACAATCCTGAGGTCTGTTGATAACTGTGAATATTTGTATATCACCATAGATTAAAGCCAACCAGCAATATTTTTCCTTAAAGCTGCATTAACACAACGTATATAATCTAAATCATGATATTGCTACCAAAGACAAGTGGTGTGAGAGCATTCAGACAGTTGCTGTAATACTCCTCCAGACCCCTGACAGCTGGCTTTGATGGACAGTACACTGACTGCTGTGTCAGCCATTGATTGGACACATGGTGGGTAAGTAGTAGGGAAAAACACACCAGAAACTGCTACCATAATTTAAGACGTTCAGACACGCATCATCCTCACTTGGATTTGAAAGCTGTTTTGGCTGGTTTACAGTCACTGTCATCCTTCTCTGGTCAGGTAATGACACATTTCAACTTGATCTCCAGTGTGACAAATAATATACCAGTAACACACTCAATGATGTCCATCATGTCATCTCTAATGGTACATCACTTGTTCTCTCCAGCACCCTATATACAAATTGTGTGCGTGCTATGCTTTGTTTCAGGTAATGATTACAATAGTTTCATGCAACACGTGACTTAGCATCGGTTGCCTCTGCTCCAGTGACATGGGTTCAAAATGAAAGTAAGGTCAGACTCTAGTCCATGAGATGTGAAAACAGTGTTCCCTTTAGTAAAAGCCATTGAAGAACAGATGCAATTTTTTGAGAGCTCATTACAGTCGCACAGGCTGCCTCTTGTGAGTGCAATTAAACATTTTATTGTTAACACTGCAGTGTATGGGGGCAATTCACTCCTTGAGCAGGACTATGAGATCGGCTACGCCCCCAACCTCAGACAAAGTGTGATTGTTGACACTGTAGGCTACTATGCGCCCATGACAATGTGTACATAAAAGGAAGAAAAGAAGACCCCCCCCCTCAAAACAGATACGCCACCCTATCCCCCAGCCCTCAATGACTGAGAAGCACCAAACGACCGAGAAACTCCTGTATGATTCCCCCTCCCCTTACTCACCTTCAATAGAGATTACATGCTCTCGGATCTGGTTCTGCAGGGCCAGGTCATCGATGCGCTCGATCAGGTCGTAGATTGCGTAAATGTTCGGATGGACAGACTCGAACCGATGGATCTCTGCTCTGATGGCCGCTGAGTTGGACAAAACAAACTGCGAGCCCGCTGAGCCGGGTTGGGCAGCCTGGCCTGAAACAGTCCCAGAACCGAACTGGCCAGCCCCTGAGCCTGCAGACGATCCGGATCCGAACTGGGACGGGATGGACTGGGGCACTGGGACGGGGACTGGCGCTGGGACCGTGCCTGGAGTGGGCATGGCTGGCTGAGACTGCTGCGAGACTGGGACGCTCGACTGGAAATTCATCTTGGTTTTTGTGCGGTCTTTTGGAGCGACTAACTCTTTTTTACAACGGCAACACAAATATGCAGGCTAGAATTTGGGACTCAAGCGATGCGAACAAAAGAAGTCCGCGCGAATTGATGGTGTGGAAAACGATCGGCGCAGAAGCATCAATAGTTGGTCGCCAATTGCAACAAAACGCGGCTCTTGTTCATATTATCAAAACGTGACTGTGATTCATTTTCCGTAATTGGCCAGATCTGTCCAGGGCCCTTTTTCTGTGGCTTACAAACCCGTAATGCCTACCACTTGGACACTCCTTTATGGGTTACACCGCTGTTTTGGTCAAAGCCGTTTTCCTTAGTTGCTCTGCTTGAAGGAGACAATGGGCTAGGCTTCAGCACGGCGCCCTGGTCCTCTGCCCTCAATGCGTTGATTCTGCGCTGAAATGAAATAGCGTTAACTCCTCTTTGGTCCAAGTGGTCCCTGCCCAGCGCCCTCCTCCGCATGCTGAAACGTCACCCAACACGTAATTGTACTTGAGATGGGGGAGGGTGTGATTGGATTTGGTGGAGGGGGGGATCGCAACGTGCACATCATTATAATAACCTACCTGACAGTTATGCAACCACAAAAAATGCCTGCTGCAAGATACACAAAAAGATACTGCAATTAGCCAACAGTAGGGGTATCATTTGTTCTTAGCAGCTAGTTCTTATTGTCATATTAAAAGAACGCAGCTATAGGCTATCCCATGTAGACCTACACATTCACTCTTTTCACACGTACGCGCACGTGGACGCGCATGTAGCCACACAGACTGTAATATGGGCTTTTAATGTATTTCTTTGGACCAGTATCAATAATGACAAGTGTTTATCCTCAATAACTCCAAAATACTCAATCTTAGAACAGATTACAGGTGGATGTTTGAAATTCAAAACCACAGCATATCAATATCTAAATACTCTTTTTATCTTTTGCTACAGGTTCTGTGGTTCTATCTCTTTCTCAGATGTATAAGACCGTTTTGAAGATTAATAGTCTTAAGTGGCATTCTTATAATTTAAACACATACTTTGAGGTCACATTATGCTAACTTTCTCAACAGCACGCATACTTCACTTCATCAAATAGGCTATCACTGCATGTTTAAAATATCTTACATTATTGAATCTCATCAAAAGTGGTGTGATATGGATCATAGTGGATCTTCCGTGACTCAAAAAGAAAGACACAGCTCCACCTGTTGGTTTGAATGCTCAGTACAACAACAGCTGTTCAAATTGACTGTCACAATCAGTCAAAGTTGTACTGTGGGTGCAGCAGTGTGGTGTTGCAGATAGTGACTCTTCAAAAACAATAGGGACAAAAAGCATATATGTAATTTATTCAGAAAATAAAAGAAAACTGTGCCAAGAGGGAAAAAAAAGTTTTAAATAAAAAAAGTATTTCAAATATAATTCAGGGTGATAAAAGAATTACGGTTCCTTAACCATCAGGCAGCCTGAGGCTTTGAAGCTCTTTCCTTGCACATTAATAATACAGACAGCAATAACCATATTGTATTCTTCTTCTTCTTCTTCTTCTTCTTCTTCTTCTTCTTCTTCTTCTTCTTCTTCTCAGTATTACATGTGGAAACACAGCTTCAATCTGGAGAATAATATTGGTTTTTGACCACCACATGAGTGAGGGACATACAATTCAGAAAACACTCATCTTAGCATTTTTGTTCAGTATTTTCACAAGGGGAAACAAAGTGCAAATATGTTCTAATCCAATTTAAATGGTTGCTATGGTATTCACATAATTTAATGCTTGTAAAAAGGTTTTTAATTAATTGTGTAACCAAACCTGTTGTGACAGCCAAGATGATAATGCACGTCTGAACAGCTGCAATATGACACAGTACTTTTCATTAATTGGTATAGCAGCATGGTGTCCGAGGAATTATACAGTAGCAAGAAGAACCTGCTGTTTAAATATTAGGATAATTATGATTTGCATGAATTAATAAACTTTTTTGTGCCTTTATTGCTGTGTCTTTATTTTGTGCTTCTGCGTGTGATGATGGAGGTCTACCCAAATCAGAATCAGAATCAGCTTTATCTGCCAGGTGTGAGGACACATACAAGGAATTTTTATCTTAAGAACATGTAATTAGCTTTTTATGGCTCTGGAAAGTGACTGTTTACATTGTCAGAATCTTTATATATCCAATTATATATATTATATATACTTCTTTTTATGTATAGCAATGAACCACTCCTGTGCACACCTCATGCTGTGCTTGTTATCTTCAGCCTTCTGCCACCATCTGTTGACCAAGTTTGGAACTTCCCACTTCCAAACGCTGTTGCACTATATCTTTGTGTAAATAACATTTCTGGGGTGGTGATGGCGCAGTGGATATGACACACAACACACACATACACACACACACACACACACACACACACACACACAAAGGATTGAACCTTTGCTTTTATAAAATGTATCAATGAGCCACACTGTTAGGTGACATATTCCTTACTGTATAAAAAAACAAACACCTGAGACTAAGGAAAAAATATGCTTTTTTAGAATTTTTATTTTTTATTTTCATACATTTCTGTGGGTCATTATGACCAGGCAGTACATTGAATAAAGGCTAAACACAACAACAAAAAACAAACACTAAAACCAAAGTTTTGTCAGAATTTCATCTCTATTTTTACATACTATGCCTCCCTCAATGCTTATTGATTATACCGACCAACCTCTACCAACCCACCTCCCCCACCCCCGTCCACATATAACTGCCTACCCTGCCCATTGCTGGTCCTCATTCAAGACCACACACACACACACACACACACACACACACGGCCACAAGAACAACAAATAAAATAATTAATAATTGCTTTCTTATTTTTCCAGTTTTGCAATATTAGTTTGATAAAGATAAGAGAGGAAAAAAGTTTCTGCCAGCTATTTTATTCCCTCTATATCCTAAACAATATACAAAAAAGTATTTCACAAGTGGAAGAAAATTAGCTTTATAGAACTGGGTATCCAAAATTGTCCAAGTCCTTTTTACAAGAGTCTATTGCCAACAGCTCCATTTTTGCAATGTTCATTTTATATCCTGAGATCCCTGAAAAGGTTGTAATTATTTTTATAACGTGTGGAACTGAGGTGATTGCATTGCTTAAGTAAAGTAATAAATCATCAGCGAATAAGCTTAATTTAAACTGTTTCTTTGCATATTGTGTGAGAGAGTACATGTTCTGGTATTGGTTGTTAAATCCTTATGTCGTATAAAACCAGCTTGGTCGTAATGAATTAAGCTTGGTAGAATTTATACCAGTCTATTATTCAACGATTTTAGTTATGATCTTCTTATCACACTTTATTAAGCTTATAGGTCTATAATTAGAGTGTTACACAAGTCGTACCTGGTTTTGGTATAACAGATATAGCCACATGGTACATTGTTTCAGGAAGACCATTGTGTTTTTGCACTGAGTTAACCACTTCTGTGAATAAGGAATCAATTTTAGCCCAGAATGTGGTGTAGAATTCTGTGAAAGCCGTCCATTATTGGTGCTTTTTTGAGGGGAAAGTTTTTTATAGCAGATTGTAGTAAATCTTCAATTGTCTCAGGAGAAAGAGGTTTAAGGTTGATTGATTTTAAGAAAGGGAGAGGGTACTGGTCTTTTATTTCTGAGGTATATAATTTTTCATACATGATTAAAATTCATAATTTATGGCCTGGTTATTTGTGTGGGCTTTATATGAGGTTTCATCTCTTAAAGCTATAGGTTTCCTTTTCAAAACTTTCTTTATTAAGCAGATTAGATGCTTGCCTGATTTATTGGCAGCTATATAACTTATTTTATTAGAATTACGCTTAAAGCCCTCTGCTTTCTTGAATAACAGACTGTCCAGTTTTAATTTAGCTTCCTGTAGGTTTTTTTATACAAGTTCTGCTATTTGTTTGAGTCTTATGTGCTCTCTGGAGTAATTTTATCTCTTCTCTCACTTTATCTAATTCCTTATCAAATTTTGCTTTCTTTTTTGACGCAAATCCGATCATAATTAGGTAATTAGGTAATTAGGGATGGGGCTGGATAGGGCATACCCTACGAAAACCACCAACCAGCATCACTAGGCAGGCGTTGCGGTGGAACCCACAAGGCAAGCAGGAGAGAGGTCGGCCAAGAAACACCTGGCGACGCGACCTTGAGGCTGACACCACCAAGATGGGCTACACCTGGAACCAGTTAGAGAAAATGGCCCAGGACAGAGGACTCTGGAGAGCTGTTGTTGTTGTTGGCGGCCCATACCCTGGTAGGGGTGACGGGCAGTAAGTAAGTAAGTAAGGTAATTAGGTAATTAGGAATCATGAAGGTCATTTTATAAAATGTCCTTAACAATCTGAGCATCATACAGTATCTCCCAACTGACTCATTAGGTATCTTTCCAATGATCTGCGAGAGCCTCTGAGAGCTGTCCCAGGACAGAAGTTGCCATGAATACTAGAGGATGTCGCGTTTCATTGACACCCAGAGAGAGAAAAAAATGAGGGGTAGCCAACATTAATGAAACCTGTCTGAATTATTGATTCTCATTTTAACTTGCAGAGGACTAAATCTGAATCTTCTAGCGCATTTTTGCCCCAACTTAATAAGTCCTTGTGGCCAAAACCCTCATGTGATTCTTTACAAAGGCTTCATTATTACACAAACCCTGATCACACTGCTCACTGAAGACAGGATGGAGCCAGTCTCATCATTAAAAATGTACTCATAAACCACGGATGACCCCGGACAAATATCCTCTGGCAATATATACCATACATACCAACTGAAGTAAAGTTGCATTGCTATTGATCAGATAATAAAAATGCATATAGGCAGTTGAATGATGGAGTGAAGAGTTATAATGCCACACAAGCATTTACTAATAACATATTATTCATTTGTGCTCAGTGAGTACAATAAAGCCATTGATATGCCAACTGAGCAGAAAATAATACATAAGGCACTATAAATATGCAGTTAATTTTGCGTGTGATGAGACATTCACATGTATTTTAAGTGAATAGGTTAATAGAATAGGGAATAGGGTACTCATGTGTTCATATGGAAGCTCAATAACTCAAAGAACAAGTGTGTAGGATTTAGGGGTATCTATTGGCAGAAAGGAAATATAATATCCATATTTTTTCAGTAGCATTTTTTGAGAGTTCAGAATCAGCCCTTCATGTATGAGAGGGTACTCTTTCACTTAGCATGTTGCAATGCCATGTTTCTACAGTAGCACAGAACAGACAAACCAAACACGGCTCTAGAGAGGGCTTTTGTGTTTACGTTACCTGAAGGCCACAATACGTTCTACTTTACACTTGGAAAGGGAGGGGTGAAGGGAGGGGTAATCAGTTGGGTCCAATCTGCAACCTCACCGCTAGATGCCACTAAATCCTAAACACTGCTCCTTTAATGTCTGTGATTCAAAATGAGTTCTGTTAGATTTTTCAAACACAGAGTAAAGTAACATTGAGGGTTAAATCGAAATTACAATTTAAAGCTAATGTTAATGTCTAATTATGTGTCATCTCCTGTTCATTGTGGTCATACACATATTAAAGTGGTCTGTTTCCCATGGACATCAAAGTCTGGATAAACAAAACCCTGTATATGCAATGTGTCTCTTACTTACTATAGGTCATTCACACATGGTTTAGAGAGTTTAAAATAAAAAAGACAATTGTATAAAGGCATTACATAACCTCATTTATGAAAGCAAAGAGGGAATGGATTGCTTAATGGGGCCAACTATGACTTACTTAATAAGAGAAAGCAATGCTAACTGCACAAGGGAGAGATCAGATGTTGATTATCTTTTATGTAGAGCATACCATCCAGATACAAAAGCTTAAACTTCCATCTAAGGATGTAACCAGTGCAGTACAGAGAGCCACTGGCCTTCACATTTCAGCTGTGCCTGGATCAGACCAGTCCAGGGACCTCGCTGGATGTTTTGGCAGAGCTCCTCACTCTTTTTCTATTGCACAGTTATTTTACCATTTCTAACACACTGAACAAAGCACTAATGAAACATGCTTTTGCCATACACTTTAACCCTTTGAACTCTGCAAAAGAAAAAGGTCTGCCAGTGCCTACAGTAAATGTGCTTATGTAATAATAATGTATCCTTTATATGATATGATGTCCTTTCTTCAAATGCTTCATATCCCTAAAATAAATACAACCTAAGATAAAATGTTCTGAAAGTCAATAAACCATAGTAACTAAAACAAACATTAAAATTGTGTCATATATAAAAGAACATGTGTTTTCATCATTCAATTTGACTGAATAAACACACAAAACATATTGATCCAAAGTTCAAAATTTCTAAATGTAGAAACATGAACAAAAGTCCTTAACACTCCATGAGCTATATCAGTATTAGTGCTGTCAAATGATTAAAATATTTAATCACATTAATGTCATAGTAAACTCGTAATTAATCGCAATTAATCACACTATATGCCAATGTTGTTATTAAAAACAACATTGGCATATAGCCTACTGTAGTGTTCAGTTTCACACATAACATTCTCAATCGGAGCAGTCATTCACTCTTGGAGCAAATAATTTCTCACACAATGTAACGCTGAAAAAAATACTTTGACAAGGAGGGGGGAAAATTTGTATCAGCTATGTGCTTGGCCATCAAGTGGTAATTTCAGACTGGACGTGCTGCGATGATAGCAAAACCCACAGATCACTTTGGTCTTGTCAATGGAACCATTTGGCAACTTTTAAAAAGTACTAACTTTCCATTCAGAATCTTATTGGCATCCATTTCGGCATCTGGCGCTCGCCATCCACTCAAAACGTAACGTTACTACTCTTTGGCCGGCCCGCAAGCCCAAACAAGTGTGTGCGGCGTGCCTGTTGTTTTGTTTCCAGTCTAGCTACATCCGGTGTGGTGCAAAGTTTGCTAGGCCAAAATTAAAAAATTTACGCCGTTAAAATAGGTTTGCGTTAACGCCGTTAATAACGCGTTTAAATGACAGCACTAATCTGTATATTTTTTGTTTTTGAGATATACTAATGTTTATGAGCAGAGTGGAAAAGATTGTTAATAGTTTAATCGGCCATAGAAATGGTCCGCTTGCTGTTTAGCACAAGACATCATGTAACGTGATGATGTCATCGTGAGCGTAATGGCGCGAAGACTGAATCCTTAGCTTTCTTCTGCAAAAATGATTAATGCTGTAGCTTTAATGGTTTTTATTTTAGACCAATTTAAACAGCCTTCATTGTAAACAATGAACTCCTGCGGACCTCTAGCGTCCAAGATCAGGGTAAACCAAAAAATTATTAAGAAAAAAGACGGTTGGTTTTGTTTTTTGTCGAAAACTATGATCTCCGTTTTTCTGTTTTTCCAATGTCCATACAAAAAATTAACTGGAAAACTGCTCGTTTTTCATCTGTTGTTTTTTTGTTATTCATGTTTCCATTTTAACCCAACAATGAGAATACGGGCTCATTTTTCTAATGTGCGTAATCATTGAAAATCCAATGGAACAAAGGTCTCCTTTTTGTTTTGTATAATGTCCTAATGAGTTTATGTGTTGAAGACATTGGGAAAAGGGAGCTCATAGTTTCAACAAAAAAACCTGTTTAAACCCATTTTTTTGCATCAACACATTTTTTCTTTTTTTGGTTTAAAACAAAAAACAGATCATACTTTAGCACCCTGACTTTTCTACCAGCTCACACAGATTTGACACACAGTTTTGAACGTTCAAAGCCAATTCTAAACCATCAACAATGAGCTCTCTCACAGGCCTACATATTACAGAATATTCCTATATGCTTGTAGTAATGCTTTGTTAAAGGTGACCCCTTTAAAATCTAGAGATCTTGAAAGAATTTTAAAATAAGTTCTGAAGGTTTCATACCTAACATGGTTTTATTACCTTGATATGTTTGGACCTTTGCTCATTTAGAAGAATTGCTTATAAACATGATTTTAAGCTTGTTTCAGAAAATGATGCATTACTTCTGTTTGGGGTTTGGATGTATGCTAGAGTTTAGAGACAGTTTGAAGAGGTCTAAAAGAGAGTCAAGCCTCTGTACAACAGTGATAACATACTGTACATTTATTTGTCTAGGAAGGACTTTTGGTAACCAAAAGAATATATATATATATATATATATATATATATATATATATATATATATATATATATATATATATATATATATATATATATGTCATTAATGCATAGCAATACATGAAATATCTCATTATTTGGTGTAGAAAAAATACCTCATTGTGATTTTGGTGTTTTGTCACCTCCATCAAATGTACAAGCTCAGTTTATGAGGCTTAAATCGTTCCCATATGCAAATTATTTCTTAATTTACACAACTCAATAGTAGTGTCAGAGAACAGCACGATGACAACAATTTGAACCCTGATTCTCCAGATAAAGAACTGCTTTCTATTTACACTTGTGCACTGCTGCTCAGGGTTACAACAGGAGAGTGGACGTAATAAGACGTAATAAGAAGAAAAGTATTGTACTGTATTTGGGTGAAATAAATGATTGCACTACAGTGACCTCTAGGGGGGGGTTATATTATAAAACATTACAAGAATTAAAGAGTCAGTTCACCTAAATGACAATGAACAAACAAATTTGTGACAGAAATTATTGTGCAGTGTGATATGAGTTTTAAGGTTATAAATTCACACTGTACATTATTGACATTTTATTAATCATCAAACTCATGTGGGATATATTTGCTCATTTTAATACATGACTAATTAATTATATTTGTGATAAGGCTCTGACCTCATCATTCCCCACAAGAACACATTAAATTCAGCAGAGTAGATACTGTGGAGTAATAACATGAACAATTAGCTTTCACTTATGACTTTGAGACATTTGAAGACCTGGGCATGTAGCCTATCTATTGGTAATTGGATTTTCTAAAAAGCACCCCAGTTGGGATGCAAAAAATGAGATGAAGGACAGCGATAAGCCTGTACTGATTGTTAGTTTGGTTAGATGACAGATATTTTGGTTGTAACTTTGCTGTTGTTGCTAAAATTTGCTGTAACTTTTGCACAGGATTTATTTATTTATTTATTTATGTAGCCAATATAAATAAACGTATACTCCTTATATTTGGCTTTTGTGTCTTAAACCACAGCAATTATGCCCAATTTGGAATATATAAGGCGCTAAAAAGTTTTAATTTAATAAAATATCCTACCTCTAGGAAGCGACAACCCCTAAACTACCTCCTCTTTGCAGCAAAAAAGGATCATTCACACACTGCAGCCTTACATTAACCACACCCCTTCTCATGTTGCAGCAAAACACTTGACATCGTTTTTTTCTGTTATTTTCCCAGAATACACCTGGAAAAGTACAGTGACGAACGTATACTGATGTGAAATTCGACACTGTTGTAAGAGCTGAATCTTTTGAACCTGTTCAGTGAGATGTACATTTTTTTAGGTTTTACTTTATTCATCCCATAGGTTCATGTATGCAACACAAATAAAATGAAATAAATATCCACATTAACTAATGTTTAAATAGTAGGGCTGCAACTAATGATTATTTATTATAGTCGACTAATCTGTTGATTATTCAGTGTTTTCCAAAGCCCAAGATGACATCCTCAAATGTCCCGTTTTGTCCACAACTCAAAGATATTCAGCTTGCTATCACTAAGGAGTGAAAAAAGTAGAACATATTTACATTTAAGATGCTGGAATCAGAGACGCTTTACTTTTTTTTCTATAAAAAAGGACTCTTATTATAAATTGATTATCAAAATAGTTGGTGATTAATTTAATTGTTGGTAAGTTTTGGATTAATCTTTGGAAATTAAGCAGAAAAGTAAAACTTATTTTTAACTTATAATTACTTAAAGTATTGTTATAACAATTTAACCTTTATTCAAATCTAAAATGATTAATATATTTTGTATATTTGAGTCAGGATAAATGGTAGGCTACATAATTTAACTTAAAAAATAAAAGTATTATGTTAGCATTGGTTGCAAAACTGATAGCTTTCAGTTGGATCGCTGTTGAACGGATCGTTTTTGAACTGCACAGATGACAACAACAAAACAGACAGAGCTACTAAGAGGGTGTTAGCGAAGTTAGCTAGCTACCTGAAATAAACAACTGGTATTTTTGGTGTTCCACCACGAGTTTGACAAATTAGACATTTATTTTACACAAATATGGTTAATCTGTGCAACAACCATGGTTGTCAGTTATTCTAGTCTAGTTTAGTCCAGCTAACGTTAGCTAGCGTTAAGTGACTTGCGAAGCTAGCTCTATGGATGCCAAGCAAAGACAGTTTAGCTAGCGAGCTTGGATGTTAGCTTGTTAGCGAGACCAAGAACAGGGAGATGCGAGCAAAGTGAGGTAAGGCCAACAAATCATTTATTAAATCAATTCAATGTGGAATCCCCTCCTTATACCAATATAAATGTTAGCATGTGATGTTTGCTGTTTTTACTAATCTTATCACATTTGCCAAATCCATCGACGTTAGAAATAACGTTAGCTATCCTGCGGTAGCCTGACAGCTGTGTTAGTTAATAGCCAGTTACCGCAGTCAGCAGGTTGTTATTGACCAGCTAGCTTGCTAGTAGCTCTTCTCTGGCACTGTAGCCATAGCTAACTGGAAGCATTGGGGGTATAAAAGCAACGTCTAAGTATCGATGTTCTCAGCCCTAAAAACCGTAACATTAATCATAAACATTTGTCATCGGGTAGCTAATCCTGAATGATACGAGGCCTGCAGACGTGCTAACAGTCATTAACGGCGGCAGTCAGCTAACCAACATTATCATTGTCTGGGATAGCAATTTAGCTGGTAAGCATCAATGGTGAGTTAGTGGTTAGTTAGCAGTAACTCTGCTTTGCTATCTTTAACTTGGCATTTTAACAGTGCAGCCTTATGGCTCTCCAGATAAACATCCACAAATGTACTCTTTCAGGTAACGTTAGTTGAAAGTTGGTCTTTGTCTTACATCAGACCAACATATCAAGTGACTTCTCACATAATAAAAACTCGGTAGCATCCAGTAGCCAAGGAAATGGTGCCTCAGCAAACGTTACTACGGTATTATTCGGTAGATACGAACTGGAAGGTGGAAGGTGTTGAAATGTTGGCCTTTTGTTAAAGATTATGTAAATCATCTAAAGAACCAGACTATGTCCTTACATATAAGTATGCATACATATACATACAACATAGGTATAACCAAGAAGCTTTATGGTGTTTGAGGCTTTAAGGTTTAAGTAAATGGTAGTGTCACCTCTCACCAAAAGTATTTTAATGATAATAAGAAAAAGAGATTATCAACTATTTCATGTTCATGTTTGTGTTTTTTTCCCACAGGGTGGCCTTGAATGACTAAATGAGCAAGATAGGCAAATGTAAAGAACTCTGGGAGATTCAACATGAAGTTGTATGTGTTCCAGGTCAACAATGGTAGCACATTGACATTTGACACTGATCTTGCTGTCCAAACGTAAGAAACTGGCATTTTACCCATATTAGTTCAAAATAGTGGTCAGTATTGTTGTCTGTTGTGATCTAAATAAATTCTTCCTTTGTCTCAGTGTACTGGAGCTTAAACATGCCATCCAAGCCAAATATAAGATTGCAATTCAACATCAAGTCCTTGTTGTCAATGGAGGGGAATGTATGGCTGCAGAGAGGCGTGTTTGCAGCTACAGTGCTGGCACTGTAAGTTTTAACAATTTGATAGTGTGTGTTTTATTTGTCTTAAAGGTATACAGTACATTTTGCATATGTCATGTGCATATTACTAATGTTTCTCTGTTTATCTATAGGAAACCAACCCCATATTCCTGTTCAACAAAGAGATGATCTTGTGTGACCCGGGATCCAACAATCCCCAAAACCACCTTCTCAATTGAGAGTGAGATTCAGGTTAAGGTGGAGGAATCTCTACTGATGCCAGCTGTCTTTCACACTGTTGCCTCAAGAACACAACTTGCTCTGGTAGTTATCTTTTTTCTTTTTCTTTTTAAAGCTGCTTTTCATTGCTTTGGAAGGATTTCCTGTCATGTGCACTATCTTCTGTGAGATGAACACAGAAAAACATTGTATCTAATCCATTAACTATGGAATGATCCTAACTTCTCTTGACTTTTTTATTTTATTTTATTACTTCTCCAGGAAATGTTTGAAGTTGCCAAGAAACTTTGCAGTTTTTGTGAACGATTGGTTCATGATGAACACCTTCAACACCAAGGCTGGGCTGCCATTATGGCTAATCTGGACGACTGCACTCTGTCTTATCAGAAGTTGCTCGGGAAATTTGACACTTCATACACAACTTATCAGCGTGACTTGGAAGAAATTAAGGTGAAACTAACAAAGTAAGTGTTGGCACAAAACTACTATCAATGGTTATTAGTAATTACTATCTGCTTATTGCCTTCGCCGACACAGGAACTACTTAAAATTATTTAATCATAATCTTAGCTCAATTAAAAAATTGAAATAACAGCAACTAAACACAAATTGTAATATATTTCTTCTGCCTGATGAACTTGGTATCCTAATGCATATTTTGTTGTGATTGCAGGTTAGGCACATCAGTTTCTGTAATGGCCAGGATACCTTTGCTGGAATGTTTGACAAGACACAGTTACAGAGAGAGCATGGAGAAGTCCAGTTCAACCCCAGGAAAGGATTCAGATGAGACAGAAGAAGAAAAATCCACTCACTCTGTGCGGCATGCTACAGATGCACAGAGGCCCTCCAAGTCATCAGCATCCTTCGTTGCCCCGGTGACGGCTGCATGTGAGCCAACTGAAGACCAGGAAAAAAATGAAACAACTGACAGTGGTGGGCTGAGAGCTGCGTTATTAGACGATGACGACGATGATGACGATGCTCCAGAGTTTGCCAACCCAACCTGCTTCAATGTCACACTATTAGACTGGATCAACGTGCAAGACCGACCTAATGATGTGGAATCGGTAGTGAGAAAATGCTTTGACTCCATCAATAGGGTGAGTCACAGATGTATGAATAGACATGTCAAAATAGTGTTGTAAATATGTAGTCATAAATGGTGTTTGAAAATATTATATTACACTGAAATGTGTTTTCTTTCAGCTTGACCCTCGGATTATTCAGCCCTTCCTCACAGATTGTCGAGACACAATTGCCAAGCTAGATAATCAAAACATGAAAGCCATCAAGGGGCTTGAGGACAGGTTGTATGCTCTTGACCAAATGATTGCAAGCTGTAAGAAGTTGGTGAATGAACAGAAAGAACTAGCTCAGGTATGTAAAGTAAGAGATACACACTGTGAAACATCTTTTGTCAGCTCTTTTTTATTTTATTTTAATGCCTGCATGTTATTTGCAGGGATTTTTGGCCAATCAGAAGCGGGCTGAAAACCTGAAGGATACATCTGTTCTGCCTGACTTGTGTCTAAGTCACACCAACCAGCTGATGATCATGCTGAACAACCACAGGAAGCTGCTAGACATCAAAAAGAAGTGCACAACTGCCAAACAAGAGCTTGCAAACAACCTTCAAGTCAGACTCAAGTAAAACTGAAAGCTACATCTTTTCCAATGTTTTTGTTGTACTTGCTTTGTAAGTCATTGCTTTTTATATAGTGGTATGGGCTTGTTCTATTGGCTTATTAATTTAAAAATGCCAAAGTCAAGAGAACATATGTTTGCAACTTTAACGATGCTAATGATTTTGCATTAGATGGTGCTGCTACGTGATGCTTCATGCAGACCAGGATGGGGAGAAGCTTCAGGCTCTACTCAGACTTCTGACAGAGCTAATAGAAAGAGTTAGGGTGGTGGAGGCCCTCAGTACTGTCCCTCAGATGTACTGCTTGGCGGTGGTGGAAGTCGTCAGAAGAAAAATGTTCATGCGCCACTACAGAGAGGTCAGTGTTAAATGCCATTATTTGACAGTAGTCATGCTTTCAGACATAGTGATTCAAACAGGTGGTTTCTTTGCCTAACTAAATCTGTAACTTTCAGGCATGTTTAGCGCTGAGCACATTATTGACATATTTAGCTCTAATTGCAGTTGTTTCTGTCTTTGCCACTATAATGAAGAGAGAACAGGCCTATTATGTTGTTTGCTGGTACTTGACAATTAGGTTCACTTAATATTTTTTATATTTTGGAGGGAATGCATGCCTTTCACTGGTTTTACTTTGTAACATCTAACATTCCTGAAGTGCTGAACTTAACAAAATATGAAAATAGGCATGTGAGCTTGCAAAATAAACTGGCATTGTGGTGCTGTATCTTTTCCAGATTCAGAACCATGACTACATGTACAGTAAGAGTGGGAAATAGTTACATAGTTCATATTTGTCCTCTCTTTTATTGAGTTGACAGTTTTTCACTGTAGTTGATGCACCAGGAAGCCACTCCCTTTACTTGTCTTTGCTTTCCCTTTTCTATTTTTCTTCTTAATGAGGTTTAATCCTGAGAGCCATAACAAGACATTGATTGTACAGTTTTGAACAGGAATGAAACTAATTGATCTCCTTTTTTGACATTTAAACTTGGAATAGAACATGGTTTTATAGCAGCTCAGTAACATTAAAATTCATGCTAAGGAATGCCACCATGTTCTGAAGGTTGACATTGTCAGAAACACAATTATTACTTTTGTAGTAAAATCTTTACTATCAATCTTTTCAGTGGGCTTATGCACTTGTGAAGGATGGGAAACGACTGTACGAGGCGGAGAAGTTCAAAAGGGAATCCTTTGGGAAACTCTTCAGTAAGTGTCTTTTGTAAACTCTCAGCTGACGACATCTGAGTAGTCACTGTGAAGCACATAGATTCCAACCAAGGTCAAAGTCTTGATCTGTTTCTTTATTTCCTTTCAGGGAAGTCTTTCCTAAGAAATCGTTTGTTTAGAGGACTCGATTCATGGCCTCCAACATCTTTTTGTGTAAGTTTCAATTTAAGAGCATTTTGACCATGTTGGTATGTTCATAATGTTTCCACTGTACTTATTTTCCACTCTGTTTATTATTGTTTATAGACCCGAAAGCCCAGAAGGTTTGACGACGAACTTCCAGACATCTCACTTTATGACCTGCAGTACTTGAAATCGTGTTGTCCTGTAGAGGTGCAGCCTTTCCTTATGTAAGTCACTGTCCTCTGTTATTGAAATGGCTTTAGATATCACCTTTGTTTATGTTACACTTCCAGAACTATGCCAAGATATGGGCATGAAAAACATACATTTGGAAGTCTCCATTTCGAAATTAGATTAATTTGGTTGGAGTCCATTAATGAAAATGGATGTGTTTTGTAGAATAATCAAATTAACTTTGACAATTAATAGGACAGACAACAACTTGTAAGACTTTTAATTGTGTTATCAAAAGTCTCAAGTAATCCAATAGCACTGCCGTAAGTTGGGTGAAGAAGGGCTGAAGGGTACAGAATTACATTAGATACAAGATATATACAGGCTGTTTTTGCATTGATGTTAAAGCTTTAAATTAAAGTTATTTTTTTTATTGTTTTGGAGCCTAATCTTGTGATGTGGAAATTACCTTGAATCCCAGCCTTTATAGCACTAATTTTCCAACCTCTGCCATAAACTCTCAGAACGTAACAAAAATCTCTTAAACAACATTCTGTCCCTAATTTTAGTCCTGACATAATTTTTTTTCCTGAAGGGTTCCCACAATGTGTGACTTCGAGCCCTTAAATCGCCACGTAGAGACACTTCACAAGCTGTTCCAAGCTGCAGAAAGTGTGGATGAGATGTCTCAAACTATTACTGACCTGCTAAGTGAACAAAGGGTAATGAAATAATGATACTTACATACATGTGTCACTTAAAAAAAAAAAAAGAAAATAAATGGTTGTTATACATAGTGTGATTTTTGCTTTTCTCATTTATTTATCAAGTAAATTTCTCCTTTCTCTCCCTCTTCCTTCATCTGTTCTGTCTTTGCAGATATCCTTTAGTCAGAGATCAACTGTGTTTACCCCACAGTCTGGAAGCACACCGGAGACCACAACACCAAGGTCCTCCAAAACCCCTTCCTCTCTTAACCTTCAGGGATCCAGCTGCCAGCCTCTACATGTTCCCATCCCAGCTCCTCTAGAGGACTTGTCCCCAGACAGCATAGATGCGCAAACATTTGACTTTGAAACCATTGGCCACCCAAACATGGATACCATTCTGCACCAGGGCTCCCTTGACTTGGATTCTCTAGCAGAGAGCCCTGAATCTGACTTCATGTCTGCTGTCAACGAGTTTGTGATTGAAGAGAACATGACCTCTCCGAATCCCATCAGTGACCCTATTAGCCCTGAAATGATGGTGGAGTCGCTGTACTCTTCAGTCATCAACGCTATTGACAACAAGCGCATGCAGGATACCACAATAATAGAGAGGGAGAACTCAAGGATCACTTTTCTCAAACAAGTGGTTGACAAGTACCGATCTGCTGCACAGGAGTCCCATTCAAACTTCAGAAGTGTAAAGGAGGACCTCTATCACTTGAGAGGCCTGGTATTAAAAGAACAACAAGACTTTGGCTTTGTTTTGAGGAATATGACCACAGAGGTGCGAAACATTGTGGACAAAATCTGCCAGACCCACGAACTGGAACTGAAGGAGCAGCATCAAAGTGAGCTTCTCTCCCTTCGTCAAGAGCTTGAGAAACAGGTTCAGACACTAACAGAGGAAAACCAAGTAAACCAGAATATTGTCAGAGATGTCCAGCACGCAATGCTGGAGCTGGAGGGGCTTATGGAGCGCAAAGAGAAAGAACTTACACAGTTTGAGAATGACAAAGAGCGATGGGTCGAAGTAGAGAGCAACCAGAAGGATAGGATCAAAAACCTGGAGCAAATGATGAGTGATCAAATCGAAGAGATCAAGATACTTTCAGCTTCAAGAGACTCTCTGACCAGCCAGCTTGAGAATCTGCACTTTGAGATCGAACGGAGCCAGCAGAAGATCCGGCAGGAGCTGGAAGTTGTTGAGCAGTCCCACTTAAAGGAGATGGAGGACAAAATAAAGCAGGAACACAAAGCAGAACTGGAGACCCTTACCAAGGTAAACCAGGAGGCTTTGGAACATCTGGCTCATGAAAATACTGCAAAGTTAATTGATGCAGCTGATCACCATGCCATTGCACTTAAAGAGAAGGACAACCAAATGAAGGACTTGGATGCTCGTATTACTGAGCTAGCAGAACTCCGCTGCAAAGTAGAAGTGGAGCTAGCCCTCAAAGAGTCCGAGACAGAAGAGTTGAGGCTCTTATTGGAGGATGCCAAAATGCAGCAGGCAGAGACTGTGGAGTCCCAGGTAGAGGCAGCGACCAAAGCCCTTAATGAAGAGCTGGCAGATATCAAAAAACAGCTTGATGTAAAAAATGAGGAGTATGAAGTGGGCCTAGCAGAGCTGAGGACTCTCATGAGGATTGAGAAGGACCACTGCATCTCAGAGCTGGTGGACAGACACGAGGAAGAGACTATTTTGTTGCGTAATGAGCTCTCCAGCCTGCAGCGGCAAGCCCACGATGCTGACAATAACCATGCTGAGCAGCAACAGAAACTTAAGCAGGAAATGGACCAGCTAGCAGCTGCTCTAAGTGATGAAAAAGAAAAGCAGTTGAGGAGCTTCCAGGAACTGGAGCAGGACCTGAGGACTGTTATTAGCAATTTGCAGGCCGAAAATGACCGGCTCTCCAAAAAACTAGAGCAGGACAGACATGCAATCGAGAAAGATTTAGAAAAAGCAGAGGCCTCTAAGGTTGGATCACCAGATGCCTTTAAAGAGTTGGAGCAGCAGAAGGAGGACATGGAGAAGAGACTGTTAGACAAAGTTAGACAACTTGAGAATGAGCTTCATGAGAGACAATCCTCCAGAAGGTACATGTTTCCTCACAATGACAGAACCATGTAGTAGACTGTAGTTGATGTTTTGTATATATTCTGCTTACATCTAAAATGACACTCAAATAAAATCTGGGATTAGATGAGTAAGCAATCTACTGTACTGTTAATTGAGAGTGAACTGTTATTTGTCTTTGTGTGTGCTTGTATGTCAACGTAATTCCTTTGTCCCAATCTAACTTTGTGTGCCTTTCAGTGATGAAGGGTTGTCCCTGCGTGCTGAGGGGCGTGCAGATGCCGGAGCACCACTGTCTTTAGACTCTGCACTACAAGAGCGGCTGCAGCAGGAGAGGGCCTCCCTGCAGTCCCAGATGGACCTCCTGGAGAAGAAGAAGAATGAGGAGATGCAGAACCTCAAGACGTCACTAATTGCAGAGCAGCAGGTTTGTATTTAGGCTGTAAATAGCTGGGAAAGGTTCTGTCTCCTGTTGTTGTAGTGCAGTGGTAAATAAACCTTTGCCATTATTGATGATATATTGTTCCTAATAATGGAAAACAAGTAATATGTAGACTGCTTGAAACTGAGTGCATGTTGTGTAGTGTGAATACACTAACTGCATTTAAGCACTGCCAAGTCAACAGAGCGACAATTTACATAGTAATACTATCCATTGTAGCAATAACTACCTACTTTGTGTATTTTCAATAGTTATTTACACTGTCACTGTCAGGCACTTGCATTCAATTTCAAGTTTAGCCTTACACTTCAACAGATCAATCTGCCAATTATTTGACTGGCACTAATCGTGGTCTCTCTGCTCTCCTTTACACCACAAGATCCCCAAGGGGCAGCAGAAAGATTGTATTTACCCTCCACAAATTGCTCACTCGCTACTAATCAGCCGAGTGCTGTATTTGGTCACTTATTGACTACAAATATTTCTCTGAATCTCTGTTATGAAGATATTGGCCCTCTCCTTGTTACACCACTCTGCATAGTTTAAGCTGATAAGACTTTTGTTTTGCACAAAATATCGCATAATTAATAAATAACAGTTGAGCCCACATAATTCCATTTCATGTGTTTTTTGTTAGTTGGTATAATACATGGTGAAGGGATCAGACATTACAATACAAAAACAGATTAATAAAAATTCTCTCCAAACTTCTGTGGCTGCAAGCTGATCTGCATTGTTAGACCTAAGCAATTAAGAGGCATCCTATGAAATCATTAGTACTTGGGTATAAATTTCCTGTTGTGACCAAAGTGGCAAAATTATTGTTTTTTTTATTTCTCTAGACTAATTTCAACACTGTTCTAACCCGAGAGAAGCTGAAGAAGGAGCAGATCATCAATGAGCTCACAGAGAAGTTGCGGAATGTAACGCAGCAGCAGGAGAAGGACAAAGGTGAGTAAATGTAGTAAATGCTCTGTAAATACAGAGCACTTTGAGAGGAGGGCAAACTTTAAAAAAAAATCTAATAAAAGAGGCCTGTGGTGCAAAGTGTGTTTTTAAACATGCTCAACAAAAAACATAATTCTTTTGTTAAATAAAAAGGTGTAGACATAACACAAGATGGTAATGTAATCTTGTCAATAGTATACCCAATAAATGGTCTCTACTATTTACTGCCATATTTTAAGAACAGCCATCCGTTCATGTTATAGATTGGCATATTGTGCCTGTCAGTGTTTCTTATTTATCTTAACCTTATTGCAGCTCTGATAGAGACACTCTCCGAGGACCGAGCTAGTGTCATGCAAGAGAAGAAACACTTGGAAGAAGAGCTTAATCGCCTGCGCAGCACTACACTGGTCTCCTCTGCCTTCTTCGCTCCTAACCCCTCACCTCAGGAGATCACAGAAGCTGGAGCAGGAGCTGCAGCTAGACTTCTGCCTGTTGCTGGGCCTTTTTCCTCTGACCCCATGGCTGAAACCGACAGACTGGCCTCTGTGGCGGCCATTCGAGATGACGAACAGGTTGATTCAGCAGTGGAAGCCAGCATGGTGACAGTCCAGTAAGCATCTTCTCTCCAATAAACTTTGTGAAATTGTGATCTCTTAGTGTAGTTTATTAACGCGTCAAGGCAATACATGCATTGCCTTCATCTGATTAATGCTTTAAGTAATGTGTGACGCCAAAGCCAAAATAGGTTGTTTTCAGGTTAGAGAATTTTGAGTTTGCTGAGAGGACAGTCTGTGTAGAGAAGCACACAATTGTTCCTTACTGTGTGCGTGTCTGAATTTTAAAAAATAACCTACTGTTCAACTGTGAAAATGAAAGTTTTTGTTGGAGTTTAAGTCAGAGTTGCTCTTACTGTAATACTGCAGTTTCTATTTGTCATGTATGCACACTACTTAAGAAATCGGTTACATACATACTGTATACATAGTCCAGAAATCAGGTTTCTTCAGCAGCAGTGTAGCTCTGCTGAACCAGGTTTTTTTTTTTTAAATAAAAGTAAAATTTGGCTTGACCTATCATCAGAGAAAACTATTTGAAAATATTATTATTACTACTACTTTGTTCATTCAGAGGTTAAGAATATATTTTCAGCACAATAACAATATTGCTTTTACAAGAAATTAGTTTATTTTGCAGTAAAGACCAAACAGAAACTAATACATTTCATTGTGACACTTTATCATATCTATGAGCTTTTTATTGTAATAATTAAGATATAAGCTTATTTAGATTGCTGTATTTTGTTAATTCATTTCCTTTGCACATTTGTTAAATACAGTATACCCATACCTAACTTAAAGTAGCCCTAGTGGTGGCTGCATCTATACTGTACATGCATCTATTCAAGCCTTTTGTATGAAGACATTAAAATTAGTTGCCAGTCACGGAATCGAAAGAGGTTTTTGCGTTATTGAAGAGGGATTTTAAAAGACCATTGTGTAAAATAGCCACAACTGGATGGACAGAAAGGACAATTGACAGTGGGAGGAAGGAAGGAAGGCAGGCTAGCATCAGACAGTGTAAGTTTTCCATTCATTACTGTTCATATCTAGAACTATTTAATACTTACACGATTAGAATTGTGAGTAATTTGATCAATTTTCATTTGCTACATAATACATGCGTTTTATTGACATTTTCTAGAAGACATTTATCAATGATCTACGTTTTCTTTCCTGTAGTGATAACATCCTGATGTCGGAGGAGAAACAGCGGATACTCCTACTTGAGAGGGTAAATAGACACATCACTCCATCACTCTGCATTCGAGAGCACAAGACACCATGTTTCTGGATGTCTCTTATTTGTTCAATCTGATATATGTTTCAGACTTTACACATGAAGGAAGAAGAAAACAAGCGCCTCAGTCAAAGACTGGTCAGTTATTTATTATCTCTATGGGCTATGTCGCACATGCTCCACTAGGTGGCAGTAGTATCAAAGAGTAAAATCCTGACCCAGGAGGCAGAAGAGCTCAAGGAAGAAAAAAATATTTTTAGGAAGTGTCAGACTGTGTAAAGGGAGGCATTTTAGTGAAATTCTCGAAACAAAAACATATTTATTACTATAAGTTTTTTAAAACATACTTTTGTGCTTTGACAAATTCTTTTAATCGACTCACATGGTACACAAAGTAGGGTGAAAACTGAAATTAGAGTATAATGCAGAAATGGGGGTAAAAGTGCTAATACTAATTACCAAGCCTATTTCTAGCAAATGTCCAATAAGAGAAATGTTAGAAGTTGCCAGTATTGATAACCCTTCAGTGTAACGTGTAACGTTATCCTTTTCTTTGTAGATGTCTCAGAGCATGTCGTCTGTGTCGTCACGGCATTCGGACAAAATTGCCATCAGAGAGTAAGTGAATAAAAGAATAACACATGGCCACGCTGTTGTGAAGGTTTATTTATTTTTACTAAAACTCTGCTCATCATTACATGCAATAATGTGTAAGGATACTAATTATTGTATAATTACATTAATGTGTTCTACGTTTGCAGAAGTTGGTGTCATCATTCCTTTGTCTCTCTTTTTTCCCTTCAGTTTCCAGGTAGGCGATTTGGTTCTAATAATCCTGGACGAAAGACATGACAACTACGTGCTGTTCACAGTTGGCCCCACCCTGTACTTCCTCCACTCAGAGTCTCTCACTGCACTGGACCTCAAACCAGGTCAGCATCACCCAATCGTTTGGTGAACATGATGAGAACTGTAGTGTTGACATTTGTTCTTTTAAATTTACTAATGAAATAATTGTGATAGTTGTTTTAGATTTCAAATGTCAGGCATTAATGGATTTATAACAATTGTACTATATGCACAAGTGATTTATGTTTATTTTTACTTAATCTTCATAAGTTTTATGTTACACACAAGCATTTATTTGTGGTTCAAGTTGATTTGTTTTCATTTAGCATCAGGGACCTCAAGACGGCCGTGGGTACTTGGAAAGGTGATGGAGAAGGAATATTGCCAGGCAAAAAAGGTACTGAATTTGAGAAAAAGTTCCAAAGTGTTTCTTAAATGTGTGTTTTAAATGATTTTTTAAGAACAAATATGCTAACATAAATAAAGTGTGTTCTTGGAAATCTTATTTTTAGTGACACCTTCCACACTGGGTTTGGTTTGGATTTATCGTTTTCGATGTGTTGACTTATACATGTTCTATGCTGTTATATTCACGTCTGTCTGAAAAAGTGTTCTTTCCTTGTCTCTTTTCCTTCACTAGGCCCAGAACAGGTTCAAAGTTCCATTAGGAACCAAGTTCTACAGAGTGAAAGCTGTTCCATGGAACAGAAAAGTATAATAGCCAAGTAATGAGCTAAAAATGTATATTTATATTGCTTAATTTTTGAACAGAAACTTCACATCATAATTCTTAACTTGAAAATCGAAAGACCTTAAAAACGGAAAGAATTTAAGATAGTCATCATGCTATTTTCAATTTCAGTTCAATATCCCACCTGCTACCACATTTGTTTTCTTTTAAACCCAGATTTGTTATTGTGGACCAAATGCTATTAACTTTATTAGGGCATTGCCCTATACACTGTGGTGTTAGGCCATTTGACTGGTGTGTAAAATTGAACAAAATTTGGATGTTAATTATTAGTTCTCATTATCAGCATTTGTTCTTTTGTGGAAAATACTGTGTCATTATCAACATAATTAAATAAAAATATACATTTTATTATAAATGTTTATGGAGGAATGTTCATGGCATGCATATTGATATATTTTCTTTGATTTACTTATCCAGATAAATGTTGTAGTTGGAAATGTAGTTAATGCTGTTTGTTACTCACAAAGCAGTGTGGCCCTCTGTCAATACTGAAATGTACATTATGGTGGACTGATGGAAACAGTCGTCTTTGCAATCCTTGAAATGCACTTTCAAAAACAATGCTTTTGTTGATTTAATAAGGGAAGTTAATTGAGCTGTCAAAACTAAGTAAATATATCAGCACAAACTTCTCACTATCATAGAATATTGATATGTAGAAAGGAATACTTTGTGGCTGTGTTTCATTATCGGAGGACATTGTACATTATCCATCCATTCACACATGTAACAATAATTGACTGTATTGTAAAAGATAGAGTTTTGAAACAATAAAGGATTGATCCCAAACATAGTGTGCTGATTTTATGATTTGGAAATGGTATGTGATGCTAAGAAATGTACATGATGCCTTTCACTCTTATCTATCTTATCACCCTAATTATTAGGGGGAGAAAGGTTTTCCCAGTTCATGGACAAAAACAAATTTACCTGCTGAGGGTTCTGTATTAACGAGAAACCATTTTATTAGAGCTATATTATGAAATAAAATACAAAAACATACACAGTGACTTTTAGGATGTATATGATAAATAGCTTTTTAATGATGCTTTAAAGTATTAGGGATTCAGGAGTAAATGTGGAATAGCACAGTATAGTGAATTCATTTGATTTATCATTTTTGCTTTTGTGGAAACATTAATGTTGGCACGGTGCTGCAGGAAACAGACTTCAAAAAGGCTTCAAATCGGGGCCCAAGAACGATGCGGCCCTCATGGAGAAGGAAGCCCACCAACATCACTTTCCCAGTTCACAGCGGGGAGCATAGCAGCTCTCTGCCGAGCACTCCCTACCATGTGGGTCTAGGGGTGTTTTAACAATGTTTAGCTCTATTTTCTCCATTTAGCATACGCCTGTTGTCACATTTGGATGGCTCCTTCATAAATTGATGGTGTGATTCCTACAATTTCGGGACAGGCCTGAACGACAAAATATGCAACACAACATTCGATACCGAGGTGGCTGGCAAGCACCAACCATGTGCACTGGACAGGCTCTTAGTGTAAATGTTTACAACCCCCCACTGAGCTCAGTGCTGCTGGGAGTCACTCATCAGGCTGAATGGGATTTAACATTGCCATGTGTAGTCTCTAGCTAGTTCCTCCATTAAAACTGCCTTTGACTTGCTGTCAAACTTCTTGACTACTTATCTTCAGTACTGTACTGTTTGGAAGCTGTATTCATAGCAATTTACTGTATAGCAATGAGCTGTGCATCTCTGTTTTTGTTTAGTAAAATTTAAACAGGAATTTATGATTTAATTAAACAGGATACTTAACAAAAATGTTACAATTCTCTGTTTAGTGTTTTATAATAAATATGTAGCACTTGTGTACAAAACTAGAGATTATATATTGCTTTTCAAGGAAATATGAAAAAATACATATACAGACTGAAAATAGGAAGCCATAAAAGGTCAGAAACACATGTTACATATGTATGACATACAAATATATACCTTATATGTAGGATATATCATATATAACCTATAGACACATATGTAAACCTTTTACCCAAATTAAATTTTAAAAAGCTATTTTCTCAGGGACAATATTAAGTCTGAATTAAGGTGTACTATTAGCAAAACCTGTTCTAATGGACAAGACCATAGCAAATTATACATAATATGTATATATGCATACATAGTATGCATAATAGTACAGAGAACTGTAAGACTTAATGTTTATTGTGCACAAACAGTTTTTATGTAGTTTAATAGTGAAGGCATGTCACTGCCTGTTGAATCCTGAAACTTTTTTATTTAAAAAAAAACTAAAATCTAACAACTTCATACTGGCTTTACTAACAATATTTATTCCTACACAAGTTAATTCAAATTAATCTCTTTTAACACTATCGTACAAAAAGTTCAAAGGGTAACCTGAACTTTTTTTGTGTACAAAAGCAGGAATTCATCAAAAATGTTCTCCAATAATTGTATAAGGAGAGATATACTAATGCAGCTTTCAAATGCCATCAGCTGAAATCCAAAGACACATTATAATGGCTTTTCTTTGCATGTCAACACATGCTGGAGGCACTAAATTAAGGTTTAGATGAGTAAATGTGAAAAATCTAAACGATGTAAGAGACAACTCACAAAAGAATGTCACACAGTCTCAGATCTTGCCCTTTGTTACAGATATTCTCTGTATATGAAGATAATACACAAGTTGTATTTGATTTTCCAATATCTCTGACACTATACAAGATAGACGGCACTGCAAATAAACAAGCATTATTTGTAGAGTAAATATATGCATGAACTTCAAATGATGGATAAATGAAAATGAATACGAAAGCCTTAACATAACATTTATATTTTTGAAATCTAAAATGGAACGAGTGTGTTGCAGAAGAGCCAAGAGGCATTAAGGCTGAAACTGCAAACCAAGGAGTAAATCGACTTAATGCCATCACATTTCCACCCTATTCATGCCTAAGAAAAGGGTTAGGGAAAGAGATTAGGTTATATATCTGCTGTCAGGGACTGAAGAGACCAAGGAGAGAACTTCACCTAAACAGAATGATGATCAAACAGACATGCTTTAACAGACATGCTTCATAATCTCATCCGTTATTGTCCCTTCTCTGCCTTGACTACAGGTTCAGTAGAAAATCTTAGACAGGGGCAGATTAAATGTGTGATGAAATGTCTGAGAAATATGTGAGAATGCGCAATATAAGGATGGTTGATTTTCTACCCACATGATGAACATAATCACTATTAGTAACACATATCCACATAAATATGATAATTCAAATTTTAAACACATTTATTGGGTTCATATTGGAAATCATCATCATCTCATGGCATAGTTTTATGGATAATTACCGCCAAAGAGATAATGCAGCATATGAAAGGAAAGCTTTGAGGCTTCTCCACTCACTGGGAGGAGAGTGCGTAGGTTTTGTTGTGCATCTGAGCTCTACCCAAAAGGCAAATATGTGGAAAGTTTGGTGACAAGCATCCAGGCATGTGGTTGACAAGATTGCATCTGGTGAGCAGGAAGTGTAGGGTATAACTAAAATACGTATTTAAAAGGAAATTATTTTCACATTAAGTTCAATTCCATCAGTAATCCTTCTAAATATAGATAGAACTATTTCATTTTCAGTAGAAAATAATTATTCAAATACCCTATAGTGCAAATCCCATTAATTTAGTGCATGACACAGTTTTTGATTTCCTACCACGGAACAAAACGGAAAAAGAATCCAGTAAACATTCGAATCTGTTGTCTTCTTTTGGTAATCTGGCTGCTTAATGACAAGTAAATAATCAATACAAATAGTTCTGAAGTGTCTGAAAATAGACAGGCGATTTAAACTGTAACTAACAGCCATGCATTTTCCAGCTGCAGAGCAGTGTTGAGGAAATGACACCAGCTTTGATGGGTTGTATAGCTTTTGAGATGAGCCTCTTTATGCCGCTTGCAGTTCCATTATGGCTTTGTTCGAAAGCTTGTTTACCTGCTGATAACATACACTGGTGGATTCAGGAGCACCGATCCAAAATCTGCTGCCAAAGTCACTCAAGTCTCATTGTACTGCAGGAGGGGAAGAATGAAATGTTTATGCGGAGGGGAATGCAAATGCTAAATGTGAAATCAAACTATGGGACCAATAAGGGATCAGAATAACTTTGCCAGGTTTTATTTTTAGCCCAGTTGCAACGCTAGCTTTGTGAAACACTCTTCAGTTTAGCCTCTGTGCATCTGTGTGCTTAGGTTTTACTCAGTGGAAAAATGCTGTTCCAATTTTACAAAAATGTTTAAACTGTAGATTATCAAATAGGTCGAGGAGAATATAGTCTGATTCAATAATGCTTCATATTATTTTAATTAAACTGGCTGGTCGAGGAAAATACCTGATTATGGAGCTGTTTGTCTCTGATAATATTCAATATCAAATAACCAGCAGATCAAAAACTGCTCATCAAATCTCATCATTGTACATCACTCGAATATTTTTGGATTTCACTGTTAGAAAAGCTATGGTCTCAGGTCAAAGGAATAGCCCCTTGGTTTGCATATTAAAGAGAATTTGCTAGACCTCTGTTAGCCATGCATCCCCATGCAGGCAGGTCTCCAGGGGGCCAGCAGGGCCCCACAGACGGGCAACTAGGGGGCCAGGTGACCCTGTCTCTGAGGTTAGCAGGAAACACTAAAGAGGGATGGGCAGGGAGCTGAGGAGCCACTGAGTGCGAGTGTGCAAGGCTGGTGATGGCAGCTGTCAATGGTTTGGAAGGAGAAGCAGACAGATTGTGCGTTCTGTTGGTGCAGCCAGTTCGCCACCTGGCAGGCTTTTCCTTGTTAGAACTTCTTGCTGTTTCTGTTCTCATCAGAGAAATGTTTTTCCTCTTATCCTCTGTGTTCAGGGGAAGTTAAATTTGTCAAAATGTTTAAACATGTTTATTGAAATGCAATTGTTTAAAGTACGCTCTGTGCATTCTAAAGAACTGCTCTTGTCTTTGATCAAATACCGTAAAAAAGCTATACAATTATGATTGTAAACCTTGCTTTGGGCGATGGACTACATAATTAAAATAACAAATAAAAAACTACGTACAGAATTAGAAAAATGTATAGGTATGCAATGTGAGTGCTGACCCTGTGCTACATTATTTAGCTGTTGTAAGAAAGCAGGTATGTTTCAAGGGTTAGGATTTACTTATAAAAAATTATCTCTAACTTTCTAATCCCATCATAGCCATAAATGCTGCTCCATGTTGTTCACTTGTTAAGAAGAAATGCAAACGTAAACCATGAACAGCTTAAAAGTACATTTAAAAATCAAATTTGGCAGTCAGTCCTTGTTCCAACAGGATTAAAAAAGTCTTTCATTTGATATAAATATATGCAAAGAGAGTGGTGTGGTGATCTGGGTGCCAGAGGTGGCGCTTTACTCTGGATATTCTGGCTTGGGCCTGTAAGGGACATAAATTAACATGAATTAACACATGCATGCAATAAGAAAATAATTAATTCAAGTTATCAGTCACCTCTTCCATTCCAGGAATCTGATTGACAAGATAAAGTAATGTGCAAACTGCTTTTCAAAGCTAACAGCCTGGAGCACCCCTCCTATTAGTTAGTCATTCCCTCAGTATCACACCCGGGAATCTGTCATTTCACAATTTTCTCCTATAATGCATATGTGCCGCTCTCACCACTCCACTACAGCAACTGCCATCTAACAAGTTGACACAGAGAATGATACAATTCACGTCCAGTATTCAGTTCCATATACAGCAAGCATCTGAGGCAGACGGGTCAAGAATATGGTACATTCTGTTCTCTCTCAAAATGGCTTTCCAGGACTCTAGAGAAGCTAGATGAAGCTCCCATGATATCCTTCAAACACCTAAGATGAGTTTTTCAGGATTTAGAACACTCACCAGGTAAAATAGTCTGTAATAATGAAATAATAAAAATGAAATGAAATTCTCAAATTACTTTTACCTTAATCTACTGTGATTTTATTTTACCTTCATTAAAGCAGCAATACTGTTCAGATGCATTATCTCTTTTACAAGAAAGACCTGGCCAAAATTGGTTAACACATTAAACACTTACACAATAAATTCACATTCACATATAGCATATTCATAGCATTCACAGTAAGATAGGACCTCAAATGCATGAACAAGAAAGCTTGACTGTTTAAAACAGTTTAATTCCTCATCAAACATGCTGGGAATGTGGCGTTTGAATGACTGATATTTAGGTAGTGTTTGCCAACAAAAATGTATCTTGTAAATGATTACAACCCCAGGCTGAGTAACACAAGTTCACAAGAGTCACAATGCTACAGCAAATAGGTAGGCTACATAATTGGGAAACCCTTCAACATAATGGCATTCTTGATAAAAAAAATAAAATGTTTTTATTAAGAATTTAGATATTAGATATAACAACCATGAAGTTTAGTCTAGGTGAGTTAAAGCATTTCCATCCTTGATTATCTGCTTTGTTTGCTAGTAGCTATAGCCAGTTTGCAACAACATAGCAAATAAAGGAGACCCCTTGGGGTGTGTATTTTGTATATTTTTTTAAGATACTTTTTTGGACATTTTAGGTCTTTAATGACAGGACAGCTGAAAACATGAAAGGGGAGAGGGGGGGGGGGATGACATGCAGCCAAGGGCCGGAGGTTGGAGTCAACCCCATGGCTCGCTGCTTCGAGGAGGAGTAAACCTCCATATATGGGCGCCCGCTCTACCAACTGAGGTATCCGGGCCCCGGGATGTGTATTTCTTAATGACCACAATGGCATTCTCACTTTTGTAAAGTTCCGTATATACTTGAACAACCAGTTAGCAAGGCATTTCAATTTTTTTTAACATTGTCTGCTAGCCTGATGGTAAAAGGTAGCTGGTGGTTTGATCCATGATACTTGCGGTTTTAGTTAGGTTTAATTGGTACTTTTCCTGTCTGAGGCTTTATTTAACCAATTTGGTATGGTTCGAGCTCAGTTCAAGTTTAATTAAGTTAGTTAGCAAGCTAGTATGTATGTTAAGCCAGCTAGAAAGTAAGTTAGCTAGTTTGTCAGCCTGTGTGAGCTAGTTAGCATTCAAATTTCTGTTAGTGAGCAAAGCGTCAAATTCAAATAAGCTTTAATGACATTTACTTTTGCTAAAGCTACATTTGAATCTTTAATTGTGTTTACTTTGTCATATGTGGGTCTTTGCTGGAATAACAAGTTGAATGTTCTGTCAAAATCTTCACAATGCAAGTGACTCATTGGAATGTTATTATGTGCTATTTTTTATCATTTTGATAATGATAATACTACTGTTAAAAGAGTGTTGCCATTAAATTAGTTTGGCAAATTTGCCAACGTGTTTATAAAGTACGACCAAAGGGCTTGAGGGAAAGCAAGCTGCAAACCAAAAAGTGCGCTCGTTCAATTTGGGTAGAGAGAAGAAAAAAATAGCTCCAGAGAAGGATAGTGTACACAAAAGTTGTTCTGTTGCCCGTGAGTGTGGTGTCAGCCAGTCCCAGTCCCTGTGGCCCTCACCGTGCAGGCCTGACGGGAAACTGACTGCAGCTCAGGACATGGCCTCGTTTGTTCACGGTCCCCCCTCTCTGAAAAGAGTTATGCTGTCTGTTTTGAATGGACAGCGTTTTTCTTTGTGTGCTCGATCAAAACAGAGGGCAAAGTTAGTCAGCAAGTTGCAAAGCTTCTGCATTCTGATTCTTCAAGCCTCTTTTGTATGAAGTTTAGCACAATGTTTTACACTGTGTTTGACCTGAATGGCATGCTGGAGGTAGGAACATTTTTCTCAACTACAAAACAGAAAGTGGTAGAATGTATTTTTTCTATCAAATATTACTGATTCATGTTTCTACTGTAGAACTAAACTAGTAAAATTATCATATGGGGTTAACAACTCAGATACAGTACACAAAATGACAGAGTGCAGTATTGCTAAAATATTTATATGCTTTTATCTGATCTATTTCCTAACCACAAGGTATTTGCCTGTGAATCCCTGGCACTTTTGATATTACCTAAAGGCAAATGGTATATAGATTTATACAAGTTATTTACAACAACAGCCAAGCCATTCCTCTGGAAACTAGGCTGCAGATCAAAGGATTGTTTTGATCTCTACTTAGCATATTTGTTTAACCTAGCCAGTGATTCTGAAAAGTGCACAAGCTTTTCGGTGATATGCAGAGCACCCTTTATCCGTCTTTTTCTTCTGTTAGCTCCGGATTTAAGTACTTTCTGTATTTAGGAGACAACTGGATTTGCCAGCTTTTGAAATTTAGTTGCCCACTGCTAGCAGTCTTGGCACTCAGAAATAGATAACTAGGTATGTTCCACTGCTAATCCTGATCGGCCTTGTAATAGTATTTGCGGACTGTACAGCACTCAATTAGGGCATAATGTGCTATTTTTATTTCCTTTAAGTTGGATTAAATGTGAAAAAATGTTTTTTCAGTTTCTTCTGTTTACTGTGTGGGTACTTTGCAAAGTATTGTTTTATACTGTTTCGATCAGTACCACTCTCTCCACACAGGATTGCAAAATGTCAGGAGGAAAACAATGTCCAAACGCTCTCTAAAAAAGATGCCAGGGCAATCAGGAAATTTTCTGGAATGCTTAAGAGAATGCATATGCACACAATGCCCTAATTCTCTCTTACTTTGGGTTTGGGAAAGATGAGCCCAGGTTTATTGAGAGCCAAAAAAGGGGGCAGATGGCTCACAAGAGGGATAAACCTGGGAAGTCATGCTGTAAATGTGTTTTACAGAAAACAATGAAAGGAGCGGACAAAGCGATTGTGGCAAAGTCCTTTGGAAAATGGAAAAGCAGCTCTCTAAGGTCCAGGACCATGGAGAAGCCGGATGAGCCGTCCGAGGAGAGTAAGGAGACGAGCCTTTCCAACTGCACCTGTGAAGCCCCCCAACTCGGCAAGAAACCAGTTGGTAAAAGTACCTTATTTTCTTATTTCAAGTCCATTCACACTGCTGTGTCTCACAGCTTATTTTTCTTGTGGCAATTTTAATTATTACTGTGGTGATTTTTTTTTTTTTTCATTTGACTCTCTGGCCTGCCATATCCGGTGAACAAACAAACCACATTGTTGGGCAGGAGAATTCCTTTTGAGGCAAAGTGTGTCTCCGATGATACAGTGTTGCCAGAAAAAGACAAAGCAAAAAATAGCAAACACAAAAACAGTCACAGGTGCATGGGAAAAAGAGAGAACCGAGTAAATGGTCACTGCGGTCCCCAGGAGGTCTTTCAGTGTTAGCCAGTGCGGTGGGTGGACTTCTGACAAGGACGTTGGTTAGCAGCCAGGTGGAGTGTGTAACTGAGAATGCCTCGGTTTATTCTTTTCACATGCTAATGTGGCTCCTATGTGACTTTAATGCGGCAAAACTTTTTCTTGGAGTTAACATTTTTGTGTTTCAATACCTGCTCTTGTATCACAATAGTGGGCTTATTCAAAGGCGCCATGCCTTTCATATAGGCTTGGAACTGTGCCATGGATAGAGATATATTAACTGTGCTGTAAGTAAAGAAAGATTTTACACTATACAAACAGGTAAACATTTGACTTTACAAATATGACAGAGAGCTTGTCATTATTTGTGTTAAAATTATGATTCTGAGACATGTTTGTGTAGTTGTTTTGTTTTTTATACATTAAAAGCATTTACATTGACATCACTATAGATTTCTGGAGGAAGTGATTCAGTGTTTATGTGGAAATAGGCCTGTATGTAAAAAGACAATATGCTTTGTACTATATGCTACCTACTCTTTACGATAGATTTAGTCCATGTAGCATTTGGCTCTTATCTTATTTGCAGCCCATTATGTTCCATATAGTATATAATGTGGACTACATTACTACTAGATTTTTATCCTTCCAAAAACCTGAAATATGGCTTCTGACAATCTGCAATAAAAGACTACATGAAGGCCCAAGTCCTGAGCAAATGCACCCCTATGTGGACACAGTAAGAACAGTGGGGTATAAAACAGGCCATGCAGTTTTTATGGTGCAATTGCAATGTTCTCTAAATTATAAGTATAATAAGCATTCAATATTGCAGTAAACATGCTCGAAAATATATCTTTCATTAGTTGAACCAGCCTAATATATAATCCAGGAGCGCAAAAGAGCAATATGGCCTCACACTATGGGTCTTTCCATACCTTGAAGTGCACGATCTGTAAATAGCTTAAAAGGCATTGCATCTGCCATCTGTACTTCTAGGAACTCTTCTGCATAACCATTAAAACAAGCTGTCTCAGAGGACATTATTCGTTTTTCAGCCTCAACCCTGAATTACTGTTTGTTCATTATAATTACAAGGGAGGAGTGTTGCCAGGCTAGCCCGCAGAATGCCAGGTGCACACGTCCATAATCTACCATTTTAAACAACTCGGAGCATTAACAACAGTATCTACATGCTATTCAGCCATTAGTTCACTTTGGCTTTCATGCTCAAACTCACATCAGTCATCCAAGCATTTTATTTGCCGCAACAGACATACAGGAAGAAAGTGCAATACTTTGTAGTGTTCCATTTTCCTAAGCCTGCTTAGGTTACGTGACTGAGCCATGCCGCTGTGTGAAATTGTATCCCGATACTGGCACTGTATCCTTGTGAGGGAGTCTTGTAAAATAGGTTTACTTAGCGCCTTTGCTGGCATTTTCCGAAGATAGCAAATGCACAAACACTGTCCGTGATCGGATTAACTGTTCAACAAAATGATGTAACTCTTTGTCTTTCTTGTGTGGCATAGGTTTCTCTGCTTAAGTTTAGTGGTCATCCAAAAGGGAGTAGAAACATTTGAAATCCATTCACATCATTATAATCCATATATTATGAATGCAATAGATGACAGCCTTGGTTAGTCATCCTTTGTCACATAAATTTGACATTCGACTACTCACTAAATTCACTAGATTTTCCAGATATTTTTTCAAACTGCACAACAACAATCCTTAATTAACACAAGTTCTGATTTGTAAGGCATTTCATTTAATGAACTTAGCCTGATGTCCCTCTCCAGTGTTGCGGCACAGGATTTAAATTGCATGTGATAAGTGTGAACGATTTTTTTAAGCATCCATATACAGTATGAAGTACGCTATGCCAAGTACACAGAGAACAGGAATTTGCACCTGAGGACATATAGCTGTACATCCAGAATCACAAGATGTGTCAAGATAAAATGTTAATTACACAATTTATGACAGAAATCAGTTGAAATATCTCCATGGATATCGCTTATTAACATTTTAATTACTACTATTACTTATTCTTATTTTTTAGATGTGACCATAGCAAGCCCAATTCCTCCCTTACACTAGAAAGGAGCAAAATGACTGTTTTCCACTGGAGGTTTAGATGCTTGTTTATCACTTTTAAATACCATCATCTTTGCTGAAATCCCCTCTCAAAAGAACCTTTCACTTGCTGGAATAAATTCAAATTAAAATTTAAATCCCTCTTTGCATTTCTTCAGCCTTTTTTAAAATAGCTGCCTCCTTTTAGAAAGCTGTTTATGTAGTGATCTGTTCATAATCCAGTTTGTTTCTCAACAGCGAAAAACACAGAAATCGTATTATCACTATCTTGGAGAGATGATGCGAGAAATCAGGAAGTATAAATGTCTGGATCTGTGAAAGTTTCCAAAGTTGCAAAGCTGAAGAATATGGCAAAAGCCTTTTAATAAAGTAGTCTGTAACACTGCAATTTGACTTGCAAATATGCAGAAATATAAAGTACATTATGCCGATCACTCAAAAACATTTTACCAACCTTTTGCAGAGCTAGTGTACAGATAGACAATATGTGCTCATTCAACAAATACACAATATTTTGGCATGTTTCAGACAATGTAGACAGTATTTCTCAAATACTGTAGATAGATGGCTCATCAGAAATGTTAACGTTTATGACATACAGCTAATGACGTGAGAAATTTAAGATTAACCCCTGGCACCATGGCTGACAAGTCAAACAGATCTCTGTAAACAGCTCTTTATAAGTCTTAGGAGTTGTAATATACTCAGAAAAAACAATATCTAATCAGAAATGCAACAAATATGAGCAAAAAAGCAGACATTTACATGCAGTGCCTTTAATAACAATCAATTTTAGATGTAAAATGACGCAGAAGAGGCCATAGGGTAAATTTAATTTGCTCAAGCTAGATTGGATTTATTGTTTAGAAACAAATTATAATTGTGTCTCCAGAAAGTTAACCAAGATCCAAACAAAAAGAAATCAATGACCCACCCCCATTAATCACTCAAAGCCAGCTACTTGTGCTGAAGAAACTAACTTCATAATCAATTTCTTTGTTTTGCTCAAAGGACATTAGCATTTTAGTTCATGTCAGCAAGCTTCCTGTGTCTGGTGCAATCAAAAATTGCAAGCCATCCACATTAATGGATTTTTTTCTATTTATTCAAGTGCATATCTCTGAATACTCAAGATGATTTTAGCTTATTATGCAAACTACCCTACAAATATTTTAAAGACAAGAAAACAAAAATTCTATTGAGTGGAAGACATAACTTTTCTGATGCTTCTCATGCTTTCATTGTCACAATAAAAAAACAAATCTGTATGCTACATTATCTAACACATTTTATTTTAGTTTTAATGACTAACCAACCAATATATCTGTGCCTTAGGATCTTGCAATTGAGCACCCACGGGACTTCTAAGACCAGACAGAAATGCCTCCTGTTAGTTGTGTCTAGACATACTATTATGGCCACCAAGGTCATTATCAAAGCACACATTATACACACCTGTTACCATTGTTTAGATGCTCGTTTTTGGCTGAACATCCAAGCTCTTATCTGGCCATTTGTAGGCGTGTCTGCTTCATTGTCTGCCCGCCTGAGTAGAAAAGATGGGCAGGGACCCCGAGAGACGCACAGATCTGGACCTAACCTCTCAATGACACAACACAATGAGTCCACGGCCTATGAACTACAAAAGCCAGAAATTAACTAACCATTCATGCCATTAATTTCTTAGATGTAAGCAATCAGATGCTCTCATATGAGGTCAGTAAATATAAGGAACCAACAGTGACCACCAATGGCTGATGCTTTTAGTTGTTATTGGATCATTTAAACATGCAGTAAAATAAAAAATAAAGATTATTTTTTGAGCATTTTCAGGCCTTTGTATAGGACAGCTGAAGACATGAAAGGGGGAAAGACATGCAGCAAAGGGCCACAGGGCAAAGTTGAACCTGCAACCGCTGCAACAAGGAGTAAACCTCTATATATGGCGCCTGCTCTACCAGGTGAGCTACCCAGGTACCCAAATAGTTATGAAATATGAGCATAATAATCTACATTTCTCTGTATCTACATGGTTTTAGGAGTAAACGTGTCTTTCCATGCACACAATCTACAGCCTTAATTATGTTTTTTACACCACAAAAGTTCAAGTTTGGTCACTTGTCACTGATCTTTAGCCAGTTTGTTGCAATGAGATGCTCTCATTTGAGGGCAGTAAATGTAGGGAACCAGTTGGGGGCTACTAATGCTTTTCATTACAGTAAATGATTTAGACCTGCAATTATACGTATAATTATGAAAGCCAACCATTTAAATCAACTATCTTTCTGGAACCATGTGGATTTAGGGATTGCATTTATTGCCATGCACGTACATACAGTCTCATTGTGATTTTTACACACAAACATCCATGTTTGGTCACCCGTCACATGTAGTAAAACTGTATCTTTGACGACTTAGTTGTTCTATTAGTTTTTGAAGACTACCCAAGTATATTACATCCCATGAGATGAAGATTTAGTGCGCTTGGACAAGAAATTCAAATATAACAGAGCCAGTTAGTTCCAAAAGGCATGAGTTCAAGGCATAGATAGAAGACCTCCTATATTTGTCCATAAAACATTTGAAATGTTATACAAGTGTCTTCAAAGGACACTGAATAAACATATTGTAAGGTTGCCTATGGTCGCAGGCAAATCACCCCAGAGGGGATTGCTGGGAAGTAATCTAATCATTTCTTTTAACTGAGACACAGTGACATCCAGTGTAGATAATGATCCCCATGAAAAATTTACTATATTTTCAAAAGAATATTCCCTGTCTGCTGACATTAACATAAAGATAGTTATACATCCTGGAGCCATATCAACAATATGTACTTGTGTTTGGTTGCTGCTATTTGCATATGCAAATGTTTTTTTAATTTTAATTCAGTCCTTTTATGTGACTTTGTGTGATGAACAAGCGGCATCAAGTGGTTGCACAATGAGGGTTCAGTACCACCAAGAAGAAGCATTTGTGTCATTTTAGACCAAGCTTAAAGCATTATAGCTGAAATTAACCACAGTTTAATATAGATTTTTACACATCTATCATGTTCAATGGCACAGTGTGAATATGCATTGTTGTTTGGGTGTATGGGCTGCCATGTGAAATTAGTCGCTTTGCTTTGTTAAAATTACGGGGCGGGGTGTTGAGTGAGGGGGTTTGTTGAAGTTTTACTGCTGACATTTTGATCCTGCAGTGCATTAGAAGAATTCAGTTAAACATATTTGTGTAGGTTTCACAGGAGGAAGGTATAGTGCTCGAAACAACAGGGTGATGTGACCCTTCACGTTGCTTACATAATTTGCAGCAGAATGCAAAAAGCTTTTAGACACAGATGTGACCCATTGTAATACCTTTCTAAATGCAATCAAACACTTTCTACAAATATGTGCAGGACTTTTTAAATATGAACCCTTGTTTGACATGTAATTTTGTCCAACCCACTCTTTCATTTCTCCATCAGCTCTCTCCAGTTATGCCCACATTTTCAGTTGACGAAATAGCTTGACAAAACACTAGTTTGTGTTCTATGCCTGCTCTAAATTAGGTCTCTCTCTCTCTCTCTGTCTCTCTCTCTCTCTATTTTTTGTGAGATTTAAACAGATGTTAGGGCCAAAATAAAATGTCACATTTTGTAATAGGGATGCAGTGTAGTCCTTAATATGTTACTGTCTCACAATTTGTCAAGATAGCTTTACATGAGTTGATTTTTGTGTTTTTTCCCCCAACAATATTGATGTCTAGTTCAGGACATGAAATAATCATCCCTAGAACAAGCTTGTGTCCTCACAGCGAGATTGTCTGCAACAGCAAACAAAGAACATGTTATTTGATAAGATGCTTAGATAGAGGAGTCTTTACTTTCATATGTTTGTCCAATTATCAGGCACAAATGGTGAAAAGAGGGGAAAACAGCAGGTCGACTCTCTTTGTATGTCTCTTTCACAGTGTACCATGAATTGGTTCTTGAAGACAGTTAGAAATTAGACTTTTAAATGAGGCATTAAACAAGGTGATGATCAACTGCCAAACCTTAAGTAATGATATTCTCCATCCTCAAGTCCTCGGCCATAATCAAATGCACAAATCACAGAAAAAAGAACAGAAAATATAGTATTATTACATATTGTGTTCACACGTCGGTCCCCCGGGATGGGGGGGGGGGACGTCACCGACAGATAAGCATGTTTGGGTGGCCCCTACCATCAGCTGGGGAAGGCTATGCTTGGATCTTAAAGGGTGGGCCCCCTTATGGGTATCACTTATTTTAAATCCTGAGCCACACCATCCCACCCCCCTCTTTTGCCCTCCTTTGCCCCAGGCTCCACCCAGAAGTGTGGTTCCCTTTGTCATTGTAATCTGGCCCTGTTTGCTAAACGCTTCCACTGTTTACTCTCTGCTATGGGGGCTTGTATGAACAGGAGTCAGCAGGACGCAGGGTGACATCACTTCGGCTGGGGGGTGTTTGAAAAGCTGCATTTGTGATTTCTCGGGGCCCCGTTCTTCTTTTATTCTTCCCTGTCTCTATCCAGTCTTGTCGAACGCATGAGCTAACTCAGGAGTGTAACATGGCCTACAGGGAGGAATTATACCTAATTACTTGAATAACTGCTAGGCAGCCTTCCGTAGTCACCAAAAATCATTTCCAGGTCTCTGCCTTTTACTGATAGCCAGACTTCTTGTCACAGAAAACCCTGGACAAAGCTTTTACATTCAAATGGTCCAGGAGAAATGAAACAGACTGACAGGTACAAACATTAAAAAGGGGGGAAATCAAATTAACAGACAAGGATTTCATATCATCTATTTTTCTTGTTGCCGTAGCGATAAAGTCGCAGACATTGAAACTGGTCTGTTGAGCCATTGTTATCATCCCTGGCCATCTGCTGCTGAGGAGTGACATTCCCTCTCATTTGCATGATGAGTGATGTATGAGGAGCTTGGGAGGGCATATGCCCTGGTCTTATGACAAAGCAAGAGAAAGTTTTTTTTTTTAACATATAAGAATAAGGATCAGTATATAAATAAAAATATCAATAAGACTGGAAGAATGAGCTAAAAAAAAAGGAAATAAATCACCTGTGAGTGTGTATACATGTGTATTTGCCTGCATGTATGTTGCATCTTCGCTAAGCGCACACAAATCTGTGGCGTCTGTGCGAGTGTATGCGCGCATGAGTAGAGGCTAGTGCGCGCATCTGCCTTCTTGTGTGCCTGTTTGTGTGTTTTGCGGATGTGGGAGTAGAGCGAGGAGGGGGGTTGGTGGCTGTTGATGTGCAAATGTGCATCATGTTGAAGGGCTGTGAATGGGGAGGTGTGACGTAAAAAGGGACCCGAACGCAGGTGCTTATCTCGAGGCTGTCAAAGGCACAGTATGTCATATTCCTGGGGACTACCTTTCAAAGCCACAGCACCAGCTCAGCTATCAAGAGACTGGGAGAAAATCAAACTTTTTGGATCACAGCACTAGGTTGGTGTCAAAGTTCTTTTTATTTAATACATAATGTCGGTTTGGTCAGCATTTATCATCACTGATACTCTGTATCGCATTTGTGAACGACAAGCTTAGATGCTGTCATCTGAAAACAGGAGTGTTAGAAACTTATTTAGATTTACACTGAGATTCACTCAGCTGCTACACTTGTGTTCTGTGGATTTTCACAAGATTGTGTGAAATAGTATTATGCTGGCAATTGTTTTATAGTGTGTTAGGGAGTATTTAGAAAATATTGCACTGGTGATGAACATTTGTTTGCTTGATACAAATCAGTGATGTTAAAAACCTTTGCTGAAAAGCGAGCGCAGCTTCTGTCCAGGTTTCAGACAGTTTCAGAGGAGATTAAATGGCTCAAACTGTTTTTTGAGAGGCATGACCTATTTTTGATCATCCAGATAGAAGGAGATACCGTCTATCTAGATTAAATTCATAGCATTTGTGTGGAGTATAAGCTTGTCTTAGAAGAGCACATGTTTGTATTGTATGCAGAGACAAAGCATTGTCAGGTTGCCTGTGGCTTTGACAGTGACAGCTGTACATACTGTACAAGACCACTGAGCCTAATGCACTTAAACATTGACTCTATGTTCCAATAACATATTTGAACAGTCAGTGAATTATTTTATTGCATCCTGTTCTGGTCCGGTAATTTGTTAAAAATGTAGTGTGCTAGTAACACAGTCTACAAGTGAACTTTTGTGTTATATGTTGGTCTTAATAAATTCAGATGGGCCAAAACACTCAACAGTCTCCAGAGCAACTATTGATTTAGGAGGACAGATGCTGTTTAGAAAAGTTCATCATTTACTAGTAACATGCGGAACACTAATGGCTCAGAACCTGCTTTACGACCAACTTTAAGTTGATCATTGTTAAACAACAGTAGGATTTTTTTTTTAAGCTAGACCAGATTTAGGCCTCGGTTGAACTAATTGTCCTGTTATCACAACTTCAATGTATTTTTAGATTGTGTTCTTTATTCTTTTGAACAACAGAAAATAAACATTTTAGGGTGTATGAGAGAGAATAGGTACGTAACCATCTGCTATATCTGCCACTCACTTCTAAATGCCATGTCTTTTAGAGACAGTATACTCTGTGATTGAGGTGTTAAATCATCTTTAGGATTGGAGAATTTCAGTAGTGGCAAAATAAAAAAAAAACCATTCTGCCTGTTAGCCTCCATTTAATCACAACTTCATCAGCTTATTTCAGTCAACACACATCTCAACACACACAAAAAATGAGCAACAGAAGACATTGAATAACACAGCATTGTGTAATAGTGTCACATTTCGATTATCCTTTGAAAAGTTTGGCAAGTTATTTAAAGATGATAACCTGTGAAGACAGAACTTGTGAGCGGGTTTATAAAGTTACACCTCTATTGATTAGAGAAGCAGCCCAGACTATAGCAGGGAAGTGTGGTAAAGCAGTGATAAGTAAGGAGGCATTATTCCTCTCTGATCCCCACCCTCTGCTTCAAAGCACAGGGATGTTAGTTGCTACACAACACATAAATGCAACCTCTGTTTGCCTCCAGGAACTGTCCATGGTACCTGCTGCTAAAAACTGGATTCACAAACTTATTCACATAGCTGCAATGCACACTAAACTTCTGTGATGGAAAAATATATTTCTGTCTATTTACCTCAATCTTTCAAAGAAATAAAAATATAAAAGTTATTCAGACTTTTGATTTTGAAAAGTCAATTGCCGTTAGCTGCACAAAGTGTAAATGACAAAATTCACGAAAAAGCTTCAGTATATTAATCTGTTACATATTGTGTACCTGTTTTTGCACCACTCAAACTTTCAGTTAGTTAATCCAGGGAAATGAATTATGTGGATTTAATTCAACAAGGTCTCAGAAATGATCCATCTGCTGTTGAGCAGCTGGTGAAAGGATAAATGTAATTAATTACTTAACTTTTGAACAGTATTCCAGAAAAACAGTGCTGTTTGTGTGTCCTACTAGGAAGAAATGTAAAGCAACAGTGTGATACATACCTTTCAAATGTATTCTTTTCACGTTTGTTCTTAGAAACATGTTATATGTTAATTAGTCTTTCCAGGTAGCCTCTAATATTGTTTAAAATTGGTGTAAATGTATAATCCATATATATTTCAGGAATTTGTTACAATGTCAATAAAAGGCTTTAACATAGAAATATTACATCAATTAAACCTCAGCCTATAATAAATTAAATAGCATAATATATAGAATTCTAGATAAAAGTAACCCTCATGATATGCAGATATAAGCTTACACTGAAATAACTAATGTAGTTTTTTCTTCTTCCGGTTGTTCTTTTAGAAATGGACTGATCCAAATGGATTTAATGATTATTTTATAAATCATTTGAAAATCTGAATAAAATGTAAGTGTAGAATCACATTCATATTTTTTTAGCTTGGTTCTACTTTACAGCAAAATGTCCTAAAAATGTTTACCATTTTAAAACAGGTGAGATTTTCCTAAAAAGATAATAAAATCCCAACACAAAAAAACCTTTTAGTGAATAGTTATATTTGCTTGACAGGGCAAGACTATGAAATGTTCCCAATTAATATTACATGGGATTTTATTCTGCCTTTCTTGTTTTAAAAATATATTTCAGAATTTACCTTGATTGTAATGTACCTCATTGGCTGCGGTTTTGTTTGTTGGCCTAACTATAAAGGATCTGCTTATACCCTTGTGGGTTGGGAAGAATTAGGATTTATGAATTTATTTCCTCTGTTGTATTGTTTAAACAGCTTTGGTTTAGTTTTGATCCCTTCCTCTTGCCTTTGAGGCTGTTCCACGGTGTCAGCTGTTGACTGATAGTAAGAGAACTGCCTCACAGTGTGAATGAAAGAAAACTAGCGGTTGGTAAACACTGATAAGGGATAAATAGAAAGCGGTCAGGCAGAGATAGTTCTGTGGGAGCCCAGATTGTGTGCGGTCTGTTAAAATGAGATTCTGAGCCTGTCCTTTTTATTCTTCCTCCTCTCCCCTCCCCTGTGCGGCGTTTGTCTGGAAAATCTCCAGTGACCCGGCTCGGCAGTCCCAGGCTGCAGTATTCTCTTTTTGTATTTGTTTTGTTTTCTAACAAGGGTCAAGTTGGCCAATAGACATGTCCCTGATGCTTATAGACAGCTGTCATGACTTCAAGTACTTACAATAGTTACATTTTACACAAATTCATGGTTCAGCACCAACAAACACTACAGCTAGAGATTTGTTAAAAAGCTTAATATGTTTCTAATTTTGAAAGCAATTTTATTACCTATCCTATAATTTACCCTCAAAATCCATTAAGTTTTTTTTTTTTAAAGCTGAGTAGGAGCAGTTCTGAGCATCCATCCATCATCCTTTCTTATATCACCCATTACATACTGTATGTGCTCAGAGTATCATGATCAAGTCAAGGCTACATGTATACGTGTATACATCACCATGCTATATTAATTAATTACAGTCACATAATTAGACATTTACACTCTCTTATACTTACTACAGACCCTTAAGAATATAACTCATTTCTCAATTAAAATGACTCTAAATTACTGTTTTATTCATTTTAGGGAGCAGTCTGTCTTATCCATTGATTTTCTTTTAATCAGGGTTGAATCTATATTTTATGTGATTATAAAGACCTTCAGAGGTCTTACCTTGAGGATCACCATGTGGTGTATTTACACAGAAAATAATTCTGCTTATTGTAGCCCAGCAGCTAATGAGATTGGTTGTTAAGTGAATGACACAAAAAAAGAAAAGAAAAAAAAGAAAAGCTTAGCGTTTCGGGTGAATATCCCCATGTCCCTGCACACGCGTGCGCGCACGCACACACACACACACACACACACACACACACACACACACACACACACACACACACACACACACACACACACACACACACACATACACACACACACACTCTCAGCAGCGAGACTCTGGACTACCCTGTACCCCACCTCGATATCATTCTGCTCCGTCTCCTCCCCGATGTCACTATGAGATGCAAAACAAAGGCTAAAGGGGGCATGGTAAGTCAAGCTCCTGATTCTGCCCTGTCGGACATGTTAACATGGGCTCATTTAGATGCAGGATACAAGTGATTCTGTTTGTCTGTATGAGGATGTGCTGTGCTGTGTAAGCCTCAGGCTCAGATAAGTAGATTCATTGAAGGGTTAGTAACAGTGATGCCGTTTTATGTGACTCAGAATCAGATCACCACATTCTTAACTTCTCAATTGCTGCTAAAACTTTTCATTCTGTGAGCCAATTGCACTTGAACTTTATGTTTTAAAAAGGAAAAGGATTTTTATTTGTTGCCTCTGTGCCTGTACTTGTTAATGCTGTTGGTTACTGAAACATAGTTTAATGTTGTTGGTCCCTGAATTAAGCTTGACACAGTGTTGTCCAAGGATTTATCTAAAAAAAGCACTGAGGCATAATAGAGAAAGGCATGACAGCACAAGAGAGTGTCTTGTGAGCGGTTTAGTCACTCACTCAAAAACAAATAGTTGTCATTTTGACACAAACATGTACATTTTAAACACAGTGCAGATATCTTGTACCTTCCGTCGGACCCCTCTTTCTGATATCTATAGTAGCACTGGAGCATCAGAAGTGATTGCTGTAACAGAAACATTTAAGTGCATTAGCTTATCATGCTCCACTGTCAGGGTGGAAACTGGGTTAAAGTCCGTTGCGTATATTAAACCCTGGACTTAAGTCAAATTTACATTTTGTTAAAGATTACTCCTTTTATTGATGCATATAATGATATTCATGGACCATCTGCTGATTTGGCAAGCATGGATCAAACTCACAAAACAGCCCTGCTAACCTTTTAAGTACAAAATAGTCTGGCTTAACTCTGCTATCCCAGAAGTGTGTGTGTGTGTATGTGAAAGTGTGAGAGATTGTATGGATATTGGATAATACTTAATTTAGATCCTTCATGCTGCTAATGCCATATTTTATTTTATCATGATCGCTTTTGGTAGCAGACCAGGGCTTGTGTTTGAACAACTGAGCAAATAATGTTTGCCTGACAATGAGCAAAGCAAAATCTTAGTACGAAGAATCTGATTAAACTCTTGATCACAGCGTATAGCTCTGAGTTTATATCCATTGCCATGGTGACACAGATTTCCCAGTACAGCATTGCACACTTCCACCTGGTTGTGAACGGCTATACAGGCCTTACCTCTTGAGTGTAATGAAACACTGCTTAAGGCTATTCTAGTTATTCTAATTAACTAATTTAGTTCTGAACTATCTCCCAGTGTGTGTTTCACAGAAATAGGAATTCACCATTGGAAATCCTTACTGCATGAAATACTTATGTTCAACTCATTCCAAACAAAGCTTACGCAGATTGAGAATTCATATGCCAGAGGTAAATCCGAGTTAACACGGATTTATACTGGCATGAGTTAAAGGACTAGAGTTTGTAATCCAGGTGGCCAAGGGATTTTACCATACAGTGGCAAAAATCACTTAAAACTCCCCCAACATCCTAAGCCACTGAGCTCAGTAAGCAGACAGATTGTTCAGAATTGATGACAGCACAACTATATCAGTGCTGGACTCTGTGTGTGTGTGTGTGTGTGTGTGTGTGTGTGTGTGTGTGTGTGTGTGTGTGTGTGTGTGTGTGTGTGTGTGTGTGTGTGTGTGTCTGCGTGTGCACATATGTGAACATGTTTGCTTCATATATATACACTCAATTAGTACTAAATGGGCTCTTTAGAATAAGACCTTGACAGATTGGTATTATTTTGCTAGGGTAGGGGAGGTGTATTGGGAATACTGCCTTCTATCTGCATAAACATCAGTAGCATGAATAAAAACACAGCATCCTCCATTTCAGTGACCTCTGACTGATTGGCAAAGTTGCCATAATATTCAAATAATCAATGTGTTAATAGTCTTTTACTTGATCAACATATCCAATACATTAAAAATAACCAAAGAAATACAAAAGGTTCGTCTCTATATGTGCATGGGTTTTTGTGTGTGTGTGTGTGTGTGTGTGTGTGTGTGTGCGTGTGAACACGCACACCCTTGTGCACATGTGTGTGGAGGACAGAGGAGCAGAGATAGAGTGGAGTTGTTTAATGACAGGAACAGCTGACTCATTTAGAGAGAGCAGTGAAAGGTAATTAACCCTGGGAAAACTACAGCTGCCATGCGAGCTGTTCACTTCAGCGCAATCTGATTAGGAATCACTGCTCGAGTCCCTGACTCCTTTCAGACACTGTGTGTTCGAGGTAAACTTTTCCCTTTGCCCCGGAGAGCCCCAGAGCACTGGAGACCTGCCTTTTGTGACGGGGGATTAGCTGGAGCTGTTACTACGTTTCTCCAAATTGCAGACCACCTGGTAGCATTCATGCAACCTCCTCCATGAAAGGGCCTCCTTGGGCAGGAACAATGAGCGGGATTACGCTGCTCATTGTTACACTGGGGCTGGAACTTCTTTTTCCCCCAAACACCTGTCCCCAAATTAGACAGGTTTGAAAAACCATGTTCATGACAGAATTCAAAGATTCAAACTAACATGAGAGTGGTTAGGCAGACTGGACACTTGCCAATGGATGGATTGTTTGCCACTCCATTTATTATGCTATTGATGTATAGCGTAGTCAAGAAGATACTAATTCTATTTGTCTCAATATTTTGGTGTTCTTAATTGGATTGAAATTCACAAATAAAATAGCATATCATCTATGCTCCTTTCATACGATAAGGGAACTAAAAGCACCAGAAATTTGGTCAAAAACAGAAATTGGCTCTTTGATGTCAGAAGAAACGTTCTGGACTTGGTGCCTTTGTGTGGTCCGGCTCCAGATGAACTCAATTTAGAGGGAAGGCTTTGGGATGACTTTGGAAAGCGATTACAAGATTCATAAATCACCTCGGCAAAGGTGTCACCATCTGACTCTTTTATGGGACTCTTGCTAACTCCGTCCAATAACAAGTTTCCCCTGTAGTTATGCCATCATAACAAATCATTGAAGCGATAGCGGCTAGCCAGGCTCCTAATTGTCTGTTAAGAATTCTGTGAGCTGTGTTCTTTTATTGAAGCATCTCCGTCTTGGAGAAGTGATAAGATGCCAATACGCTCCTCTATAAAAGTACTCATTGGCAAAAGGCACAAACACTTTGCTTGGCCGTCAGGGTAGCTGTGAGGCTGTTATATCTGAAATCGCAGTTCACTTCAAGATTTCTGACTGTGTCTTCATAATTCCAGAAACCTTGATCAGACGAAGGGATGCTCATAAATTGCCGGTAGAATAATTTTCTTTCAGATACAGTATTTTTTTTTTACTTCTTTTATTTGAAAGGGCATAACCATACACAGCACAAGTAAAAGATTGATATTTTTCATTCCACTGAATTTGAGATTATACTAAATTAACTAATCTTTATTTGTAAAGGGGAGTATAAGGGAGTGCATTTATAAACACTGTTCAGTACCTTATGTCTCTTAATTCAATTGCAAAAAAAAAACATTTTCCTATAAACACAGCAAACTTTCCAGTGTAGTTAGATGTTGTTTAACTGTCAATTTTACCACGTAGGTGACCATGATTAAACATTGTGAAAAAAGATTTTATGCCAAGTTTTAGACATAAATTAAACATCCTAGACCTCTTTTGTCCCCTCCCCCTCCTAAAATATATCTCAGTCATTATTCTAATGTCCAGCTGGTATTTAGGCACAGGGCGTCTGATGGCTCCCTGGCCACCTCACAAAAAAGACAAAAAAGAAAAGTTGTTTATCTAAATACTCTCTAAACAGAAGTTGATTTCAATTTCTGAGCAGAGCTTAATTTACTCACCGCAAATGCATTTGCATCTCAATGAAAAATGGCAAAAGCAATTGTATAGCTGTATACACTTTTACCTGCTTTCCACAGACTGGATGTGAGCATGAGCCAGTTTCACCTTTTGCTTCATCTAGACTTTCTGTTTAGCTGCTTCTCTGCACACCTCAAACCTCCTATAGGGTAAATATAAATCATGATCCGTTCACTATATCCTAAGACATTCATTACAAGGAAATATGAAAGTAAAGGGTGCTATCTCCTTGCCGTTTGCTCTTTATTATACATAAACAGAAAACACTTAGCATGTAAAATTAATGTGAAAATTATTCCTGGGGTAAACTATAAACACAGAAGTTACCCTGCACATTTACCCTTTTTCTCCTTCCCCTAGATCAGAGTGTAATTGCCAGTAATCAGGTCTGTTTGCTGCTGATAAAACCACTCTGAATGCGAGGAACCCTCTTTGTGTGATGACTCAATTATGCCAGAAGTGGCTCATCAAACCTGGCCCATCAGCTGCTTTAATAAATAAGGAGGAAAACTTGCTGCAGGCGCATTATAATTCCATTCATTCCATAATTAAATCCATTCCAGTTTTAACCCTTTACTTAGTGTGCTTCTGGAAGAGGAAACAAAAACAAGGGGGGGGGGTTGAGACACACCAGACAGTGACCTTGCACAGAGCACCCATCCGTTCCCTATAATTCAAAATGATACTGTTGAAGAAAGGTTGAGAGAAAAAGGCTTGTGGAGGAAAGGATGGGAATCAGTTAAGATGCGGCTCCTGTTTTTTATGTATGCATTGTTTCCACACACAGCCTTAGACAGTAATTATATTAAAAGAGTAATCTAATCATAACAGTTGGTCGGTTGAGTGTGCAGCACTGACATTTTGAAATCTTATTTTGTGTAATCTCGTTTGCCAATTGCTAATATCATCTCGCCTGTACCCGACTATCTAAAGGAAATGTAAATAATGTAATTAATTTTATGGTCTCCAGAATCTTACTTTGCTACTCTGGCTTGCTTTATTGGTTTCAAGATGAGGTATCAGCACAGTACCACTGAGTTTTTTTTACTCCATCCCAATAATGTCTGTGTTAATTACAAGAGAGTGTCCCAAGTGCGCGGATAAGCTGGGAACAAGGGGACACAAAGACTCAAGGTCAGTGATGAATATCCACAGCAGCTGCACAGTATAATAAGGCAGTATATGAAAATAATAATAATAATAGCATCACTTACAAATAAATGTGAGAGTGTGGTTAGAGTAATGAGAAGAGCGCTGGGGTGTTTTACAGATATTTCCTCTCCACTATTTCAGCTTGGATCCAGCCTTTCTGATCATGGTGCTAGGCAATGGTTATTCATGATTGCTAGACTGGGAAGGTCTCTCTTTTTCTCTACCCCCAGTCGCAGCCTATTCTCTCCTCTGTGGTGGGAATGCTAGCAGATGGGGTTAGGGGGGAATGGGCTGGGCTCAAGGACAGCAAGCAGCCAGATTAACACAGAAAATCTCATAGACCCTCAGCATCAGGCTGCCTCTTTTCCCCCTGAGAAATCTGCCCTAGACGCAGAGAAACAGTCCTCTGAGAAGCATTATTTGTGTTGGATTTGGGGTGTGTGTATGAGGAGGGGGGGTGCATGAATATGATTCAGCAGATGACGAACCAACTCAAATAGTAGAGTCTTTTTTCATATGCTAATGATATTGAGTGAATAACCCTCCCTCACTCGCCTTTTCCCCCCCCCCCCCCCAGTTTTGTTTTTCTGGGGAAGCACTCAGTGAGCTATAATTAAGAAGATGTTTTTTTTTTTTTTTTTTCAAAGTTAACAGACATAAATAATTCCATAATAAGATCTGTGAACTGAAGAGGCTTAATGTACTCATTGTGTTCATCCTTGTTTTCCCTCTTGGATGTTTTGTATTAATTAGAAGTAAGCAATTTGATCTATCAAGCAATCAATTTGCATCGTGTTCCTTATTTCCTGATAGGTATTAATATGCTTTTTCCACCTTTTTCTGACACCATGTACACATCCACGCCTCTTGGTTAGCAAAATGTAATGATAAAAACCTCCAGAAACATGGTTTAGAGACATATCATTGATTTTAATATACGCTACAAAAGCAAAAAAAGTTGCAGATTTGTATATATGTATCTGGTGTTTTTTCCTTCCTGTTATAGATAATGAATTACATGATCACCTCCTGAGAGATAACAAGTGGGAAAGCATTAACCAGGGTGGACAGTGCGGATCTGGCATCTTATCCTACACAGAGCTCGGAAAACTACAATCAAAGGTAAATAATCGGACAACTACAGAGCTTGAATAGTACAAACTAAAAAAAACACGATTGCGTAACAGTGTTTTGGATAAGTAGCATGCTAAGTGTTGGAGTGTCACTGCTCTTTTGACCCCTTTGATCACAAACGGAGATTTTTTTTTTTTTATGCAGAGCTGTGGGTGGCTGCCAGATAATATACTCTTTTTAAAGTATTGCTGAGTATTCTAAAGTGATGGTTGATAATCAGGTTGTCTAGGCTGGATTTGTACCTGATGAAAAACGTACTTTGAAACCATACCAGAAAGTTTAGAGAGATCTGCTACAAGGTCTTAAGGTTTAAAAAAAAGGACCATCCCAGTGTTTTAATAGTACACAATAGGAGCACTGGTATAATACACTGCCTAGATGTATAGAGAATACAGCAAACACACCGTTAAGATCAAATATAAGACTAGATATAAGAGCCTATGCTTTGGGAAATGCTTCGCAGTGATGTCTAATGAACATGTTGCATAGTAAATCATGCTTAAACACTGCTATCAACCTTTAAGTTTGTACTTGGGGGACTTATTACTGTATGACGACTATTTGGAAAAGTAAACAATCCCAATTATTACAACAATTTTTGTGAATAAAAGGCAACTACTCAAAATGTGATAGAACATGCCAAGAGAGCTAAGGAAACAACATTTAGATTGAAACACGCATTGCTTTTACACATCATTTTATGGTAAGAAAATGAAAAATGGAGCAAAATCAGTGAAAAACACTTTTTAATACTAAAAAGAAAAAAAGCATTGTACTGTAATAACATGGTTATTCAGTCAGTTGTTATATCAGTTATTACACTGGAATAAGATTTTCAAGTAAATGTATTTTTTTTAAATTCCACTGGTAACCCCATATTTAGTATTTCTAGGCAGTATATAAATATTTCATAAATCACATTATCATGAAGTTGTATGCAGAGTCCAGGGTGTTTTAAGTGTTTATAAAAGTACTGCGATTGTCAACAATTATAACTTCTCTCATAAAAACACTTTTACATTATTACAACCGAATATTGTCACTTCTTTACTGTTTATACACCAGCCTCCACTTGTGGGTTCCCACAGGAGGCCTTATAGTTGTTGACAAATACATTGAGAAACACTTATCAGCTTACAACTACATTATAATGTGTTATAAGCTATGTATTAAATGTGTGCACAGTACACTGCTTATAAAGCCTAAATAGGGGGGGGTTAAACTGAAGCTTTATCATTCATCTTTCACATTATCAGTACCAAATTCTAATTACATTAACCTGCACGATATAGCACTCTGTAAAAAAAAAGAATAACATATTGAGCAATAGAAACTATCATAATAATGAAAAGGTAAGTGATATAAAGTCATCAGCTAGATTGTGTAGGGAAGGTCAAATAAAACCCCTCATTTGAGTCTGAATATTTGTTCTGCTTTTGTAAACACTCAGCGTCATGTTTGTCCATGTTGTTGCCATGCCAGGACTACCTCTTGGTTCACTGGAGCTTCTACGGAGGCCTTCCTGTTCTCTTGTTACTTGTCACTTTTGGTTATGTGAATTAGATATACAGTAGCCTCTACTTTGTCAAAATCTGCTAGTAGGTTTCATAATTGTGTCAGAAAGGCACACGTGAAGCACTGCAAATGAGAGAAAGGGTGCAATTTGCTTGTCAGACTTACAGTAGATAATATATGAAACTGGATACACAGCTTGCGGTAAAAAAATATGTTGAGCTATTGTCAGACGTATATTACAGCGTAATTATGTTTCATTAGCTGGACAGTCATAGGACTGACTATAAACTAAGGTTTTAGAATGCTCATCAAAAGGTTATTCCTGTAGCATGGTTTCTTTTTATTAAATTACTCATTCATTCATTAAAAAATAAAATAACATTAAAACACTTTGTTAGTTTTTATACATTTACACAAGACGGCCACTTCTAAAATGTCAAAGAAAAATAACACCCTGGCAAAACATGTGTGTGAGTCAGTGGAGATATTTCGGTACACTGATAACATCATTTGAACTTTGATTATTGTCCATGTTACAATCTCAGGTAGCAGGATGTAAGAGCAACATTGTGCCTTCGAAACAACAAATCTATACAAAAATGTTGAAGCATGTCTGTGGAAAAGTGTTACAAACTAATGAGGTACATTCGTTTTTACAGAATGTAATCTATAGTGTTTGGGAGTTGTTTGTCTCAATAGGCTGTAGTAATCAAAAGTAATGAACCTATTATGAGCAGGACCTCTGAGGGCCCGGCGTGGCATTAAGAGTGTGGCACATAAAAGGTTTATTAAAGGAAATTAAGGTCCATCACTGCCACACCTGCTCCCCTATTATAAATGTATGACAGGTCAGTGCCTTCAATCACAACAGCAAACGAGAGAGAGGAGTCATGTTTCCCATTACCAGGGAAAAGTAACAGCATATCCTATGACTCACAGATTTCACTGGCCTGTGACCACTATAAGCCACCATCAGCCTGGAATAATTATGTTTAATAGGTTTTATTTGGGACCCACAAGCAACAGCCAGCGAGAGTGGATGGATTTTAGCAACTATTTTTGTCTAAACACACACAGTGAGGTGCTGTCTGTACTTTAGTGTCATTATTTAGTGTCATTACATTTTAACTCACCTTTGAAACTTTTTCCCCCTAACATTATACTTTGTGTTTGCATAATGATGATGTTTTAGGAGCTCTTTGGGATGTTGTTGTACACACAAATTGATTTGAATGCTCACTGGCTGACAAAAAAACACCCAATAATCTATAACATGTTAAAAGTCTTTTTCAAATTCTAATAAAAAACTGAACAAAAACAATACATTAAATACATTAAAATATGTTTGTTTAGTGGCTCATCTGTGCATTGCATTATGTATTTTTTTACAGATGGATTCTGAAGGTGAGGAGCAAACCGTGAACACATGTAACAGTAGCACAGGTGAGTGCAGCTTTCAGTGTTAGTTTGCTTTTAACTAAACACACACACACACACACACACACACACACACACACCACTTATCGCCATGGGTTAGGGGTATCGGTTCAACAATCCAACTTTATAACTGTCAATTTTATATATTATCTTACCGGTCTGAAGAGCACTGCACTGCCATTTCATTATTCAGAGGGGAATAACTTCATTAAATTGGAACACTGGCTCAAATTAGTTAAGGAGTGTGTATATATTGTATGATTGAAAAAAACTCTAGACTGGATATGTCAATATGAAAGTGTTCAGGGCCTCTGAGGCCCGCCTGCTCACGCTGGAGCTATTATTACATCTGGGGAAATTCATGAAAAGTGTTATTATTGGTTGTGCTTCATGGGAGTAGGGGTTGGACTTGAATGAGATTCACACAGGCCCCAGGGAAAACTGATTTACCCTTTTAGATCATGTTGTCAACGTTGTCAAAGGATGAACTACCGTTGGTCTCCCAGAGAATGAGCAGACTGAAAAGCTTTTCAGATCAATGACGAGACCACTTCTCCATCCTTGTGCTGATTACACCCAATGGCATTGTAAAAGAGAATAAAATCTATGGCTAAAGGCTGCATAAAGAAGTATTAACCCAGGTGGTATCATCCCTAAATCATTATCTACAAAACAAATATTTACAGAACATTGTAAAAAATTTCATTAGCAATCGCCCAAAAGTAGTGAGTCGGTTGATCCTTTGATGAAGAATATATCGACAGATGCTGCGCTACCGTAGTGGAAATGTAAACATGACGTTTTATCTGTTCTGTTTTGGCCTTTATTTCACAGGGCTGGCCGACTGCACCTCTGAGATTCACAGGTGAAATTTTATGATGTGAATTTGTTCATCTTTTTTATTTTCATGCTAAAAAAGGAAATATATATAGACAATATTGTCTTTCTTTCCAAAACTTTGATGTGATTCATTGAGAGGGGTTTTTAACTTCATAAAAGAAAGTCTCAAATTTTATTAGGTGGACCTTTGAAATGAGCCAACTGAGGCCTCTGTTGACCCTGCTGTGCCTTTTGTCCGTTCCCCTCTTCCCTCCAGCCCATATGGGTCCATGGCAAGGAAGAGGAGTGCTCAGGAAGGGGTGCAGGGCGCCCCCGTCAACAAGAGAAAGTCCCTACTGATGAAGCCCCGCCACTACAGCCCCAGCGAGGCATGTGAAGAGGAGAGCGAGGACCTGGCACCACCACAGGACAAAGAAGAGCTGAGGAACATTGACACTCCAGCAGGTAAACAGATGTCCTGTTGTTTTGTCTGTTTTGATGAACAATTGACGCTGAATTTTAAAATCCCATCTGTTGCATTCATATTTCCCTCCCTCTGCCATCAGCCAGCAGCCGCAGTCATTGTGCAGTGGAAGTGAAAGACTACACTGCTGGGTCCACATTAGTTGTGTCTCACGTCCACAAATTGAAGTTTTGACAGCTGATCTGCCATGATATTTTTGGCGTGGCTTTACCCTCTTCTGATGAGGCCAGATTTCAGACCCCTCATCTGTCCCTTTTTCAATAGCCAGTCCAAAACCCATTGAATCTATAGAATGAAACACTGAATGGGGGAGTGCACCAGTTCACTTTGATTTAAATTAAACTTTCTCCATTCTTTAATCTGAATTAACATGGAAGTTGCCTTTTGTGAGAAACAAATGAGGAGTCAACATTACTTGGCGTTCATTCTAATGTTTTACGTTTTCCATTTTAACTGAACCACAAAATAATTTCATCAACAACAGTTCAAAATTGTGTACTTTCACGCAAAAATGTTTTCTTTTTCCCCTAATGAATTGAATTTTGTGCATTTTGGCAACAATGCTCGTGGGGTACATGTGCATTCTTGCCCACTATAATCTGCACTGATTTGGTATATTTTTAACGATGTAACTAAGCAACAAACGTAATTGTCCCTTTCAAAAGCTTTTGTTAGGCCCTCTAACACAGTCTAATACATAATTAGGCATAATGTCTACAGCTCATTATAGTACACATGTGTGTAGTTAAATGGACCAGGAGAGTAGCTCACTGAATTGTGTGTATTCATTGGAAATGAAATGTACTTGTTTCCATATTACATTTCAATTATCTTAAAAATTCACTGTTCATCATTAGTTTTTCCTTTTGTTGTATATTTGTGATATTTTTTCTTTGTATCATCTAATGTTGATGGACTGCTGTTTATTGTCCTTATTTGAACCTGATATTCAGTGGACTAGCTTTAAAATAAAACAATATACTGCAAGAATAACAAGGAAAATTCTGAAGAGTGTCAAATGAACACAGGTATTGATTCAGAACATATTTTACTTTTATTGTCATATTTGGGGGCTATTTTGTGTGGGAAAACAAAAATTGGAAAAGTAGACTGGATGCAGTAAGAATATTTGCTGTGGGAAGCTGTTCATATCTGCATTGTAACAAAAAGGGAGAAAAATAAGCCTCTCGTTTGGTCGAGCCACACTGCGTTCAACTCCAGCCAACTGCAGCCCTGCTGCAGAGTGCTGGTAATGGCTATTCTGGAGTACAAACTGTTCACCTGTTCCAACACACAAACCACCGGAGGGATCCAAGTTTTTTTCCTCCATCTCTTTCCTTTTTTTACTGCACTTCTGTGTCTCTGTGTTTGTATGTATGTGTGCGTGTATACGCCTGTGTGCTCGTCTGACTGTATGCGGCTGTGTCGGGCCGTGGAGTCCATCTGGATGAAAAACAAAACCCTTGTTGCTCGCCTCATACATGTAAATATGTGTAACTGGTTTTAATTTGTCTTTCAACAGGGTTTGTTTTTAGACTCCTCTTTTCAAATATTTCTTTACAGCAGGGAACTGATAGTAACACACTGTCATGTTGCAAAATGCGTATGAAAGCAGACATGCCAAGTTCCACTGCACTTAAAATAGTACAAAATCATATATTTACAAAAACAGTTGTCTTTTTATTAGTGTCACATATTTTATGTTAAAGCTCTTTTGGTCAGGGATTAAGTTTTTGTGCTGCTCCCATTAATAATAATGCCTGTATCTGTATCATCCTCAACAGTGTGTGATCTGATTCTCACAATCTCTATCTATCTATCTATCTCTTCTCAACCTATCGAATATCTGATGTCTAGCCACTTAAGAGGATATGGGCCCACAGCCTACTGAAAGTAAAACCCCTCACAGTCCAAAGAGCCTAAATCAAACATAAGTTTGAATGGTTTTGAAGGATCAAGAGAGATTTTGTCAAATCAATCCAGATGATAGCTTCCCATTGTTAATCACTGACCATGACTTAATATAATCAGTAGTGTTAATATTGTGTTATTTCAAATGCACTTAGGATAACCTTAACCCTCTTTGTCTGTTTCACTGATCAGACTTTCAGTGCATGATGCTTTGTGCAATCTTGTGGCTTTCTGTACATGTGACCAGGATTTCTGGACTTATGCTAAAAGATAGACGGCAAAAGGTCAATGCAAATTAAATCACTCAGAGCACTTAGCAAAATAAGCCAGAGAAAAGAGATTATATTAAATTAGTGCAAAATCTAAGAAGAAATGCATGTATATTTATTAATTTGCAATAATGGTGCTACATTTATCATATATAAATATGGTATCTTATCCCACCCATAAGGGTTTAAAAACTCAATAATCCAAGAAGTTAATGAGTTATCTTCCAAAATAAATACATGACATTAGAAAAGCTCTTATAACTCTCTAATTTGATAACACATTCAATTAAATTATCTACCCATCTTTTCCTGCAGCATCTTGCAATGTAATGGTCTATTATGAAAATAATAGGCTATGGCCTTAATCAATTAACTGAGCAAGACCCACATAAATATTTACTTTAGAAGAATTTATAATAAATAAAAACCTCTTTTAAACATTAAAAGTGTCTCTTAAAGCTGCAATAACTATTTTCTTAATAGAAACTGCAGATAAAGAGAAAAATATACACATTCTTATGAAAACGTACACTTGTCTTTTTTATGTTCACATATGTCACTCATTTCTTCTTTTTTTTAACCTTTATTGCCCATATTAAACATTGCGGGTAATTAGCATTACAAATACACTCTCAAGGAGAGGTCAAAGCAATAAAATAAATAATAATAAAAGGCCCACCTTGTGGTTGAACTTCATTCAGCACCTATGTTGACTATGTTTAAATTATTATTCTAAATCAAGGCCTAGAATGACAGGGGTCCATCTTCTCCCAAACCAAGGTACCTTCAACTGTAAAATAGCAGTCATATTTTCCATTATATGGACCTGTTTGATTTTTTTAAGTGACTCATTTCTGTGGGCAAAGTATGCTGTTGTGCCTTTAAGGCTTTTTTCGTGACCAAATTATTGTCAGTTTTTTTTCTTCTCCTAAACCATGTTCTGCCACACAGACAGAAGCGGCTAACCGAGATCTCTCTCTTTTATCTGCATGTTTGTGGTTGCCTCCATCTGTGTTTTCAGGAATCCTCTTCACTTCCCATGTTCACATCTCCAGAAACAACAATTTTTGAATCGGTTTTCCGTGCAGATGACAACACATTGCTGCTTAGTTTACACTTAAAAATACACATAATTAATTAAAAGCTGATGTTCACTGTCCACTGAACAGTAAATCCCTCCATAATGTGGTTAGAAATCTATATTGGGTTGTTGCTCCAATTGAAGACACAGGAAGAAGAAGAAAAAAATTGTGTTTCTCATCACCAGGTTTCATGTTTAACTAGCAGACAGAAGGGTCATATATGTTATCTTAAATATACTTGAGGAATTGCTTAGAAATCTTGCAACCTTATGATTATCATTTCTATTGCAGCATGTGTTCTTCTAAATCCTCTTGGTTATAAAAACATGTTTTTCTCAAGATATTATTTGTAGAAAAGTAAAACAAAATCTTAAACCTTTAACAGGATTTGGAGAAGATTATCGAGAACATACAATCAGTTTGGTCTGTTAAGTCTCCAAAACACATAAAATAATATGTTTTTTTGTTGTTGTTTTAGATGGGAACTTAAGTACAATCAATGGAGTTAGCTACAACAATGGCTACCATGATGCAACACCAAAGTCCAGTGATTCTCTTGGATGGTCAGAAGTTACATCTAATGGCTCTCTACAATGTGAGCTGGACACATCTGAACCTCTGATGGATGAAGATGATGAGGAGCTGCTTAATAATGAAAGAGATGTCCAAAGTCAAGACAGAATGAGCGGTACATCATCGCCACAGAGTCCATACAAAGACATGAGAGAGGTGGAATGGGAGCCTCTGTCTCTGCCTGCCAAGGTGAACGGCTCCAACTGCAGTTCCTCCAGAGCCTCGGAAGACCTTTCAGGCAGAAATGGTCACATGAAAGAAGAACCTCACTTAGAATTAGGTGGTCCAATGGGCAGGGCGAGTATTTTTCAGGGTGAGGCCCTAAGATACAGGCTGCTCCCTACAGAGGACAGTGAGGGGGAGGCAGAAGTGGAGAGGCCACCTCAGCTGGACGCCTGGGCTCTGGGCCTCCATGAAAGAGGCCTGGAAATGGGCCGAGGGAGGGTGAACTTCAGCCTTTTGGAACAAGCCATAGCTCTGCAGACAGAGCAAAGGCAGGTCCTGCACCATGCCTACAGGGAAATGGACCGGTTCCTCATGGAGCAGATGACCAATGAGAGAAGGCACCACAGGATGATGGACATGGACAGCAGACTCAACTATCATGGAGGAAAAGGTAACAATATGGAGGGAAAGATGTAATATGATGCTTAAGTCTTAAGAATCAAAAGTGATCATTATGGGGGAACGATCGGTTTTCACGAATGTACCTTTATACAGCGTATAGCAGATAGAGCACTTGTGATTTGGATTATTGGGCGCTCAAAAACAAAACATTAAGAGGGGACCAGAGGGAGGAAATCCTCTTAAGTACTAAAAACATTTTGGCAACAAGTGAAGTAATAAATAAAACAGACTAAAATAAAGAAGACCAACATTTTCTGATGGAATTGCTACTACTCAGAATATTGGATTTTGATATGAATCAACTGGATATTTAACCATGACCATAAGTCGTAAATCCTCCTAAAGTACCTCTCATGTTTTCCTCTGATTCTTCAAATGACTGCAGCTAAACGTGTAATCCTAGATGTAATCTTTCGATGGATGGGCATTAAGAAGTGAATGTTGAACTGCAGCCTTAACTAAAATGACAGATTAATAGATGCATTCTGTGAAAAAAGTATCTCGCTTTGCATGATATTTTAAGCTGTTGACTTGTGTATACGGTGCATAATATGTATATTTCATGTAATTCTACATTTCTTATTAGACAGAAGTTCTTTGGTATGTTAAGGCAGTTAAGCAGTACAGTGGTTCTATTATATTTGTTTATTGTGAAATCTTGTTTTACTGTGCCTGCAGATTCTCCACGTACAGATAAAAAGGACATAAAGTGTCCAACTCCTGGCTGCGATGGCACCGGTCATGTCACCGGCCTGTACCCACACCACAGGAGTTTGTCTGGATGTCCTCATAAAGTCAGAGTTCCTCCAGAGAGTAAGTCACACAAACTGTTCTGTGTACACATACTGTATAATGCATGATTTAAATAAAAACTGCCAGTTGTGGGATTTATAATCAGTCGCAGTAATTGAAATCCTCTTAGCACAGACCCAAAGACAAGAAAGACCTGCTTATACATTTAGTTTCATTCAAAGATGTGCATGAAACTTTTCAAATAAATTTAAAGGATTCTCTCTCTCTCTCTCTCTCTCTGTGCATATTGAATCCCCCCCCCCCCCACATTGGCGATTGTTAAGTCATTTTACTATAACTCAACAAACATTCAACATTAAACACTAATGTTACAAAAGGAACAGAAAAAGTAATTAACTTTTTCAAAAAGGCGCATGCTCTTAGACTGGAGGCAGTATTTGCAAATCAAAGGGCTAGCTAACGCAGCATTCAAAAATAAATAGACAACTCCAACAAACTAATTGGAGAATATATACAGAAAAGAAGTTTCTGAGGATACAGAGCAGACCTTTAACAACGCGGTTGTTTTGAAGAATATAATCAGCTGTCTTGGTACGCTCCTCTTTGCACTAAGCTATTTACATTTAAGGCACATTACAGCATTCCTCACAATGAAAAAAGCCGTTTGATTTTTTTCTCGTTTCTGTCTCTGAAAGATCTTTGCTCTATAGGCACCAATGTACCAACCAGTTACATAAATCATCATTTAATGTATGAAAATGTATTTGCTTTATTTCCAAAATATGTACATAGATGTATTCAGCATCTTATAATCTTTCAGCTTGATTATGTCTTACATGTTGAATTATTTTAGACTTTTTTCTGATCTTCTCTCTCTGTCCACATCCCTCAGTCCTGGCCATGCATGAGAACGTCCTCAAGTGCCCTACACCCGGGTGCACAGGAAGAGGCCATGTCAACAGCAACCGCAGCACCCACCGGAGGTACGTCCACAGGAGAAAGCCATTAGAAATCTGCATCCTTTTCATAGATGACTTACAGTATTAGGCTAATGTGTTTGATTTCCTCCCCAACCAGTCTCTCAGGCTGCCCCATCGCTGCTGCAGTAAAAGTCTCCAAACCTCAGGACGAGAGCCTGAAATGCAGACAAACACCTGACCGCTCACCAAGGTACAGTGCACAGCCAGATATCGCTGGGAGATTTTCATTGTGGTCACATGTGCTGGAAAATAATTACAACAAGCATACAGAAATCATATTCAGCTCTGGACTGAAGTTGTAAAAGCATAACTGAGGTTATGCAAAAAAGTGATAAACTTTATTATTGTTAAGTAGAGTGGGGTATTTTTATTCACTGATCCCAGCAGAACACAGTCTATTTCAAGCTTTCCAAGCAGGCATAAGCAATGGTTGCTGGTCCTCTCTATTAAAGATGATAAAAGAGCAGAACTCTTTGTTCCCTGTGGATATATTATGGGCAGGATGCCCACTTCTAGTATATTAATTAGTCTGGCAACCTGGCTGTGGATCTACAATACACATCAGATTCCAGACTCTATGTGTACTAAAGCACTGGCATCCCTGATACTTAACTGCTAAATACAGTATGAGCTTGTTGGGCACTTGTTATTTCAAGTGGTTTGCACGATAAAATTTACTTTTTTTTTTCAATTTGTGTCCTTGTAGGGCCATTGGCTTGATGAAGAAGTTTGAAATGAACCAGCTGAACTACAGGCTCTCCCATCCAGTAGCAGCCCTGCAAACTAGCTTCACAAAAGACATGGACAAGTACAGCAGAATCCGCTTTGATTATGCCAGCTTTGATGCACAGGTCTTCGGCAAACAGCCTCTGATGGGGACCAACCAGGACCAGGAAATGTCACATTTCCCTGATTGTAAGTTTCATAAATTTTATTTGATGGGATTTTTTGTTTGTTAACATTGGTATTTTTCTGTTCAGCCACAAAATGAATATTAGTCTATCATCTATCATTTTTTATCAATGGTTGTTATATATCCAACTTGTTTTAAATGTACTATCAAGTTTCAAGTTTGGGTAATAGCACCTGGTGTTTCAGTAACTATATATTTTTCGGTAATTATTACTTCTTTAGCACCTCAGCAGTATCCTGGCTTCCTTGGTGCTCCAGTTGGCCGCTTGCCCACCTCTGGTCATCACAGCCCGCCGAGTCAATTCAGAAAAGAAGACGGCCTCCAAGCCGCAGCAGCAACAGCCGCCATCCTCAACCTCTCCACTCGCTACCGGAAGAACATGGAGGCTGTCGCCGGCCGGCCCTTGGCAACCTCCACAAAGGTAATCAAATTAGACCACTTGGAAAGGTATTTAATGTGGCCATTTTAAAGGAACTCTGATTTGTGTATAAAAAGGGAAGACATCAAAAGACAAAATTTGGCAAAGGGAGCTTGGCGCTCTGGTGGCAAAATAAAAACAAGGAGGTTTTCTCTCCATAAAGCTTTAATGTACACAAATGAAAATGTGTAATCACATCAAAAAGAAGAAATACAATCAGCATTCTTTCCCAATTACAACCACTTGTCTATTTTTTTAATAAAACATGTGGTACTGTATTTTGTTTCGACATCAGCTGGCATGTAAAAACCCTGAACTGTTGTCTGAAACTGCATCTTGCCCACTGCAGATGGCAGAGGATATTTCGTTTAGTTATATGATCCAGGAAAGGCTGTGTGTCTACACCAGATAGTATTTAAAAGCACTTAATGGATTAAGCCAATCAGCTAAAGGAGTTAACATCTGAAAAGTTTAATTCACACAAAATCCGAACTCTTCTTGGATATGTGGGCAGATCCAAAATCTCTTCTGCTGTCATTATCTCCATTGTGTTCGGCTTTTTCCAAACTTCATGATTAATATTGATCACATTCTGTTAGTTACATACGTGCACACTGTACTGTGGATGATTCAAGGTTTCCACACCTACACAGCACAGATCCTCGTCTCCCAGCTTGCTGAGCTGAGAAGGTGGCCCTGTACCAGGTACCAACCCACTGAATGAATAAAACAGTGTTAGCAAGTTAATCATCCGTTCTCATTTACAGCTTAGTTGTCTTAGAGAGACATACAAAAAGAAAGAACAGCTTTCAAGTCTGAAAAAAAAGAAGGCCATATTTAGAGTGTTATATGTCGTCGGATGCTTTAACTTATCTGCATATGTATATTACGTGTTGAGATATCGCACACAAAAAGCACAACAGCTTGCCTTTAAAGCGTGAATACAAGCTAATTTTACTTATTTAAAAATGTGAAACGCTTAAATGCCATCATTAATTAATCAATCATTGCATAAAAAGAGTTGTAGTTATTAGTTGCAGCTAAAAACAACATAAAAATCTTAATAAATCAAAAAGATTCTTTTGTTTTACACTGGTGTTATTTTGCTAGGTACACATCATCATCAAATGGATGGATAATTAAAGTGGACAGCCACATCCAATGTTCATGTAAATCATCCCCTTTAATTAATTTGAAAAGCTCCCTTTTGTTCCAAAAAAAATAATGATGTATAGGGTTTAATGAAACATATGCGTTGAATAATTGGTTTCGTTTATAGAAAAAGGATTTTAGAATTTAATGAGGTAAAACTTTTAATACCATAAAACAGCCAAAAGTCATCATGCTATTGCGTTTCAGCACAAAAACGACAAACACATCTGTCAGCGGGGAAACTTATGCCACATTAAGCTTTTTAATTTTTGCTATAATAATGATGACCTAAAACCAGCAACCCCCCAGCTGCCATCATGGTTGTGTGTCCTAGAAAACAGATGACACAGCTGTCACTGAAAAACTACACACCAGTGATTATTTTTTTTGTGTTCAGCAGAATTAACGCTGGCTTAGTTTGGTACTTTGTCTGGTGTGAGATAACCACTGTATGTATTATTTAAATATGTTTGTTTGCTCTGCATTTCAAATCATTTTTCATGTTTACAGAGAAATGTTGTTGTCAAGTTTACCATATCGCTGCTGTCATATTAATAAGACATTGTACTGTTTTATTTACATTCCCTTTTAGTGTAATTAGAAAATAGGTTCTATTTTTAGCCTCTGATTCATTTGTTCTCATATCTTGGCACACACTGCAATGATATGTGAGGCATACTTTATTTATTGTACCCTTTACATGTTGTTACATGTATTAATAGATTAAATGTTGAGGATTAAACTTCTTTGCCTTCAGGACATGGTCATAGAGGTGGATGAAAATGGAACCCTGGACTTGAGTATGAAGAAGTGCAAGGAAAATGTAAAAGCCTCAACAAAAACACCTTTGGAAGACCCACTGTCCCCTTCGGAGTCTGCTGTGGTCAAAGGCGGGAGCGTGCTTGTCAGCCCCACCTTCTACCAGCCGCTGTGTGACAGAGACAGCTGGGAGAGCCCCATCCCTGTCAACTTCAGCAAAGCACATGTTTTACAGGACGCAGAGGTAGAAAAACACAACCACTGACACTTTGGTTGTAATCTAAAAATGTAAGATATGCATTAAGTGCATGAGAAATGTGAATGGTGAAGGATGAGAGTTATCATGTCACCAAACAAAAGAAATTGACTTTATACAAAGTGCAAATGAAACTATGAGATTGAGCAGCACTAAAAGTAAAAGACTAAGAGACACACGGTGGAGAATAAGCAACAGTTTATAAATACTAAGGACATGAGTTGGAGTCCCCCAACACACTCTAAAGTTCTCTAAAATGTTTAAATATTTTTTTTATTTTCTATTTATTCAGTTACATATATTTTCTGCAAGTTTCCTCTGAAGTAAACACAACTAACTAAAATAACTTTCTCAAAACTCTCTCTTTATTATCCCTATATTGTTACCAGATTCCATAGTTCTTTTTAGGAAATTTACTATGGTTTTTATTTTTGAAATTTACTGTTTACTTTTGCCATTTAATTTCCAAACATAAATTCTGTTTTAAAACCCTCTCTTGGCCTGGCTTTGTTTATTGATTTAGCTGACCTAAACATTCTCAAATGTAGTCTAAAAAACTGTCTAAATAGTTTTGTATAAAATACTTAAAATTTAGTCTACTTGAAACCTCCTAAAACATTTCATAAGTGTAAAATATACATTCTTTCCAGGTTGCTAAATTCCCCAAATTTGATATTTTCTGACATTTTCTAACACACAGAAGCAGCATCTTCTCCAGTCTGAGATTTAAATCTATAAAATGTATTCAATATTTTCACACTAAGGACCCTCTAATCTCTAATCTGGTGTCCAAATATCACTGAAGTACTTGAATGAATGTTAATCTTGGTTTTAAAGGTTTTTCTTTCCTTCATTTCACATGTGATACATACTCATTCGTAGTTGTTATAAGGAGTAACCACATTTGACCTGCTTTTAAAAAAACATACACATAACCATCTAGTGACTGCACAATCTTGTCTGGAGAAACAAACAGAAATCCATACATCAAGGCTATACCTCAAACACAATGCGGATTAAGTATGCCTTTAAATGGATGGATGGTTTACTACAGTATAAGTATCCTTAAGCATAATCACAGTCTAACCCTTAGGGCTTGTGTACTAAGAGTATTATACTTTCCACTAATTATTCACTTTTAGGGCATTGCAGATCAGGTCAGGTTTGATTATTTCAGACAGTAAAGGCCACGTTTTTTACTTTTTCTGTCTCACCAGGAGGATTACGATCAGGTCTCCTTGGAGGACCAACACTACCAAGGAGACGGCAGCATGATGAGCCCTAATGCCAAGTTGCTATTACGAGATGCAAAAAAAGAGCTTTTGAGGTGCGTTGCGTTAAAGAATGAAACATCTTGAAGCATCTTCATTCAGTCGACCGTGTATAATGTGAGCTTCTCTTTTAGCTGGCAGATGGTCAGTATTAACGACAAGCCATACCTTTGTTTAAATAGGACAGTTTGTTTTAAGTGAGTCAAAACACACCGAAAATCACCGTGTTACATATCATTGTAACTGGTATGTCTGCAGGTTCATGTGGAGCAGAAATGTATCTATTTAAAAGTGAGTTTTCTCCCTGTATATTCCGTACAAGCTTACAACTCTTGACTCTCGTAGTTAGAGTGCATGCTCTGCTGGGTCTCTCTTGAGAATCACATCACAAGAAAAAGTAGGATCCTCTAGTTTCCGCAGCACAGCACCACCCCCTCTTCCCCCTCTCAGTGACATTCAGAGACATTATTGAACTGAATGTTAGCAATATAATAATAATTCTTCTACTAAACTTCCCGCTGTACTAACTCTTTTTTTCTATTAAATGTCCATGAATAGGTCCTCAGTGTAAAATAAAGATTCAGTTCAAGCTGCGGGAACCAGGGTAATCTGTGTATTAAATGCTTTGTGTTCTCCTGCAGCTGTCCAACCCCAGGCTGTGACGGCAGTGGCCATGTGACGGGAAATTATGCATCTCATCGAAGGTACTGTAAATAATTACACTCTCATTAGCACCAGCTAGCAGACACATACAGTAGAAAAGGGAAACAGTGCTGATTGTTATTTATGTTAATTATGTTGATACAGTTGATTCATGGCTTGTAGAGTTAGATTTTAAATTCTATCATTTAAAAACGAAAAAACATGACATGAAAAAGCTTTCACATAAAGAGGAGGTGCAATTGTGTTTTTCAAAGGATCTTGTATAAATATGCTTTGAGACATTGTATTAAGATTATTTAATTCAGCTGTGATCAAAGAGTGCCTTAAAGTGACTGTTAGCTCTTTATCCTCTCTAGTGTGTCTGGATGTCCCCTGGCTGACAAAACACTCAAATCACTGATGGCAGCCAACTCTCAGGAACTAAAGTATGTGTTTTGTTACTAAAGGATTTTGCACAGTAAACTAGGCAACTTGTTTTGGCCTCAGCTTGGGTCAATGCTTTCCTTTTCTTTCCCTTCAACTACACATTATGCATGATTTCTATGTACTCCACATTAAGTTGGTATTTGTGCTACCTTTCTGCATATTAGCATGAATCCACTGCTCTGCTCGCAGTCCTTTGCTGTAAAAAGCACCTGGTCTCTGTGTCTCTCAACCTGCAGGTGCCCAACACCTGGTTGTGATGGATCTGGACATGTGACTGGGAACTATGCTTCGCACAGAAGGTAGCCGAGAAAAATGATCACAACTGAGCATGAAATACATTTGTCAGATGCATGACATTCAAACAGATGGTGAAAGTCTCACTTTATGCTGCAAACATGCTGCACTTTTTGAATTCTCGTTTTTTTTATTGTTTTACTTGGCTGCCAACTTCTTCAGTGATTAAACATTTATTTATCTAGATTTATAGATTTAGCTTGTGCAATTCAAACTCAATAGATACTTCTAACAATTTAGCTTTTAATTTTTACTCTTAAATAGATTTCCTTCATGTTAACCCATACTGTCGCCGATCATTTTTAGCTTGTCAGGATGTCCACGTGCCAGAAAGGGAGGTTTGAAGCTCACACCAAACAAGGATGACAAAGATGAGCAAGAGCTTAAGTAAGATTTTTTTTTTTTTTTTTATGCTGTCATGTTTTTTTGTTTTAAAAAAAAAAAAAGAAGAAAAAATTGTGGAAGTGCTTCATGCTTTTGTGCCCGGGGCATTATACCTGGAGGCCATTAAGTTAAACAAAGAAAATAATACTTCTCTTGTCATCACATTAGTGAATTATTTTCTAAGGATTAGCGGCGTGGTTTTGTGGGATTTTTCAGGGTTTTGTATTTTTCCTATTTTCTGAATGGAATATCGGGCTTATTACTCTCCATGGAGTGCTTTCTTTATAATTATAGTATACTAAGAAAATGTCCAATTGCCCGCTCTGATGGCATTACACTCATTTGCAGCTTAATCATTGTCTGGGAAAGTGTTATTGGAAAAAAAACTAATGTAATTGATTTGCAGTTTAAATCCAAAGTCAGATATATGTGCCCTTGTTTACTTATACATCTGGACACTGATTTTTTCTTTTTAATTACTAATGCAAGGGCATGAGCTTAGGAATTAGACTGGAATAGATCTCCTACACATAAAGAGAGAAAAGGACAGAAAGGGGGAGGGTAGCAAATGTCCCTAGATTATTGTAAATAGTGGGCCATATGGCATATCTCCATTGTCCTCATGCCTTGCATCAAACTACCTACCTGTAGTAGATGTAAGTAATGGGACTGATGTTGTTTTGTCCTCTAAGTGCTGCTGCTGTCGAGTAACAAAATGCTGAAACAGGCTTTTTGCAGAAGCACTCTACAGCATGTGTGCCATTTGTATCATCTCAGGTGACCTTTCACCTTTATCAATAAGGGAAAGGGTTAGCCACCTCCAAATTACATTCTTTCGCATGAGGGGATACATGACAATTATCTGTAATTCATGTCACTCCATTACTGACCTGCAGAAAACAGGCCTGAAAATACAACTGACAAACTCTTAATGATATGCAGCGTGACTTGTGCTTATGTTTCCAAGCACAAATATCAGCAACCTACAAACATATGCACTAAACAAAGCGTTTGCTCAAACTCAAGTTTTAGTGGATTAGTTATTTATTGTTAATGCGATTACTTTTTATTATTCATTAATAAATGAAAACTTCATTTTTAATCAGCATTTGGCTGGATTAATCAACTTAATGGTTAACAAATCTTCCGGTCTAGTTATTGAAAGAGAGATTTTTTTTTTTAATGATGTGGTTGTTGTTTTATGAGCAGTCAAATGTCTTTGTTTTCTCTCTAGCATAAACATGTTATTAAATGCAAGTTAGTTACTTTTTTCCTGTGTGAGCCAGCAGTGTTTACAACATGTACGACTCTCTGTGTGTTTTTCTGGTAGGTGTCCAGTAATGGGATGTGATGGACAGGGCCATATATCGGGAAAATACACATCCCATCGCAGCGCAGGCAGTTGTCCACTCGCTGCCAAAAGACAGAAGGAGTCGTCCATCAACGGGCTGCCCTTTGCCTGGAAGGCCAATAAACAGGAACTGCCCCATTGTCCCTTGCCTGGCTGCAACGGCCTTGGACATGCCAATAATGTGTTTGCCACTCACAGAAGGTGAGGTCACCTGTCCTCCATTTTGTTTCTAAACAATACTGCTGGTCGACATGTTGCATTCTTAACTCTTATCCACAATCTCTATGCTAAAGTTTTGTGACAGTCTCCCACATAAAAAAAAAGAAATCTAATTTATGACCTGGTGAACTAGCTTGTCAGGTTGCCCACTGAATGCACAGAGTATCAAGAAAAAGCACTCCGAAGAAGAGATGATGACCATCAAACTGAAAGCCAGCAGTGGTAAGCTACTCTGACACGCTGTGTTGTGTTTTTGCAGTTACATGTATCTTGACATAGAAAATACCAATATTTTCAGTTTGAAAATGATAAACTAGATTGTATGCTCCGACTCAGGTGTTGAAAACAAAGAAGATATTCATCATTTGGATCATGAAATTAAGGAACTGAATGAATCCAACATGAAAATAGAAGCAGATATGATGCAACTTCAAACCCAGGTAAATATCTACTCTTACAAGTTAATTAAAAAAAAATAAAAAAAAATAAAAAAGTACACATGGTTTGCTTTGCTTGCACAATTTGACCAATATCTTATTTCTTTTTGTACCCGAAAGCAGATATCATCTATGGAATGTAACCTGAGGACAATTGAAGAGGAGAACAAGATGATCGAACAGCACAACGACAGCCTTCTGAAGGAGCTCGCTCGCCTTAGCCAAGCTCTCATTAACAGTCTAACAGACATTCAGCTGCCTCAAATGGTACAGTAAGCCTTGACAACACACAAATACAACTCATTATATCTAAAAGAAGTCACATTTTCTATCAATTGACATTTTCTGCTGTGCTGTTTTCACTAATAGTCAAACATGTTTTTGTTGCAGGGACCCATCAGTGAGCATAATTTTGAAGCCTATGTGAACACATTAACTGACATGTACAACAACTCGGAGCACGAATACTCTCCAGAGTGCAAGGCCCTCTTGGATAATATCAAACAGGCTATTAAGGGTATCCATGTTTAAGCTGTGGCGGCACCAAGAGGTTTCTTTGACTTGGGATAAAGGCACTACATAGCTCTATTCGACTGAAGAGTGCTGGCTCAGCTGCATGTATAAGACAAGGCTTTTGGAAATGTGTTGGCATTTCCTGGTAAATACACTACACTGAGAAAATGACCAGCCAGATTTGTAATGCTTTTACTGTTTCTGCATTCACTTGATATGTTTATCCTGGTGAGATTTTTACCCCTCTTGCACTTAATTATTTTGTATGGTTTGCTTGATTTTATTCGGTATGTGTTCATGTCATTGTTATATTATCGCTATTTATTATTATATTTGTTCATCAGTGTATTTATTTCCTTAATTTTTATTTCTTTCTTGAATTGTAAATGCTTAATATTTGAGAAATCTGTTAGACTTTCTGCACATTGTAAATTTACATAGAAGCACATTCCAATTTCATGGCATACTTTTGCCATCTAGTGTTGAAAGACTTTATTAATATTATTATTAAACCATAAGTTGGATCTCCCTTAGAGGTAAAAAGCTACCAAAACGACTAAGCATCAATATTTTTAAGCATTGCTTTTGCTTTCTTTATTGGAAACTGAATGTATGGTAAGACAAAGTGAACACTGATGTAAAAAAAATGCAATGCAACTGTACTGTACCTTTTTTCTTCTTAAACAATAACAGCTGAATGCAACCAGGAAGTGACACTGAGCAAAAAAGCAACATCATTCGCTAAACTGAATGACAGATTCCGCTTTGCAAAGCGTGCTACAAGAAGAGTGCAACACAAAATCAAAAATCCACTTTGTCAAGATGTCTTTTTTTTTTAAATATAGATATTAAACTGCCTTCTGTGCACACACTTTTGGAGTGTGCATATAGTATGTGCCTAAATGTATATGAATCCATAAAAGTATACAAGTACTATGTTTTGTGGTAGGACAGTATTATGTGGATGGTGTCTAATTTATTATACAGTACAATTATTTTCATAGGAGGAAACGTTCCTGACGACTGTTTAAATACCATTGTCTCCGTAGCTGTAATCTCAGAGTCAGGTTCTGAAATATCTCGACTGAGATTGAAAAGTCTGGTGTTTATTTTAACTTTTGCTAGCATGGAGAGGGGAAAAAAGGAAGGAGTGAATTAAAAAACAAAAAACATCTATTCCTGTTTTATCTTAAACTGCTTACAAGCCTTAACATTTCAACCAGTCTTACAGTTTGAATATTCTTGTAATGCTTGGGGCAGATTTGAATAGTAGCTATTTCAAAACCGAGCTGACTACCACTACATGCATTTTGGTTTCAATCATTAAATGCAACAACAACAAAAAAAGAAGACGAAAAAAAGAAACTAAAACATAGACAAATGGTAGTTGCTGGCTAATCAGTTGTTAGTTTGCATCAATTGCACTTTTGTATTTTCAATAATTTTGTGTTTTTAGTTCACCACACTGCCCTGGACTTCAACAAGAGAAGGGAAATGGGACGCTCACATCACAGTACAATACTGTACAATGTCTCAATTGTACATGTAGTTAATCCCACAAGAAAAATGACAGTAATTCATTTGAGCAATACATTTTTCATTTCTGCAAAAGAACACAAGGACATGTAGCCTAGGGCATTTCGAAGAGAGAAAAAAATATATCAGCAAAAGAGCCAAATTACAGAAAAATAAGACCCCATTTTATCCAAATACTCAATATGTTTTAAAGAATTTTAATCTTTTCAAAAAATTGAATCAAATTCTTTAATCCTAACAATCCCTTATTTATAATTTCTTATATTTAATTCCTATACCACACATTGTTTGCTCAGGAAGTTTTGTGAATAATATTTATTTTTTCCCTGTTAGGATTTGATGTTTTGTAATGTGAAATGCTTTTTTGTGGAACAATATTAGTATGATATGAAATTGTATTGTATTTTCATTTTTCTTTTACATTAAAATGTAATGCTTTTTTTCAGTTGAAGTAGTTTGTAAATTGAAACTTCCTATTACTTTTACTATTTCATAATAAACAGATATGCGCTGTGTTGTACAGTTTGTGTATGGTAGAAATAAACTTTTCAAATGGTTGTCTGTTGTCTCAAAGCTTCTGAAGTCCACTGTCAGTCAAATATAAACCCAGTCACCCCAGAAGGCTCCAGTTAGGTATCACACTTCCTTAGGCATTGGCACCACCTGGTGGCGAATACTTGGTATTACATCTAGAGTAACAGGAAGTGATTAATGGAGTCAAGCTACTAAGAGCTGCTAAGGTGAGAAATTGAAATAAAAGGTTAAATATGCTGACCATGTAATTGTAACGTCCTGGTGCATGTCATCCCCCTGCATTACCTTCATTTTATCTCTTCACACTGACCAAAAATACATTAAATTAATCAAAATATATGGCACACTACAATCCCCTTCAATTTAAGCAGTTTAAGGCTGCAAATAATTACTATTTTTTATTATCACTTGATCTCCCAATTATGTTCTAAATCACTTAATTAATTGCTAGGTCCATAAAAATGTAGATTACAACTTCCTAAAGCCCAATTTGACATCTTCCCATTGCTTGTTAAGTTTGAACAACAGTCCTAAGCCCGAATATATTTAGTTAAATATCACATAAGACAAAGAAAGTCCTTACAATTCAGAACTAACGTTTTTCTGAATTGTAAGTCATTGGGTTATTTTTATTTTTAAAAACAAATACATACACTAAACATCAATCAATTATCAAAACTGTGGCTGATGAAATTTCTGTCAAACGACTAGGCTAATTGTTCCATTTTTAAATTAAACTTAGATTGTTTTATTAAAGGGGAAACTAGTTTGGTCGCCCATGTATAACAGGTAACAAGAGACACAAGTCAGACAACATATGAAAAACACACTGCCACAACAGTAGTAACACTAACACACCACTCGTATTTACTCAAAGAGGATATAAGTGTAGCTAAAGTGAAACGATAACAGAAAACGAGACCAATAAAATCAATAAATGTAAAATGAGACCTTGAACATTAACATCATAAAAGTATATAATACTAAAAACCATATCTCAGTTAGTTCCCACAGCTGTGAAACTTGAGTTGTACAAACAATCTTGAACCTCAACACACTTACTCTACATGTTACACTTTAAAGATTAAACCACCAGTTTCTACTCAACTATCAAAAAGTATGGTTTGAACTCTGAAACCATTCCTAATTAATCAGGAGTCAGTTGTAGAAGCAACCTTTTTTATTTAACTTTAATCCTTTTTCGATTATCATCAGTAATCTTGTTACCCTACCATGCAGTGATTTCCATCATGGCTGTTTCAGAGATACTGGTGAACATTACACACACACAAAAATGTCTTCCAATACATATTTAAGTCTCTGTAACTTTCATGCATTTATTGACCTTCATTCAAGTGAGAAATAAGAGTCAGGATATGCAAGGTGCCATTGAAACAAAGACAGCATTTCACCCAGATAAGTTTCACTTGAGGTGTAGTCACAACACAACATTCAAAATATGAGGCTGTTGGCTCACATTCAACACCACCACAAACAGTTTCTGTCTTGGCACTTGTGGCCCTGTCTTCCTGTAATGTATATGCTGTGTGTGTTAACTGTGAGAGTGTTGGTGCAGATATATTAAGAAGCTTGATGGCCACATACATACTCTCACCCCAGCTAACCCTGCTGTAGTCAACAATGTCTGTTTATAATACAGATGGTTACAATATATTTGGTTTAATATTAGTAGCAAGTGTGACAATATCCAGGATCTTGCTTTTATTTGATTTTTTAAAAAGTAAGATTTCATGAAAGCCTTCAATACAATTGAGGACACTAAAGGCAGTGTGGAGAAGGTGCCTGAAAAATTAGTTAGTCAAAACTCATTTAGTGTTGTTGAGTATCCTGACCTCAGTATTTATAAAATCCTGGCTCTGATTTCAGGTATCACATACTATTTATGATATTACAAACAGGGCCATAACAGGTCTGACTAATCAGCATCTCCCCTCCAAGTATGGCCTGAGTGACACACTAAATGATCCTGGTATATGAGCAGTATTCAATTACTTGAAACGTATATGAACCCATGTTAAACTGACAGTAACCTTGTATATTTATGGTCATGTAAGTAAAGCTCAATATGTCTGTGTTATGCAATGAAACCACCAACTGAGGTTAACAAATGTGTCACTCCCAGAGAACACCAAAGCTGCAGAGCTCATCAACTAATTAATCAAAATGTTTTGTGATTAAAAAAACAAGATGGGCCAGAAACCAGAGAATTGTCTTTTGATATTCCGTATAAAATACTAGTTTACTATCCTTGCCGTTGTTGTAGAAACGCATTTGCCTGCAGTCTAAACAAAGACAATTAAAATCAGAAAAAAGTGCGGCTTGGATTGAAAGTTAATTTTCTTGAACTGCCTACATATCTTGCACACAAAACATTCTTCTTAAAAACACGAAACCGATAGTATTATCAAAAGATGAGGTGAAGAATGGTCGCTGAAACCTGGCCTGTCTGCTGGGGATCGCCCATTCCCAGACTTCCAGAACAGGCAAGAAAACCAGCTGCACGCTAAATTTAAACCTTTCCTCTGGGGAACTGTGAGGTTACAAGGTGGGTGAAACTTTCCAGGAAATTTCAAATGATGTACTCTTCTCTTAAAGGACATAATAATGAACAGGCTTGTCACAGTGGGGCCAGCTACAGTATAATATCCCTGACCTTCTTACTCTGTTTGTTTTTAGTCAACCTTTATCGAAGATAGATTAAAAAAATCTGTTGTCTGTAGTGCAGTCTGAATCATATATAAGTAGGCTATAGTACATGTAGGGCCTACACTAAGCTACACGTAAGAGCCTTTCAAATATTAATAACCTAGGTAGAATTATTGTAAAATAAATGCTATCCTTGACAGATAATCGATTATGACTGATTGATTGACCCAACTAATATCTGCATGTAGAAAAATATAGAAAATAGAAAGATACATATTGTAGATGCATGGGAGCAACAGTGCCTGCCTCTACCGACCTGTTAAACCACGTGACGTGTGTTTACATCCTCTCAGCTGCTTCTGTCCTCTTCTTCTTCACTTCGGCGCAACGCCTCGCCGTTAGTTTACCTTTTCATCCGAACCAGCTACCTGATTAGCCCAGTTTACTAGCAGCCAGCCTTTAAAAGGACACTGCTAACGTATGAAGTCAGTGACCGTCGCATTGCACAGAGCATCCAGTTACAAGGAGTAAGTAAATGCGACACGGCATTGTTGTGAGTATTTGTATTTATTAATTAGTTTGTGTAAGTTAGCTAGCTGGTTTGTATAGTTAGCAGCATAATAATTGTGTTAGCTTCATTAAAAGGTGGCACTCCACACTCGCTGTTTTTGTGTGTTTGCTAGCTGCAGGATAAAGACGCGAGCTTACCTAACCTGCTTTGTCTGTTTTGATGATGGCGCACTCAGGCCCACAAAAGCGAACGTAAGCCAGATTTATTGGCAACTTCGATGGCGTTGTCCCGACACATATGTTAACGTAAAACACTTAAATGTAAACCCATTTTTACCATCGTCTGCAAAACTGACATATTTAGCTTTTTTATTTTGATGTGTGTGCGGTTTCAAGCTTATGAAGCGGAAGAAGCTCCGAGGAATCAATGCTATGTTTGTTTTCGTGGGATTTTTCCTCAGCAGTTCAAATCAAACATGCAGGGATATTTCAGTCTCTTTTTTTAAATAACATACTTAGCTAGCTAGTCGCTGCTATAAGATTGAGGTTAATCGCAGAGCTGGCCAGCAGCGTTTCTCGTCGACAAGTAGGAACAAAAGCGTGATATGCACAAGCACACAGTCTCTGTTTAGTATTTGTCAACTCGTGTAATGCATGCTTCACTCGCCATGTATTTCTCACAGATGTGGTCAGGTAGGATTTAAGAAAACAGCGGTGATTAATATCGCTTGAAAACGTTTCATGAAAACGCTGTTGTTTTGCTCAATCGTCACGCAGTGCAGAACGTATCCAGGCCGCTGATTGGCTGACGCGCCGCTGTCTGTGTGGCAACTGCAGCACGTGATCAAGTGGAGAGCTGATTGGCTTCACCAGGTGTCAGTTTTGGGGATAGGAACATCTGTATGACGTGAAGCAACCACGTCCCTGCTATAAGTTTGTGATTGAAGGTGTGTTCAATAATATTAGAAACACCTTAGAAAATAATGCAAAGTATCATACAATTGAATAAACAAGGCTAGGGGCCCTATCTTGCACCTGGTGCAGCGTAAAGCCCGACGCAAGTGTCTTTGCTAGTTCAAGTCCGACGCAGTTGTTAATTTCCTGTCCAGCGCCCACATCATTTAAATAGCAAATGCACCTTGCCCACCTGTGCGCCAATGGCCGTGCTTGGTCTTACAGGGAGGTGTGCTCAGGTGCATTCTTGGTGTATTGCTATCTTGGTTCAGCAAAATGTGATCGCACTATTGACCAACAAAAACCAGTTATGAAGTCAATAACGTTGCATTTCATTGTTATTTTAACAGCGCATTAGTAAAATGCGCCTATGCTCGTTTACAGCGAGCGCACACTATGCTTGTTACACACACAGGGGCGCGCAGAAGCACACAAACATGCAAGTATTAAAAATATTACAATTTGACAATAGGGCCTTATTTTATAAAAAATAGCCTACCCTTGGGGTGCAACTATGGCATCGTAGCACTTCTAGATTGATTACATTTAAGTAAATTAGGACTCTACTATTACTGTGTTGCAAAACAGCATGCAATTAATGGAAAGATGATGCTGTGTCAAAAACTGCAGTTCATGTGACATTTTGATTTACATTATACCCTAGGGGCATGTGTAACTATTTGTTACTTATGTTGTAACTGATCTCCGTCATGTAACCACTTTTATTTTAGTAATGCATAAGTAAAAACTTAAGTATCATTAATAATAATTGGCATTTAATTAGTAATCATTTATGGCTAAGTTTGAACTTACGCACAGGTTGTGCTTCTTTATTGTCAATATCCATTAATCCGCTGATTAGATTGTTCTTTATATAAAAATTGTGGAAAATGTTCCTTCACAATTTAAAGATTTGGTTAACTGTCATGTGCAAAGAAAAGCAGCAGATCCTCACAACTGAATCATCTACACAAATCCTAATGACTAGGGCTGCAATTACATTCTTTGGTCATGTTATAGTTTTTTATATATATATATATATATATATATATATATACACACACAGTGGGTACGGAAAGTATTCAGACCCCTTTAAATTTTTCACTCTTTGTTTCATTGCAGCCTTTTTCCAAAAATCAAAAAAGTTCATTTTATTTCTCAGTAATGTACACTCAGCAACCCATCTTGACAGAAAAAAACAGAAATTTAGAAATTTTTGCATATTTATTAAAAAACAAAAACTGAAATATCACATGGTCATAAGTATTCAGACCCTTTGTTCAGTATTTAGTAGAAGCACCCTTTTGATCTAATACAGCCATGAGTCGTTTTGGGAAAGATGCAACAAGTTTCTCACATCTGGATTTGGGTATCCTCTGCCATTCCTCCTTGCAGATCCTCTCCAGTTCTGTCAGGTTGGATGGTAAACGTTGGTGGACAGTCATTTTCAGGTCTCTCAGAGATGCTCAATTGGGTTTAAGTCAGGGCTCTGGCTGGGCCATTCAAGAACAACCACAGAGTTGTTGTGAAGCCACTCCTTCGTTATTTTAGCGGTGTGCTTAGGGTCATTGTCTTGTTGGAAGGTAAACCTTCGGCCCAGTCTGAGGTCCAGAGCACTCTGGAAAAGGTTTTCGTCCAGGATATCCCTGTACTTGGCCGCATTCATCTTTCCCTCGATTGCAACCAGTCGTCCTGTCCCTGCAGCTGAAAAACACCCCACAGCATGATGCTGCCACCACCATGCTTCACTGTTGAGACTGTATTGGACAGGTGATGAGCAGTGCCTGGTTTTCTCCACACATACCGCTTAGAATTAAGGCCAAAAAGTTCTATCTTGGTCTCATCAGACCAGAGGATTTTATTTATCACCATCTTGGAGTCCTTCAGGTGTATTTTAGCAAACTCCATGCGGGCTTTCATGTGTCTTGCACTGAGGAGAGGCTTCCTTCGGGCCACTCTGCCATAAAGCCCCGACTGGTGGATTGCTGCAGTGATGGTTGACTTACTACAACTTTCTCCCATCTCCCGACTGCATCTCTGGAGCTTAGCCACAGTGACCATTGGGTTGTTCTTTGCCTCTCTCACCAAGGCTCTTCTCCCCCGATAGCTCAGTTTGGCCGGACGGCCAGCTCTAGGAAGGGTTCTGGTCGTCCCAAACGTCTTCCATTTGAGGATTATGGAGGCCACTGTGCTCTTAGGAACCTTAAGGGCAGCAGAAATTTTTTTTGTAACCTTGACCAGATCTGTGCCTTGCCACAATTCTGTCTCTGAGCTCTTCAGGCAGTTCCTTTGACCTCATGATTGTCATTTGCTCTGACATGCACTGTGAGCTGTAAGGTCTTATATAGACAGGTGTGTGGCTTTCCTAATCAAGTCCAATCAGTATAATCAAACACAGCTGGACTCCAATGAAGGTGTAGAACCATCTCAAGGATGATCAGAAGAAATAGACAGCACCTGAGTTACATATGAGGGTCACGGCAAAGGGTCTGAATACATATGACCATGTGATATTTCAGTTTTTGTTTTTTAATAAATATGCAAAAATTTCTAAATTTCTGTTTTTTTCTGTCAAGATGGGTTGCTGAGTGTACATTACTGAGAAATAAAATGAACTTTTTTGATTTTTGGAAAAAGGCTGCAATGAAACAAAGAGTGAAAAATTTAAAGGGGTCTGAATACTTTCCGTACCCACTGTATATACCCAAAGAGGCATCTTCAAATGTCTTATTTCATCCTATCATCATTCCAAAAGCCCAAATATATTCAGTTTAATATAAATATATAAAAGGACATCTTCGCATTTCAGAAGGTGAAACCAATTGTTTGCCAGTTCTCTTTTTAAAAAAGACTAAGGATTAATTAAAGTGATCAAAATTGTTGCCAATGACAGTAATTGTCTGTCAATCTACTAATCAATTATTCCACTATAACCTTTAGCTCCTGTTAAAGTGTTTGCAGCATTGTAAGACACTAAAAGTTAATGGCCTTGCGATGCAGTCACTCATCACACATTAGAGAAACAAAAACAGATAGATAAAATGTATGTAATGCAAGACTGAGTTGCAGGTTCATCCAGGCGCCACAAATTTAGGGAAAGATCTGCTTGAGTTAAAAATGTTTATCCCAAAACTGTATGACCTCTTTAAATATAAATATGCAGAGTCAATAGGATCAAAAGTGACAACTAAAGTCCTGGTAAATCTTGAAAATTTGAGTTGTTTCCGTTTCACACTCACACGGTTCCTGTCGCCTGGTATAACAAACGTTTCTACTGTCTCTTCATCTGGCTGTTTGTGGCTATTTAACTCAGTCTAGTGGTCAAAGTTGCATAATAAGGTCTTTACTACTAGCCTGGGGATGGCGTCAGAGGAAAGTCCCATTGTTACCTAAATTAAAAGGATTTATCCTCAACCACTACTGAGCATAAAAATCTTCAGGTTTTCATGCCAGTCCCTTATATTCCAGTCTGAGGACGATAATAAAGGAATGGCTCATTATGGTGAGCAACTCGTTAGAATATGGGACATCTTGTGAAGTTGTAGGAATGAAAGTCTTGATCTTATACTACCAAACATTGCCAAAAACTTTATAACTAGAGAGGAAGACCTACCACTGTAATGGATTTTTAGGATTGGATAGACAACTGATTTGTACCAGTTTGTCAAAAACAAGATTAATGTGGCCTTTTAACAGAAATGGAAAAATGGTCTATGTTCAATTACAGCATAAGCTTGCGGGCGCCCGGATAGCTCAGTTGGTAGAGCGGGCACCCATATAGAGGTTTACTCCTCGACGCAGCGGGCCGGAGTTTGACTCCAGCCTCCGGCCCGTTGCTGCATGTCATTCCCCCTCTCTCTCCCCTTTCATTTCTTCAGCTATCCTGTCAATAAAGGCCTAAAAAAACTTTAAAGCATAAACCTGCAACAGTGACTATCTGCCCTACAATATGAAATTAGACATCATGTGTAAAGGGTTTCCTCTGGGTTTGACACTAGAGGAGAGGTCAGTACTGTAGGTTATTGAACCGTATTCAGCAAACATCACCATATTCCTCTGTTCAGCTTTTGAGGTATATTATGTAAAATTTCCATGTAACAGTGGTGCTAGAAAAACTGGTCATAGGGTGACCAAAATCATTATGATTTATGTTGATATCCACACCAGATTTAATGGGAATTGGAATTCATTCGTTTTTGAGGAAAGGGTAATATTTATAATGTTTTGATTTACAATACAATGTACAGGTGTTATTCATCTCACTCACTACAAAGAGAAACACAACACAGGTCATTTTTAGTTGCTTCTTTGCACAGAAAAATATGCTGGTGTATGACTTCAATAACATTCATTTTGGATACCTTTTTTTTTTTTTTGGAGAAAAACATGAGTGCTTCTAAGGAATTTGTATTTTTAGGTTATATTTGCTAACATGTATTAATAATATAAATAACAAAGTTTGACATTGCAGAGAAAAATGTTACTGAATTTATTTTCCCTACAACTAGATCTCATTTATTACACCTTATCTTTAATATTATCCTTTGATGTTTATTCTTCAATGTGAACCTAACATGCTCACAATTCTGCTGCAGTAGATATAGGACACAGCATTCACTCACCGGTGTCAAGAAATGTAAATTAACAGGCAAGATTTGAATGTTTACGAAAACCATATTTATTTCTTTTGCAGCTTTAAACACAAATCATTGCAAAACAAATGTGCTGTCATTACAACATCACAAATGCAAACATGAGACTGTAGATTTGAGATTTATTGATAGACATGATTGTTTTCTACTAATAATTATATATTGTTCTGGCACTTTTCCACAGAGGAATTGATGTAATCCTTTTTGCTGATAGATCTGCATATTAGCTGATAAAATGACTAACTTTATGCTGGTAATCATGAGGATTATCAGTGTACCTCGCACAGGTCTGCTGATCGGCAGTGTGTACATGCCGGGTTGCTGCCTAAACAGGCCTTTGGTGTTTAGTTCCAGCACTAGAGTTGATCTTGTGTAGCCGGAGGATCTGTTACATGTTTCGTCATCCTGCGTCCCTAGCTGGGTCATAGCAGCAAGTCATGACCTGACATGGCGTCAATGCACTTTCCATTCACACCAGGGGCAGGACATCCAGTGTCTTTAGCAGTGAATTCCTGTTTACAAAGAGGGTTTTCTTTTCTGTACAGGAATAGCTTCACTATAGCAACAAATGTTATTACCTAGATGAATTATCTTAAACAAGTGGGTAAATGAGGACCCCTGTTACAAGACTCTGGACTCATTGTAAGACTGTACAACAGTGACCAAAAGCAATTTGCTTGTAGTATAGCTCCCTCACCTGGCCCATTTTCTTTAAACTACAGGCAACTCAAATGACTATGCAATAAAGAGGGGGTAGAGGGGGAAAACTAGGGGGAAAAAGACACTTCTGTACAATTTGTGATGGTGAGTGAATCAATGATTCTTTTTGCCTGTGAGAAAGAGCCAATGAAAATTACGCTTACCAAGCCTCTACTACAAAGTCACCCCTGAATTTAATCTTTATTAGCTGAGTCAGATGTGGAGATGCTGAGAAGGCAGAGAGGCAATCCAAGACCTGTCTCCCTCGGCTGCATCTCCAGCTATACCCTTTCACTCGGTGCCAGTGTGACGTATTTAGTCATCAAAGCATCAATAAAATGTGGAAAAACCAGCATGTGGTAGGAATTTCCTTTGTATTGCTAAAATGTGGTACTTAATAGTATTACGTAATAAAGCCAATAGCACAGCACTCACAATTTAAGTAACTTTTAGATCAGCAAAGATCAGTTTCAATTGACCAGATTGAGTGAATTAGTAAATTATTGGCATTTGACTATTCAATTAAACTTATTGTTTCAGCTCTAAAAACAATATTCAGTATACAGCATATTACATTGTGCATGTAGGACATAGCATGATGAATGGAGCTTTTTTCACAAATATTTTACAACGTATATGCAGGAAAATCTCAGCTGTAACAAATTACATTGAGAATGGCTCTGTTCCATAAAGCTCTGCTAGTGAGCCCGCATGTATTATACCAGGGACCATAAACCTAAATTGAAGGAGCCATCATGAAGAATATCTGTTGTGAAGAAGGCCTATATGCACTGAATAGGAGTAAACAACTGGTGTAAGGGAAGAGGTGGAGGCAATATAGTAATCTGAAGGCTCCCTTTTATGAGGTCGCAAATTATATGATCAATTAAAATGCCTTAAAGGCCCTGGACACCCACACAGGTGTCTTAGTTATTCTGGCTGATTAGACCTCTTCCCAAGTCTGTGGGAGACGTAAAGACCGATTGAGTGACATCTTCCTTTTAGCTTTGTTGCATCTGTCAGGGCAGGACAAATTACATCTTTATCATCCTTATTGGTAGATGAAATTTGTGACGTAATAAATTCCCATCAAAGCTCCGGGCCCCCTTCAACCAGAGCAGAGTCTAATCAGCCAGAAAAACTGAAATCACCTTTTTGTGTTTACAGAGGCTTTAATGTTGTATTAGTGGATTGTTTTCAAACATGACCTGTTGGTGAGTATATGGTTTGTTATAAATATTCAAATAGATATGGCTACAGTTATTTCTTTGGTTCTTTAAGAAAGGAAATTTACTTGGAAAAAACACTGCTAAATAACTCTTCATTCATTCTTTAGTCTGTTCATTTTTTTATCAAAAAGACGATCCCAGTTGTGGGAGAAGATAAATACATCTATACTTTCATCAGCAGACATTGTATTCCTTAACAGGCACGTTGCCCTAATGGGTTTATATATTTTTCCTCAGGTCACTTTCTGCCTGGACATGACCAAAGTCTAAACTCTGACGCTCGAGGAGTCACTGCGGCAGCATCCTTTAGGTCAGCCGTTCATCTCCATGCCAGTCTGAGGAGGAATCACTTAGCCTGAGTACGAGTTTGGTCCTTGTGTTTCCTCTTCTCTTTTCACCATGGGGGGAGCAGTGAGCGCTGGGGAGGACAATGATGACCTCATTGATAATCTGAAGGAGGCCCAGTATATCCGCACAGAAAAAGTTGAACAGGCATTCCGAGCCATAGACCGTGGTGACTACTATCTGGACGGCTACAGGGACAGTGCCTACAAAGACTTGGCGTGGAAGCATGGCAACATCCACCTGTCTGCTCCGTGTATATACTCTGAGGTGATGGAGGCCCTTAAACTGCAGCCTGGACTTTCTTTCCTCAATCTGGGCAGTGGAACTGGCTACCTGAGCACAATGGTTGCCCTTATCATAGGTAAGCATAATGTACCCAGCTGTGTTTATCATGTGTGGGAAGTGCTCAGGTGTTCTGTAAAATCAAGGTTAAATACATTTACTACACATAAGTACACTGCGTGATCACAAATCAGCATCAATGATAATAGGACTGCTAGGATTTTAATTTTATTATTATTTTCTGATTTATGGACAAATTATGTGGTCTGCCCAAGCCACCATCTACAAACTGCTTGTTTCGTCAACAATCCAAAACTCAAAGCAAATCATCAAATCAGTAAAATGATTAGCAATTTTCAAAATAGGTGCATTAATTTGTCAATCAGTACAAAAAAATAATTATTTTTAGTGCTCCATGAAAAAATAGGTAGTATGTAATGCTATGATGGAATTGTTTTTAAAGAAAATATTGTTGCTGTTTTTTTTCTTTCATTTCAAGGGCCATTTGGTGTGAACCATGGAGTTGAGCTCCATAAGGACGTAGTTGAATATGCCAGAGAGAAACTTGATGATTTCATAAAGAATAGTGACAGCTTTGATAAGTAAGTACATGCTTTAAAGGAATATTTAATTTAGGCAAATATGCTAATTTGCTTTCTTGCCAAGAGTGTGATGGAAAGGTCGACAACACTCTCAGATCGGTCTGGAAATTATAAAGCTAAAGCCAGCAGCTGGTTAGCCCAGCTTAACATAAAAATGCCACACCAGCAACCCTGGCACTGTCTTAACATTACAAAATCTGTCTACCAGCACCTCCTAAAGCTTATGTTAGATAATATCTTGTTTGTTTATTCTGTGTAGAAACAGCAGTTAAAGATATAACATGTCAATAATTGATCTTTAGATAAGCTTATTTCTTTGAACAAAAACTGTATGTGTTCAAACCACAGGCACTAGTAGCAGTTTTACATGTTAGTTTTTCTCTTGTGGACCATAAAGACTTTGCCTTACAAATTAAATACAATTAATTAATCTAAAATAATCTAATCTGCATAATTCTGTCATAGCTCACAAATCCATTGTTGGATTTTATTCACTATACTTTCTTTACAGGTTTGAGTTCTGCGAACCTGTCTTTGTGGTGGGGAATTGCCTTGAAATCTCAGCAGACAGTCACCAATACGATCGCATCTATTGTGGCGCAGGAGTGCAGAAAGACCATGAAAATTACATGAAAGTACTGCTCAAAATTGGAGGCGTTTTGGTGATGCCTATAGAGGATCAGGTAAGTGCTTCAAGCTATCAGAACCATACATAATCAACACATCACGATTTATATTCAAAATGCTAACACATGAGGGAAAACGGTAAAATAGCTTTGACCTACAAGACTGGTTGTGCAACTTATGAAACTTTCACATGCATTATTGAGCCACAACTGCCACTGGATTTGAGAAGCTGCCCAAGGAGCCCAAACAGGGCTGTATAAACACATGTTTTATTTAAAATGGTGGATGTGGTAGTGTGGACAGACTGTGGGGCATGTAAGAGGGCATTTTGAATTTTTTGGGAAAGTGTTGGAGAAAATGGTTGGCAGGAACTTTTTTTCTAGTAAGGAGGGTAATTATCTTGACAAACTAATGGTCAAGGAATTTAAAGGAAAAAGAAGCACAGCATGACTAAGATTGGATAATTGGATTAGGTTGTCGGTGCACTCGGAAATGAGTTCAGAAAAGAAAACAGATGTTATGCTGAAAAGAAAAGAAAAAAGGTAGAAGGCTATAGTAAGAACAAATGTTCTGTGCACACTTATTGGGTGGCAGTGGCTCAGTCTGTAGGGAGTTGGGTTGGGAACGTTGGTTCAAGCCCCCATACGGACAAAAGTACAGAGTTGGAGAGATGCCACTTCTGGGCACTGCCAGGTGCTCTTGAGCAAGGCCCCGTACCTACCTCAACCACGTAGGGTGCTGGTCCAGCACTGGCAGCCCACTCACTCTGACATCTCTCCATTTGTGCATGAATAGGTCCTTGTGTGTGTGTATTTCAGGCCTTTGTGTAGTGTTGTTTTACTAAAAAGAAATGTGTAAATTGTACTTTCCCCACTGGGGACCAATGAACAGTATACATTAATTGGACAAATTCACATTTTTATCAGAGATCTGAATTCTACAGAGATGTAAATCTAAACGGCATGAAAGTGTCATACCCACTCAGGCCATGGCCATACTAGTGTGAATAATTAATAAACATCTTGTTTTTCCTCTTTGTTGTGGCCCTTCATCAGCACCTAGCCAGTATACTCCCCACCTCCAAAAACAACAAGCTTTGTGTCCCCTGAACACAGTTAAATAAAAAAAAAAATAAAAAAAACCCTGCCTCTGTAGACAGCCCAGGCTCCACAAATGCCAACAAAAACAAAACTGGGCCAACCTGCACCAGCCAATAACCGACAAGAAGGATTTGAGTGTGGGGGGTTAGTGAGGGGCGAGCTAGCCTCTGTTTTGTTTGACAATACTTTGAACGTCAACAAGAAGTGACATCACCCAATATTGCTTAGAGCACCTTTAAATAACACACAATTTTAAACCTGCCCATCTTAAACGGATACAATATGAATATAATCTGTATTGTTATATTTTAAAAGAAAAATAAGCAATCACAATTGAGACCTTGCACTCTCTGACAGTTATTATTGTGTTGAAGTAAAACATGATGGCTATAAATGGTGAACCATACATTTGCCTTTAAGGCATCTTTAGTGTCTGCTGGTATTAATGGATTTCACCACTCCCTACCAAGATATACACTCCCTTATTACAATGCATGATGAGTCCTTAGCCTCATGTGGTTAAATTGGGTTTTCATTATTGCCTGTGGACTGGTAATTACTTTTTATGGCCTGAGCAACCAGATATGTCATCTACTGAGGACCATGCCTCACATATCTAACTTCTCATACCAGCAGACATTTTGATGATGTGACCGATAGATGGGTGATCTTTTGATGTACACCATAACTTCGATTAAGAGAATAACACATTAGTCAATCTACAAAATTAGTTAACTATTCTTTTGCTAATTGAATCATTTAAGCAAAAATAAACATGCATGAAACATTTGAGGGCTACAGCCTCTAAATGTCAATTTGTTTTACATTATAGTAAACTAAAGACATTTGAAGATGGGAAAATGTAAAGGGCATTGCTGTTTTCAGATTTTTTATTTTTTTACCTTTTTTTATGGACCAAACAATCCCATCAATTAATGGGGAACATAATTTGCAGATGAATTGACTATGGAAAAAAAATCTGCTTATGTACTCTTATTCTGTTAATATATCTAGGAGTTATTGGTTATTGTGGACAGTGTTGCAAAATAGCTGAACTGAGTGATGGCGATTTGATTTTTTGAAATTAATTGGATGAATTTAAATTTAAGATTGGGACTTTTTTTAGATTAGAAACTGATAAATTTAAGGTCAATTTATTTTGTATGATTATTGCATTATTGATATAAAGAATTTTGATTAGTCAGGTATTTAAATTTGTTTATCCAGTAACAATTTCTCATTTGACTTTGATAAAATTCATACATCCGTATTGCAATATGGATAAAATCCAAAAGTTTTCAATTTATATCGGCCACCCTTAGCTTTTTTTTAAATTGTTTCCTTTAAAAAGCTACAGCACTGTCTTGTTAATGCTCAGACCTTTCTCAGCCTCTTAGTTCTTTAAAGCAATCGGCAGTTATTTAGTCACGTACAGAGTAAGTGTGGAAATGGAGTTCATTTTCCATGCACCTTTTTGATACAGCAGCAAGTATGCAAATATAAAAAGGCCTTTTTCCGTCTCCACTGGCAAGATTTATCTTTGGTTACACTGTGTGTACATTTGCCAACCATAATGAACATTTTTAATATGGAGTAAGATCATTAGATGTGAATGTTATTTAATAAGCAAACACTACTTATACAGAGAATCAAACTGACCATGTCCCCATAAGAATCATCTGTATTGAGGTGGCAAATTTACTAAATGTGCAAAAAGCAAGACCATAATTATATTTTGAAGGAACTGGAGGTATAGGCCCTTAATTCTTGCTCCGGAGTGTCGCACAGTATTTCATATTTTATAAGTGTTGAGTTCAGGTTTCGTCTCTTCATGCAGCTGACCCAGATAACCAGGACTGGTCAGTGCACATGGGAGAGTAAAAACATCTTGGCGGTGTCCTTTGCCCCCTTGGTCCAGCAGAGCAGAGCTGATGGAGAGAAGCCTGACGCTGTCCAGCTGCGTAAGTTCTCCAGCCTCAACTAAACAAAAGGAAACAACTCTGTTTTATTATGCTTAACTGGTCTTGAAGTTTAAAGCAGGAATTATTCAAAGTCAGACAGTACATTCAAAGTGATGTGACGAGACAATTCTGTCAGCAATATTTGCTTTGACATATAAAGCTCGCCCTGCAGCTGCTCTCAAGAGCCAGTTGTTCCCTTTCCTTGAAATACTCAGACACAATTCTCTCTTTGACGGCCTCACTTGTTTATACTGACCTAGTTGAAAGACTGGTGCAGTTTTATGGATCATTCTTATTTTCGTGGCGCATTGCCCTGAAGGATTGTGTCATCTCTCTTTGCCCTCAGCCCCAGTGACTGTCCGCAGTCTTCAGGATCTGTCTCGGATCTACATACGCCGCACTCTCAGAAACCTGGCCAATGAGGACAGCCAAGGGAAGGGGATGGCGCAAAGAGTTCCCCAGAAGCGCAAACGCAGGCGCTGCCGACGGCGACGCATCAACTACGTTTTTGTAGGAAACCAGCTGATCCCTCAGATGGTGGAGAGTGAAGAGGAGGAGCATGCTGAGGAAGAACACAAGGAAGTGGAGGAGGAGGAAGAGGAGGAAAGAGACATTGGTGAAATTGAAATCCTCAAGCAAGTGAACGTGTTGAGAGACCAAATAATGGCTTTACCGCTGCCTGAGTCACTTAAAGCATTTTTGCTGTATTACAGAGAGAAATGACTGAACTCCATATCCACTCTTGATGGGTGCAGCGCCTGCTGAAATTCTTTTCTTTACTCTTCAGTACAAATGTAGCATTATTTCCATTAAATCTTGATGGCAAAACTGTAATGGAAAGATACGTCAGATAATGTTATGATTGTCACGAGTTGTAAGGTATACCTAAAAAAAAGACAGTTTCAGAAGCCCATTTTGAGGTTCAGATGTTATCACAATTTCAGGACTTCTGCAGAAATGTGCAGATACACAAATTGTATAATAAACAAAGTTCTTTTGTTAAAATATGATCATGCTAAGATTAAAACTTTTATTGGAGTTTTTTTTAGAAGCTTTAACTTACCATCAGTGTCTAGTGATTTAATGATCACCAGAAAAGAAGCAAAAGACACTGGAAGACAAATAAGGCCAGATGTCCTCCCATTTTGAGTTAAAGAGACATCCTTTCATAAATCACTACTTTTCTTGATATTTCGTCTTCAGTCAATGTGTTTTGTACCTTCCTATTACAAAAGATCATTGAGAAACTAGATTGGTTAATTTCTTGGTTTTCTACAGAGCACCTTTTTAATGTAACATTTTATACAGGGTGGTAATGTTTCCTCAGTTTGCATATGAATAGCTGACATCCTACTTGATATAAGGTGTTGTAGACCATCTCCATGGTTTCCCCTCCATTGTTGATGCAAATAGAATTATTAGTTTAATTATATCAGAGGTTTGGAATAATGATAGAATTGATTACGGGTGGTTCACATTTTCAGCTTTGTTTTAGAGGAGACTGGTAAAGGGGAGATGTCAATAATGCATGAATATACTGTATATGTATTGGGTGTTCCTGACTTTACATCTTATGCTTGGTCACTGGAGTTGATGTCCCAAGTGATCAAGTCTGAAAATGTTTTGACAAAAAGAGAAAAAAAAAATTTTAAGAATATTGATCATTTAGATGGCCTTGAGTCAAATCTGAAATGTGTTTTTTATGCAAATGAAAAACAGAATTGCTTACAATTTTAAAGCCTTTTATATCCTGGACTGTCCTAGAAGTGTCCAACAAAGCACCTTAGTCTGCAGTCCTCAAGAAAAATCATTTGTATTGTGGACTGGACATGTTGTAATGTAAATAAGTGTAAAAGTACAATTTGCTTGCAGAACTTGCCTTTTAAGTGCCAACATAGCCCATCACAGTAGGACTTCTGTGAGTTTTTCTGGCACAATAAATTTACCCAAGCGATGGTATATTTCTACAAAATCATTCCACGGTGAGAAAAAAGAAAACAGCACATCACTGATAGATGTCACACTTTTTCTTCATGTGTTACGGTCATAGACTTGAGATTTTGTTCATCTTACTTTGAATGCATAATTTAGAATTCCAAAAGCTGAGTTGAATGTTGATATAATTCAATATAAAAGTGATATGTTTGTATTATGATTCTGCATACAGTTTAATTTGCATTTGATTTGTTGTAGCGCCCTCTTGCTGTACTGTATCTTGACACTGGGAACTCTGTAGATCTAAACTCCACTGCTGTCTGTTAAATAGATAAGATATTAGTGCTATAGGTCTTAATTTTGTTCTAGTGTAATGAAAAATATTGTTTGAAAACGGGAGTGATTATTCTATTAGTTTTTTGTGTGAAGAGGTGACATTTATTGTCTATACGTTGTTTTTTTTTTACATTCATCGGAAAGCTTTGCAAGTAAGCAATAATGGATTCATTTCTCAGCTTATAATTACCAATAACAACATAGCACCATTTGATTTACGTTGTATCCATTAAAATTCTCATGACCAATTAAAAGTCATGGAACAGTTCATATACCATTATCTAAAATGGAATTGCTAATTAGAAGCACATTAAGTATTGAAAGCAGGGGACCTACAACCTCAACACTCAGGTCACGCCTTGCACCAAAGTAAATGGGGACTGCTGTGATTCCGTTTAATATGAAGACGAGATTCAACTACAAAAATGGCACCCAGTAAAGACTAAGCCCTAACCAATTCTATGCTTTTATATTAAGCTACTTTGTTAAAAGACAAAACAGTTCTGTTAGTTTTTCAGGCCTAGGTTGATTTTATAGTGTGTGCAGTTCATTTTTAAAATGTGTTTCTCTGTAAATGTTTGGCAAAAAATAAAGGTCACAATCACATTATGCCTCTTCTAATCATTGTAACTTCTCTTTTTATGTTTCTTATTTACTAGATGTTTTCTTCCCCGAGTGTGTCAAGGCATGGACAAGGAGTCAAGTGAGTCTTCATTAAAAGCACAAAGGAAGCACACTATAAGACTAGTAAAAGTGTGAATCTGGCAACCTTGGCAAGCTTCTGATGATCTGTTTTTGTCACTGCTACATTTAATTGATAACACAAAGAGTTTCCATGTACCCTCACATCATGGCTTTTCAGACAGAGTTACGGAAAACAAGTAAACCGGCCCTATCTGCACATAAAACCCAAGACTATGCATTACAAATGTATAGTATACTTGATGTCTGACAGAACATCCCTATCTTTGACTGCACGAAACACAAAGGTAACATGCTGCTGATCCTGCTATTGTTATAGTCTTGCTTTGCCAGACCTTCCTCCACAGCACTGCACAGGAGGGTCCGGCTAGTCCACACAGCATTCTGGCATGGGTTTATTGCCATTTCTTTAAACCAAGCACAATCTTCATGGGTGGTACTAAGCACCGGGCAAAGCAACGGTGCCGCTGTAAAATAGCCCCAAGGAGAAACTTGTTTTGGTTGAACATGTTTACATTCAAAGGCTGTTTTAGTCGTGCAACAGAAAACTCCGATTGGACAGATAGTCTAGCTAGCTGTCTGGATTTACCCTGCAGAGATCTGAGGAGCAGGTAAGCCATAGTCGACCGGAGTTAAAAGCATGAAATCCGGTGGAATTTCCGGCGGCAACCTAGCAATCCCGGAAGTGGAATGTCATGGATATAGGCTACTATTCTTATAATACATCTTTCATTGGATGCAGGCTTCCTGCTCAAAACTAAGATAACCTCCAGGACACCCTAATGACATCCGCTCATTTTTAGACTTTGTGCAATTTTTGTGCAAGTATTATTTATTATTTTATCTAGTAAAGATATTAACAATATATTAGTAGGGTACAATATATATAAATGGAATATAGTCTATATAGTATGGAATAGCCCAACACATTTTACTCAAGTGATGTTATAGCAAATAGACCTATTAAATAAAAAAAACACACATCACACCATGGGCATATAGAGCCCCTCTGTCCAAACCATAGATATAGAGTTATATACAGTTTATGGTCCAAACCAACAATATGCCCTATAAATAGGACCGGGTTTATCATTCCAAAAAATGTTGATACGGATACCAATATTGGTTCCTTAACACTTTTGATACCAATTTTATAAAATCCATAAAAAAGGAAGTGCACATGTGCACACAATTGATTGTCATAGCAACCAGCACAGAGGACAAAACTCAATTACACAAACATGGCAACCACAGAGTAGGCCAAAAAGCAGTATTAATCCACATAAATTCAAAAACCTGACACTTCATGTAGAATTACAGTATAATAAAACATCAGCAAAACAGACAACAACGACATGTATCAACAACATAACCTCCACAGCGACAGCAGCCACAAACACACACAAACAAAAAACCTGCCGTTTTAACACAACGTGTAGTGCACACCTGCACGTACAGTACACCACGCTATGTTGCCTAGCAACGTTGACGTCCTCCACTGGAAAAACGAGAAACCATCACGAGTGTTATTGCTACTGCAAGATTTTAAGGAATTATAATTATATAGCCTTAGCCCATCTCAACTTGTCTGTACTGTATTTTGTTTTTGATGTTTATATTTAATCCACTTTTCTAACTTATTTATTTGTATTTATTTTTATATTTTTATGTCCTATATATATATATATATATATATATATATATATATATATATATATATATATATATATATATATATATATATATATATATATATTTTATTTTCTTAAGCTTATCTATATTTAATGCATGGAAAGGATTTTTATTTATTTATTTCTATTTTGTGTATTTTCATACATTCTCCTGATGCCAAATGTTCAATAACTGTTTACCATGTTTGTAAAATTTAAAGATGATAATAATAAAAAAAATATATATATATCACGAGTGTTATTGTAGGCTACTCACCTGTTGGAAGTCTTGCACAACTTCTCTGCTCGTCATTCTTCATGCAGAATACAACCAGTCCCCTCAGCCTCTCCGGCTCACTGCGCTCCTTAAAGTTTTCAAACATTTTGAGCTAAACAACGCTCTGCAATCACAACTTTGACTGGTGGGCCTATCAAGGTCTCAGCCATAGGTAGGCCTCTCAACAGTCTCAAACAGCAGAAGGGTCGCACACACTTCATGGCCAAAGTTCTTGAGGAAATTTAAATTTAGAAAGCTCCCGGAAGATCCATCATGAGCATTTTAACATTTAGCCACTATTAGCCCGATAAAACGTGCACCTGTTGGTGACGCAACACATGGGTTTGTTTGATATGAGTCACGTTAGTGCTCGCGGGGTGGTGCATTAAACCCATGGTTACACAGGATACCTACGCCGAAATAACGCTTGGTGGTAACCAACAATAACGTAATTATTTAGCACATTGCAGTGAACTGTTAACAAAGTGCAACGGCCATCCCAGGTGCGACCACTCGGCTAGTAGCCTAGCCTATAGACTCAACATGTGTATTTCAGTGTCCGCTTTCTGGAGCTCTGCCCTCCTGCGGCCGCAGACACACTTGCAGCTTCATCTCTGCTGCAACTGATGATTTTATCAGGACCTTTGATTTTACTCTGCAACAGACTTGATATGCCAGTAAGCTAAAATAGACAAGGGGTTTTATATGCAGAAATATTACGTATTTAAAAACAAAAAAAAACTACTAAAAAATGTAGGAAGTAAACACAAAAACAACTTTGTGAGTTATGAGAGTAATTTTCTACCTTCACCCTAATTGACAAAACTTAAGTGCACTTAACTGCTATTTTGAAGGAAAAAACCTACATTGTAATAAAAACTACACTTTTTGCATAATTTTATCATTACCATGTATTTAAATATGTAAGTATCATACCCAAAATATCAATAAGTAAATTGAAGTTCTATTTTAAGTAGGCCTATGTCAATATTGAGAATATTGAATATTGAATATTGCAGATCCTGTGAGTTATTTAAATAGACTTGTATAGAATTTAAGGTCAATGTTTTAAGTTGTAGGCCCTTTTGGAAATACACTTTATTTTGCTTTCTTATCAAGAGGTAGAGAAGATCGATACCAATTTTACAATAGAAAGTGGTATCAATCTTGGTATCAACACTTGAGAAAGCAAATTAGTGTATTTAGAAAAAATATATGAAAAATAGTATGACTTACTACAGAAATGATAGCACACTTTAATTTGTATTTTTCACATACGAACATTTAAATAACATGAAATTATGATTTGAGTACTCTTTTTGACATGCAAACTGACTTTCACCTGTTAAATCGGTGGAAGTCTCATACATGAAAAATAAAATCCACCACAAGTGAGCCATGTTATAAAAGGTCTTATTTATTAATTTATTATACAGCATATTTGTTAATAAAACATCTGCAAAAAATAAAATAAACCCCCCTCTCTAGATCCTTTATTATATGGGCTTATGCAACTGAGGTCAATTTTAAAGCACAGAAGCGGGGCACCCACGTAGCTCACCTGGTAGAGTGTGTGCCCCATGTACAGAGACTCAATCCTCACCGCAGCAGTCACGGGTTTGATTCCGACCTGCAATCCATTGCTGGATGTCATTCCCCATCTCTCCCCCCTTTTAAGTCTAAGCTGTGCTGTCAAATGGAGGCCTAAAAATGTCAAAAAAATTAATAAATAAGCACAAAAGCATCACTCAGACTTTCTTTGCATAGACTACACCACCGTTAGTCTCCCTCTGACACTTGTGTCAGCTTAACAAGCCCGCACAGTACAAAGCACTTTACAGACGCCACTTAATTTGCTATCCTCTAGAGTTTACTTACCCACGGGCCTCTAATGTTTGGACTCTGCTCTGTAAATGGAAGGTAAGAACGGGACTAATTGCGCTAATTGACCTCAACTCTTTTTTGAATATGATAGTTTAGTTTGTCACTCTGCCTTTATAAACAGTTTAATACAGACTGAAGTTTAAAGGGTCATCTCAGACTTTTGGAGGCCACAATGCTCTATATTTGTTTTCCTTACATGTGCGTTTTCTCATTGTCAATGAAAAATTGTCATATTTACAAGCTGAAGTAAAACAAATAATCCAAAAATACACCATAGCTGATTGTATTCTTCTGAATTGGTCCATTTAGTAAATGATAAAGAGAAGTTATGAGCTCCATCTAACTGGTCATCTCTGGTGATCAAATTAACAAATGTCATAATCCCTACAAAATTGCTTTAATTCATAATTCTTTGAGGCTTAGAGGTCATTTGAATGTCAGTGTTTATTTACATAATCAAGTTTTGGGGAAAGAAATGCTGTAAACATTATGGAAAGTGTTTTCTTAGCATGTTTAGAGTTGTATTGTCAGATTTTTATTGTGTGGTTAGTGATGATCAAAGTGTCTTCTTTCATCCATACAAGAAAAACTACACCTTCATACAGCCTTTCTATCCAGTAATCCAGGAAATAGTCATATTCTGACTTCAACCTGTAGGTAAACTTCATATACAGAGAAACATAAATAAGGTTACTCAGTATATTCATACACAAATACATCTAAAGCGTTCATTTAATCCAACCAAAGCTGCCAGCAAACGTCTGTGTAATTAAGTGTTATTCAGAATCGGATTTATGTTGCCATTTAACTTTTATCTGGACTCTCAATTAAACTCCAGTGAAAACTAAATTGTAGTAATTCAAGTATGACTGTAGGTAAACATTTCAAACTCAAAAACACACTAAGAAATAGAAATATAGAAAGCCTCATCATATCCAGTGTCCAGACAAATCCTCACAAGAAGTTCAAGTCATGTACTGTCTGACGTGGAACAAAAAGGCTACTCTCCAAATCTGGAATACAATTACTTAGAAAAGCAAACTACTTTGGGAAAAGAACTGCATTTTTCTTTGTGATGTTTTGATCCCCATGATATCTGAGGACAAAGTCACTTAAAAACATTTTTCAATCACACATTTTGTGTCCACAACGTCTTTGTGTGACGTTTCCAAAAGTAGAGGTTAATGGTTAGGTCCACAATTATTCCAGAAATCCTAGGAATCCGAAATTTTTACCAACATATCAAGTATATCCCTCTCAAACAGGTCTTTTATTCCACCACTGTCCACCCTTAATGTCATGATTTGAACATGTTGTTCTTCTGTTCACCACTTTAGGCCATGGTCAAAATTTAAGTACAGCATCCTTTTAGAAGGGCCTGTCAGGTGGTGTATTTGAGTTTAGGTGTCTGTGAATTACATGAGATACTGGAAAAAGAAGGAAACCCAGTGGTAGTCGCGGTGCCTTGGCTCTCCACAAACATTGGGTCCAGACAAGCGACTTTGGCAGCAAAAAAAGCATGAATACAATGAAGCACGGCAAAGAGGTTTGAGAACTCCAGCTCCTGAAAGAGAAAAAAAAAAAAATCAATACTCAGGTCAAATGCAAGTAATTCATTTTCTATAACCATGTTGCTTTGGAAGTCTTGTTGAATAACCTTTTCCTTGACATGCATTTTTAAATTTGTCTCAAAGTGAATTACCTTAGCTTCAATAGATTTGGAGTCTTGATTTTGGAATAAAAACTTGATCTTGCTTTTTCCATCATCAGATGATCCTTTTAGTTGGAGAACTTGTATCTCCACAGGACCGCCTGAAATGTAAAAATTCCAAAGTCTAGCGTTAAACATTAAACAATAAAAAAAACAACTCTAAATCTTTATATTCCGAATGCCTTTTTATGTCACTATTTCATGAATAATTCACGTTAAAAATCCACGTAGTGAGAAATGGGCCACATCAGCAGATCAACCAGACAGAAGTTGTTATTTTTGCCATGGGGAAATTTAACAAGCCACAGTTATTTCACCCGTACAGCAGAGCTTCAATGATTCAATTAGTGTTGATCTGAATAAATAAAAGCGGAAACATAAGCCAGTTTCCTCAGGTAGACAGCTGGCTATGCTTTCATGAATATGAATCTGTAACTGTTCCTGCCACTGTAATAATTACTGTGACAACAATCTGATTAATTATGGCATAAGAAATAGTGTGTAACATACGATATACAAGATGTCTCACTGTGATTTTCTGACAAAACAAATCTCTTTCAATCAAAGCAGAAATTCATGAAGTGAGTGTTAACTTCTCCAGCTTTCCTTTAAAACCCAATCTGACTCTGACAGAGGTGACGATAACACAATTTCCTTCGTGTCAATCATACTGTAAGCACCTATACACATATTATATCATATTATATCTGTATTGTGGCCTACATGGTTTTCTTATATGCTTACAAGACTGCGTCTGCAATCCTTTTATTTTAGTTAAAGGTGTTATGCTCTCTTATATCTAATATTTTTATTTTCCACATTTAAGTGCTCTATTTTTTACTTTATGTAACAGCTGCTGATACTAAACAGATTAGGATCCCATGTAAAAAAAAACTAATATGACTTTTCAAAAACCTATGGATACATTAAAAATTAAATATTATAATATAGTTGCTTTAACAGTAAGTGTTTTACTCATTATATATATATACATATACACACACACACACACACACACACACACACACACACTCATATACTGTCAGAGGAAATAATTGGCATGGGAAGAACATGCAAACTCCACACAGAAAGACCCCAGCTAACTGGCAGCTTCAAACTCAGAACTTAAATAATTGTGCAATATATGTCTTGGTTCTGTCACCCTTGGTTTATATGTTCAAATTAAGTTTTTCTATTTTTATATTGTGCTTTATAAGGGAAAAATAAAAACTAGCGCCATGTGGAACATCTCACGGGGTCCTGAGCCAGCATATTACAGCTCAACTTGTCGAAGTTATAGTTGTGTTGTTTCCGATTGAAACTAACATGCTTTTTGAAATGTGCCAATAGCAGCTTTTAATTAGAAAGTAATCCCACCCAGTGTATTGTCTGTGATTGCAGTTATGGATTGCGTTTTGTGCATTTCTCTCTGTAAACAATACGCTGGCAACATTTTTATCATCCTTGGGGGAATTAGGGCCAAATTCTTAGAGAACAATATGGCAGAGCTTGTGTCATTCACATAATGTGCACCAGTGGAGTAGTCTGCATGGCTCTCAGACTTGGGGAAAGGCCAAAATGAACTGCAGGAAGGAGTGAGAGGTTTGAGCTGAGGGAAGGGGACCAGCCGTCCAAACAATTCTACTCATACTCCCAAAAATGCACACAGTGCAGAATAAGTTAGCAGCACTAAAAAAAGAAAAGGGGTGGCTGAAGCACACTGTACTGTACAATACAGCTGTCTGAAATCACCTACTAAAAAGATCTCCCTTTTACATTTGTATTGATGATAAAGTAGTATCCCACACTCACCTTTGAAGCAGCATCAAAGCACACAAAGCCATTGCTGAAGTCAACTGTCAGTCCCATAAGGTGGCTCTCCATGATACAGGCATACGTTTTACACTACAGAATAGAAGAACAAGATGTTACCCACAAGAGCTACGCAAGCACACACAAGCCTTTTTTGCTCTGCTGAAAATGTCATATGAACGTTATCAATCTCTGTACTAAAACGACTGAGCTAGAACTGTGCGCTAGATTAAAATCATCACAATTCCCTGCACGTTGCCTACTGTTCAGGTGCAGACCTGTATCCTCTCCACCTCCAGAAAAGTGGCCATCTGAAAAGCCTTTTCCCAGATCAGCAGCTCACACTCCAGTTCCACGCTGAAGAACATGTCCTCCCCGCTCTCCGTCTGGACGCTGAAGCAGTGCTTCCTCTTGTCCAGAAGGTCATTATCCTAAGATAAGACAGTACGGCTGCCATGCTGATCAGGTACAGATGGGCAGAGTGACGTGGAGATAAGACAAAGCAACAGCAATGCAGTTTCCTGAAGCTAAAGGGAGATTAATTTACTCTGACAAGAGTGAAGACTGCAGACTTACTGTAAGAGAACTTTACTCTTTATTCTCACATACATGATATATATCTCATGTATGCAAGCTGAACCAGAGGATGTTTTACCCTAATGTATGTTTTTTATGGCTTTATGTAACCTAAATGGCACAGTGTAATAGTTATGGCAGAGTACTTCAAACTATACCCAACTATAACATCTGAATCTACATGAATAGAGTTGCAATCACAATTTAAAGTGGCCTCGAATCTGCAGAGATTGAATACAGTCTGAACCTTAAGTGTTGTGGGATTGAAGTAGAACACATGCAATTTAATCAGGAGTTACAGTGGGTACGGAAAGTATTCAGACCCCTTTAAATTTTCACTCTTTGTTTCATTGCAGCCTTTTTCCAAAAATCAAAAAAGTTCATTTTATTTCTCAGTAATGTACACTCAGCAACCCATCTTGACAGAAAAAAACAGAAATTTAGAAATTTTTGCATATTTATTAAAAAACAAAAACTGAAATATCACATGGTCATATGTATTCAGACCCTTTGCCGTGACCCTCATATGTAACTCAGGTGCTGTCTATTTCTTCTGATCATCCTTGAGATGGTTCTACACCTTCATTGGAGTCCAGCTGTGTTTGATTATACTGATTGGACTTGATTAGGAAAGCCACACATCTGTCTATATAAGACCTTACAGCTCACAGTGCATGTCAGAGCAAATGACAATCATGAGGTCAAAGGAACTGCCTGAAGAGCTCAGAGACAGAATTGTGGCAAGGCACAGATCTGGTCAAGGTTACAAAAAAATTTCTGCTGCACTTAAGGTTCCTAAGAGCACAGTGGCCTCCATAATCCTCAAATGGGACGTTTGGGACGACCAGAACCCTTCCTAGAGCTGGCCGTCCGGCCAAACTGAATCGGGGGAGAAGAGCCTTGGTGAGAGAGGCAAAGAAGAACCCAATGGTCACTGTGGCTAAGCTCCAGAGATGCAGTCGGGAGATGGGAGAAAGTTGTAGTAAGTCAACCATCACTGCAGCAATCCACCAGTCGGGGCTTTATGGCAGAGTGGCCCGAAGGAAGCCTCTCCTCAGTGCAAGACACATGAAAGCCTGCATGGAGTTTGCTAAAAAACACCTGAAGGACTCCAAGATGGTGATAAATAAAATCCTCTGGTCTGATGAGACCAAGATAGAACTTTTTGGCCTTAATTCTAAGCGGTATGTGTGGAGAAAACCAGGCACTGCTCATCACCTGTCCAATACAGTCTCAACAGTGAAGCATGGTGGTGGCAGCATCATGCTGTGGGGGTGTTTTTCAGCTGCAGGGACAGGACGACTGGTTGCAATGAGGGAAAAGATGAATGCGGACCAAGTACAGGGATATCCTGGACGAAAACCTTTCCCAAGTGCTCTGGACCTCAGACTGGGCCGAAGGTTTACCTTCCAACAAGACAATGACCCTAAGCACACCGCTAAAATAACGAAGGAGTGGCTTCACAACAACTCTGTGGCTGTTCTTGAATGGCCCAGCCAGAGCCCTGACTTAAACCCAATTGAGCATCTCTGGAGAGACCTGAAAATGAATGTACCATCCAACCTGACAGAACTGAGGATCTGCAAGGAGGAATGGCAGAGGATACCCAAATCCAGATGTGAGAAACTTGTTGCATCTTTCCCAAAAACGACTCATGGCTGTATTAGATCAAAAGGGTGCTTCTACTAAATACTGAACAAAGGGTCTGAATACTTATGACCATGTGATATTTCAGTTTTTGTTTTTTAATAAATATGCAAAAATTTCTAAATTTCTGTTTTCTGTCAAGATGGGTTGCTGAGTGTACATTACTGAGAAATAAAATGAACTTTTTTGATTTTTGGAAAAAGGCTGCAATGAAACCTGAATACTTTATATTACCCACTGTATATAAGTGCATTCCCTGGTTTTCTCAATGTATCCAGTGTGAGGGTTGCTTCTCTAAATGTTCAAAAAAATGAAATAGAAGCGGCGGTCTTACCTTTAAAATCTTGCACATTATCTCATACACAGTGAAGCTCTTCTCTGCTCTGGTCCAGTCCCATGTTGTCACCTGTTTGATTAGAAGGATGGCTTTATTAAAAAGGAAAGAAAACAGTCTCTAAAATTATTTTATACCCGTCTTATTCTATTTTAGCTGTTTTTATATTCTTTTTAACAAATACTTCTATATTATGTAAATATATAATATTTATTTTTTATTAATTATTGTTTAATGTTTTATATAAAGCACTTTGAATTACCATGTTGTGAAATGTGCTACATAATTAAAGCTGCATTGCCTTGCCTAAAAGTAAACCTCATGCATGTTTTTGTACAGATGACTCGTTTGGAAATACCTTTAAATAAAATGAAAATTGACCCTTTGGTGGTAATCCCACCACCCCTGATTACTATTGCTACGCTTGTCAAGATCTTACTTTACAGTGTAAAGTTATCTATTGAGATTTAGCATTTTGAATGAGCTAAAACTGATTTGGTTAATGATCCATGATTGAGGAATAACACTGTTCATGTATTGGAGGGTTGATAGTCTGACAAATAAAAATTTAATTAAAGTGTCACTTGTGCTAACATTTAGAATGGTTGGATGGTTGGTAGAGGAAAACAACTTTGACAAGCAACACAATAGATTTATGTCTTAATGTTTTTTGTCTTCTAACAGTAGCTATGCCTTATATTTAGCAAGAGAAAATGATTTAAGGATGAAGAATAATCATTGACTTTGGCAAACAAAACGCTCTCTCAGTGATTCTGAAAATGCAGTCCTGGGACCCCTAGGGATCGTGGCACTCTGTCAGGGGTTCTGTGAAAAGTTTTTATATTCATTCATTTAAATAATGATGATATAAAAACAAATCTTCCTTTTTAAATTTGTAATTCTTTTAACAATTCTATAACTCTTAGAATGTGTTTAATACATGTCTAATATCTTTCTAATACATTTCTTGAGTGTCTTTCCGTTTACTAAGACTATGATAGTGTTAAAACAAAATTTAATTCAAATTATTCCAAGGGACATAGCCTACATGAGGGGGTCCCTGCCTGATATAGTCTCTATCTTGTAAGGGTTCCTTGGCTGAAACTGTTTTTGAGAACCTCTGCCATTTCCTTTGGAAGTAACACTAACGTAGAGTTTCTACTCGAGGCGCACAAGCCAGGCATGCTAATGTCTCCAGCTGACGTTAGAGCAGATAAATACACTGCATTCCATACATCCATCTTGGATCCATCTTGTGTTTTTAGGTAACAATAAGACACCACCCTCCATACTCTATGGATACCTAGCTGGTCTAGCCTATCGCTCTCATTAAAATTCCATGCACGCCTGCCGTACCTAGTTCAATTGCTAAGCTGTGGTTGGACAATCACTGTTCGGGGGCGGAGTTTAACCAAAGGTCAATTTTCTGATGAATTGTTGTTGAATTGAAAATCGTCATCTTGCCATTTAAGGAGGATATTCCTTCTGTGTAAGTAAGTCTTCAATAATGAAGAAGCTTGTCACATTGTCTAAAAGAGCAGGCTTCTATTTTCCACCATCCACTCACATTAACATATTCCATTTATATCAGCACATTCATTTTGAGCAGCAATTTCAGTTTTCTATAAATCTTTCTCACCATCAACAACAACAGCAGCGTATCCCTCTTGTCATTATCACTTAAGTGGCTGGAAGATTAGTAAACCGATTTAATGATCATTCTCAATCAAGAGGAAGATCAATGCAGCACAAAGGATTATGAGTGAGCTGCTTCCTCTTTTTTTCTAACAGGAAAGAGTTTTCTCCCTCAATAATGTAATGTAATAATAATATAATAATAATATTATAATAATAATGTATACTCTTTAATGATCCCTATGGGGAAATAACCATGTACACTCTGTTGTTATTACACACTACACAAAGGCCTGAAATACATACACATGCTCAGGTCCTATACATGCACTAATGGAGCAATGTCAGAGTGAGTGGGCTGCGACTGCTGAACAGGCACCCTGAGCGGTTGAGGGGAGTTTGGTGCCTTGCTCAAGAGCACCTTGGCAGTGTCCAGTAGGTGAAATGGCATCTGGCCAGTTACCAGTCCACAAGCTGTACTTTGGTCCGTACTGGGACTTAAACAAGCGACCCTCCAGTTCCCAACCCAACTCCCCACGAACTGAGCTACTGCCACCCCTAATACATTACCTTGAAATAAAAATTCTCCCATGGAGTTGAACAGCAATCAATTCAAACACAGACGTTTAATGGTTTAAAGAAGTTAGCATGGTAGGTGTACACTTACGGGGGGTGCTGAAAACTTGAAGAGTGAGGAACCCCTCAAAGCGAGGAACTTTGGTGAATACATTCGATCCTGAACGGAGTCCTGCTCCTTCTCGTCAACCCAGCCCATGTAGATAATCTATCAAACAGTGAAAAAGAGACGTGGTCACGATGGGATGCGGACTGTACAGGGGTTAAAGGCAAAATTAGAGGTGTATGACATGGAAGATACAAGCATGCCATTTTATATCATGGGTGAACAGATCTATACCTAAATTATCTTTACTGCTAATACTAAGCTCATCAATAGGAACAACCAATACCAAATAAAATGCATGGCCTCATGTTGGAAGTTTTGTGCTCTTGAAGACACTTCTTGGTGGATACTAAAGTCTCTGTTGTTGTTTTGTGCATGCATGCAGCAATCCGCTTATTAGTTCAAAGGATTCACACAATAAACATTTGCTATTTCACCATTAATAAGTATCTTGTGTTTTATCATGTATGTGAAGTAATTGACTGAAAAAAGTTTAAAAAAAAAAAAAGATGTCCACCCCTAGTTTTGGTTATTTCACATGATATTTCTATATCAGCTCTGTTTGTGTGCAGTACACAGTTGAATAAAAGGATCAAATACATAACAATGGATCAAATATTTAACAGTACTTGTATCAACATTTTTTGGGTTGTTTGCTTACATTGCTGGATCAAAGTCAGACCCACAGAGTTTGATAGTATTAATAAATAATGTTTTTTCTCTCCAAATTATAACTTGGCGAATATTTAGTTATGAATATTCAATTGTATTAAGAAATACTAGTTAACCAAGTTCTTAGGAGCACATTGTTTTTTTGGTTTATCCAGCAGAATACTGTAAAAACAAAATCAAGGTACTACATAACACTGAGGCAAAATGATATAAGAATCCAAGGTCATCATTTAGCAGTGCACTCTTGCTCATTGATTTGTAACATTGCCCACAATGGTCTAATACACATAGAGGTACTTAAGACATAGCTAAAACAATATAAGCAGTGTGTGGCATGGTATTTTTCTATTCTGAAGCACTTTGTGACTTTGTCTGTAAAAGATGCTATATTAAATTAATGTAGGCAAGCCAAGGCAAGGCAGCTTTATTTGTATAGCACATTTCGGCAGCATGGCAATTCAAAGTGCTTTACACAAAATCAGTTAAAAAATAAAAAACGATAAAACACATGAATAAACAGTTAAAAATATAAACATTAAGACACATAAAACACAAGAATAAAAGTTACTGTGCAGCATAAGAAATTAAAAGAAAGGCAACATCAAAAAGAAAGGTCTTCAGCCTTGATTTAAAAGAACTGAGAGTAGCAGCGGATCTGCAGGTTTCTGGGAGTTTATTCCAGATATGAGGAGCATAGAAACTGAATGCTGCTTCACCCTGTTTAGTTCTGACTCTGGGGACAGAAAGCAGACCTGTCCCAGATGACCCGAGAGGTCTGGGGGGGTCATAGTGTAGTAGCAGATCAGAAATCTATTTTGGTCCTAAACCATTGAGGGATTAATAAACTAGCAAAAGTACTTTGAAATCAATTCATTGTAAGTATTATTATATTGCCAACTCCTAATAGAAGGCAAATAGTATAAAGTTAAATGGGCTGTACTTGAAATAGTGACAAAAAAAACCAGACGGCTATATTGCCTCTGCAGACCATTCCCCCAGTAGGTGAAATACCTAAATTTTTTCACGGCCACTTGCACTCAAGCGTGGCCAAACCGACTATGTAAACAGAGAACAGATTAGCTTGGATCACACAGACTGAGTGTGACTTCCTTCTCTGCTTAAGAAGCCATTACTCCACCAGATCTTTACACAGCAAATATTTGTTTACTGCCATATTAATGTTCTGAATGTCAGGATCAGCCCCTTTTAAGTATTAAGGAGAAACGGATGGTGAAATGAAGAGAAAGAAAGCAAAGCGTACACTTAAAATATTCTGATACATGATTTCAGACAGTGTATGTCACCATCAGTAATTCAGTGTGATTGCAACCCAAGTAAAATGTTTGCTTTCTTTCTTTACTGTTTGGAGTTTTTTGAAAGATGGCAAAATAAGATTGTGAAAGATTCGAGACAAGCTGTCTTGTCTCATCCTGCTTTATTTTTTCAAATAATTGTCAATTGAATTCCCATGCTTTTGTGTGGCAGAAATCAAAATAAATAGTAATAAAGAAAGAACCCCACCATTGCATTAACTCCAAGTTAACTGACTGAAGGCACTTATGTTGTTTTCTGATCATTTCTCAGTGGATAGATTTATATGATGCAAACATTCTCCTTGTGTTGCAATAGTTGGCAAGCTATGTCCCTTCCGTGAATGACAAACATGGTTAGATTTACTTGTGATTTTTAAGATAAGGATATAATAAACAAATTAAAGTCAGTCAAAGCTACCCAGAGAAACATCTTACCTGCTGGTTAACTGGAAAATTTCGGTTAATCTTCTTTACCTGTTAAATTGAACAAGAACATCAATAACTCATTTAAATATATCCTGCTAACAATCAGACACCAATTACTGGAAGAATGTGAAATAGTTGTCGGACCCCGCAGGGACTCACAATCAGTGACGATGTGTCTAAGAGCTATGGATCACAGTATCCGTGCTAACATGTTAACACAGCACTGAAGGAACACTGTTCGGGCTATACTTCATTTATTCAATGCATGCAAATTACTAAATAAGATAGATAGAGTCATTTCCACAGTGACCGGAGGCTCTTCCTAAAAAAAAAAAAAAAATCCATTCTCTCTGTGATAATAAAAGCGGGGAAACTAGCGAGAGAGCAGTCAGGCTTTAAATTAAAACATTTTGCTCAGATCACAGGTATCATTCACTCCTAATTCACACTATACTATCAATATAATTCTCTTAGCAGCAGTACACTAAATTAAGCCATCCAGACCTATACCCTAAAGAGGCGAGAACAAGTCACAGCTGCTTGTTTTGAAAGGTTCCTGAAGTTTGGGCCGAGGGAGAAAACAGAATGTTTTTTCAGTGGAGGAGCTGAAACGAAACAGCCAGATAACAAGATGGTATGCAGGAGCGGTGACAGTGGGTTTGTTTAGATTCAGCTGTTGGTTGTTGTGACCAGTCACAGCGACTGCAGGTCTAACCCACCTCTGACACAAACAAGCAAACAGGGGTCCAGTTCTGTTATTACAAACAAATCATGCATCTCATCCTCTACCAAAAATAAGAACCCTCACTGGAAGTGAAAAGTACAAAAAGTCATTAACACTTACACTACAAGTGCTGTACTTAAAAAGAATTGCAGGTTCTGGTACTTGACTTATGTATTTCAGTTTTGAGAGACTTTCTAATAAAAAAAAAAAAACATTGTGCTTCACTCTGCTGCATTGTAACAGATACACCTTATTGCCATTTTTATTGCTTATGCAACAACATATCATCAACATAAATCTTCATACCAAATGCACTGCAGTCAAATTCTATACTGTAAAATTATCATTTTTGCTACTTGTAGAGTGATGCAGCTGTTATTAAACCTTTGTTTAATCAGGTAAGTCCCATTACAATTAAGGTCTCATTTTCGAAGGACTCCTGAGGACATGTAAAATAATGCAAAATACTAAAGAACACTATATATTTACTGTTTAAGTATAAGTATGTATACTTTAATGGTATACTGAGCATCTTTGGCACAACAATTTCTTATTTTATCAATTCTTATCTCAAGTACTAGTGAAGTTGCAGAAGAACATTTTACATTTGTAGAGAGCAGCATGGACTTCCTCATCCATTGCTTAGAGAACTAGAGGCATTTTTTCATGACAAATGGTGTAGTATTTTACTGCAATCTGCTCATTTCAATTTCATGACAGTTATCAAATAAAGACTGAAGCTACCCTAGAAGCAGAGATTGAGCCTACTCTTAATTAGGTCCGTGATTTTCATATTTTTAGGTGTCAGTGCTATTTCGGTTCAACTGCACATCTCATATGCAATATTCCCCTGTTAAATATGTGGAGCTCATTCATTTTCATTTTTTTGTTAACAAAAGGGCTATCTATAAATATTTATTTTGACTTTTACAAAACAAGTCAAAATGTGTTACCACAATCCCCTCAAATACATTCCCTGGTTTTATAGTTTATTGAATTTTTTAAGGTCTTTGCGGGACTCTGGCTGATCCTCAGCACGATACATCAATCAGTAAATCACTTTATTTGTCCCTAAAGGGCAATTGGTTGTGCAGCAGCAGAATTGAAAACACAACGCACAAAAGCACATTGAAACAAATGAAACATCATACAAATATGAAATTATAAAAACGTGTTATTATTTAGTATCTGATTGGTGCAATTTAGTTAAAAGAAAGAATAAATTAGTTATTATATTGGTTTTTAGAGTCCCTCACAGCTGTCTGTGTGTCTCCTACTGCGGTACAGACTGAAATATCTCAACTATTGGATTGGATTGCCATTAAATTTCATTCAGACATTTAGGGTCATTAGACGATATATCCTACTGAATATGGATAGCCTTCATCTTTTCTTTTAGTGCCACCATGGAGTTCACACTTTGAAGTACTGAGATTCAGGTCCCCCGAATTGTAATGACTTTGGCAATCTCTTCACTTTTCATCTAGCGCCAAAATCATCAGCTCAAAATCTTTCTGTGGTTTATGACCAAATATCTGCAAAACAAATGACCTTACCATCAGTCTCAGATATACTTTGTTTTTAGTACTAATTAGCAAATGTTATCATGCTAACACACTAAACATCTGTATGTTAGCATGTCAACGTTAGCATTTATCTCAAAGCACAAGTGTATAAGTACCGCTGCACAGAGCAGCTAGCATGGCTGTATAAGGATTTTGCGATGTGGCAATCATGCCAATTCACGCAAATTTAACCAATCACCATGACTTTGGTACGACTCGCAGTTTTGACAAATCACCGCAACGTTTCTGTAAATATATCCAATAACCACAGTTTTCGTGCCACTTCAACCGATCCCAGCAGTCCTACGTGCCAGACTTTGCATCCATATGTGACTCTGAGAGCCAATGACCAAGCGGGAGTGAGAACGGGTTGCTGTCACACGTTTGTCGCCAAATTAATTTCCTTGTTTCTGATATGAAGACGAGTGTGACTCACATTTACCAACAAAATATACAGCGAAAGACCACCCAAAACATTTCAGTCCATCCAGCCAACTTGTATAGATTTTAACACCAATGTAGGCTGTAACGATTTTTAACTCGAAAGTCGCTGAAGCGGGTGCTGTTTAAATCCGGTTGGCTTTCTGCAGCGGGCCGGCTGCTGCTCGACTGACGCGCGTGCACACACATGGTGGATGCAGGAAAAAACGGAGATGAGACGTACAGGATGACCTAAATTGAGGACAGCTACGTTCATTATTGTAAGTGCAATGATAAGTTAAAGTCCAATAAGTACTTTTTAAAACTGTATTAATGTGTCCCAGGCCAGGATAGGAAATTAAAGCTACATTGTAGTTGTTCATTATCAAAATCTGTATTTCCCTTCACAAACTTGTCCTTTTTTAAGAATATTGACCTCCACCATAAATTTCAAGTATCCCTACTGGCTTGGAATTTGACATTTACGCTTGCATGAACTGGGGTAGACGCTCCAGAATCATGCGCCATCTTGAAATACGTTTGCGGTAAGGGACATACAGGCTATACTGCTCCGCCTTTTGTGCTTTTCACTCAGTGGCAGGGAGGGAGGGTGGGGAGAAGATTATTTTACTGCCAACAGATTTGAAAGCCTGTTGCATCTGTTGTCGAGGACATGTAATTGAGTTAAAAAGAGAATTAAAACAACAACGCAACAAGCAAAAAGACCAAAGTATAATATTGTACAAGTAGCATGGTTGTGCATAACATAACATGGTTGTTTAGAACGTCTAGGATACTTTTCCTCGCGTCAATGATGAAAAAGGATTGTCTACCTTTAACATAAACTAAGAACTAATAAGTGTTGGGATTTCCCTGGCAGACAACTCATGTCATGTTGTAACACAGACCAGGTACAGCTAGAACAGCTGCGTGTAAACAATGGAGATACCAAGAGCTAATTTCAGTTTCATTGACATTGTTCATACTGCTCAGAGCAATATATTAAAACACACAAACTTCCGTTGCTTCTCTCCTACGCTGCAAACATTGCCTTACACTATTACTTTTGTACAATATACAGAATAACAAAAGCACTGATACTTTACTAGTATGGGAACCCGATAGCTAATGTTAGCAATGAAATGGTACCAAAATAACAAAACTATTACACTGGAAAAGACACTAATGGACGAAATTGTTGCTAATTTCGGGTTCGGCCACAGAAGCAGTTATAACACGCTTGGAATGGGGGGGTGGCTAGAAAGTGAAATTCAGTCGGTTGTCACATACCATTGCACCGCTAGATGGAAGAAATTCTTACACAATGTAGCTTTAACTAACAATGTAAAGAGCAACAAGCCACTGACACATACGTTCAAATTTGATTCATTCAATAAATTATTATTTTTTAAATCCACCAGCCTACCTACCAACATTTGCAGCATCCAGAGCCTTTTTGGTAAGGATACTAGGAAAACTCATCCTAGAGAAATTGTATTCACCCCAAATCAAGTTTCCTTTTTATTCTTAAAGAACTATAGAAAAAAAACTTTTTCCATCTCCTGCAACTTTATTGCAACAACAAAAGACATTGCAACTTTTATCACAATGTTTTACCAAAGCTACCACAAAATCAGGCATTTTGGGCCGCAACAACCTAAAAAAAAAAGGCCGCAAAATCCTGCAGGGACTGGTATACTTTTAGTCTTTGTCACAACCAGTTCCCTATCTTAATTCATGTTTTGTTTGTTTTCCTGATTTACTGCTTTATTTTGTTATATATTTTCCTATGACATGGTGCTTTTTGAATGCTTTTATATAGAACTTAGTGGTCCCCTAATACTGTATCTAAAGTCTCTTTCCCAAAATTAAGTCTTGGTGCAGAATTACAGCCACTAGTGCCAGTCCCACAATGAGCTTTCCTTAGTATGTGCCATTTCTGTGTCTGTAGCTATTGAGGAGGAGGAGCCACTTTGCTTGTTTAAAAGCCATGATGTCATGGTGCCATGATGCAAAGCAGAGAAAGGGGAGGTAACCTTGCTCCTTATGACCTCATGAGGGGCAAGATTTCAGATCGGCCCATCTAAGCTTTCATTTTCTCAAAGGCAAAGCAGGATACCCAGGGCTCAGTTTACACATATCATGATTTCTAGCCACTGGGGGGGCCATAGGCAGGCTGGGGGAACTCATTTTAGTGTTAAACAAACCTCATAAGGTGAAATTTTCATGCCATGGGACCTTTAACTTATCCAGGTTATTTGTCTTTCTGTCTTTGTTTTGCCTTGTGTGATTAACCTCCCTTCCCTAATGTGTGTCACCTAAGTGTAATCGTCTTACCCTGTACCAGTATATATACACTCACCTGGTGTCATTAATAAGTTGCAAACTGTTGTAGTATCTTGTGTGTCTCACTCTCCAGCATTAGCCCTAGTATTTCTTTCTCAGTGTTTTTGTATACCTCTAGCTTGTATGTTTGACCAAGTCTTTTTGCCTGGATTGTACTCTGTACTATAAAACTCCATTACCTTTTCGTAGTCGTGCATTTGGGTCCACTATTGAACCGTGACAGTCTTGTTGCTCTTTTGAATTTTCTGGTTATATTTCAATTCATTTTCTAATACTGGAAGCATATTCTGAACCGTCACAAAAAGAACTGTTTGTTATAAACTGAGGTGAACAGTGTGCTTATAGTGTGTGCAACATGAAATGTAAAATCCAGAGCATCAAATAAAAAGGATGCACAAAAACATTAAGGTGTCGAAGACTGATCTCCTTCTTAAAAAAAATCCAGGTCATTGTCTGAAAAATATTGATTTTTTTTTTATTATCACTGTAATGGTTTGGCCATATTACAATCATATTGTCTTTAGAACATCTGAAATCTGTGTATCCTACACCCATCTAGTTTGCCAGCTCATTTGCACACCTCAGTTACTGCTGAGGCCGGAGAGAGAAATACACTCTCCACTGTTGAGACCATTCTGGCAGTGAGCAATCAGTGTTACGTCCATGACTTTGTCCACTCCAATTAACCAGGGCTCCATTATTCCCCAGGACACACACACACACACATACACACACACAAACACACATACACAAAGTAAAATTAGACACTCTCTGTTAGGTTTTGTATGAGCCACCACACATGATGGAGCTTGTCAACAGTATTTGTACACCCCGCTGAGCATCTGGAAACATGCTTTGATTTCTTTAAAGCAATGTGCTCACAACAAGAGAAAGAATAAAACATTAAGTCTTTGTTTCTTGTGGACTCTTTCTGTCATTATTGAATTACATATTATGTTGAATTAGAATATTATACAGTAAGTGCATGAGTTTGGTTGAGGGGATAGTATAGTAAAGCACAACTGCTGTTATTGTGACCTCAGGCTCTGATAAATAAGTGTGTATTTTACACCCACTGTGAAAAGACATTAATACAGTATATGTTCAATGCCATGACATTTGCAACTGGACTTTTTGACGAGCCACAAATTGAAAGTCTTTTGCGCTAACTCCTGACCCAACATCTTATTGGTTTACATGGGGGACAGCAAGAGGCAGCAGAGCTAACAAGTATTAGTTTATACTCACATTGTGCTTGGTGAGACTGGAAATGTTGCTCGCTATTGCCTGAAGCCAGTCCAAGCAGTCTTCAGCTGCGGGGAACTGTATGACTCCGCTGCACACTCCGTCCACAGCTATGACATGGAAAGCATTTTTCCTGAATGAGGAGAAAAACAAAAAGATTATGGGCTGATTTTGCATTTTTTAGCTCACGAACTACAAACAACATACTGACATAACTCATTACTTATTTAATTGATCAACAGTGTTTAAGGAAGCCATTAGTTCATTAATTTCCATTGATATCACTACGGGATAAGAAAAAGCTTGACCAGAAAAAAACAGAAATGCACTTGCAATATGTATTTTCCTCAATATTACTTTATTTTAGTTGGTCAAAGCCAAATTATTCCATTTTATGGAATATCCACTGGGCAGACTCTTTCACAAATAGTAATAATTCTCATCTAACATCTAAAGATTGATATACTGTATGATTCTCCGGATGCACCACACAGAGCTTTCGCCGTAGTCTACGTAAATGGCCTGATGTTTATACTTGTGCACTGGTGTGTGCGTCATGTGTGTGTGTTTGGGGAGTGGGTGATAGAGCAAGGGAGAAAGTGAGAGAGTGACGGCAACCAGCTTCAGAGCAAGTAGTGACTCTAGAGTCATAGTGAGAGAAACCCCTCCCCTGTCTCCCCTGTGTTTTATGACCAATGCTGCAGCCTGGAGCCTCCTGTATCATGCCTGGGTATGTCCAATGGTAAATTCAGAACCTCAAAAATGGAGGTGTTTGCACGTTTGTTGAAATCAATTGAAAACTAATGGAGAGATGTCAGAGTGAGGAGGCTGCTCATGGAAAGGCGCCCTGAGCAGTTTGGGGTTTGGTGCCTTGCTCAAGAGCACCTTGGCAGTGCCCAGGAGGTAAACTGGCATCTCTCCAGCTAGCAGTCCACCACCATACTTTGGTCCGTATGTGGACTTAAACCGGCGACCTTCTGGTTCTTAACCCAACTCCCTACGGACTGAGCTACTGCCACCCCCCCACAAAAAAGCTATAGTGCGTAGTTTCTGTCTCTCCCATGAGGAATTATAAGTAATGAGAACAAAACTGTTGGCGTGCCCCAATGTTACAAGCCTTCCGTGACAGCGCACAGCTGCTAGTAGCCAAGTGGGACACGGTGGACTCTTCAGAAGAGGTAATTATCTTCACTCAAATTTCTGCATGTAAAAGTCGCCAGATGACACTAGTTTCTGAACACAGCCATACTGAGAGATACAGAGAGAGTTGTGTGGAGCTGATAAGTCTTAATTAGCTTTGTAGCAATTCATTTTGCAATGGCTTCAATGTAATGGACGCTCATTCATATCAAAAAGTTACACTCTAAAGCTTTAAGTTTGCTAGCAAACTGTTGCTTATTTACATATCCAGCAGTTGGATGTTTCTGGCCAACTGAATGTAATTTAAATATTACTCTTTTTTAAGGTCTTTTTAACTCCTGAGGAAAATATTTGGCTCGTTAGTAGCTGAATAATCCACTAAGCAGCTAGCTAGAGCTGTGCAGGTAGTGTACAGTGTTTTTTTTTTTTGTCCTTTTGCTGCCTCAGCTGAAAGTTATTATAAAGCTCTGTAAAGGAGAGCAGCAGATTCAGGTGAAAATTCTCTGTAGGTTCATCACTGTATGGCTTTAAATGTATCGATGAGTTTTCAAAACAGGGCCTACACGCAATTTCATAACCAAAATAAAGCAAACAAAATGTTTACTCTGGTCCGCTTTAAGTTTGAAGTGTTAAAGATGCAAAGATCTTTATTCTGGCATAAAATAAACTGAATATGCAGCCCAATACATGGCTAATCAATCTAAAAAAAACTTCCATTTGAGCAATTTTTGTGTTTGGTCTAAAACATGCCAAACCACAAGTGTGGTCCATTAAGTGTCAATCCACAAGATTACTGGTTCTATCATCCACAGTGTAGCTAAATGAAAATGTATTTATTGACAGCTTAATGACTTATTACGTCAAGCATACAACATTCAGTAGGTTTGTCTTCTTGCAGAACTCCTTTGCTTATTTAATTTGGTTAGGAAAAGGATGTACTTCGTAGGATGGCAGTCTGCTCTATTTGAAACCCCCTAAGGATTTAACAAATGATCTTAGCACGGCAGGCCTGTAGGCCCATCTCCTTACAGGAAGATACCAGCTCTGCAAGTGAGAACAGACACCACGGACTCTTCAATATGAAGTCCCAAAGCTCACCTGCAGATGTCAGAGCCCGGGTTGTACTGCGACAGACGTGAGTGAAGCAGTGGAATAAGGCGCAGGTCCACCCATCTCTTCTCCCAGCGAAGCCCCGGGGACGTGGGCCAGGACGAGCAGGACAACGTGTCCTGCAGATGTGTGAAATGCTATTTAGAGGTGCTCGTTTCCCACACTGCACATCTCAAACAATCAACATGTCAACAGTCCTGCTGCTGCTGTTGCTGCAGGTGAACAGGCAAGCCGAGCGAGCGCGAGCGGCAGAGGAAATCTGATTCACCCTCCTCAAAAGATAAAGATAGAGCATCCCAGTTCTCAGCGAGTGGCAGTTGCATAGAAACAACTTTCTGGCACCAGGAATCCTGCTGCGTGGTTACAGAGAGACATTTAGAGAATAATTGATGATGATACAAGATGAAGCTAATGAAAAGAGTACCGTGTTGTTAGGATGGTAGTTCAAGTGCAGGCCGCTATCACACAGAGGAGAGGAGGTCCCACTACTGTGGTCGCTGGGGATGCCTGAATGTACAGCAAGGACACACACAAAAAAGCAATAAAAAATAAATTAAAAACTAAAAATGTAGGTTTCCAACTGCAGTGAATCACAGATATCAACACAAAGCATGGCACTTTGTTCTCCTCCAGTGTGGGCTGCTGCTCTGTGCCAATTTGTATTCAGTTGACTGTTTGGATGGCCAGTCAAACTGGCCTATATACGTGAATTAAAGGCTTTTATGAAAGCTTTCATGTCTGATGACGGGACTGGAGCTTCCCCATGCAAGAGCAATCAATTGTACCACAATGAGCAATGTCAATTCTTTCAGTTTGGTCTTTAGCATCTTTTGTGAAGCTTGAGATGCATCCATTCCTCTCTTTTTTTCCCTCTCTTTAGCAAAGTGGCATCATTATTTAGTGCTGCTTGTCAAGATGAGTACACAAAGTCGAAAACATTAAGCAACTGAATTTATATTTCTTATTTTCAAAGTGGCTCTTCAGGCTCTAGTTTACTGTCACCAGGACAACCAATCCTCAGACTGACATTAATACAAGCTATAAATACTCTTGGTTAATTATTTTGCACTGCAGTAATGGTGATTAAAGAGTGTGTGTAGAGGTTCCTTACATGTGCAGTCCTCACACAGAGGCAGTTTCAGAAAAGCAGGAGTCTTCTTTAGGAAAGAGACAGTAAGAGTCACTTCTTCACCAGCATTTCTCAAAACCTGGACCTGGAAGTTAAAAACGCGAGATTATTTTCATTGAAGGATCTGTAAGCTATGAGGTTTTCTGACAATTGCTTGCTGTCATGAAACATGGTGTTCTAACGCCTAAGATTGGAAAAGCCAAGATAAGAGATGTACACAGACATACACACATATTTCTTGCAGTTACATTTAAAAAAAGCATGAAACAGAAACAATTGGCTTTGCATGACAAAAATGCACAAATCCTAAAGGAAGAAAAGATCATCTGTTGAAAGAGCTGTTGCATTGTTGAGAGATTGTATGAGATGACAACTTACCACTTCCTCATGGCGATAACTTCTAACGTTTATTCCATTTATCTGAAAACAACAGTAACAGGGTTACCCTATATAATACTGCTGGCATCATATCACTGTAGCTGGATCTTCAAAATGATAAATGAGGAAAGCACGATAACTGTTATGGCATCTGCGCTCAACACTGTAAACAACAGTCTCATCCACAGTTGCCATGAATACAGAGCATCTTTAGCTGGCTTGTAAATGTATCCTCTGCATCAGATGAGCTCAGAGAGATATGAGTTTTGCTGGAATATATGTTACAAATGAAAGATTTGGGATGTGACATTTACCTGTAGGGATGCAGTTTAGTAGACATGTGGCACATGAATTATTAAAGATGCAGTATGTGTTATTTTGCAGAGTAGGATGAGATGTGTAGACAAGAGTTTTGGCATTTTACCTGAAGGATGCTGTCTCCGATGAAAAGCAGCCCGGAGAGTTCAGCTGGGAATAAAAATCACATTAGTAAAAAGAAACTAGAGGTGTCAAAGGGACAGAGTTGTACATGTTTTTATAAACAACAATTTACCTTTTTGTTCTTTAGATATTTTTGATATCACAACAGGGATTTTATGCTCTGCTCCACCCTAAGGAGAAAAGGTAGCACAAACACAGAATGAGTCAAAGACACTCAAAAGCAACACAATTGTCAGCGAATCCCTCAGCTATTGTTGTTATTGCAGTTTGACAAGAAAATAATCATTATTGTGGTTTGAAAAGAAAATGATCGATAACACTTCAGACATAATTTAAAGCAGCTTGGAGGAGCAGCCTAATCAGCTGAGATCTAAATTACCTTGATGCTTAGGCCAAACCCTCCAATTGTCTGCCTCCTGATCGTTACAGTCCTCTCCTGAAAGAGATTCAGTTAGAGCCGGGAAATGAGTTCAGTCCAGTTCTTGTGGGATCTCTTACAGAGCAAGTGGGAAAGGCTGCTTTTGTCAGAACTTTAATTTAATCACAATGAAATAAAATGGTGCAAGACAAAACCTAAAAAACATGAATCAATAAATCCTTATTTGTTTTCTATAACTATGTCTATGACATTTCTTTCATTTTACAAATGTGTTGAACAAGATTACGCGTTTCTTAAATGTCTGGGAATTCCTTCAAGACTGTTGGGAAACCATTTCAGGTGATTACCTCAAGAAGCTCATCAAGAGAATGCCAAGAAGGGGCGAAGCATTAATCAAAGCAAAGGGTGGCTACTTTGAAGAAACTAGAATATAAGACATGTTTTCAGTTATTTCACACTTTTTTGTTATTCTATATATTATATTATAAATATTATATATTTGCATTCATAGTTTTGATGCCTTCAGTGATAATCTACAATGTAAATAGTCATGAAAATAAAGGAAAAGCATTAAATGAGAAGGTGTCTCCAAACTTTTGGCCTGTACTGTAAGTTTGATACATCTTGATGTGATTTTGCATACATTTGCAATCTCCTGACATATAGGTCTACCTGTTTACAAACTATTTAATGCTAAGAATTTTAGCCATATCACCAGGCCCCATCTATACAGTACATTGATGTTATCAAGTCACTTGACGATTAACAGTATTTACATCCATACAATATGTGAGAGTAACATTTAGATTTCATTTTTTTTTTGTGATGGGTAAATGTAAAATGACAAAGTGTTGACTGGTGCACACCTGGTAGACAAGTGTGAAGGAACATAAAATGATGCATGGAAATTGTTAAGATTCCCACACACTGTCAGCACTAAGTTCATTGAAAATGTAATACTTCAGTCATACTGTAGACCTCTGACAGGCAGGCTTAATTTTCCACAACAAATCAGTGTTCCAATTATGAACACCAAGTTTGAATATGAAATTTGGAATGGTTGTTGTCCACTCCTCTTCCCTTTCTCTCCTTATTCATAAAAATATATTTGTTTGGTGTGTTTTCTATTAAATTATATGGATCTTAGATCTCTGGATATTGTTTGTCTCAACAAATTGTTGATTATCTAATTGTCTCAGGTGTTCCGTGATTTGACCTTTTTTTCTAGCAGTTGTTGCAGCCTGTGGCTCTAGTATAAAAGATGTTGTTGTATCATATTGGGAATTTGATACCTGACACTGAATTTAAATACATTCAGTGCTAACAGTGTGCAGGAACTCAACCCTTTTTATTACATTTTAGTCACCGAGACTACATGCTAAGGTTGTATTACTGTAGTAGGCCTTCACGCTTTCTGTTAATAGTTATCATAATCATGTGTCAGAGGTCATAAGCGCTTCATCTATTTATCTTCAAAGATTTATCCAGCAACATATTACTGAATTAATAGTTAAAATAACATTTTGGGAGAGGTTATGGACTCTTCTTTTTTATTGGGAACAGTGAATTTATTATTCATTCACTCATTTATTCATGTGAAGATAAAGGTTGTCAGACGTGATGTGTGGCTTAAAGATTGCCTTCTATACACCATGATCCACTCCAGCAGGTGGATCACTATTTAATAGCTACACTTGATTAATGAGGAATAGATTAACTGATGTAGATTTTTTATTCACATTCAGTGTCTTTCTGTATGTGCTGTAACCTTCATGTATTGTGCAGTACATATTACTGATTTCAAAGTATGAATGTGTGAAGTGTGGCATTTGGTAATTATGAGATGGACTGGGTTACTTACACTTGAATAAAAGGGCTCCCCTGACACACAGATGACATCTTGTTCTTGAATGGTCAGAATATCTTTGGCCAAGTGTAGTCGAATATTAAACGGCTCCTCATTACCTTCTTGCATCAAATAAATCCCAGTCTTTGTCTGCAAACAGTCAGAAAGATAAAATCATTCATCATCCCTCCACGACTGAATTAACTGGCCATGAAATGTAATGTCGTTGAGAACACTCACTGCAGGATGCATGGAAATTAGGATACAGAGTTTGGGCTGTTATTTTCTTTTTTTACTACTTTCCTTGTTAATGTTTATGTTTTTTTTTTAAATAACCATATTCAGCACTGAGTAATAATAATCACACATTTAGATACAAAAACATAGGACTGCTGTATTATGGTTTCAAATAACAAGCAGACCCTCTAAGAAGCAGCTTTATATGAGTTGTGTGCTTTGTATACATTCACGCTGAGAGAACCAAATTAAATCATCTCATTTGTTTAACTGCACGTGTAAGGCTGATGAGGATGATGGCAAATTAGGAACCTGTGAAATTAAGTATCTGGAACCAAGCTCACCCTCCACATTTGAATTTCCTTGCTTCATACAAGCAAGTGTGAAGACTGCATCTGTTTCCAATGATCCATTAGAACATGCTAATCCGCATAAATTTGCATTCTGCATATCCTTCACTCTCTCCCTAGCTAATTGCAATGCTTGCACTGTCCTTGACTTAAAAAGGTCTAAATAAAAGAAGCACCTTCACCTGACAAGACTGCTAATAGAAAAGAGAGACACCAGTGTCAGCATCCTCGTCACCCAGGACACGCCGCTTATCAGTTAACAAGACAAGTTGGTTGCGTGGTTGCTATTATTAGACAGATTGTCACAACTGCAGGTCAAACTTGAATGTAAGTCAGTTTATGGAGCATATTGTCTTTCATCTGTAATGAGTAATGTGAATAAATGTGCCTCCGCAAGCAGCTGCAGCCTGAGAATTGCAATGAATTGGGCATTAATTCACATTATGTGAAGTAATGTGTGTGTGAGACTCATTAGCTGAGCAAAATGAGGGCAGTAGTGCCATAATTGTATATAGCTGGGTGAGACAGCGTCTCGTGTAGTTGTAGTGCATTGTTTGACCTGTTGTAACGCTTGCATTGTACATAATTAGCCTTATCTCTGATCCTATTGTATGTCTATCTATTACCCTCACCTCCTAACATGCCTCTATTATTATCTACATCATTGTCTCTGATTAGGTAGTATGTGCATGACTATTTCCACAGCAGCATATCTCTTTCTACCCAGGGCTGAAATGAAGGGAGTAGTGGAACTAATAACCAGGGGCCCCAACATCAACAAAAAAGACTGGTATTAAAAGTTTGCTTTTATCTGCAGTTTATAAATTTAACGTCATTAGCATTATAAGCAACCTATCAGGCTGTCCTCATTTACTGTTCTTACTTATAGCTACAAAGAGTAATGCACACTATAAACCCACTTAATTGTGAACCAGGACGTGCAGGGCTGCCCTGAGGAGAAAGTCAGGATGTCACGTAGTACAAACATCGGCAAAATCTGCATAGGGAGGAGGTGGGGATGGATGGTTGGGTCAAACACACACAGGGACTTTCACCTAGGAGACCGCTGTTCGTGTCCCATGTGAAAGGAAGTCAACTTTGAATTATTTTAACCAATTTTACCATTTTAATGCCTGACTCCACATTTGTAAGTCACAAAAATGTGATAATTTCCTAAACCTAACCAAGTAGTTTGGTTTCCTAAACAGGTTCTGCACTGCAGGGAAGTTCAGGCACACTGATCAATTGCTGGACATTTGTAGTATAACATCAAAATTTCTATTTATTTTATATAAGACTTTTCGTAAGATATCATACAAACAGTTGTATCTATTACTTTTGGCTGACCAAAAAATTATTTCTTGTATCTATATTAGACCTCTTCCCCCTCTGAAAGCTGCACGTAGTTTAGTGCACTCTTGGAGTCATATGGGCTAAAGTTTGTTACCAAAGCAGTAATTATACTGAGGACTTGAATTGAATTTTGAAGCAGCCATGTCATTTTAAAAAGGTAAATTACCAAAAGAAAACAGACAGTAAGGTGCGAGAAAGAAAACAATCAGAGGGAAAGCAACTTGCTAGCAATATGTCAGAATGTTTTATCATTGGTATATAATTTCATGATAGATAGCTGATAAATGATGCAACACTGGCCTCAGTTTGACAAACAGCCACAAAGAATGGATCAACTGCAGGTCCATCATCACCATCCTCTCCTGTTACTGTGGCACAACACTTGGCACAAGTTTGTTTTATTGTATGTGTTTACTTGTTGATTACCTTCTTGTGCAGGTGTGACAATGGATCTATTATAAAGGAGGGTGGAGCCACTGAGGCTGCATACTGGGCCCCAGATGTATGTGCTGTTCCAGCCACATGCTTTCAGTGATGCTATTTCAGGCACTTGATAATGTCAAGGCTGTTTATACAATAGTAAATCAATTTACTGTCAAAATATTATATTGATTGAATCCTACCAACCTCTTCATTTGAAGTCTTGAAATCCATGTGCTACTATGCAGTGAGAGATACTGCAATGGAGAAAAGATTGAGTTAGACTGCAGAGGAAAATGCTTAATAACAAGGCCAGCTCGCTGCAGCAAAACCGTACAGCCAATGTAAACTAGCATTGTTAGCAGGTTCCCTATTTTCTTTAGAGTTCGAAACTTAGAAAATGAAGACAAATAGATTTTTTACTGAAATGGGCTTCTTCTATCTCAACTTAACTGACACTAAAATCCCCATTGAGCAATCTTGGGAGAAAACTGGAGACCATCAAGTGTTAATGAATAATTAATTAGCAAAGGTGAGAACCCAGGTATCCTAATAAATGTTTCAATATTGCATCCAGCGCTCCCAGAAATAAAAGTGTGTTGCCATATCTGATGTCTTGTCAGAGAGAGCATAAAACTGGGCCACAGCGGGAGAAATTAAAAGGTGACCTGAGTCGTATTTTGGTTTTAAAGAAAAGTCACAATAAATGCCACACATTATCTGACTTTCTCTTTACAGACAGATACACAAGTATACACTCTTGAGGAAGTGCTATGCAAGAACCTCATTTACATAAACCAGTTCCACTCAGTTTTAATCAGACACGACTGCCACTTGACTTGACAAAACGAGTACAGAACAAAAATGTCTCACACTTGAATAATAGAACCTGTGCTGCAGAGAAAGTCAAAGACTTACCTCAGTAGAAAGGCCCCAAGCTCATTGTACAATGAGATCTAGCCATCAAGCAGTGAGTTGATCCCTGATCTGAGCTGTAGCAGAGGGCCTCCCCAAATCATGGTTGTCAGACTTGGGTGTTAGGAGAGCAGTGCTGTCACCTCTCCTGGCCGGCTGTGGGGTTTGAAGAGCTGGTGCTGAAGAACAGAATGAGGCTATCGTGTAAGGGTCTCCCTCCTGCCGGTCCCTGCTGCAATAACAGAAGGAGGATGTAGTTAAGGTATCATTCTGATACTAAACCCACTTGCAGGCGAGAAGTTGCTATTCAACACAAATAAAAACAAAACATTCAGTCTTTAAAAAAGCCCCAAAACAGAGCTGAATATTGTTGATTCAAAGCTTCTGACTATGTATGAAAATATGTAATCTACAGTTGCCAACTACACAGATGAGTGTGATGTCAATATAACTACTGCATTTACAGTATGTAGGATGCAGATCAGAAGCAATTTCAAGCTTTATCCCCCAAATAAACAACTGGTGCACAAAAAAGTTAATTCAAAAGCAAACTCAACACTGTCAATCCCATTCTTCAGCCTGCCATGAAGGATCCTCTTAAACACCTGTCAGAAAAACCTGTGGATTTATGCGTGTGAATGCCAAAATGCAATTAACTTATTTTCTACCATTTTTGTATGCCAAGCCTAGATGACTCTTTAAAAGTGTTTATTAAGTTACAATAGTAGACCCTTGAAAAATCCTCCTCGTTAGTAATGCATCGTTGGCTCAATGCCACCTTCTTGTTTAGCCGTGGCGTTAACCGCTATGATCATTGTTCTGCAGGATTTTTTAAAAAACCTTACAGAAAATGCATTTCAAGATACATTTAATGCATAAATCATTGACTCCTGATAAAGTAAGTACTTTATAAAGTTACAGTAGCCTTGATAAAACCTCACATATTTTTTTTAAATAATATGTTACTGTCATTGCAGAAATCCTCTAGATGATGTGATATCAGATTATTTTAAAGCAACTACAAGGATTTTTTAATTGGTTATGAAACAGTCTCAACTTAATACTTATGCCTCTATATGACCTACATATGCAAATGAGATCATCATCGAGAAGATTGTCTATATAGTTAGTTTTAATACAAAGGGAAAATGACAACACACCTTGGTCTCTCATTAAACAAATGGAGAGAATTGTGGGATAGGAAAGGATTCTAAAGCGATTCTGAATGGGTTGTCTTCCTCCTAGACAGGTATTTTATTTATGAAATACATTGCGAGACATGGTTTTACGTTAATATATAAATTCAGGTTGGTAGCTTAAATACATTTATTTTAATGTTAGTTATTAATCTTACATAGCCACAAATAGAAAATAACATAGGTTAATGCTGCAGGCTGTCAGTCAGTGCATCATAAGGTCTAAACTAAAAAAATTGTAATGTAAAAGTTAACTCAAGTTGACTAATTCGTGGAGCTATATATGTTGACATACTATGCAGTCTCTTCTGTACAGTTTGTGTTTTAGAGAGATGATTCAACTTTATCATCATTATGGTGGCTGTAGTTCAGAAAGTTAATGTTAATCATAGGAAATGTACTGTTTAAGTCATTTTGTGCGGAAAATTGCAAAAATCTGTACAGCTTCTAAAAATGTTGTGCTTTTCTTGGTCTTATCTGATTTAATACCATTGGGTTAAGAAACGTAGTTGGATGCCGTGAAGACATCACCTTGAGCTGATGATAAATGTAATGGGGATTATTATCTTTTATAATTATTTGACATTTTATAGATCAAAACAGCTGAACCATGAATGAACTACTTGGCAAAGAATTCTGCAAACAATAATCAATAATTAAAATAATACACAATTAAAATAATCAATGAGTACAACAACAATTATTAATACAACAAATGAGTTGTAAAATGTACTTACATTCCTATTAAGTAAAATATTAATAGTATATGAAAGAAAACATAACTGAGAAAACTATTATTGATATGCATTTCAAAATATATTTGGAATCCTTCATGTATTATTTTACTATGTGAATGTATGCGTGTTCCACACATTTATTATTTAAGGATTATTGACTTCAGAGATACAAGATCAGAGTTCTCAACCTTTCTCCGCCTGCCGCTCCACATCGAGCAGTCGGAGACAAGCCAGCTCTGTAATGGATGTAAGAGAAATCCTGACATCAGTTGTGGACCTGCTTTAAAAATGAATGTCTTCATGTGGTCAGCTGAAAATGTGTCTGCAGCTCTGAGATGAGCACTTTGTCTTACCAGGTGGCCTCCAGTACATCCTGTCAAGCGCCAGCACTTCCTTTTATTTTTCTGTAAGAATCCACAGATTAAATAGGCCAAACCTTTTGTGCCTTTTAAGTCGAGTCAGCGTAACTCCTTTTACAACCACAGCATCAGATATTTTCAGCCCTACCAATTTGCCAAGCAATGTTTTTTTCAAATAATGCACTTGTCTTTGACACAATGGCAGGAAACCAAGAGAGGAGCAGAGTTAGATTGCTTGGATGATGTGAAGATTGTAACGGGACAGCTGTGGCCCGTACACTATGATGAATGGCCATTTGTGAACGAAGGTGGAGCAGCTGTTTATAGAGTGCTCCAGCAAATGTAGTTTTACAACTCAAAAAATTTAGATGGGTTTCACTTACTGTACTGTTCACTTGGTACTGCAACCCAGAACATATTGTGCCTCTGAGTGCAGCTTTTTTAATTTGGCGAGTGATGATAGCAGATATGTTACTCAAAAGAATCCTGCCTCAACATAAACAGTGACATTTCACAGGATCTGCTCAGTTTATGTTATGAAAACATGACATTTCTAATGCATGCTGCCAAACTCCTCTGTAATGTACACCTTCCTTTAATATTTCTGTAGAGAACACGTAATGAATAATACTAATTATGATTACTTATTTATTTCTTACTCATTTTGTTTTTTTCCTCCCAAGAAATTAATTCTAGAGAGGCAAAAACCCAACCAATGCAAAGGGTTATGTAACTAGAGCAGGTTGGATTAGGGGCCCAATTTGGAAAATGTTGTCCCCGTCCATAATTCCTGACAGCGTGCCTGGTTCTGAGGAATTGTAGATTTATCTAAATCAGGAGAGAATGCCTTTGTTCAAGGTTACAGGATTTAGTTGGTTTGTGCTCTTTGTGTGACAACGTATTATTTATATTGTTGTTGCTAATCTATTCTTACTTTAGTTTCTATGTACTTATTTTGTAAAGCGTTGCTATACTGTAGAAATGTTAGCTAGATGTATGTATGTATGTATGTATGTATGTAGAGATCTTTATGTCTCATTCTATAGCTCTGTATTTGCCTGGGCTTTTTGTGTCTGTTTGCATTGATCTGTTTTGATTTTGTATCTCTGGAGTATAACATACAGTATGGCCTGTTCAGTGAGTGAGAGTGGCAAAGACAGAAAATGTTTTTACTATTCCTCACTTGGCTTCATGGCTTTAGCTAACAATTACTTTCATTATTGATGATTATTGATTATCTGCAGATGATTTTCAATAATAATCAGTTGAGGATTTGGGCTATAAAATATCAGAAAATAGAGACAAATTATCAAATATTCCTACAGCCCAAGGTGAATAGTACAGATTAATTATTTTGTCTGACCAATACTTCAATATAAAATGGTGCAAAGATAATAAATGTACTATCATGGAAATAAAAAGAAAATACCTACATATTTTAGAAACTGGAACGTAAAAATGGCACATTTTTGTTGGGCTTTTTCATGCAATTATAAAGCTCAAATGATAATGATTATTTTCTCATTTTATAGTTTGGTCTAGAAAATGTCAGAAAATGTGTGGGGAAAAGTCCATCAAAAATTCTAAGAGCCCAGGCATCTTCAAATGTCATGTTTCATCTGACCAACAGTCCTAACCCAACAATATTCAATTTACAGTGAAAAGCAGCAAATCATAACATTCAAGAAGCTTGAACCAGTGACAGTTTGGTGCTTTGTCTTTTGCCGTTTGATTATCAAGATTATTGCAGGTTAATTTTCTGTTGAATAATTGTTTCAGCTCTACATGGCTTTAATCTAAAGAATGGTGTTTAAACTTGTGTGGTGTGCAGGTTCCTTGTCACCTGATCATTCTTGACACATTAATAAAGTCAACCGTCACTCACTCCTGCAGTGAACGGCTCGTGGAAAGAAGCAGCTTGAACAGTTTTGTATTTGCAGAGCACATCTCGTGTTGAACAGCGCCTGTTTTGTGTGCTGCTAGAAGTGCTACTTATCCTTCTTTTCTGTCAGATTAAGTTCAATATGGATCATTTAGACAAGATAAAGTATCACATTTTCAATTCTTTTAAAAAGTATTTATCAAAAAATAAAGTATTTCACTACCTTGTAACTCAATCGATACCTGAGCCCCGGTAACAGCCAATGGGGCTCTCTAGCCCAGATGCTCATGAATGATAGGAGGAGTAAATTAGGGATGAACACATTTATAGACTGAACTCTTGACCGTCCGGACTATGATGTATGTTTTCTGGCAACAGGGAGCCTCTAGATATCAGGTGGCTGCCAACTTAACTCAGCGAGAATTATTTCACAATGGTCACAGATATATTGCTGGATATCAGGGAGCAGAGATAGACATACGCAGGACATTAAACTATAGCTAGAGGACACTGGTCCAGCACCATGTTTGATACTGTTGGGCTCCTTAATTAGATTGTAATCTTTTTTTTATTTAACATATGACATAATAGGGCAGTGCCTGTGAATAAATGGATTGGACAAGTCAAGCAAGTTATCTTACATGAGGGTCTTAAGTTCAACAGATGAACATGAAGCCGTTACACTACATTGAATTACATAATTCACTCTCTTAATTATAATACACATTTAGTCATTTTTTGTAATTCAACCAATGAGGCTCAAGCAGGAAAAGACTTGGGGGCCTGGAAATGGCACCATGCTGTGTGTAGAGTACATGAAAGGATTAAAAAGCTCAGCATATTGCTAAAGGCTATAGGCTACGTTGAAATGAAGCTACACAGTCGGGGCACATCTGCTCACTTACTAAATATAAAGTAGGGAAATGTAGAACTGTCTCTCAATTACTCGGGCAAATTATTTATGAATTCAAACTGTGTGACATGAAACAAATGACTGTCTTGGGATATCATTTACGTTGTGTAAATGCATGGACCTTAAATAGCAGTACATTTTACTGGAGATTCAAACAGCAGTTAGAAACTAATGAAGTTTATGTTTACTTTATTTCCTAGATAATTTGTATGATTCCCTTAGGGTCATTTATAGCTGCAAAATGGGAAGTGTTCGCCTGAAAACGTACAATATCTGACATATGTAAGGCTACAACTAAAGTGCACAGAAACATATGACGGCTGTTCAGTCTGTTCTGCTGCTTCACAGGTTGAATGACTTTGTTCAAAGGAAACACAATAATGCAATTTACAGGATAGAAGAAGATTGCCTTCCATCAGGGTTGAGTTGCTTCTCTAGCATTCTGTCAAGGCAGCGTTGCTTAACGAATAAGAAGACTCTCCACATTTATCAAATGTGACCTAAAATTGTCTGGCCTGGGCTACTTACATGTTGCAAAGCATAAAAGAATCAACAGAAATGCAGTGTTGGAGCTATAGACATTAGATGGTCTTTGTCGCTTGTATGTTAAGCAGTGTGCTGGTATCATAAATCATTATGTGTAATCTCACCCCTTATTGCTTTACTTAGGGCAGTGATCACTTACGTGTAGCTTTCAGTGTGTTGGTCTGTGTTGCAGTCTTGAACCTCTAAATCAGATGGGCTGGTATACGAGGCGCATATAAATGAGAGTTGTGTCTTCTGTCTTCCCCGCCATGAGACTTTGGTGTGCATTCGCTTCATTAGCCATCAGTCTCCTCTAAGACAGACTAATGGTTTTCTTGTTGCATGACAGTAAGTGACTTTGTGGCACAGACTCTGTACTCTCTAAGAGAGATATCCACATTTTTTTATTTGTGCAGCTCATACATCACACTGTAATAAAAAAGCATATGGCTTCTCCTCTGTGAATTCAACATCTGGAGCAGTTTGTATGGTTGGTCGACCAAACAGTTGCTATAAAAGCCCCAAAGAAACATTAGGTGTGATACATTTGCCTCTCTGCTGGCGGGCTCCGGGGCTAGATTGTAATGAAGATGTCCAGCTCTACAGTGACATACTGTAGGCTCTCCTAGCTGCCCTTTAGATAGAACAATCGCTGCAGGGAAATGTTAAAGGACCGCTCTATTTTGAGGACTGTTTTCTTCACATGCACAAAACAATCTGCAACGTCATGTTTTAGTTTCTACCTTTTACTCCCCCGGAACTCATTGCTACTTTTCCATTTTTTTCTGCCAGCCTTGTCAAGTTCTTTTGTGCAGCATTTTCAGCACATCACTCCTTTTCATGATCAAAATAGGTCAGTGAATGAAGCCACACGACATTAAGAAATTAATTAATTCTTCTCTCAAAGCACTGACAGTGCAACCCTTGAATATTCCAAACATCACTTTGAATGCATTAACATACATATTTGATGTCACTGCACATTGTCTGCTTCCAGTACTGCCTTCAGGACAACATATACCCTTGTGTGTTTCAAGAGATTTGACTAATTCGGATTCTTAAACGACCCAATGGGATTCAGTTGCAGGAGAAACAGCTGATTATTGATTACTTAAGTAAGGAAGATAAAGTGTGGAGGAACTCTTTGTTGTGCAGTGTAGACATTGTTTCCAGATCATGATCGATGCCAGTGTGCTTTAGATCGTGATTATATTGGGTAAAACTTAGTGACAGTCTCCTTTCTTCCAATTATCAGCAGATCCAGACTAAAACCCATTATGGAGGATTCAAACAAGTTGTCCTTGGCTCTCTTTCCTCTTTTACCTATCTGACATATATTGACCGGACATGACTGACACCATTTCACTCAGGCCTGAGTTTGTGCCAGTGTACCTCTGTCGACTATTTGATTTAGGACATAAGCAGAAATAGGGGGAGGGGATGCGTGTGCTAGGGCATAAAATTGTTAATGACATGTCTTTCCCTTTGTGGGGAAGTGAGACCTCCAGTACATCAAACCGATTGCTCCTGACCTATGACCAGCAAATGGACCTGCTCACCTCAGCTTAGCTCGACTCAGCATGTTCTTCTATGAGCACAGAAATCATTGATGGGAAGTCTGATTTCTACATCTCACTGGGATTCTTAGATACAAAGTGATTGCCTTTCATCTTGCAGCCCATAATGAGAAAGAAACAGACATGTGCATATGTATGTACACTATGCCACACCAATTTACAGTTAAAGAAGCAATATGAATTCTGTGAAACACAGGAGGATTCAGCTTTCTGTGAGGCTACAAAACACACTGGACCAGCAGCAGCTGGCTGTGTTGAAATACTCTTCAGGTTTATTACAGATGGACGTCGCCTTGATGCTTTTTCCAAGAAGTAGCTGCAGATGAGTGATTTATAAACATAAAATGGCCTATTTTGTAAAACAAAAAAAAAAAAAAAAAACAATAACCTATGTTGTACATTATTGGCATCCAGTGCAGAGAGTACTTTAACGCTGCTGAATAGGACTATGGGTGAAAAGAGGTCTGCTGCCACTGCCTTGGCTGGAGGAACTGCGGGTGCTGCTGTGTAGGCTACCTGCACTGAGGCAATGTGAAGGTTTCTAAAACCCCACATATCCCCTAAGAATCGCACAATGATGAAAGGGTGTTTCATCATAAGGTCCATTATAAGTGAAGTGTTCAGCTCAGGGAATCACATAAAATGTGTCTAATAGAAAATGGGATGCTTTATTATGCATTGGATCATATAGGCTAGGTGATTGGCACATCAGTCTTGGTGCGCAGCATTAAGGCAGATTACGTCTCAAAAAAGTACATTGTAAACGGATTAATGTTTCGTTTCATGGGTGATTGTCATAATAATTAACTACCTACGTTTGTCGTGGACTGTATTAGGAGGCAGTGTACATGTAAACCAAAAAAAGGTCTATGAGGCTTACCTGATTTTCTAGTAACAGGTGGTGATGTTTAAGATCCTTTGCACTCCAATCCCTTGAGTGACGATAATTCTTATTTTAATTTATGCAAGGGTTGTTAAAACATCTCTGCGAAATCACAATGTATCCCTTGTGGCAGCATCGCCCACACGGCATCCTGGTCCACTACACTCTGTAGCGATGTGCACAAACCGAGAGAAAAACAGCCCGCACTCGCACAGAAAAACAGATTTGTCCATATTTCCTGGGTAACGGCGTTTCAGGGATTCCTCTTTGTCGACATCTCTGGCAGAGGGTCCAGTTTCACAGCTCCGTGTCTGTCTCTCTCTTGCATCGTGCAGCCAAAATGACTGAAGCTGGAAATCACATGCGACTGGTTTAACGCGCGCGTCAATCGACTTCGTTTACCCAAGGCACCCGCACAACTCTGGATCCATAAATATTACATGGTTCTACTTTTTTACTGTTTCTGGGGACGTCTGCTCCTCTGTCCCACATAACACCCGTGCTAAAGAAGACGCACAAACATCTCACAAAGCGTTTTATCATGCCAATTACATTTACATGCACTGCGGTCCTCTCTCTCTCTCTCTCTCTCTCTCTCTCTCTCTCTCTCTACGTGTGTGTGTGTGTGTGTGTGTGTGTGTGTGTGTGCGTGCGTGTTCACTCGGGATTCATACCAAGGTTTACCCGCTTACACATGAGATCTGCGGCAAAAAAGAAAGAAAAATTATTTTTGATTTGTTCCAACGCAACGCCCAACATCAAAGTTATTTTCACATTAAAGGCCAGTGTGTGTGAATGCATGTTACAACTTCCCTGAGCTAAATGGCATTTAAAAGAGCAACTATAGCATGGGTGGATTTTTCAGTCTTTGCAAAATCACACTCTCAATTAACACATCTTTGCATCTCTCTCTCTCTCTCTCTCTCTCTCTCTCTTTCTCTCTCTTTCTCTCTCTCTCTCTCTCTCTCTCTCTCTCTCTCTCACACACACTCTCACACACACATACACACACAATGTAAACTGCAGTCATTCGGTAGTATTTGGACTATTTCCCTGAGGCCTTCGTGTGAGCAGCTGCATGAGTTGACCAGGTGCACCTCATTTCCCATGCTGTCATCATGCCAGCTGAGGAGTCCCGCTGTTTCCCTACATGATGCAAGTCACTGCTCCCACCTATGCTAAGATACATGTCATAGACAGCCCTTTTTCACAAAAAGAGGAGCACATGCAACATTTAAGTCTATTTGATTCTGAGTCTGATAACCCAACACAGACCATCTCTCTTATTCTGAAAGGGTTGTTTAATCAAAGGAGAAAACCTCTGCAGCTCTTGACCAGTAAGGCCTATTCTGCTTCCTGTTGGTGCTGCAGCCTACATCATGTGCTCAGTGTTATTTGCTGGTATGATTAAATGGAAGAGCTCAGTCACATCACACTTCACTTTGCAACAGCAACCTCTTTAAGTGTAATTCCACTGTGAGGCTCTCCACCCCTGGCCTTCCTAGGCTTAACTGTGATCCATTAGCAAACCAGAGTTAATTCACACCCAGATATAGCCTTCAGGTCTCACCTTGGCATGTTAAGAGTACTACAGTACCTTTAACCAATCTGACCTACATGTACCTGTTGGATGTTCCTGATCTGATGCAGATATGCTGGATTGAGATTAGCACCAATTCTGAGCCTAGAGTTAAGTGTTTTCGCTATCAGTTACGTAAATTTGATGACTGGCTGCCTCAACCGACCATGTTCTCTTGAAACCTTTTACAGTTGTGTTCAAAATAATAGCAGTCCAACATCACTAACCTCCTAAATCATATTTTTTGGTAGAAGTGATGTTTTTATCGCAAATAATTTACTAGTAAGTGTTGTAGAGTCATAGAAAACCAACAGACCCAACAGTTATGACATGCATGCTGCTCATTCTGTGTGATTGAATCTGTAATTGAAAGGGGCATGTTCAAAATAATAGCAGTGTTGTGTTCAATTAGTGAGGTGATTGATTCTGTGAATAAACAGGTGTCAATTATGGCCCATATTTAAGGAAGGAAGGAAACAAATGTTGTGCATGCTTGCTATAGTGCATTTCACACTGAAATACTCAGCAAAATGGGTCGTTCCAAAAATTGTTCTGAAGACTTTGATTAAAAAGTTGATTGGAGAGGGGAAAACATATAAAGAAGTGCAGACAATTATAGACTACTCAGCCAAAATGATTTCAAATGTCTTGAAATGGCATCCACAGACCTGAAAGAAGTGGGAAAAAACGCTCAACTACCATTCAAATGAATCGAAGAACAGCCAAAATGGCAAAGGCTCAACCAATGACCAGCTACAGGAAAATCAAAAAAGAATTAAAGTTACCTGTGAGTATTGTTAGGATCAGAAGAAGGCTATGTGAAGCAAAGCTATCAGCTAGAAGCCCGCGCAAAGTCCCATTGCTGAAAAAAGGAAATGTACTGAAAAGGTTGAAATTTGACAAAGAACACATTGACTGGCCAAGGGAGAAATGGCGCAACATTCTGAGGACTGATGAGAGCAAAATTGTTCTTTTTGGGTCTAGGGGCTGCAGACAGTTTGTCCGATGACCCCCATGCGCTGAATTCAAGTACACTATGAAGACATTAAAGCATGGTGGTGCAAAAATCATGTTATGGGGATGTTTCTCATACTGTGGTGTTGGGCCTATTTATATCGCATACCAGGGATCATGGATCAGTTTTAATACATTAAAATACTTGAAAAGGTCATGTTGCCTTATGCTGAAGAAGTAATGCCTTTGAAATGGGTCTTTCAACAAGACAATGACCCAAAACACACCAGTAAGCGAGCAAAGTCTTGGTTCCAGGTGAACAAGATTGACATTATGAAGTGGCCAGCCCAATCCCCAGACCTCAATCCTATAGAATACTTGTGGGGTGACATCAAAAATGCTGTTCCTGAGGCACAACCCAGTAATACAGAGGAATTGTGGAACGTAGTTAAATCGTCCTGGGCTGGAATACCTGTTCACAGGTGCCAGAAGTTGGTCGACTCCAAGCAAAACACAGATGTGAAGCACTTCTCATAAATAATGGTTATGCAACTAAATATGAATGCAGTGCTTTATAGTAAAGCAAACCCTTGAGACATTTTTCAGTTTATACAGTAAATGTTTGAGTTTGTAAAGAAAAATGCAAATACTGCTATTTTTTGAACAGCGTAATATTCCTTTCTGTAAAGGTATAAACACACAAACTTGATAAACTTTGGTCATGTTTTGATTTGGAATTGAATATGCAGTGTTCCCAATGCATTGCTGTTATTGAATTGAAAGCTATTCTAAGGATTTTGAGAATTAGTCACTTTTTTAGACACACTGCTTTTATTCTGAAAAACAATTGTAAGTATCCCAATGACTTCACACAGTGAGATTATTTTATTTTGAGAGATTTTAAATTTGGGAAAAAGAGAGGACTGCTATGGGATCGGTCATCATCTTTGACACACACCCTGAGTTGAGGTATCAAAATTGGCACCAGAAAAGGAAGAAGTTGGATTGGTGCCTCCCTAGAAAACACATTCTCAATCAGCTTCTTACTATGAGTGAAGGGATCCTATATTACCAAAAATTGTCTAATGTTGGATTTTGGATGTGGATGTTGTAGTCACATTTGAATGTTGTCTTTAACCAATCTGACCTCCTGTTCTTAAAATAGTTATCATAAAAGATAAATGTACACAAAGACATTCACATACAGACAGACACACTAGACAGTATGTGGATTAAAAGTAAACAATGGCTGTGCAGGAGAGGTAAGGCGCTAAAAGCTTATACAAAGATGGCTCCTAAAATCTGTGGGCCAGGTAAGTGGGGTTGCATTAGGCAATTACAAAGAAAAAAGAAAAAGAAATGAACAAAATAATCACTTCTCAGTCCAGTTGTTCATCAGTAAACGCTGTTATTAGGAAATTAACTGTTTAATTAATTGTTTGGTGAAGATGTTTTTTAAAAAAGATGATGAATGATGGAAATATGCAAAAATGAATTCAACATCATTTGTTTGTAGATGAAAATGTAACCACATTGGTGGAACATGAAAGAAGATGATGTCTAGACTGTCTGGTAGACAATACCTGGATGTTGCATTGAGCAGCTGCTGCTACCTCCTCACAAAAGCAATTGTTATCATTTTACCTGTGCTTGACCAGAAATCAAAAGCATGTTTATGTTTTAATTGACCACATTTTTGCTGGAGTTACATTATCTCGCTATCACACAACGCAGGGCCAAGGATACATGGCTTCCTCTCTGTTAATTCATTTCTGAGTTCACAAACTACAGCCTCTGCTTTTCAGAATTAGTGATATAATTTAAGCCTGCACACTGTGCTTTCACTCCCCTTTCTTTACTGTCAGTAGAACAGCATCCACACGTTCTGAATGCAGAAAAACAGTACTGAAGCATGAAATCTGCAAGACAGCATTTTTTTCACTTGGTCATGCATGGTGAGCTTCTCTTGGATATTGTTTGGTTGGAGGGTAATATTGATGTTGAAGCATTATCTTTTACGGTGCACAATGTTTTCTGCTGGATCACCACCAAACACCACTCCTCACATATCCTACATCACACTGAATGTGTGACAGTAGCCGTCAGTTGTTATGCACAGATAACCTTCCCTTCCCTTTATAATCCAAGCGGGCACAAAGGGAAAATATTCATGATCTGCAATTATATTTTCTAGATAAGATAAGCATTTCACAATTAACTTAAGGCCTGCCCCAGACATAAGGAGCGTTTCATATCTGCTGACCTAGCCAATCAAACTACTCCAGGAGCTGCTTTGCAATATCACCATAACTACGCCTTTGTGTTTCTTTTTCCCCCTGCCTTGTTACTTTTAGATGTTCAACTCCTGGCCCTCTCAGAAGAATTGAGTTGAACACAAGGGGGCGTAGACTGCTAAGTTTGCCTCTCCTTGTCCAGTTCAGCTGCTGCTGCAGCAGGGATAAATCTTATTATGGTATCATGTCTGACCTTGAGAGGAAACTACTCTTAAATTTACATTTCATTTAGGAATGCTTTATTGCATTATTGGTGAGGAAATCTGTGGCTTTCTTCACACTCAACTGCATTAGGAAGGGCCATTCATTGGCTAAGCCACAGAATAACAATGTGGATGGCAGCATTGGTCCAGTTGTTGGTTTGATCATGAAGTTACCAATTTGTCTGTTCAATAGATTTGTGTGTATAGGAAATGTGTATGAATACAGATGATTAATCGTCCTTCAATCAAGTTGTTATCTTCATCATCAAGAGTTCTGGTGTTGGTAGTATTTTCAAATTTAAAAATGCCACCCATACTAGATAATCAAGTCCCCAGAGGTTTGTAACATAACAATCATCAGTAACACCAAGCACACTGTGCAGTGATTGCATTAGCAATGGCATCTGAAAAAATCCTGTCTATTTCACCCTGCATCTCGTTCTCATTTTCTTCCTTTTCTTCCTTGCACTTCACTCTTCTCTCTGCAGTTGCTGGAGTTTTTAAACAAACCAAAAAATACATGCTCTGCATATTTTACGTTTAATTTAGGTAACTGCTGTCAACAAATGATGCCATCTTCACTTGCATCCTTGCCACACACAAGTCTTTCACAAAGCACCTGCCTTGCTGAAGTAAATGGCACTAAACCAATCCCTTATGTGCCCCTATAGGCTAAAAGCGCATTTTAAACTCAGTGGTAAAAGCGAGATTTAATTGGTTTGAGGTCCCAGTATATGTAAATGTAAGAGGGTGGCTCCTCCCATGCACCTGATGGGGAGTATTTACAGCTCTTTACAGCTACTCACTGCACTGTTTCCAAGAGCGCAGCGCCGCACCATGACACTCACTGGACATAAGCATTAAGGATTTCCGTCTTCACAAAGTAAACTCGCCGCTAAATTTTCCAAGAAAAAAGTTTGCCAAAAGTTGTCCACTTGTTTTCCAAGATGCCACGCTCCTTTCTGGTCAAGAAACACATAAACTCAGCAAAGAAGCCAAATTATAGTGAGCTGGAGAGCCCAACAGGTAAAGTTTTCAAAGTAAAGGACCTGTTCGACTTTAAGTGTTTATGTTCTTACATGTAGTTGCGGTTCTTTTTTATTGCAAAAGTTTGGAAACTTTATTGGCCGGCTTTGAAATCTGTGTTGTTCACTCCTCAAGCGATGACAGCCAGCACATGACCATTTTACTTTCTTTATTTTCAGTGTTCATCACGCCACACATCTATAGGGGTCTTCCCCTGCCTGTCATCCCCCAGCCGGAGATCCTGAGCCCGGCAGCGTACAGCCCCATCACAGTGTGGACTACCAGCAACTTGCCGCTGTCTCCGCTCCCTAGTGACCTCTCCCCCATCTCTGGATACCCCTCATCGCTCTCAGACACATCCTCTAAAGACCATAGTGGCTCTGAAAGCCCGAGGAGTGATGAAGACGAGCAAATGCTGCCCAAACTGATAGACCATCACGGAGTGGACGCAGAGAAATTCCAATGTAGTTTGTGTAGCAAGTCCTACTCCACGTATTCTGGACTGCTCAAGCATAAACAGCTGCACTGCGACGCCCAAACGAGGAAATCCTTCAGTTGTAAATACTGCGAGAAGGAGTATGTGAGCCTGGGAGCTCTCAAAATGCACATCAGGACTCACACGTTGCCTTGTGTTTGCAAAATATGCGGGAAAGCTTTCTCCAGACCGTGGCTGCTCCAAGGACACATCAGGACGCACACTGGTGAGTGGATGGGGGAATAACAGTTAGAAGGGCCTTCTGTGTGAAGAGGCAGAATGGGCTTTTGTAGGCACAGACTAATTGTGTTCAACTTAGTACATGATTGAACAGCCTTTAGACCATGTTTCAGATTTTACAACAGTTTCGTAGTGAGGCTGATATTGCTGTGAAAATGTTCAACTTTCAGAATGGTATTAGTTCCTGTAGGTTTGTCTGTGTGTTGAAAAGAAAAATATTGCTTTTTTTGGACAAATGTCACAACCAACACAATTCAGCAACAGAATAGAATGCTTTTATTTTACACACTGTGTTGCAACCAGCCAAAAGTAATAGGCCAATAGATGCCTGTAACATTTTTAGTCACATATGTTTGTGTACCATCTTTAACAATGTTTTATTTCTAATTTCCCCTTCGACAGGCGAGAAGCCATTCTCCTGCCCTCACTGCAACAGGGCTTTTGCAGACAGGTCCAATCTCAGGGCTCACCTACAGACCCATTCGGATGTGAAAAAATACCAATGCAAGAACTGCTCCAAAACCTTCTCCAGGATGTCTCTCTTGCACAAGCATGAGGAATCTGGTTGTTGTGTAGCACACTGAACTGGGATACTTGTCCACTACAAGAGAATAAAAAAAACTCTGTTGCTTCTTTATTTTTCCAGAAGAATTGTCAGGGAATTACATCGAAGGGGGTTTGTTCCCAAATATGCAGACTTTTTCTTCTTCTAGGAACAGTCCATTTCATTTCAGAGTGAAAATATCTCTGTGCTCACGTGCTTTTCGTTTCAAGCAGTGTTTCTGTGATTGCAATTGTGTCGAGCTTTGTTATGCCATGTACTCACCTACCTGTGCTATTCATGCACTTTCCTGCATGTCTAGAATGATCTATACGCCTTCACAATGTTATCTGCAGTGTTTTGTACAAATGTCTCTCAATGGCTGTTATGCAGTCCTCCACTTTTCTTTTTACGCACCACACAAACGATGCCAAAAGGCGCATTATGAATGACAGTATACATATAACTAGAGGAATACTGAAGCCATTGTTACTTAGGGAACAAGTGCAAACTTATTTTTAGGGTGAAATATTATAACTTTTTTGCACATTAGAAACAGTTTGCCAGCACTCAAACAGCAAAATACATTTTCTCAAGTGCCTCAGTTTTATTTGGCAATAATATGTATTATTCAACAACAGTTTCCTGTTATATTTTTATATATTGAATGTAAGCGTGACTGAGATGATTGTATATTTACAGTAAAAACTGTGATGCTGAATGATTTTGATATTTTCATATTTTCATGACACTTTAAGAAATAAAGTTTCATGACATTTTGTTATAATTTTTGGGATCTTTCAAGTTGCTTTTCATATGTGAAGCCTTTGGTGTATGGTTGGCTCTTTCAGCAGGACTCAGCAGCATTCAGTGATTGTTACCCGCTCTGAATGGTATAACTTGCACAAAAGTAAATGATATTTAATACAGCTTGCACCATCTCATGTTATGCTTATGTAAAAATGAGGAGAGATGTGACGCCGCTCTGAATCAGGCCTGAACCTGTTCCTTGTGAACCTGTCCAGACATCAAACAATCTTGAAATTTAACACATACTAGCTATATTGATCTGCACTCACTTGTTATACCCTTTGAGGGCCCATGACTTTCTTTACCTAAGTGTGTGTAAGGTTTAAATGCAAGAGTGTGGTTCTCTTTAGAAAGTAATACTCATTACTCTCATGTCATCAATATATGTAACATGAGGAAAATTTTTTTGTAATCTTTTCAATCATAACAATCAGTGCAGGGGCACAGGGAATTCCGATTTTAATATGTTTTCACAAAAAGCTCAAATTTGCATTTGCTTTGACAACCTCCTTGGATTTCTGGGATGCTTGCCATCAAGGATTAAATAGACTTCCTCAGGCTACATTTTATTGTCTTTCACCATATTCTGTCTACTTTAGAGCACAAAAAGTGCAACGCCTGAAGGGATACAGTCAAAGTTGAACTCTTTCTAACAAACCCCAGAGTGTGTTCCCATTTGCCCTAATGCCCAAAAGCTGCTGACCTGAAAGATGTGATCTGACAAATAGACACTTGTTTTTCTCGCACCGAGGGGCTGAACTCCCCTGTAGGTAGACACTCTTCGCTGTGAGTCATTATCGAGCTATTCCAGGTGCTCACCGCCACACTGTGGGTCGGGCCAGGTGGCTCCAGGGCTCTTCAGCAACTGCACTGGAAAGCAGGTGCAACCAAAAGGATACAAACCACAGCCACCAGTCCACTGCAGAAACCTCAGCCATGACCTAATGTGGAAACATTACAAGCAGCAGGTCCTATTATTCAGATCATTTGCCTCATAAAAGGAAAGTGCCATCGAGAAGGCACTCTAAACTCTAATAGTGACACTGTTTGTCCTCACTCATTTATATGTTTTATTCCATGGGCAACACTTTATCATACTAGTGTCAGAGAGGAATAACAATGAATGCATAATGCCAATTAGCTTCATAATCTTGTGAGATTTCCCCTTTTACAACAACAATTAACTGCATGACTGATTTCTCAGATTACAACATGTTAAATGCTTTCCCCTCCAACATGAATATTTGATGATAGTGGGAGGAGAAGGGGAGGGGAAGCAGCAGGAACTCATTTGTTTTAAAGCATATTTCTATTGGATGATGTGTTAAAGAATGTGAGATCAAAAATTTGTTAGGTGGGGAGGCTGTTAATAGTCACACTCTTATGTGTAAGTTGTGAATCCCACAGATGCCAAATGCAGGTAGATAGACTGTGGCTGTTTTGCAATTAGATTAAAAAAAGAACAATCTCTGTGCTGAACTATTGTGAAGATAATATTACATTTGATTTATTACATTTTGATCATGCCCAAGAGTCAACTAGAATGAACTTATTTGAGGCCTTAATTGAGTTGTTTATTATAATCAGTGCAAATAAAATATGATTTTGCCCTAGTTTACTTTACTTTAGCGGTCCATTCATTGTATTTGGCTGGGAAATATTGTAAAGATGAGGTAAATTTCAATCAGTTCTTTGCCAAAAGTCAACTAAAATGAACATATTTGAGACCTGAATTAAGTCATTTATCGTTTTCAGTGCAAACAAGAGCTGCAACTAATGATTAATTTAATTATCTATGACTAATGATTATTCTCTCAAATCAATTGTTTATTAAAAAATAAACAATTCATTTTCTGTCAATCAAATAATTAATTAATCACCTAATCATTGTAGCTGATGTCCAAATAAAATCTGAATTTGCCACTTTAGCTGTCTATACATTTTATTTGGCAGCATATCATTTTGATTTTTGACTGTTACTAAAGCCTGAATTCATAACACTCTTTATTTTATCATGTATTGTATATTACAAATGTAATAAATGTCCTCACTCTGCACATATTGGAGGTGACATAAAAATCCAGAGAAGCCTCAGAGAGCAGTTGGTTGGATGTAAAGGAGGGCACAGCCCTCAAAAACCTGCTGACTTAATGGCGAATCAGGGAGTATGATTCCTTTATGACCATCAAGTGGAACAAATAAAGTTAAGGGTGTCCTCTATGGTCTGATTGTCCTAGCCGGGACGTGAGCCCCAGCCCTCCTCTCTAACCCCACCACATCAGAAAGGAGATGATTGTGTATTCCCCTGTACTCCGAGCGCCTGGAGGAATGTTTGCCTTTTTATTGAGCTCCCGCATCTTGTTAAAGACTATTCTCTTTCATTTCAGTTGTCTCCTCAAGTGACTGGGTAGCTACTTAGAATGGCTCTGCTTTTCAGCTGGAGGTGCATATTCTCCAGATAATATTGTTTGCCTCTAATTGTATTGTGTCCTTTGCATCGGCGCTCTATTTGTTGATAAATTGGATTTATGCAGATCGAGCGAGCATAATTTAATCACCGGGGAAGATGGATTCTTCTGAAGTTTTGCTGCTGTCTTATAGTCTTATGTGTTTATCTCATTAAAGTGAAAAAAGGTTTACTGGGAAGGGGTTGAACATCTTTAGAGAAATTGCATTTTAGTTAGAAAAAACAAGGAGCTGACCATCTGTTTGATGTGTGGAAGGCTGTAGTTGTGAACTGAGAAATGGTGGCTGACCCTCTATGTAGGTCAGAAATGATTTTTGTTGGGTGTGTCATTACAAGCACTGAAGTGAAGAGTCCAGCAGAGACAGACGAGGCTGTGTTGTCTTAATCAATAGCTCTGTAGTCTCTATTTGTGTCCTCCTTGTTGAGCAGAGGTCAGCTGTCAAAAGATCCTCTGATTATATTTACTTGATTGTATTTCCTCCTAATGTTCAACCCCATGACCACAGCTGTAAAAGATAATCTCTGTAAACAACACAGTCCTTTATGACCACAGATGATTTGATGGACTGCAAGTCGTCTATTTTTCTTGTATCTAGCACAAATAAGTTGTATATTGCACACAGAGCACTATATTGTTGATATAGTTTTTGCTATAGAGATTAGGACAAATTAATTAAGTGTTCATTAATGTATTCAAGCAGTGAACTATTTAAAGTTGGATGTAGGACTATTTGTTTTGCAGCAGCAACAACTACAAGTTAACATTATTGGACAAATTCTAAATGAACACTTAAAATGTGCTTTTATCTGCTCATAACAACAGAGTGTTATAAACTAGTTATTAAGTGTTTATATATTGTTTTTGTTTTAAATTGAGAAGGTTACAGTGAAGTGTTAACAAAAAAAACCTGTCGACGGATTTTAAACATTTTCTAAACTGTAATCTTTATCATTAGTTGTGAATTATGACACTTAACTTGGATAGCTTGACTCTTATGCTTCAGTCATGTCTTTCAGATTTGAAATCCATATAACTCCTTGAACTTTCAGATATTTTTTTTCATGATTTGATTTGTTTTTTTACAAAATATGCAAGATAGGCTGGGTTATGCATATATAGGCCTATTTTTTAAATAGGTGACCAGCATATAACCACATGACTCAATTCATTTGGATTTTATCTTCTTCAACATGCAGCTCTCCAAAGTTCAGCCTTGAGTCCTTTTCCTCCACATCTCAATAGAGACCATCCAGGCAAATAATGTTTTCTAAGAGTCCTCTCCGCTGCATTTTCAGGTGATCCTGGACAGACATCAGAGTTAAGAAATAAGGTATCTTTGAATGGTTGTCATTTACACAAACTGGTGCAGGAGAGTTTGATGGGAAGCTGCTGTCACACTAAGTGAGGAGAGCCGCACCAACTTCAAATGTTACGTTAACAATTGGGGGGATTGACATGAAATTTTGTTCAGACATTTATGTCCCTCTCAGGGTGAATTGTAAGAACTTAAGGGATCTCCTGACTTTTCATCTAGTGCCATCATCGTGTTGAAAATTTAATTGGATTGATATTTCATTCATGACCGAATACCTGCAAAACTAATGACATTCAGCCTCAGTTGGGCTTTGTGTTTAGTGCTAATGCAAATGTTAGCATGCTAACATGCTAAACAAAGATAGTTAACATGGCAAACATAGTTGCTGTACATCAGCATGTTAGAGTTGTAATTTTGTAATAGCAAATTTGAAATAGTTCAGATTTAATATTTGAAAGTTCATTGTTTGCCTTGGAAACAGCAGTTGTCAAACAATCTTACCAAAAGAGCCATTTAGTAGCTGATAACAATCCTCGAGATCTTTCAGAAGCTAAATTCAGGATAAACCAATGTCCCATCCACATTCAAACAGATTAAAGTCTTCTATCTTCTATATCACCATTTACAACCACAGGAAACATATCTTTTCAAGAAGGGTATAAACAATAAAGACTAGGATTGTATTGTAGGCTACATCATCACTATAAATAGATCATGTGTATGTGTTGCATTTTATTTTGAACTGACAAGAAGAATGTTTTAGTCGTTATTTTCAGCAGCAGTGGTTTCAAAAACATTAAATGTTACTATTTCTTTCATTTAGTAAGACAACACAAACTTTGGTATGCCTCTTTCAGAGGAGGTTAGACAGCTATTAGAAATTACAAGTAAATTGATCCCACTGGAGCCTCACATATACTGTCTGTGTTCAAACAGTTTGTCAGTAATTGGTTATTATAATGTATTTTAGGTACCAATAATTCCTTTGTTTTGAACAAAATTAAAAAGAAAAGCTCACAGAATCAGTTAATGGGGAAGAGAACTAAAGACAAGTCTGGAGGACGCCAATGAGAAGTTAGAGACAAAACAAGTTTCCGAATCTCTAAATAAGCAGTGGTAATTTTGTAATTTTGTCAGTTGGTAAATGTTTACTTTTTAAATACAGCACACATGGTGGTTTGTCCTCCAGTATCTTTAAGGTGACTCCATACAGCTTCTGTGTGCTACAAGCTGTGCAGAAGCACCATATCCTCATACTGGATCTCTGCTTTTAGATGTGATTATGGAGAAATTACACAACAGAATGCATGCACTGGACTTTTAAAGACAACTCATTGTCATCATGGAAACAGGATTAACGTTCCAATTGTACAGCTATGTCCTGAGTCATTTATTCAAATAAATTTCCTCACTGTATTTACCTGTTGTGTGGGAAGCGCTGTACATCTTCATGTACATATTTTCCAATGCATTACATACTCTAAATATAAAAAAAAATGTTACAGGGCACTTTTCCTGATGTCAACTGATGAAGCTATTATCCTATATTGATTTCAGTCTCTGAATCTAAACCAATCACACAGGAGGAGAAAGATAAAGAGCAGCAGACGAGTTGGAGAATGATTAACGTCAATAATTAGTCATGGATTGTACAAAAAGAAGGTTGCAAGTACTGTAAATATGAGAAAGATAACTTTAATATAATAATATAATAAATAATATAATACTATAATAACTATAATTGTATTTTGATCAGTGATTATCTCTGAGCAGCATCGGCGGTGCCCAGTGGTGTGAGAGTGTGATTGTGAGATGATCCCTGAGAGGCAGCAGACCGAGCCAGTGACCTAATTATGATGAATCAGAGCTGGAAAAAGCTGTCTGGCAACCAGCTGTTTCAAAGTGCTTTTACACTCCCCAGCAACAGCGTGAAAAGCCTCAACAAAGCAGCGATGCAAGATATATAACATGCTAATTCTTGAGGTAATTTGGACAGAGCAAGGCTATCAGTTTCTCCTTTTTTCAGTTTTCAGTTCTTGTGCTAAGCTAAGCTAACAGACAGGCACAAGAGTGATAGCCTATCAAACATCTTATCTAACTTTATATTTAATGCCTTACTATGTCCTACCACTGACAGTGGTTGTCAGCGTCTAAAGGGACGAAGAAGGTTCCCTTCAGCGTGTTTGTATAACGTACTGGGGAGAGCAGCAGCTACACAGGGTTTAGTGAGTTGGGGTGGTGTTTGGGTCAAACACAAGACTTTCACCCAGGAGACCGGGGTTTGTCTTCCGGGTGGCACCTTTCCTAAACTCGCTTCTTCTTTAATCGTCCCATTATTCCTGCGTGTCACGGAAACATAAACCCACCCACAACCTTTTCCTAAACCCAACCGTCCCGTTCCAGCCTGTCATGGAAACATAAGCCTACCCATGACCTTTTCCTTAACATAACAGCGTCAAAAGGGACACCAATAGTCCCGACCAAGCACGTTTAGATAAGACGCTAAAGGAGACTTTTAGCGTCAATAACAACGACCAAGGTACCTGACCAAGCGTCCGTATTTTATGAGATGAGAGTGATAAAGTGTTGTCCTTTAAGGCAAAAAAATAACTGGATCTAAATTGTGTGAGCTTGTCATTAGAAATTTGCGTATCCCTGTTGAGTCCCAGGTACAGACATCAAAGAGCAGCTGTTCGGGGACACAAACATTACTGCATGACCTCAGTTAATGTATGGGTAAATAGTGAAACAGAATACTCTGGGGGCTTCAGAAAGGTTTGCTCTGTAGTTTGGCATGACATTGGGCCTTCGAGTGGTATAAGTCATTATCCACAACACCTTTAAGACTTTATTATGTTGCTTTGAGGATTTTTGGGATTTCTTAGATGAATGAGTTAGTCCTAAACCATGACGCAGTATGAAATTAGTCCACAATATCCACTGAGACACATTCTGCAACAAGCCAGTGGCCACTAGGGCACCTCTAGAGATAGTTAGGATGTTTTTTTTTCCTTCTGTCTAGTGGTTATCTGATCATAGAGCGAGGGAAAAGGTAAGCATGCAGCCAAACAAAAGGTGCTTGAATAAACTAGCTCCTGGCCACATTATTCAGACTCTGGGTATTGTACTCTGCTGACAAGCCTCAACAGGACATAAACCTCTAGAGAAGCTTCTCCAGGGATGGGAAGGACTCCTTTGCTCGACTCAGCAGATTAAAAGAAAAAGTTATGTAGATAACCTGAAACAACTGTTGCACTACGTAAAATGTTAAAACTAGAAAAATAGAAACACCTGTAAGATTGTATGCAATACAGCAGCAGCCCTGCAGGAAATACTACTTACCTTTTGTTTTATGCTTACAACCTTTCTGGCTTTTGTATCTTTAAAACAAAGCTGTTTACTAAGGAACCAGTGCTTGAACAACATAATAATATGAATAATATGAATACTTGTATTGGCTGAAATTGGAAAAACACTTTTCAGAGTATTGCTCCGCAGTATTCATTTGGTCAGTTTGTTCGTCTGACACTTTGGTCTGGAGAAAAATGTCTTCACAACTATGGGCCATGAAATGTGATTATTGATATTCATGGTGTTATTGAAATGAATCTTTCAAAGCCCTCAGGTCAAATTTTATTTTTGATAAACCCTTTCCATTAAATCAGCTGTGGATATTCATGGTCCCCAGAGGATCAATATTAGTATTTTGGTGACCCATGAAATTTTCTGTAGTATCAGGCCAAGATATCAATAAATATAGATATAAATCAATATAATAAGATTTAATCGGCAGACTGACGTTAAATGTATTGAGCATATTCATGTATCCCAAAGGATGAGCCCCTTCATTTTGGATCCCAATGTGTGAGCACCATTTCAACTTTGTACATTCCATTAAGATTTCTTGTAATATACTGTACAGTAGATAGTTACTAAAGGATGAATGATTTTGACCCTGATTTTAGTGACCCCATGAGCTGCCAAAATTTCAATGTGTACAACATGGCCGACTAAACCCTTTTTACCATGGAGATTTGCTTTGTTTTTTTTTCAGTACTTTGTGTCCCGTTATCAGTTTGATGAGCCAAGAAAGCAAGGCTTTGAACAGTCTGAACCAGGGCCAGAGATACAAAATGTTTATCATGCAATAAATCATTCCGTTGATGGACATTTTTTATAGTTGTTTTTATTTAAAGAACTCAGTGTGTGAAGCCTGTCCTTATTGTAATTGCCTGAGGAAGGTTGTATGCGCTTCTTGTGATTTGTAAATGGTTACTTCTACTAGTATGGAAAAAGTAACTGTCATTGTGTGATATTTTGATGCTCTTTCTCACAAAATAATGAATACATATTGATAAGATATGCACCATTAAATTAATATCTGCATACATAACCAAAATGGCAGAATATCATCAGTTAAAAAAAATGTTTTAGTATGACCAGTTTTTGGGCTCAAATTTGATTTCTCTCTGATCATTGGGACAGAATAGATATGACAATATATTCAACAAAACTGTCCACAGTGAAGTGAAAATCCTTGGGGGACTGCAAGATTGTATTTATGTTGAGCAGAACTTTCTCTTGCTATTTTCCTGTTTTTCAAGAGGAGTCGGAAATATTTCAGAACTCTAGGATTTCAAACATAAGCCACCAGACAGCTGAATACTTGTACAAAGTGATATTTTGCAATTATGAGTCTTATAAACATTGGATAAATATCACAATCCCCCTCCGAGAAACAGATTGTTTGTCTTTCCAAGCTAGTAGTCACAGCCTTCCCTGCCATAAATATCCTCTGTCAGTGGTGCATTCCTCTGCCTTCACCACAGCCTTTGAGTATTTTAGGGGAGATTGTCTGGTCTGCACCGATGCTTTCATTCCAGTGGACTAATCACAGGAGACCTGATCCAGCTGTGTCATGAGCCGCAGAGAAAACCATGGCTGATAAGAGACTGAGAAGACACCAAGTGATGTGGGATAAGGCGTGATTTTAAAGGCCACAAGCAGCATTTGGATTGTATTAGGAGATCATGCTAATGACACTCAGAACACTAATTTAGGTCTTTAGTGATTGAAGTTACACACAAAAAAATCTCTGTCTTGAGATCACTGATGATAGCATCAATATGAGACATGCCACTGAGCATAGGAATGGATATGAATCGAGGGCCTGGGGGGCAGACACGTCATCATCCCACAACAGCAGTGTTAGTTGCCACAGACAGCTGGAATGTTCCACTGGGATGACAGAGGGTGTGTCTGGTCACACAACAACATCCCCCCACCTCTCTCAACACCACCCTTCCCCATCAACATGCCTTCTGGTTGAACCCCCCTCCAGCTCTAATCCTCTCAGTCTGCGCTAACCAGTCAGTCGAGACAAATGGTGAGGCGCTGCCTGGCAGTGAAGATGCAGCAGGTGCTGTGCTGTCAAAAGCCACTTCACACCTCCTCTCTCTCTCTCACACACCACCACCACTATCGGCCCCCCACGAGCCCCGGCCAACCTCTCAATGGGAGGTGAGAGAGGGGGACTCTCCAGGGTGTGCTTTGTTATCAGCATGCTCCAGCTTTGAAGTGAGCTGGGCCAGAATCTGGACTGTGTTTACTTGAAGGCATCTCCCTTGTTGTGTGTGTCAGTCTGAGGTAATTACTGCTCAGCAAGTAGCCCTGATTGTGATGACACTGTAGGGTAGGTGTGGAGAAGTAGGCAGGGTCCACAGTACATTAGCGTCTTGGGCTGCTCTTACTCACTAGGATGTGGTGTAGAGAAATGAGTTCCCAAGAGGGCTCTGCTTGCGTGGGCATAATTTGTTAAAAGAGGCTACGACCATGACCAACAATGTCCTATGATTGTACTGTTATCATAAAGTGAAGGCCTCTTTGTGATTTTTTTTCTCAGTGGGGTGTCACATCAAAGACTTACAAAGCAATACATTTGGAAGTACAATTTCTGTTGCATACTTTAATTCATAGGGACAGTATGTTTAAAGGAACACGCCACTGTTTGTTGAAATAGGGCTTATGATGGTCTCTCCTAGCTGTAGATAGGTGGGCCAGCATATATTTTGTATTAGTCTTTGTCTTTGTTTTAGTCCAGTGCAACGCAGGCAACGCCAGCAGCGCCACCACTAGTTAGCTTAGCATAGTGAATGGAATCCTATCCAACAAAAAAATAACAACAACCTTATTACTTCTTGTGGCCTGTGTATTCACAATGAGTACAAATTGCAATGCAGATTAAGACTAGACGATTTCCTAGGCAGATATTGACTTGGGACCATATTGGGTGGAAGCACAGCCAAAGCACTGCTACATGGTGCAGAGATATCATGCAGAAACTCTGTGTGAGTACAGGTGTAAAATGGGTCGATTTATCCCGTAAAATAGCCATGAATCATGTTTTCAGTAATCACTTACTTTGTGGACAGCTGTTTATTGAGTCCATTCTGCGTTTTCCCAGTTGACTTTATTACACAGAAAAAAAAAATCGAGGACTGCAGGATGCCTCACGTCCTTGGTCTGTTGAGTGACTGCCACCTCTTCCTCCTCTCGCTCTATTTCCAAAGTACGCAGCGCCTCTTCTGAAAACTCTGGTTTGTAGAGGTATGTTTCTGGATCTTAACTGAAAAGTCATCCTTCTCCGTCTCTCACAAAATCCACCATGTTTATCGCCTTTCACTTTCTATTGTAGGAAAAATAACCAGTTATTCATGACGGGTATGTTGACAGAAGTTGGGGAGTTTAAGGTGCTGCATGATCTCTGAGCGCATGTAGCAGTGCTTCAGCTGTGCTTCCACCCAATATAGTCCCAAGTAAATACCTGCCTAGGAAATCGTCTTGTCTTAATCTGCATTGCTGTTTGTACTTGCTGTGAATACGCAGGCCACAAGAAGCAATTAGTTTTTTGTTTTTTTTTGGCTCACTTTTACTCACAACATGGTAACGGGCAACATAGGATTCAATTCACTACGCTAAGATAACTAGCGGCGGCACTGCCGGTGTTGCACTGGACTAAAACAATGCATGCACTAAGACAAAAAATGCTTTGGCCCATCAATCTACAGCTAGGGGATACCATGATCAGCCCTATTTCAACAAACGGTGGCATGTTCCGTTAAATTAAGTTGCCAGTTTAATGTCATTCTGGTTCAAGAGTACGAGGTGAAGTTGGCAAATGTCATTACTTCTTTAAGATGCAAGTTAAAGAAATAGTTACATTTTTTGGGACATGACCTTATATCCTTTCTTCTTTCTTGCTGAAAGTTACATGAGAAACTGATATTGCTCTCATATTTGTATGGTAAATATGAAGCTACAGCTTGTTAGCTTAGGTTAGCATAAAGACTAGAAACAGCGGGAAAGAGCTAGTCTGGCACTGTCTGAACTCCAAAGCGTCCTAGTTAATATGTTATATTTGGGATTTTTCTCTGCACAAACTCAAAGTTTATGACATGTTGTGGTTTAACGGGTGATGGGTGCCCATGTTCATGGTGAAGAGGAAACATGTCTCATGTATGTGTCGTTACACCAGTGGAGGTCTATGGAACAGAGGAATAAGCTACAATATCAAGCTTTGACTATGCAGGCAGTAATCAAAAGTGGGATTAATTAATTGTTGGTATTGGTCTTTTCATGGGATTTGTTGACAATAAGAAAATAAAGAATATCTTATACATAGTTTCATAGCATTATACAGTATTTGGTACATGTAACACTGACTTCCAGTTGTCCATCAAAAATGGAAAGTCTTGGAATTAATAGATCATTTGTTGCTGGTTTTGCATTGCCAATTACACTTCAGTAACTGTACTTTTAATGGACTTTTAAGGACTAAAAAACAAGCCAAATCTATCAGGGTTAAAAGTGCTGGTCACACATTGTAGAAGTTCACTGGTGAGTGTTTAATAATGATATTGCCCCTCCCTTCATCCTGCTCAGTAGCCAAAACATGATTGTTGCAGCTCTTAGAATATGAATTAACTGCAGATGCCTTTAGAAAACAGTGGAGGGAATAGAAAGCAGTATATGTATATTTATCAGGTCTAGATGTCATGTTCTTGTTTCTCTGGCTCCAAACATGTTGATGATGTCAGCGTTAGCATGAAGTCAAAGGTCAGATTCCACATAATGCTGCTGAAGCCTTGAAGAGAGAGAGCCGGCCTCGCAGATACCAGTGCATGGACTCTGTAAATGACGCTGGAAATCGGTGAATTGCAAAAGGCCAGATATTCCCCCTGCAGGCCTGCTGCAGTTGTCAGAGGATGTGTAAGCTCTCTGTCACAGTAGTACCATGGAAAATAAGTATTGCATCATCTGTAATTTCCTGTTCATTTTATAATTGTGTGCATCATTTTAACGTATAACAGAAGGAAATGTGATGAAATCCCATATTTTTTGTGTTGACTGAAATAAATCGAATCTAATCTAGGATATTTAACTTGTCACTCTCTTTCAACTTGCTTAAATTAATTTTTATCCTGATTTAATAGATGTTCTCACTTGTGAAAGAATAATTGCCCGTCTACTTTGAACGCCACTGAAGCTAATTTAAAAGCATGTAAATCAATTTCAGTAAGTGAATAAAAGCTTTAATTTAAAAAACAGAAAAATACAAGAGCATGAATTCCCACACAGGCCGAGGTGACGAACCACATATGGCAGAGCGTTAATGTGACAGTGAAAGCTTTTTTCAAAGCAAGTACACACAGAGATTAGGGAGGATCTACAAAGTCTATCGCAATCTGATAAGACTTCTGGTGTTTTCATTGGTGAGTGTCTCTGCTTTTATCTTCTAACCTGCTAAACTTCTCTTATCTTGTGCAGCACAGCTTGAAATTCCAGCCTCTGATAATTGTCTGGTAATCTTTGGTTACCAGAGCAAAGAATTAAACTGACGTCAATCTCTGAACCCATCAGCAATCGGTCTGATGCCGATTTAGCTTCTGTGAGCAACGGCCAATATTTCGTGGGGTTCCAGCGTAGCAAGCCCATATCCGGACCACAACTTATTTTTCTGTGCGTCATTGTTTACAGTCCGAGTTCATACTTTTTGTAGGTGTTTTAGGTCAAGACAACATTTTGGCTAATCTTTATAAACAGATCTTTGCATATGAAAAATATACTCTTTTTTTAAGATAATGAAAAGCCAAATCACCATCAGACAATAGCCAATGGGTTACAAGATTGCTCTTTGGCCAGTGGGTTCCACCTCTTTCCCATCTACACAAACTGTTTATCTGCATACAACCAAAGCCTGCTCAAATACTCAATACTACTCGGACCACAAACAGAAACCAGAGCGCTTCTGATTGTCCCTTGTTCTACAGATTCTACATTCCTATGCAGATATATGTTTCTAGAGTTGGACTGTTAAATAATTCTGGCTTTACAAAGCTTTACTTGTAATTCACTAAGATTACCATCAAGATGATGGATCCTCCTGGTAGAATGCCTTTAAAGCTTTATTTTACCAAACTTCTCAGCAACAGGAGCAATATCTTCCATCTATGATCAACTGGCAAATGGGTTAGAGTTTGGCTATACCACAGAAGCAACGAGGCTACGGTGGGAGTGCATACACTGTGTCATTGAGTGCATTTTTCTAAAGTTAAATAATTGTTACGATAGGCAAATATGAAGCTGCAGCCAGCAGTCAGTTTAGCTTAGTCTAAAAATGGAAACAGAAGTTTGAAAATATATGGCAAACTGTCCTGAAATATGTAACCACTTGGCTCTCCCTTAACTCACCTAACTATAATATCCTTATTTGTAAATACATCACATTGTTATACCTGCTGTTGATAGCAACTGCCCCACTCCCCCCTCTTTTTTCTTCTGTTGTACTGCTATCTCTGTATATTTCTCTGTCTTCTGTCTTCATGAAGCGCTACTGTAAAATTATATGCTAAAGGTTTAATTGATTCATTTTTCACTGCCAAATAAATCCACCGATATGAAGCCTGGAGGAATACAACTTGAGGGTGAGGTAAAGCTCCTCTGCCTTGATGCCAGGAGAAAGCAGAGGCAATGGTTGACCTTGTCCTTCTTTGCTGTTGGTCTGTGGATTTGGGCCAGGGACAGGAACTCCCTGTACAGACACTGTGTCTGCCATTGCTGAAACTACTCCACAGTAGAACGCTTTGTTCACTGCCACCAAGGCAGACCGAGACAACAAAAACACACACATTCTGGAAAAATGAACACTTGAGAGGGGTCGTTTTCTCCTTAAAACGTCTTGCTTAGGTTTCAGTAGTAAATAATATTCCTTTCAGACGGGGAAAATCATAAAGCTTTACAAAAACGCCTCAAGATAATACATACGATAAGTGTTGTTATCAAACCATTAATCTAAATTTACAAGTAGTGAAGGTTTATGATGTCTTGTGTGGAATAAAAAGATTCCATAACAACATTGTGGGAGGGGGCTGTGAAGAGGGAAGCTCATAACTCTCTGAAGATTTAACAGTTTAGAGGTCATGTGGTTATTTGTATCACTTAGAAAAATCTTAACATGAGCCAGCCAATAGAAATAACAATGAAGCAATGTTATCTTCAGTTGGAAATCGGATAGATAACTTGATTTTGTAGCTTATACATAAACATACATTCCAATGCTGGCATCTAAAGCTCAACAAGTCCTGTGACGATATATTTAAAGATTTTTTAGCAACCACATAAAAATAAAAGATTTATGCTAGCACAACAGTTGGTCCTTTGCAGCTGAAGAGCTACTTGGCATTTGGCATTTTTCATTCACTTCCAATTCAGCTGACCAAATATCACTGGCAAATAGTGTCACTTCAATCACGGTGCCCCCAAAACTGATAGGTTATCCAATTATGTGCGTTGATGCATTTCCTGTGAAGCTGGAACATTGCTCATGACCTTTTTCTTGATAGAAATGAAATTTTCTCTCCCTCAGGCTAAACAAAATCTCACAGCACTCCACCCTTTGAGTGAGTCATGCTGGGATAGTCAAACAAGCCTACACGATGATGAATCTACAGACATTGCTCCTGGAGAAGATCTGTTTAGAAAACAGCCACTGTGCTCGCCAATGTGTCACTTTGCCTCACTGTATTGGCACGTCTCAGGGTTTCAGAGGTGTGTGGATGAGGGGTGGAAAGTCAGCTGCTGCTCTTTGCTCAGTGTCTCAGAGGAGGTTATCCCTCCCTGCAGCAAGATGCCACGCGCTTATTGCACCTGATTGTCTCATCGGCACATTCCAGGTGAGAGGGACTGACAAGCCGGGACACAGCACCCAGACAGTGATACACTTGTTCAGCAGCCACAGGTGTAGTTGTCCTCTTTTTCTGCGCTCTCCCAGAGGTATAAGGCATTGTGGTGAAGCAAGAGTAATCCGAAGGCAAGGCAGGGAAAAATCAATGACAAATGACTTGGCCTTTTTCTTGAAGCACATAGAAAAGAACAGCAGTTTTTATGTGTGGTCATCTTATTGACCTATATTCCAGTCCATCATTCAAAGTAGACTCAGCAGTAAGAAATACAATAAACTAATAGACTGAGTGGAACACCTGACGCAAGTCATTACTAAAAGTAATTTTTCAATATCTGCATTGATTCAGCTTCAGTCCCTCAACTGGGCCAAAGATTGTGAATGTACTTAGTCTGGAAATTGGCTCCAATGGACTGACAGTAGACTTTAAGGACAGGCGTATACAGGGGGTGGACAAAATAACAGGAACACCTTGTAATATAGTAATATTTTCAGTCAGTTGTCATTTCTCTCCAGGAGCAGGGTCAGGGATAACTGCTCTAATTATGTAGAATATTTTGTCAAGTCATTAACATTGTTATTTCTGTGTACTGAAGCTCTTGGAAGCAAATTTGTGATTTTGCACTTTGTAAATTAGGTCTGCAATTTACATTTATTTTCATAATAGATCAATCTGCAGATAATTACCTCGGCCAAGGAGGTTATGTTTTCGGTTTGGTTAATACATTTGTTTGTTGGTTGGTTTGAAAGGGTGTAGCAGGGACCAAGGAAAACCCATTACATTTTGGAGCAGATCTGAATTACGAGGCAGCTATAAAAAATAATAGCCGACGGTAGTTGACGAATACATTTCGTCAACATTGTAATAAGGCCTTTGTGCTGCATCCATCTGTTGTTGTAAAATCAGAAATGTTTTCTCAACTGGATAGATTCACACTGCATTAACATTGAGATAGGCCATGCCTTGGAAGAGGTCTGTGGTCTCTTGAGCTCCATTCTAGTTTCTTATTATTTTTTGATTCATCGATTATTGCCTGGTCTAAAAAAATTTAATAAATTAGTTTACGTACCTGTTATTTGGTACACCACATGTACATATTAAGTGCCTTAGACAATACACTTTAAGCAGTTCCTTATTAGGAATTTAATTCCACCCTGTGAAGCAGAATAATGCTTATCTGCTCTAATATTGTCTACATCTAAGACATTAATGACTCCCGTTCATCCATTCAGATATACACTAATACATTCATCTTCTAAATGTATTCCTTCATGTGTCTGTTCAAATTCCACTGAGGGCTGATCAGCCATTCAGGAGAGGTAGGAAACAGGAACTAATGCATTTTGATGATGTAATTGGCAGCAGATGCAGAGGAAGATAGAGATAAAGGAGAAGGAATTCAAAATAGTATCTGTTTGGGCATGCATCAGGTGGTTATCATGAGCAAAGAGGGATCATGTTTTGACTTTTGTCTCACAGATTCACCATTGCTCAAGTGCTTTCGTTTTACAGTGGTCTGAGCTTTTATGGAAATCTGGCATTTCAATGCAACAGCAGTGTTGATACTGGGGAGGACTACTGTAACATCGCTGAAAGAAATCTTTAATTAAACAGCTATCCCCACCTGATCATAGTGCACACAGGGACAGTATAAGAAAAATTGAATAGGCTAATACACAATTCACATGGTGAGCTGCTTGTAAACAGCATAATCAGCTCTACTCATTTTGTGAGCCATAATATTAGCTGGTACGAGGATTATGAATTCTCCAGCAAAGCTTCTTCATGCTGGACACAATCCAACAGTTCTTCCAGGATAAAAGTTGTTCTCTAATGTGAAAGCCATAGCAAACAAAGGTCAGGTATAGGCACTTTTTCCTGCCTTCCTTGTGGTCTGACAATAAGGCAGTAAGAACAACAAGGCAGGGCTGGGTAAGTGGATGCAGGGGAGGTAGGGGGGAAGCAGGCTGGGACCTGCTTCAGCATTAAGTTATGCCTTTGTAAGGCAGAAGCACTTGCCTGTGGCAGGTGCAGGTAGCAGACGTGACGCTGCCTAGGTGTTTCTATTGAGAAGTACCCAACCTGCCGAGCTGTCAGGACAAGTTGGAGGACTCAGTCACCACCCTGCTCTGAAAGGCTAACCAGATCCGCATACTATGACTTGCACTTCTAAAGATGTGATGGAGGAACTGGAAAATCCCAGGGCTCAAACATAAAATTATAGGATTGTTGTGATATTTGTCATGGAGGCTAATGTGGAACATAATACATCATAACAGCAATTACAATCCCAGAGATTGTCTCCTTTATGTTCCACCCTAAGAAAAAGCACTACAGACTTTAAAATAAAGTCATATATCATTGACAGTGCTCAGTAGCTATATTTAAAATTCAAAAGGTTAGTTTTTTGGGAGTGGAGCTAGAGTATAAAAGGGAGTATAAAATAGCAGGGGCACATAAAAGCTTTACATCCCAAGATTCTTATTTTCCACTGAAGACTTTCTCTGAAATGTGGCTGTAATTTTTAATAAAATCATCCTTTTTCTGTTCATTAGGCCCTAACTGTACTCAGCCTTCTGCCCCAGTGTGTAAGGATGAACTCTCCAACACGGAGGCACCTGTAGCTGCCCATATGGCGCAACAAATCACAAACAAATGTAAGCTTGCAAGTCTGCCCATGTCATAGGATTCCTGTCATCACAGGGCAACATTAATCATCTGCACAGAAGGGTCTGAGTGAGGAAAAACGCAAATGAAAAGGTCTAATGTGAAAAATGTGAGGAATAATCTTCTGAAGGAGACGTGATTCACCATGTGCTACACTCGCTCACAACCCTTTCTTGTTGTAGGAGTGGCAATAGAAGACCCAAGGCAATCATTTTTCAGGTTCAAAGATGTTCCATGCAAATCTATTTCTGATGTACTGTAGAGAAAGGAAGAGAGAGGCAGAGAGAAAGAGAGAGAGAGAGAGAGAGAGAGAGAGAGAGAGAGAGAGAGAAAGAAAAAAAACTTCCTCGCAATGGTGGTGTTTAACAAAAACTTATCAATCCAGAGCCTGAAAAAAAACCTGAGTGAGATGATGTGAAAGATTTTTAGCCCTCATGCTGGTTTGGAAAATCAAAGATTGCCACCAACATGGATTCAAAGGAATTTAAATCTATAAGCCCTCTCTTTAAGCCTCCTAGCCAGGAGCATTTTACCATCAGGTAATTTCAGTGTGGACTTACCACTACATGCTGCTATTACAATTTTAATGTTATGCTGAGCAGCTAGTGGAGCAAATGAGATGATATGGATCTAAAATCACAAAGTTTAGCTGCAATCATAACCGCACAACTAAAGGCGTGGAGGCTTTTAACAATGAGGGCAGAGGAAGCAAAACGATCTGCCTTCCCTCCTCTGTTTGCTTTGCCTGAATGAATAGCAGATCCACCAGCATGGCAATGTCAGAATAGATTAGCACCACTGTCCACAAAATAAAATCCTCTTAAAAGCAGAGGATGTCAGTCAATCTCCTGAGACATGTACTTGGTGAACTTAAGGGCTCTCACTACTGTGAAATATACCTGCTCAAATAGAAGAGCAGGTATATTAAACTGAAAACGAGCTGCCCAAAAAAGTATTTGCCAAGATATATAAAATCTCACACACAAAATTACCTTCAGAAAGGAATGTGCATGCTATTAAAGTTTTCAATGCAGTCAAAGAAGTGTACATTATAGATCTGCAGACAGGCATTACCTTATAAATATAAATGTCCACTTAGTCTTTTATTAAGAGATACTAGTTAGCCTTGAAGAAGATAGGTTCAAGTAGCTCTTTTCTTAAAAGTATCTTCACATTGCCTTCAGCTATCTGTTATTTTATAATAATAGCCCACGGCTGAGAGTAAAAGAAAGCTATTCAAAACCCATTCAGAGTTTTCAATCCGTGTAACTAAGAAAACAACAGGAAGTTCCTCTATGAAGAGCCCAAAGGCAAGAGGTTAAGAGTTCATCGCTCACAACATATCTCCACTACTCTCCTTCCAAACCAAACCAAAAAGGATTTATTTTATATTCAAACATATTGTTTTACTTTACAAAAAAGAGCACACAGCTGTTTAAACACAATTTGAATTAATTTTGTCATATATTGGAAAAAATATAGTGTGACATATACAGTATTTGTAAGTATATACTGTATATATCTGAATATCTGAAAGAACCGATTAAAATTTTTTAATAAATGGAAATATTCATAGAACAAGGGATCAATCATATAGCCATGAATCATCTGGTGCTTGTCATTTAGTTTTATTGTAAATTTATTGTTTTTTTTGTGCTGGTTTGCATGTATTTTTTTATTATGTTTTGTGTATCAGGATAAATGCCCACCTATGGGATGAGGATTGCAAACTAGGCTTTAAATGCTGTGGGATGTGTCACTGGTCCATGCTATATACTCAGTCACCAAGTCATCAAGAAAACTAAACAAAAATCATCATAATAATCATTATAGATAATAAAAACCCTTTTCACCCTCACTTTTCTGTCTGATTTTCTAGGGAAACCTACTGTGTGCACTCATATAATACATACAGTAGTACAGTACAGAAACATACAGTATATATTATTCATATCACACACAAAAACAACTTCCGGCTCAAATATCTAAAAGTGGCTATGATGCCACAATTATTCCACAAAACACTGGTATGCAGCCTACCTTTTCAGACACACAGAGCTGTCATTTCCACACTACTTCCTGAGAGCCTCCTTGCCAGAGGCACATAACCATGGTAACAGGAATTATGAGATGCTTAATGCTTAAATTACTGAAAACGGTAAGCAACGGTCGCAAGTGACAAAATTGCTGATTTTTAACATTGTGGAATGTAAATTGAAGCTTATTGACGTCACAGAACCACCTTTGTCACTGTCCGTTTGTCTGTTATGAATGTTGTCATTACTACATCCTTGCATTGTGGGATACTTATGCCGGCGTAGTGTCTAGTGTTTGCATACTGTAATATTTCACCGGAAATGGTATGTAATTCACATACTATTGGTTTTATACTCAGGTTTCAGACATACTAAAAAATCTCACATACTATTTTAGCCTACAAAATAGCATTTTAGTATGGAATTTTAGACATGAGAGCTACATACGCTACTAGCTTACATACGCCACCAGCTAATGCACGCTACTGGCTAACAATGCTACTGGCTAACTACTACACACTACTACCTGACAGTACACTACTAGCTGATGTATACTACTAGCTTATTTACGCTACTAGCTAAGGGACACCATATAATATAATACTATAACTTGAGGGTGAGGTATATACTATACAAGGTTGTTAAGCACTAAAATGTTACTGTGAGTATACCAATACAGTTATTTTGCAAAGATGTTAAATTTGATCACAAAGCAACAGAATGGAAATGCAGACACACTGTACATACAGCCACTAAAGCATAAAATGTATAAAGTTAAATAAGGTCCTAACTAAATAAAAGCAAGTTGAAGTGGGGCTGCTTTTTAAAGGTGTCTACAGATCTTAAGTTCAATGGGAGAGAGATTACAGTCTCCTTTTGCATTGAGCCAGTAGCCTTGGACACGTTTTGCCCTCCTGTGTCTTCTTTAAGACCGTAAATAAATCTGACATCATCCATATCTGCTGCTATTGCCTCTGACCTCATGATGATAATACACAGAGAACAGAGACAGGTTGCCCTCTGAGACATCCGCAGGACATTGACCTGTAAGGTGGGTTACCTGTCCGGAAGGAGACACGGTGTTGGCCAGTCAGCTTAATGCCTCCAGCAACTTCAAAGTCTGTCAGAACAATCATGTCTGTGCAAACGCATGTTAACACGCAATGCAAACGCATGTAGATTTCCCACAGAAGTGCATTTAAACACTCACAGTGTAAACATTTATTTGTCATTGTTCATACTCTTTTGTCTAACAAGAAAGATATTTTTTGGGTCAGGGGGGTAAAGTTTTTACAGGAACTGGAGAGAATGTTTTTTCCCAGAACTTCTAACAAAGATCAGCTGTCATTCGAGACAAGAACGCTGCATTTTCAGTAGTGCAGCGTGTCTCTCTCATCAAATTGATTGGGATCACTTTTTATACATGAATCCTCTCTTCTCTCTTTTTCATCTCATAGTCTCATTGATCATTGGAGCTCCTCAGATACAGAGAACAGGTGTGATCATCATTTTAATGCATCATCTTTGTGTGTGTGTGTGTGTGTGTGTGTGTGTGCTAAAATTTCGATGAATACATTGTGATGTGGTCTGAAAGTACAATGAATGAATGTTGACACAACATCCGTACTCATTAATAATTCATTTCAGCTCAAAACACTTTATAGAGCTTTTTGAATTCTGATTTTCTCTATTCATCGCTAGATCTTGCAGGCCAAAGTGTACAATGCAATACCTTGCAGTGTTTGTATACACATATTTATGTGTGCATGTGCATGCATGCATGTTTGTGTTTGTATCAACTCTGGCATAATGATAGACTGACAGTGGGAGCGACAGCACCACCCCAAGCAAGTAGAAAAGCCCAACATTCCTGGGCTGCGAGCTGTGAATCTGAGCGCGGATTACAAGTTAAAACACGCAGCCAGGAGCCACCACTGTTTTAGTAAATACTTTCAGAGCTAGTGTTTAGAGATCATAGCTTTGGGACAAAGATTGATTTCCCAAACAAGGATTGTGTGTTGTGGTTGTCCGGTTTTATTGATGGGTGGGTAAATGGAAAATCGATTTCACAGGCTGAGAAATGGGGCTGGATATTCTTTAAGGATTAGTAATGCTTTAAAGAAATAGGCTAGTACAATATTAGGAGAAATGCTTATTTGGTTTCTTGCTGAGGGTTAGACGAAAAGATTGATACCATTCAAATATCCACGCTAAATATGAAGCTAAAGTCAGCTGCCAGTTAGCTTAGCACCTCTAAAGTTCACTAATGAAGATGATATTGTCCAAAAAACCTTACATATTTTTAAAGATTTTTTTGACTGCCAAAAGCCATTTAGGTTTGCACAAAGACTCAACGCATGTGGAAATAGTCATTTTATAAAGTGTATAACATTGTATGGATTAAACAAATGAAATATAACATGTTAATGAGTGAGCTTAGAGATTTGGATTTTTGTACCTCAGGACAGCTGTTCCCCCATTTCCAGTCTATATGCTAAGCTAAGATACCTGTCTCCTGGCTGTAGCTTCATATTCACCCAGAGTGGTTTTGATCTTCTTATCATCTCAGCAAGAAAGAAAAAAAGGCATTTTTCAGAAAATGTCAAAGTATTCATTTAACCATCAATTAAGTGTAACAGTGTGTCCATTTTTGTGTGTTTGAATCATATTTGTAACACAATTGTGTATTCATATATGCTGTAAAATAAAACCAACAATACAGAAGTGGCTCTTGGATTCTTGCACACTGTAATAGGAAAGTATGGATCTCTCTGGCTGCATAGACCACCACCTGCCACTCAAATCTGAAACACCTGCTCATCCACAGTCTCCACCGCCAGCTGGCTCACTGCAGAAAACTCTAAAATAGCCATACACAAAATACTAACTCAGCCTGGGACCATATCTTTCCCTCATTTAAACATTTAATCTCATTAATGTTCATAAAAATATTTCATAGCTCCTATAGCCTATATTGACTTTTCTCATTTATCCCTCTCTCCTTTAACCATGCTCTTTTTGCCCCCCCGCCCCACTCCACTCTCATTCCAACTGTCCAGGGGTTGCTTGAGCTATGAGAGGAACTTTCCTCAACTCCCATCCAACATAATCAAATAGAAAATGTTGCCAATATAATAGCCACTCCCTGCATCTACTCAGTAACCTTTCCCCTGTTTCCTTTCTTTAATTAAAACATTAATCAAACAGACTTGCTAGTTAAACCATATAGAGCTCAATATTCTTAGGCAATAAAAGATAAGGACTGGTGATTACAGACAAACATATCATATAAACATATGTGTTTTAGATGGCGGACTGATGATTATGCTTGGAGGGAACATACAGGAAGGAGGATCCACTCCACCTACAGGTTTCCACCGGACATAACATAGTGCGTCTCAACTTAACTCAGCCCAGCATGCTCTGCTGAATCTTTTGACTTAACTTAAGAAGTGTATTTGGCTGCTGTGGTCCTTCTCACTCTCCCTTGCTGCTTTTCTTATTGTATGCCATCTTGCAACACTTTTTACCTGCGCTCTGCTGCATCCAATCATGTCCGATGCCTGAGGTTCATTGGTCCACTTTTCACATCTTCACATCACATGCAGAGAGATTCTTATGCTCACGCTTTCTTGTTCAAGAGAGCAGCTTTTAGTTTGATTATGTTTTGCATCTGTGGTGTAAGAATTACTGAGATCTTAACTAAAAGTGGCAATACCTCAATGTATATTTACTCCATCACAAGTAAAAATCCTGCATCCATAATTTTACTTAAGTAGCTGTATTAAAAGCTGAGTGTACTAAAGCATCAAAAGTGAAAGTGCTTATTAGACAACAGAATGACCTCTGTCAGTGTTATCTTACATTATTGGCAGTGGTATCTATTTACTCTTGTACTGTAAGTATAAATGGAATGTAGTAATATATCAAATACATTTAATATACTAATAATATACTTCTGCTCCACTATATTTTAGAAGGACACTTTGTACTTTTTACACATTTATTTGGCAGCTACAGGTTTTAGTTGCTTTGTAAATTAAGACTTTACATGCAAATATGGTGATATAATAAAATATGTTTTGTACAGTCCAAAAGTTAGAGCTAAAATAATTTGTCAATTATTTGTCTTTTTTGTCATCAGTATTTTTCATGCAAAAATGACAAATAGTTTCTGCTTGTATTGACTTTTTCTTTGTCATATATGAACTGAATTAAATGTATTTGTGTTTTGGACTATGGTTGAACAAAAAGAGTTTTGTGATGGGAAAGTGTGATTGGCATGTCTGATAATTTTTTAACATCTTACAATGAAAAAATTATTTAGTAAATGCTAATTAGTTGCAGTCAAAAATAGTTAAAAATAGCCTCACCTACACTGCTCTGTATGCTAATAAATGTACTTTCAGTAAACTGGTATTTAATGGATGAATTGGAGTAATAAATCCTTTCAGCCTGAACAGTCGAAATCCTGGATGCTGCATGTCAAACAAAGCTGCTGCAGCTTGTCCAATCCGAATGACGCAAACCCACTGAGTGGAGGATTTCCAGGAGAACATCAGACCTGCTGCTAACATGAACTGACTGGATGAATCTCAGCAATTGTTTACAGACGGGTTTCAATTAAGTCTAAGTCTGATGGAGATGAATTTACTGTTTAAAAAGGACCGTTTTGTTTAAAAAAAAAAAAAAAAAAAAAAAGGCAGATTTTACAACTTAACCAAAATGAAAATGTAACAATACCAGCCTTAAACATCTTTGATCAGACAGCTGAATTGCTGTAATGAGGCTCTTTTAAGCTCTCTAAATGGTGGTTAAATAAATAAAATAAACTGATTACAGTAACTTTATTTTGTGCCTATTTACAGAGCTAAATGAGTTTGAGGTTAATAAAATGCACTGTGCCTATGCACAAGAGACATTTAACATTTTCATCTACTCTTATGTGTCATACGTGTTCCTCACATTGCCTTTAGCCAACTAAATAGCATCCAATTATGACTCAGACAGACCTGCAGGGCGTAGGAGCGCAAGGTGGTTGTTGCACATGATGAAATAAGGGCCTGATGCCACCAGCTGGAGCAGACCTGCAGTGCATCACCTGCAGGGATGAGACAGGTGTGTTCATTCACTCTACACACACACACACACACACACACACACACACACACACAATGAGTAAAGGTGAAATTAATGTGGAAAATTTCTGCAGAGGTTGCTTATTAGAGAAAAACAAGCTTTGAGCAATCACCACACAACCACGGCTGTGATGTGTTTAGTGACTCTGTGTGATACTGATGAGCCTGGCAGCTCACTAATGACATTTCACATGAAACCTGACAGTTCTTTCCCCACGTTACTGCATGCAGCATACAAGTGCACGAGTGCCACACGCATTGATTCACATGGTTGCTAGCTAAAGAGGAGGAGGATTAGTCAGAAACAGCAGTGGAGGAAGTATCCAGATCATTTGTTTAACTAAAGTGAGTGGAAATACCACAATGTAAAAAAGAACTTCTCCATTTCCAAACACAGTCCTGCGAGTCTGCCGGAGACAGCTGGAGATCACATCGAAAAAGGAAACATGCTTGAATGGGTTCATTATTCAAGTTCCAATAGAGATAGAGCAAATATTCATTAAACATTGTGACTGTGTAATGTGACTGTACCTTAAAGCAACATTGGATTTTTTGCAATTTGGCGCCCCTGCAGTTTTAGAATGCAATTACTTATTACTTACGTAAATATGGACCGCTGTACACATGCATTTTTTCTGATTACATTCATTCAGTCCACATGGGAACAGAGGGGGGTTCATTGTCTAAAAGACATTTTTAGCAAGGTTGGCTTATTAGCCTTTTCTGACTTATATAAATATACCAAGTTCCTCTTTTTTCTTTTACCTTCAAAAATGGATGGATGGGCAGAGGGCTCTGCCCATTCATCCTATCCGGAATTTATTTACTATGCCGGTATGGTATCGAGGCTTCATCAGTTCTTGGTGATATCTGGTCGCTCTAGCCTTCCTATTGAGAGGATCTGGGTGTATGATTGCCCAGGCCTGGGTATCGATCTTAACTGGCATGATGTGTCTAACATTCCAGAAGTATCACACAATCTAGACCATCAGAAGATCCACTACAATTTCATTCATAGGACATATCTCACTCCTGTGAAAATGCATCACATGAAGGTAATTAACTGTCCTTTATGCACGTTCTGCCCACTAAAAGCTCAAGGTACATACCTTCACATGATCTGGGATTGCTCTCCAGTTGTCAGTTGTGGAACAATATTGCATCCAAAACATGTGTCCTGATTAAAGATACTGTACCTGTTACTGTCAATGTTTTGATTCTGAATGATCTGTCCGCCCTCCAGCTTTCTAAAACTCAAAAGCATGCTGTTTTTGCTGGACTTACAGCGGCCAAGAGAATGATTGCAACCCATTGGAAACCACCTCATGACTTTTCCTACTTGGCCTCTTTCTTTTCTGGATGTTGTGTACATGGCGCTCTCCACGACTCGCATAGGTGGAGCCCTGGGAAAGACTTCGGACACTTGGCTCAGCATTGCTGGATCCTTAAAGTCCATGTTATCGATTTGTGCACCTCTGTCTGTGTGTGTGTTTGGTCCCTTTTGTCTTGTGGCGGTCTCCCTGTAAATGCCTCTTGTTTGTTTGTTTGTGTGTTTGTCTGTGTGTGTCTGTTTCTGTGTGTTATGTTAGTGAGCTGCGGGCATCATTCTTGCTGTTGGGTCTTTGTTGTGTCTCCCTCCTTCCCGTATTTCCTCTCTTTGTTTTAGAGAGAAACATTTGATCGCAAGGAAGGATGATGGAAAAAGTGCACTGTGCCTTCTTCAGGGTGTGTAGCGTACTTTTCAGTATGTTGTCATCTGGATCAATGTTTTAAATTTTTATTTGGCTCTTTAAATTAAAAAAAAAAAACTAGTGAGTCCACAACTTTGCTAACACAGCCACACATCAAGCAAGTGCAACAACACAAGACATGGCAAGCCAGCTAATATTGCTCACTAGTCTAACGGCAACACTGCCATTTCACTGCCTGTACCCAGTTCCATTGACCACTGGCTCGCCACCAGTTCTGGCACGACACCGGTGCTCCCCGCCACTGAAGCTGTTGTATAAGTAAAATAGTTTCATAATATTGCTTCAAGTTCACCTAGGCGTTTTTACTTATGTTGCCTGATTAGACCGCTCAGGGCAGTGTGGGCATGTGCAAACTGCTCTTGATTGACATCTCCCTCACCTCAGGATCAGAATCGATGCAGCAGAACCAGATATTTCTTCTTCCTTGTCAAAAAGCTGGTGCCCACATTACCAAAAATGCAACTTGGTTGTAAATTTGAATGTGTTTGATCATTTTGGTAACAAGGGGTATGGCATCCCCTCTCTAATCGCCTACTGGTGACGTTGCATTATTTTTTGCATGGCTCCACCCAACTTACACCTGACTTGAGATCTAATCAGCCAGTCATAAAACACCTGTGAAGCTGTGCATAGCGTTTAATCTACAAACTAATGAGCAACTACAGCTGTTTAATCAACATAGTGGAGTGAAAAGTATGATAAAGTACTTCAGTAAATGTACTCAGTTACATTCCACCACTATCTAGGAGGGCCCTGCTGTCAGCGGAAGCAAATCTCAAAAGATCAATGGTCAGTGAAACAATGGCATTGGGAGTGAATGTAACAAGTGGCTCTGAATCAAATTCCAGTTTGTACAGGAAGCTGTAGAGCACCAGGAAGGACACTGCCCTCGCTCTTCCTCTGCTACATCAAAAATACACCAGCTCCAGGCACCAGACCATGCCCGATCAGGATCCTGTTTTCACTCTTTTTTGTTCCACAGACATCGCTCCTAAACAGGAGAGCGTTCGATGTGACATGGCACAAGCTTTTTGCTGCACATGTGGCCAAAGGTGTAAGGTGTCTAATTTTAGATTAAGCATATGACCAAGAATAATAGATAGCTGATCACACAAGAGACTCTATAGATATTCAGGGGTTTGAAAGGTTTGTTGTAGGAGGAAGTGATTATTGCAGCAGTGCGATGACTCACTCAGCTTCTGAATCAATGTCACAATATCAAAGTAACAGTGATTCATAAGTCACTTGACATTACTAAAACTGCTTTTGAAAACTCAAGATTTTCTATCCAGCCTCTTAAATCATATTCAGGTGTTACACTGGTATTCATTGTGTGTGTGTGTGTGTATGGGGGGGTGGCTACCTAAGATTTGAGCAATATTCCACAAACTAACAAGCGTTAAAGTCACAGCCCCGGCCCTCTTCAACCCCTGGTCGTATGTATTTATTGTACGGACTGTGCTGTAGTGTTTAAACATTCATTGTGTAAAGGATTTAGGAAAAAAAATTTACCCTGGTACTGTACATATATACCATTTTGAGCTACTTATTTACATAAGTGTTTTCATGTTTCTGTGTAGTTCTTCATCACCACATTTCAGAGGGAAATATTTGCTTTTATATCCTCCTTGGTTTAAGACCCTTATATTAAAGATATTAATGCCACTGAGTGGATAGCATTATTATTAGTAGAATAAGTAGTAGTAGTAGTAGTAGTAGTAGTAGAAGTAGTAGTATGTCAGCCTTGTGCGTAATACTGCCAAGCTTGGAAACAGCTATCAAAATAAAGTATGCAATAAAGAATGATAAAAAATGTTTGCAGTGGCAATATAGCTGAAATTCCTAATCAGGTTACAGAGTATGGTGTAACACCTGTTAGCGGACCTCGTAAATATGAAATACTAAATCTAATTTCCACTTTTCAGATTAAGATTTTATATAAACACCATAATAAGCTATAAAACACAATGCATTGTTAAGAGACATTTCCCCTTCTAACTCCTGAGTTTCATTCAAATAATTGTTGAAGGCCAAAATAAGTAAAATTATTCCAAATTTCACCAAATTGCAAAGATTAGAGAAAAGTCTGAAAGATTTCTACCAATAAGTGTAGCAGAACGTTTTCATTGTTTTTACTTTGGTTCTCTCATGTTAATCATCTCATGACCCCTCAGATTTAGCTTGTGACCCTTTGGAGGGGCACGATCCCAAGATTAGAAACCACTGGACTAAACTACCCAACTGTATATGAAGTACTATAGCTCCACCTCAAACAGCTACAAAGATGAGTATGCATAGATCCATCAACCTTAAAAGCAACCAGGGGACATTTTACTACAGCACAAGCACTTTGATCCTTTAAGTACATTTCACTTCTGTACTTTTACTTAATGTATTGGTATCTTCACTTCAGTAGAAAATCGGAATACTTCTTCTACCTCTGGGAGCACAGGAGCAGCTCGGCCACAATATAAGTAATGAAACAGAAATGGGAAAGTACCATGTAATGTAGTATCTGCATTCAATCTCCATCTCCCTCCTTGTTAAACTGTAGCTGCTGAGCTGCACGGCTGCTATGCACAGAGGCTGGACTTCCAGCTGGAAATGTTCTATTGGGCTTTGGGCCCATTTCCTATAATCTTTGCTAATTAAAAGCAGCCCCTCCTGCTTTATTCACATGCTCTATGCAACAGAATACCATAAATCCTTGTAAAAGACCCAAATGTGTGAGTGAGAGAACAGGAGGGAGGCAGAGAGGGAGAAGATGTGAGAGAGAAAGAGAAGAGCAATTATTCACCACCATTATTATTGTAAGAGGAGTTTTTTTGTTAAAGATTTATTTTGTTATTATCTTGTTTTTCATATCTTTATTAGGATAATTTGCATAATTTGATTAATGTTAATTACTGTATATTGTTCCTAATACAGATAGGGAACTAGACAAAATGGTGCACCTTGTAATGTTAGTAAGGGTTAAGATTGTCAGAGTAATATGGAAGGCGGGACTTGTTTTAATGCCAAAATGTACATTATTAATGATTTGCAGGTAATCAATGAGACAGAAACTGCTGTCGGACAAACACCAACAACTAAATGTGATTCATGTAAGTTTTCATTACTTGATGTATAGCTTTGATATTTGCCAGTGATGAATGTGTGCTGGGTATTAATAATCCCTGCACAATCAAGCTTTTGGGGGATTTTCTGTTGGTCTGAATACGTGTGAGAAATGAATTAAACCTTTCTAACAGGAAAATATATGTGCTGTTAATTAATCTTTCTGGGTATTTTTTTAATATTGACACTGTATCATTGCACAGACATCCATTTACAACATCACAATGAGGAAATACTTTGAAAATAAATCATTTCAGACATTTTGTTTGCTTTAACGTGCATAAATTGCATTGTAAATAAATGGTAATAAATTGAATCCATTTAGTTAAAATTTAGTAAAACATTTATGAGTCACAATATTTCATGTCAGAGCAATCTTTGTACTGATTTATTGAAGGCTGGAAGGATCCACACGATGCAGACAACCAATCAATAACGCCATGATCTAAAGTGATCTCCATGTCACTCCCTGCTTATTTGCAAGGGAAACCTTTTTTCTGTGCTGTCATCAAATTGAGTTGCCTTTGACTCCCAGGCTCTGAATAATGTTGGTATTACACAGGCATGGTTAGGGCATGTGTATAATGAATTTAAGATGTGTTAAAATTATTTATGGCAACAAAGTAAGAATTAAAAACATCATCCAACTTCTATTCCTTTTACTGTTTTTTTAAAGGCAATTTCTAAATTTAGATTTTAGGTCGGCAGTTTTTATGAGTATGAGTCAACGTGTGGACAGAGGTTATGAGAGCCAGTTTCCTTAAATAAAAGTGAGGTGTAAGTCATCCCATGAACAATGCAAAAAGATCAATAAATTGTGTTTGTTTGTGTGCGTGGGTGATTGAGCTGGTCCAAAAGTCTGTGAGAACAAAAAAAGAGGTCATAAATACAAAAATAGAGACTCTAGATGAAAAGGCTGCACCACCAAGAAAGTATGAGTGTTTGTGTGATAATTGTGCTCGGGTTTTTGTGTAGTACTGAGTTTGCATTTTGTCTAACAAGGGTCTGGCGTCCCCGCAGCCGTCAGTTGGGATCCACGCTGGGCCCTTTCGCAGTAATCAGCCAGACTGTCTTGCTCTAATTGTTTCCAGATTTGTGTGGGAGGTCAGAGCCCCGGAGTGCTGATCCTTGCCAAGTTTATAAACAGAGCAGTGTTTCCAGATGGCCACTGGCTCCAGACTGGCTAGCAGGTTGATTGGGACCAGAATAATAACAGGTGGAGAACAGACAATGAATTCCTTGACACTTTTTACCTCGTACACACTCACAGACGCACCGACACTCTCTCAAAATACACAGTAACATACTTTCAATATGGTGAACAGGAGAGACTCCTGACGCCGTCGCTGTGGTTTCAGCTCAGCAACAACCAGATCTGAGAGTAAAAATACAGGCAGGATGTAGAGCAAATTTTGAGAGCTGAACAGAGCCTGTTTTAAGGTTTTACACACGAGAATATAATGTTACCATCTAAAAAAATCTGGGGTGTGAATTTGGAGATGTAACCAATATTAACCTAATGCTGTGACACAAAATACAATTATTGACAGAAACTTAAAAAAAGGTTGCATACTTGACTTCTCCATTGAGTGATATCATGACATTTTACAGTGTCTTTTTCCTGACTTGGCCTGGCCTCAGCTTTATGAAACCTTTCCTTCTGTGGGGAACAATGTCAGCTGTGAATTGCAAAAGACGAGATTACAAAATATCAGGTTCCTACAGGAAGCCAACTGCTTTCGAGTGTGTGTGTGTGTGTGTGTGTGTGTGTGTTTGTGTGTGTGTGTGTGTGTGTGTTTGGATGCCATGTCAGATTGTGAAATAATTTTGAACCTCCAAGGCATCTCATTCTTTGTCTTTTGACTTTCTGTAATTCTGTATTTTTTTGTCTAAAGCCTAAAAGCCAAATAACATGAATTCCCAGGAAATGTAAAAACAAAATGTGACAAATATATTAAATGTATAATGCAAATCCATTTTTTTTTCCTCTTTTAAGTTGTTACTTTTGGAAGTGTTTCTTTGTCAAAGCTGAAGGTTCACTGTTTTTCCAAAAATCGACTGTTTGCCACGCGAGAGACACACACACACACACACACACACAGTCACACACACAGTCACATTTTCAAAGTGGAGATTTCAGCAGCTCCTGTGAAGACATTCCCACCACAATCACATCATTAGCTCCACCATGTCTCTTAATGCCTCTCTCAAGTTTTTGTTTACAGAATCCAGTCCTTCCAAGGTCTTTGTAATAGCTTGAGAGATCTGGGTTCTGGAGGGGGGAGGTTTTTGAGGATGTGTGTGTGGAGGGGGGAGCCTGCCTTTCATCGGTTTTGCTCTGCTACACTTGTTTGGGCCAAGGTTGGCCCCTGTTTTCAGTAAGCGTACTCCACTCCAGATGTGCGGCGGCTCCAGAGTGGCTGCCATGTACAGTAAATCGGCATCTGAGGGCTCGTCAATCTGTGGGGTAGAGCGCTGCGGTGTCGTCAGCCCCAGCCACTGGTATAAACGGAAATTTGTACTGCTGAGCTCCCATGAGGCCTTTGGGGAGGTGGAGGTGGGTGGTGTTGTAGGGGAGAGAGAAAAAAAAGGGTCAGGGGAGGATATTTGGAAGTGAGAAGTCAAAAGTGATGAGTAGCAAGGGACAGAGAGTGTTAACACACACAAACGGTGCAGCAAATGTCTAAATATTCTCATCCAAAAGGATAATGAGCACAGTTGGCTCAGTGGTGCGGAGCTAAATGAGCAGAAGAGAATGACGTCGACATGAGAATAAATGACTTTTGCAGGGAAATATGTCCGCTGCTGAAAATTGAGACAAGAGTGTGGAGGCAGGTCACAGTCAGGGTATTTCAACATGGTTTATATCAAATCACGCAGCTCCAAGTAGATGAAATTGTTCATAAAAGTTCATAAAACAAGACGATTCAAAAAGCCTGGCAATAAAACAAAAAGATTTTAAAGAGCTGCTACTGATTACAATTAGTTAATGCTAGTGACCAGGAGTAGACAGAAGCGCCAAAACCAAAATATGAGTGTAGAAAATGTTAATAGTATTAATACAACATCACTTAGTTAATGTAAATACATGAGGCCTGAGTCATAATAAAGACAAAGTTCTTTTCGGAGAGGACACAGAGCAGACTCTGGAGTGCCATCAGGGCAGACAGTGTTTCCCCCGCACATTCCTCCCTTTACATTTTCCCATGCTCAGAGCTCAGGCCCTGACTCAGCGCCATTATCACTGGGAACAAGTCATAGGAAAGCTGCTGATGACTTACAGAGTGAAGCCCTCATGTTAAGACTAATGTTTGAGCTCCGTCCTCCATGTGGCTACCTCCCATATGATGTTTTTAAAGGTCAGCCATGTTTCTGTCACGCTGAGCAGCCTGAGGCATGAGAAAGCTACAGATAACACAATTAAATAAATGGGTGACAAGATTAGTTTTAACTGTCACCTGGTTAAAAGCTTCACTGCAAAAAAATAAGTGTGTTTAGAAGCACTTGAATTACTGGGTAAAGTGCTTTTCACAATTTCTGCAATTGTAGGCGGTCCCTGACGAGAATAACGAGGTGAAATCTTTGGCTATCAATCAAAAACAATAGTCTCTCATCATACTGTGAGACAAGTCCACCAGCAGCGGATTTAGTGTCAAAGTTCCGACAGAAATTTAAATCTCACAATGTGACTGCAGCCATAACTTGTCAGAATAAGAAATGAAATGATGGAGAATATGCTCCTAGTGTTGGCAGATTTGACTCACGCAAAGTTATCCAATCATAATATTCATTAAACAGAAAAGGCCTTCATTAACATGAACAGGTGTAATAGAGTATATTTATGTTGTAATAAATCAAATAATAGAGATATGCCCACTAAACTGTGTCAAAGTTGATTGAAGAAGATGCCAGTTCATTCGAGTTTAATCGTTTTATTGGAGAAACCACCTATATGGTTCATAAAGTAGCCCAGATCTTTTTTTCCCACCCAATTAAACAAAGGTACCTCAAACCACCTAATCTGACACTCAAACACTTTACACAGACAGGTTAGCATAATGCTACTGATAAAAATATATTTACATCAAACTCACATTGCAGAATTGACATTTCATGTTGCCCTCCTTTCATTGGTTGCAACTGGGTCTACAGTCTCCTTTCCTTCCTCTTTTGAGTTTTTTGGTGCATAGAAGTAACAATGCTATGGACAAAGCTTGTTTATTAAACAAAGAGGTCATACATACAAAAATAGAGACTCTAGATGAAAAGGCTGCACAACCAAGAAAGTATGAGTGTTTGTGTGATAATTGTGCTCGGTTTTTTGTGTAGTACTAAGTTTGCATTTTGTCTAACTAACTAACTAAGGGTCTGGCGTCCCCGCAGCCGTCAATGGGATCCATGCTGGGCCTGTCTGAAACAGATTCTGGCCAAGGTTTTATGAGACCCACCTCACACAATGCAAGATGATTGCTTTTGTTGTAGTGTATAAGTGCTGTTACAGATGGCTTTCTGCAGTAACCTGAAACCCCATGGCCATAATTGGGGTAGAGGATTACCTAATTTCCCCAGCTAGATTTCTCATGAAGAAGGCTGACTTCTTGGCCATGTTTCCGGGTTTCTAATCACCTTTTTACATGTATATGCATTAAGTCCAACAAAAACTGAAACTCACACCATTCTGGATGCATATCGTTATGGTGTCTGTGTTGTTATTGTTCAGTAGGCATGCCCATATCATGACCTTTTCCTCTTTTCGAAAGACAGACCCACTGCCCGACCCCTGTCCCTGGTTTCCTTTGGGATCCCCCCCCCCACTCGCCCAGTAACGAGGCAAGGCGTCAGAGGCCTGATTATTTGCACTGACCCGGGTCTGTCTCCTCAGGGTGGCTGCCTCGGCACAGTTGCACTGGATCCCATTGACACGGTGAGAAGGAGACGAAGGGGGGAAGAAAACAGACCCTGGCTCCAGTCAGTCGGCCCTCCTCGGCAGGTTGATGAATGTCCAGGACTTCACGATCTTTGCCACCCAAGCCAGTAGAGTCAGGCTACAATGAGTTACAGTCTCCTGGTTAGAAAACCCTCCTGCCCACCACAACCACCACCACACCCCCCTAGCCAGCCCACGAGCCCTACAGTCCCCCCAGAACCCAAGCTGGCCGGCCTCCCTCCCTCCACAAACACTGGAGGTCTATCCTTGACTGGATCGCGCCGCACTCCTGCCACCACCTCCCTCGCCCTTTCAACTCTCTGCCCTGACTGTGCCGATTCTACAACACACTGAAACACACACTCACAGGTCCAACCACAAGCTGGCACAGGTCACCTCAGCATGCCATTTCATTTCACCCTGAGCTGCTTATGTCAGTTGTCTGCACTGTCATCGATGCACTCATGAACCTGACACTTGACTCTTTTGAAAACATACAATGTTCATGTAGTTCTCCCTGCAATGCAAACTACAAATAGAATATTTTGTGTTACGGAAGGTGACAACCGCTGCCACTAGCCAAACTACACTAACTAATAAATGTGCTGAATATTTAATTGTCTTTCTTTACTACTTATATCATGTCTCCACCGACTACGTACGTTGTAAATGCAAAACAGAGGTGAAAACGTGCGCTCAGGATGGCCATAAAACTGAACCGCAATGGCAGGAGGAAAACAACAGCACTGTTAAAATCGGCACCCTGCTGCTGCAGCTAATTGTACTCTAGTCATGGGCGATTCACTGTCACAGCTTGGTGACGGCAAGTGACTGACTGAAAAAACTCTTGCTCAAGTGTTCCTCTCATCATTTGTGCTTGAATAATGGAGAATCTGCTGATGATAGTGGTTATGCAGAAGAATGAATGTAATCACGGGCTCACAGCCATTGCAATGTTTTGTGACACTAGCTGTGTCATGTGAATACAGTCTTCTAACATGATTGTCTTAGCAGGCTGAAAGGTTACTAATAAACTGGAATCAACGGAAAGAATAAAACAGTAGGAGGCATGATACACAGAGCTGAAGCCAAATGTGCCGTGCCATTAGAATTGCAATTATTTGTTATTATGGCAAAGCACACTCATTATGTTACCCTACAATTGGGACTGGCAACACTCGTGGTAATTTGATGACGCACAAGTCGTGGTGTGCTTGGCTGCAGAGAGTGAGTCTGAGTGCTTCACGCGATTTTTCCATCTTCAGCCAAAAATCACGGCTGACCCCTTTAATCATTTGAAAATGTTCCGTGTGGCCTCCTAAACATTTGTCTAATGTAAAAAACATGAAATTAATGATGTGTCATCGTAATGTTTCTATTGGCATGATATTGATTTCAGAATTGAAACATTATTAAAACATATTATAGACATACAACCTAATCTGGAGTATTTACAGGAGCACTGTGAAAGTAACTAAGTACATTTACTTAATTACTGTATTTAAGTACAATTGAGTATTTCCATTTAATGCTGCTTTATTCTTCTATTCCACTACATTTTGAGGCAAATATTATACTTTTCATAGTTTTTCCACCACTTGACATCACTGGAAAATATCTGTTTGATTTTTTAACATCATTAAGCTAACATCAATGAACAGCATGTTTTAAAAGTTATAGTACAGAATCCGCAAAATAAACTTGATATATCAAAGTACTATGCATTAGTATGATGTTCAATGGGTCCTTTTAGAATATTATATATTACTGATGTATAGACATAAAGCAGCATTTTAATGGCATACCTGATAGAGGGTTATACTATAGCTACTGATCATTTTAATTAATACATTTGTAATTAAAATCTCAAATCAATACTATAATATTTCATTTCTAAATATAGTGGACCAGAAGTATAAACTAGAAAACTACCTGCTCATTAATCATGTCATTGTTCTTGTTGTCATACTTTTCTATATTTCTATCTGTACATATTAGATAAATGTTTATATTTTACTGGAGTAAAATTCCTTGTAGGTGTACAATGTGTAATAATATAAATGATGCTGTTTTTTAATGTAAGTTCAATTTAGCTACAATTATATTGAGTATTATATTGCAGTGTTTCAGCACATTAGATACCAGAGAAGAGTCAAATGACTTGTAATCAGCTGACACAGCCACTGTTCCTTGAATGGCTTTTCAAAAGAAACACTGTCCGCACATGGTTCATCCGTCTGCTGTCTTTAAACCACATCTAACTTTCGTTCAACCCCCCACTGCTGCATGAGACATTCCTCACAAGATGGTTGAATGGCGGCCCTGTTGCAGGTCAGCCTAGGCGGCAGCTACAGGCAATTTACAGGGTCCCTGCTGTGTGGAGCTGTGACCTGGCCTCAGAGCACTGCTCCCAGGTGACAAATAAAACACTAGGCCTCACAGGAGCGCGACTTCATGCTCCACAATGCTAATTCAGTACAATGCGTCTAATTGTAGCCTATTGCAAAGAGGCTAGCAAGATCCTCTGCCAGCCATTCCGAGGATTACTGCTAATTGGGAAATAAACGTGTGGTAAAATAGTCTGGGATGAGGTAGTTAATGTGGAACCCTCTTAATGGACACTTACAGCTTATTAGCTTCAGTCTCACAAAGCCTTGTTTGATCAGAAAGGCTCCTTTATTTTCTCTACATGGTGTTGCATAAGATTTGGTGTTTTCCTTGAAATACACTGATTGTTTTGTTAGGCGTCAAAAGTCAGCATCAAAGACCTTATGCAATGTTACTGCTTTATATCAGTTCAATTATCTTAAGAATTTCATGTCATGCATTGAAGCATAATTCATACAAAAGCATATTTTAGTAACAACCTGCAGATATGGACTCATAACTAAATCCACAGACTTAGCTTATCAGCACTGTGGCCGCCTCATTTGATATTTTGTGGCGACGTGTTTTAGCTCATATACCAAAACAAACTTGGATGTTTAGTGCTACCAACATTTTAAACCTAAATATAACAATATTCCTGGATAAAGTAGTCTACAAATTGCAATTATGTGGTGTTGTTGCTGGATACTTGTGCCGTTTAGTTTTCAGTCAGTAATTAACCTTTAATAAAGTATGTTTTGTCTGAAATATTTAAACTACTTGTGCTAGATTTGTTTCAGTAGCCCCCACCCCTCCAGAGAGATGTGTGGCGCTGATAGTCTTACTTAGCTTTCTAGCAACTCATTTGGCAATGGCTTGAGTGTAACGGACGTTCATTAATATCAAAAAGATATGCATTAAAGCTTTGAGAAATCTTGACTGTCCAGTTGACAATATGCCACTGTTGGCTCAACGTCCAACGTCTACGCCCAACATCTCCTCCCAAGCAGTACTGCAACCGTTGACTTCAAGGCACCTAACCCTAACCTTAACCCTAACAACAACCATAACTATTGCCTAATTGATTTCAAGGCAGCGCTGTGACCGTTGACTTCAAGGCATCTAACCCTAACCATAGCCTAATCCTTGTCCAGCAGGCAGCGCTGCCTGGAAGAAGACGTTGGGGGCTTAAAACACAGATAAACCCATTGTTGCCAAGTGCCACTTCATCTTATCAAGTTAAGGAAAATTTTGTTCCACTGTGAAATATCTCAAGGTACATATTTGTCCATCCATTCATCCATCTATCTATCTATCCCTCCATCCATCCATCCGCAAACCGGCCCTAGTTAAGCAACTAGAATGATATTCACCATAATATTATCACTGCTTTCAGTCCAGCACTATGCATGAAATCATTTGGAGGGTTCATATAGTTTCAAAATAAACAGTTTCTATTCAAACCCAGAAGGGATATAGACCTATTAATAACTATCCCATTTGTAAAAAAGAAAAAGTAAATACAAAAGAAAAGAAATTCTATTACCAACATTTTGAAGGTTAGACATCTTGTTGAAATACCAATTCAACAATAACACATCTGTTGTGCCCTCAATTTCAAGTTTGTGACATCAAATCCAGGGCTCAGATATTGTGGGCCTTCAATAGGGCAGATGGTCTATGAAACACTGCTGCATCACATTGTTTTCTTCCTCAATTAAAGAACTAAAAGCAAACTGAAATCAAGTGTTAACTGTCCAGGGACAAGGCTAAAACTCTATGTGGTAAGAATGATGCCAGATCTGGCCCTTGACCAAATATGTTGTTGTTTCAGTAGCTGATAAGATGGATTACCAATTACCCCTATTCATTCATCAACAGAAAGTTATGCCATGTTGTTGCAGTTGCAAATTCCTTCCATGTTTTAAAAGGTTTTTGGCTGCCAAGATGACAAATGTCCTCCGTTACAAACAAGTTATTGCATCAGAGGCTCAAATTATACTGTAGTCTGAATACACTGATTAGATTATGGTTTAAATGCAAGAAGCTTTTTTAAGTAGCAACATGAGTTTCATGATAATATTTTAAGGTTGAACTTGTAGGTTACAACACGTATAACAGACACTGAACTCTGTCTCCCGCTCCTTTTTGCACTGCAGGAGATAGTTCATATGTAACTTACTGACCTTTTAAATTCTTAATAAGCTGCCTCTCAGTTTTCCTCAAAAGGTCACACTGGTGGTTTTGCATAATTTTGCAAAAGTCGTATGATTTACATTCCGCTGACCATCTTACAAAGCAAACAAAGCATATAGACTTTTGAGTGTATTAATACTATTTCTTTTTTTTTAATCAACTTGGAGGGATCTAAAACCTATATTTTTCAAAGTGAACATTAAGTTTGCTTTCTTTTTTGGTCATATTGTGTTATGATATTGTTGCATGGTAATACAATTGCAAGCATGGGCTTCCAAGACATATGAGTCAACTGCTAAACAACAAACTTTGTGATCCACATGCATATTATCCTTTTCACAACAATTACCTTTTGTTTGTCTAACGAATTCAAACAAATAAAGCGTATTTTGATTTAAGAAGACTGCACTGCATTAGTACACAACAATAACATAACCCTGACAAATAAATGTTGTTCTCTGTCATGTATTTACTTTAGCTGAATTTGATATTGAGCTGAAATAAGTGGAAACAGCAGTAGTGTAAAGTATACATGATTTGTAAATTGCCTCAAACATGCAAAAACATCAGTATTAAAGGGTCAAAGCCAAAAATGTTATTTGTCAAACCAATAATTCCAAGGTCAACAATTAACTTTTACACTTATTACTATTATCCTTTAAGAGGTCAAAACACGTTTCATGTTAAATTCAATATCTCCACATCAGTACAGTGTAACGGTAGAAACTTACTTTTCTTTTTATTAGAAAGCAAATGTGCAATTTCAACGAGGCCTTCCAAGCGAACTTTCTCCATTCAGCCTGGAACTGTGTCTTTGTACAATAAATCCATAATGTTTGTACAATGAATCCATAAATCCTTTCTTTTAATAGAACATCCATGCATAAATCACGTAACGTAATCTCTGATATCTTTGCATGGCTTCATCGTAGCATTGTTCTGTTTATTTAGCATGGAGTCTAACATCTGGGCTTTTCTAAAGAGGGCCTCTGTGTGATTGGAGGTTTTAGAAGCATTGTAATCATTGTAATCCGGCCTGCATCTTTAGTGTCATTTTGGAGACTTTGAACAATAATTCCCCAGCAATTAGTTTTGTTATCTTTTCATATGAAAAAAGGTATTTACTGTTAGCTCTGGCCATCTTCACTTTCTAAACTCAATGGGCTGTGTGTGTCGACCAATCAGAGGCTGTCTTGCTGTCTTTCTTTCTTCTTCTTCTTTGGCATTTTACGGCAGTGGCAACTATAGTGGTGTAGATGCTGCCACTTTCTGACTATGTTTCTTGCCTGCTACATGTCCCTAACATATAACAAATCAGCCAAACTCATGCTATAACAGCATAAATGTAATAATGCAATGTAGATTCTCATTTATGCATTTAGAGATCGCACTACTAACTTTTTGGATAAAAGCGTTTAAAATGTTTAAATGAAATAGTTTTTGTGTGTGTAAGTCACAGTGTTTATTTATATTTATTTGTTTCCTCTGATTAAAAATTCTTGGAAGAACAATGTATACATCCATGAGATAGTCCTACAGCATACATATCCTGATAGCCCAGGCTGTCCTAAAAAAATGATATATAACATAACTTGATTGCGCGTTACAGGGTTGAAGTTACACAAGCATTACACAAGGACAGGCGACCGAAGATTGAAAAAAATGGCTTTGCCCTTAGAGGGTTAAATAGATTTTTTTTTTATAATATCTGTAAATTGTCATCTAATTGCCTTGACTGTCAGGACTGTAAATGTATCAAGACATTTTGATGCTCTTTTCCACCCCTCATGATCACCTACACAAACCCGGCCCACACTTGGAGACCCCACCAGTTCATCCCCCACTGAGAAGTCCCAGAAAGTCTTTTACGAGTACAGAGCCATCCTACCTTGTGTAAAACACAGAAAGTGACTTGTCATGTTTATACATCCTCTCTGGGCTGTCCGAGATTGTGCAAGGAGAGTTGTGTGATGTGTCCCATAATTGCTAGATGACATTACTTACCACACTTAACAATAATCTTCAATCTGGGGCTATTAAATACACACACATATATATATATATATATATATTGAATCTATTCATGTTATCGCGTAACAGTAGTCTCTATTTTAGGCTGGATAACAATTCACGGAAATGGGGAACAAAACATGCACCTGGTTATCTACAGAATTATAAATGACCTTTTCTTTGATAATGTACTGGATGACACTGGTTGTAAAACAGTCCACAGCGAGCTGTCTACTGGTACAAATGGGCAGGTTCTCAGCATGCTATCAGCACCATTAACTCTGGCTGTAAACCAAACCTCCCAGAAGGTCAGAGGTCAAAATATTTGGGCTTCAGAGAGACGCCATAGGCTCAACATAGCCAGCATTTAATATGAGGTCTGACACAAAGTTACTGCCTGTGAATTAGTGACCTTAACATCCACCCTCATATACTGTAGGAAAACAAATCAGAGAAAGTCCAGATGTAGGTCATCCAGACATTAGACACAGGTTATTATGAGGTTAAACTCACTCTTTATTTTATCCAAACTGTATTTACATAGTTTTATATGATAATGAATTGATCTATTCTGTATGTAGAACATATGATTCTAAAATAAACAAAATTGATTGACTTAATTTAACAAATAAACTCATATTCATACATTATAAACAGGTGAATATATAACATAGTCTTTTCCATCAAAAGAGGATAGAATTTTACGTTGTAAACCCTCATGACACATTTGTTTAAATGAGTAGGATAAAAGTCATGGAGGTGACAATGGATGAATGAACATTGTATCACATCAGTAGCATGGAAATGTGTCTCATCTCAGGTTAATAACCCTTTTAATAACCCTGTGAAGAGTGTGTCACGTTTATCTGTGACGCTGCAAGGCGAGTTGTGCTGCTTTCATGCACGCTAAGGGGAAAAGCAATTTATTTGGTTTCATGAATAGTCAATGATCTAACAGGGTAACAAAGATTTAAGAGGTCAATTGAATTCTGATGATATATATAAACCTTCGACAGAATAGTTTCTGGTTATAACTGGAAGGTTTGATTCAAAAACTGCAGTGTAAATACTAATTAAGCTGACATAACCAATACACCTGAGTTATACATTTGGGCAGTGAAAACAATAGTTAACAAACTTGTCATACATTTTTTAACTCCAACACCTAACCAGTTCTGCACCAGACAGCAATTACGTCAATGTTAAATCAAAGGACAATAGTTTTTTTTCTCCATTTAAGATAGTATATGATAAGGCTAATAGTGAAAGTGCCTTAACACTGTGGTCAAAAGACTACATTTTCTGTACACAGCCTAATTGAAGGATACATATTACTTATTTATATCTTTAGAGAAAATTTCAATAACCAGATAAGTGGCTTTGCCTGCTTCTCCATCTTGCTCTTTATTTGGCATGTCTTTTGGCAAGCACCTCAATGCACTGCACCCCAGGGTGGTATAGATAATAAAGGGAGAGAGACAGGCCAAGAAGGAGAAGGACAAACTTGTGTGTGTGTGTGCGTGTGTGTGTGTGTGTGTGGAGGGGGTGGAGCGGGGAGCAGATGCCTTTACCTGAGACGTGCACCTGCTGGCTCAGTGTGTTCTTACGGACGACAAACCACCCACAATGGTACATCTGGATACACTTGGAACATGGAGGCCAACTACCAAAATATTAAAGTGTTCTTGTCTGTATCACTGATATTTGTCCTTGCAGTACTCTGCAGTGGTATAAAGCCTAATTTTCACACATCTGGAGCTCAACCAAACTAAGCATAAGACATTCAGCTACATGTGCAATGACTCTATCGAGAGATAAATGTTTACATGGACACATAAGAATAACTCATTTTAAATTATCACTATACTGTAGGTAAACATTTTTGTGAAATAATATGCGTATTCCCTTTCTTGCCAAGAGGTAGATAACAAGACTGTTACTACTCATATATGTATGCTAAATATTTGGCAGGAGCCAAGACCTGGTTAGCTTAGCTTAGCATAACGACTGGGAACAGGGTAAATCAGCTAGTCTGGTTCTGTCTGAAGTAACAAGCTCTCCAACCCATACAACAATATAGGTAGTTTATTTCTAATACAACCCACAGGAGCGTTTTCCGCCCTCATACCTAACATAAAGGTTGCAGTTTTAAAGACTTTGTGGAACGGTCGCAGTTTGGTTTGGTCTAGGCACAAAAACTCCTTGGTTATGTTTAGGCACCAACTGCTTAGAAGAAAATCATGTTTTTGGGATAAAATCAGGACGTGATGCAGCTCAGTTTGTTCCGTAAAGTAAAAATACAAAAACAACTTTCTTTTATTTTCAAATGGGACCCATCCCGAACCCTGGTCTCCTGGGTGAAAGTCCTGTGTTTGTTTGACTCATCCACCACCCCAGCCTACGTCCTCATGCGGAATTCCGATACCTATTGTTACCTTACTTTCTGCTCTGCTCCCGTCATAATAAGAGTAAATATGAGTCATAATTGCTGTTGAACAAACAACTTATGTGGGCATTTATCTGGGGAGGTGAGTCTCATCTGAAGTTAACTAAATGTATCTACCATCCCCTCAACACACTAATTAATGTGTTATATCATATTTGTTTAATCTGTTCAAAGACCAAAGTGAAGAATCAATTTGTCATGTGGCGGACTACTTCTTGGCCAAGAGCCGTTACTCCGCTGGTTGCCTGGCAAATTGATGTTTTTACACTTCGGTTTTTAACAGAATAAACAAACATTAAAAAAAACATTTTAACATTTTGGGAATTGTTTATTGTTTATTCGCTTTCTTTCCAAGAGTTAGATGACAATGATGTCTTATGTCTATATGGTAGAAATGAACTACCCATTGGCTTAGAATGGAAACAGGGGGGAAACAGCTAGAAAGGCTCTGTTCAAAGGCAAAACAATCTGCACACAAACACCTGTTAAGCTTGTTTGTTTGATCTGTTTTTTTTTTTACTTCAATTTTTTTACAAATCAAACAATTGAAATATAACATACTTCCTTTAGATGTGTTGGTAGGTGGATTTCGTCGCCACCTGTTCCTCCTTTTTCTAGTCTTTATGCTAAGCTATGTTAACACCGCTGCTGGCAGCAGTTACATTTTTACCATAAAGAAGTGAGAGTGGTAATCAACTTCTTATCTTTCTCTGGGCAAGAAAGGGAAAAAAGCATATTCCCAAATGGTCAAACTATTTCTTTCAGCAATTTTATCTCATAGACAACTTTACTCAAAAGGTAGTTGCCGGTAATCATTTCTTCATATGTCTAAGTATCAAATAATGTTTCTGTTGGGACTGATTGCCATCTTGTCCCACATGTGCGACTGAGCCAAAGATGAGAGCTATTGTAGGGAGCGTTAATACAATCCAGATGTTAAACTTGTGTCCTCAAAATGAATGGGCCTATTGGGAAACCAAGGCAAGTCTCAAGGGACATTCCACTGGAGTCTAAGCTGATTGGTTCATATTGAAACAACATGGCTAAGATAAACTGGGATTTCAAGAAAAGGGGTCTTTGGACGCTGGAGTCTAAAATAAATTGTTAGGGCTAAAGGAGGAGCTTAGCTCATCCTCTAAGGAAAACAGTGAGTTTTGCAAGTGACTGACACACATGATGACTGTGGCGCCAGGCAACCTCGGTCTACAGCCCAGTTGTGGGCTGCATGGGAAGTGGAGAGCATCAGGGGCCATGCTTCTTTTGTGCTGATGTCACAAAGCTGCAGGGTATTACTTTTTCCAAATTGTTGTATTTGTTTTTCCCCTCCCGACTTGACTGTTTTAGCAGGGGAAAACTAGATCTGAAAGGGTTTTGTAAAGGCAAATTTAAATGCAGCTCATTTGTTTAATCTTGCATGAAGGCATCAAAGATATCATGTTTTGCAAACACAGCTATTGATCTTACTTTTTAACTCAATATAGTAATATTTGGTTCATTGGGCAGCGCACATCAATTTTGTTCATTTGCTTATTCCCAAACTGATCATTTAATACTTGCTTTCATATTTTCATTTGTCACATTCACAATCGTACACGTGTGTGCAGTGAAATGCTTAATTACACTTCTGTGACTGTGCACAGGGAAGGTCAACTTAAATGCAGAAAAAATACTTAGACATTTAAATAAATAAAATATTTTTAAAGAGTAAATAAATTACAAAGTGGAAAACCAAAAGTATCTTCAATGTTTTAAGTGATTAAAATGTGGATATGAAACATGGGATATCAAATATGGAGCAAAAAGGGACACATGTTGATAAAATGTAAAATGCTCTGTTATGCAATCTTTAACCTCTTTGGGCCTCAGGCTAAGAAGGAAAATGTAGTATATATGTATATATATTTTTTATTTATTTATTTAACAGTTTATAACTCACCACCCCATTCACACAGGCCATGACTCCATTGCTTCACTTTTAAAGAAAAGTTTGACATTTTGAGGAATAACCTTATTCACTTAGATGTTAGATGATTGATACCATTGACATGTAGGTGTTGAGTATGAAGCTATTGCAAGCAGCTGGCTAATTTAGCTTAGCTTAAGCAGGTGGAAACAGTTAACGTGGTTTTGTCCAAAGATAACAAAATCCGCCTACCAGCACCTCCAAAGCTCACTAATTAACATGTTTTATTTTTTATTTTTTTTATTATTACAAATTTACAATTACATTTTTTGCACTTTTTGTAACCTTTGGACAGAGCCATGCTACTGCTCATCTTGTATGGCAACTAAACAGATTGTTACAGCCTGTTCTAACTTATATATATGATTTTTTTTCACTTTTAAAAAAATCAATAAGGATATTGACTCTCAAACAATCCCATCAGTATCAGCTCAACTTAGAACAGCTCTGTAGCCATGTGGTTTTGTAGAGGGGAAATCCAGTTGTTTGGACCTCCTGTGTGCAGCCCAGCAAGCCTGGGATAAAAAACAAAAGTCCCATGGTCACAATAGCAGTATTTTAATTACTATCAGCCAGCCATATAGGTAATTGCTGGTGCCATGTCCTTTAGTGCTCTGAGTTGTCAGGATTTACAAAGAAAGATCTAAAACAAGAAGCACACTTCCACACAATAGATGGAAAGCAGGAGTGCGGCGGTGCTTTCCTCTGTCAGAGGGCTGGTCAGCCTGTTTTGTAAGCACTTCCATCCTGTGAAAGCCCCTTGGTAGACTTCCACCTGCTAGCTCACTACTAGTCTGCAGCAACTTCTCAGAGAGAAGCGAGCCAGCCTCTCCCCCTCATTTCACTGGCGCCAGCGCTCAATGGGCCCTGCACTTTGATTATTTGTGTTAACAGTTAATTTAGCACCACAGACACATGTGCCAAAGCTGGCTTCACTTCCTCATGCATCACCAACAAATGTGACTTTTATGAGTTCCTTTTCACAGGGCCACCCCCCCTCTCAGGCTAAGTTCTCGCCTGTCAACTCACTCTACAAACCCTCTATGGACTAAGCCCCCCCATACACACACACACACACACACACACACACACACATACTCACACTCACCCCTGCAGACACCATCTCTTCACATCCTCTTACCTCTCCTCTTTCCCCTCCTCCCCCCCATCTCATTTTCCAACCTCCCACCTCCACTCGCTTATTTCGTTGGTTCAGCCTTAATCTCTTCCACATCTTGCCTGGGAGAGTTATTCCTGGCTTCTTCTGTTCCCAATGTTTGCAATTTCAGGAATACATTTCATGTCAATTTATTCATTGGTTAAATACCACAAGAGAGTCACTCTTTGGGAGATTTGAACGGCAGTTGAAAAGAATGCTTATATCCAAAAGAGGGTCTTCTCAATGTTTTCTGATGCCTTTTTTCCATTTGGATCAGAGCTTACAGAAATAACTACTAAAGGGGAATTAGAGAAATTTACTGTTTCATACAGTGAGCTCACTTAAAAAGACATTACAGACCACAAAGAATGGATATGTTATTGCTACAGATGGTAAATGGCGCTATAATTCAGACTCTTGCCTGAGGATGACCACTGTAAGTGTTCCAGATATTAAGTCAAACCTGAGCTCATGACCTGCACTCTTTCAGTATTAGGTGACACAAAGATATAATCTGCCTTTTTGAAAAACCTCTACCCTCAATACCAAGTGGAGCCACAGTCTAGTGGGTAGTGGGAAAGGGAGCTCAGAGGACTTTGTCAATGCCTAGTTAGCTTCGACATTGATACTTACAGACTGGGAAAGAACAGTGCTGAGGGAGCACAAACTAGCCACACGCCGATGAGCTCATGCCAGGACTATGCAAGCAGAAGGCCACAGGAGCCATGGAAATATTTGGACATCTATTTTGCTCCCCTGCTTGTCTGTAGTGCAATCCAGTGCATCATATTTTGTGGTTGAGAGACACGTTTTCAAGTGGCCAGAGGCAGAACCTTAAAAGGTCGGGACTAGCTTTTTTTATTGTGTGACTGCATTTTAGCCACTCAGCAGGAGCAAATTGTGACTGCAACCCCCACACCACAGATTCTACTTCATTAATTCTCCATCCGTGTCATGTCGTCTATCACTGCTCGAGCATTGATTTATGCGCATTGGTCCAGGGCTGCACGGCCTATGTAACTGCCTTTTTTCAGTCAGACAGAAATTGTCACTGCTAGCATGATGAAGCAGTGTTTTATGAAACTGCCTGTGGAAACATAAGAAAATATTATGCAATTGCTTTTGCTTTTACTTGAGCACACAGGTACAGGCAGACAGCTTACTGAGCACACAGAGGTAAATCTTTCATTTGGATTATATTTTATCTCTTAAGAGGTTCAAGTCTTGGCTTTTAACTAACATTTTAACTAACATGAATTACAGCACCCCCATTTAGCATTCAGTAGTATATAGATGATTAATAAAAGGTTTATAACAGTGTAATGTAGTTGTAAACTGATATAAGGACATTTTTAACTGGCAATGTTGGTCTATATTGGTCCAGACTGAAATATCTCAACAGATAGTACAAACAATGGTGCTCAGAGGAAGAATCCTACTCACTTTGGTGATCACTTGACTTTAACTGTAGTGTCCCAATGAGGTTGACATTTGTGGTTTGGAGTGGAATCAACAACTATGGAATTAAAGCTAATGGAATGAGCACATTCATTCCATCGTTCATTCGTTACATGAATCAATCAAGTGATAAATACTTTTAAAAGGTTACATGGTATGCTTTTTGCATGTTTTCTGTCATATCGACAATTGTTATAATGTTGGATTTTCATTACTTAAATTAATGAGGTAAACGTATTTTAAACAAATCTCTGTGAACTAAAACATTCAGATTTGCAACTGTTCTGAACACTCCAGTTTCAATACCCCAGGGGTAAGCCAGCCTCCTATGGCACCATTGCTACCTAGCACTCACCTGGCGTTAGCATTCCATTGACTGACATTCATTTTGCCGTCACTTTGACAGCAAACAACTTTACATCTGAAGCTTTTAAAGACTCCATTTGTCCGTTGTTTATTTCTTAAAGAAACAACAATGTATAAAAGGCTCCATTACCTTATACCTCACATTATGGCTCTGTAGCAGGCGTTTTTTAAAAATAGGCTAACGATTGTGTCATAACCATGCGACTTATTGTCGCATAGTTGAGAAATTACCAAATAGTACAGGAGAAGCTCACAGGCAGTTTTGACTTACATTAGCTGTTTAGGTTTAATTACTAATGCTAGCATTTTAGTAAGCAATAATTAGCCTGTGCCTATGTTATCTCCTTACATATACCTACGCTCTCTGGCTCTGCTGATTGAGAATGATTGAGATTTGGCACAGCTACCAGATGACTTACAACTTTCAGACAGGTTACTCAAGTCACATCTACGTCATCAAGCTCAGTTGGAGGCTACGCAGTAATGCTAGGCACTCACTGGAAAAGTGCATCTAATATCCTTCACTGGTCTCCGTTGAAAAAAATGGCGTCACACTGTCCATTTCTTATACTGTCTATGGTGAATACAGATGCAGCAGCCATGGGCAATTAGCTTAGTAGCTAAGTAGCATAACAGATCTATTACAAAGTTTAAATAATGCAGGTGTGACGTTTGTATAGTTATTTTTAACTAAAATAGTATATTTTATTATAAACATCGAAAAACATTGATTCTAGTCACTTTTGACCCATTTATGAAAGAGTGCAGGTTTCGTGCATCCAAGGAAGTGTTGGAAAGTAACTAAATACATTTACCCAAGTAGGCTAATTGTAGGTAAAATAATGCATTAATTATTAATAAAATAATTAAAAATAACTAATACAGTAATTTAATTTTATGTTACCTTATAGGCCTTTGAATCATGTAGTTATTAAATGAAAATCACAAGTAAACTATAGACAATCCTGTGATTAATCGTGATTAAATATTTTAAATTGATGGACACCCCTAATAATTATAGGTTAAGCTACCCAGCAGTAGATAAATAATCCAAATTAGCCCCACCTTAACCAGCGGTCACATTTTTTTTGTTGGACTTTTGAATGCAGGACTATTACCTGTATGTATTTCTACACCGTAATATTGATACTTTTAAGTAAATTATCTGAGTACTTCTTCCACCCCTGATCTGATGTCTCCTTACTACAAAATTGTGTTATAAATCATTTATTATGGTGTATATAGTGCCTTATATATGCTACAAAAGGTATAATAGGTTAAATAAAGTGCTACTGTGAATTCCACTGAAGATATCACCTCTTTGAACCTGTAAGGAAGATAGACAAAAATCTTCATTCCACATACACAAGCTGAGAGGATGACAAAGTTTACCCTCTGGGGAAGAGGGTAGAGAAGTCACGGGGGAGTGCTCTCAAAGACACTCAGCTGACCGGGCTTTAAGCACACAGCTCCGGGATTCCCTCCTCTTCCTTCCCAGTATTGTCTCACATCCTGCAGAGCTCTGCTCTCCTCTCCTCTCCGGGCCATTGCTGCCACAATAGCATCAGCGGGCACCGGGCACTGAGGGGTGACCAGAGGGACACCAGCAGTCAGCCTGACAGGATGTGACACACTTCTCTTAACAATACTGAGTACAAAAGAAGCGGATGACATGACATGACAGCGTAGCGTGGTACTTCAGGCCTTAATGGCTGGCTGAGTGGCATCTTCACACCCGGCCATCACACTCAGAAGCCAAAATGGCCAATGATGGTAACACGGAAAAGATTTGCTAGAAGGTTTTATACAACAGGAGGTCGCGCTCTTGAAAAAAATGATGCAATACGATGATAAAATGATAAGAACCTCATGCTTAGTGGTGGAAAGTAGCTAAGTACTATACAGTTACTCTAGTATAGTAATTTAATTCAATTTTGAGGTTGTACTTTACTGGAGTTTTTCTATTACATTCAAGTCCACTACAATTCAGTGGCAAATATTGTAGCTACTTTTTACTTGACTGTATTTGATTTGACTGCTATAGTTAGAGTACTTTTAATGTTAAGTACATGTTGCTGCTAGTACTTCTGCCTAAGTAAAATCTGAATACTTCTTCACCAAAGCTTGTGGTGAGTTGTAGCTATAAGGAGAATAATTGCAACATATTTAACATAAAGGCAAAGCTGTCCCTAAGATAAATAGCATTGCCATTACTAATTTCAAAGCAAAGGCATTCATTTGTCACCGTATTTGTCAGCAGTAAGTCTGATAAAACATTCAACAAACTAGTATTGATATCCTCTTTCCCAAGCGACTTTTTGGCCTTAATAAATGAGCAAAAGAGCTGAATGTCTGGCGTTTGTTGACGGTGAGCAGCAGCTTTCTCAATATTAATAATAATATTACCGATGGCACCACTGAAAGAGAGGGATTAGTGCTCATACTGCTGAATGAGAAGTCACCGCTTGGCTGGTATACATGCAGGATTTTACTTGACTTTTCTTTAAACACAGCAAATGGGAAGCCAAAAATCTTTTTCATTTAAGAGCAATTAAGTGGATCCCAGAATCACTGGCTCCAGCACGCCGCCGAGGCTTTTTTTTCTCTCCTGGTTTTATTACCCATTTCCTCTCCCTTGCGCCAGCAGAAGGAATGCTCACTTTTCTCTCACAAAGCCACATTTCCAACGCCAGAATCACACAGGGACCACCATGATTAAGTGCAAGCCAGTGCTTCCCTAAACATGTGAGACATTATAGACCCCCCCCCCCTACTCCTCAAAACACTGGAGAAGTGTTGTGTTCCAACATTTATGTGAAGTAATTAAAAACATCCACCAGTAATTTAATAGTTCTCACCAAGTAGAGACATAAAGTCTACTCAGTTTTTTCACTCTGTATAAATAACCTGGTATGCAGTGAGTACACAGACAGACGATTTGCTTTTTTTTTTTTCATCCTGCTTTTTGCAACATTTTGCAAGAAGCCCTGTTCTGTGTCGCTTTGACCCGAGATGAGGTTGTGCAGTTACAAGCAACACATTGACTTTTAAATTCCTGTTCCACATAGTTTGATCCATACATCAAACGGTGACAGCAGATTCAAATCAAAGCTTTCCTATTGAGACTGTCATACAGCGAGTCTTAAAGTCTAACATCAGTGAGCCTAACAATTACCTCAAGTGCTCGCTGCTGCAACGTATCCGAATGTGGATGGCTCTGGGAAGTGCATGTCAATAGCCCAGAGAGCCGGCAGTGCAACAAACATGTGGTTCCAATCTGTCTCTTTTCTCACAGCGAGAGAGAAGGCCATTTATTTATCTCACTGTAAATACAGCACTTAACACACAACACTCAGACGCACTGTTTTCCAAGCCCCCCCAAAAAACTGTCTATGTGGGTAATTAACTTTAGCAAACAGTGTTACTGTTACTGATTTTCTTTGAATAATACACATAGAAAATACAAAGGAGTACCTTATTCTCTGCCACAATTTTAATTTATTGTTCAAATTCTATGCAATATTTGGATCAAACCCTAAGATAAGTTTACCCAGTACTGTCCTACACGGTCAGATTTGTTTCTACCAAATCGTCTGTTAGTTATCTAGGCTATTTGTTACACAGTAATCAGGTGGGTAGCATTGAAGACCCTGGGGAAGGCAAACAAGAAATCTAATTTAACTGATGAAGGACTAATGACTGTTGACCACTTTTCTTGTTTTGAGTTGCTTGGATTTCTCTACCAGTTCATGGATTGAGGATCAGAGGAAAAACACTTAAAGCTGCACTAATCAACATGTTTGTATTAATAAAAAACTATGTGTAATGTGAATGGGTTCAATCACTGAGATGAAGCCACAGAGAAGAAGCTCCTGACATTGCAGTTCCCCACAGCTGTGCAAAACTTTTCAGCATCTTTCAGATCAACATTTTGGTTTTATGACCCCCATGCTGCAGCAGAAAGACCGTTAGCAACTAGTTGGTGAATATAGTTGAGCCTTAGGAAGCTTGTGTGTAGTTTTTTTTTTATCATTTATTTTTGGGATGTTGACTTTGGGTAATATTAATGATACCTAATCACCTAAACTCTCGCGTCTTTGCCATCTTTACACAAAGTACCACAATGGTAACTTGGTATATGTTGTGCCATTCTTTACATTTTTGTAGTTGTGTGTGATTTAATGTCCTCCCTATCATGTCTAAAGACTATATGAGCTCTCCTCTCCGTAAAAGTCCAAATGTAAGTTATGACAAGGACTTAAAGATTGGTAACAAATGTTTCTCAGGTCTGGTAAAGAAAAAAGAAAAAGAAATGTGTATGTTCCATCGTACAGTAATAGTTTTTTTGCAATGATGTCATTCAATAAAAAAAAAAAAAACCTTTGAAAGAAATGTTTCTCAGGAAGACAGACACATTCTCCCTGGCCATAAAGAAGACAAAGCTTTTTACAGTATCAACAGACGCAAGGCGTGACCTTTTGGTCCTTTAGGGCAAAAGGTGAGCGCTCTGGGAGCAGAGGCCTGGTTCCAGCAGTCTGCCGGCAGACGAGACGTATGTCCTTCTCACCACATTCCTTTCCATCTTAGATCACTGAACAGCTCTCTGTGGCTTTCTGCCTTCAGTCCCTTCCAACCCAAAGCAATATAATTCTTTATTTTCACCCGGACGGCACCTTGTAAAGAAACTAAAATAAACCTGGTGGTACATGTGTAATAAGCTCAGTGAGCTTCCAGTGAGGCTTCAGCTGGTGCTTTTGTGCAGGTGCACTAGTTTAAAATTCAGATTAGTGTGATGGGGCTGGAGGTTAAATAGTCAGAGAAGGATTTCCTACTTCCATTCAAATGAGATTCTCAAAAAAAGAGTAGTCATCATGAAAAAAACGTTCAGAGAAGTCTGCTCTGGAAATACATGTGGGAAATGAGCCTGTGTAACCTGGGGCTGTCTCTTTTATATTTAGGGATGACTGTGCTGCTGTGTGAACTGACTGCAACACAAGCCACTTCGGATTTCATATTCATGACTTCCGAGAGGAGTGGAGGGAAATAAACAAAACAAGCAAGCAAAGGGGAGTATAGCTGATGGAAGCAAGGCCCATATACTAACTGTCACATCCAGAAAGTCAAATCTCATTATGATCAGACTGAGGAAGAGCGAGGTCATCCTCCGCAGCAAACACTGACTCATCTCACACCCACACACAAACTGATATAAGAAATATTGTTTGCACTCAGAAACCAAATAGCTTAATAAATGCTGCCTTAATTAACTAGCAATGTGCACAACCTTAATAGCACTATGAGGACAAACAGGGACACCAGATAGGAGCCTTTGGAACCGTAGCCCACAAGTAGCCAGGCTATAGTTCCCTACAGCAAACCACAAAACGCATCACTTTTCTAAGGAATAATGACAGCATGCACAATGGAGCCTGGAAGCAGCCTGCCTTTTCACACAAGCCATGTCCTCTAAACAGAAGCCCCTTCACAAAGCCCTGCCAAGGACTTACATGGGTGTAGAGTGCCCTCTAGGGGACAATGCTCTGAGCTGATTGGGCAGAAGCGGGAATACCAGTGCAACCAAAGACAGATCAAAGGTCACCCTATGCAAATGTTGCTTACAAGTAAAAACAATTGTGACTTTTGATATGCAAATTCTGCACAAATTCACAATTCAATTATGTTTTCTTTGTTTGTATTTTGCTTTTGTCATGCAAATGTATAATTTATATTCATATAAAGTAAAACCTACTGAGACAAGAAGCCTTTGTGGTTCAATTCATCTTCATGCAAGTCAGCGGTCTTCAGATTAAACACAGAATGTGACCCTAATAAAAATCATCACCAACCCCAAGCCCTTGCCACGCTGCAGTGAGTTACAGAGCAGAGTCAACGTGGCCAACAGACGTGTGCTCGCCCCAGCCCTGAGACGAAACAGGCTGCCTGGAGTCAGGCTCTGCTGCAGCCAGGAGATATACGGCCAGGAGGTCACACAGGTCGGATGTGGAAGCCACCACAATTCACCATTTTGAGATGTCACACACAGACAAGCTGTCTTCAAGCCTTGAATGCTTTTGAGGATAGAGTTTAAATTGCTTACAAAAAGGGGACCAGCGGCATTTTAAATTCCATCATAAAGGGTATTTACAATACCAATGGCACACGATCTGGGTAGAAGTATGTCAATCGAATAATTTGGCTGATGGCACATCAGTGTTTCGTGGCTGGAGCATCAACTATTCCTTCCAAAATAAGTTGAGTCTGGTGCCAGTGAATAATGGTAATGTAAATTGCCAAAAATCGGCTAAATACACCATTAACCATCCCTCACAGAGCAGCTTTTCTCCCAGACCATTGCTGGAACAAAGAATTTGGTCTTGCTCGATTTGCCTGCAAAATAGGGTTTACAAATCTAAATTCAAAGATGCTTCACCAACTTAATGTTTAGCAATACACAATTAAACAGATGAACAAACTGAGTGTACTAAAGACAGATTGCACCATCTGCAGTGAATTCCCTTTAAATGCCCATTTGTTTAATTAAACTGAATAATCAAACAGCTGAAAAGCAACACGAGGTCACGGTCTCAGAAGGAACAGTAGCCCCTCCAGATATCTACTACCAAACACTGCAGTGTTCACCGACTGAAACAAGAATTACACAACATAAGAGTTCTGATTGACTATAAATCATTAAGAAACAGGCGTGTACATCAAATAAATATTAAATTAATGTTTCAATTACATTATTTTAATGAGCACAGGTCACATATATACAGGTCTAGAATAGGGGCGGCTGTGGCTCAGCGGTAGAGCGGTTGCCTGCCAATTGGAAGGTTGGTGGTTCAGTCCCTGGCCCTGCAGTCCCATGTCGAAGTGTCCTTGGGCAAGACGCTGAACCCCGAGTTGCCCCCGACGCTGCGCATCAGAGTGTGAATGTGTGTGATGAGCAGGTGGCACCTTGTACAGCAGCCTCGGCCACAGTGTATGAATGTGTGTGAATGGTGAAAGTATCCTGTATGATGTAAAAAGCGCTTTGAGTAGTCGTTAAGTTATATAAATTTACATTTCAAATATCTGCAGTGTGGTGTCACCCAGCAGTTTCATTAACCTGGTGCCCATTACTGGGCAGGGACAGCGAGAGCTTACAACATGACAAGTCAACGTGTTAGCTGAGGCCCTCTAGTGGGAGAACTGGCAAATGTTGGTGCAGCTGCAGAGTCAAATAAACTTCAACCTTGACATTTGTTATGTTTTTGCAGACAGTGATTTTAATTTCAGAAAATCACAAGTTCATACACCTGCCGTAGAAGTTAAATGCAAGGGTTTCAGAACAGAACAGGCTTCAACGTCTGTTACATGTCAAAGAGCTGCAGAACAGAAACATAATGGTATTGTGTCAAATACAGATATATATATTTATAAAAAAAAAGATCTTGCTTATGTTGTGACACTACTTTAAGACTACAGCCACAGTTCAATATTTAGCAAACGGCATGATATTTTAATGAACCTGCTAAATTTTACTACAAACTCAAATGTGGCTTCACTTTGATTAAGTATTAGTTACAGAACATGCCGTCATACACACATCTTGCCGTTTACTTCGGTGATCAGGAATTTGAACTTAAACTACTGGGACTCTGGTATAGCTTCTGTGTGGCATCATGCTTCCCTCTTCAAGCCCACTCAAGCTGGAACATGTCAAACATAAAAGTAATTGTCAAAGTAAGTTTATTAAAGGCAGAAAACTGTGGTCTTGTAGTCTTAACTATCTATTCAGTGCTTGACTGCAGGGGCATTTTCTTTTTGAATGAGCTATTGAATAAGAAAGTCCAATCTTGGTCTTGTAGAGAACATTGTGTATGACTGAAGTGAGCCTCTTGATGGTTTTACACGATATTTCTAAGAGTAGGTTTAAGACAGAGGGTCAAAACAATCCATTACGATTAAGTGCTGTAGGTTTGTCCTTCTGGCGGTTGTGGAAGCTTCATATTTTCTTTGGACATCATTAGACGTCTTAACTCTTGAAGAACAATTTTAATGCTATAAGAATTCTGCCATTTTGCTAAAACTGGTATGCTACGTGAATCCACCTGTGTAACAAGACAAAACAAAAACACTATATCAGTCATTGTGACAGGACAGCTGACAATGAATTATCACAGAGCACCACAAAACTGCAACTCCAAACCATTTCGGAGTTTGACAAATGATAAGACAGCAACACACACATTACCAGATTTATATGTCATATGTCAGATTTGTGATGATACTTACCACCCCCGTTTGAATTGTTTACCCCATTCATGCTAATTTTTGTTACAAATCTAACAATTGGGGATGCCTCTGGGTATCTAGATCCACATTCCACTTTCAGACTGTATATCCTGTTCTCATAATTGGTCTGAAAAAGAAAATCAAGAAAATAGAAAAACACATTGGTTACAGTATCTATAACACACACACACACACACACATATATTGATTACAGTATCTATAACACACACACACACACACACACACACACACAGGTTACAGTATCTATAACACACACGAGTGTGCTCTCCTTACTCTTGCTGGTCCAATGATCATGCCTGTCCACCGTGTGAGAGTCATGTCTTCGTCATCCTCAAGGCCCCAGCTGACTGTGCCATCGCCTTCGCCCTTTTGCCCCTCTTCAAGCTCCTCCAACAAGCGAAAATTACGTGGAACTTTAACTCCTAAAATAACAAAAATAGAATAAGAATTACACATTTAAAGAATGCCTGTCTGATACTCACATTTTCAACTGCTGACAAATTCCATAAAAAGACCAAAACCAACAATGAATCATTAAAAACCCATTAGTAAGATTGAAAATGTCACATTGGAAAACTACAACGGGCACTTTTCTCTATTTTGTCACGTTGTATAGACCAAAAGGTTAACTGATTTATTACCTAAATAATTAGCAGATTAATATAACAGAGCTGAAACGATTAGTCGATCAGCAAATTTAATTATCAAGAAAATTTGTCAACTACTGTCTGGTTCCTGCTTCTCAGATGTGAGAAATGTTCCGCTTTTATCTTTGTATATTAAATATCTTTCCAATTCAGTCAGACAAAACAGATTTAAACAATTGAGTTTTTTTTTTTTTACGATTCACAAAAATCGATAAGAAAAATAATCCTCTGAACTGCAACATCCTTATCAAAGCGTTTTGTCACTGTGCATCCTTTAATAAAACCAAATGCACACACATATTCATCTTTCTAAATCATAGAGAAGTAAATCATCCAAATGAATAAGAGAGCTAAACATGTGCAAAATGTGCAAGATGTGACTGGTTGATACAAGAACCATAACACCTGCTGTGGAGCTGCATCTAATTTGACACCTTGTTCACAAGACATTTATTATTATCGAATATGTCTGACGCTGCTGAACATTGAAGCATTATAAAAATCTGCAGTCTTGATCGTTGTTTGGAAACAGTCATGAGATTTGGAGCGCATGAGCACATACAGACGATTTTTCATGAATGATTTTGGGTCACCTTATGACCGACTTAACAGCGTACAGAACTTAATATCACCATTTAAAACGCAGTCATAGGGCTGAGGGATATAGAGAAAATCAAATAGCACTATATTCTGGACCGAATACCTTGATGTCGATATTGCAACAACGATGTATGGTTGACTATTTATGCTTTAACAAAAAGTTATTTACACAATAAGAAATTGTTTAATGACTAAGTGGGTAAAGGTAAACAGTCTGGTATGTTTAGAAAATGACATCACTTTACTGTAATGCAGCCTGTAAAACCAGGAAAAGACTACACTTACCATATTACGATATATCCAAAATCTAAGACAATATCTAGTCTCATATTGCGAAATCAATACAACATCAATAGATTGCCCTGCCCAGCCCTACCCTATCAGTCGAAAAGCGTTCAGGTACTGGGAAAATGTTCTTAGAAGACGGTTCAGACTTTGGCATTAAACACACAGCCTGACAGCCACTCACAGCTGTTTAAATGACTGACAACTTACAGCCCATCGCTGGAGGAGTGGTGGAGGTTGAGGGGCCAGCATTCCAGGAACACTATTGCTTTTCATAAATCATCAATCATTCACAGAAGGGGGAGTAAAAAGGCCCCGTGACTGAGGCAGAGGACACAGGGCAAACATTTCAATTTTCCCGGCCGTCTTTTTACCGTTTTCTCCTCCTCCAATCTCAGACAAAATTCATCACAAATCAACTGATTTTATTGAATCCGTCATATCCTTCTCCTTTGCATCATGGTTTGGGTGTGTTTCAGTTAAGCACAATAATCCCCTAAATCAAATATGTAAAATGGTCAAGTAAGCTGACTGGGGAGTCCCAGCTGCACCCCACATCCCTGTATGCTACACAACTACAGCAGATAGCTGTGGCCATCTCTGGAGATAGCCTACACCCTCTGAATAGGGAATTCCAGTACCTCCCTTCTGGACGGAGGCTAAAAGTCCCCGGCTGCAGAACTACAAGATTAAAAAACAGTTTAGTCCGAGCGGCAATCACTCTATTAAACAAACGGCAGAGAAGAAATGCTTGCATAAAACGCACAAGCACTTTGGTCATGTAATGTTTTCTAGTATTTTTAATCCATGTTTTACTGTCTCTATTACATTTTTAATGTTTGGTGTGTTGCATGTTATGTGTTGGTATACAAAGTTTTAAGGATGTCCTTCTTCTTAGACTGTAAACCTAGTTTACCCAAGGGTACCAATAAAGAAACCTGATCAGAGAACCCTGTAATTAAACATTATCTAACAAGTGGAGTGAAGCAGCTCCTGCTACAGCTCTCCAACCGTGGTCAGAAAGCACCTGGGAGACACTTTGTTTCTCCCACTGTGTCCTTACTCGCTCCGAAGCTAATCACGTCACTCTCTCACTCACTATACCTCATACTCCTCATGCATACACACATGCCGGCCCTGATATTCTCTTATACGCTACAACAACGCAGACACCAGCACACAAGCATAAACCTCAGGCCACTTAAGTAGACTACGGCAAAAGCTCTGCGTAGAAGCATAAATCTGCCTTTGGCAAGCACAGCAGAAATGTCCTAAACGGAGTAACAATAGTGTTATCCACCATGCTGGCAATGATAACAAAGCCAAACGGTGCTGTCACTATTTTAATGGTTTATAGGCAACCTGTTTCTTACAGATTGTCATGTTACAAACAGATATTAGAAGTTAAAATATGAAGTTGAAGTGGACTCTGACAGCTGAAGGTCTTAGCAGTCTCCTTGAAGCTCCCAGCTGAGCTCCAATAACTTGTGACACAGTTAGAAAACAAGAACAAGCTAATTAATGATAACCTTTTCACTTAAAGGATGTCTTTTAAAACACTATTTCCAATCCTTCTACCGAGCCACAGCCTATCACTTCCTCTTTACTGACGTTACTCAGTCTCTCTACCGTAGCTCCATGCCCTAAGATCTCACAATGCTTTGTGTTGCTAACGCTCGCTAATTTATTGGTCATCTAATGTGACAAAAGCATTTCGTTTTCACATGCAGGTAGACCAAGGCGAGAAGGGTGAGATTTGCTAACGTTAGCCTACACATTTATATATATATATAAAAAAAAATCTTCCAAAAAAAGTAATTTCAGCATTCAAGTAGTATTAATTTGGTACTTTAAGTTATATAGCTCATTTTCTCATTTATGGAATACTTGTTTGACCTAAAAAGGTCCAAACCCAGTGACAAGTTTCCTATAGCCCAAAAATGATGGCATCAAATCATTCAACATTTCCAGTAAAGTTAGTTTTGCTGTTTTTAAAACTCTAAAATTTCCAACTATAGTACATGGTCTTGGTCACATCTAGACTTGGGCCGGTATAAACATTTTCAAACCGGTTTGTTATCAAGCCAAATACCTGACCATACAGGTTTACTGAATTTTACCACTAGGTGTCGCACTTGTCTCAGCCACTCACCAGTGGGACAGGTGAGAGAGACACATGGTGGTAATGAACTCTAAGCAATGACTTTTTAGCAGCAGAAAGCTCTGTGCTTGAGAATGCTCGGGAAAATGTTTGTTAGCTTGCATGGACGCTACCACTCTACTTGTTCAATAAGAGAGATAACTTAAGCTACCGACAAGCTATTTGATTAGAAAAACAACAACGCCGTTTAAAAACAGTTAAATTTGTAACACTCCTGCCCACTCTTTAATTTGCCAGAAGGTGGAATAGTGACAAATGCCAGTTCAACCGGTTAGCATTAAATCAAACCGGTTTAGCCTCGTAAACCGGATGTAGGCCCAACTCTAGTCACATCTCTTTAATAACCACATTTAAAGAATCCTTATTAAGTGTTTTGGTACGAGTATAAAATGCATTTGTGCAGCCTCAGTTTGTGCCTCATGTATATTTATTACTGTATAGTTTTATTCCCCTCCTCCTGTGGTTGGCATAGCTTTTCCTGCTCTTTGGGAGCTTAGTATTGTTATTGCAATGGCAAACAATACCGTTGTTCCTACAAATCTGAAACTTATGTCAAATTAAGTTTGTGTGGGAGAGAGTATTACCTTCAATTACAACAATAACAAAAAATAGAAGTTATTTTAAACTAAGTAAATGTAAATGTGCTGTATTCATATAGCGCTTTTCTAGTCTGAGCGACTACTCAAAGCGCTTTTACATAGTACAGGATACATTCACCATTCACACACATTCATACACTGTGGCCGGGGCTGCCGTACAAGGTGCCACCTGCTCATCAGATAAACACTCACACACATTCACACTCCAATGCGCAGCGTCGGGGGCAACTCGGGGTTCAGTGTCTTGCCCAAGGACACTTCGACATGGGACTGCAGGGCCGGGGATTGAACCACCAACTTTCCAATTGGCAGGCAACCGCTCTACCACTGAGCCACAAGCCGCCCCAGTAAAGCGCTGTAACGTGTACAGTCTATAGTGTGATTGAACGATACAATCCGATGCCAGTCGCTGGTTGTATTAAGACGCTACAAAGCTCCGGGATGCCGGCTACCAGACGTTTAGCTGCCATTAGATGACTGTGAGCAGACAACAGTCCTTTCAGGGGCCACATAGCGGAGTTCAGCCGGAAAACGTTTCATTAGGCCATAAAAGTTAAGTTTAGGCACCAAAACGACTAGATAAGTTTAGGAAAAAGATTGTAGTTTGTATTAAGACAAGCCTTTCCTGAGTGAAAGTATTTTGTTTTTGCAGCAAAGTGAATTCTGCTCTCTGACTTGAAGGCACTGTATTTTTCATTGAATATTGGAAGTACATATTTAAGTGTTTGGCGTGCCTGGCTGAGTGGCACTATATTATATATATATATATATATATATATATATATATATATATATATATATATATATATATATATGGTGTTGCAAGGGGGGATTTAAATATTGCATTTTTTCAAACATCCCCCCCTCTGCATTTCTTTTGTTTACAAATAATAATAAACCAGAGGCACACATTTGGTCTAATCCAAATGTAATTTGTGAAACAATTTACTCTAAAATCTAAATTACAAGAGCAACTGTTTTGTGGCGCACCCATGCCAGTCATTTTAACTATGTTAACTATGAAATGAATCAGCAGGTCGCGCCAAATTGCCCTAAGGTAGTTTCTATTTTGACGTTACTTCCCGTTTCTTCCATTTTTAATTGCATTCCCGTGGTGTATAGCTAAACAGACGAAGAATAAACTGACGTTACGTTTAACAATATAAAAAAACAACACAAATATTATTTAGTTTTTCTGAAATTGGCAGTTTATTTTGTAAGCATGACAACCATGCTGTCTGCCGTGCGTTTAAGAAAGCATGGGCTCCGACTACTTGCTGACAAAAGCGTGCCAACGATAGCGTAACGTTGTACATCTGGTTGGTTTATACACCACCTAAAAATGACAACAACCTACCTTATATAAAGACACGGCGTTATTCCCTGCATCTATTAATGTGATTAACCCGTTGACAACAACGTTAGCAAGTTAAGTGCTGGTCAGGGTCCATTAATTACGTTAACATTACCGTGATGGTTGTGGTGTTGCAGTGTGAGGTGTGTCACAGAGAAGTTACCAAATCCCCACATAATGTGTCACTATAACATTTTTGCAGCTTAATGTCTATTAAGCCACACAAATGAGTTGTGCCTGGATAGTCAATAACATATTATCGTAACGACTCTTCCGATCAAATAAACAACGGCATCAATACTTGCTGCCTCGCGGTGTTAGAATATTCTAGTAAATTAATTTTAGCTAAGCTAGCTCTTGTTTACAATCCTTATCTGTATTAACGTGTATACCCCATTAAACTCTTACATCGCATTATATTAGCTATGGGATTTTCTTTGTGACGCATTAAGTCAATACTTGGAATACTGACGCTTATTTCTGACACATTTGAGCTATTATAGCTAGCTAACTCGGGGCATGCTATGCGCTCATTTAAGCTAGGTTAGCAAATACCGTTCCATGAGATAGATGGCTCCCGTGAAGATCATTGCTTTACCGAGAGGAGCTATTAACAATAAATTAAAACTCGGAGCAATTTTGTAATCATCTGTGATTGAGTAAGTTGCTACGCTTGGTGGCTGTAATGACTGCGCGCCCGCTGCTTCGCCCATACTTTGTGTCGGTGTAGATGGCAGATTTGAAGGCACACAAACCTGAGGAGGCCGCCATCTTCTTCAGCCGAGTCCAGAAGCAGACACAACTGTGACATCACAGACGAACCGACAGCTACATCTCTCGCCGGCAGATCACGGTACTTCAAGCTGCTGGTTCACATTTATGGAAGGCCATTTCCGCCAATTCATTACAATGACTAATTAGTATCTCTAAAATTATAACTAAGTATATTTTAAGAAAGGTTCTCATTATTTTAAGAAACCAGTAGTCATTATTTTGAGATACTAAGTCATTACTTTGAGAAACTAGCGTTAAGTCATTTTGAGATACTAAGCCATTATTTTGACATACTAAGTCTTTTTTGAATAATAAAATATAAAAAGTCATTTTGAGAACGTTTCTCATGACTAACACTATGATTTACGAAGAAGTACAAACAGTACGAGTCCACATTCCAAAAGAGTAAAATCCTTTAGCTCAACCGTTGCGAATTACAGCGTTGCCCAGTGTTGGAGATGTCGGCCTCCAATATTATGGAACTAAATGCTACTTGGCTTGTGGTGCTCAAAGTGCCAAAAAATACATTTGAGGAAAAACTCGCAGTCTTTTTTTTTTTCATGACCCAATTACTCAAGATAATCCAAAGACCTGGTTGTGTAGCAATTATGGTAAAACTTAAAAATAGTTCCTACATAAAACCATGGCTGTATTATATTGAATTACACTGGGCAACTCCCACCAAAAACCATCTAGACCGATGTATAGCAACACAGGTAAGAGTACACATTTGTAGTTTTGATTTTGGGGTGAACTGTTCCTTTAAGATTCACAAAACGTAAATATTATAGAAACACTGGGATTTAATTTAACTGACCAATATTGGAAAAAATAAAATTTCCAAGCATTTTCAGTGAGCAACATTTTATTTTCCCCTCTATTAACAAGTAATCAATGCAAGCTACAAGGACAATTCATTCCTGGGAAAATAAGTGACTGATTTAACTCATTCATTATTAACTCAGTCATTACAATGTATAAGTTGGAACAAAAGCGCTTTTTACCATAACACAAAAACAAGAGCATTACTTGAAAACAGGTAACAAACAAATGAAATAAACACTTTTGAATATGAGCTCTATTAATTGCCAGTATGTGCGTTTTGTATTCAATTTTTTTTTTTTAAATCACAATGTGACACCAAAGTTTGAACGGTTAGCTATTTCTCTACATTGTATGATAGTCAAACATCTAGTAAGGCCAGAAAACATGTAAACATGTGGTGGTTCAATTATACAAAATATTACAGCATGTGAAAAAGGTTGACATAGGATAGGATTTAAAATGAAGGACTGTACATAATTGCAGGATGCGCCTTAGGCAAGCAGACGAACAGTCTTTCCAGTAACCGTCAAGTAATCCTCGTCAGCCAGGGCTCGGAGCGCCTCGTCGAACAGCTCCTTAGTGATCGCCTGAAAACAAAGTGACAAAGAAGCAAGTCATTACAGAAGTGGTGGTGATGATAAAAATGGACAATGTATAATCACATTTTTTTTTTTACTTTTTAGAAATGTTAAATACCCGCTAATTTCAAAGCCTTTTACCAACATTGTAAGCTGGCTGGCCAATATCTAATGATGCATTACTGTATCTTACATCAATGTCATAGACAAAAAATGAAAGACCTCGGCTCTTGTTCAATCAATTTAGAAACAAGGAGCATGCTGTTCTGACAGTACTGAAATTGCATTTGCAAATTGATTTAAAAAAAAGGTAGTATAATGAAGGCAAATTTAATATTTACATTTTCAGACTGTCCTCTGAGATCCTCAAGCAGCTGCTGGTATTTCATGGCAGGTGTCTTTCCTTTGGCCTGGATCAGTTTCTTCAGGGCTTGGGCGACCTCCTCCTTGCGTTGCGGGCGGTGGCACTCATACCTGGAATCACAAATTATTACAACCAAATACAGCATCTATCGGCCACTAATGATTATTTTCATTCAATTTATCTGCAGTTTCTTTTTGATTGTGCAATTGTTTAATAAAATGTCAGAAACCAGTAAACAAAAAAACTGTCTTGGGAACATGGAGTGTCCCTGTTTAGTATTAATTCTCACCCAGTCTCATGTCACACATTGCCTACATAAATTGTTGTTATTCCAAATGCATCTAAAACAAGCAGTTCATATTCACGAGGCCCCGTGTTGCATACCTGTTGTGAGAATAGAGATGTCAACAAATCCTGTTCTGGGGTCAGTGGCCGACTGTTTGAGAGCCTCTCTGTGCAACCGCTTGGCCTCCTCCACGTCAATGGTCTCCACCTTTGCAGAGAAGCGCACCTTGGCGTGGGCCTCTGCCAAGCGGATCAGGGACTCCAGCTGTCTGGGGTAGGCGGACACCATCCCCCGACCACTGCCTATCTTCCTCATGTCTACATAGGCCTGAGGACCAACATGCACAAAGTCAGTTAAGGGCACCAACGTTTAATGAATATTACTCCACCGTTAGCATTTAAAGACCAATGTTATCAGGCATTCCTTTTTTGCAAATATTCAACATGATGTACATAAAATGTGGAAATTCCTAGAGAAAACAGACCTCAATGAGAGCCTGGCTGGCTTCCTCACTCAGCCTTGGATTGATGTATGTTCGTGCATATGCGATGTAGTCCCTCAACACAGCCATGTCGAGGAACTCTTCCTCAATCTGCTCCTCGCTCTGGTAGTACAGCGACACCAGGTGATGGGCCAGCCTGCGGTCGTAAGCCTCGTCTTGGGGATCCAGCATCAGGAAGATGAGGTCAAATCTGTTGGAGCATGTAATGCTGTGTTAAAAACCAGTAAAGTGACAACTGAGAAACTAAACTATAAAGGCATAATGAAAAAGGATGACATTAGGTTGGATGTCCCATATTCTATAATCAACTGCAGTTCCTCTTTATAAATGCCAGTCACCTGACTTTTCTAACATTCTTACGGAGCCATTTGCTTCATCTAAAGATGGGAATGATTGCTGCCATTGTGCATATTGATTCACCTGCACTTTAGGCACAGATGAGGAGACCAAATGTTGCTTTAAACAGGTCACACTTTGTCAAAGTGCTAATTTCAACACCTCTTTTACAGCTGATAAATGCTGCCAATTTGCTAAAATTACCAACCTATTGAGCAACAATTTCATTGTGAAAATCATTTGTTTCAGTGTGATGGTGCTGACTGATGGTACTCGCCTGGACAGCAGTGTGTGAGGCAGCTGAATGTTCTCAATCGTGGTTTTTTTGGGGTTCCACTGAGATTCAATAGGGTTAGCAGCAGCCAACACAGAGGTACGGGCGTTCAGCTGACAAATAATTCCAGCCTGCAAACGAACAAAAATTGTGAGAACCTCTCTTTTGTAACATAAATATGACAAAATATGCATGAGTGTTCAGTCTTATCTACCCATACTTGCTCATAATTTGTCCAACATACCTTTGCAATGGAGAGGGTCTGCTGCTCCATGACTTCATGCAGCACCGAGCGTGTGCTGTCACTCATCTTGTCAAACTCATCGATACAACAGATGCCGTTGTCACTCAGCACCAAAGCCCCGGTCTGCAGGACCAGCTGCCTGGTCTCCGGGTCCCTCATCACGTAGGCGGTGAGACCCACAGCGCTGGAGCCCTTTCCTGACGTGTACTGGCCACGGGGCACCAGGTTGTAGACATACTGCAGCAGCTGGGACTTACTGGTGCCGGGGTCTCCGCAGAGCAGGATGTTCACATCTGCGCGGAAGTTGCCCCGGCCGGTCTGACTGAAGTCCTTACGAGCCCCGCCAAACAGCTGCAGCAAAATGCCCTGGGACCCACAGAGAGGAAAATAAATACTCGTTAAAAAAACAGTGCAACAGTTTTCTTGTTGATGTGTAATACTCGAAAAAGGAGAGCTATGATGCATCCTCTAATGAATGCATCAGCAGAAATTCAGCAAAAAATTATCAAGCCATGAGGTGAATCTTTTGCTTTTACAACCACAGGAGTGCTGCTTTCTCCAGCCTGAAATGAACAAATTGCTATTCTAAATAATGCCATATTACAGATTCGATTTTTAACTCATGAAATATGATAAAGCGTTAGGTGTACTCAGTCGGCTTTTCAATTTTTATATAATGAGTTTTAATACATTACCTTTTCTCCTTGAGGGCCTGAAGCCTTTTCTGTGACCATTAAAATTGTTATTAGATTCTGTCAAGAGCACATAAGCTGTGTTTCAAGCGATACATCATCACACTTATGATGATGAAAGATAAACATCTTTATCTTATTGTATCTTAATGTGGGTGTAGACCCCATTAACTAGATTTTACACAACCTTAATTTGACCTGCCACAGCAGAAAACACTGTCACGACTAATAGTACTAATGATGATGATTAATGATTCCAGTAATAAAAAAAACAGACATTTCAACTGGTCATAGCAGGAAGCAGAGGTTAAACAGATTTTGTTAATGACGGCTCACGGTCAGCCCAAATGAGTTTCTTGGCACATCCAGATTGAATCCAGATTTTTTTTAAAACAATCTGGACAGCAAACAAATATGATTTTTGCAAATCGGATCCAAACCAAATTTGGAGGTAGTTTGATATTCAATTTCAATCAGATTTTTACAGATGCGGCTCAGTCAGGATGCTCAAATCAGTTTTCAAAGTGTCTCTTTGAGTCCCTCCCAAAGCAACACATGAAGACACGTCAAATCAAGAGTGAGAGCGCTATATAGAACAACAGTTTGTGGATAGACACCAAAATAAATTGTCTGCACTGCGACTTAAAGCAGGATTGATTTGAGGGCCGATTGATAGAGCTCCATTCTCACGCTTCCGAGTTGGAACGCCGCGTCACAAGCGTAGCTACATAGTTACTGATGCCTATATCGTTGCCACAAATAACAGTACAGACAGTTTGTCAAAGATTTGATTTGAGAAGCAAATTAGATTTTCCTGCAGTCCGAACGTATCCCAAGTTTCCCAGTGAGCCAGCATCCATTAGACCGGGTAAACCCCGCCCTCTATGCCGGCAATTTGATTTTGCCCTGCAGCTCGGTCTGGAAACCTGCACCTTTAATTCTCCTGCTTCAGTTCACAATTTTGCAAGAACCAATCACAAACTGGCTTATCTACCTGGCGTCCTATTGGTCGGTTTAGCCAGATGATGATAGAGAAGCTACTAAGTACCTTCTTGTTTACATTCAACATAGTGACGGCAACCGAACACCGCCAAAGCGCAGCAACCCGTTGATGCTGCTGTCGCTTCTAAGTTACCTGGATCGTTGGTCTGATTGGTTGAAGGACTATCCAATTGTGCACAGAGTTCTTTGAACTATGCCCGTTGGTCACGCTTCTTGCAAACTCCCCAGACCAACATTTTACCTCAAATCTATTGAGCTTGGTCTGATGACTGGTCCAGACTAAGCATGCACAATATCAGAACTATGAAATTAACTCACCTATATGAATGGAGTCATTTATGTCAATTATTGCACTTAGTTTTTCCTGCAAAAAGATATAAAAATGTCTGCTGTGCTAATAAGTGCTATTGGCAAATCAGTGTGTAGTGATTACTCTTGTTACTGGGTCTATTCACATGCACACCTTTTTGATGTCCTCGTGCTCATAGATACTCGGTGCGAGGGCTGAGGAGAGACGTTCGTAGACATCTGGCTTGGCTGCCAGCTCCTTAAGGGTCTGCACCCGGTCCTCAGTGAAGAGCTTCTGTTCAGCGTCCTCGTCCAAACCGTGCAGGCGCTTCTCATCCGTCTTATGGAAGTGGATGGCGTCGATGTGTGTCTTGTACACCGACTTTACGTTGCTCTGACGTGGGTTTGCGCGCATTGGGACTGCTCTGTAGACACCTGCGGGGGGACATTTGGGGAGCTGTTAAGATGTCTATGACTGACAAAACAAGAAATTATAAAGATTTGGGAAATCTTACCGGTGATGTTTATGCGGTCTCCTGGCTGCACTTTATCAACCAGGTCATTGTGAGCATAGACAATAGTTGTGTGGGGCGTCTGACCAGCCGGCATGTCTTCAGGAGATTCTTGAATTTTGACCTGTTGTAAAACAAGTTCAATAAATAAACAAATGTCATGACAACAGCAACATGCCACTAATTACCACTCAAAAAAATCTGAGATTAGGTGTCGCTGACTATAAGTAATATGCCCCTTCACCAACTCTATCAAACGCTCACCATCTGTTTGTCTGAAAAGACTGAGCGATTGTGAACGAGCGCTAGACTGTGGGTGGTGTTGCAGTTGCGGCACACAGCCGGCTCAGCGATGCGCCCGCGATCCACCTCCACACGGGTGGTGAAGGCGCACACCTGGCACTGGAAGAAAGCCTCCTGCATCTCGGGGATGAGCTGTGAGGTGCGGATCACCATGCCGCTGATAGTGATCAGCTGATCGATGTCTGTGTAGGCAACACATAAGGCACACAGACACTTCAGCCTGGAGCTGATGCCTCACATTTTCTCAAAGCAAAGACCAATATTCACAAAAAAATCCCACACTAAATATGGAATGAAATATAGCAGTGTGGTAGTCCTAATAAAGCGTGATTTCTCTTCACATGGGCTAGATTAATGAAGCCACACACCTTCTGGGTTCAGGTTTCTCATGTTTCTGGTTTTCAGGGCGTTGTAGGGGCGGACTTGAATCTGGAACTCCAGGATGGAGTCTGGAAAACGCTCAAAGAAAAGCTCATTGACTGCCATGTCAAAGGTTGGGATGACTTCCTGCAAAGGGAACAAATTACTCACTTATTAGCATCAATAGGCAATGGTACAAAGTTGCTTAAAACAGATGTTTACATCATCCTGTACAAAAACTGTGACAATAATCCCATAGTCACTACCCACTGCATTCCACACTTTATAGCTTTTTCATGACTTTCCCATTTTTTTCTTTGAGAAGGGTACAGTAGGCAAAATATACTAAGCCGAAGTCTAATCTCTCTTTTTTTTTTAAATTCATTTTATTATCATGTGTCTGTTTAAGCACTTGCGTACATTTCAGTTCAGTTTTTATAAATTATAGTTTACTTAAAAAGACCAAAATAAAGATTAATGAATCCATTGTTTAAGAATGTAGCAAAAACGCATGCAACAATGGTGCAGGAAAGTATTTAGATCAAAACGCTCCAAAATAATAAAATATAGGACACTACCTGTGGGTAGCAGATGAGCTGCCTGTAAAGTTCTGCATCAAAGGACTGCACATGAAGACAATTCACATTTAGCACTGGATCCCCAACAACACTTATCTGTGAGACAAAAAGAGAAACATTCATGTTTAAAGATACTTAAATCTGAGATTTCTCTTGATGTTCAAGGCAAAATTCATCATTTTGTGGGGTATCCACCTTTCTCTCCACCTCATATCAGCAACAGTAGCACTAAACATTCTGACAACAGACCACAATGAAATAAAAAGTACACTACCTCTTCCAGCTTCTGCATGTATAAAGGCTCATTCAGGTCCAAACCAGCATTCTCATCTTCAGTGGAAGTTGAGTCAATAAACCTCTGCAGGAACCTCTGAAATTAAAGTGACGCAAGGCATGCAAACAATTACCTCTACTGTACTAAGAATGGGGAATATCTTATAATAATAGGTCAAATGCAAGATGTCATACCTGAAACTTCTCCTTGCAGGTCCCAACATTGACATCAGTCCCCCAGATCACCAGCCTCTGGCCTGCGTTTGACTCACTGGTTACAGCTCCATCAGCACTTGGCTGCCAAAAAACATCAAAAAAGTGTTATCTTCTGTGGTTTTTAGTTTTTTTCCCATCCTTATCAACTTTAATCTGAAAAGTTCCATGCCAATTGTCAACTGGCTCATTCAATTAGAATAAATTACCAAGACAATCTAAATTATATTCTTGACTCCTTCACTGACCGGCTCTGACTGAAGATCGACTTGCGGAGCCTTCCTGACTGACCCCAGATCAGGACGCTGTCTGGCTGGGGTGCCACGCACTCCACTGCGTGGGGTCCCTTCAACCCTGGAGCTGGGAGTCCCATACATCAGAGGGGAGCTCATGTCCACTTCATTGGGTAGGACTGGTAAAAATAAAAAGACTGGAGTTTAATCAAGTGTGTCACAACAAAGAATATTAAAACTATCCTACATTTCTAATTGGATAGGGCTAAAACTGACCACAAAAAAAACCTTCAAATTGTTACATGTTGTGCGATTGGTACCTGAGGGTCGCGGGCTGGAGAACAGAGAATTATCCTGAGGTGCAGCGGGACTGAGCATGTCGGTGGCTGGGGAGGTGGGCATCGGCATCAGGTCCCCGGTGGAGGAGTCCTGGCCTCTGCGTCGCTGAGAGGGAGGCGAGGTGGGGCCCTCACTGCTGGCTGAGGATACACAAGACAAAAAGACACGTTAACAACAGTGCACAGCACATACACACACACCGCCAACAGTCATGTGGACATCTCAGAGACACAGCAGTTTAAATCATAAGGAACTGTTGAGCAAAAGGTTTTGTTTCATTTTGGACACATCAACTTACGTGTGGATGGGTTGGTGTTCCTTTCTCGTTTGCGGCCACCAGGAGTCGATGTTGGGGAAGACATTGTTGCTGGGATATCAGAAGATCAAATTAATTCAAGTAAATTATGTTTTTGGCAAAATAAAAGCTGCCATAAAATTGACTGACTTCTGCAGGGAGTTCTGCAAAAACTTCACTCTCAGGTAGGGACAACAACAAGTTTGTTTTGTGCAACCACAACATTTTACAAGGTAGATTGTTGCAGGTACATCTACTGCATTTGTAGAAAATTGTACTTTCAACATCTTAAATGTTTTCCTGCCCTATAAGTTGTTTGGCTTACTAGGTTGTTTAGATTAGTCGCTCAGCCTGCAGGGCCTGTACTGGAAATAAAAAGAGCTATATGGGCATTTTGTTTGTCACTTTTTTTGTTCCACTTGCATACCACAATACCTGCTAAAAGGAGTAAACTATGTTCAACACGGTCTGGTTTATTCACTTGCCAAATTTGAGGGTGCTGATGTTTAAGTAAATTGTTGAAGTGTGGACTGTTGTCTTTTAAAGCTCTCTATACTATGTGGTTTTATTGTGTTATTGATACTCTGTCATATATATCTATTAATGTTCTCATTTATTTGATGTTGACTGTAGGTTTAGTTTACTAAAACTGTGGTTTAACATTTTCTTTTGTCATAATTAATACACTATTCTAACTTGATGCATTTATCTGGCTCCTCTAGTTCCTCTGTAGGTAGACTAACACTTTACATGCAAAACATACAATCAACTCGAAATAATATTAACAGCAACAGTTCAAACTACGTAAAAATATAATGAAACAGTTATCTAACGTGAGTATCACTCAGCCAACCGTCAAAGTGAAAATATTGCCTTACGTTTACTTACACTTTTTACACTTTAGCACATGATGCTAAAGTATGTAAAATGGTATTGTTAATAACTTAATAGTGCTTTTGCTACAATGTTTTGAAGGTTTTGGGTTAGTTGACAATAACCTTGCCACCATTTAACATGTGGCTGCAGAGGAAACAATAACTTGAAACGCCGTTAGACCTGATAAACACTAAACCGTGAGCTTGCAAGTTGATGCAAAATCAAACAAACATGTGTAACAACAAGACGTTTGATTCAATCAATATGATGAATATATTAATAAGAAAAAAGTTAATCAAAATATCTATTCTTACCTCTCCTTGTGTGTACGTCCGAGTGATGCAGATCTGGCGCGAAACTGCGAGTGACGTTTTTTCGCGGGGAACTTTGGACCAATAACGTTCCAGGACCATCGTTTTGTTTCCGGTCGACTCCTTCACTGCAAAGGGGAGTTCATGTTGAGTTTAGTCGTTACTACTTTAATAAAACGTAATAAAATATCTTAATGTGAAAAAAAATCGTTTGACTTAACAGTGAAACCACATGTTTTCTCAAGATTATATTTAAAATTCGATCTGCTTTTCCTGCGCGTGGCCTTGTGCGGATTGATACCCTAAGCTGATTTGGTTTGGACCAACAATAAATGACTTTTTTTCTGCCTTTTGATAAATACTTTAACGATACCTAAAACAAATCTAAATTATGATTACAACTAAGAAAAGGACATTAACCATTACATATAAATAAAAACAAATAGGCGACTCAAAATAACTTTCATACTTGCATTACAACAAGGAAAAATAAAATGAAATACAAATAATACTTACAAAGGCCTTGGAAACGGAAATTAATTCTTTTTACACTAAAGTTGAAGGCACATATGGTCCTGAAAATGTATAAAGAACTCACAATTTTATATCAGTTTAGAGAAAGCAGTCAAATAAGTAAAGACGTATTTACTCAGAGTAGGGACATTTTAAAGAGTTAATGGATGAAACCCTTGTCGGTCATAAAATCATCTGAGAAACTTAAAATATATTTAAACATCAATAATTATAATGATGCATTTATTTAGCATTATTTTTAAGTACAATTGTATATAAAAAAGAGGAAAAAGTATGCTTACTTAAAATGTGACTTTATCCTGCAGGAACGTTCATTGACCACCATGTGGAGCAGTTTCCATTTTAAAAAGGTTTGACAGAGGAAAAGTACAGCACGCTTTCTGAGGGGGGGACACATAGGAGCTATTCCGAGAAGTGTCAGAACAGTGTCCCTTAAGGTGGTAAAATCAACCACCTTCAATTCATCATGTCTCTTAATTTGTTTCGTAAACCTTAATCAGTGCAATAAAATGGTACATACAGAATATTTATAATCAACAGGTGCCACATTCACTGTTTTATTTTGTATAGATTGTATAATCCATGCAGAATTATTAAATATATTTAGCAATTTGCCTTTGAGATACATTATGTACTCCATCTTTCTATTTATTAACTATTGGCCTATAAAATGTAATATGGTGATCAATTGCAAGTTTCAAATATTATTGTATAATAACCTGTAATTAGCCTATGTTGATAACTTATGACGACAAGGTAAATAAGGGTTTTTGTGATGTAAAATCAATTAATATGCAGACATTTCATTGATTTGCTTAGTAAACAGACTGTATTTACTGTACATTCTATCAACATATGTACATTATGTAAGTTTGTATGTTTAAATTCAAGTTCAAGCCTGTAATATTTGTTAAGGTGTGTGTTTGGTTATGCAAATGTGTTCTCTGTCTGTATGTAAATTGAGCTCCAGAAAACAGCAAACTCCCTGTATGTGTTAACGGGACGCGAGTAATTGTTATTTAATATTGATTATTGTGCCAATTCTTTTTCTCATACCCTCTTAACTGAAGGGTCAAATGTCCTCATGACTTAGTTATGAATGTAATGCAAGCCTAAAAGAAGTAGGTATGTTGCTTTTGTTTTTTTTGTGTTTTCCCTCCACAGCATCACTTTTATTATTTTTGACATTTGACCACTTTTGGGACAAATGTTTATGAGCTTGGTGATGGATGACACATTTACAGACACACATCATAAGGACCCTGAAAAAGGTTGTTAACAAATAAAACAATATAAAACAGTTCTTACTAAAATAATTACATCTTACACTGAACTAGAACTAAAGACTGCTGTATTCTTAATACATGTAATGACAGTAATATGCCTTAGCCTACAAGGTTTCTGCACGTAGATGCTTATATTGTTTTGGGGTATGGCATACACACAAAGCTGTTATACGTTTTGGTGGCCTTCCCTCCACAGCAAGACTTCTATCGCATACTTATTTTTTTTTAATTTGACCACTTTTAAGACCAGTGGTGGAAAGCAAATATGCCCAAGTACTGAACATCTGGAAGGTTATTCTAGCTGACTTTACATGAGTATTTTCATTATTTAATATTTTGTACGTACCGTATATACTTTACTTTTCACATTACAGTAAATTGAACTTCAAATTAAACATGTTAAACACTTGTGATCAGTTAATTCTTTTGCTATGGGATCACACCAGCAGTTACATCAAATTGGGGCAGCAAAGGGGAAGCCCTTCCCCAGTACTTCACCCCTATTTCCGGCACTCTTGCTTGGACCACACCTATCTTCAAACTCAGTCCTCATTTTGATCTCAAATACACACCTGTAAAGTCTTGTGATTGCATCTTGCATGCTTGTCAAGCGATCGCTCTGACTAAATCTGGCTACCAGTATCACTTTGCGGCTACACAATAGTATAACGTAACAATGAGCTTCACCTAGACCTAGAAGTACAGTATGTGTTAATGCATCAGTAAAATGCATACATTATAATATAGTGTAACACATTCAGCTTAATGAGTACATGGTTTTGCTGATAATAATTGTGTTTGTGTATGACTTTTACTTTGTAGGCTACTTTGAATGTAGGACCTTAGTGTTGCTATTTTACTTAATTATCTCAATACTTCCACCGCTGTTTGAGACATTTATAGTGCTTGTGATAAATTAAACTTCATCCCAATTAACCAGAGCCTTCAGTATGTAAACAACCCATTCATACTATCGTAGTAAAAAGTGGGTGGCATGAGCAACACGCCCCTCTCTCCTCAAATAAGAAGTTGACGTTAACGGACACCACGTGACCCCCGTTTTCACCTTACTGGCTTGTAAGAGGGCGGTACTTGTGACGTCAGCAGGGAAAACAATACAAAACACTGCGCGAAAGTACAGATGCCTCAGAGAAGTGTTGTCAGTGACAGGACGCTGACAATCAACACCCAGGGTTAACATCCAGAGGTTATTTTTTTTTTAAAGGGAGAAAGGTGCGTGCGCAGAGCGAGAGTAAGAGAGCGCTTTAGGGTTGTTGTGCTGTCACATCTGTGGGTTAAATTTTAACGTTTAAATCCTTCCTAAACCACGTGGGTTCATGTGTGACATATATAGCCTGGACTCTCACTGCGTGTCTCCACGATGCAACATGAGTTGGGCGATGGAGCCTGCTAACTTCTACGAGAGCACCAAGTTGGGTGTCCCGCAGCAGGGGGTCTGCAAGCCGGGCAGCAGGAGCGACGGTGCGGGCGAGGACGGCACCATGGTGGAGCTGAGCACCGCCCCTGCCATGTACGACGACGAGAGTGCCATCGACTTCAGCCAGTACATCGAGTCCATGACAGCCGTGCCAAACCTGGAGCTGTGCAACGACGAGCTCTTCCTCGACCTGTTCAACACTGTAAAGCAGGAGAAGGCGGACTTCTACAACATGCAGACCCCCGTGCAGCAGCTGTCAGCCACATACGCAGAGAGAAAGGTTGAGAGCGGACTGGAGAAAGGGGCGTTTAGTGCGCCTATCAAGCAGGAGTCCGACTGGAGTGACAGCGACGTGTCTTCATCCCTGCCTTCCCAGATCGAGAGCTGCGCGCATACCTCTGTCAGCCTCACTACAGGGCAGCCAACTCCCCCCACCACCCCGGAGCCTGTGTCCAATGTCAGCTCGGCCAAATCCTCCCCGCGGAAGATCGGGAGAGAGAAGGGGAAGAAGGTGGACAAGTACAGCACGGAGTACCGACAGAGGCGAGAGAGGAATAACGTTGCAGTGAGGAAAAGCAGGGACAAAGCTAAGAGGCGCAACTTAGATATGCAGCAGAAGCTGCTTGAACTGAGCTCTGAAAACGACAGGCTTCATAAAACGATCGAGCAGCTAACCAGAGAGCTCTCCGGGCTCCGAGAGTTTTTCAAGCAGATGCCCAACTCTTCCTTTGCGGGCTCCACGAGTACAGAGAGACGGTGACACTCATTTTATGAACTGAGCTTTTAGGACACATACCTCAACAGACATTTCGTTTTTACCATCTGTACCAGATGTATTTTAAGCTTACCATAATGGCACTGGAAAATATGTTGTTGCCATATTTGTGGGATTTCTCTCTGTAATTAAATTATTTTACCACTGCATTTACATGTTATACCTGATATGGTAGACCTTTTTTATAATTCCAAACTTTGTGTAAGAGCCAGAGCATGATCTTTTATATAGTTTGTATGACCCCTTGAAAACATTGTTTATGGAATCTATAATAAAATTGCTGAAAAAGGTGCAGAAATATCCTGGTCTGTGAGTAGTCTTTGCATATAATATGTTGAGAGCAGCTGGAGTGTGTTCTCAGAAGTGAATGGAACAGGAAATGGAAAGTAAAGTCAGCAAAAACACATTTTTATTGACTGTCAGTAATCTTAAAGAAGTAGAGGAGTTGAAAATGTTTTTAGACCACTTTATGTACAAAAAGTCCCAGTTTATAAACCACGTGTGCTGCTTTGACAGATTGCATGCCACTGGTCTACCCTTGGGCCGTCAACTCCTGGTCCACAGGATCACATATCATTAACACAAACAAGACCTTGTCTTCTTACAGCCTGTTCACTTCAGCACAGCCTCAAACTGTCAGGGAGGCCTTGACGGGGAGGGGGGGGGCGTGCCGAACTGGCTCAGACCAAGGCCTAGTGTGCAGTTCCTTGGAGCCAAATGAGGCCTGTGGATTGATTTCATTTGCTAGCCTACTTGCTCTGACAGCCTCTGAGGCAGATTTCTTCCAGGCCGATCCAGAGGGCAGGTTTCCTGGTGACGACTCGGACGTAAGCGGCGAGGGGGCCCACCTCTTTTCCCAGCACATTCTCCACATCGTAACCTGGGAACTAAAACACTTCTTTTTGATACTTGTTCAGACCATTTTAGGCTGACCACTAATCTTTTGTAAAAAATCTCCCCAAAAAATGATATATATATATATAGTAAGAGTTCTTATATCTGCTGATATTGCAAGAATATTGCAGTGCACTTCAGGCCTTGACCTTTGTGCTCTTCAGTGGTCATATCAGCAGTATTTCTGTTGATCTAAGAATTTATTCTACACCCAGATTTCCCCTGGTAAAGAGCATGAATGTAATGCAAATAATACTGTATTAGAAATAGCTGCGCCACCAGCAAGTTATAAAAGGAAATTCATTCCAATATTCCCAGTGTAAAAACTGCATGCAAACTTAAAAAGATAATCACTTTATACAGGAGGTGGGTGAAAGATCATCTCTATTTTGGCGGCAAATTACTTTAACTGTGTCAGTGCACAACATGACTCAGCGATTTTTCTTGTTCAATACAGAACAGGCTTTATCACCCCAACATGAACTTATGACCATGCTTTCAGGACTTATTTACAGAAGATCAATGCACCAAGCAGTTCAGTCCAGGGTTATGTAACAGTTTGTACAAGCACACCTACCTCAGTACCTTCCAGCGCTGCAGTGTTTATGATGGACATGATCGTCTTTTGCTGCAGCTGCCAGGAGAAAGTGACGCCATTAACGTCTTTTTTATTATTGCTTTAACGTTGTAAATGAAGAACACAAGGGGCTGAATATTGGTTGGCTGATAAGAAGAACGCTGATAATTTTATCAGTTTGGCTTAGTTTCTGATTACAAAGTCACAGCAGGTTTTACATAATAGAAATGCTTTATCGTGCAAATGTACATACAGTGAAAAATTTTATTTGTTCAACCTTTTAGTGTGCAGGGATGTCAGTGGGAGGATACAATTTGTCCAAAGGTTTTAACCCAGCCTGCCCACTCTGATCACTACACCGCCCTCCCACCCTGCTGCTCTTTGTACCGTTCTGATATTAAATTTGTTTGATATTTATTTGCTTTCTTGCCAAGAAAAATATGAGAAGATCAATGCCACTTTCATGTCTGAGAAGGGTATTGAGCTTCTTATCTAACTCGGAAAGAAAGTGAATAAGCACATTTTCCAAAATGTTGAACTATTACTTTAAATACATGTGAGCAACACTGTGTGAAATAATTCCTAATTCTTTAACGACTGAAGCCTGATTCATCATACAGTGGACATCAAAATATTGGTATTGAAATGCATACTTAAACCCAGTAACACTGTTCTCACCTTAACCTTCAAAGTGCAATTACTTAATGAAGAACTAAGGAGTACTTCCAGTTGAATCCTTGTGTCTGGCTTGTCCACCACCGACTTACAAGAAACACAGCGGAAGTTCTGACTGAGCAAAGGAAACAAAATAAAGTTACGATTTGCCATGATTTTTTGTTTGCAGGAACATAAAACAATTTTGATTAAACTTACGGTCTTTCAGCTAACATCTCTAAGTTGTCACTTCCACAGTGGTTGCAGGCAGGCCAGGAATAAGACGTGTTCTCATCTACACCAACTATCATCCCTGCAGTCAGAAATGAAAATGTTAAAATGTAATTAACACACAAAATCCCATCCATGCACAGTGCACCGTTCTAGAGATGCAACGATTAATCGATTAGTTGTCCACTTTTAAATTAATTGCCAACTATTTTGATAATCGATTAATCTGTTTTTGAGTCACAGAAATTCTTTGATTCCAGCTTGTTAAATGTAAATATTTTCTAGTTTCTTCTCTCCTCTGTGACAATAAACTGAAAATCTTTGAGTTGTGGAAAAAACAAGACATTTGAGGATGTCATCTTGGGCGTTTGGGAAACACCGATCCACATTGTTCACCATTTCAGACATTGTAGAGACCAAACAACTAATCGAGAAAATAATAAACAGATTATTCAACTATGAATAAGCCCAACACCTTTCATCTTAGCTTTAGTTTACTTTTATTAACTTATTTTTATAATCAATTTTTATTTAAATTTCAAGTTATTTTCAAATTAGTATGAACACCTAGAAGAAACATTGATAAATGATCTACGTATAGGTTTCAAAGTGTGTGTATGTTTGTGACAGGGTGTAAGAGATAAACGCATCCCTTTCATTTTTATCTGAGATTGCGGTGATAAACTCAGCAGAGTGCTCTCTGCCTAAACACCATGTCACTTAACAACCAGAGCTGCTGCCTCACAAACACAGAGCCTTTAGTAAGATACTGCATTTAACACTGATAAATCGCTCTTGTACATTCCGGTTTGAGCCTTTTTCCACTGGTAATTTCCAGAAGATAGTATTTGTGCATGAGTGCTAAAGATAATACTTTTTTTTTTTTTTTTTTTTTTTTAAGCCACCTGACCAAACATGTCCTGCCAGAGGGGCCAAAACCAAGAGGGTTCACAGTTTGATCTTTGCCCTCAACTGTGACATCAAACCGACAGATGCAGATTATTATCTGATTTAGGCTGCTTTTCTTTCTGCACCACATCACCATCATTTTAAAGAGTCAATGAAAGCAAAGCAGTATGTCACAACAAGTACTTTTAATTGATACTCTAAGAAAACAAGGTTGATAAAAAAAAGTCAAGCAGTTCTTCTGTATTTGAATTAAGCTGCAAAAAAATCAAAAAGAAAAAATCTGTAACTTATTTTCACAACATTATTGCAACCTACTCTGTAATTGAAAGTCCTATGGGGAGCAGACATGTTAATTTCACTGACAAAATGGCATGGAAATTGACATGAATCCAACAAAATTTCATGTGTTTTCATTTCATAAAGTCCCAAACAGTGACCGCCTGAGGACACTGAATAACAAACAGCAGAAAGTGATGCCACATAAAGGCCTCTTGCTGAGCTGTAAATCATGAAAAAACAAGTGGTTTTCTTCCCCTGAGAAAACAACACATCAGGCGTGTTCTGCAGGAATCACTTGCAAAGAGGCGAGTTACATGAAAACCCCAGGGCTCAGTGAAAAAGGAGAAACTGACCTGAGAGAGAGCAGATGGAATTGGGTGTGATCTCAGGACTCAGGGAATCCAGTCTTACAGGTCGGGGCAGGGTCTTTGCCTGAGGCTCAGACAGTGCTGAGGACTTGAGATTGCTCTCAGGCTCCACAGAGCACATCTCAACAACTGACTGCTCCACACACAGAAGAACACCTAGATTTTGAAATTGAACTATTATTACAAGGGAAATATGCATCAAACAAGAGTACTGATTGTGTTCATGCCTAAACCAGCAGACTGGTTAGGGTGCAATGGTGGAAGAAGTCCCCTCTGGAACCACAATAGGTTTTATAACACCCCCCACGTATGCAGTAGTACTCCCAAAGACCTGTAAACAGACTTTAAAGTGAGTCTATACATTGTTTTTTCAGGAAAATCCTACTCATTGTGCCTTCAAATTGAATTTTAAATGCACTGTTGCAAATGTTACACTTTTGTAAGTGTAACAGTGTAAGTGTAAGGAAGTATTTCTTCCACCACCAAAAATAGCTAGTAACTACAGCTGTCAGATAAAGGTAGGGGAGTAAAAAGTATATTTTCCTCTGAAATGTATTTAAGTAGAAGTATATGGAAATACTAATATAAAGTACCTCAGAGGTATATTGACTTTTCACAACTCTTAGGGTGACATGTGCACACAGCCCTGTAAGATAAAACACCCCACGACATATTAGTTGGATGGCATGTCAAGTCCCAATAAAGCTCTACCATGTTCTCTGATGGCATCTCTGAATGAAATGTGGCAGGCAGCGGGGGAATTTAGTGCTTCGAGGACAGAGGAAGTGAGCACACAGGAAGTGCTCACACAAAGGGCCACCGTTCGCCTGCATGGCCTCTCAAGCTGCTCCTCCTGAAGACTGGGGTCTGTCAGCACCAACCAAACCTCACCCTGTCCTACATCACTGATCTGAAAAAGAAAGACAAAGGCAGAGAAGAACAGACAGAGAATTAGTTAGAAACAGAATGACCTAGAAAAAATGCGTAAATGGAAACATTACATAACAAAAACTTACAAAGCACAAACTAGATACAAATTGTCATTTCTGTCCAAAAACCACCTGAAAACAGCTTTGACAAGATTATTTATTCAACAAGCTACACAATGCTGGTAGAACAACATAAAAAGTCTATCTGTGTTCCAGTGGTGTGAGTCAAAGTCCTCAACTCTGTTCTGAGCTGCTATCTCATCTTGGTCAAAGTGTAAAGGTTTCAACAATCAATGGACACACACACACACACACACACACACACACACACACACACACACACACACACACACACACACACACACACACACACACACACACACACACACACACACACACACACACACACACACACACACACACACACACACACACACACACACACACACACACACACACACACACACACACACACACACACCCCTCTCTACGTCAAAACGCAATCTTATCAGTTTGTTGGTTCAAATGATCTCAAAAGGATGACTGAGGAGCTCTAGTAGACAGTGTTAATCATCTTCTTTGGACGTCAAATTAAATCAGTATTTTTCAGGAAGAAGAACAAAAAAGTACCTGCATAATTCTCATGTATAGAACCGTGGCAACAAAACTGAGGCAACAGGTTTTAAGCTCACTCTGAAATAAAAAACAAAGACAAAAAAAGTTTGAGATCAAGCTGCTTGAGATAAGGTATCACAATCTGCAACAATTAAAAAAAAATGTTCTGTATGCGTGTGAGAGACCGCTCACCTGTAGTATGTCTCGCAAGTTTTGTTTTTTGGGAGGAAGGTAAAGCGGGGAAACGATCTGCTCCTCAGTGGGTTCAACTGAGCTCTCCTTACCAGACAGCAGGTAGCAGAAACTCGGAGCTGGACCTGCAGGTTTACCTTCCTATAAAACACAAGACATATGAAAAGCATCACCATGTTTAAGAAAATATATTGAATCTAATTGTCTTCTCAATTGTTCTTCAAATCTTTAAAGACATGACATTCTTTTTTACGTTGGCCCTAAGAGCTCAATGCACTCCAACTAAATACATTTTTCTGAATTTGTTTGTGTTTTCTGTATTGCAGCACATTTTCTTAGGCTGACTATGTGTGGTAAATTTGTCAATTTGCCCATGTTTTATTTCTTTGCACGTGTTGGCAAGTGGGTGAAAACGTTTTTTTAATGTGATTGTCTTTTGTCGTTTTTCTTTGTTGTGTAAGGCTCTTAGGGTCTCTCTCTCTCAATATGTGCAGCAATGTAAATTTCTGTTTTATTTTAAGGGCCCATATTTTGAAAAGTGAGATTTCTGTGTCTTTTTTTATTCTACAGCAGGTTGTAGTGCTATATAAATACTGTGAATGTATGAAAACGCTCAATACAAAGATAAACGCACACAGCCTGTATTCAGAAACTGAGTCTTTCAACGTGTCGTCAGGACTTCTGTACGGTTGTGATGTCACAACTATAGTATATATAGTATAGAAAGTGCCGGTACAGTCATTCCCCAGCTGAAATGACGGTGCAGAGACAAAGACAGTGCCAGACCCAGAAATACAGACTGTGCTTTTGAGAGGGCGGCTTAAATAGACATGCACTAAAATGGAGTGTTTTAGACAGAGGAATACGGGTATATTCAAACAGACAGTCTCAGACAGTATGAGAAAAAAAATGCGTATTTGAACATCAAATCATGTAAGCATGTTCTAGCAGAAATGTATGAACCTGAACATAATATGGGACCTTTAGGTCAAATATTTGGGTGGAAATTCCAGCTTCTAAATTGGGATGATTTTCTTTTCTTTGTCTTGTTAGATAGTAAACTGAACAGCTTCAGGATCTGGGGTTTTGGTTGGACAAAAGAAGCAATTTGTCAACATTACCTTGGGATTCAGCAAATTGTGATGGGCATTTTATGGACCAAACTATTACTCAATCAGGAAAATAGTCAGTATTGGTTGCAGCCTCAATTCCCATTATAGAAATGAGAATACATTCCCAAACCAAGCCTTCGCTTTGTGAGGATGCATGATTCCTGCTTTGGCAAGAACTTACATTGGACATACTAGGTGTGTTTCCATGATCTTTAAGAGGCATCACTGGGGGCCACAGACTGTCTATCAAGCTGAAAAGCCTGGTGCTCCTAAAAGTGAAAAAAGGAGAAAAAAAAAAGAGTAAGAGGGGGGGGGGGGCGGCACTGAAAAGGGGGGAGGAGGAGAAACTAGTGAATAAAAGGAAGATAGAGAGCTTTCACAGCCAGTTTCACTTCCACTGAAACACAAATCTCTTAAGACAGTTTGTTTTAAAGAATTAGCAGCAGAGAGCATGCTTGGGCTGGCAGAGCATATAAACACAAAAACTGTTTTTACAAGCAGGTTTTGAGATACTGAAGGGTGGGAAAAGAGTTCACACCCCTATGTTAATCCCAATATTATTGTGATGCAAAAATAAGGTTTAGATAAAATTACAAGTGATTTTAAACAGCCAAATTTAAAATGCTCAATTGATGACGTTTGTCTTCTTTAACCACATTCTTAATCTCAGTAATGACAGTTGTTTCATTTACGTCAAATACTGGAAGGGTTAAACAAATTAAAAGGGAAAAAAACATCAAGTAACAACTCCCAACAGGACATGTCAATCTCTTGATTCATTGTCTCTTTTCTCAGAAGTAAATGCTGAGTTCATGGTGGCTGGTCAATGTTACTTATTCATCTGTATGTGTGTGTGTGTGTGTGCAGTCATATCAGCCAGCAGTTAATAACCCGTTAGTCAGCCTGTAATCACAGCGTTTCTTTGTGTGAAACTGGTTCTGCAGCCCATTCAAGTCATGTGAGGCCAGCTCGAGGATGAGTAAAGACAAACTAACAGGACACATTCAACTCACTTTGATTTTGATACTAAGCAAACTTTTTAAATTTACTTTGAGAACAGCTTCCAAACATAAAGACACACAACTCGCATGGGTGCCAAGGGGGCCTCTGATTGTTTAGAAACCACACACCTCTCAAAAGACTAAGATTGTTAATGAAATAGTTAGACTTGGGAACTATTTTGGAATTACGCTTATTCACTTATTTTGCCGAGAATTAGATGAGATGATTGATACCACCCTCAGACATGAAGAGTGGTGTCAGCTCTCTGCAAAGAAGCATATTCCCCAAAATGCCAATATATTACTTTTAAAAAAAAGGTACAGATAATTATGATATGCTTGGAAGACCTATATTTACTGGTTCTAAAAACTGGGGGGGGAAGAATAAATGACTGATTTATTCCAACAAGGCCCACGTGCTTGTTTCACTTGAGCTAGCAAGATGGCCCATGTGTGAGCAGGGTGCTAGCCTGTCCGTCACAGTTGGACCATAGAAAACCTCCAGAGACATTATTGGCTGCGGTGGCATTAAAAACACTGAGGATGTAAACATACACCCGGCCAGTCTCTAAATGTTCCCATGTCAGTCCTATTTGCTTCTAATCTGGGATCCTCACTATGGAAACTCACAAGGGACACAGAGTGTGCACCTCAGTATCACTTTACATGTAAACAGTTGCACTGCCGACAGGACAGCATAATCAGGTTCGTATGAGCTGCAAATTTGCTGTGGTTTAAAATACTGGAGATTCCCACATTAGACACTTAAAGGAGAATTCCGGTCGATTTAAACACGTAGCTCTATTACTTGTAAATGTGGAGTGCTGTTAGTAGAGAGAAAAATGAAACCAACCGGTGCTGCCTACACAGAGTTATCCTCTTGCTAGAGTTAGCACCCAACAGGCTTAAACAGGGCAAGTTTTAAATGTGTTTTTAGCCTCTAAACATGTTCAAAATGTCATTAAAAGTGCCTACCCTTGTTAAGTGATTCCTTCTGAGGGAACACATCGAATCTGACTGCAGTAGATGACAGAAAGGCATAAAAGTTTGTTGTTGTTGTTGTTTTCCGGTGAAGTCCACTCTTGTCAATTGTCAAACTCATACAATCCAATATTCCAAAATGTATGTTGTTTTTATGTTCTTAGTAATGGCTATGTAGAAACAGACCTGACACCACAGTGGAGCCAGGAGAGCCGGCTCCAGCAGGTCAAAAGTTCAAGAGCTCTTGAGCATGCGCATAGGTAACTAAGCAACAGTAGGCTCTTGAACTTCTTGAAAATTTTTTTTTTTAGAAAAAATACATTTTGAAATATTGGATTGTATGAGTTCGACAATCGACTAGTGTGGTCTTCACCGGAAAACAGGAAATAAACAGAGGTATGGATTAATACAACTTTTATGCCTTTCTTTCACATCTACTGTGGTCAGATTCAATGTGTTCCCTCAGAAGGAATCACTTCACATGGGTAGGCACTTGTGATGACATTTTGAACATGTTTAGTGGCTAAAAACACATTTAAAACTTGCCCTGTTAAAGTCGTTGGGTGCTAACTCTAGCATAGGAGGAGGATAACATGGTGTAGGCAGCACCGATTCTTTTTGTTTTTCTTGCTACTGACAGCACTCCAAATTTCCAAACAACAGAGAGTGTTGAAATCGACTGGAATTCTCCTTTAAGCAAATTTGTGACAGTTTAGCTTGAGGTTTGGTGCCAGGGTTGTTGTTGCAGAAATCCATATCATATATTGGTATTGAAGATTGGTAGAAGTTTACCAAGGGCTCAGGCTGAAATTCAGGTGAAAGCTACCCGAGTTTGAAGTAATGGAACAGTGTGTGGGTCTCACCTTTCTCGAGTGACCCGCTGCACCACTTTAATGCCTCTTAGCAAGCAAGTCCTCCCCTGCCACGTGCGGCAGTACTGCTGGAGGTCGTCCTTGTGGGGAAGGAGGTCAAGCTGGACCACGCTGAACATCCCATAACTATCCTGGACAAGCACACAGAGCCTGGGCAACAACAAAAAAAGAAGACACAATCAGACTGGTTTGATACACTGATTTTAATCCTTACTAATACTTCTTAATTGTGTTAAAAGTTTCATGTTTTATTTATATACTTGACGATTGTTATTTCATTGAAAGTTGTCCCTTTTAACGTTTTAGCCAAAACAAACCTCCTGAAAGTTCTCCAAATTATTGAAAATTGAAACATCGAGAATATCATAGCAACTAACCAAATTCAGCTAGAACAAACTTGTAAGTGGAACATGAGCTGAGATTTTGAGTTTGGTGACATAATTCATAATTTTTACTTTGCAGGAATTTGCAGTACTTTGTGTGCAGAGTACATTTCTGTTTCCTTTGGCTGTTCCTTTGTCCTGGCTGCACCTGTATGCTACTGGGGTTGGAATGAATGAATTAATTCATTAATAAATAAATAAGTTAATGGCTCAATTACAAGTATTTGCATTGTAAAAACTATTGTAATCAGATTTTCCAATTCGATTTTTTAAAATCAGATTATTTGATCCTTCTTTGTTTGTTATTTTTCAATAAAACACTGTTTTATATACTGTTCCCAATAACACGCTTACAATACACAGGTAAGCCTTAGTACTGACATGTGGAAGCGTAATGCAGGTGACTGGTTTGACAGGCTGCTGCTTCTGACAGAAAAGACCTTTGGTCCACAGAGTTGTGAGGCAGTGAGCTGCTGTGTATCAAGCCCAGACACAGCCCTGTACCAGCCCTGAGAGTAAACAGTAGAGTTCATATCCCCTGGTTAGACGAGCAACGGCCGGGGGAAGAAGAAGAGGAGGAAGAAGAAGAAGAAAACAAGATAGAGGGAGGACTGTCAGCATTCCCACCGTGCATGTGCATGCATGCAAACATTACCGGATTTCGGGAGAGTTTTGAGAATGTTTTTAACCTCCTGATTAGGCCTATAAATGTATTCTGTTGGTAAACATGGGTCTGTCTGGGTGTTTTTAGAGACCTGGAAATAGATATCTCAATAACATTCCTGACATGACTTCTGGTGGTGCAGGCCGATGTTTTCTCTAAGATTATTCTCAGTTGTTTGCTTTATTCAAAATCCAAAACCAGACCTATAGTACATGTTAAAACAACAAGGAATGTTGAACATATGAATTATGTTTTCTGTAGGTTTTATGCCTATGGCACTGTACACACAAGTTCATAAGTAAAGTACAGAACACAATCTGCCAGACAAGAAAATGCCTGAACACTTGCCTGAACACAAAATGAACATGAACAGTACTTAATCATTATGAGCAAAACCAGGAGTTTATATCAATTACTCGTTTTATAAAATTGTATCAGGCTAAAACCATTAATAAATCAATATGACTACAAAGTGAATACAGCTGCAAGAGTCCCATTTGGTGGGAATATATATATATATATATATATATATATATATACACACACACACACACACACACACACACACATACATATATACATACATACACACACACACACACACACACCCCAATCAACTAAGTAAAGAGAAACAAGTGGCCATCATTACTTTAAGAAATGACAGTCAGTCCGGAAAATTGCGAAAACTTTGAATGTGTCCCCAAGTGCAGTCGCAAAAACCAACAAGCGCTACAACGAAACTGGCTCACATGAAGACAGCCCCAGGAAAGGAAAACCAAGAGTCACCTATGCTGCTGAGGATAAGTTTCTTTCAGAGTCACCAGCCTCAGAAATCACAAGTTAACAGCAGCTCAGATTAGAGACCAGATGAATACCACACAGAGTTCTAGCAGCAGACACATCTCTAGAACAACTGTTAAGAGGAGACTGCGTGAATCAGGCCTTCATGGTCAAATAGCAACTAGGAAACCACTGCTAAGGAGAGGCAACAAGCAGAAGAGATTTGTTTGGGCCAGGAAACACAAGGAATGGACATTAGACCAGTGGAAATCTGGGCTTTGGTCTGATGAGTCCAAGTTTGAGATCTTTGGTTCCAACCGCCGGAGGTTGGAACCAAAGGTGACCGGATGGATTCTACATGCCTGGTTCCCACAGTGAAGCATGGAGGATGAGGTGGAATGGTGTGTGGGTGCTTTGCTGGTGACACTGTTGGGGATTTATTCAAAATTGAAAGCATACTAAACCTAAAACTAAACATGCCATCCTATCCGGTTTGCGTTTAGTTGGACCATCATTTATTTTTCAACAGGACAATGACCCCAAACTCACCTCTCGGCTGTGTAAGGGCTATTTGACCAAGAAGGAGAGTGATGGAGTGCTGCGCCTGCACAGTCACTGGACCTGAACCCAATCAAGATGGTTTGGGGAAAGCTGGACCGCAGAGTGAAGGCAAAAGGGCCAAAAAGTGCTGATCATCTCCGGGAACTACATTCAAAACTGTTGGGAAACCATTTCAGGTGACTACCTCTTGAAGCTCATCAAGAGAATGCCAAAAGTGTGCAAAGCAGTAATCAGAGCAAAGGGTGGCTACTTTGAAGAAACTAGAATATAAGACATGTTTTTAGTTATTTCACACTTTTTTGTTAAGTACATAATTCCATATGTGTTCATACATAGTTTTGAGAATCTACAATGTAAATAGTAATGACATTAAAAGGAAATGCATTGAAATGAGGTGTGTCCAAATCTTTGGCGTGTACTGTGTGTATACCCCCCCCCCCCCACACACACTCTTTAATTTTGAGTGCGGTTTGTCTTAACTTGCAATCAACTTCATATTAGAACTGAAAGAATCGGGTGATAAGACTTTTGGTGGTACCAGCATAAACAGCACCCCGCCATTCAGTCCCTTCTTTTAACTGTTCACAGCCCAACTGCCTGAAACAGAGACCCCTAACTCCCCCAAAAAAACTCAGTCACAGGCCGTTTTCAGGAATTTGTTTTTGTGAGCGATCACAAAATTCTCAGCAACTCAGGTTTTCTTCCAGGAACTACGATCCACTGAGTGAGTGAAACACACACACCCGCCCCTTCACCCACACACGCTCCTGCGCGCATACGCACACGCACTTAAGAATACAGAAGAGAGGCCTCATTGGTGGGGGGCGAACAGGCGGACATTCCTTCCTATGTGTTGTCCACCAATCAGTGCAGGCAGAGTGATCAACATGGTTGTAACAGGATCCTTGCAGCACATTGTGTTCCTTCTCCACAGAGAATAAAAAATAACAACTAGCCCATCCTCACTTCCTGCAACAGTTAATCTTCTTGTTTATTCTATTCTGAATTTACGGGAACTTAACATCTTCTTCAGGCATAAATATACTGGCCTCCCTCCCTTGTGTGTTAAAACATCGAGGCTAAACAACAAAAAGATCAAATAAGCATGCTGACCAGGGGAATGAGTCATAGAGGTTGGGGACACAACATGAGAGGTACAAACTGTCTTATACAGAGTAGGGCAAGTGAACTGCGAGAAAAGTATCCTAGCCACCGCAGAGCAAGCATGCATCCTGGTACTATAAGTAACACAATGTACCAAGAAGTGATATTTAAAACCAGAACCTCTAATAAAGAAGTATACAAGTGAAAGTGTACCTTACTTATTTTAGAAAAACCATGAGGGTTATACTCAAAATAAAATGTAGGATTTATGATTAGAAATATTGTCTTTAAATTTGTCACAACAAACAGGCGGGGTCACCCACATATTTTGAACTCAGGCCCTTGTGATCATTTCCTAACCTCCATCTTTTTACTACCAACCAAGCCTGTTGAATCTGGTTGGGTTAGAGAGAATGGGGAGGGAGGGGCTGAAGTGTTTCCGGTCAGAGGGCGGCGTTTGTTTACCAGCCAACAGAAGCAGCATGGCAGGAGCAAGTGTCATATTACAACCCTCATTTACTTTAGCCTGTCAGCTGACCGGGCTCTCCCCTCACCACAGAGTGCCCCTCAAGCTGCTTCCCAGAGGAACCAATGTTTTTCCTTGTTTTTTATTACTCAGCAATGAACTATAACAACAAGCCTGGGGAGGGCCAGGCAACTAAAGGTCATGATCGTTGGATTTGCTTCAAATAGAACATTCACTGATTCCTTAACTACAACAAGACCACTCAAGGAAGCCTCTAAGTTATTTCAATACCACAGGAAGCTTTGAAGAGCTCGCAACGCAAGTCTTTTAAAGAGGTACCTATCACCGTATAGAAATATGGACTAATAAAATAAGAATGGACATTTTTAAAGATGCAAAAATCAATATTTTGGATCAACAAAAATAACTACTTATGATGGGACTGGTCACACTTAGGAAAATGGAGAAGATAATGCCGAGGATCAAGACTTGATTATGTAGTGTTTAAGCGTCTTTCAGCTCGTTGTTTTGGTTTTACAGCCCACAACATTTCATTCCTCTCATCAGCATTGTTTCCAGTCACAACAAGTAGCGGTTGTCAGCTAAATGGTCTGATAAACCTGCTTTGCGCTACAGCCAAACCGAAACGACAAACAGACAAAGATAGCGACTAGCTGGTGAACACTGTGGTGCATTCAACAACTATAGAGCTAGATATTTCCTTCAGGAGTTGGTGGAGACAAAAACAGAGCTAAAAGAGAGTGAATATTGGACTTACTTTCACCAGGTAACCAAAACAAAACTCAAAATGAATACAAATGTTGCTCCGTGTTTTTTCTTGATTAACCACTTTGTCAATAACATGTCAGAAAATTTCCCACAGCCTTCAAAAGGTCTTGTTGTGTCCGACCAACAGTCAAACTCATCATGTGTGACCAGTGATGGGAGTACCGTGTTACAAAAGTACCACAATTTCAGTAATGTTTCCTTTGCTGCAACTCAGTAATACAACGCATTACTAGCTAAATGTTGGCAATAATATACCTGTTACAATCTCAATAACGCGAGTTACAACGCACTTTAGCTCAACATTTAGCGGCGTTTGTTTTTTTAAGAAATCCCCAACACCTCGAAAAATCTCGACATAGAAAAAAACGTTTGCGATTGTTATTTCCTGTTGCTGTATTCGGTGGTTGAAATGAATGTAGAGACGGATACATTTTCAATGGACATCATTTTCCGAAGTTTTTTAAGCTGCATTGAAACAAGCTATCCCATCACTGTTCCCATGGTCAGAGCCAGAACCAGAGACGGTAGGCTAACATCTATGTCCTGTCAGTGCCGACAGCAAGGTTGCCAAGCAACTGACAGATAACAACATGTTGGGAATTAATGTTTAGTCTTGCTACACGTTGGCTAATAGCATTACATTTTGTCAGCGGTGGAAAGTAGTTGTTAGGCTACTTCTAGTCCACCACAATTCAGAGTCAAGTAGGCTTTTGTACATTTTACTACTATTTATTTTATAGCTTTAGCTACTCTGCAGATTCAGATTAATAATATAAAATAATATGAATGAATTATGTTGTATATATATTGGATGAGACTTTGATTATCACGTGGAGAAATTCACAAGCTACCTGCAGAGTCTGACTTTTGCTTTTATTTTGGTGAAAGTAACTCAAAAGTAACGCAAAAGTAGTGTAAAGCATTACAATTCAGAGACAGTAATGTTGTATTATAACTAATTACTCTCAAATGACAGTAACAAGTTATCAATAATGTATTACATTTTGGAAGTAACTTGCCCAACACTGTGTGTGACAAAAAATAGGCTAAATTCTTCACCAGCAATTAGTTTTTCATTTTTCTTATAAAAAGGCTTCAATGATTATTATTAAAATAGGTCGGAATTAATTGTTTGAAAATCGACTAATCATTTCAAGCTTTCAAAATAATTTTGTAGGCTAATGTGTAGGATTCAACTTCCGATAAACCACAGTTAAAACAAATCTCGCCCCATTAGACACAACTTCCAACAATTTCTGTTATGCTAAGACTGAGAGGCATGACATATTTACACCCATATAAAATATATTTGCCGTTTCACTTAAAGCATTACGGTAATAAAAGCTGTTGCAAACCTGTTCCACCCAGTGGAGTAGGTGTGGGCACCAATTCAACTCTGGCTTGCTGGTGCACGAGATTCTGAAAACATGCTTCCTTTCCCGAGAATTGGCCAGAATCGCTCACAGAGGGGCTGGATTCAATTAGAAATGTTTGTGTCCTTTGTCAAGCAATGCCATATGGCTGGAGACAATGTGAGCACTTTGTGGGGCCCACTGCACAGTGAACAATAGCACGACCACTTACACACATTGTGCCACCAAGGCCTGAGACCAAGGAAAAAAGCATGCTTTTTTTTTTTTCCTTTTCATAAAAAAAAAAGAGTAATTTATATTGTGGGAAAGAAGCATAAAAAGAAGATAAAGGGCCCTATCTAGCACCCAGCGTAATTGCCTTTTTACACCGACGCATTTATCATTCCTATTTTGCACCCAACCCACAGCAGACTTTTCCCTCCACAGACTCATGTTGGTCAATTAGGGAGAGGGGGCGGTTCAGCAAAAAGAAGAGGCGTGTTCCCGGCGCAAACGTTCTCAAGTGCTATTTTGCAGTTTCAGAAAATAATTCTACCACTGACCAGGAAAAACCTAGTCTAAAGTCAGTGGCGCGTTATTCAAATGCTAAGGACACATGCTTGGCCGTAATGTAGAGTGTGCACACTGCGTATAAACTTTGCTTCTCTCATCTCACGGACCCAGCAGTTCCAATTTTTGCAAACCATACATAAATACAAGGAAAAATATGACCTTGTTTTACACAACATTTCCATGCATCTTGGATGTGTTGACGACATAAATGAGGAACTATTAGAGGACTTAAGGCGATGTGATGTTGAACTGCATGTGCCGATGCCACTTAACCAAAAACGCCCCAGCAGCAGCAGCACGGAAGAGAATAGACAGAAGTGCTGCATTGTCTATAGTGAGGTAATCTCGGTCTAATACATTGCAAAATTATCACCATGCATTGAAAACCTTGTGATTCAGTGAGAGTGAGCCCAAAACATCAGAAAGTATGTTTTTGTGACATTTCTTTAAATTTTATTGTGTCAAAAAGAAAAATCAATAGCAAACGTCGGTCTCCTCGGCTGTGAAACGCTCCTGGCGTGCACCCATGGATGTATTAGGAGAGTGCGCCTAGCAAATCCTCCATTATAATAGAAATCTGACATGATACAAGCGCACCTGCTTTTGAAGGGAATGTGAAATAACGCTCTGATTGTTTATTGCATGTTATGCCCAAACCACACCTATGAGTAATGTAGCTACTTCAGACCAACCCATTTTAGATTTGCGTCGGGCGCAAGAGTCATTTAACCCACCGGTATAATAGCAACAGCGCCCGAGATCCACCCACAAAGGTACTTGCGTTTGGCGTTTGATACTTGGGTTTCAGACAGTTAAAATAGTGCCCGAAATATGATTTCTCTTTACCCCTTTTGATAACAAGTGACAAACCAAAGGCCTCACTGGCCCGCCAATTATCATCTGTTCCAACAGTACCTGGTTTTGCCTTTTTCTGCAGGAGGACCTGAGGAAAACCTGGTGGGAAGCCTGGGCTTGAGGATGGACACAGGGATGGAGTAAACTCTCTGCACCACTACCTCCACGTCCTGCCCCACACAGCCAGCCTGGCCCAGTCCCTCTATAGCTTCCAGGAGAGAAAGGCAGTGTCTTGTTAAAACTCCTGGACCTCCAAAACGGCACAGAGCATTGGAGGCCACAACCTGACGGGAAGATAGAGAGAGAAATGAGACATTAGTTAATATAAACGATGTATTACACCTTAGAGCTTGAACATATTGTGAAATAATCAATTAGTTGATTTGCAGAAAATTAATCTGCAAGTATTTTGATTACTAATTATTTAAGATTAAATGCCAGTTTCAGTTTCTCAAGTATGAATAAATGCTGAGTCAGTTAAATATCATATGATGAAACTGAGTTGATAATAAGCTGAGTGCATAAAGAAGCCAAGAAAAGATGGAAAAATCTCCAAAAGGCATCGCATGACAAATTAGACATTTGTATAATATGTGAAAAAGTTAGATTTTATGTCCATCATTTACATTTTCAAAATAACAGAAAACAAACAAATGGCGTCTGGAAATGTTTGGGAACCCTGCAGAGTTAATACCTTGTACTGCCCCCTTCGACAAGTATCACAGCTTGGAAACGCTTCTTGTAGCCAGCCAAGAGTCTTTCAATTCTTGTTTGAGGTATCTTCGCCCATTCTTTCTTCCAAAAGTCGTCCAGTTCTTTGAGATTTCTGTCATGCACTGCTCTTTTAAGGTATATCCATAGATTTTCAATTATGTTGGGGTCAGGAAATTGTGAAAGCAATGGCAAAACCTTCAGTTTACATCTCTTGATGTAATCCACCGTGGATTTTGAGGTGTGTTTTGTGTCATTATCCATTTGTAGAAGCCATCCTCTCTAACTTCAGCTTTTTCACAGATGGCATTAAGTTAGTGTCCAAAATTTGCTGAAATTCTGTTGAATCCATTTTTCCTTCTACTCGTGAAATGTTCCCTGTGCCACTAGCTGCAGTACAACCCCAAAGCATGATAGATCCACCCCCATGCTTAACAGTTGGACAGAGGTTCTTTTCATTAAATTCTGTTCCCTTTCTTCTCCAAATGTACCTTTGCTCATTCCAGCCAAAAAGTTCTATTTTAACCTCATCGGTCCACAGAACTTGTTTCCACAATGGATCAGGCTTATCTATATGTTAATTTGCAAACTTCAAACACTGATTTTTGTGGTGATGACGTAGAAGAGGTTTTCTTCTGATGAGTATCTCTTTATAGTGGAATGGTGTACCACAACTCCAGTGTCTTTCTGGATGGATCGTGCAGTCAAACGTGGGTTTTGACTTGCTTTTCTAACAATCGTGCGAGCTGTTCTGATTGATATTTTTCTTGGTCTTCCAGATCTTTCTTTAACACTGTTCCTGATGACTGCCTTTTCTTAATTGCATTCCGAAGCGAGGGTATTGGCATCTGAAAATGCTTTGCTATCTTCTTATAGGCTTCTCCTGCTTTGTGAGCTTCAACTATTTTCAGTTTCCTTTTCTAGACAACTGCTTAGAAGAACCCATGGTGCTGATTGTTGGGGCAAGGTCAGATGAGTCAGGGCATTTAAAAGCTGAATGTCTAATCTGTCATTTGATGCCTTTTTGAGATTTTTCCATCCTTTCTTGGCTTCTTCATGCACATTAATATATTTTTTTTTACCTGGGGTGCCCAAACTTTCGAGCCCCACTGCACGCGCACACACACACACACACACACACACACACACACACACACACACACACACACACACACACACACACACACACACACACACACACACACACACACACACACACACACACACACACACACACACACACACACACACACACACACACACACACACACACACACACACACACAGTATGTAATGAAAATAATCGTTCGTTGCCTCCCTATGCTCTGTGTACATGCATTAGACATATACAAACAAGACTAATTTCACGTTTATGCCATCACACAGTAATTTGCATACAGTTTGTTGTCAACACACATCATGGAAGTGAGCAGTTTTTTCAAGCATTACCTTTTCTTTAATCTACATTAGAAACCTGTTTTAAAAGGAGTGCCTGTAGTGTGATGATAAAACCGGAATATGGCACAGAGAATTATGTTGTATATAATTTTTCAAAAAGGCAACAATCTCTATTTGCTCAAGTGAAATGTGGTGTTTACCTTTGACTGTTGAAACAGGTCAATATGTTAACGTAGAAGAGGAAAAATGGATCTGTCCAATGTGTTGTCTGAATGATATAGAAAATTAGTTCCATTTTGTTTTCTACTGTTTTTATTGTGTACAGCATGAATTTTTGTTTAGTGTGATAAAAGCAGAGATTGATTTGGTAAATATGGATGATGCTCAAAGACTGAGATGGCTGACCACAAGTGAAACAAAAAAATTAGCTAATAATATTGAGAAAGCCCGGAGAAGAGGAAACAAGCTCTTTACTGAGATGATTTGTTTTTTGTATATACTGTGTGTGTGTGTGTGCATGTGAGGGTGTTTATATTTGTGTGTGTACACACACACACACACACACATACACACACACACACACACACACGTATCTGTGTATTTCTCTGAATGATTTGTATATGCAACCGGACGACGTTTGCTAAATAAGTTTGTGGTGTCTTGTAATCCCATGTGGGATGGGTTAATTGTTTGGCATGACACAGTAATAAAACTCAAAAAGAAAAAGAATGTTGACACAAGCTTCCTGATGTGTAAATTCAATTTTGTTTTTTGCAAGTAAACAACTAAACCTGAGCAGAACCTTATGGCCAGTAGCTTATTGGACTGATGGCATTTTTTTGTCATAGTGACTAAATGTGCACTGAAAGTGAGTGACAGAGTTTAAGAGTTTAAGATTTAAAAAGGTTTGATGATGAACAACTACACTGAATACAGTACATTTTGAATTGGGAATGAAATGTAAGGCACATTATTCTAATGATACGTATCAATGCATACGCACGTGTTTGGCATTGATCCCCACTGTGGTCCTGCATTCCTCCAGTAGTCCAAATATCTTACACAAAGAATATGGACGGCACCTTTTTGCTGAGAGCAGGCCTCTAGGGATGAACATGTTGGCTGGTTTGGTAGCAGAGTAGACTTTCTGGCTGAAGTGCGTGTTCAGAATAATGTCACAGCTGAAACCCTTTATAGAAAGACTTTGCCTGCAAAGAGATGAAGTTCATTAGTTTTAGATTCGAGATACAGCAGTAGTTTTAGTGCTCTCGTTGCATCCTACACCTTGACTCTGCACTTTCTTACTGAGTTTGGGACCCTGAATTTACAATTAAATTAAACATATTTAAGGTTCGGCAATAATAAACAGTTTGAGGTTGTGATTTTGTGGCTAACAGATGCAAAGACTCAGTTTTTACAGTACATTCAATGGAGTAGATTATTGCACAAACATAGGGGGCTGAGAGCTCGAGACTTTTGAATGTCAAACTCAGATAAGGTACCAACCACCTCCACAGGTCTCTTTGCTAGGTACCACCCAGTGCAGAGTACAAGTTCAAAAACGTTAACCTCTTCCGAGACACGTGAAAATACACAACAGATGCATTTCTCTTTTTTTACTGGAGGTAAAAGATACATTTTCCATCAGGACTGAACCATAAAAGGCTACACCTCGCAGCTCTGCACAGCTTAATTAAATCGCTTTCCAAATGTGACGACATGTGTGGAAAAACACTTCAACACTTGTCACAATCAGAGAGACTGCTAATTAAAAAAACAAAAACAAATCAAGTGCAAAGACAGTGTATGTGTGTGACCTGAAGTGCTCCCGTGTTTCATTTTACCCATTTTGAACCATTACCTGCTCATATTTCACTCATCTGTGTGCAAAGAAGGAGATGCTGAACTTCTCTCCATAAAATTTAAGAAAAAACATTTCTGGTGAAGTGTTTTAACTCTAGGTGAATGACACACACCTGAGCAGTACTAAGCCTGAGAATAAAACAACTTGACTGACTGCCAGATAATTATATGGCCCGTTGTTTGTGGTAGGTTTGAGTTACGACTTAATTCCATCCATATGTGACAAGGATAATAGTGTGTGGAACCTTCCCAACATGTCAGAGCTAGTCTAGTTGAACCAAAGAAATAAAAAACAACACACAGATGAAGTGGAAGAAACCATTTGTTAGGATATAGATGGAAAACAGGAAGGGAATATAAGTCAAAAAACAAATCATCATATACCCTCAGTTGACAGTTTTAGGTAGACCAAGATCAAACTAAATGCAGTTGATGCAATCTTTGCATCAACTGCATTTAGCAATCTTTAAGTTCTGTTGTCTTTATTTAGGTGTTTATGGTTATTGTATATGCGGAAGTTTGTCATTCTGTAGAATTGTATTCCATTTGAGAGGTGTTTCTCATATTTAATCCATCCTCATTGATATAAATGAGTCACTGTAAATGCTCGGTCCTTTAACGAATCAAATCGGAGCATTATCCATACTAATTAGAAACAATTACGATTACATATTCATAAGATAAAACATTTAAATAGATTTTCAAACCTCCCAGTACAAAACTTAGAAAGAGGGTGGACACAATTAAATGCCTCATAATGTTAAATCAACAACTAAATACAGTTTTAAAATTATAATGTAGTCTTTACAAAGTATTTGTTGTAGGTTTTTGTTCTTGGCTGCCTTCAAGTACACACACATGTTCATGGCACTGTTTTATCCATCTTCACTATACGCAGCCAAGCAAGACTATTACAATGTTATGCATATGCCACATCCAGTACATACCGTATGCTTTACCATGCTTGTGCAGACACTTGGACAACTCATCCATTTGTCATTTAACTGAAAATGATATTGCAGGTATTCTGACATTCAATAATTTTAGTAACGTATCAACTGAACATACCTAACGTCTGTCGGTTACACTTCTAAAATCTGCTTCTCTTTCAATGAATCGTATGGTAAAAGAAATATGGACTCTTAGTCAGAGTAGGTGCACAACAATTTAACATTTTAAATATTTACTTGAAAATAGCAATACATAATAGAAATGATCAATATGTGCAGTGCTAGCTAGATATCCATAAAAACACCCCCAAAAAGAGTGTCTTCTATTTTATTTTACAATGGAAACCTTTTTTTGAAATTTAGTGGACAGTAACATTACTTTACATTAAGTATAATTAATCAAGTACCGTACTTTAGTACCATTTTGGAGTACCTGTACTTAATTTGAGTATTACTATTCTATGCCACCTAATACTGCACTACATTTCTGAAGGAAATATTGCACATTTTACTCCACAACATGTATTTGAGAATATAGTTGACAACAACAGTATAGATGAAGTTATTAGCTACTTTTCAGATTAATACTAACCTAAAACATACGATTAATTTATAATATACCATGCAATGTTTTGCATTAAATTACCTAGCTGGATGTAAATCAGTTATAATAAGTGCCATTTCAACCAACTTTAACAGTAAAGTACTCTTTCCACATCTTTACACCTGTACCACATGAAATTGTAGTACGTGACAGTACATGAGTATTTGTACTTTTGATAAAACGCTTATTGTTCCATCATCTGAGCAGAGATGAGTTTTTCAGTGACAGCCATACTGTAATGTTAAGAGAGCGGAACGTACAGTTCACGAGAACAGGTACAACACCCACACAGGAAGTGTGACACTTTTGTGAACAGGTGAGTGGGCAGAGGTCATCATCAGACAGGTATCCGAGTGAAGGAGTGGAGCCGGCTGCTGCCGTCACAGCCCGTAAATGAATAATCCCTGCAGGTATTTCCGCTCAGGTCTCGGCCCACTAACAACAAGGCGTGGGAGGTGGGTGGAGCGAACCTACTCACTGCAGGAATCGTGGAGGAGTTTAACCCCTTATGAGTGCCACACAGGAAACTGATAAGAAGAATTTTACCAGACGCCCTGATGTTCTAAATTCCAGGTTTTTCCCATATCAGTCTGTTCAGTCGCTGTTGGATATTCTCTTGGGAGAATATTCAACTTGTCATCAATATTTCCTGGTTATGACTAGTATGACTATTATTATTAATTAGGGACTATTTTTGAGTTAAAATCTTGATTGATTTAAAATATAGACCAAATGCTATTACGGCTGAAATCATTTTACATAAACAAAAGAAGATTTAAGGATGCTTGTTTAAAAGATAATTATTTGAAAGAGTCATTTGGACTGAAGTTAGTGTTTTGGTGGGGGAACTATTTAATCTTTGACTTCAGGAATAGAATACAACAGGGAAGGAGAGGTGCTAAAGCCAGAGATACTTTCAAACCACCATGTTTTCAATCTCAGGCCTTTGGCTCCAAACCACTCTGCTCCCAAATGCTCCAGAAAATAATCCCGTGTTTTTTTTCCCCAGCTTGCTGGAAATGACCTAACTACTGCCAGGAAGAGGAATGTGAAGCATTCCCTGGAGCTGTTGGTGACGTCAGAGCGCTGAGGAGGCCTCTGCGCTTCCGCCAGCCTGGATATTCCAGAGTACACTCAACCTAAACTCCCAACAGCTGGAGTCAACCACCGCCTCACTCCAACTACAAAACAATCACGAAAACACACAAACGCCTGCCCCCCCTCCTAGCCTCTACACCCTCTCACATCTGGGCCTTTGCTGCTTATTATTGTGAGCTGAGAAAAGTAGATTTTTAAACTTCAATCCTAAAAGAATTCTGAGTTCTACAGAATTAATCTTAAACTTCTTTTCAATGTTGAATGTATATTCAAGTGGTGTATTTTGTCAACCAGTATGTCTCCTCAGCATTATTTTACCAGATGCGGTTAGTCTTAGTCCTGCGCATAGTGAGTCAGTCTCATATTGTGTAACTTTTTAGTTTTTTTACAGTGCCAAAATCAAGAAACGGAAGTGAAAGTTTGATCAGAAGATTACTACAGAATAATTTTATAATGATTAATCATGAATATAATTAGCAGATTAATTAATAATCATAATAATCAGACCTTTCCGACCCTGCTAACTGCCCTGCAGCACCAAATATTCAAATCAAACTGCAGCAAAATGTGATGTTCGTTTAGACAGTCGAGAAAAAACTTTGCTTTGAATTAGAATTTGTTTCTGATACGGTTTTTCCATGTGCAATGACATCTGACAACACAAACAACATGTCTCCTACTTTAATAAAAAGTCCAGACTCAGTGTGTTTCCAATGCAGGTTTCAAGTTTCCTCGTCACACTTGTAAGTTGCATACCGGACACAACATTGGCTCCAAACTAGTTTAGAGGTCATAGCATCTTGCAGCGGCCCGGTTTGAATCCGACTGTGGACCTTTGCTGCGTGTCATCCCCACTTTCTCTCCTCTCTTTCACATCTATCCACAGTCACTATCAAATAAAAAGGAAAAAGCCCAAAAGAATTCTAGTCTCAAACTCACATGGATCATTCTGCACAGTGAAGCTCGAACATCCAGGTAAAGTAACAATAGGCAAAACATATTTTAAAGTGAAGGGGGACTTTAAAGTGTGACATACTGCATCCTCTCACCATGGCGGGTATATGTGGATGATATCTCTGGGTGCAGGAGTCAGCTGGGCAGCAGTCTCTCTGTTGAACAACACCATCATACAAGCTTTTACCTCAGAGAGAGGGTTACTGTGTTGGTGGCCCTCTCCGGGAGGCCGGTGGTGCACGCAGTGCGCCAGTTGCATGCTGCACTCCTCCTGAACCTCCAGCACCTCCAGCACCAGCACGCCAGGCCTGTTCACTAGAGAACAGAGCAACAACAACACAGATGTTGAGTGTGTGAGAGTGTGCATGTGTGTGTGTCTGTGTGTGTGCATGTGTGCGTGCGTAAGAGAGTGGACTCTTGCTCTCTGTGGGACTCATTATGCGTAAGAGAGTAATTTACTTTTAACATCAGAACAATTCGCACTGCATAACTGTGAAGTTGTTATTGACTCAAAATGAGTTGTATATGAAACAGTGAATCATGCCGTGTGATTTGGAATTTCACCTTGGTGTCGACTGTGCTTTTTGGCCAGAAACAACAGCCAACAGTGCTAATTAAGAAGAGCAAATCGAGACAATGTCCTGAAGCTGTAAATCAAACTGAGATAAGACAGCAACTTGGCTGCATGTACATTTTGTATGTAAACTTGATTGCACTGAATTGTGAACATTGCACCACGAGAGCTCACAGTCTTTGCAGTTCAGTGACGTAAAGCCGTAAACCCCTGAAAGTGGCCAGAGGGGAGATTTTAATATAATAAAAGTAAATCATATCAAAGGGAACAAAAAACTGATTTTGAGTGAAGTCTTCACATGCATTTGTCCAAACATGAATTTGAAGTGCTTCATTTGTGCTTTGTGCATTTAGATCCCAGATTACAAATCATCAAAATAACCCGGGGCAGTAGGCCAGGTCTTTAGGTCCTCCTCTTGGCCTAGAATGACCTGATAAGTTGTAGGCTGGGCATTATGTAGGGCAACATTTCAAAGCCTGTGCGAGGGCACTTGCATCACACGCCAAAATTACAGCAACAAAGATAAACAGGTGTCCTGTAACAGCACGATCAAGCCAGGTAACAGTGGTAAGTATTGTTAAGAATGCACCAGGGAGTGGAACATATAAAAAATAAACTCTCCTTGAAAGATTAAATTATATACTCTGCACGCACTTTGATTTTGTTTGAAAACAGAAGCAGTTGTTAATGAAAAAATCACTAATGATTGGAGCTTTAAAAATGAGGTCAAGTCAAAATATTCCTCCACGTTTTAATTCTTTACACATTACGCTAATCAAAGGCTTGCCACAAACTCAAAGTTGGATACAGTGGGTGTTTTCTTTTTCCACAATCAACTGTCACCTTGGGTCCTATTATAAAGGCGATACTTAACAACAAGAGAACACAAGGTGTCTGGTACACCACGGAAAGGAAAAAAGAACTAGGCAAGCAGTTTCCTGTCACCTACATATTGAGTTAAATGTTCAGAGCCACAGTGATCAACCTACAGCCGGCACTTCCTTACAGTGGCCTCTCCATATGATCACAATGAAAAGAGTCACACCTGCTCAGAGACGGGCTTCATCCCACTCACAAATCCAAGTTCAGTGTTAAAAGTGAATGGTGATTCAGAGGTAAATGTGCACAGCATCCTGGGTGTAATTGTGGCGAATCCAGTAGCTTTGTGTGTGGATCACCTGTTGTTGAGGTGTCAGAGATGGACTGGTGCCTCCAGAAGCTAACAGCTGACCTCTGTCTGCATTGGAGTAGATTCAGCCTCTCAGCCAGACCTCCACTATGCAACAAACAAACACAGAGGTACAATAGATGATGTTACGCAAGAACAAAAGCATGTGTAAAACTGTTTATTTCAAAGAACAAGATTGTCTGATGCAAAAAAACACAAGCTGTCAAAGACTACAGATAGCCATCTGTCAGAATTGGTGGGCTTGGAGACGGCAATGACATTCAGCACCCACATCATGACACCAGGTGTCCCTTTCATCATCAGTTCTCTGCAGTGGAAACAAAGTCTGACGGTCGTCTCGCAGCAAGCAATATGTCTTCTTCGTTTGATTGCACCTATATTGAGGCAATACACTGTGACACTTGATATACTGTATATATATAATAATGTGTGGTAAAGATGCACTGATCAATATTGGGCCAGTACTAACCTTATTAACCAGGTATCAGCTTCAATAATGTCATAAAAGTCTGTGTTACACAATCCGTTACATTCATTCAGTCACAGCAGGTAACTGACTCAGTTTGTAGCGTCACAACAATCCCTGGCCTCATGTTACCTCATGTTCCACACGCTGTAGTAAATTGGTAACATTAGTATTAGATCGCAAATAGGTATCATCAGATACTCTTCGTTAAGATATAGGGCTCCATAATTTGGAGAAAAACTCATATTGCAATTTACAATACTGCAATGACGACTGGTCTGATATAATGGTATCATGATTTTACTTGATTATCAAGGAATATGCAGATAATTATCATTAGATTAATCGTGCAGCCCTATTGAGATATAATAATCAGTATCACAGTACAAAGAGCTGAATTGGTGGCATCCCTGATGTGACTATAAAAAAAATATATAAAATCTCAAACCTTTGAAATTTCCTTTTCTTTTTGGCGGAGTCTTCAGGAGTCTTGGACAACACCTTGGACTGCGGTTTCTGAGGCGTCTGCAGCATCGCCTGAGCAGATCTGACCCAGTCACTGATTGACCTTTTGCTGCCCTCACCAGTCTGGAGAGGAGAGTCCCGTCTACTCAAAGTCACTGTGCCATCAATACTCTCGCCATCAGACACGTAACCTGAGATCTCTAGCTCTGTCATCTGGAGATGAAGTAATAATTATTTATTATTAACTAAAAAAATAAAAAATAATAACAATGATAATAATAATAATAATAAGACATAATTTTGAAAGAGTCATGTTTAAATGCATTAGAACATAGTGTTAAATTAAATGCATTAGAACATAGTGTTAAATTAAAGATAAAATAGATATTTAAAATGGCATCAGCATTCAGTAAATTGATAGTCATTAAAAGATTAAATTAAATCAATAAACTCATTAACACTGTGGGTGGATATGGTACACTCATAATAATAATAGCTTGGATTTTGTAGCCCCTTCAAGGGACCAAATGATGCTTTTCATAAAGGCAAAACAAGTAACAAACAAACAAACAAACATAAAAACAGGACAAAAAAAAAGAAAATACATCAACAACAAAAAATGAAACAAAAAAAAGATTTAGTGGTGAAACTGTGATACACTATCAAGTTGATTCATTTACTAGATATGGTTACAAAGCAAACTAAATCTTTTTTGCTGTATCACTGCTCACTACACCTGAGGGAATCAGTTCTCATGGAAAAATCCACAAGCAACCTGAGTTCCTGTCATGTGCAGACAAGACCAGCATACCAGGCTCTGTCAGCCAACATGCTCTCTTATTTGAATCAACTTGACCCTGCTAGGCAGAATGCCAGCAGACGTCACACACTAAACAGCTACAGAGAAAAAGGAACACTATGTTCCTGGCCCTGGCTCAAACATTTTTTCACCCAGCACTGAAAGCATTGTAAGTACACAGCTCTGCACAGCCTCATCCACTCGCAGGTTGTCCTGAACAAACAGTAGTAAAAAGATGTTTATAGTCCTGCTCTGTTGACATGGCCCTGATCTAGTGAGGAGCCCAGATGTGGTGGAGGTTGTTGACCCTTTAAGCGGCTGATGATAGCAGACTGGGACACGCTTCATCTGAGAGGTCACCATCCTCTTTGGCCTTAGGATGCAAAGTAGCCCTCACAGCTCCGCCTATCCACTTTCAGCGCTAGTACAATAACACAGAAACCTGGCAGACATATGCAGAGTGAGTCAGCCGCACATTTATCTTGAGTAATAAACTAGGACTTTTCGCCTCTGTATCCTGCTAGATCCGGTTTGATTTAAAATTGGCAGTGTGTAAGCAAGCTTTCCGGGTAGCCAAAAAATGTAAACTAGGTTCCACTTTGCTGCTTTAATTGAATCAAAATCTACCGTATTTTGACTGAAATGCTATGAAAGATGCTATACAACTAAATGATATTCCCATTACAAAACATCTACTTGATTGATGAGCAATCACACAGTCCAAAAATGCAACATGTATACATTTCAGTATAACCACATCGGAAAAACTAGGACCCATAAGACACTGTCTTTGAAGTAGGCCTCTGACCGCAAGCCTCATATTAGGTGATCTTGAGTCTTGTTTGACCTCAGAGAGCTGATAGCAGCAAATTTAACTGTGACAAGGGGAAGTAGCTTGGTCTGTGGGGGGGAGGGATGTCTGTCTACAGGCTTCCTCTTGACATACACCCTGAAAAACCTCAGAGATTTATTACAAGATACCTTTACTTAAATGCATCTTAAGTTTAATTAGCACAGTACTGTGCTGATTCAATTGATTTCTGGCTTCAACCATAGCCATCTTGTTCAAGGACATTTTACAAAACAGCACAACCACATCAACTTCACATCTAGCTGATCACATGTGCTTAATGTGTGCTACAACGACTTAGCACTGTGTTGTCTTAAACACCTTCACCACTCCTTGCACATTCTGTAATGCCAGCCCTGCCTTTAACAAACACTGCTCCTGAATCACTTCTGAGTAGGAACAGTCAATCCAATTCTCCAAAGCATACAGGAGGGCACGTACAAGATTGACTACTATGATAAGAGAAATATATTTGTCTAAGGATATAGCATGAGAAGTGTGTTCAGTAAACCACAGTGTATGCATCATATTACGTGGTGTTTTAGCGATTATTTTCATTATCGATTTATCTGCTGATTATTTTCTTGTTTCATTTTCAGAGAGCAGTACAAATTCTCAGAGCCCAAGCTGATGTCATTGAATGACTTATTTTGTCTTGTCTTAAATACGGTCCAAACCCCATAAATATTCAATTCACTGTAATGTAACTCAAACAATGCAGTACATCCCCACATTACAGAAGCTGGAACCATCAAATGTTTGGCATTTCTGGCTGAAAAATTACTTAATAGTCAATTAAAGCCAATTGATCTTCTGTCAATTGATTATTTACCTGTGGTACAGCTCTACCGCGTTTGGATTTGAATAAAAAACACTGTTAAAATAAAATACTTTACACATTTGAGTCTCAGAGGACCACAAGCAAATATTGTCTTCATTAAAGTAGAATGGTTTCATTTTCACGCATTCCAAATGGTTTAAATACCTGCTTTGGATCAATGAATAAGCAGCAGCTTCTTACTGAACACTCAGCACTTTATTGCTACTACAGCTTGTGAACCTGAACCCAAAAAGAGCACAATGCAATCCTTTTAGGATATGGGAACATGACTGCAATACTCCTAGTGGTATAATGGCTAAACATATAACATGTAAAACACTGTTATGAAGACTTAAAAGAGAACACAATAACAAGTATTCTTTTACATTATACTCAAACATATGCATTCATGCCATGTAAGCCAAAACTGATGGCACAGTAAACAAAAAATCAACTTTTGTCTTAATGGACTTTAAAAAAAAAAATGTACTGACACTTATGGCACTACTTGTGTTGTGTGGCACCATCTAGTGTTCATTAAAACACTTAACACCCTTGTGTGTTATGTGTTAAATGTTACATAGACTGAATCTCACTTTTCTATTTGCTCCTCGCTCCTGAAGGCCATGGAGGAGCCGTGGATGCAGTTTAAGGGAACTGAGATTCAGCCCCGGTGTCTAGTCTTGCATTGCTAGACGTAGTTCCACAGTGCTGTGTCAGCGCTTAATATGGTCTGGCTACACTGCCTATCTATTCAAGGATAGGGGAAAAAAACACTCTGGAATGTTTGCATATCTATAAACCAATCACAATTGTATTGGCAGCATAAGCCCGATACCGGAGATATAAGGGGGCGGGTGGGTGGGTGGGTGGACGGTCCGATGTTAGGGTTTATCCCAGAAATAAAATCCGTTGAGCCAGACTAATAGTGTCAGAAGCAACAGAAAGTATCAGAATACTGTAAGTACACTTCACTCACATTTGTAGGTTTAAGAAGTAAATCTTCTGGCTTTTCGTCAAAGGACTCCGACTCACAGTCAGAGATTTGTTGCCCGCTGTCTTTTTCAGCATCAGATTCATCCAGATCACTATCTGTGTCAATAACAGGAAGGTCATCTAAAGAAAGAAATTAAATATATGAAAACAATGGATATTAGTTAAGACAAGATATTTTTTAACTCAAGGTCCACTTACTAGTTTTTTTTGTGTCTTTTAATCACACCTGACTACCTATCAGTTATGGAAATAGCTCAGTTGTTATCAAGTAATCAAAGTTACTTACTTAAGTCACAGTATGACAATGGAGTCTCTGCCATGACATCTGAGAAAACTCAGTTGTCACTCAAGAAAAAAGCTAGTAAGTGGACTTTGATTAAAGGAATAGTTCGACATTTCGGAAACAATGCTTATTCACTTTCTTGCCACAAGTTAGATAAGAATAGTGATACCTCTCTAGACATAAAGGGTAGTATGAATATTCTCATTTAATTCTCTGTAAGAAAACAGACAGTTTTCCCCATATATTTGAAGTAAATTACAGTATTCCTTTAAGAATATGTATAAGTCTATATTGAGTATTCTAGACTTAGTGTAGTATTAGACTTAAGAAAGCAACTCAGAAAGTCACAACAGACATAATTTACCTTTATCAGTGCTGAGCATGCGCAGCGCTCTTGTGTAAGACGGAATGGGAGCTGTGGGTCTCCCTGGTCTCTGAGGATGTTGTTGCACAACTCTGGAGAGATGCTGCTTGTGGTTCTCATCATCAGAATGTTCAGTGTCACTGGAGCTCCACGCAATGTGCACTGGGTCCTCATTACAGTGAACAGCATTGGTCTGGACTGAGCACAACACAAGAGAAAGAATTGATGAGGTGGCTGTTAAATTGTAATAATTAAAACCATAGAGACATATCCACAGAGTTGAGTGGTTACACTCTCCACATGTGCACCCAAATCAAATTAAGCACAGGGGTGGGTATTGTTTGAAACTGAACTCCACCCCTTACTTTTAAGCATTTTTTTTTAACAAAAGGCGGAAGACATTTCAAACATTAATTGTTATCTAATAAGCATCTGACAAAAACCTCCGTAAAATAGTTTTAAACTGGCAAATTTTGAATTTTAAATCAGGAACCATCTGTTGAAAGAATAATAAACAAATCTGACCAAACTATCAATGACGTCTTTCAAAGCTTTACCGTTTTTGATAAGCTGTGTTATGACCACATTTTGATCGACACAAAACAAAATTTAGGTATGATATTCAGCCCTAGTAGAAAGCCCTAGTTCAGTCCAAACATATATCAAACAGAATGTCATTTTATTAAGCGTGTGAACATTATAATTATAATACTTTGGTTAATTTAAATAACAAAATTGTGGAAATTACCGAGAAACAGGGGTGGGAAAGAATATCAAAAGTCATAAGTATCATGATTTTTTTTGCAATGATTTTTGAAAATCTGTTATTTTCCCCCAAATCATTTTTTTTTTTTTTTTACCAATAATTCACCTAAATATTTTCTGTTTATACGGTACTGATGACAGCAACTACATCAGATCAGTTTCCAGCAAATCAGAGAGAAAGCAGAAAATACATGTTAGGTACTTCTTTTCAAATGAAATAAATGTTAGACTGACTGACATGTGAAGTGCATTATTTCTAGAAACAATTAGTTTTTAGAGCGGTCTCATGACTTATGGTCTCTAGAAGTGTGTTATTCAACTTTTGTTTTTGTTAAAGAAGGAAAAGAAAATAACAATACTCAATACTAGAATCGCAGTAAATAAAAATCGCAATACAAATCGAATCGGCACCCATGCATCGTTGAAAGAATCAAATCTGGACAAACACATATCGTCCCAGCCCTACGGAGAAAGCCCACAATATATGTACATTGATGATAACATATCAATATATTGCACAGATAGCAAATGGTAGAGTAAACCAACTACCTAAAGCAGGGGACTGAGCCAACCTTCTTATGTCAGAGAGTTTCCTTCCTGATGACTTGAGGTTCTGCAACAAAAACAATGTTAAATCATGGGAATAATGCATAAAGATTGGGGGTTGTGGTAACGTTAAATTGATTAATATGGGTGTCTATTATGTCACCATGATGCATCTCACAGAACTTTATCAACCTGAATCACTTGAGTGTCCAGAAAACTGTCTCCACACTTCTCCCAGCTCTTGGCAGAAGACACAGATGAAAGTGGTGGCTCTCTTCCCACTTTTGGTAAACCATTTTTGACATCATCCGGAAAGAAAACACACTTTATATCGTTGTATCTTTTACGCTACAAAAATTGAACATAGAGGAAAGAGGGGTCAAGTCACAAAAGCTCTTTATCCCTCAATCAAACTTTATCAAACTGGTTTGATAGCTAGCTCTTTATTTAGCCCTGATTCTCATTGGGGGCTGTCCTGCATCAAGTTAAGATTTTAACATGAAGTTACAACAATGGTATATCTGTATCTGACAATCTAACGATACATTAATTGACTGACAGGTAAACTCCATTCAGCTGTGGGCAGAAGCCATAGATAACTTGGGTTGCCAAAGCTAACGTTAAAGTTAGCGTAAACTGGCTAGCAATTTAGCTAGCTAGCAGGTTCCTTACCTTTCTGGAAGACATGGCGACAAAATAGAGTAAGTTTAACCACCAGCTGTAACGTTAGTTAATGTGTGTCCACAGAACATTAACGTCAAATCCCTTTTTATTAACCCATCGTTCGAGGTTTCCCGGTGATTGCTAACTTAGCTAGCTACTAGTTTTTTTTTTTTTTTTTTTTTTTTTTTTTTATTGACAAAATGCAGTATACAAAGAATCAGGTAAGCAATACTAGCACATGAACAATAAGTGTACAAACGTATGGAGAGAAAGAAATGTGTATATATATACTAAAATACATACAAGGCAATGCAACGAGAAAAGATAACATTGCATTACAGACAAAACAAAAAATGCAAGAAGACAAAAGTGTAGTTAGTCAGAGGTTTTAGGAAAAAAATACTTTATCCACCATATTAATAGTTTTCTTGTTATCCCACGTTTTAAGTGACTTAAAATAGAGATTTAAATTATGTGAGAAAAGGAATAAAGTTAGGACATGAGTTAGAAAATGTCTGCTTGTGAATATAGAATTTTGCATACAGCAACAAACTTAGCAAAAAACAAAATGAATTAGATACTCGAGCACCATTATCTGAATTATCATAGTAGCATATGATATCTTTAAGGTTAAAGGAGTAGACAAAGTTGGTGGGTTCAAAGAAGTAAGACTTCAAATCTGTCCAAAATCTTTTGGAAATTTCACAGTCAAAAAAGGTGAAACATTGTTTCAATATTCTGTTTACAAAATGGACAGGAAGAGTCAATATTGGCAAATCTAGCAACAAGGTGATTAGTAGGGTATATGTTATGTAAGATTTTGTTAGAAACACAGTACTTATTTGGTAGAAGCCAAGCCCTTCTCCAATTTATGTTCTCAATTTTTGATCTCCACACAAATTGGCTCCTTGGCACAACTGTATTCTTTTCCTGAAAAATTCAGCGAATATGCTTATTGTTAGTAGTGTTAGTTCATCCATCCAATGATAGTAAAGGCTGTGATATATGATGTACATCATAGGTTAAGTAATTCATAAGTTGAATTAAACCATTTGGAATTGTACGAGTTAAAGAATTAAATTCTCTGAAAGGAATTGGAAAACTGTGTCTATTTCTAAAATGTTCATAGGAAAGCATTTCACCAGATTTATCAAAAATATTATGAATGTGATTTAAATCTCTTTGGAACCAGTTAGCAAAAAATAAGGATTTGTTCCTAATGAGTATGTTACAATTGTTCCATAGTAGAGTCTTGTGCAGTGAAAAGTTGTGGACAAAAGCTAGCTTCCAACCTAGAAGGGCTTGCTGTTGGAATTTTGATCATTTAATTGGCAATTTATTTACTAGTTTTTGGAAACTAACGTTTGCAGACAGCAGCACATAGTTCTTCTAGCTGAAGAGGGGTGTTTGATTTTTCAACAGCGTGGACCGGAGACAGTCCGCACGTGTGTGCGTGCGTGAGCTTTTGATTAAAAATGACAATGGTGGAAAGTAACTAAGTACATTTACTCAAGTACTATACTTTAGTACTATTTTAAAGTATTCCTTACTTAAGTATTTTCATGAAAATATTCTACATTTTTACAGATTTAAGAAGTAACCAACAGTATATAAAGTAGTTAATAGTCAAAGAGCTAATTTGCAAAAAACAAAAACAGATACAAGCCATTACATTCTTAAAATGTATAAACCAACAGAGTGATAACCCTTGAATTTAGCTCCACATCCACCTGGATTATCCTTAAAATGGTGATTATTGTATCCAATACAATTACATACAACACTCTTCATAAATACATTTACTTGTTTAGTATTTTCACACGGTTGTATTAGTACTTTTAACTAAGGGAAAAAAAGAGCCCCTATTCCATCACTGCTTGCTTGTATAAAGCATTCTTGCATTTAAATACAGGTTATGGGAAATTATCATTTAATGAAATGCTTATGGTTACATGTAAATTGCTCACTTTCTCTTGCATGATGTATTGCTGTGTGAGGTACTTTGAATAGAGAAAGACAGCCTCAGTTGAAGGCATATTATTATTGGTAGTTGCAGAACATAACTTAATATAGTTCTAATAACTTTAACCAAGGCTTACTGCTGCTGTTGGAGTGACATGACAACACTCCCATGGACTCAAAATGTAATTTTATTACAGCAAATCCATCCGAATCTCAACATCTTTCAAATAGCAGGTTAAACATACAAAAAGCTCACTTAACATACTGTTTTTTTATTAAATATGTAAAAAGCAGGTCAAGTTATTCACAAATAAAATGCAAACATGCAACACGGTTTTGGGGGGAATGCATAATGAGTGGGACATGAAAAAAAACACATTTACCATTCATTAATTATTGACAGTACATGTTTACATTCCTTTTCATTTATACAATAATATATAACTGAATCATTATGGTGCACTGCCCAGTTCAATATTAGTAAATGCAATATTAAGAAAGGGTATACAATGTACTTACTGGAATATAGCATGGCAAATTACTCAGTGAACCGACTCTCCCTAAGACCTGTGGTTTAAAAAAACAAAAACACATCTGAAATCTGAGCAGACCACAAGTTCCAGCTGAGGTTTAAAACTAAAAATGCTGAATTGTAATAAGACTAGTCCACAATAATGTTTCTTCCTTCCAAACGTTCATGGCATACCAAGTTAACTATTATCAAACCACAATGGTATGTATGGTGTGAATAACACATTTGTGAGGATAGTTGTCAAACAATCATAAGTTGGCATTATACTACATTTTATTCACAATTCATTGACGGTATTCTCCTTCATGAGGATGCAATGCAGAATCTCACACTATTCCTAAGGCTTAATAATAAATATGGTGTGGGTCTATGGACAGATTGTCCAATACAGAGTCAAATGTCAGTGCAACATATGGAAGGAGGTTAAATAAGAGCTACTACGAGCCCTTTCAGGGCTTTGCTTATTGCATTCTTGTGATTAATATTGTTGATATGCAAAATAAAAAACAAAATAAAATAAAAAGGACAGAAGCTGCACTGACAGGTAACAGCTACCTGTCTAAACTTCAGCATTTCATCATGTCTACTGGAGGATTTGATTGACTTTCCACCCACACAGTTCTTGGAAACGTCTGTGATGGTCTGAACGTGTTCTGCTGGTGAAGGTAGTCACCACAAACCTGCCACAGCCGTTCACCAAAAGTCACAAAAAACATCGAACAGTGAGCAGAGGGATACAAAAAAAAAAAAACGGTGATGGTGCTTCTATTCAGGAGGTGGTTTAATGTGCTCAGTCTTGGGGAGAACAAAAGAATAAACCATGAGGGAAAAATGAAAATCCTTTAACAGTTCTCACATATTAAAAAGAGGGGTCTGACTGCAGTGAGGGATGATGGAAGTCAGTATTCATCCTGTTCTTCCTGCTGATCATCTGGCGCTTCCTCATGGGCTTGCTGGTCCACTTCCTGTCCGTCACCTTCCGCCAGCTCTGCCCCTTCCTAAAAACAGAGACACACACACAGACACTAGTGCTACTGAAGTATGCTACAAGGCAGGGACGTGCACAGGTACGGGCTATTGATACTATTGTTGCCTAGCCCCTCTGGTGAAAGAGCTAGAATAGAGATAATATAAATTATAATATAATTTTTTTTTGCTGTTGTGGCTGAATTAATACCCCAATCATTACTAAAGTTAAATCTGCCTTTTTTTGAGATAGCCCCTTCAAATGTCTGTGCACGTCCATGCTCCAAGGCACACTTGTGATTATACACAAAGACTGACTTCTTATCTCTGTCAACCGCACAATAACTTTCACATGATTTTACCACCAGGATGAATGCATGTTTTACCCGGCGTACATTGTTGCAACAACGTATCTAGGACAGGAAAAAAAAAACAGCCAACTGTCCTGATTCCTGTTTAGATCAATCGAAGGTCACAGACTGACCTGTTCGTCTGAAGCATAAAGGACTTCCATTAGCCGTTCGACAAACGGGGCATTTTCTTCACCATGTTCCTGGCACAGCAGCTCCACCTCTCGCAGCTTGCTGAAGTAGTAGTCCCTCTCCTTCTCCACTCCTTCCAGTGCCGACTTTAATGTATTCATCTACAAATATTAAATTGAGAGATTACATATAATCAGATTATTTTAGCATCAATATCAAAACACACATGTGGACTTTGATTAGACAAAAGGCAAAGAATAACCATTCACAAATACAACCATCAGATGAGTAACACACACAGTTTTGCATTAAACTGATGTAAGAGCTTTATTTTGAGACACTGTTTCATGTTAAAAGGACTTTGATATGTAATAGATAAATTAAAAGTTCAGTAGAAATGATGTATAATGTTTAAAACAGCAACAATATAATAGTTTTTGGATGCATTCAGGTTAAAATTCTCTGTAGGTTCATAACTATGACTTACCCATTTCACACATGTCATTTGATGCATTGTTTTTATAAAAATATTGATTAAAGTTGTTTGAAGTGCACACACCCCATGTAACTAGACATCCAGAGTATGTTGCTTAATTGATTATTCTATGGATTAAAGCTCAATCTTTACCTTTTTATCATGGTTTAGAGAATCTATTTATCTATTTTTATCATTTCATATAATGTCAAGTAAAACTGCATTATCTTCATTTAGTACCATTATAAATTCAATACTTTGTTGTTTTTTGCTGCTACTGGCCACACGACATAAACAAGTTCCAGCTTACTTTCAGAATGCCTGGCTAAATGACTGGCCCGCACAATGGACGACTACATGACACGGCTTCTATTTTACTGATGTACAGCTCTACATTTTAGCCACGTCAGCCACATCCAGTGTCTGCACTTGGATTATTACTTTTTCTGTTTTATTGATGCAGACCTACAGTATGTGGATAGGTCTTCATAAATTAACCGGAGTTTAGAATGCCAACACAAAGTAAGTGGAAGGTAAGGGACATCCGGCCGACAATTATGGACATCCGGCGAATTTTCGGCAGCACCTGAACAATCCCGAAAGTGGAACGTTGTTGATATAGACTACCAACACCTTAATGATAAAACGGTGAATAAACTGCAGCCCTACTACTGTGCGGTTTTATAAGTGTAGGAAGTAAAAAGAAGAATTGAGCTTTTCATAAACATACCTGCTCGGTTAGTTGTGTGACCTGTGCTTCCAGTTCTTTCTCTCCTTTGGCAGGAGTTGGTGTTGCAATTGCAGGGATCTTTTTGGCTGACGAGGGTCTGGATGTTGGTGTTGAGGACTTGGGGGTTGTAGAGCTCGACCTTGATGCTCCTACGGCAGATAAAAAGCTTTACTACACAGAGATGCATGACTTGCAACGTCTTTAACTTAGAAACTCTCTCACAGAAAACTACACAATTTGTCTGTGTTCTGAGCTTGGAAATAATACCTTGAGTTGCTGATGTGAAAATAAATACCATGGGCCAGGTACATAAATGTGAAAACATGCCCATGTGTCTGCAAACATTTCACATATACTTGCATAGCAAAAGAAATGTTTACAACTCACATAGTCTCACATTGCCAGACCTTCCTCTGTCTGTTTTATTGGCATTTCTTTAAACCAATCACAATCGTCTTGGGAAGTGCTAAGCTCTGAGCGGAGCCATGGTGTTGCAGTAAAATAGCCTCGGGAAGGAACTTGATTTGTGGTACATGTGTATGTTCAAAGGTTGTTTTAGTCGTGGAACAGAAATCTCAGATTGGACAGATGGTCTAGCTAGCTGTCTGGATTTACCCTGCAGAGACCTCTCATAAATCCACCAGAATGTAAATTACAACACAAAGAAAGCAGAAGATAATGGGACATCCAAAAAGATTGACATCCAGCAGAATTTCTGGCAGAACAAGAGCAATCCCGGAAGTGGAACGTCGTAGATAGACTACAACTAACATAACCTTCACTTTCCTTTCTGCAGCAGATGAAGCTCACCTGCAGTAGGGGAGCTGGCTGCATGTTGGGACTTCTTTGGCAGGTTGAAGATCTGCTCACCAGGGTCAGGTGGGGGAATAGCATCCTGACCCTGTCTGGCTGCAACTGGGTCATACTCTTTACCGTCGTAATTGGCATCAAAGAATTTCTTAAACCACTGGATGAAATCGAGATTGTCTTGAAATCTGCCTTTAACCAGTTTCTCCACAGGAATAATCTGAAACGAAAGAGGAAAAAAAGAGAATCAAAATATGACTTAATGCAGTTTATTCAAAGAACATGCAGTGTGGAGCAGGAATTGAATTGCATATACCTTGAACAGGGATTAAAGTCAGATTAAGAAAATTTACCTTGTCCACATTCATCCGTTTGAAAGATGCCTGTAACAGTTTGAAATTATGAATGTACTCGTGCTCCAATTTAGCTTGAAACTTGACCTTCTTAAGACTGATGCAACCAGGGAAGAGCAGATCCATTAACTGGCAATAGGCAGCTCCTAAAGACGTAAAAAAAAGTTAGTTGATTACATAATCCATTGCTTTAAAATTAAGAGACCAAAATCAGAGATTTATCATGCCTGCCTTTGCACCGCAAAAATCAAGCAGAATAAAAGAAAAAGAAAAAAAATTAGAAGCTTTTTCTAAGTCAATGAGCCTGTTTCCTTAAAAAGACAACTATTAACGCAGATTCTTGGTAACAGCTATTATTAACTGAGGCCTAGTTAGACCTTTATCCATTTTAAAAAGAGGGCACCATTCCAGCTCAACCTGATAGTGTTGCAGCTCTCAGATAAAACTCACATAAACCAAACTCGAAAGCACATTAGGGGTGATCTACATCAAACATGTAGTTTACAATTTAAGAAGAGGGAGGTATGTTTGTGTTTCTGGGGGCAGAGAGTGATTGAAAATTGGATTACTTGGTCACAGCAGGAAACATGGCAGGCTACACATTTATTTATAGACAACTCTCTGCCAGGGAGAGGTGAGCATGTTTCCACAGGTTTCTTCAACTGCCAGCTTACACAGAATTATGTGAGCCCTGTGCTCTACAGGTGAAGATGTAATCTCTAAAACATGCCTACCACAGCTTCTTTGACGTTCGCAGTTAGAGAAGAGGATAGAAAGACGTACTTCATTCTGTTCTTACCTGAGGAGAGCTGCTCCACTTTTGTATAGTTTAGGCAGACAAGATCGTTAACCCAGGCAGTGATATCATGCCTGCTCATAGTCTCTTGGGTAATTGAGGTAGAATATACGTTGACCGCCATCCCCCAACTGCAACAGAAAAACAACAGCACTTAGGAACAAAAGCAATTATGCATCTAGAATCAAAAGGTGCCATTTCCTTATACCTTAGGTTTGTTATTAAAATTGTTGGGTAATTTTTTTTATTTTTTTTTTTTATCTACAGATCATCTAATAGACTGATTGTTTCAGCTCTAAATCTGTACACAATGTACACACAAAACATACTTTAATAAAACATAATAAAATAAAAAACTAACCCTTTGGTGCATGATGGTAAAAATGTGTCATTTTCATTTTGCATCTATGGCAAATCAGATTGGACTAAAGTATCTCTACACTCATGGTGTATGGTGGGAACAATTTTTTAAATTTAGCAGTGCAGCTTTGCTACATTAACAGTGCGGTTGTAGCAGACCTTGTAGGTCCTCTATGAATTTTGGCCAGGCATCATCTGATTTTATCTGCATGGTAAAAAGAAGCCATAGCAAAGCTGTATAGGAAAGATGTAATTTTACCTGCTTGCTTCCAGGGCCCCTGCACTACTTACACTATTCAGGTCTATAAACCTATAAAAGCATACCATATGCCATCTCAAACATTGATGCTTAAACTAAAGATTTAGCTATTAAACAGCATGGCTACAACACAGTGAATGCATGCTTAAAACTGTCATTAGTGACAGAAACATTGGAAGGGGACTCAGTCGGTGTTTCCTACACATTTGGTATACCAGAACAGCCACATATATGTAAGATCACCAATGCATATCTTGACCCATTTCAACAAACATTAGCAATTAAGTTGAAATCAGTCATTTAAAGTCTATTTGGTAACGGATTTGACCATGCATACATGGTCAGTATATTAGCATATGTGACGAATTAATGCTCAGAAATATTTATCATATACTATTATTAAGTGTGCACTCCTCTTTAATTCCCTTTACTAAAATTAAGTATGCATCATAACCATTACATCTTAATTCAACAGCATGCCAGCTGCATTAAAACACCCCTCTATTAGTTTTTTTGAAGCGACTGATATGGTCTTAAATCATGCAATATCATCATCATCATCATAACTGTCCACAAGCCTACACCAGTGTATGCAGGGTAATAATAACCCTTCTACGTTGAAGTTGGGCTATCACAACACTGCAGAAGCAGATCATCGGTTGACTGATTCTCTGGGAAGGAAGGAAACTGGGCCAGCCGATGTCATGTCAACAAAGCGGATGTATGTGCTGCTAGCATGCTTTGTTAGCTGGGCAGGGATAGCAGCCGACACCGGGGCTGGGCTGATGCCTGGATTTAACAGCGGGGGAATCGGGCTTGTGCAGCAGGGCGTTGAGGAGTTTCACAAATTAAAACATCACCCTAAACACACGCACACCGTGATATTAGGGATTATTAGATAGTTGCGAAGTGTCCTGTCACGGTGGGGAATACACTACTAGCAGCAGCAGCGGCGGCTGTCTGTGTATTCCTGTCATTTAACAATCCACTCCTCCAAATTTTACCAGTGCCATCGCGCACCAAAACACTTGACAACATAATACTGGTGCCAGCTATAATTCTGGGCGCCATATACCAGCAAAGGAAGGGCTTAAGCTAATTTAAGAGAGATTTACGCCACATACAGAGAGCTAATGTGACAGGAGACTGGGAGATAACGGGGGGGAATAGCGGATGGGTGCAAAGCAAAAACCAAACACGACGAGGAGGCCGGAATGCAGGTTTCTGTCTGCAGCAGTGTTTCTCTCTTTATTCTTATGTTTGCTCTTACATGAAATTAAATGCGGATCATTACACAGATTTACCTGTAGGCGCGCTCTCCTCGCACTGTATTTTTCCTGTAAGGAATGATGTTGGTTCCGTTGTCCGGGACGATGTCGTTGTTATTCTCTCCATTTGGGGAAAGGGCTTGGGTGGGACCGGGCATTTGGGTCTCTAAAATGTTGAACAGATAATCTGTTCTCTCTCTGGCCAGGAAAAAAAAAAAACAACAGGAACGATGCAAATGCTAAGAAAGTGCCGCACCTCCGGGTCTCTTTCCTTGTCTGCTTATTCTCCACAAATCTCTGCCCTAATGACGTCGCTGCACCCTGTACCACGTGACGGGCTGTCTGCCTCTTCCTTATGGTGGGCTATTTCAGTACTCCAAATTACATTGATCACTTGGGTGCTTAAAAAAAAGCATTATCACCGGTCACATCAATGCCTATCACTTTTGAGATGCAGATCAACTTTGCTCATCAAATACTCAGAGACAATACCCAATCAACTGGAAAGTATGGATTTGATTAAAGGAAAATGCAGCCCACCCAGACCTCCCCTTCAAATCTTTAGGTGATTATTAAATCACAACACACAATGGATGTGATGTGGGTTAAATGGAAGAGCAGGCAGATCCTAATACATGTGGTGCTGATGAAAATATCTGCAACACATTGTATAAGGAGGTGCAGTAAAATGTGTTGATGATTACGAACCATATACATTTCATCAATCAATTACAATATCACCATAAAAAACAAATTTAAATACTAAAATGTTGTAGGGCTGCACTGAGTAGTCGATTAATTCATTGATTAATAAATTAGTAAATCGACATAGGGCTGGGTGATATGGCCAAAATCTTTTACTCAGATATAGGTCATCTCACATCTGGATAACATTATATACAATATAGCAAGTTTGCTGGTCATCAACTAATAAATACCGGTTGTCTATATGAAATAGCTACATGGTTAAGCCCATTTTTGTATACTCCTGTGTGAATTAAATTTGTGATTAATGAGAAGAACTGTTTTTTCTAATTTTATTAAGAACTTGAGTGCAAAATGAACATAATGTGCAAGGATCTAGAATGGAAAGCATCGTCTACATTATGTAAATATTGTCATTACTCAGTTCAGCCGTGTTTTTTTTTTTACATCGCAATAGAAATTATATAGAAAAATATATACAAGACATTTTTTTATTATTTTGACAATATCATCATATCACCCAGCTCTAACATGACAAACTTTATCAGCAACAATCAGGTTAATCTATTAATTGTGCATGGTTCAAGCTTTTCCAGTGTCACTATTTCCAGGTTTACATAACTATATACACATAACTATATACACATAACTATACGTATATGCCTTTGGATTTCGGACTGCTGGTCAGAAAAAGAAATCGGACTCTGGGAACTCAAATCAAGTCATGAAATAGGGGAAAACGTCCATCACCATTTCCCAAAGCAAGGTGATGTCTTCGGACGTCTTTTTATATATATATATATATATATATATATATATATATATATATATATATATATATATATATATATATATATATATATATATATATATATGGTTTGTACCAGATATATCCAATTTACTATCATAAAAGAATAAGAAAGCCAGAAAATATTCACATTAGAGAAGCTGGAACCAGTACAGTTTTGCACAAATGACTTAACTTAACTTACTTAACTTAAATGAACGAATTGTCAAAATTGTGGCCAATTTATTTTCTGTCGACCAACAAATCGATTAACGGACTAATCATTTAGCTCGAAAATGTGCATGAATTTACAAATATCCACATGGGGTGTTACAATATGCTTCATCGTTTATCCAAAGAACTCAATTCAATGCACATGGTGTTGTGTTGCAGTGCTGTTGTCGCTACGATAGCTCCTTATTTGTGTTGCTCCATTTGTTGATTTTACATTGTGAAACTGCTGAGCAACCGCTCTGAAAAGCTCAGAGAAACTACACCGTTTCATTCAAGTCTTGTACTACATTTAAAAAGGGGTGAATTCTCAACTACAACTTGTTTTTTTCTGTATTGAAATGAAAATTATATTTTGTCAAATTGTGAGACTGATAACTGTTATAATGTCCCAAGAATAATTACACCCCTAATATTAAAATATCTCTATGAGTCGAGGCCAACTCATTTTAACATAGTTAGTAATCAGTGACACTGATAAGAAGCTACTATGTGTGGACCAGCAGGCCATGTATTTAACTCAACTACATAACAACAGTGGGCTAATACAGCTGTTTTTTATACAGGAATTTTAAGCATTAAGTATAGCAAACCATACAGCCCTTAACTCTGCTGAAGCCTTCGCTGTCAGGATCCTGACACCGCGGCAGCTAAGGCCTCAGCGCAAAGTTACTACATCCAGCATTATTCTGTGAAGTTGTTTTACTTGCTTTCTTTTTTTTCCTGGAGTTTTGACTTGTTTGTTGCTTTTGTTTCTTTTCTTTTTTTTTTTAAAAATGCAACCTTCAATGACAGTCCTTTTTAGTTTTGATTTTAAATTTAAAACCGAGACAGTTAAAGAAATGCAGGTACAGACTTTTTTGAGATAAACAAACGATCTAAAGCATCACCATCAGTCCAAACATGCTTGGCCAATAATGCCTTACATTTTTTTTCATGTATTATCAGTTTGGAGTTTTTGGGATCAGGCTGAGTCAATCAATCAATTTTGTCAATCAATTTCTTTTGTCACATGAAAATCGTATGAGGTACAATTCCAGTTAAATGTAATCCCGTTAGCGCCTTAAATTTGTGCATGATTCATCACAAAGTAGAGTGTGTGTGTGTGTGTGTGTGTGTGTGTGTGTGTCCAAATTGCTGAGGGTCTGATGAGTAGCCTAGCCTTATCAACATCAGTCAGGTCAATAGGCAAAATGTTTTGTTATCCGGACTCTTTGCTTCTTCTGGTACAACTCCTTAAAGCCCTACCTTAGTGGAAAGGAAGCATGCTTTAGAAGCCTTTAACAGGGCTTATTATTATTATCAACAAGAATGTCAACACCTTCAATTGCATTTTTTTGTCAACATGGTATACTATTTGAAACTGTCCATCAAGGCTTTTAAAATGTAGTAAAAGTACATGTGGTTACCATCTGTGTGATAATTTAAAAGTTTCTCTGGTGCCACCATCAGGCCAAAGGTGAGGTCACTCTTTATCTATAACGTATGAACTTTTACACAGAGCACACAGACAGACTCTTGATCTCTGATAAATCTGACAAAAACAAAAGACAAATGTCCAACAAAGAAACTCTTATTCATTTTATCCAATATTATTTACCTCCACTTTGAGTTGCCTTCCACCAGTTTCAATACTTACTACACTTACTTAGCCTATTATGGTTATTCAACAGGATTTTTATTCTCCATACTGTATGTATAGCCACAGCTTATTGAAGTCGGCTTCTTCTAAAGCTTTGCTTTGAAGACGTTTCAACACATATTTCAAATTCCAACAGTGTTTTGCTGTGAAATTATGGCCATAATTTAAATCTTCATTCTCATTAATTCAGCTAAAACTAATAACACTGGAGCTTTAAAAAAATCACATGTCAGAAAAGAGGATAAATGTGCCACGGATTGCATAATTTGACTGTGACAGCATTTATTAACCCAATACTGAAATGGGTATTAAAGCTACTCTATTAAGTGTGTTTATTTGTATGAATGTAGTGCTACATCTCTACAACAGTAACGCTAAATGATCTCTAGACAAACTGACAACTGCAGCAAATTGGTCTTATCACAATCCCACAATGGCAAGCACACATCTGGCAGCACGCAGCAAAAGTGGGACAGGTTACAATAAATTGGTCAAACTTAAAGTCTAACTCTCGCCAAAATGCAACCTAGGGTTTTTTTTTTGTTATGTACCCGAGTCAAACTTTCATTTAAAAGCATATTTAGGATGGAAGCGGCACTTTTAGGATTTACAGTTTTTTTTTTCCTTCGGTCAAATAGCCTTTTATATGGGAGAGCTAGGGGCACGTTTATGCTAGCCTCAAAATAGCTATTTTTAAAACACTAAGAAGGCTCGACACAACATGAAACTTTGTTCAACGTATCGTCAGGGGATCTACACATGAACTGGAGCATTGTTTGTGTTCACAGAGTTTACGAGAGTACAAAAAGAGTAGTAAAACAAGAATACAGTAAATCTTTAAAGTGGCTCTACCGTCCTAAATATGTTTTTAAATGAAAGTTTGACTCGGGTACATTCACAAAAAGACCCTAGGTTGCATTTTGGCGAGAGTTACGCTTTAAGGGGCAGCAAGAAAACAGGAAAATCTGTGCTGCTTCTTTACATGGGCCGCAACGGCATTCCTCACATACTGTGCCACTGCTGCGTTGGGCAGCAAAGCTATTGCCAGGCTGTTATTGAAATGAACTTGCCACTTTCAAGTCTGACGGGCCTTTAAGTGTCCCCACAGACATAAAGCATACCTGTTTGTCTCTTTACAACAAATCTTCACACTATGAAGCCTAAGAACATGAGAGACACATGTCCTCTGCCTGTTTTTCATAATGACCTCACCTGTAGAGGGGTTGTCCTCCTTGGTGCTCTTAACAAGGAGCTAGCAGTTATTTTCAAAAATGAAAAACTAAAGACATATCTGTCAGACATAGCTTTCAGTTAATGTATTTCCGGGCTTTCAGACAAAATCCCAGCACAGCGTTGTTGTTTTACGTACGAGTAAGTATAGAAGTGTGAAAATTAACCTAGGAGATGCCAAAACAGCTACATAATAACTTTTAATACTAAGGATTTTACAATGCTGAAAAGTAATCCACCAGGAATGTTAAGCACAATGGAGTGCTTTGCCAAATGATGTTGCACTGTGTTGCAGAAAATTAGGTTCCTTTTTGCCAAACAACCCCAGGTTTGATATGATTTAGAGTGTTGTGTTTTTTATGCAGTGATAATGTCTGAACATAGCCTTAAATGTTTCAAGACCGTTGAACTGAAAGTTTAGCTATAGGCCTACTGAAGAATGAACAAAATGAAGCACCAGACAAATTATGTAAGTCCCTTTAGGAAACAGTTACTTCAATGCATATTCACATCGTGAATGTTGTGGTTTGTATGTTAGTGTGATGAATTTGTTGGAATTGATTGGGGTAAGTGGGATAAGTGGCTATGATAGAATTGGGTGGGTGACACGCGGGTGAAACACATCATGCAAGCAAGATGATCTAGCTTTTTTGCATATATACGTTCATGTTGCTTGCTTTACAGTCTTGGTTAATGATATGTGTTAGGCTACAAAAAAAATCATTGGCCATTGTTAACAAACTCTTTCAGATTATATGAAAAGAGAGCAGTGTTTGCTCTCTACATTCATATCTTACCAGGCTCTTGCCTGCACAGGGTAATCAAATGGGTGGGTGAGGGGTGTCAGCTCCAACCAACAGACCCAGCCCTCAACATTCAAAGAATTGCAAGGAGGTCAGTGTGTTATCCTGAATTATGGGTTGGACAGATTAAATGGTTTGCTAGCTATTTAAGGAGATTATATATTCAGGGTGTAAAATATTCTTGAAATTGAGAAAAGGGGTTTGCAGAGTCAGGACTGTGCACAAACACTTTCAGGGGAACATTAAACCTCATCAAAATGAAGACAGGGAGGGCAGGACCAGGGAGGAGGGAGCCCTGCTTTCTCATGTTTTACATTAGTCTGTTGTACACCACTCCTTTAAATACAACATGTGGCATTTTTGGCATTGGAAAAGGACAATTTTGCATTCAAGACAAAAGACCAAGGAGGTCCATGGTGACCCCCCTCTTCTCGTCTGTCCCAGTGCACGCCACTGCTCAGAAATAGCTAGCTAACTGAGGAAAACACGAGACAGTCTTGCCAATTAATTTTCAAAACTACTCCGTAACGTAGCTAGCAGCTCGCAGCAGTGATTCTCGTGAATGAAGCTAACACAGCTTCGTGTTGGGAATGCCAGTTAAATGAGAAACGATTGGAAAGCAGGCTACGTAACGTTACATAGTCAAACAGTGGCAACGCAAAATATATATATAGAGAGAGTTTTAGAAGCCAGACGTTACTTACAGTAACGGTAGTACATCTTGTTCAGCTAACCGCAAAGTTACAGTAACGTAAGCTAACTTTGTTCCTGCTTTGACAGAATAGTGACAGCCGACATATGCCCTATACCTCTGGGCAACATCACCATACGAACCACCGGCACACGGAGCTAAATATGCTCCGAGTTTGGCATTTACACATCATATTGCACGTCATAGATCAAATTATACACTCGAATTGTTTAGCAAAACAAATCTGACTTACCAGTGAACTCCAATCCGCAGGTTACAATGTGTTAAAAATGCTGTTTTACGGCTGAGTCACCCCACCCTCAAACGCCCGTTCTCACTAGACGATGAGCTGAGAGAGGGGAGCTGATTGGACAACGCTCCATCGGTGTCTCAGCTGATTGGCTCGCTAGTGACTGTAGTAAATTTGACCAATAACGTCTTGATGCGTTGATCATTCAGAACATCCGACAGCTTTCCGTCTTGTCGCTCCGAGTGTTCATATAGTCACTTTCCCCTCCCACTTCTTTAACTACTAATATAACATATTTTAGTATCAAATCAATAACTGCAATAATTAAACAAATTATAATAGAGGATTACGCATATATATGGCCCATATCTAGCTCAGTCAATTAGAATGGCAAATAAAAAAATAAAAAATAAATGTTGAATATCTGAGAATATTTGACTTTTCAAGCTTCTCGATGTGATATTGGGTGGTTTAATTAATCTTCTATGATAGTAAGATGTAGTGATGTCCATGTTTCACCATATTTTATAATTTATTTATGCTTTTATGGATATTCATAAAAAATCATCGACAATATATTTAAACCAAAAATATACAAAAATATATAATATATAAACTTAATGTTATTTATGTGTACAATACAGAATTATTAGATTAACTTTAAATTGATAAATTACTGTAAGGGAAATATCAATTTAAATGTAAGGACCTTGCTGAGACTGCAACTTAAAGATTTGTTTGTGAAAAGTATATTATTTTATTATTGAATTTTTTCCCATAAAATTAAAATCTACACAAAGAGTTGACACCGTTTTTCACAGAGGGAAACACAGTGCACAAAGTTTTCTTTGATGTTCAGCCACTGACACAAGTGCATTCCTCACGTTTTAACACCAGGGTGCAGCCATGCACTTGATACAAGACAAAAGATATTTGGAAGAAATTCATCACAATTAGCTGCTTTGCTAACGATGCTAATAGAGTAGACACAACATAGACCAGATAAAGAAAAGACATATTGTGAAAAGACTTCATATAATTATACAAAGACCTGGTGATGGCTGCTGGACGAGCTTCTGTTAATGTCTTTAAAAAGTATTAATAATACAAATGAAGATTAATATCAGTTAATTCATATTCTGGTAATATTGCTTGAGAGCAAAATTCTCCCTCCTAATATTCACATGACTGTGAGATTCTGTGCTGGATGGCTGCTTTTATGTTACCTCAGATGGTGAGTCTATGTGATGAATTATAGACAATAGGTTGAGGGCAGCCAACAGTGCATTTATGACAGATAATAAATGTGCACTGCCAAACCAAGCCAATTGAAGTGTGCCGGTCTGAAATGGAAAAAGAAGAGAAAAGGAGTTCATAGGCAAAAATTGTGATATTGTGTCAACACTTTATTATGCATCACCACCATGCAAAATCACTGCTATGAACTTGCTCAAAAATCAAACTAGATATATTTCACACATTTATGATTTTAGATTGGCTTGCCACTTTTTCCAAAAGTGACAGAGTAAAAGTTTCACACACTCAGAAAATACATCAAAAGTGTGCATGTTTGGTGTGCAAGTCACACAGAGATTTGTGTGTGAGAGCATTGACGCTAACAAATGAAACAATGGCAAACAATCAAAATTTCATTCATAAACCATTGATAGTAAACACAACTTGTTCAATGCCCTTACCAGTGTAAACCTTTGAATTTGCGTGATGTGGAAGTTCCTGTGTTATATCTTTTTCACCAAATCTTAAAACACTTCCAGATGTCAGAACCAATCCATCTATAACTTGTTTTTAAGTGACAATTTATATGTAGACAGTGTAGATATTTGCAGACCAAATCCTTCTGTAGACAAATTTACTTCCCAGCACCAGATTTAATGAGTTTGACCTCCAATGAAGCCAACTAGCATTTCTGCTGAACAGGTGTGTTTTGTTGTTCGCTACATGCTGCGTTGACAGTTTGAATGAGCTCATTAATCATTCAATCAGCTAAGGCATGTGTGTATTATTATCACTAATGTGTCAAATAAAACAAACTCGGCCTGCTCCAAACACAAGTCAAAAAACAATACAAAAGCCACTCGACAGCAACAAGTTAAATCTGGGAGTTATACATTTATAAAATATTGCAAATTTTATCATCTATAGCTTCAACTCCAACGCAAGTTTATATCTTATATCAGAAGACAAACAAACACTTATACATGGTTCACTGTTTGCAGAAACATGAGAATTTGAAAGAATCAGGTTTGCCACCCTGAACTTTCAGCGTAGTTGTACATTTGCTTGATAACTCATTCAAAAAGGCTAAAAATTAAGAAATAATACCCCAAAGTCATGTGGTTTTTATGGCACCTGTGGTGTAATAGACAGCTCTCTAATTAATCTCTATACATCAGCTCACAGTATTACCTTAAATAGGAGGTTGGTTAAAAATATATATCTTTACAAAGATGTATTATATGGTTGGATTCAGCCATTTATTCAACTTCAAATTCTTCATATCTTCAGTGCTCTGTTCTGTCGGCCCAGTGTCGTCTTATCCAGTGTCTTGTACTATTGTTGCTTTTCATATTGCTCACCTTTTAAGGATACAGAACATGTTACTAACTGCACGGTGAAATTCAAGTGTTAAGCATCACATCCAAAATATGCTACCTGGAGCACTCAGATAGAAACACTTTGGCATGTGAACGGTTTCTTAGTAGTTAGTCAGTAAGACAAAAAAATATATGGTGAAAAACACTGTAATGATGACCTATATGCTAGAATAAAAAAGTAGATTTGATTGTTGTTTTTAGATACTTACCAGTCATCTGGACTAAGAGTCACTGCTGCTGCGTCACCTGTACCACACAAGCAAAACAAAGCAAGTTAGAACAAGTATTGACAAGGTGTAATACATAAAATGTTACCTTCTTCTTCCATTTTACAGTCCTGGAAAGCTAGAACTCACCATGCATGACTTGTCTGGTTCCTGCCTGTGCTTTATTAGCTCCTCCAACTTGAGCTCATCCTCCAGCCGCTGCTCCAGATCATTCTCAAAGCTCTCCTCCTCTGCAGCGCTGGAACTCCTGTGACAAATAACAGGCACTTTAAAATAAGACACAAGGGTGCCCTGATAGCTCAGTTGGTGAGCCCCATATATAGAGGTTTAGTCCTTGACGCAGCGGGCCTATCATGTCATTCCCCCCTCACTCTCTCTTCCATTTCATGTCTTCAGCTCTCCTGTCAAAATAAAGGCTGAACCCCCCCCCCACACAAAAAAAAAGAAACAAGATTAGAGGTGTCCCTGAAAACACAAGTTATTTTGATAAAAGATAAGAACAACAGGAATGACATATTATTTTTTCAGTAACAGTTTCATTTAAGATTGAAAACACAAGTTGAAAATTACAAGTCCCACCGACTTGTAATCTCTTATGACAACCGTTACATTTGATTCACACCAGTGGTTTAAATAAATGTCGGAGATGACCTGAAGTATTAGGCACACACATCTGGCGGGTGGGTGTGGCAGTAGCTCTGTCAGTAGGGAGTTGGGTTGGGAACTGGAGAGTCGCTGGTTGAAGTCCCCTTACGGACCAAAGTATGGTGATGGACTGGAGAGGTGCCAGTTCACCTCCTGGGCACTGCCAAGGTGCTCTTGAGCAAGGCACCGAACCCCCAACTGCTCGGGTCTCCTTTCTATGGGCAGCTGACATCTCTCCATTTAGTGCATGTATAGGTACTGAGCATGTGTGTGTAATTCAGGCCTGTGTGTAATGTGTGTAATAACAACAGAGTGAAAACATTGCAATTTCCCCTTGCAGAATTAATAAAGTACTGTATTATTATTCTTTATAAAAAACAAAGCAACACTAATGGGAAAGCTGGCAACAGAGCAGATTAACTGTCACAAGCAAGATGTGCCAAAGCAGTTTCTCAGGTTACGCAACTACAATGGATAAGCAAAAGGGTAAAAGAAGACCCCAATTATTACTTATCACTTACTGACTTATTATTATTAGTTATTACCAACTGTTGATGACACATCCAACAGTAGTACCTTGGTTTATATGTGAAGAAGGGATCTGAAGAGGTTGTGGCAAATAGGTCACCACGTCCAAAGTCAGAATCTGCAGTGCTCTCAGTCTCACTTCCACCCTCTGTGGAAAAAAAGACATTATAAAACAGCTGTTGTGTAAAAATTCAAAAAGCTTTTTTCATTCATTTTTACCTGAATTAAGTTCTTTAACTAGTGACGACATTGTGTTGGTGATGGAGTCAGCAGCAATGAGTAGGTTGTTTCTCAAATTTCTCCTGGGACCTTTGAAACACACACACACACAAATTGTTTTGTATCCAACTGTACTTTGGACACCATATCCAACACCTGATGCATGCTTTTCTGTGTTTGTTACCCTGAGCGAAGGCCTCCTGAACATCCCCTCCCACGCCCATGAGTGAGTCCTGAGGTGTGTGAGTTGGGGTCGTGCCGGCAGACTCCGAGTGGATTGGGGTGGGGATCGGCCGGCTGATGGTGTGGCTGGGGGACGAGCGTGGAGAGCTGGGACCCTGAGTCTGCAAAACATCATCCAGACCATTTTAGTGTCAACTGCTGCCACTGCGTTGGCATTGTTAGCAGAGAAACCCATGCTGTAATGAGAAGACTATGAGAATAATGTAACAAAATCTAAACCAAAAGGTTTCTTATCAAAGCAAACCTTACACAAGCAATGCAACAAATTACTCTTTTCATTGTCAGCGCTCAGTTCACAGCAAACAATTTTAAGTCAACAGAGAAGCTCATTGGTCACCACAGTGGCTTTATTAAGTTACAAACATCCCACACACATGCTAGAAATGTACACTATATGGAGTCATTATGCGGCACTTTCAATTATGTCAGTATTTTCAAAAACTTGACATGCTTTTAAAAAAGATTTTCTATCTAAAAGCTATTCCAATTAGTCCCATGGACCAAACCACAAGTTGGTGTTGTCTAGTGAACACCATGCATCTCCACATTTCAGAAACACAGTTTTCACCTGACAACAGTATTTACTTCAAACATGCAATGATTTTGAATCCAAGTGTAGTTTCAGCCTTTTTGCTTAACAGCTTTTACACTTACAGCTTGTTTCCGTTCCTCCTCTAGCTGAAAAACAATATTTTATGGCTTATAAAACAACAACCACATTACATTGAGTATTTCTAAAAGACAATCCAATCAGTAATTCCTCCAGGACGTGACAAGCATGTGGCTTCCTCGTGCAAGTTTAATGGATTAACATTGATCCTTTTAGCCTAATTAGATTGATATGCTCCCCACTTAAGCCAGTTTAGTGCGTAGTTTATGTAGGCTTTGAGGAACTTCTGTCTTGTTGACTGCGGAAGATATCTTGGACCAAAGGCTATCCTTCTTAGAGGGTAGATATGTTGTCTTGTCAGGTGTGATGTAAAATAATTCCAAAACACAATATCCTGCTCTTAAACCAGCTGTCTGGACTCTTGTCTGGCAACACAAGATAATGTGGCTAATAAAAACCCATGTGTGACAATTTTTTTATTATTTACATGTATGTGAGAGAGGGCCCTTTTTTGATGATGAAAACAAATCACAGCGTTGGAGCCAGCTGTCACTCACAAATCGACTCGCAGGTCTTTGAACAGGACTTACACAAGACACCAACTAGATCTCAATCTTAAATTATATATGTGAATGTCCTGTACCTTTATTTGGTCAAAAAAACAACAATGGTCTCAACAGAGCTTGACTGTTATAGATGTATGCCCTCTAACGGACATGTTGGGTAATTGCTTACATGCTTCCTCATCTGAAAAGTGCAGTGTTTGCTTTACATTAGCTAAAGTGATCATCCACAGCTGGGAGAAATTGTAATACAGGGAAATTCATCATCTGTCCATATTGCCTACCACCTGCCTTCAAATTAAAAAAAACAAGCCACAGTACAGTAGACATATCCATGTCTGTAGACTGATTCTAAATTCTGAAGATGCTGATTCTGGCCAAAATGCAAACTTGTAACTAAATTACCACAACCTTATTGCTCCCCACAGGAAACATAATGTTTTCCCTCAGTAATTATGAAGGCGCCTTATCTGTGCTCTATTTGAGTGCTGTGAAATCAAAGAGATAAAAGGCGCGTCTGTAGTACCTTGAGAAGCATCATTAGTTGCTCCAGCTGCACCATGAGTTCCCTGCGACTCTCCTGCAGAGTAGACATTCTTTGTTCAAGCTCATCTTTGCGTTGCCTGACAGGAAACAAGTTGTACAACGTGATAATATCATAATGTCTCATCACAAAAAAAGTTGTACAAGTATCTGTAGACTTTAGCAAATGATGTGAAAAAAGGAAAGCTATTACAAAATGTATGTCCTGCTGCAGCCTAGGCCTGTTATAAGCGCTACGCAGAGTTACCTGAGAAGTCGTAGCTCAGCCAGAAGAGTGGGGTTCTGCTGACCTCTGTCTGGTGGCGGCTGGGAGGCCTCCTCATGCTGAAGGCGCAGCCGCTGGATTTCCTGTAGGATTTCTCTGTGACAGACAAAAACATATTGTATGAAGGACCAGGTTATATTTCAGGGTTTGTCCATATGACCTTGGGTCAACACAAAATATGGGAAAGCGGCATTTTGCTACTGTGCTGCATATTCTTGAAACAGCCTCCCAAACGATTGCACGTTCCAAATCTGTCCATGTTTAAATTTAAACTTTAACCTGTGATAACTGATTTCCTTTGGCCACTTGGGGGCATCAGAAACAAGCTATGAACCCACATTTTATCACCTTGGTTATAGCAGGTACGGCTCATTAGTTTGTGTTCACCTGATGAATATAAGTCCAATATTCACTCTCTTTCGGCTATTTTCGGTCTATACTAACTCCTAAGGTAAAAATCTGGATTTTTAGCTTCTAAATGCTCCATTATATTCACCAGCTATTCACTAAATTAGTCTGCCATTTGGTGCTGGGCAGGTTATTCCACAGTTGGATTTTATTTATTTATTTATGTATTTTTAAGAGCTGCCCCCTCTTAGTTGATTAGTCGACTAATTGGTTTCTTATTTCCAAGAAACCCATGAGCACATCTCTGGTAAACACAAGGCTTAAAGTTGCCCTGCCATATGTATTTGATTACTTTGTGGTGATGTCTGAAGTTCTACCATGGAATCTGTAAAAACAAAATTGTGGAAAAAATGCCTTGCTTACCTTGTTTAGTAGTCATGTGTTCCATTGTTTATAATAAATGCAAATATTAATTATAGCTGCATTAAATCCCACATACTTGTTCACTGTTGCCTTCCATGGCCCTGTATTCATTGGCATACAGTTACCTCTTTAAAAATGTTAAAGGAATATCATACATTGGCTAATAATGAACATTTCTTTATAATAATAATAATGATAATATTAATAATAATAATAATAGTTACTTTTCAGTAATGAATGTGCTATGAGGTCTTTAAATTTCTTTGTGAAAAAAAGAAGAGAAAGAAACAGAAGAACTGAACTGAACAGCAAAGCAGTCATCCCTAACCTGTTTTTGCTCTCAAGCTCGGCAATGAGCTGCCTCTGTTGTTTGTTGGCATCCAGAGAGTAGGGGAGGTCTGTGGGGATTCTCTGCTGTTGAGCCTGTTGGTGAAACCAAGCAAGAGACATCACGGGAACTGACTTTACCTCTAGATGATGTCATCCATTACCTTATCTCATATCTCAAAGGGTGAATAAAACAGTCAAGTCACCAGCCATTCATCAAGACCTGATCGGAACATAAACAGGCATACAATTCTGGTTAGAAATCATTCACCACTTGTAAATCCCTTCATCATCTTAGCAATAAAAAGGACTAAACCCCTAGCAGTGAATGTTAAACCCTCTCATCAAGGACAGATGTTTGACAGCGGACACTGATGAAAGATGCCACAATATTGTGAGCAATAAATATCTTAAAAAATATATATATATATATATATATATATATATATCTCACCGCAGCATCAGCAGCCAGTCGAGCAGCATAGCGGGCGATGAGACTGTGCTCTTCTTCTTGATGGTTACTGCTCTCCAGCAAACTGATCAAGAGGAAAAAATGGAGTCACGACACGACACAGTTACTACACAGCTATGCAGATGTAAATTACACAGGGGAAAAAGCAAAAATCTAAAGTAAGTTTAGTTTGTTAAAGACTCAGATTAGTTCTTTCGCAGGAAAGCTTCATGAGTTTTACAGCAGAGGTCAGCATAACCATGCTAAGGTACTCATGTAAAACCCCAAAAGCAGGAATTAAATCAAAGTGGAGCTGAAGTAATCTTTGGTATTTACAAAACCAGAAGGATTACTTATACGGTCTGATCACTAATACAGTAAAAACAAACATGGCTATGCATTTCCAAGCCCACATGCATTAAAAAAAAACTACTCAACTGTGCTTAGTTGGCATTGTAATCAGCATTAAAACACACACATGTGCATGCACACGCACACACACACACACACACACACACACACACACACACACACACACACACACACACAAAGAAAATACAGGCATCACTCTTCCGTTTCTTGTAAGTGAGAAGATAAGGAGTAATGCGTCATATTCCCAATGTTGAAATATTGGGAATATAATTGAGTTTTTAACAATTTACACAATTTCTGGACCAAACGTATTTTAGAGACAACCTTTTAAGGAGGCAGTCAGATCTGAGGAAAACAGCAGTATTTGCTACCAATTAAGTAACTAATCTGACCTAAGCATTAGGAGTAATCCAATTCTGACAAATATGAGACTATATTTATTTAAATTCATATAAATAATAACTTGACTTTTCCACTGTGTTTTTAATAGTTTCTGTGCTGTATTCTTTTTAAGCTGTGAACTTTGCAAGTAATTTTGTACTACAGTGTACTATGGTATGACAATAAAGAAATCTTGAATCTTGAATCTTGTATACTAACAAGGTATTTTCAGGACTCAAATGTAAAAAAAAAAAAAACGTATTTTAATCTTGGAATCAAATCCCACATCTTCTGATCTCTTAGCAGAAATTATTTTAGGTACTAACCAGTTCATTAATGCTGCTGAATAACAACAAACAATTAGAATTTTCAGCATGCAGTATAATGGTTGTAACACTCAGAGTAAGGTAAGTTATGGGAAGGATTGTGAGATCAGCAGAGCACATGGTTTTCACTGGTGTTTGGCAAACACAGCTGCACACCAAACTAACCATGATCTGGGGTTGTTTTGGAGTAGATTCACATAGAGGCGAATCAGAGCATGTTCGTCTGCAAGTCTATCGGCAACATCGAGGTTGTAGTTTAACCTGGAACAGTGCAGGGTTTCACAAAACATAACACATGATATTACACAGGTGACAATAGAGGGACAGGGCAAGAGGGGACAGGAAGCAAAGAGAGAATGGACAAAATGCAACAAAAGAAAAGAGGAGAAGTTGGGCTGAAAAGCAGCTATTCATGGGTGAATAGAGAGAAACAAGGCCATATTATATTTCGGAGAGACCCTAGTGATGAAGGCTTGGAGCACCAATAAGTGCCCAGCAAAAAAAAACGTGTTTTCATTCTCCAAGCATTAATTCACTTAGTGCTCTGTGATTAAAACTATTAAAAGTAATTATTTTTAAGTCAACCAAACTGCCACCCAAGATATGACAGGCATGCACAGTCTTTTTGATGTAGCTCCTACATTTATAGAGGGTTTCCTGCATCTCTGACTCCTATAGCAACCGTTTCTACTGCCATTGTGGAGGGTCAATGTAGTCACCATAAAATTAAAAAGAAAACTGAATTTTGATTTGTTAACCAGCAAGCCAACAAACCGTTAAGCTAATTTAGCAAAGCAGCTAATCAGATGAAAAAACAATCATCTACCAGCTACTGCATATTGGCCTCATAATGGTGACAAAGCTGAAATGATCTAAACACACAAATGGATCTGTTAAACCTTATTAGCTTGTTGGTAAGATGTAGAAGCCAACATTATGAGGTCCGTAAGCACTTTTTGCTGGATGTGTAATATCACAATAACTAGTCAAAATTATCACATTTCTTCGGTTCAAATTAAAAGGTCACTACACCAATTGTACACTCTCTTTCTAAAAATCTCCTAAACACAAAGTAACATTTGGAGTCTGTTTCTGTCCACCCAATGAAATCAAGTCCAGTACTCTTCGTCTAGCTCTGTTTTGCTTCTCCACCAACCTCTGAAAAAAATATCTATCTTTTTAGTGGCTACATTTAAATGCTCCACTTCTTGCTACAGATATTTGGTACTGGACAGTCGTATATCAGAGTTTTCTGCTGAAAACAGCTGAATGCTGCAAGTGGCGAGAATGACTTAAAAATAATAAGGTTTAAGGCCTTAAAAAAAAAAAAAAATTAGCTTAAAGATGTTAAAAGCTCCGTAGAGCTGAGGGGACCTGCCAATAATAATCGGTGGGTTTGTCCCCATGAGCGACACCTTTCACGTCACACTTTGAATTCACTGTAACTCTAATAAATATTGGTAATAAATAAATAAATTTTTGGAGTGGAGTAATCGCTGCAGTGCCTCTTTACCTGCATATTCCACCTGTTTAAATTCAAAACTCTTGTCATAACGTTTGGGAATGTAATCGGGTATTTTCAATCATTGTTGTACAAACGCTATCCAGTTAACCTTCAGAGGGCACATCCCCTGAAAGTCCTGTATTATATGGTGTCTGTGCAAACAGTCACCATGCTCTGACATGCACATCGAGAATAAACTATCACTCATCACGTCTATGTTTTTCTATATGCCAATGTTATGAAAGGGAGTAGTGTTCCATAGAGAAACACTTTCTTAATCATCAAGTGCAGGTGCAGAGGAGCTCAAAAGGCATTTTACTGGAAAATTCATGATCAACAATTCCTTTATCTCCTAAAATACAAGATAAATAGCAACTGAAAACAACAAGGTTGTTTCTATTTTACATAAACAGGTATACTTGTTCACAACTGAGCCTGGAAATTTAAACTGTTACAGTTTCAGAATAGAATAGATTAAGGGTAATTCAGGAGGTTATATCCGCAACTGGCAGTTTGTATTTCCCATTTCTGTGTGAATGAAAAAATTATAAAAGGCACTCCAAAGTAATTGCCAATAATCTTTATGATACATGCTTCATCTAGCGTCTTTGAAACTTCCCCTTGAGAACAACAATGTAATCCCTTCTATAAGAAAACTAGTTATTTAGGATGATAAGCACTCTAGTTTATGGCCTATGATTATTATCTATATTAGTTCATGCATGCATTTGAGCTGCAAAGGCATTCTCATATGCACACCTGTGTCACTTACCCTCTCCCTTTCAACAGATGTGGAGCAGCCCCAGTGAAGGGCTTTCTTTGCTCAACATCATTATTCTTGCTGTAAGGCAAACTATATACGTTCAGCACGGAACCACAAAGAAAAAGAAAACACACACACACACACACACACACACACTTTGGAAGATAAAAGGTAAGAACAAAATGACAGTGTGGGTCACAAAGTCTACAGGGAATGGAGCCTTAAGGGAGTGTGGCAAACTGAAAAGATCTGAACTCAAAATCCAGGACATCTATTGCTACAGCCGTACTCACTTTTTGGTGGAGTAAGGGTTCCTTGATGTAGGCATGGAGTGGGAGAGTGAGTAGTCATTGGTGATGTTCACTGGTCTTGGTGGCCTAAACAGGAAACAAATGCACCTCCTTTTTTTCTTTTGTCTGTGTGGATTTCCTCTAAATTTTATAATCTCTAAAATTTCCATTTTGGTAGATGACCTGCCATACATATATCAGGATGTGGCAACACAGATGTATGATTAGTTATGTAGGGTGTGGTAAATAATAAAAACATGCGATGAATGGAGGAATGAATCTGTGAATCCACAAACACAGTGAGAGTATGTAAGGGGGGATTGGACTCATAAACTACAATACTGTACCTATGATAAGCACAAAACAAAGGATTCAAATCTACAGTCACAAAAATAACACATTTTGCGATGTGTTAAATATTAAAAGCAAACTCACCATGTATCTCTGAAGAAAGTACAGAACAAGAAAAGGAATAAAAATAATTTATTACAATCAGCCCCAGAAGTGCAATCACTACACTAAAAGTAAAAATGACCACTAATCTTTCAAAAGAAACAAATACAGAAGTAAAAAGAAACACAGAATATCTTATCTGGAATATCTATATCTTGAACATAATTATTTCATGTTAAAAGAAATTGGGTTTTTATGTGTTAATGTGAAAATGTATATCTACCAATATGTATCATCACATTTTTAACTGATATGCGTATTGGCTTAAAAAAATCCAGTATTAGTTCCACAAAACTGCAAAAATCTGAATCTATTTGGCTGTGGGTCATAAACTACTGCAACTACCTTCAATTTGAAGGTAAAATAATTAACATATAAAGCCAGTAGGTGGGTGATTTTTGTTTCAGAAGTAGCCTTTACGGTATGTCCCTGTATACCGACCGTTAATAAACAGCCCCAGAGTGCTACACAGTCTGTGCTTGTGTAAGCTGTTATTTTATTATTTATGACGCAACACAAAAATCAGTCAAGTCAAGGAAAAGGTAGCAGCAGTGTTGCAGATCACAATCATTCCCAAGGCTAAAATTAAGCCTCATTGATCAGAGATTGATTGGAATCACTTCAGACTTTGAGGCAGCTACAAGATAATTAGAGAGAGAGAGAGTTAGAGAAAAGAAAAAAAGATGAACTTACACAATATGAGCTAGGTTGAGAGGTTTGTCTGGCATTTCGGGAAACATGGGGTGAAGAGGCTCTCTGCTGGATGCACAGCTCAGGGACTTACTGAAGGCATGGGATAACTTCTTAGCAGGAGATTTCTGGGAGAAGTGAGATGCAAATTCTGAGGACATGAGGAAACTTAATTCTTTTCTGAACATATGGCATCATTACAGCGATCCCGTCACCTGCATCCAACATTCAGCATCCTCACATTGTGGCGAAGCTGAACGCAAATAGTCACAATGACCATGATGTGCACTGGATGATGGTCCAGTGCAGACACACTCCCTAAGCCCGCCCCTCTTTTCCTCCCCTCCTCCTTGCCTTACCCATGACGTATACTCCTTCATTTGGTGCTGGTTGCTATGGGAACCACTGGCATGTCCCCTCCAGAAGCAATCCTGACAGAGCTGGTAATTATGACATTGCTGGCAGCGGTAGCGGAAGCCCATCATACTCTCAGTATGGCAGTAGGAGCACTCGACCGGGTGAAAGACTGGAGGCAGGAGAGGAGGGGTCAGACACACAGATGGACAAACACATAAACACAAACAGATGTGATTTTAAACCCAGATATTTTGCACTTTGCAAAAGAGAGGACTCGTGTCCATTCATTTAAGGATAGATGTGCTATCGAGTCTGTTCTGGTGATAACATTCCTTTCATTTTAACCAAATACACACAAATCAGTACGACGTCAGCGTGCTGTATATATACAGCATATACTGTATGTGTGTGTAAGCATGTGACTGGTTTTCCTTTGCTTACATGCAGGTGGCTTGTGAAGATGAGTGCATCCTAATTATCCACAAACAAACACACACTCATGCACAGGGTGTAAGGTCCCAATGGTCATCTTCATTGGAGGTGTGTGTGTGTTTGCTTGACTCATTGTGTGTGGTGACTCAAGATTATGATGCAAAGCTGAACTTTACATCCTCCCAGCCCCGTTAGCTTCCCCATTTATAAATATTCTGTGTGGTGTATTACCGTTCTCCACGTTGGCGAGCCGATGAATGAGCGGTAACCACACCAGACACTGAGGGGGTGGATCTGACATCAATGTATCGAGGAATGTATTGAGGGAGACCTTTTTCTGTTGACATTGGGTGCAGAGGAGAGTGAGATGATTCAACAGGAAAAATCTTCCACACTGTCAATGATAAAACAATCATAGATACACTCTTTGGTTAATGAACCCTTACCTGCTGTGTAAAGCACGTTCTTGCAGCTTGTTCAGTGTAACCAAAAGAAGGTCCCTCAAAAACCGCCATGGGTAATTTGAGAACCTCCCTAAGAAATTGGTCAAACTGCAAGTGCACCATTATTCCCGCAGGATCTGACATCTGTGAAAAAATATCTGGGAACAATGCAGGGAGACATTATGAAATGGATCAAACTAATTGTCAGCTGCCACCACAGTCTGCTTATTACAGCATTACACAATACAATTATCCCACTTATTTGTGTAAACAAATCAAAGCAAAGCAGTTATTCCAATTAATTGTTATAATACACCAGCAACAAAGCCCTCCTTTTATCCCAAGCCTGCTCCCATGGATTTTGTAAATTGCATAAAAAAAGCTGTCCTTCAGAGGATGAATAATGACTTTTCCGAGCCATAAAGCACTAGACCAGTACTGCTTCTTCATTTAGGAACAAAAGGGTAAGCAGACAGAGATATAGTAGTACACTTTCTAATAGAAGTTTGTATTAGAAATTCCAAAGCTCTATATTAATTAGACCAGAAACTGTATCAAGAAAATTTGCTTATTTATTAAAGGCAAAATGGGTGATTTTCATTTAATTTTTCACAATAAGAAAGTAAAATAAGCATTTGTTGTGTTGCTTACATCTTAATTTATCCAGGATTTTCCCTCCACAGAGAGTTGCTAGGGCCATCTTCACAACAAATACAGATATCTTGCCATGGCCCTCCCTAAAAAAGAGCAAATACATTTTTCATTATGTATTTAGACACAAAGCAGCCTTCATCAGCATGTTGCTGTATTTAGGTCCTTTATTGTAGATACTGTATTGTCATATATTCCTTAAAAATGAGCTGTCAATGCCCAGAATCAACAGAAGTACACTCTACATGAGCATGTTATGAAATTCTGAAGGCCAGTCTGTAGTCTGTATTTTCACTCCACTTTTGCAGACACTTCAGAGTCACATTTCAAACTACATTAGCTCACGTCAAGACCTCAGACGAGAAAGTACACCACTAGCCACCAACTGTCACGTGACGTGTCACTCACGGGTCATAGGACGCCAGCAGGAAGTTGAGCAGCAGGCTGATGGACTGATCCACGTTGATCTGGTGGGTGGTGGGCATGCGCTTGTTTAACTGGTAAAAAATGGTGGACAGTACCACTTCTAAACGAGCCACAGAGACCTCGTCGTTGAGGTCCATGGTGTTGATGCCGTTCTCTCGGAAAGCTTCGATGACGTTCCAAATGTCAACCAAATGCACTGGAAACAGGAAAACGGAATATTAACATTCTGATGATTAGGATTAGGAACAAAGTGATGTGGTTAAAAGTAACTGCATTGTACTCACAATTACATTTCTTCTGAACAAATCTAAGTTTGCAGGCTGTTCTGTATGTTGATAATCGTATGGAGTCCAAATCTTGAGCCCCTGAGGAAGAATTACTTATCATTAAATATCAACAGAAATGTCAATTCTAGTTCATTAATAATGAGTATGGAGGCTCAAAGTATTCAATATCAAATAAATAAATTACCCTATGACATAAGTAATCATATAAATAAATACAGACAAAATATTTAGTTATATAGTTATACATTATACTGTATATATTTAAATAACAAAAATCATCTTTCTAAATAATCTGTATATTATGAAATGTTTTTTCATCCTGCTTCTTTTTACAAAAAGACTGAGTCTAAGGTCATTATTTTTTCACTTCAGCTGTTCTTTTTAAATGTGTGTTTCATTATGCAAGTTTTCTCACTACGTGCCTAATAACAGCACACTCAAAAATAAAGTATATATATTCATATGCATACTGACTTTCATACTTATTTTTGCCATTTGTCTAGTGTGAACACATAATGTACTCATAACCTACTTTGAATTAGTATGTAGTTTGGAACAGGGACACAGTTGTTTGAAAAAACAAACAGACTGGCAAAAGGATATTTTGAAATACTGGAGTAAAACATAAATGAGTTACAATGAACAAAAATTATGATGATATACAGTATATATGATATACTGTCTACTTACACAGTGTGCCTCCACACTGTGTAAGTAGTGAGAGAGCATGAGGTCAGACTGGATGCGTAAATAATGAAATAATAAATCTGGTTGACAGACACTAGATCTTCATATTTGCTTTACAAGAAAGATACAGAGAAGAATTTGCCATTTTTATGATCAGTGAATAAAACAGTCTGGTGTAGATCATGCTGAGCTGTGGCCCTGAGCACTTACTCATCTCGACAAACAGTTGCCTTCTATCTGCCATGTTGTCACCACTCCACCCGAAGTCTTCAAGCATTCTGATCAAGAGGATACAAAGTAATGTCAGAGCTTCTGCACACAGGCACAGTTCAATCACTGAATATGCTTCTCCTATTGCTTTCAGCTTTATTCTGTATAAATAAACTGCTAAATGTAATTGTAATTGATCACAAAGCATTTGTATAACGAATAACTCACAACTTAGTCTCACATTGCACACAGCACTGGAGTATGGTTTGGCTGCACGAGTTACAATTCTGGGATAGAGGGAATAATGCCCTGGGTTGTTTGTATTTCTTTAAACTAATGACAATCATCTTGGGTGGCGCTAAGCCTCCCCTTCCACTGAGATAGTGGAAGGGGAGGAAAATGCCTGTCAGGCTATTATGCTTTCACTGTACAGTATATCCGGATAGTCAGACTATCACAACTTGGTTAACATAGTAACTAGAATTACATTATGTCCATTTGACATGATGCAACTCACAGCTATATTGTGACAAATCACTATAAATATACATTATTACTGTGTACATATTTAAACCTCTCCCCTAGGAATACTGTTATCAAATCATTCACCCTTACATCATGTCCTAGTATTATAGGATATTATGTAAGGGTGAAGTATTAATTACTCTGTCTCATACAGGGCCCTCAGTTTATCTAGCTTGACATATTAAGGTCTTTATTTTTTCAAGTATATTGTGTTTGCATTTTTATGCTTAATGAAATGACCAAAAGCCAATGATTAAATACAAATGGGGGGACAACAGGGGCCCACATCTCATTTTATCCCAGGGCCACATAGCAGCTTAATGCGGCCCTGAGAAACACACGCTGACCTCAATTTTTCAGTATATTTTTAAGTACATTTGCAAATTGAATGTAGCACACTACACTGCTTATCAGAAATGTGAGGGGGAGGAATGGGGGGGAAGAGGGGGGGTTGCACAGAAAAACTTAAGTAAGACAAGGACAAGACTTTCGAAGGGGCAGAGCAGCAGAGAGAATGCTCAAACCATGCCTCACTGCACACTGTCCGAGGCAATCTAATACACCATGTGGTTTGTTTCCATGGCAGCACAGATCCCAGGCGCTTCGTTTGTAAAAACATAGAACAAGTCACCCCCCACACACACACGCACACACACTACACCTCCCACTGCAGACAAGCAAAGTTTGTAGAGAAAAGTTTTTTTTACTATAAATATCTTTTCTGCTCAGTTGCTCAGTTAAGATGAAAGTTGAGAGCACAGTTGCACTTCTTGGGCAAGTTGCTCAAAAATATTTGGGGTACACTCAAATGTTTTGCTGTAGAGACCCATGGTGTGGAAATTAGAATTCACCTAGTGTTTAAGAGCAAACAGCTTCCTCTGCCCTCTAGTTAGTATAGGAAGTCAGTTATGGAGCCCTGGCAAACTTTGAATTGGAGTCTGTCGTGCTCTGTAATTTTTGTAAAATTTTTTAAGAGGGATAAAAAATGAACCTATAATTACAGAATCAAGTGCAGTATTTCACAATATCACCTCACAGCAAAGCGGTGCAAGCTACAACAGAAACCATCTAAATATTTGGATTTATATTATAAAGAGATCTTACAAATAACAACCTTGTAATAACACAATTAATAAACGTTTCACCAGTGGCAATGACATTAAATAGCCATTTAGATGTACGCACACAGCAAAGTCAGGCCACTAGCAGTCCAATGGAGTCCAATGTCATGTTGAAAGTAATGGATATGCAATCCCATTCATCACTTACAAAGTAAGTACATATAAAAGTGTACAAATATACACGATTTTATAGATTAACATTGATATCTGTTTCCACATCACAGGCAAACACATCCTGAGTGATCTTCTGTGGTCTGTTTTCAGTCTCGGAAATAACTAAGATTGATACAATCTGTTGCAAGACTAGATATTAAACAAGCACAGCCAATATAAAGTGCACAATGGCAAGGGGAAGCAAGATGATCAACATACCTTTCATAAATCACCATGGCTGTATCCCTTTTCCTTGCCTGAGTTGAGTTATTACAACGCTAAGCCCTCCTTTTAGAAAGAATGGTACACAACACAAACTTCCTTCTAATAAGGAAACATTACAACAAAAACAATCAAAATGGACGACTGAAGATATCTGAAATTAGAAACTGTCAGTTAGGATACAGCCTGTGCTGCCTCTATCTTTAACTACAAATGAGAAGGCTTCCACATTCTTGTACAGCTTAACTGGCTCTCCACTTGCAGACCCCAAACCTCATTCCTGGCATGTGCCCAGCAAACATTACTCCTTCTCTGTCGCACTGTCACACTGGCAGCAATAGAACGTAACTGCCCTTAAAAGAGCAAATCATTGTTTACTGTTACAGTTGCAGAATGACTGATAGGACTAAGCACTGACAAAACCACACCAAGGTCCTCACAGTAATGAAACACTATCTTTTAATGCTGCACTGACTTCTGTCAGACGGATATTCAATTGCAAAAATGCCTAAGTAGTCAGTTATTTACATTATAAGTCTATTTCTGTAGCAGCTCAACAAAACATAGTGGACCGTGCTGTTAATTTATATTCTCCTTGAACAGATTGTCATGCAACAAATTTCCAAACACAAGCACTTACTTGAGCAAACTATGTTTTGGTTGGCTCGGTACAGTACATCGCAGCTGTTACCAGTGACCGGCCAGAGTTATTTTTACATCATACTATAAACTGCACTGGCATCCGAATCCCATCCCTTGACAGGAATAAAAAAGCTGTGCCGTTGACTTAAGGTTAATCAGTTGGAGCTCAGCACAGCCAGAGATGTTGTGCTCTAGTGTTGTAGTAGGCTACATGCTGTATAGGTAGTGAAACAGTTTTTTCCTTCTGTCTGGTACCAGCCAGTGATGTCTGCTGCAGGGCCCTCTGCTCTCTGTCGCCTGCTGATGATCACCATGGTTTCAGCTGCAAAAAGCCAAAACTTTAGGACCCTTATGTTAAATGAGAGTGCAGCTACAGATTTATGGTTTGCTGGTGTTGTGATTTTATTTACAACACTGGCATTGAGTTATTTGCATAAACTAAAAAGAGGAAATTATTTTATCAAAAATAGTACAATTACAAAAATGAATGGAAATACAGTACAGTCTGCCTGTGCGAATGTGTGACGTTATGGACAACACAGAACATTTGTATTTCAATAACAAGCTTGAAAACAGATGAAGCCTACTCCTGGGCATAGACAGTGTCACGTCGCCCTCTGGAAACTAACATTAAGAAAAACATCTCAATTCCACCACAGTAATTAAAGGTAAAAGGGCAGCGAGAAAGGGAAAAGGCATATTGAGGTATAGCTCAGACATCACCTGTCACGCCAGAGACACCTGTTTGTACGCGACACAAAGGTCTCGTGTTACAGAAATATGTTTACGACTTCCTTTCTAATGTTTTTATCATGCACATTCCCGTTTTTTATCGCTTTAAACTTGATCGGTGAAACTCATTTCACCCAGAGTGACAAAGTAGGTTAAGGTGGCTCCTCTGCTGCTTTGCCAGTCTCTAGCAGCTGCAGCAGAGCACTTGCCCAAGACTTACCACAATTTATTTCGAGGCTAGGCTACATCACTATTTTTCATCCAGGAATCAGAGAGCCGGTCGTGTCCTGCAGTGCGATCAGGGTTGCTTTGGTGTAGGGTGCCGCATCACTGCACGAAGCGGTCGATCTTATGCCGCTCTCCTGCAAAGCTTGTGTCGTGGAAATTTTCGGGTAGCGTACTGGCTGAGGAGAGAACAGAGGCAGCACTTGCCTCCACTATGTGGCCTTTGCGATGACGTAATGCGGAATCTCTTAACTTGCGTCAGTATCCTTCGGCTGCAAAATGTTAATGTTTGATCGCTTTGATGCAAAAGGGGGACACATATAGAAAATTAGCAGATTTATTTTTACATTTTCCCAGGTGCACTAAAAGAGGCGTTCGTCCGCTGCAAGAATTTTGTAGCTTTGGGAAGATGGCGTCATCGAGATGTGTTTTCAGTAGACCAACTCTTGTGAATGAAAACAGAATTCAATTAAAATAATTACATTAAGACCAATCTTATTTAAAGATCTTTTTTCAAGATAGACCCAGACTCACTAAATTAGTGTCATTTCCAATTTGAATTTTACAACCAAATAAAAAAGAAAGATTATTCATTTAAGGGTTGTATTGTTTTTATATGAGTTTTCCAATGTAGCCTAGTTTTTAACGCTTTATAAAGAAACGTTCAAAGGTCTAATTGCAAACCAATGTGTATGTAATGTGTATGCAACTTTAACCTAGGTCTGAAAAGTGTCCAAGAGTAATTTAATAACACGTCATATCAGCATGTTATCATTATAAATTGTGGCCTAGTGACGCTATAGGCCAGTTCTATACACACAACAGAAGGCATAACAATCATTGCCTAAAACACAATAAATATTTTTCATTTAAAACCCCATCTATCATTCTATGTTTCTATTACTCAACAAAATGTGAGTGCATGAAACGAGAAGGAATTCATTCTCGTTTCATGCGGAGTTAGGCACATTTTGTTGATTTAACACCACTTGACCTGCTAAACAGTTCTTGATGCTGCGAAACAAAAGCACTCACCTTTGTTGCTGCTCTTGAACGCAACTTACCCTCTCCAAGCGCAGCCCCTTGTTGCTAGGCAACACTGAGCGGAAGATTGACATGAGTTGCAACTTCAGTTGATTCATTTGGAGAAAACTTTAATATAGCTAAAAGTCAACTTTTTTTACAGGCCAGCTTCAGCGTTGTCATTCAGAAGAACAATAACAAACATCAAGATAGCAAGATAGCTGGTAGTCAAAGGTGTAGCCTATTAATACAAGTAAGTTGATAGCCTTCCATTTTTCGCTTTCACTTTCTGCCATGACAACAACCCCCCCCGCTCATTAATATGTCATTAGCTAAGTTAATTAACCGTCAATTTAACGTTAGCTAAGAAAGCGAGATGAGTGAAGGTATCAGTTGCAACTTCAGCCAACGTTAACTTTGTCCAAAAGATTAACTAACTAACAGCAAATATTATACTTATCATAGCTAACGAATGTAGGCCTACATAAAACCTATAATTATTGCATTTGTCCATAAAATGTCCAGGTTAATGTTGAATGTCAACGGTTTTACGTTTTCACACGACGGTGGAGTTTAAACTGGTGATTTTTCCCCATCGGACAAGTTTGAGCCATGCCGGACGTTGAACCGCTTACAAGGGAAGGACGACCTAGTCAGCAAGGTGAGAAGATTTAATTGTATAAACGGTGAATAAGTCGACTTTATTATAATCCTCATTAATAAAAGGTACATTTATAGTTAATTAAACTTTAGCAGTTATTTTATTTGACTGTTAACAAACAATGGAATGGAATGAATGTTAAATATATACAGTATGTTATTGTATCATTGATTTAGTGTAATAAATAATCAGTGATATATAGCTTAGCTAGCTAGTTAATACATTGTCAGTGGTTATGTTATGTAAACATTATTTACATGGATAAGTGGTTAATTAAGCATCAAGTAACATTAATTTGGCCCCATTAACTATTTATTGGTGATCAATGAAAGAGATGGTTATTTAAATATTTGTTCACTGGAAAATAGCTACATAAATAACGTTTATAGATGCTGTACAAAGTATTTATTAACCATTAGCAAGGTATTATAATCATCAGTTGCAACTTCATAATAGCCGTTATAAATAGCAGTTTACAAAAGCATTAACACGTAATACTTTAATATCATATATTAAACGTTATGATGTGTGCAACAATACACTGTTAAACTAACATAAATCATAGCATTACTAATAATAAGTAAACATTAATTATTATTTCACCTTTTCAACTTAACTTTAGTTTAATTAACTATCAATTTACTAATCATAGTTATTATAAAGTATTACCAGTTTGCTTTGACCAACTTCCGTTTTTTTTTTAGGTCTAAATAGGAAAATAACTACAAACAAATATGGATCACAGAAACTAACCAGCAGTTTTCACAGTCTACAAAATGAATTTTCAGTTGTTTTTAGGTTAACACACAACTTAATGTAGTATTTATTGAGCTGTCTACAGATATTAAGTTCATCTGGAGACCAGACCTGTCCCAGTACAGTGAGTGAACTGCCCATACAAAGACCAGCCTGTAGAGAGTACTGACTGGACTGCACTACAGAAATTATATTGGGGTGGTACATAATTTGTTATGATAATTACATTTAAACATCTAATGTCATTAGTGAAATGACAGGTGTACTGTAACTTGGTGAATTGGTCCTCAGACTCACATGGGCCTGCTCTCTGGCCATAATACACCCTGCCAGTATGATTTGGAGCTTATTCAGCCCACTGGTGACATATTGCCTCACCACCTTCCTACCCCACTTTGTTCTTTCACTGTGTATTATTCATCTAAACTGCACAGCAACAGATGGCCTTCATTTTTGGTGTCCCCACATTTTTTCCTTGACTGTTCTTGTAGGCTATTGGTCTGAGTAAGCTCACTCACTAGTCATTGTTATAATTAATGGATCATCATGGCAGGATAACTGTTATCTCAGTTGGGAAAGGTTCAATTCAATAGTGTCACATACAGTTCATACTGATTAGAGTTCTAGTTTGTCTACAGGTCTTTGACAGTTTTGGTTGTATCTCTGTAAGGTGGTCATTTACCTGTCTAACTGTTATGAAGGGGCCTACCTCAAACATGTGATGCTGTCCTTAAACAATAGCACTGCTGGCAAGACAAGTGCATGATCACCTTGTGGTGCATGTTATACCACCACTTGTGACAATTGAAAATGCTCTTGTTTGTGTGCATATGCTTGATCCTTCTTTCAGTGGCAAACATTCATATGCAGCTGAATCTGTGGGCAGACACTTTATCCAGGGCTTGGTACTTACCTTGCCAATTTGAGCACATACCCACAGGTGAAAGGAGCAGTTTGAGCACAGAGAAAAACAATCCATCCATTTTATCCCATACATCTAGATAATGACAGCAACATGTTGGACCTCAAAATAAAATACTGGAAAATTGAATAAATTAAATTAATTAAAGGTATTACTTATTGTGAACACCCCAAAATACATTACCTCCATCTTAGTCTCGCATTGACAGACCTTCCTACACAGCGCTGCGGGGGAGGGTCTGGCTAGTCCACACAGCATTCCGGGATGGAAGAAAAATGTGGTCTGGTTTATCGACATTTCTTTAAAACAATCACAATCACTCAGTCACGGCACTAAGCGCTGGATGGAGCAACAGTGCCACTGCAAAATAGCCTCGGTAAGGAATTTGTTTTGGTGGAACGCGTACGTTGAAAGGTTGTTTTTGTTCATGCAACAGAAACCTCCGATTGGACAGATAGTCTAGCTAGCTGTCTGGATTTACCCTGCAGAGATCTGAGGAACCATAGTTCTCATAAATCAATCGTAGTTTAGAATGCGATCACAAAAAAAGCGGAAGGTGACAGACATCCGGCCGAAATGAGGGACATCCGGCAGAATTTCCTGCGGCACCTGAACAATCCCAAAAATGAAACGTCGCCCATAGACCACCTCCATCTTACCTCCATCTTACCTACTGTTTTATATCACAGATTACAGTATGAGACAGATGAGTGAGAAAATATTGCAAAAAATAATTTAGTAAACTGTAATGGACTAATAAACTGTAAAACTATGTCTAGGCTTTTTGAATTAATCACAGAGGGACTGAATTAAAAGTAGTGTTTGTGGTAGCATTCACATAGGCCTACTGTATATTAAAATAATATACAGTACAGAAAACAGCTTGCCACTAACATAAACTTGGTCTTCAGTAATCGCCACATTTTAAATTTGCCCAAAGGTTACTGACATATCTTTGTACTATAATATAGACAAAATATTATTTCATGTGAAGTACTGCCACTTGCATTGTTTCTTACCCATTTTGTCAGCCAGATGGCGTCCTTTCACCACCGAGAATTGTGCCCTTGGGTATGTCTTGTTCAAATTAGTGGTCTCTGCTCTCACACTGATGCTTCCAATGTATTGCAGAGTTTATGCAACCAGAATTAAAGAGAAAGTAAAGAATCACAAAACATCTTTCACAGCCAAATCCATTTTTATAATTACTTTTCAAAATAAAGTTACTGAAGTAGGGTGAGCATTTGTTCCAACAGTCTGTTGAGAGATGGTTCATCAGTGTGGTAATTATACAATAGTTTTGAGGGCTTTGTGCCATTATGTAAAAGACATCTGTAGGTAGGGATGGCTTTTCTTTGCAATTGTTTGTGATAAACTAAAAAGATGTATTTACAGATGTTAATATTTTGTGTTTCTCAAGATCAAGCAGATCTTCAAGCAGTCTGCTCCGGTAGACGTCGTACTTGTGCATTGCTCAACAGTCCCTCGCCATGTGTCAACAATGCCATTTACCATATCCAAGAGCTGAAGATGACGGTGGAAAACTGGTGTCAACCGGTAAACTGATCTCAGATGTGACCTGTATGCGATTGTAATACAAATATCAGATATGAGTAAACATCTATTTAAAAGCATTTTTGTATTGTACCAGCCTGGAAAATATCAGCCACTGATCAATCAGGACAAGCACCAATACAGCAAAACTTTAAGGTGAGGTCCTCTGTTGTTTTCATTCATTATTTATTTTTGTTATATTCAGTTGGACATAAAAACACGACATGAGTTTAACTCCTTTTTAACAGATATCAGCCCAGAGACTCAGATACTGAATCAGTGATGTCTACGGAGTTGTTCGTGAAGGCATCGCAATTATTGCAAGCGGTGATCCCCTTTTTCTTTTAAAATAGCAAAAAGTAATTTCTGTAATATTTAGTCTTAATTTTTGTTATGCAATAGAAAAGCAAACACTGCCCGAGCAACACATAGTTGTGTAGTGTGCACTTACCGGTACTTGGAGAAACTCTAGGTTAGTTAAGATGTTTAACTATTTCCTACCAGTCCCAGTTACTGCTTCACATCTTTTGTCGACATAATAATTGATTAGATACCATCAAGTAACCACCCTGGTAATATAAGTTTATGTTTATCTGCACTTTGTAGTCTGTCATATAATGTTAACATAGCTTTTGCAAACATTAGTACCCGTTTAGGCTTTTGCTTATTGAGTAGATAATTATAATACAGTACAATAAAATGTACCAATCTTGTAAAGTTTGTCATCCTCTAGAAAGTTGTCCTTTATTGCCACTATTGAAGAAAATAAATGAAGTCCTTGGAGAGGTTTTGTATCTGATTGAGCGACTGGAGGCTGATCGGCAGTATGCAGAGGAAGCTCTCCAGAAAGAGAAGAGAAGAAAAAGATTTTTGGAGAACAAACTTGACAGTATTTCACTGTGGAAGCAACAAGAGCACTCTTTTGTAGTCCAAAAAGGTCAGTGACTTAGAAGTGTGTTATCATCTCCTCATGTAAAATATTGTGCTGTTGTTCTTGTACAATGAATAAACTAATTTATTTTAACTATTGCTTTTTCCTAGAGCACGAAGCTTGCATTAGAGACATCACTGAACTAAAGTGGCAGCTCAAACTGGAAAAAGAGAAACTTGACCAGGCCCAGGAGAAACTTTCACGCACTAAAGTGTTGAACCAGACCTTACACGAGGACATTAACTTTGCCAAAAAACAAATTCCCATTGTGAATGAAAACCTGGCCCTCCAGAGAGGCATCATAAATCAAATCAACATTGCACAAGCTGAGGTAACATCTTATTTGATTTATTCTTGTTTTAAAAACAATTTCTGTGTTGATATTTTCAAACCCAGAAAGGCTGTACACGTATGTTTGCCAGGGATATGGTTAATTAATAGCTCTGTCTTTGGTGGTGTGCTTAACCACCTTCTGGTTCATTTTATACATTAGCAAATACCCACAATAAAATAAGCACCAAATAAGGTAATAAGGCTCTATCTCACTCACCCACTCGTTCTTTTTCTTTAACTCCATTATTAATCCACAAATGGCTTGGCACTGGGGACTGCAATGTTTGTTGGTCTATTGGTCCATCCAACACATTGATAGAGTAAAATCATTCTTTTTTAACAATTGACTGCATTACCATGAAATTTGGTACAGACATTCATGGTCCCCAGATGATGAATCCTAATAACTTTGATAATTCCCTGATTTTAATTAAGCTTTTCTCCTTGTTAATTTCTTTTGTTCAAGTTAGGATGCAAGAACATCGATAATGACCAAATCCAGCCTTATCTGTACTTTGAGTTTAATGCCCAGAATCAAATATAACAGGAAAGTGTACTAATATAGAGAGGAGTGATGAGGAAGATACAGAGAGGTCAACTTTGAATCTAAACCATTGCAGCTTTATGGTTGCAGAATGAAATACCACACTGACTCAGCTAGAAAAAATGATATGTTTGTTTTTTAATTACATCTCAACAAGTCATTGGCTGTGAGTGTTCTGATGATGGTAATCCTGGGCTCTGATATTAAACTTTTAATCTTTAAAACCAGACTAAGACCAAAGTTAATAGCTAGGCCAGATTTCTGTATTTTCTAAGATTTGCCAAAACTAAGACAACATCGAAAACCTTCTTGTGCACATCCTCACTGTTGACTTGTGGCAGTGGCATACTATAGGTATAGGATTTAGAGTATTACGTTTTGACAGGGTATGATTAGAAAACAGGATAATGTATTGTCTTTGATATCAGTACCTCATGAAAGTCTTCAAAAACAATATCTGTGGAAACTAATAAGCCCATAATTCCCCCCTTCTTTTTTAGGCTGATGAAGTATACTCAAAAACAAAAAGTAATCTCATAATGGTTCGGAATGAGTTTAAAACGATGGAGCTGGACAGCAAAAATGAAAAGATATCACTGGAATATGCACTGTTGGCGGCAAAGAATCTGCTGGCTAACAGATTGTGAGTATCTATCCTAACTGCAGTGAAAACCAACAGGTTCACCATCAAAGTAGAACAACTGAGACAGGACACATCTTCCATAAAAAGATTGAATCATTAATATACACTCAGTATCATTGGTGACTTTTACTTTGAATTGGTGGGATAGTTTGTGTCTTCTGTCCTTTTGTTTTGTGGCTTCTTTTTATCTGGTATGACTGTATTTTTTTCTTGAGGATTTGTTCTCTTCTAAATGCATTTATTCTGTGATTTCCTTTAGATTATATGCACAGGACACTATCAAAGTACAGTACAAAGGAAGTTACAGGAAAATGCTAAATAACCACACAGTCATTGAACATTTCATATGTAATTTCTATTTTAAGCATTTTTGTATAGATTGTGCCAGTGAAATCACTTGATTCAGTCTGGCTGGCAGGTGTCTGTTAAAATCATATAACAGGACACCTCAAACAAAGATATGGTCAACAGTTTAACTGAGTCAGTGTGTAAGGTATATTAACCTGCACTTAACAACAATATTTCTGCTTGATGCTACATTACCAGATAACAAGTCTCATTATATTGTACCTAAGCATTAATTCAACAAACTTTGAAAAATTATTCAAATACAGGTGTCCTGATATGCAAAAATAATGTTAATGTTTTCAATTTGTTGAATTTGTTCTTTAATGCTGACAAAGTCCAAATCAGTTCATTTTTCATATCAATTATAATAAAAATTCTGTGGTAAAAAAAATCAATATAGGTTTAATTCCTGTTTTTTAAAACATGACTTAATTAAGGGTATATTTTCCTATTCATTTACAGTTTTCATTCTGTGTTGAAGATGATTCTCTTGCATTATTCTGATTCTCATGAGTCCCTTGAGCTACATATTGTAACAGCATTATATTATGAACTGTTGTGGGATTCTAAATAAGCACTGGATTTCAAAAACTGCTTTTAATTCACCAACTTCATAACAAAAGACAAAACTGTTTTTCTCTTTAGGGAAGAATTAAACCAGCTGAAGAAGGTTGAGGAAGGTATATTTGCTGAAATAAAGGATAGTGAAAAGACGATTGCTCTTACAGAAGAAAGATGCGCAGCACAAACACAACGTATCCCTGAAATGATTGAGCTCGTGAAAACTGAAAAAGCCCGGGTAATTGATATTGTCTACATTTTAATGTTTAAAAAGGTAGCTTTTAAGAGTTTACAATAGTAGTCAAATTCATGTTTTCCCCTTTTATGACAGATTTTGCAGTTGACACTTCAAATTGAGGAGGAAATGCAAAAGAATAAGAAATTAAAAGAGAAACTGATTGCACAGCAAGAAGACATTGAGAAAACTGTAAGTATTGTCACAATGATGTTTAAATCATGTCACAAAAATGTTTTGTTTATAATGTGGGTGCTGCTTTGTCTACTTATGTATGTGTGTCTTGATAGTATATTGTGTAGTGCATGGCACATAACTGCCACGCTATGATTGGACTGGAGTTATGCATGCTAATAATGTTTGAATTCATGGCACTGTAAGGGGTTTTGGATAAGTGCATCCACTCAGCGGCACACTGTATGTTGTTACTCACAGAGACTTCATGGGGAAGCAGAGGTTTCCTGCGTAGAAGAGCAGCTCCAGTCAAAGCGTAATGCTTATGCAGCTCTTCGTAAAGAAAACATGGAGTATGAACAGAAAGTAGAAGACCACAAGATAAAAATTTCTGAGAGGTACAGTATCAAAGTCAAACCTGTGGAGAAACATGCAATATCCTATATTTGGTTTTACTATACACAGTAGTAGGACACCTGCCATTACTTTTCTGTGTGATTTCTGTTAGCAAGAAGGCAGTGAAGCAGATGCATGAGGAGAGGAAGCAGATGCTCCAGAAAATCATTGACAATGACGAGCAGTGGGAAAAGGCCAAGGAGGAAGTGACCCAAGTTGTAGCCAGGCACAGTGTCACCCAGACTAAACTGGAAGAGCAGGAACAGCTCACCTTCATGGAAGAACAGCGGGCCAGGGTCAGTGACAACATATGTCCACATTCTATGTATACTGCATGGGTCACAGTTTGTAAGGGAAATGTCAGATACCAAATGTTTCCTTCAGTGTTACTCAGGGCTCTATCTATGCTCTACAGAAAGAGATTGAAACCCTGAGGAAAGATCTGACAGGTCAGACAACCACCCTGGAACTGCTGAAGGTAAATTCATGAGGCGCTTTACAGAAGAAAAATATAATGACAAAATTGTGACTCAAACAAAGTAGACTTAAATTGAAATCTTATCATAAATATATCACTGTTTTTGACTTTTTCTGTGGAACACTTAGATTGTATTAGCGTATAGCTATGATGAAAGGTATGAAGAGGTCAAGCTTCACAAAGCACAGTCTCAATAAAAATGGAACATTATGCGTTTCATAAAGATATTTTAAATGCCGGCTGTTTTCAGTTGCATAATTTTATACATTCCCACACTCGTTACATATGCTGTTACTGTTTTTACCCCCTGTATATGTTTTAAGACTTTAGGATAATGACATTCCTGCTTGTTTTTTCTTTTGCATCAGGGTCAGTGTGCAAATAAAAATGAAGAATTGTTTCGACAGCAAAGGAGCTCAGAGCTAACTAACCAAAAACTTCAAAAAGAATTTGAAGATGCATCCACAGCAACAAAAGAATTGGAGACAAAAATTCAGGTAATGATGAAGCGTAATAATTATTTATCTTATTTTAAAGATAATTCTAGGTAAAAAAGCAACAATTTATAGAATTATGACTGATCTTTTGTTTGTATAGAAAATCAAGAAATTGACAGAAGATTTGGAAAAGATTCAGCGTGAACATGGAAAGTCATTAGTCAACTTTGAGAAGGAGAAAAACTCAAATGTGACCAACTGAAAGCTGCTCAGGTAGGAAAAGAAAAACTAAGGGTTGCATAAAGCAATTCTTGAGTTAAAGAACAGTTGCCAAATCAGGTTTACTCTGTAAAGCTCATTGAGCTCAAAGCTAGTCACAGCTATGTATGATGTCATTCTTTTGTTGAACAAACTCATCTCTCGCTCTAATTTTTTTTTAACATCAATACAACTATTTGTTTACAGGATTTACACACTGCCACTGTAAAGAGATATGACAACACCCTGGCCAGGATCAGTGGCCTTACAAAGAAGAGTGAAGAATGCCGGGTTGCTTCAGATGAAATGGAAAAAATAGTTGAAAGCATGCCAGAAGCCATAGCAGATCTTCAGTAAGTTAGTTAAACACAGGAAGTACTCAATATAATTCATAATCAACCTTTTTTCTAAAGAATTTTAATATATCTTTGATTGTATACGTACGTGATAATATTCAACCTTTTTTTCAAAATGAGTTTTTCTTAAATCAGTGGTTCTCAACCTGGGGGTCTAGACCCCTAGCCTGGTCCTTCCAGACTCTGGTACATTTCATTTGTACAGAGAGTCTGGCCACTCTCCATTGACAAGTGTTAGCTTCCTTAAAAGGTCTACTCTGGTAGACTAAGTGGGTAGACGACAACAACTATCAGCTTAGCATTGCTAGTGTTAGCCTTTGCTAACTCCTTCACCACTAACGCAGCGAGCTGGAAAATCAATTTTTTCTGAACCCCATGGGGAGGAGGGCCACAACATCATGGCCACCAACAAAACTCAGCAAAGATTTTCTTTTTCGGGCTTTAACTTCTGGATATTTGGTAGCGTTGCCACAACGTGCCGAATGGCTTCGCTCGCATCTTTCTCCGCCCTCATCTTTCTCTGCCCGCATCTTTCTCTGCCCGCATCTTTCTCCGCCCGCATCTTTCTCTGTCGCCATTACGGAACTCACCGAAGGTTACCGAACCTCAACATCACTATTCTCAGCCACTCCCTCTGTTTGCTGATTGGACCGGTAAAGATTTGGCCAAAGAAAACCCAGGAATATACCGCAAACCCAGACAGACTACTGTAGGAAAATGAAAATTTTTTAAAGATTATTTTTTTTATTTATTTTTTTCCTTTATACAGAGTGACAGTGTGTCGACAGGAAAGGCGGGATGACGCGCAGCAAAGGGCCGCAGGTCAGATTTAAACCCGATCGCTGCAAAGGCCTCAGCCTACATGGGGCGCACGCTCTTACTGGATGAGCTAGAGGTCACCCTTAGGAAAATGAAAATTGAGTGAAAGTACTTAGGTGGGCGGAGCCAGGCTACTAGACCCCTAAGGGGTTCGCAAGATCATTTCTTGGGGTTGCCAGATGGATGGGGAGAAAACATGAAATAACATATTCCAGACTGGAGAATGTTTTTCACTTGTTTTTTTGTTGTTGTGTGAGTTTGGTACATGAAATGTGTTCTATTCTGAGCTTCATGTGTAAAAAATGCAAGGTCCTGGAACACAGAAAGGGGTCAGAAGGTGGGGCAGGGGGAGAGAAAAAGTCACAAACGCATCAAAAATCCAAAAAGCCTGGAGCACATCAGACAAGGCTAGGTGCTAGCTGCTAAAACTCATTAAAGCAAAGCATTGTTTACATTTCTTAATCAGAACCTTCACAAAATCTTTCAAAATCAGCAGGGCGAAGCGTGTAGAAACAGTTGTTTACACCAGTTTGCAGGTCTCTTTCTTGTTGTTGAGGGGTTGGGGGGGTCGCAAACACCAACTTCATTATTCTGGAGTGGGTCACGACTCAGAAAAGTTGAGAACCAGTGTCTTAAATATGTCCCAGCTCCCCCATTGATCCAGTAATCATATATTTATGATATTCAAAAGTAATTTTCAAAAAAAGTAATCCTTTTTATGTGTTTGATTTCTCCTTCCAGAAGTGTTTTTGATGTGGTGGAATTCAAAAACAAATCAGCTGCTGTTATAATGAGCACCTTGCAGTCTGATATTAATAACACCAAACTACGAACAGAGAGATTCATGCAGACACACACTGCTCATGTTACAACGAAAAAAAAGGAAATGGAAGACACCAAGGTAACAAAATGTTGTTCAGTATTACTTTCTGCAAATACATGATTTTTTGTGTCAAATACTGTGGAATCAGAGAGAAGCTGTAAAAAGAACACATCTCATTGTTTATTTGTTTGTGGATTAGTGTCAGCACATTGCTTGTCACAATACTTCCCTTAAGATGCAGAGAAAAGAGCTGTGTGCAATTAAAATTACAAGCCATGGTCAATCTTGTTTAAGTGCTTTTCCCACAAATGACAACTCACTGTTGTTATAGTCTTTTGTCTGGACGAATTTGATGATGCATGTCGTGGTGAGCTCCTGCGCCTGTTTTGTTACCTGTAGGCCAACATTTTTCATATCAATGTTGGATCAAAGCATATAATTCAGAATATCAAATAAGCATATAATCTAGACTTTTTTATATCAATGTCAGAAATAGTCTCTTGAAAAAAATGGGTACACTCTACGCAAAATGGCATGTATTTGAACACTCTTTTGTAAAAGAAACCCCTATTTATTTTAAGGTTTTCATCTGCAGGATTATCAGCCCCAGCCAGAGCCTCTTTGCTGATGGGGGTTTCACATGGCTTATCTAATGTGAAATCGCCATGTGGTATATAGTTTCATTAAACGGTGATCAAGAATGCATTAGTTCAAAACAAGAAAAGGCAATGGAGCTTAAGTCGCCATGCATCCAAGTGCAGCAACTTTAAAGAAGTTGTTGGTGTGAGACAATTTAAGAATTAGAAGTCTTCCTCATAGCCACAACTCCCATTAGCCAGATAAAAGTTAGCCATGCAAAAAAGGGTTTAGTCTTTTCAGTTGACGAAATAAGATGATATAACAACAATACTCCGCACCAAATAAAAAGATCAGAGAGAGTATGAAGTTCGAAGGAAATTGGTCACTTTAATCATTGAGACCAATATAAAGCACACATAATGTCTGCATTAGCATAACATAATAAGCAGAGTGTGCATTCAGAAACCACAGTGCATGAAGCAGAATGGTTAGACTCTTTCAGATATTTCTAATAGAAGAGATTTCTTCTAAAACTGCTGACTCTTATAAGCTCCTGTCGGTCATAGCTCCTCTTTTCTATAGAAACTAATACAGGTCAGTAAAGCCTGATGGGAATTAGTATGTGGCTGTATTAAATACAACCTGCCGATGCTTATTTTATACAAATAGAGGGTATAGTATCAAGGTGAAATTGTGGTCATCTCTATTCCTTCGTACAGGGAACCTAATTTTTGATTTGATCAGGGCTTGTCGTTTGGCGAGCACAAAGTAAACAATGCAAACTGCCAACGCTATCAGTTTCTTATGGGCAATGAAGTGTAATTTGTTCCATTTACACTTCACAACAGCATCAGATGGGCTTTGTCAGTGCTGCATGGAGTAATTAAACCTGAAATCAATAGCACGCATTTGTCATGTTTACAGCCCCTCTTTCTGCTGGGTTAAACTCATCACTTTAGTGCTGTTCTGTTTTACTGCAGAGACACACTTCATTATGTCTGCAGGTAGAGTTGAGATATTCACCAGCCACATATCCAGTACTTGGGGAACATTGTTCAAATGAAAAGAGGACATGAGAGACATACTCACTGTGATTGATTTGCTTGATTTCCCAAAAAAGTGTCCATTGTTGTATGCTTGCTATTTATATTGCCTTAATTAACAACACAAATACAGGAAGCATGTATTTTTTTGTACGCTCACATAGCAGGTTGATGGTACAACAAATGTCTTCTAAATGGTCAGTGTGTTGTTACTATACAGTATGCATAGTACTGTATATTAACTCTCCGGTTCCTTTCACCATATAAAATCGTTGTACATCTGTACTGTACATCGATCTATGTGATCATTCGTTTAAGTATTATTCAAGTATTTTACATCTGTATTGTACATGATGCTGCCTCCGCAGTTGTTACATTAATTTAGTCACAGAACAAATCAAAACAAAATCAAGTTTTTAGCACCACAGCAACGCCTATCCCCATGTTACCATATATTTCAGTGAATTTAGAGCAGTAAACTATATACAAGTAAGTATGTTTAAAGTAAGTTAGTTTAAATTTGGGAAAAAGAAAAGTATTGGATGGATATCCAGTATTGATAGATACTCTGAATTGATCAGGATTAGGATTGCGAGACAGAAGGTTGTATCAGCACATCACCAGTCACAGTGTAATGTAGGAATGTCACAATTACAACAGTTACAGATAGTTACTTGTGTCTTGGTGGTAGCTACTGTAAACATATTATTTACCTTTACCATTTTACCTGAACCTTGTTTTCATATGTGTGTAGGAAGCATTGCAGATTTCACTGAAGGAGAACAAACAGCTGGCAAGCGACTACGAAGAGCTTAAGAAGATCCTCTTGGAGGCCAAACAAGAGGCAGTGTCTGCATTGAGCGAGAAAAACCACGCACATGAATCTTTTCATTATTACACACAGGTACGGCTTATATAACTCTTTGTTATGTTTACTATCGCCCCCTCTCTCTTTTTTAATTATGTTTCATGACTTGGGATTTTTGCTCCGTTATCTTATGTTCTATTCCTATGCTGTCCTTTGCAGGGGCAGTCATTTTAAGAAGGTTTTAGTTTGCCAACCACTAAGGAGGTGACTGCAGCAATCTAATAATGATGAGATAACTTGAGTGGAGGAGGATGATGGATATGACATAATGTAATGATAGCTATGTAGTTTTGCCACCAAGGGGAGTAAAGAGAGAGCTTGATGGCACATGTAAATACTATACCTTCTACATTTTCTTGATTATAGTTTTTGTAAGGTGGTCAGAGGTGAAACGTTTTATTATCGGGGTGTTCCAAATTTGCTTCTGCTCACCACAGCTCACACACACACACACACACACACCATTGGTCAGGGATCAGCAGCAAACACAGGTTATGATCAGACAATGAATGTGCCTTCAGTGCTAAAATAGCACCAGAGGTCTTGACTAGTTGAGGGAGACAACTCAGCAGCATTTTACTGTTTTTTCTTTATAGTTTGTGACACTATTTAACTGGAATAGAATTACACATGACAAGCATAACGCCAGGAAGAAGCCACACTGCTCCTGCAATGAAAAATTCATATTATTTGTTCCAAAAATGACTAATACCTTTACTTGAGCAATTCCTCATCTAACTGCATGAATGTTATCAAGTGAAAAATGCATGCAAAAATAAAATCCTGTGGACAGGATTTTCCACGCTCATGATCAAAGCCTGATTTTCTTTTACTCTGGATTCAGCCTTCACCGTTTTTATTTGTTTCAACTCTACACTTCTATATCAGCCGCCTCTCGGCTAGTGTTTTTATGCCAGAATGTAGTTTTTATAACAAGCTTAAAATCAACAATGTTTCTGAAATTAATATCACATTTATTCTGATTTACAGAAACATTCAAGCCCTCTTCTTTTACTGTTTTAAATTCATAATTATCCCTATAATGAATATTTTGTCCCAGTTAGTACGTATATTACACAATGAGATTACCATCAATTGGTTTGTTTGTAACTGAAGGCAACAAGTTAAATGCATTAAACATTGTCATGATCAGAGCATTAGTGCACATGTGTGAGATGCCTCACAACATTCATTTGTGTGTTTGGAGAGCCTGTCATTTCTTTCATTATATTCAAGTGAGGGACACAATGAAAACATCTCTTAAGTATCCTTGAAATATAATCTTGACAGTATGCATTCCTGCATCATATAAATCAAGTGACAAATTAAAAACAACCCATACTATGCTTTTAAGACAACAACTATACAGCACAACACCTTAAATATAAACTGGCATGAAGTATGGTAAAAATATTATTATAAATACATTTCCTTGAACCTTGCTTTTTTGTCTAAAACTTTACAAAAAGCATCTAAACATGAAACATCTATACTAAATGATTGGGAGTGGGGTTTGTGATTTAAACTTTTCCAAGCCATTGCAACACAACCCGTAGTTGATATTTACGTGTTAAAATGGTAAAAAGGTTCTAATTCTACTTTTAGGGCTGAATTAATTAACCCTCCAAAAGTTGTTATGTTGAATTGCAGCTAATGAGGTGCAGCATCTAGTGTCAAGCTTGTTACTTTATCTTGATTGAATTGTTACCAACCACATACCTTGAATGTTAGTCAGTGATGGAATGTAACCAAATACATGTAGCACTGTATAAATATGTCCAACAGTTTATAAAATACATACTTATACGTAAGTGACCTTTTCAATGCATTATCATTTTTGTATTTATTACTTATATTTTAGGATTGCAACACTTTGTCTGATGGTAGTGTATTATTTATTCTAAATGTATTAACATTGTCACCCAGGATAGGTGAAACCTAACAACCATCATTAGCAGCATTTCTTAAGAGATGTATAAATGCAAATGTGCTACTTTTAGTGTTTTGTCATACTCCATCGTAACTAATGGGATATAAGAACATGTATTACTTAAACTTTTATTTGCAGATTGCAGCTTTGATATTTTTGTAATTGAGATACAGATAATTTTATTCAACAGTTCCTGGCTTTGTATGTTTGTAGTGGAAGAAGTATGCCCTATTTATTAATTGTCCAGTCAAGACACACCTTAGCTGGTTTATCTAATATTAGATGTAATAGTTTTTGTTTTAAACGAGAGAATGTAGTAAAACATTAGGGCATTATGCCTTAATCAAAATGCAACAAGTATAAATACATAAATCAAAATTCTCATTTATAAATGAAATAAGCATGATTAATTAGCATCTGATAGCACTTGCCAGCATGTGCCTTTTTATAAAACTCCTCTTGATTCCACTGCACGTGTAAGCATTGCTTTGTTTATGTGAATGTTTTCAGCGTTTGGGTTTTAACAGGGCACACCATAAAGAGCATTCTTGTTATTGTCTTTCCTTCAGGAGCTGATGACTGAGCTAATTCGCTTTAGTTTTCAATGCACTGGGGAACACATTGCCAAGCAATGATAAGCTTTGTAGGAAGAGTAGAGAGATGGAGGGGGGAGAAAAGCAATGGCATCTATCAGAATTTAAACCTCTTTGCTTGAAACTGTGTTAAAATAATAAAGCAAGCAGCATGTCTTTCCAAGAGACTAGGAATAATTTCTGGTTTCAGTGGGGGGTTCATGACTCTGTGTGTATGTGTAAAATATGTCTTGAGGGGATTGGTATAAAGTTAAACTGGGTGAAGTAGAAATATTTTACTCATCAGCTTTGCAGTCACAGAGTTTGCCTCGGCTAGAACAAAACTGCTGAAGCATTTAGAGAAAATTAACCCCCCATCCTGGCAGCCAGATGTGACTGGATTCTGATGAGTGCACACGAGTGGGCAGAGAAACCAAGAGACTGTGAAATTCCTGTCAGGCCCGTGTACTGCAGAATGGGCTATTGACTGCTTTCTCTATTCCCCTCCATCATTCTTCTTGAACACTGCCATTAATTTCCTCTCCTGCCTTACCAATTCCTTTTCTCTGCCTTCTCTCCCCCTAGCTCTCTTTGTTGCAGAAGAGGATGCACAAAGCTTTAGTGAAATACTTCAAACATCGCAGCGTCTACAGCCAGGCTGAACTGGACCGGTGCCAGGCTCTTTCTCATGAGACCGACCAGAAAATAAAAACAGCCCAGGTATTTGTACATATACATGTAAAACAGGCTGGAATACTGCACAAACTGTCACTATTCATTTAAATGGTAAATCCCTTTATTAAACTTTTATCCCAGTCTAGGTATTCTACCGGATGGAAGCGTATTATTTTGCATACTACAGTAACTCTATGTTATGCATGGCATTGTTTGAGTCTCATCCGGAAAGCCAGTTGCCTTGTGTCTTCTTTGCCAAGCAAAGGCAGCCAGGCAAACATCCACCATGGCTTGTTGCCTCACTGCTATGGTGGAGTTAAAGACGCCACTGTTACATTACAGTCCATACATTCACTCATCATCAGATCACAGACGTGATGTGATGGATGATGTGTCTGCTAGAGTGCCTATGCAGTGACCCCGCGTCTAAGGCTGGTTCTGCCTCTCTCGATAACTATATACACAACACTTGGTGTTTGGTCACATCACATTAACATTTCAGCCTGTTATCTGTTTAGCAAGAGTGTTTTTTAACTTCACGGCTAATTCCGAGTGAGTTTATTACACCACATGGAAGATATCTTCTTCTTTGTGAACAGAATAACTTTCTGTCGTTCTTGCAGAAGAGTAGCAGCATATTCTGCAAGGTTGAGAAGTAAGGATCTTCAATTAGAGGATAATCGGTGTCTAATCTGTGCTGTGATGTGAGATGAGGTCAAAGCGGACAGAGGGACAGTGATGAATCTTTATGAAATCTCCTGTCCAGCATTACCGCAGAGCCAAGTGGCATGCAACCATACCATTCCTACTTCCACCCTTTTTAACTTCCTCTTTATCTCAACAGTAGGTCATCCCAAAACCCTAGCCATGTTTGCCAGTTGCAATCGGTTGTTTTTGTGTAAAAGAGAATCCTTATTTTGTTTTTGTCGTCTACCAAAATTTAACTTTATCAGATATGCTGGAAGCAAAATATACCCAGATTTGATTAGTGGTTTTCCAGGGGAGGGCTGAGTGAAAATACTATTAAGTGGTTTCCTTCTCTGTTCCTCCTCCTCTGACTGCTGACATTTTTTTTGATGGGTCTGGTTCAGACATTACAGGGAGCAGCCATGTCTCAGTGGCCCAGCCTCAAAAGGCCCCAGCAGATCACAGCTCAAGGCAGGGAGGAGTGGGGCACAGGGGGAGGAGCTATCAGAGAGCTGCAGAGTGTGAAGGACAAAAGAGCTGGTGTATTCAAGCGCACCTCACCGTCACCCGTCACAGCTCAGAACAGGGTCCATCAGAGCAGGCAACCCTCACTTTAAACAGGCTACTCGTGAACAATCCTATCCTCCAAAAAGGACAACCTTCATGAGAAAAGATTTTAAAAAACAAAAAGAAAACCTTTATGAGTTTATAAACAGGCATAAAATCACAATCTGCATGATTACCTTAATATTAAGCCCTTTAATGTGATTTTATAATCCATAACAAATGCACTGACAGTATGCAGAAAGTGATTAGTAATCAGAAATTCACAACTGCATGATACATAGATTATCAATATTGTTGCCACTTTGTAAGAAAGAGATAAAGAAATCAATGGAACTGATACCATTTGTGACTTGAGTTGAACCAGGCTGAATCCCAACAAGGCCTATACTAATCCATCATGTCCACTTAACCCCACAAGCAGAACATAAGAGAGGTCAGGTTCACACTTTCACGGCTAAGGCGTACTTGAATCAGAAGCCAAATGGCATGTTTTTTTCAAAAGTAGCTTGAGGGGAGGAAGGCCGGGGAACCCTAGGGTGGGTGAGTGGGAGTGGGTGGGGGTGGTGGTGGGAGTGGAGGGTGGCGGGCTGTCATCCTGTTACACTCCTGCCAGAACTGGCAGTTCAGCTTTGTGTTCTGCGAGTTTACACTAGGGATGGCATAATTGACAATGGCTAACAGCGGAGAGCAGTGCAGAGCCTTGTTGAATGGCCAGTAATGATTGGAGCAGACGCCCACTGCCCCAGTCCCAGGGGACTGTAGTCCAAGATCCTGTTTCTGATATAATTGTTAGTCAGAGAATTTCTGCATGACTAGACCGGTTCAGATTCCCAAGCTGGTTGACAGTGCCAGGCAGTTTAATAGAAAAACTGGATGCTGAGGTTTTTAAAACAGAAGAGCACTGAACCTGGACATGGTTCACCAGGAGCCTCTTGTTCTCCTTCTTCTTAAAAATATGAACATTATGGTAACTTTACTTTTCACAAATGTAGACTCACCATCGTCTGTGTTTTGGATGCAGGAGTTTGTGTATTGCCTTTGTTCAAAAACAGCATTTTCTTAATGAGCTTGTTTCATTTATTCTGTTATTCAAACAGGAGGGGTTGTCAGCAGATATTCAGCTCATCGGTGCGTTCCTGCAATCCCTGACAGATGACTCTACTACCACTGAAGATGCCGGGGTGAACAAACAAGTCAGTCCAGGATCAAATGAGTAGATGCCTACAGTTCAACTCGCAGTGTAATTGGACATTCACCTGTACCAGACAACTTACTTACCCTAGCACGCTTCACTATTCCCCCCTCTTTACTTGCAGCGAATCCATAACAATGAAACAGGTGACTTTCATGCTGCTGTCAGGACTGATCTAATTTTAGCTGGGTGAATGATTGCAATTGGCTTTGCCTCATCAGATAATTAATCTATGTCACCATTAATTGGAAAAGAGAATAATTACAGGCAGTGTTGACAGAAATTCTACGCTTCTCCAGATTTCAAGATCTAATTACAACTAGTGAAACCCTGTGACCTTAACTAGCACTTAGCACACCTTGGCCACCTTGACCATGCCCATGTGAAGACCACTGTCTCTTGAAAGACCCTGTTTTTGTTACCGCTCCCCACACTCCTCCACTCTCCTCCACTCTTTGAGAGCTGTCTCCCTCAATCACTTTTCAATATTCAATCTTAATTTTGTGGAAGTTTAGCATTTTCAATGAGCTGGAGATGAATGATTAATGAATAAATTTAAATGCTTCATTTTGTCCATGGATCATTAGTTAAGTCCTTTGTGGGAAGGACCTGAGAAAGGAGTGAAAATTATTGAGACATTAGCCTGAAGCAATCCAGGGGTAAATAGTGTGCACAAAAGGATGTTGTGTGCGCACTATCCACTGGCTTTCTAAAGAACCCTGGGGGAACACTGTTTTCAATTTGGAATCTTAACTCAATCACATTTAGTACTGGTAGAAAATAGATTTTTGTTTTGTCATGTTGTAACAATGTAATACTAATGGTACACAACACTAATGCCTGTACCATATAGAGTTTAAAAGTTGTTTCTGGATAAACAATACTAGTCTAAACCTCCTAAGACTCGTTACATGTTTTAATTTACATGAACAAATAGAAATAAATAAGTAAGAAGGGTCATATAATTTTTGAAAGAGTACACATGCTGTGGATTTTCTCAAGGCCAATGCTCCTTAGAGATATGGGTTGCCTCTCCTGTCCGTGTGTGGTTGATAGAGATGCTGTTGATTTTGTTGATACACTGGATGCCTCTTCTATTTGTGGGGACAGAAGGGGGCAGTGTGAACACAACAACCTTAGAAAGACATAATTGACCGCAACGCGGTCCAGTCTAGAGTCGTAACATGGCCATGGCCTTTTATCTCAAATTAAGGATAATTATTATTGGTATATATATACTCTTTTATCTGCAAAAAATGAATTCAGAGCTTCAATAGAGTTTTCTTCTGAAGCTTTCAACTTAAATATGCTATGCAATATTATACATTCAGAACAGCGTAAATAATTGCTTTAATGCGTACTCTCATAGTAACTACTTGCATGATGCCACTAGATCTCCAAAAGCACCTTGAAGAGAAAAATGTTCAGTCCATTTTTATATTCCTTACAGACTATATGGCAATATCTCAAATACAAGTGCCTCCTTAACACATTTATCTACTCTCTTTGCATCTAATCAATCCCCAAAATAAATGAAAGTGAGCCACGGCTAGATGTCTCACATTTATCTGCAGGTGTGCCTCAAAGTGCACACACCAAAAAAGGCTCCTACTCTAAAGAGGGTGGACTGTGGAAATACTGATGTGTCTACTTGACAGCTGAGATGTCTTTTCTTCTATGTTAGATGCTTGTTTCAGTGAGATGAGGATGGACTATACAGCATGAGTCTCACTGTGTTGTTGTATTTTGTAATACATTAGAGCTGGTTAAGATGATTTTCTTTGTAGTTTTGTATATAGGCAGATTTTGCAAGAGACGTGTTGGGAAAATCTGATTTACAGGCTGCATGATTCTCAATTTCAGCCTGGCGCCACCATGCAGACGATGTGCACGTTTCGTTTGGATTCACTCCAGCGATCACTTGTGATTGTTGATGTGAAGCCGAGTGAATCAGAGCAACGCTCTGTTCTTAAGCTAGCCAAAACTCTTTTTGAAATCAGGAAAAATGGAGGTGTCCACTCAAACTGTCCTGTTTTTGTCCATGAGCAAGTGAAGAGTTGAGCCATAGAGCTGATGGAGTCAAGGAAAGAATGTGAGTGGAGAGAGGTGCTACTGTGTCTAAAATATCAATAAGGGAGATGCTGCCAAGTTTTGGAGCCCAGAGGGAATAGGTCTTCTGTTAACATAGAGTAGACTAGGCAGCTCTGCACTGCTTCATATAGTAGCTCTTAATACCTTTTATTTTATAGGGAACATTTTATTTTATTTTGACTAAATCATTTAAAACATTTATTTATTTATTTTTATAGGGACAAGTATGTAGCATAGACCTATGCCACACACCACAGCCCAGCCCATTTATAGCCCATTTGCAATGCATGTCCCTAGATGGACATTGTCTACTGTTCATTTAAAGTGTGTTCCTTTAAAGTTTAGGTAACTATAGTGTCTGTCATTCAGGCATACTGTACAGCTTAACAATACACTGGAACAGTGTGTTTGCCCAGGTGAGTCTTTAATGTGGAACTGGGCAGAAAACATGCCAAACAAATTCATCAGCATAACAATAATTGTTCCTTGTGTTGCCACACTCGTTTGATTTCAAAGATATTTATCTTAACAGGATAATAATTTGTGAAAGTCTCTGACATTTGTGGCTAGCTAGCATGATAATAAATCCATGGCTTGGAACATTTTTTAGTTAATTAGAGTCAATCAATCCAAACTTTGCTCACTTACCGGTGTGAAACCGGAGTATAATGAGCAGAAATCAGCATGGTGATTGGAAAACACAAATTACAGCTGTTAAAGAGAAACTCATCCACTTTTGTTCTGTTGATGCCAATGCCTGCTGCGAGGATTTAAAATTAGCATGGCATTCCTTTAATGGATGTTAGGAGAATGTGCTCCTCTATAATTAAAAAAAAAAACTGTTAATATCCTTGTAAGCTAAAATAAGAGAGGTTTGTATGACAACTTTTTAAAAGGGCATTTTGGTCAGTTGACTGTTAAACCAAAAAATGATCTGCATGTATTTCATTTTGTTTTATCATGAGACTAGTGTTTGTTTCTTTTGAAAAAGCATGCACCTAAATTACTTAATACTGCTTACATACTGTACATGCTATATATGTGATATATTTTAGTAATTTTGTTTTTCTGTTAATACATATTATGAGCAAATGAAGTAACACTACATAATGATGTGTGACCATAGCAGCGAGGTGGTCACTACTGTTGCTTCAGTAAGATCATGTGGCATATTAATGAACTTCCCTGATATATACAGAACAGTCTTTGCCGTTGAAGGCTCTGTATATCTCTTTGGTCAGGGCTACATTTATATTATTCTTGACATATTTCATGCACCTTACATTCATGGTTTAATGATGTGAGTAATAACCTGGCGATGTTAACAGCACCCTACACTAGGACCTTTATCTGATCTAAGCTTACAGACAGTAGTATGATATGACCCGGCTGCTAGTGGTCTTGATGTACATGACCTCAGCGGTGGATGTAATTTCCTCTCAAGAGCTCTTGGAAAGGGAGAGCTTATGTTGTTGAGCTCATGTCGTCGGGCTGGTAACAGCAGCTTGCTATTGTATTAATTATTGTCAGGGAATCCAAGGGGTGTAGATAATACAGAATGCACTGGTTGGTCCCATTTGTTTCACTTGTCAGTGGAGTGAATAATTGGGAGTGCTGACCATATTAGACACAGAGAATTTCAAAAACATACGACTCAAACAGTTGCAACACAAAAGTATGGCTTGGAAATGAATAAGCTTAAAGTCTGAGAATGCTTAAATCAGAATGGAATATACTTCACTGAGGTTTAACTCTGACAACAGTCATTTAGATTCACAGTGAAACATACAGTTTAGAATAGTATACTTAATCAGAGAAAGCTTGTTTAATATTGCAATTTATTTTCTAAAGAGAGATAAGTACTTATATACTTACTTATTTTATTAAATACAACTTTAAAGCATGCAGCTTTGTGTTTCTCAGGTAAGTTAGATATATTTTGCACCCCAAGTTCTTTCTTTAAAGGCTGGAGAACATTGATACAGTTTCACTAGACGGGGGGTTGCTAATACAATGGGTCTCATCTTGCAATTCTCCCAAGGAATAACTATCAGTCCTGCTACAGCAGCTTCAGCGTCCCTAGGTGACCGCGCCACTGAGTCCGTGCTCGCTCCATCGCACCCCACTCCACGCCTGCTGCCACCCTGAAGGTAGATGCATCACGCTGGGGAGACTGCGCAACAGCAGCCCCTCTCTCCCATCAGCCCCCAAAAACTCCTCCACAGCACAGTGGCCTCCTGCGGCCCCTAGACATCTCCGAGTCCCCACTACAGCCCTGGTCCCAGCCAGTCCATGCTCTCCCTCAGGTGAGTGTCCATACCACCTCCATGTCTCCTCCCACTTGAACTGCACAACTGGTATCCTTTTGTCATTTGAGAAATGCCACACAAACACAAGCACACACACACACACACACTGTATACACACACGCTCCTATGCTCACTCTGAAGGGGACACCGCCTGTTCCTTTTTGCTCACCTCCCGGCTGCCGGCTGAGTCTCTGAGCTGTGTCTGTGGTGGCTACGCCATGTGTGGGGGATCTAGGGGTTTAAAACAGCAGGCCTCCCTTACTCCCTAAATGGCAAATATAAGTGCTTCAAATGTATTACACAGTGGACATTTTATGAATCATCTCAGACTAATTTTGATCTGAGCTGACAAGCACGTGCTAATCAGTCCTAGTATCAAAATAAATGTAAAAGATATTTATTAAGTAAACACATGAATGCATCTGTTCAAATTTTCAAATTCATCACAAGAAACTGAAGCTTCTGTTAGAAATATTGCACCTTAACTGACCTTTTCACTTTCTCCTCACCTCTACAGATTAAACCAATGCTTCAAGTAAACTCATTTGTTCCTTTTGTGTTGTGTTGCTTTTGTGTTGAGATGAGAAACTGGTAAAACCACTGCCACAGACAGTTACAGTTTACTGGCACTCTGAAACTGAGAATCCAGATCAAAACCCCACACAAATAACACACAAATAACTGTGACCTCCTCTAAGATCAAATAAGATACAGGAAGAAGGATGTGGAACTCTACTTGTGTTTAGACATATTGTTAATTGGAATTGAGATTTCATTTAAATGTAACTGCGTAAAGCTTTATTATTCAGAATTTACTGTAACCTGCAGTTTGCATTAGATTTGTCTCAATAGTGTTTCCAAAGATGCTGCCTGCTGCATTTTCTGTTTTTCCTTTTAATATATATTTTCTAATCAGAAAACAACCTTTGACTAACACATACAATACAACTTTCACTTTATAGCTTGCCATACCACACCACACTTAGTTAACAAAATATTTTACAAACAAGATGATATCACCCTCTCCATGATATTAATATGATATGTTCTCTGATCTGTAAACAGCTGGTTATCTTGCTTTTCCATGATAAGAGAAAGTGCTGAGGATTTACGCTTGGTGAGCACATTTGGGCTGAATCTTTCACACGTCACAAATTGCAGATGGGAAGCAGTGATCTTGAACAGCCGATCACATTTCCGTGACCATCTGACACCTTCCATTTAGGAAAATAATACTTTCTATCTTAGCATACCCCTCTGCAGCAGCCAGCAAAAGGAATTATGCCTGGTAGACTTTGCTATTCACAACTTTGGAGCTTCTCCTTTTGTTTTGTTTCATTGCACTGATTAGACTAAATGTTCACACTTTAATCAGTTATTCAAGGACACAAAATGTCTACAGTTTGTGTTGTTTAGTCTTATATTTATGTGTTATAAACAATGAGAATTGTGCTAATTACACAGGAAGTTGTGTAGCAGCTGAATACTCTATGCCACTGAATGAAGGAGATTTTAAATAGCTGGAATCTTCTGCACCTTTTTAGCAGTTGTCTCTGTGAATGAAGTACAGTACGTACATTTCATGTAACTGTTGTTATTTAGCAAATATCTTTACCTCTTGTCTATCCATATTGTTGAGGACAAAAAAAAGATGTAAAGGCTTTTTACCCATAGAGGTAGATATGGTATCTGAGTAATATGACAGATAAATGAGTCGGGTTAACTGGTACAGAGAGTTGTAAATCACTGTGGTGTGATTCTAAGTCTCAAAGGGTTTAATTAGTATAGAAATTCTTCTCTTATCTGATGACCCCCCCCACCCCCACCCCCTCCCTCCATCCCGCCCCCCCTCCCTCTGCAAACTGCAACAACTTACAACCATAAACGCCCTGCAATCTGAAGACCAGTGGCCTCAGGAGACTGAGTTGCTACAAAGAGCTGAAAGAGTTGAAAATGGTCATTTTATTGCGTTAGAATAGCTCGCTCGAGACTTGGGTAATGTAGTGCTAACTGAGTGCTAGTAAAGATAACAGTATGCAACTCTGAAGTGAAATACAGTGCAACTACTCTGCTCTGCAGTGACAAGTGCTTTGGAAACGAGGCAACACAATAATAGTTGTAATAACAATACAAATTCTTAGTGGCTACAAACCACTAATTAATACAACAGTATTCGATTTTTCCTTCAGTGATGACTGTTATTTGAGATGCAGCTCACAATCTTATCAGTCATCTCGCAGAGTTCATGTAGAATGAATTTGCTCAGTATAACTAGTGGGGGACATGCAGGCTGCGTGCTTGTCAAATAATCAAGCATCAAACAATATTCTGGTTCCCTCTATTATAAATGCTACCTATATGTGGCCTTTTTTCTTCGTTACGGTAGCACTGTGTTGCTCTATTTCATAGTACATGAACAAGCCCATTTATCCCTATCTGTCATTTCATAACTTGTGAGGTATCTGTCACTTCTGGTCCCATGGGAGTCCTGTATGCAAGTTTCTTTACTCTAATTGAGCTCTTTATTTAATTGACAGTTTATTTTGTCCTAATAAGTCATTTCTAACTGTGATTAGATTAGATTTGCAAGAATGTTGTTTTTTGCTCTTTTTTAACTTGTAACCATCCGTTTTCAACCCACAAAATATTACGATTACCTGATTATTCATGAGCAGGGTCATAGGAAGGATATAGTCTTAATTTAGATGATTAGATTTGTTTTCTCCCCCAAGTTTTCAAATGTCAGTGTAAGACATCCAGACCTCATGCCTCAGGCAGGAGTTGCGTAGAAATGAAGGTAGTTTGTATACTGTGGTAAATGAAGATATGTAGTAGTTTGACAGTAACTGCATTTATAATACATGACTGAAAGTACATTGGGTGTTTAGCATATTGGCTGTTCTTGAGTGCTATGAATTGCACAATACAATTGTGGACATTCACTTAAGACAACAAGGAGTCTTTTTTGTCATTGTGAGATTCATCAATCAACTTGTTTTAAGGGTTAAAGGTCAGTCTTGTAAGTGAAAGTGTGTAGACATTTGGAATCTAAATATCCAACAAGGGCTGTCACATAACAACACACTACTGTGCACTGATGGATGTTGTATTAGGTTTCAACCCTTTGTGTTTTCAGGCTTCCAGCTAGACCTGCAGGTTGTAAAACAGCAAACGGAGCAGATGTATCATAGCACATGAAAACACTATGTTATGTTAGACTTTTTCTTTTATAACTTTACATACTTAGGGCTTGTGTTGTGTTTCATGATGTGTGTGTGTGTGTGTGTGTGTGTGTGTGTGTGTGTGTGTGTGTGTGTGTGTGTGTGTGTGTGTGTGTGTGGCGGCCTGCTGCTTATAGAAATGACAAAAAGGGTATTATATATATGCTTTATTTCAACATTATAAACAATGTGTGGACATTATAGTGCATGTAGTTTTTTGATGCAGATGCAAAAACTTGAGTTTGTGTAGAGAACACCTTCTTTTAAAGGACTAGCAGGAGCAGAATGAGATGAGGGGTTATTTTGGCGATGGAGATTAAGGCAGGGGCTTTTTGTCATTTGTGCGAGACAAGCCATTCATCCATCCAGTTCACAGCCAAAAAAAGGCTGGTCCCAGAAATTAGCAGTTTCAGCTCAGCAGCAAAGTCGTCGGGCTGTGAAGGCAGAGAGAAATTGACTAATTAGCAATGCGCACTAAAACTTGACGGTTCTCTCTATAACAGCGAGGGAAAGACTCGGTTTTTCTCCCCCTTTCTCTTTTCTTTCTTCCATAGATGTTTGAAATCGCAGTCATTTACGCTCGACAGTTTTTACAATAGCCTTGAGCCATAATTTTGCGAGTCTCTCCAGCATCCATACCCCTGCATGGTCTCTCTCCACCGGCCATGCACGACCGTTTCTCTCCCCAACCGTGGATTTCCTATTACTCTCGTTACGACTCACTGAGCCCCAGGCCCAAGGATAATGATGTGTTGTTTCTTGGTAGCATAATTTGTCACACGTATATTTCTTCTTCTTCTTCTCTTGCAGAAAGCACAGCTCCCTCTCACACACTCACACACTTCTTGTTAATTCAGAAGAACAAATGATCAACGTCAACAAATAACCTGAAATAGTGACTTTATGAGTTGGAATCAATGGTTATTTTCAGACACCACCGACCTTAGACTTTAAAGGAAAGGACATTTTCTTAAAAGAAGAACAAAGGAAAAATTCAAGTGAGAATATTGGGAACCAGAAGCTTACTTTCTTTTTTTTTGTCAAGAGCTGAAGTCAGGTAAGTTTGGCTGCTTCTCAGGCGAGCTGCTCACATCATTTAGTTGTGACAGGCGCTTTAAGTGAATCTGGCGACAACGTTACAGCACGCTTGTGTCAAGTTTACACACATTACGCAAATAGAAATAGCTTTTGTAGAGCCTAGGAAACAATAGATATGCATATTAGGTTTAAGTTTACCGAAAGCTGCATTTCAGAGAATATCTTTCGATACTCACGTCCGCTTAACTCAGGTAGGCTAAAAGCGAAACACACCCGTAGGCTACTGCTGCTGACGGCACAGAGACAAACTAATTGCTTTTGTATGACTCCGTAAATATGTCTTCGATGTGTAATGTCCTCATTGTGGGGGTGTGCTGCAAGATAGGAGAAAGGATAAGTGTAAGCTGAATGCTGCATGTTATCCGTCCACCGTGTCTGTTTTTCTTTATCCGACAACTTCAGCCGCGTTACGGAGGGGAAAGCGCTGCAGCATCTCCGTATCCTCGTTTTGTTTTGACAGCGCCCTTCAAACCTCAGCCTCCATTTAAATCATCTTGAGTTGAGAATGAATAAGAGTGGTACGCCCTGGGAACTACTGCGTTTTTGTTTGTTGCTTTACGACCAGAGCTCAAAGTTGAAAAGCGACTGAAGCCGCATTGGATGTTGATTCTCGCCGGCTGCATGGCATGGATGGACGGGAGATCTGTTCAATAACGTAACTCGGGAAATCGTTTTCTATTGCAATAGTTGACTGATAGCATCCATAGGCTGCTGTGTGTTGTGCAAATACATGACATGAGGTAAATGGCTTGCATGGTTTATTTGTTGCCTAGGTGGCGTTCACAGCCAGGAAGTCATGTCCAGATCGGGTGATAGAACATCCACCTTTGACCCAACACACAGTGACACCCTGCTGCACGGGCTCAATCTCTTATGGAGAAAACAGCTTTTCTGTGATGTGACTCTCACTGCCCAGGGACAGCAGTTCCACTGCCACAAAGCTGTGCTGGCATCCTGCTCCCAGTATTTCAGATCCCTCTTCTCTTCCCACAATGTAATCAACAATGAGGGGAGCAAAGGGGACCAGGGCAGCAGTGGGACCCCCTCATCCTCACCTGATGACAAGCTGGTGACCCCTAGCGCCAGGCCCATCAATAACCTGGTACTCCAGGGCTGCTCCTCCATTGGACTACGGTTAGTGCTGGAGTACTTGTACACTGCCAATGTGACTCTTTCCCTGGACACAGTGGAAGAGGTGCTGTCAGTCAGCAAGATCCTCAACATCCCCCAGATTACCAAGCTCAGCGTGCAGTTCCTCAACGACCAGATCTCTGTGCAGAACTACAAGCAGATCTGCAAGATTGCTGCACTCCATGGACTGGATGAGACCAAGAAGCTGGCCAACAAGTACCTGGTGGAGGATGTGCTTCTGCTGAACTTTGAGGAGATGTGTGCCATGCTAGATGCTCTGCCACCCCCAGTGGAGTCAGAGCTGGCTCTATTCCAGATGTCAGTCCTCTGGCTGGAGCATGACCGCGAGACCGCATGCACTATGCGCCGGACCTTATGAAGAGGCTGCGCTTCGCCCTCATACCTGCTCCAGAGTTGGTTGAGAGGGTGCAGTCTGTTGACTTCATGAGGAGTGACCCTGTGTGCCAGAAACTACTCCTGGATGCCATGAACTACCACCTGATGCCCTTCAGGCAGCACTGCAGGCAGACCACGGCCAGCAGGTGAGGATGAGACCGACCAACATACAGATACAAAAAGAGAAACACACACACACACACACACACACACACACACACACACACATACATACACACAGCAATGAGCTGTTTGAGAGTGGACGGAAGGCGATTAAATGCCTCCCACTTGTTAAATTTGAACAAATTGCCAACTCAAGTATTGCCCACTCGTTCAAACACTGGTTGCATAGCCTGTGTAGTTTAGACCATGTAGGAGGCCGGGCAGAGATGGGAGGTCTGAGGCCCAGTTAATGAGGATTGTGGAGCTTTTACTGTAAGAGACTGCCAGCTGTCAAGGGGCTTGATCTACTCTATGCTACACTGTATCCATAATTACAAGTTTACCTTATGTTTTAGTGAAAAAAACAACAACTATATTTCCTCACACATCTGTGTAATTGCTTTGTAATCAGTGTAGACAAGATGTAGCAAACTAGATAAAGGTTATGTGTTTGGTGTGTAGCAACTCTCATGAATACAATTTAAATTGAATTGTTACCAGGATTATATGGTAATTATGTAACAATTCTGATGAATATTATGAATATTGTATGAGTACAAGAATACCGCAGCTATTGAGGATACAACAAACAAAATACAGTTGGAGGGAATTCAATATTTTTTGTATGTATTAGATTTTAAGGACTTATCAAATAAGAGACAATTTGACAATGCTCCCTATATTCAGATCAGATAAACATGTCTCACTCACACAAAAATAGGCCAAGGCCAATACTTCCATGTTTGTCCTGATCAGCACTTTAAGGAGCTGGTAAGTAGGCAGGCATGGTCAGTAAGTTGATTGATTGATGGTGCAGGTTTTGTTTACAGAGCTGACCGTTGAGTCAAGGCTAAACATCTTTTGAGTAGTGTTGGCAAGTGTTGCAATTTTCAACTCATTGCATATAACTTTATAGAGCAGAAAATTAGAACTATGGCATTGAGATTATTTAAACATGAAAATGAAATTATACACCAAGAATCTAAAAGTGAAATAATTTAAAAAGAAATCTATTATCCCAATAACATATCTATTCCCACATATGGACCTGAATGAGCAAAGAATCAGGAATCCTCATAATTAGTTTCACATGCCACTGTTTCTCTCCTCTCAATTAATCACCATTATCTATGTCCAGGGGCTCATTTGCATATGAATAACCCCAAACACTTCCGAGTGGGCCAGTAGCACAGAGAATGTACCGAGACGACTGTGATTTTTCCAAGCATAAAAAAGTAAAATATGAAAAAGGTGAACGTGACTGAATATAAAGGCCAGCTGCTCTTAATCTTTTTACTGCATATTGTGATTCATTGGTAAATTTGTGTTCAAATCCATTAGGAGCCAGATAACAGTCATTAATGTACAGTAAAGTGTGCGGCTTTTGGGTTATATATCATATACAAACAGCAGGATCTATCTCACAACTGGCTCAGAGATGTCACATGAATCACTGCAGCCAATGAAATGGAGACATTGTATAGCCAGGTTTATGTACTCAATTGCACTTTTAGCCTCCAGCATGGCACCCTGCAGGATCATCTTCGCTTCACAGCTAATTGAAAAGATATCTTCAGAGTAAAATAACCATTCAATAATGCATCAAAAGGATGAGCATGCTGTTTTTTTTGTTAATTATAATAAACGTGGCCACATATTGCCTGATTTGTAGCTTCAACTTCAGTAGTTAGTAGTAGAAGCTCACTAGGAGCAGTTATTAATCTAATTCATGTATTTTTTAATTCATTCATTGATGATTTAATTCATACATTAAACATTTTAAGAGTGATATGTCGGGCAACTGCTGCTATTACTATCAACGTAATTATGTAAATTAAGAAATCAAAGGTGTCCAATTTTAGGTTGAGCTAATCTTGGCCTTTTGGATGTTTTTTTTTAAGGCTTAATACCTGTTCTGTCTCTGTTTCCTAACACTTGTCCGCACACACACATTGCAGAATCCGTTCCAATAAGAGAATGCTGTTACTGGTGGGTGGTTTGCCTCCTGGACCTGATCGCCTCCCCAGCAATTTGGTTCAGTACTATGACGACGAGAAAAAGACATGGAAGATCCTCACAAGTGAGTAGAAAAGGCTCTGCTGCCTTTTTTTTACCTGAGGCATCTTGTGTTAGTGGCTTTTATGATGAGAAAAAGTTGTTCCTATGGATGACTGTAACACAGGTTAATTTCCATAGAAAATGAGGGGAAGGAGTTCCCTAAATCCTTTAGGTAATAATGTATCACTATCACTTTTAATATAAGTTTTTAATCAGAGCGTGACTTCACAGCACTGTGGAGCTTCATGCCCGGTTTACCTTGTTTTTGCTGAAATATGCTGGCAGGATGCATGATCAGATTTGAATCTAATGATCTATTTTGGCAGAGAGAGAACAATAGTGGCCGATATGTAGCTTGATAATTCACTCACATTGATTAATTCTTGAGAATCAATTACACTATCCATACTGAAATGCAGACGGTTGACCTGGTGTCACTATTTATATTAGGTTTATATAAGGGGAGTTAAATACCAAAGAGATGGCTAGGGTTAGTGGAACACAGCAGCTGTAAAGATACAAACGCAAATATATGATTTTCATTGACTAAATAAGAAAAATAAGATAAAAGACATCTCCTATAACCTGTAGGAAGTTACATGAATGGACAGTTTATGATATTGATTTCATATTATCACATTGAAAGCAAGTTATAATAATCTCCCCAAAGAATCTACTGTATTATATTGAAAATAAATGTAGTGTATATAGAGAACATATTTGAAGACTTCCTGCACCTCTGTAAAGTGCTCTTTTTTCTTCCCTGACCTTTTATGGCTAACCACTATATTGTTGTCATATTGCAAAGGTCAAAAAGGAGCTAATGGGAAACAATATTTGTCCTTAGCATCATCATTGCCAGACATATTGAGTTTTTGTCCTTTTGTTTTGGTTGAAGCCATATCTCAGCAGTGTCTCTTCATTCGTACATATTAGTCATTGGTCTGTTTTCTGTCAGCTCAATATTGTGCAGTTGATACTCTCACTTTATAGCACAAGTTATGAATGAATGTTGTGTTTTTCTATTGTTGTGTTTTAGCTCATGTTTGGCCAAATCTGTCGGGGTGCATTTTACTAATGGAGCCATGCATATATACAGTACTGAAGCTCACTGGTGTTTATGTTTTCACTTTCTCATTTAACTCACACTCCTGGGTATAGACTGCAACAAGCAAAAAGGTCAGTAGGGATTTCCATCACTCAAAACTAAAAAGTTAACACTCAAATGGCCCGTGACCAAGTGGAAAGACAAAACTGCAAAATCATCCCCTTAACACATCAGTGACCATCTGATGTAGCCTCCACACAATGGATGCGGAATAGAAGATTATTAACATTCAATCATAACTTTTCAATGAGGCGAAACCTAAGAGGGACAGCCTTTGATTAAGACATTCATCAACACAATTTGGGAAGAATCTGATCCCACTCGTTTGTGCAAGATATATCTACTGCTTGGTGATTCCAGTGTAAAGTTTGCCATCTAGTGTACCCACAGCAGCGTGGACAAACACAAGACAAAGGCAGGCGCAGCTCTGCCACAATGCTGGACTATTCTCTTCTTCTTTTAAACTAACCTGATATTAAAATCTCCCACTTGGAAATGGACCTCATCTACACAGCATGGCCTAGAACAAAGGAAATTCAGCTCAGTGGGATGCAATTGTAATGGCTTTAAAGGCACGTCAGCGCTCGAGTAGCAGTGGTGCATTAGCTGTGGAGTCATTCAACCAACCCAGATTGTGCCTCCATGCAGAGGTTTCTGACTCCCTCTAGTGAGCCCTAGAGCTCACTGTAGACTGGAGTGATGGCGTCCATCTCGTAGAGGACGTGTTCATCCCGCCCTCCTATGGCTGTTCACCCTTGGGGTTAGTGGAAGATTTAGGGGAGAGATAGGTAGATTAATTTCATACTCTTTCTCAGGTGAAAATTCTCGGTAAAGTCTTACTTGTTGTAGAAGGAAATATAATGTATACGTTGATATTATTTTCACGGCACAAAACTATTACTGAGGTCACAATAATTATGTATTATTATTATTATTATAAGTATTATTATATGTTCACCTGTATCTGAGGCACCTGTAGAGGCAGGAAAATGTCCCACATCCTCCCACAGCACTCCTTAGACTGCAGCCTGTGACATACTGAAAAGCAATAATCTTCTTTTCACATGGGTACAAGATGATTTTTAGTATGAGCACAAGTCACTAGACATCAAATAAAAAGCCACCCATCCATGTCCTATATACAGTACTGCTGACTGAATTATAATGTAAATAACATGTAAGGGAATTTGGCAGTCGTATGGCACTCATCTTTGAGGTGCACTGGAGGCAGGCAACCTAATCCCTCGTCTCGAGATAAAGCTGTGTTTAGTGTATGTAGTATTAGTTCCTATCTGAGACTCCCCTCCCATAGAGGACCGGCACATGTCAGCCAGTCAGAGTGAGATTGCAGGGAGAGGCCAATTGGAAAGAAATGAGATTCAAGGCTGTCTAATTTTGCAGCAACTGTGATCCATCAGGCGGTGGGGAGGTGACAGTGGAAATGACTGATGGAGACAGACAGGTGGGCTTTAACATTTCACTGATTTGTGCTCAAAAAGCACCGGGCCTGAGATTTATTGAGTGAACATGATCATGTTCATTATGACTGTCACCTAAGACCATTTCTCTACATCTCAATGGGGTCACTTCAGCAAAAGAAGACGGTGGAGGGGAGCACAAAAACATACACAAGGAAAAAACCAAAGCTGTGGGCTTGTAGCCATTTATGCTATATTGTATGAGTATAATACAATAAAGATCATGTATATTGGACATACTCAATATATTACTAGATGAAAAACTACTGTGGGATATTTTAATGTGAGATAAGGAGACAAGGAAAACTATTGCACTGTGAGATTCAGTCTGGCAGATAAGTTAAAGTTAGATAGATAGATAGATAGATAGATAGATAGATAGATAGATAGATAGATAGATAGATAGATAGATAGATAGATAGAATTGTAACAAACAGTAGATGTTGATTGCTGATGATGGCTTGATTCCCTACAAGAAATCACTTCTTGTAAATTGATGAATGGAAGGTTTCAGAATGAAAGCAATGAGGAGGGAAAATAAACCCTATAACATTGACCCACTCTGGACACTCAGCATGACGAAATAACAATAGTCACTAAATTAGGAACACTGCTAGTACAAATATTTATTTTTAAATAGTTAAGATAGATGTTCTATTAATAAGAACCTAATTCCATTGTAACTGCCATTAATTTATTATTATTATTTATTAAAGAATAGAATTGATTTATAAAATTAGTTTTAGCATTATATTTGATGGCAAATGAAGCTTATGTTAACAGTATTTAAGGTTACGCACACACCATAAACAGTGGTTTGATTCATTTATGGATGAATGAAAGTACTGTTGTTTTTGTTATTGCCTCAGACATTTTAGTTTCTTTTAAACCACCCCTCATTTTGTTTGTGAGAGACAACTGTAAGGGTCAAATAGTCTAAAGCTGTGGAATTAAAACTGTGTTCATGGTGCACTTTTAAATCAAGTATTATCTGGTAAGGTCATTAGACTCGACACTCCATTAGACTCCATTAGATTTCCACACCAGGGTTAGGATTAGGGTTGTCCATAGTGTGGCCTAAATAGCCTGGGTTACATGCCACTCTTTATTTTGGAGGCATTAATTATTTGATGATAAAAATGTCATGTTTATTGGGGTTTACATATGCCTTGTGTTTATAATAGTATTTACAGTACATTACAGAGTTTTGATTTCAACGTTACTGACCAACATTTATGCATTTTTGTGAATGACAGATTTTGATTTCTGTGTCTCGTCTAGTAATGCCTTACAACAGCGCCCATCACTGCGTGGTGGAGGTGGAGAACTTCCTGCTGCTGCTGGGCGGAGAGGACCAGTGGAACCCCAATGGTACAGTCACCCTACGGACTGAATGTCTTCCTTTCCAGTGATTTCATGCAGCAGATTTGCCAGTGTTGACTGAATGTAGAGAGCGCTCTAAGCCAGAGTTTATGCAAGCTCAATCCCATCAGAGTTACACTAATGCAACACTTGATAGTTTTGGACCAATCAATGTAGAGCCAGTTCAGCTTTGAGTGAACAAACAACACTCCATCCAACACTTGTCAATAATTGTTATTAACAGTGAAATATTTGTGGTGTGGAAGTGTTGAGAGCATTCTGTGAAATGGTGGAAACACACCGCCATAGAAGGAAACAAAGGCTGTAAATGATCAAAAAAATCTGATACTGTGCTTTCTCTTTTTTCACAAAGTATCATAACAATACAGTGCTGCACATAGTGAAATTAGTAGTGTTTATTTAGCTCTGAGAGTGAAAATCAATTCAATACCAATACACATTATTAGAGATAATTTAAGATGTTTTGAACAAGTGTGTGGGTGGTGAATTTCAGATATGTTTATATTAAATGAAGACTCTCAGAGTAACAGTTGTGCATTTAATTGGTGCTGTGTATTACAAAACATTTGGCAAAGAGTTAATCAATTACAACTGAGCACTGCCATGGTCTGCCTAAACTGTATCGAATCCTAAAGACTTGTAATCAGAGTAATCAGTGTCATCGGGATTTGTGTCTGCTTTGCAGGAAAACACAGCACTCATTTTGTCAGCCGCTACGATCCCAGATTCAACAGTTGGATACAGTTGCCTCCTATGCAGGAGAGGTAAGTCTGCTTGTAGTTGAATACAGAATCATTCATTCATACTTACCAAAAGAAAATATAGTTACAGTAACTCTGATGATGCATCAAGAGACTGTAGGATTTTCAGGGGTCTTGAAAGAACTGCACGCACTTTATTGACTTCTAATAAGTCATATATAAAGAAAACTGTGTTTATATTTTTTTGTTTGCATACACACATTTGTATTGATCTCTATTACTTTAAATGTACATTATTGTCTTTAGAATTTATGATGTTATAACATTAAGTTAAATGTCTAATGAAAAAGTAAGTACAGCCATTATTCTTGCTTAAATAGAAGTGCTCACAACTGGTAAGCATATGACTAGCACAGTTAATAAATGTTTGTGTGTAAGGTGATTTCCAGATTACACAAACTGGTCACTGCTGGTTTATTTAATGATGTTGTCTGGTTGACACTTCCTTCCTCAGGAGAGCCAGTTTCTTTGCCTGTCGCCTGGATAAGCACCTGTACGTGATTGGTGGTAGGAACGAGAGTGGCTACCTCTCCAGCGTGGAGTCCTACAACCTGGAGACTAACGAGTGGAACTACGTTTCGTCTCTGCCGCAGCCTCTGGCTGCCCATGCAGGAGCCGTGCACAACGGCAAGATCTACATATCAGGTCAGGAAAAACCTGCCCCACTTATTATCCCGTCTTCTTTTGTCATGATAAAACCCATTTAACTCTCTGCAAATAATTCATTATCCCTCCACTACATCAAATAGACAGAATGTTGTTTTTTGTAATGTTCATTGCTCAGCATTTGAATAAGAAATACCACTTTATTTGTATTTTTTAGCTTAGGAATGAATGGGAAGAGAGAGGGGGAATGACATGCAGCAAAGGGCTGCAGGTTGGAATTGAACCTGCAACCGCTGTGACGAGGACTAAGCCTCTGTACATGGGGCACATGCTCTCCCGGTTGCCCCAAAGTATATCATATTAAAAAAACACAGACAACAACCATAAACACCAACACAGTACAGAGTTAAGCAGAAATGGATTGTAACTAAGTACATTTAAGTACAAATATGAGGTAGTTATACTTTAGTATTTAGAGTATTTAAACATCTATTCCACTACAGTTTAGAGCAAGGGTCTTCAATGTTTTTTTAAGCCAAGGACCCCTTATCTGAGACAGATGGAGCAGGGACCCCTTACTACATGTTGTATAAATTTAAGTTGCATATTAAACTGGGCCTACAATAATGTGTAGGACAGCCTAAAGCATATGCATACGTTTTTAGTGCATATAATACTAAGCTATTAAATATTTGTTGGTATGATTTTATAAATATTGTTTTAATGTTAAACATACATGTGGCACAGTTAATCCTTAGGATTAACTGTATCTGTGGATGGCTATCTTAGTGACTACCTTACCTCATGGGTACAAGATGATAGGCCAGTAAGCCTATCATGAATGTTGTTTTTTTTCTTCACAAATAGGCTGATTCATATTTTTATATGTTGTATTCATGTTAACATATTTTTATTTTTGAAAAAAGATCTTTCAAAAGTTGCAAAGAAACTCCCTTCATTAATTTTGCCAGATGAAGTACTGAAACGTCGCCTACTATTCCATTTCATTTTTTGCACGTTAGACAATGTGCAGGAGTTTCTCTGCAACTTTTGTATTACTTATTTCCCTCCGACACACCTGTCTCACATAACATTGGGCCGATTGGTTGGCCCATGGTATTGCTGCTTGTAGAATTCTTCAAAACCAAATTGTACCCCAAAATTGCTTACAGAAGGACCCCAAACCACTTAATATGCAACTCCACTGTATAGCCTACTACTGACTTACAGTGTAGTCTATGTCTACATCAGAGGAAGACATTGTACTACTATATTTACCTAACATAGAACGTGAGATTCAGAATGTAATCACAAAATATCACGATGAAAATGTGGAGTAATCAGACATAAGCCTCATGGAATCATGGCAGTTTGCTACCCACTTGGCCCGTTATGAGAGCTAATCAGCGTACAATATATCTGCGTTAATCAACCACCAGAAAAAGAGAAAGAGAGAGAGAGAGAGAGAAATATCGTCAACGATAATGCATTTTAATATCACCACAGTCAGCGTTTGTAATGATGGTGGTGTTGTTTCAATGGTTGTTAACGAATTTGACACTTGGCTTGACAGGTAACTGTGAAGTACAAATGCGACGGCAATGTTATTAGTGTTATGAGTTAGTCGAATTAACCAGATCCAGGGTGCTGCTGTGTCTGCCCAGTTCAGCTCAGAGATTTTCTCACATTGCACAGCTAGCGCTGCGGAGGAATAATCTCCGAGATTACATTATGTTCTGCCTCTGGTTAGAAGTGGTGAATGTACAGCTCACAGCAACTTAATACAGTATAGTGCCTAGCTTTTATTTGATATTTAGTGTTGGCAAAGGGCTTTTTATTGATGTAACCCAAACGCTACTTCATACACAAGTGCCGGGATGAACCAGAACCAGAGGCTGCTATACCAGGTGTGGAAATATAAGTTTTATTTATATTACATCAGAACAAAACAAAGAAAACATATGATTCAGGACTAGACTGCATTACCAGGGAAACTGTTGTACAGTTGAGCACCAAAATAAATTATAACCAAACCGGTAGGCCAAAACAAAAGATATAAACCACATGCACATCCCATTAAATACTACATTTAACTGCACACAGCACACTAAATTACCCCAAACTTACACAAAACACCCATGCATAATGGTTACTCTACCTTTCAGTTCCCTCCTTTAATACAGCCAGAAACACAAGATATGGCCCCTTCAATCACCTAGTGGGAGTGCAATAAATCTAACATAAGCGGGAAAAACAGTGGTTGGCTCTCCTAATTACGTCTATTTAAAACAAAAGAAAAACAGCTTAGGATACAGAATGAAAACTTTAAAAGAAACATTTTGCAAAACATGACCAATGTAACAAATATCTTACCTTGCTTGACTTGGAAGCACATTCCCACCCCCCAGTTGAAGACAGGCAGTTGACTGGAGTCTATATTTTCAAATCTCCATGTTAAATTCATATTAAAAAAGGCTAATATATTGTTTAAAACCACCTTGAGCATACCTGCACTGATGTGCTTAAGCAATCACTCCAAGCTTTGGACCCTCACCACCATGAAGATTCTAATTAATCACAGATTTAACAATTATTTAACTTATCTTTAATAAAAATTAGCTAAAACATGATTCATGTTGCTAGTTCTAGACATGCATTATTAACACTGGATTTTTAAACATATTTTTTTTAAATGAAACCTATTCAAAAAAATGAAGCCTACCCAATCAAGCACCAAACAAAAGCTGCTCTCTTAGGTGTGTCTGACTGCAGAAAGAAAGATCCAGGTGAGTTTCCCTCCCCTATTCATAGACTCTACCCCTTTGGCTGGGTCCTAGTGCTAGACCTCTCTTGCCAGCCCTACCACTTTTTTAGATAGATTTGTGGGTCTGAGGTGTATTTCAAATTGTAGCTGTCAAAAGCTCCGCTGCTTTCTCCGATCCTCTCTGTCTCTGGTCCTGCACTGTGCTCACTCAGTGTGCAGGGTGAGGGGGGGAGTGGCCAGTGGCTAGAGTGGGAAAAGCCAATATGTGCTTCTTTTACTGATATATATTTAACAATATCTTTTGCATTTCTAATCCAAACAATGTCAACGTTTGGCACTGCATTTACTCGTGCCCATAGCAAGACATCTGTCAAGTTTGAAATCCATCCGATTAACGGTTCGGGAGATATGCGAATAACAGACACACAGACACACAGACACACAGACACACAGACACACAGACAGACGTTCCTGTAATTCATAGATTGATAATGCATTGTTATAGATTAAATTACAAAATTAAAGAGCTTCTTACAAAATAATGCATTACCATTTGTAGACAGTGAACTTAATGTATGATAATACTAACGAGAGTCATTCTGTTCCATAATGAGAACATTTAAATTTTGCTTTTTATTAGTCAGTTCTCGCAGGTTAAAGGTGCATGAAACGCTGCAATACAAATGTTTCAAAACCAGTTCAATATGATTAAATATAAATTTCATTCAATATTTTTTCTAAAATCTACAATAATATCCTTTATTTTAGTGACATCTATACCAGTCAAATATGCATCATACCAATGCAGAATGTCATAAACCAAAATCCTCTCCTTCCAAAAGCTATCACTGAATCATCAGTGAATTTTATGACTATTGTTCTGTATTATGCACCACACCAGTTATTACAATATAAAACTAAGGAGATAAAAGTCACCAGCTGCCAGGTGCTCTTGAGCAAGGCACTGTACCCCCCCATCCGCTCAGGGTGCTGGTCCAGCACTGGTAGCCCGTTCACTCTGACATCTCTCCATTTGTGTGTGTGTGTGTGTGTGTGTGTGTGTGTTATGATTATCAGGTCTGTGTAGTGTTTTCTAACAAAACAGTGTCAAGTGTAACTTCCCCACTGGGGATCAATAAACTGTATTTATAATTATTAAATTAAAATGATGACATGAGCAGCCAGTGTGTCTTCCTACAGTAAAAACTTCAACACAGTATTAAAGGTGAAGTTTTGTGTTTACAGGAGGGGTGCACAATGGGGAGTACGTGTCCTGGCTCTACTGTTATGACCCTGTAATGGATGTGTGGGCGAGGAAACAGGATATGAACACAAAGCGTGCCATTCATGCCCTGGCTGGAATGAACGACCGCCTATATGCTATTGGTGGAAACCATTTGAAAGGTAAGCACTCGAGCGTTTCAGGAAATTAACAGAAAGAGAAAAGTGAAAGAGATGATGTTGATGCGAGCAGGCAACGATGACCTTTATTACACGGTGCACCCTCTGCTACACTTCATCATTCAAGGTACAAAAAAAAGAAAAAGAAAAACACGTGTGAATTACAGTTACAGTACGTGTTGTGCATTTGTATTTGATTAGCAAATCTGAATGCTGGCATTTGGAATACTGTTAAATGTACATGTACGTAGCTCTAATTGGATTTTCACTGCCACCGTATAAAATTCAGCTCATGAAAATTTGACATGAGTGCGCTGAGATCTGTCACAACTGTATCCACATCCAAAGGCAGATTCTTTTTCTCCGTTTTCTTAGGTTTCTGATTAGTTACTGCATGTGTGTTTTTATGCATGTCTCTGTGGTTTATTTTTGTTGAGTCGATGTGTGTTCTTTACGGTCTTCACTGGGTGTTTGTACAATTACAGACGCATATTACGGTAAATTTTATTTTAAATCTAAAAAGTATTTATCATTAAATCAAATCAAACAAGGTAAAATTAGCAGAAAGAAATCTCCCCTGGTCTTTATTAAAGGTGCTGTAAGTGATGTCACGTGTGTTTTAAACATCTCCTCACTATCCGCGAGCTGCCTGTTCCCAGAACACATTGTAAAAAAAACGCAGTCTCAGTAGACAGCCCAGGGTCTACAAACGGCAACAAAAATAAACTGTGCCCACCTGCACCACGAAGCTTACACAAACAGTGTTCCAGCGTTCCAACCAATACCCGACCAGAAGCATTCTGGTGGGGGTGGGGAGTTAGTGCGCGGAAGCACAGATGGGAGGGGACAGGATGAGGAGGGAGGGGCAAGCTAGTCTCGTTTTGTTTGAAAAGACTTTGAACGTCAACAAGAAGTAACGTCACAAAACATCGCTTAGAGCACCTTTAAGAGTTTAACACTTAAAATCTCAGCTAATCGGCCTAGTGAGGACAGTGTGTGTGTAGTTTGATCAAATTTGGCCCGGCAACATTAACAAATAACACCATGACTGTCTTTAATTTTTGATTCAAATGTTGTTAAATACTGTTTGGTCCACAGAAGTACAGTATGTGACATCACCCTTTTGCCACCCACTTAAAAAAAAACAGTAAGAAGAGCGTGTAGGAAACAGCATACAGAAAAAAACAAAAATTGTTAGAGTAATGCTTAGAGTAAGAGGTTGTTTGCAAAAATGTGTTGTCATGGCCTTTAAAGTTTAGAAAAAGCAGTATATAACTGTATCCTGGACCTTCATTATTAACTTCACTGAAGTACTTTCATCAGTTTAAGATCCTTTTCTTCCTCCATCACATAGGTTTCTCCCACCTAGACGTAATGTTGGTGGAGTGTTACGACCCGAAAGCCGACCAGTGGAACATCCTGCAGACACCCATCCTGGAGGGCCGCAGCGGCCCAGGCTGTGCTGTGTTGGATGACAGCATCTTCCTCGTGGGCGGCTACAGCTGGAGCATGGTATAATCTTAAAATCAGATTAGATTATTTTAGATCAAATGAGAAAGCTGGCAAAAATCAATATTTTTTTTGTCAACAAATCCTATAAAAAAAAAACCAACAATGCAACAAGTCTTTCCGAACCCGTCTGTGGCATGTGTCAGAAAAAAATAAAATCAATATAAATAAATTGTAAGTTATTTTGACTTTAAAAACTAATTTTCTTAAACATCTGGGCTTCATAGTTTTTTAGCAAATGTTACTCAAAGACAGGAATAAATAGTGGATTTGTTGGGAACTATTTTCAGCTGAGGTTTTGGCGCACTAGTGAATATTTTCAGCAGCAGGATGGGCTCAACCACAGTGTGCGCGTTCATGATGATGAAGGAATGTGTCACCGCGTTTTTGGTGGGGGTCTGCTGCACAGAGAAATAAGCTATATCAGGCTGTGGCTAAGCAGGCACTACTTGTTACTAGGATTAGTTTATTGTTGGTCTCTACATGGAATTTGTTGACAAAAGAAAAATATAGAAAATAACCAGACTTAATCTTTAAAGTCCCTGCTGTTTTTGACTACATGCATTTATATAAAACTGAGTTTTTTCCATTTCCATTATAAATCCAAACAGCACCAACAGGAACGAAGAGAATGACTTGATTTGTTTTTCCTCAGGGGGCCTATAAGTCTTCTACCATCTGCTACATCCCAGAGAAAGGAACATGGACAGAGTTGGAGGGAGAGGTGGCAGAGCCCTTAGCTGGCCCAGCCTGTTCCACTGTCATACTACCTGCCTGCCTTCCCTTTAACAAATGACAACTAATCCAACCGAAGGGCGGTAAGGGTGTGGAGCAGGAGTGTGAATGGAGGGAGGACCATCAATAAGCAAAACAGTTGTTCAATAATTTTCTGACAAACCCTCCGGTCAGATGACTGGGGTGTGTATAAATTATTTTTTTACAGGTTTGACCAGAGCACTTTCGTTATTCCCTACTGAAGGTTTGAAAAAAAGAATTGTGTAACTCATGTATTTAATCATCTGTGTTCTGAGAAATGGTCAGTTTCATATTTGATTTGATTTAAACTGATAGTAAGTGTTTTTCGCTTCTCTTCTATAGCACGCATAGTGTTGAAATGAATTATAGCTTTCAAATCCATTGTATCTTGTATTCAGTAGAGGCATAATTCCATTTAATGCAGTGTTGTTTAATGGACTGGAAGAAAAGGTGATCAGTCCAAAATTGTCATCATGGGGTTAAGTTAAACTAGGGCTGGGTGAGTTACATTAACAATGATGATCAAAGCGTATACATATTCTTCATCACTCATGTTATAACTCACTTCTTTCTGGCTGGATTGTGCATTTATCCTGCTGTTGAATCATTATGCAACTGTTGTCTTTCTCTAAAAAATTAACACATTTACCTGTCTAAAATGGTGACATTTCCAGAAACCTTTCCTTACTGCAATCATTGTATAGCATCATGTAGCAGACAAAAATACATTGTAAGTAGGTACGCCGGTAGGTACAGGTATACCGGATCCAAACACAACCAGGACATTGTAAAAGACACAGCAACGCAAAGATCTTTATGAGGATGTGTCCATGTCACCCAGCCCTAATTTACAGTATATCTAATTATCTTAATCGTTTACACCCAGACTGAAGTCGTGTTTCTGTATAACTTAACAGAAAAAATCTTGCCAAATGTTTGTGGCAATTATTCTTCATGCAGAAAGAAAAGCAACTGAAGTTTTGCCATTGATTCTTAATATTCACATGAAGCACTAATGTTCACATTAATTATACAATGACGGTACAATCAAATTGTAATTGCTAGCCAATGTATTTATGGGTAGCGTGTTTGGGTAAACAGATGAAGAGGACATTAGTTTGTTCTCCTTCACATGAATGCTACCAGGCCTGTTTATGAGGCCATGGAGAATTTACCTTGACGGGATTTGAATCTTTAATGTATGAAAAATAAACATGTGTTCAATGGTCCCTAATGCACTAATAGTGAACTTTTAATTCAGCAAACAAAGTTTACAAAAATGTTAATTAATAAATGTGCTGTTTAAAAAAAAAAAAGAAGATCACATGAATCTCAAATGAAGTCTAGTCTACATTATTAGGTTGAAAAAAGTTGACTCTAAATATCAATGCAGTACCTGTTGAATTCTGTAAAGATTTGTTGATTTCATTCTTGTACATAATCGCTTGCAGTGAAAGATTTTTGTGCACTCAACCTTGGATTTATTCTCAAATCCTGTTATGTCCTTTGCATTTTAGAATATGGAAATAAATTGACTCTTGATGAATAAAATGCATTTTCAGTTCTTTGACATTCTGGACAGAAGACTTGCTTCATTAGAATGTTCTATGAAGTGGATGTGAACAGTCTGATGAAGGTCTCAAAATAAACCGCTATGAAGATGAAGATGTTCCTTATCGGACATACACTATACTTAAACTGAGTTTAGGAATTCTCCAAAGTTTCATTTTGAGATGGGCTTATGACAGAGGAAAACATATTTCTACTATCCAGTTTTGTATTTTTATTAGAATAGTTTTCTGCCTGAAAATGTAATGAAATGAAACAACCCAATGACACAAAATCGTTCTTCGGTTGACCTGTTCACCACTAATTTTAAAGAGTCATGAACCTGTGAAAGAGCCACTGAACACAGAGGAACTTCAAGATCCGTCTAATTTATTAAAACACTACTTCGCACTTTGACAGAATGAGGCTCAGACACAAAATAAATCCCAAGTGTTCACTAGTCATAAGGACAAACTTTAATATTTGAGAAAGAACATTTTCCCTTTCTGCTTGGCTAAAGCTAGCTTTTATACCTATCTGAAGACTCCACTATAGTTGTGTTGGCTAGACTGTAGATGAATTAGTTGTAGCATCATGGTGCTATTACCATGTGTCAACATGAGTTAACGAGAGAGTCATTTAACTTGCTGTTTGCCTCTGCAGCCCCTAATTAGGGTTGGGTATTGTTTGGATTTTTATGATTCCGATGCAGTACTTTTAAAACAATTCAGATTCTTAAACCAATTCTTGAAAAACTGGAAAAAAACATAAAAGGCTCTTTAATATATATATTTTTAATTGAAATCAATTAAAATTTAACAATATAATAACGTTTTAAAGTAACCTAAGTCACCTAACACACACAACTACAATGATCTATTAATAAACAGTTACAATATATATACAATTGTAATAAAGATGCGTCTCCATACTCTGGGCCTACAAAAGGTTAGATTATTTAAAAATCTGAGTGAGAGATTAAAAGAAAACTGCATTGCACTGAGCAGAAGTCTGTAAAATGTGAACCAACAAGCATACAAAGATTCTGATGTTCACCCTCAGGGTTGCCTCTTATGCCAGACCAGATTTGATTTGCCAACCATTTACTACCAACTGTCTCATTCACCAAACAGCATGTTCATCTTCCTACAGTACACACACACACACACACACACACACACACACACACACACACAAACACACCTCTGATGGTATATTTCCAATGTCTTTTTTTCCCCTTCTTTCAATGGTTTCTCTGCTTGGCGTCTCCACGTCATGCATCCACTTGGCCGCGTGCCTGGAAGATAAGATGGCAATTATTTCCTCACTGAGATGATTCTGCTAGATTACATAAATACATATCTAATTCAAGCAATATGGCATTGGGACATAGAAAAATATGTCTGAATAATACTACTCTGTGTTCTTCATGTCAAAAAGTGTTCAAAGACATGTCTGACAACTACTGCGGTTTATAGAGATATTTGAATAGATAGTTGAGGGGACTCTGGGCAATTAAAGAAAAATATAACCTGATTAAGACAAAGATTTGGAAAGCTGTCCCAGGACAAACATAAGGAGAAACACAGTTTTAATTAGAAGTCTTCATTTACCCTTCAGTGTTGGTGGCAGCAGATGGTTTCTGCGCCGCTCTTAGTCCCATAGCTGACACCTCTTCCTCAGTTTAGGGAATAACAGGATTGGTTAAAATGAACACATCTGACCTTTTAATTACAGTAAGTACATGGACCATTGTGGCTTGGTTTTAATCAAAGAAACAGTATTCTCGGTCCATTCATAATATAGTACATACACATGACACACTTTTTGAGGCCTGAAAAGAAGCATTTTATAAAGATTGTGTTGAAGGTTTTGGAAGAAACCCTTGCTTTTTAAAATTTATATATAACATTTTTTTACAGTGCATTTATCAAGTTGAAAACATTAGATTGTTACTGACATAAAGCTTTTGACATTTTGTCCTACTTCTACTACACTACATTTCAGAGGCAAATGTACTTTTTACTTACTTACATTTATTTGGCAGCTGTTGTTACTTTACATATTCAGCTTTTACACACATTATCAACATCTCCACCACCTTATTAAATGGAATATATCTATAGATTATATGATCCAACAGCTTACTGTTCTTATTACTGCATTAGCACTAATAATCTAATTGTAATACATGGAATATAAAGTATTGTACATAAAACGTTGACGTTCACTCGGTGCTTTTCACTGACAGTAAAAAGTAAAGTCATTGTATGTACTGCTGCGTTGCTAAAATAAAGGAGATAAATGAAGGAGACTTCCCCACAATCTTGACAATTCCTCATTTGCCCTCTCACGTCTGGCAGGTTGGTAATTATTCGGCTGCTGGCCTTTCCTCCTCTTCCACATCCCAGTCAGTCTCCGTAGTTCTAGTGCCAGGCTGAGACTTTGCTCCCCAACGTGACGTCATCGCCGAATTCACTTCATAAACCCGCGAACACCAAAAACGACCAAAAACTAACTTTTAACACTATTTGGAGACATTTTTAAAAATGATATACATATCTTGAGTGCTTTTTGTACCCAATAATCAACAGTGGTGGTTAACCTGCAACATGGGCTTTAAGATCTTTAAGTACTTATTTGAACTGATGCCTTTGACTCATAATGGAATATTACCAATCTGTTTTTGCTTCTTATGTAAAGGAAAAACATACTTCTTTCATCACTGCTTATTTACTTAAATGGGTGTTTTGGAGAGGTAAAACCATAGACCGTTAATATTAATAATATACAGTCTATGGGTAAAACAAACACTGCAATTCCAAAAAGGCTTGTACCTGCTCTGTTGTTGGACAAACAAAAAGGATACAGGTGAAACCTGTACCTTCATATGCCATTTCTATTCACTGCACCGGCAGTGTCAGTGCTCTGGACAAACGGAATGTCCAGGGTAAAGTCCAAAGACTGTATATTAACGGTCTATGGTAAAGTCTGACATCTGGCGCGTGGCAGGCTTTGCCCCTCAACTCTGCTTCGGGAAACAATAGACTTTAAGCTAGCTAGTCACACTCTGAAAATGGAAAGTTTTGAAGAAAATTTTGCATCGTGCAATAAGGCAGACCTGCTTGGTTCTTTCAGTGAATGGTTGTAAAGACTTACATAGAATGTGTTTACGACATTAATTATCTAACTGGGACGTTTTGATACCAATGGGCAGGGATTGCTGTGGACGACTTGTAGGCCTACAGGTGATGCACTGGTACGAGCTAGCTAACATTTGACCATGTAGCAGCTAATTTAAATAGCTCACGTTACTGTGTTGAGCCAACAGTTACTTTCATTTAGGCATACATTTCATGTGGCGTTTTCTTTTGCTGGGTGCAAATGTTCCACCAAAGTTCCTTCAGGAGACATTTTGCACAGACACCGTCGCCGCATCTGGAATTTAGCGCTAGGGGTGGGCGGATCGATCTAAATATCGATAGTATTGATTCCAACGCTGGTATTGGTATTTGATCAATACAACTGTAATTGAATCAATATTTTAATTTAGATATCGCTCCTCTACGTTCACTATACTTTGCTTGTGTCTTCCACCTTCCTTGAATGAGAGAAGCAAGCTAGCAAGGAAACACCTGGGAGTCATTGCCTCATCAGTTCCATCAGAAAGGATCTTTTCAAAGGCTGGGCAGCTAGTGAGTGATAGAAGAAGTGCCATAAAAGGGAAAAATGTAAATATGTTGTTGTTTCTCAATAAAAATCTCTGACTTCAACAGGGGACAGGGCCCAGAAGGGGGGCTCAGGGAATGTAATTGCACAGGTATTTTAGTTCTTTGTTTGTTCTTCAGTAATAATTGTGTGCACTTTATTTCATTTGATTTTAAAACCAGAAAAAAGGGAGACATTTTTGTTATTCTTTATTTATTTATTTTTTAAAAAGGCTGTAAAATTTGGTTTGTATTCATTCTACAGTGCCTAATAACTAATAATTTTGTGCACTTCAATACATTAATAAAAAAATATTGCCTAAAGAATTGATCATTCATTCACCTCAGAAATAATGAAATGCTATCCCCTACACAAAAGTATTTTTTTTAAGTAAAAAGTATCGTATTGGTATCGGTATCGGCAATACGGACCCTATATGTATTTGGTATCGGATCGATACCAAATTTTGCAGTATCGCCCACCACTATTTAGCGCTGCCCAAGACGATTGTGGTTTGGTTTAAGTTCTATATACATGTGTGGTGGAGCCAGACCTATCGGCACAATGCAACACTAAAGTGTGTACAGTATGCGGCTTAAGTCCACCATCTAGTGTGCTCATATCAGACCACAGTTGTTTGAAATGAGCAGACCTGTTGCATATATTGCTTTCACTTAAAAATAGCTACTCTCCGGACAGGTAGACTAAATTAGATTGAATTGTATCTGCACATTTCAAATTGACTCTTTAAATCATGTTTTAAGATCCAGGCATTCATACTGACCCACATAAAGTGACTCATGTCAGCGCAGCTCAGCTAGTGAAAATGATTGGGATTATCTCCATGCCTGTTTACGTTTATGTGAGCCACGCTCCTCCGCCGCGGTATTTATAGCCAAACAGCCGTAATCATCACTCAAGGAATCCTCGCGGAATCGTCCTCAAACCTCAAAACTTGCATTGAGTGAAAGGGGAATAGAGAATTTTAGTATCCACTTGAACGGGGCTTTTTGACGATGAAGGAGCGCGCGTTACCTCAAGGTAAAGCTGTCAAATTCATTAATCATTTCATTCATTAATTGTTTTTTTTTCTCCTGTCGCACGCGCACTGCATTAATCCTCTCCCTCCAGTGAACATTTTTAGCATCTTATTCATCTATTCTTACTTGATATACTGCTGCTGCGTGTTTTTTTCTTCCTTTCTTCACGTGCGTCAAACAAGAAACAGCATCCTAATTAGCAATACCTGTTAACAGGATAGTTAATTTATTCCTTAAAACGATTGCAGACCAGCAGCTGACGTGCACAAATTAGAGGATGGGCTGCCTGTTGTTCCAGTGGTTCCACTAATGAAAGGAGATCAGAGTAATTAGAATAAAAAAACAAGAACGACTGTTTTAACTTTAAAACAGATAAGGTGGACACATTTTGCAGGAATAATTAGAGTATCTAGCACACTGCAGTGATGCTTTCATGCTTTCATCTATGGCATAGATTCAGAAGCAAATCATCTTAGTTCCTTGCACCTGCAGATTTTTGAAGGTGTGCCTGTTGATACAGCTGTGGCTGCTAAAAAAGTCACCAAAAATAAAAGGCATCACATATATTTTAAATTTGCACGGCTGTGCCAAAACAGTGCCAGCCTGTCCATCAGCAGCATAATGCAGCCATCAAGCCACCACCCATGTAAATGTGCGCGATGACCTTGTAGCCTCTCCCGGCTTTCAGATGAGCGCTGTGCTGCATTTGAGGGCAGAGCTCAAGTCAGACTGTCTAGTTCACGTCTAAGGAGCCCTGCTGCTGATGTGTGAGTCACTGTGCCTTTTGATTCAGCTCTCCCACACTCAGTCATCTTCCTTTCAGCTCCGGCTCAGTGGGAACAGCCTTGTTTGGTCTGTCTCTGACTGGCTCACCTCAAACTAGCTGTTTTCCAGCTGTGCCACCTCATCTCCCTCATATTTCTCTGTCCCTGTTACAACAGGATAATGGTTTTACAGGTCTGTTATGGTGTGTTCAGTGTTGATTTGAAAACAAAACATGAGGCTGGATTAAAGGTCCCATGGCATGGAAATGTCACTTTTGTGAGGATTTTTTAACATTAATATGCGTTCCCCTAACCTGCAGTGGCTAGAAACGGCGATAGGTGTATGAACAGACCTTATGAGGTCATAAGGAGCAAGGTTACCTCCCCTTTCTCTGCTTTGCCCGCCCAGAGAATTTGGCCCACCCGTGAGAGAAAGACATCATGGCTTTCAACTGAGGAAATTGGCATTTGGTCGAGGCCACAGCCCCTCCTCCTCAAAAGCTACAGACTCAGAAATGGCACATCCTAAGGAAAGGTCATTGTGGGACTGGCTCTTGTGGCTGTAATTCTGCAACAAGGCTAAATTTTGGGAAAGAGACTTCAGATATGGTATTGGGGACCACTAAGGTCTATATAAAAGAGACTTCAGATAAAGTATTAGGGGACCACTAAGGTCTATATAAAAGATACTTCAGATAAAGTATTAGGGGACTACTAAGGTCTATATAATAAAGAAACTTCAGATATGGTATTAGGGAACCACTAAGGTCTATATAAAAAAGAGACTTCAGATAAAGTAGATAAAGTAGACTACTAAGGTCTATATAAAAGAGACTTTAGATATGGTATTAGGGGACCACTAAGGTCTATATAAAAGATACTTCAGATAAAGTATTAGGGGACTACTAAGGTCTATATAAAAGAGACTTCAGATATGGTATTACGGAACCACTAAGGTCTATATAAAAAAGAGACTTCAGATAAAGTAGATAAAGTAGACTACTAAGGTCTATATAAAAGAGACTTTAGATATGGTATTAGGGGACCACTAAGGTTTATATAAAAGCATCCAAAGAGCACCATGTCATGAGACCTTTTAAAGCAAGAAAGTCCATGCTGTGTTTAATGCTTTTTAGATATTGATCATCTTACCTCTCTGACCCACAAAGTCTTATTCCACTTACCATTACAATTACTGGTACAATTTCTGCATGGCTGCTGGTGTAATGCTTTTGTTCATCCAGGCTTATACACTGCTTGCAATAAGTATGCCACTGGCTGAGGTATTTGTTTAGAAAAAGTAAAGTTCATCCATATTCCATAGCCAACCTTTACTAAATTGTAACAGTTCAGGACATTCAGAGGAATTAACCCTATTTGAGACTGTCTGCTACTGGGATTCATCCCCTGGGGACCATAAATATCTGTAGAAAGTGCTGACCAGCAGACTAACATTCTGGCTCCTAGAGCCGAGTTTCTATCGTGACTAAAAATAGACAAACAGATAAGGGACAGGCAAAATGTGAAATGTTTCTTGAATGTATTTCACCACTTTTCACTCCTCATTTCTTCTGCCTTTATACCCGCTCCCCCCCATTTGTAGCATTATGGTGAAACCGCCAACTACCGTCCTCTGTAGAGATGCTCACCAATTCAGACCAGTCCCTCTCCCGTTCCCTCACACCCAACCTCCACTCTCCATCGAGCTGTGGTCCAGGTGGAAATATGCACGTCCAGTCCTCCCTATCCCTCCCCGAGCCTGAGGCCTGGAGGAAGCCCAGCTCCACGCCCCGCCACGGCCTGGCACAAGGAGCCCGATCCAGCTCCCTGCAGGTCCCTCATACCCTCCCTGAGAACCTCGGACTGCCCCCTCGAGCCGCCAGCTTTGATGTGCCATGTGGTCGAGAAGAGGGCTGGTCTGATCAGGGTTCAGGGTCTCTGAGCCCCCACTGCATGCAGCGGCGGCGTGGTGGACTTGTGGAGCAGAAGGACATCATCATGGCTCACCAGGCTCACAAAATCCAGAGCACGCCACAGGCCCGCAGGAAGGAGTGGGAGTAAGTATAAAAGAGATTTCTCTTAAATTGCACGTGTAGAGATGATAAATCTCCATGGAGGAGGATGAAAGTGCCAGTGTAAAAGAACACACACTGTAAAACCAAAGAACTGAATTTTAAATGTTGAACAAAGTCCAAAGGCTTATAAAGATAGAAAATATGTTAGGTTGATGGGTGATTACGCCATACAATGAAAAAAATCGAATCCTTCATTTCAACAGTTCAGTCAGACACAAAATACAAACTGTATATGACTTAAACTTAAAGCTATACAAATCACTATTTTTTAAATGATGAATTGGTCCAATGGAGACCACACACAAATGTTTTCTAAATTTTTGACCTGTAACAGCAAACAAGACTTACAGTGAATTTCTTTTTTAAAATATAGTTTTTATGAATGCTGCTGCCCGGGTCCGTATTTCCCGCAAAGTCACAGAATGATTTACAGCAGGTAGACGGCGCTACAGATAAACATTCACAGGTAATTTTATTTTAGAAGTTATCTGAGTAAATTATGGCTGATTCTTGGGCGAGAACATCAAAGAAAAAGGAAAGTAAACAAGAAACTAAAAGCTAAAAGGAAAGACAACATTACGGGTGAAACCCCAGTCTCGGTCAGGCTTTCAACAGATGGAGACAATTACAGGATTGTAAACGTTTCAAAAACGTTCCCAAATTGTCCCTCAGGTATGTCATCTGTCTACTGTATATCCTTCATGAAATAACTTTACAATGCGCGATGTGGTTGCACACCAGTAGCCAACATTAAATTACATCCCCCTTTCATTTAGCACAGATGTTTTAATCCTTTCAGTCCGTGTTTGTGTTGGCCTACTATTTTCTTGTCCCCCTGTACTTGTGTAAAGCGTCTGTGTTCATGAAATGCGCTATATAAATCTAAAAAATGACTACGTTGGTTGCTACAACAATCTCTTAATGCTTTGGCTCGTGACACAGTGACAGTGATACCGAGTTTAGCTCACGATACATCCAGGCTAAGTATGCAATACTTAATATACAACGATGCATCTGTAACTTATTTTCTTATTGTAAATGAATGAGTTTCTGTCCAAGCAAAATATTCATTGTGACTGTATGACCTCCTGGTAACGCTAACCCAGTTATACACAGTGGGCAATACCCCAGCTAACAATTTTTGGTTCCCAGAACGTTCCCAAAACGTTTGTTTTTGGTTAGGTTTGGTTGTGTTTTGGTTGAATAAGAAAGTTGGTTTAACGTTCGTTTACATTGAATGTTCTCAGAACGTTCCCCTAACGTTGCAACCTTTAGAGAACGTTCCCCTAATGTTCTTTTTTACATTCCCCTAACCTTTAAAAAACTTTAACAACCATTATACCAATTTTATTATTACTTTAAACTGTCTGTGCATGAGCAGGAATGCATTTTTATATATTAGTAGGAATTAATGAACAGGCAAACTTGATGTGATTCAAAATTTTAATATACAAAATTACAAAAAATATATTTAGAATCAGTTTTATTGGCAATATAGACACATAATAGTGCAAATGTAGTGTGCAAGATGCATATTGGAATGATAAAGTAACGTATTTTAAAACATATATAAGTCACACTGGACTATAGTCGCATTTAATTAGAAATGTATTTCACAAAATCCAAGTCCAAGAACAGACATTTAGCACACAGAACAACAAGCTGAATACGGTAGGTGTTATGTTAACGGTAACACATACAGCACTATAAGAAAAGACCTCTACAACAGCAAGCATGGTAAAAACACTACCGCTTTTGTCCAAAGCGACCGCTGAAAGTTACATATAGCCACTTTAAGGTAAAAATGTAAAGATAACCTGTGGAGTTGTGAGTTTTTGTTTTGTTTTTATTGACAGTTTCCCACCTAAATGCATTGTCTGTGTCCTTGGGGCCTAATAAACATGTTGAATTAATTTCCTTCCTCATGAACATCTGCAGAGACGTATGTTGAAATAATTTGAAACCTGCATTGTTGAAGTCCATGTTAGCTTGCTCGCAGTTTTCTCTTTTCTTTCCTTTGTTGGTGCATTGCAACATTTCCTGGCGCGTTACTTTCACCAATTGCCGATCAGTGTAATAATGGGAAACCGGTGACATCAATGTGTATCACATGTCCCTGTGCGTCCTTGTGCACGAGATACTAACAAAACGGAGACTTACATTTAAAAACGTTGTTCCATAGTGCTACTAGCAGTTCAAGTGTTGAAATGATTAACGATAAATTAAATATAAATTCAATTCAATTTATAGTGTCAAACCATAACACAAGTGATCTCAGCACATTTGATGGCTCTTGGTCGGCGGCCTTCTACCTCGACGGTTGGAGGAGAGGGAGAAAGAGTGAAAGATATAGAAATGCAGAAAGTATATTGTATAAAGTATAACTTATTATTGTTTTGTTGCTTAGCTACAAAGGGTTGTATCAAAGGGTGCTCCATAATAGCCATACATATGCAGATTTCTTTGTTATAGTTCCAACAATGAATCACCAAATCAGTTCCCACTGCTTTCATCAGTTGATTTGTTTCTTTTTTTAATGCCTGTATGAGATTGTTTGCTGCGGTTTTCTGTAATCAGATACTGGATAGCATTATTAGCAGAGCTGAGGGTGCTTGCTTGTGAACTCCTGACCTCTGGAGCCACATCGCCCTGATTATCTGCTTCCCATTGCTCAATTGTGGAGTGGTCCTCCATCAGCGTCACCTGCAACCCACCAACAAGCCCCTCCCTCCTCCTCCTCCTCCTCCTCCTTCTCCTCCTCCCCCCTCTTTTGATTTCTCTTTACTCTACTATACTTCCACCCCACACTCCACATCCACTTTACAGATTAATTCTCTCTCTGGCTTTTCCTGTCATGTACAAGACCCTGAAACACGTCCATCCTTGATCCCTGAAATGTGCATATTCTCTTATTTTTAACCTGTCAGTATTAACTACATGAGCTACAGCACATAAAAGTACAAATATTAAACGAGGGACATTCATTTTAGAGCACTACTGTACTGTACATGCACTGTATTGTGGTTATTTGTCCATTAGGGGATGCTAGGGAATCAAAGTAGAAGAAAGCAGGGAAGCAGCATGTGATGTCTTTGGAGCTCAGCAGTTGAGTTTGGACATTTTTGATTTTTACAGCTACAGAGCTGAAATTATTGATATTTCATCAATGAGTGATATAAAATCTCTGCATAATATGACTTTTGATAGTGAGAAAAACTTTTTCCTCATAACAGAAGTTTTTTGAGATTTACTAAATGTTAAGCTTTTTCTGGTGTTGATCTGCAGAGTTGTAAGATTTTTTTTGAATAACCATAATGTTATTGTGTTTCAAGGTAAACTGGCACATGTCACGGCACTGTGCGAAGATATAAGCAGCGTTTATTGGTCAAATCAAACTGACATAACTCAGTACTAGAGGATGTCTGTTGCTAAGGAACAGCGAGAAAAATAAAATGCTAAAACCACTCCATTCAATGCTGGATGAAAGCCTGTCTGCAATTATATAAATGCTCTTTAGAGTTCTGGCACAAAGTACGCCCATTAACTCCCAGTGCATGTAACCTGCAGCCTCACTTCATCCGTCTTCTCCTATAAGGTGTTTTCTCCTAGACTATGAACATAAAAATCAATCTTAAGCTAGTGGAATTTTTTGCATCACTGTAAGGCACTAAATTATTCCTTAATGAGTTAAATACTGTAGACCCTTTCTTATACAGTAAGTTCATCTTATTCAGAGTTTGGTCAGGTTCAGGCAAATTGATATGAGCCTTTCTGCTTTTATCCACTAACAGTTTACACAGCTATTTTTAGTAGCCTTTGAATAGGCTGTGAGCAAGAGCAGGAACAAAAGCCAAATAGCCTACTCTTAAAGCAGGCTACATTTGGTCATATATGCATGGATTATCAGTGTAGCGACGCAAAAGTGATGCAAAGTCAGTTTGCTGTGTGTGTGTGTGTGTGTGTGTGTGTGTGTGTGTGTGTGTGTGTGTGTGTGTGTGGATAAACAGATTTCTGTAGGAAGAGGTTGCTCTATTGTGCAACATGGCTTTTTTTGGCAGAAATTAAAAGAACGGAGCAGGAATTCAAGAGAGCTACGTCGCTATGGAAACAACAGCAAAGAGAGAGCAAGACACACACACTGAGAGAAAGAGAGAGATCCTACTGTTTGCAAAGATGGACAAATATTTTTGTTGGGCAACATACAAGTACATTTTTTGTAATGAATGCTTATATAACACATTTTTAGTAGAAAGTGGATGTGAATATAAGATATGTGGCAGATACTTGTTGTGCAGTGCATTACAGCAAACTGTACATATTACGTTCTAATTGTCATCCTGCTATTTTTATAATCTGCACTGGATTGGTCAGTGTTGCCTTTTGTGGCTCTGCATGAAGTGACACGCCCGCCTTCTTCATCAGTTTAGGAAGAGGAAGTAACAGAATCAGGTCTGAGTTTTAGGAGCTCAATTAGGGTCTTATTCATACATCCTGTTAAAAAAAATCTCTTCTCCCCCATATCTCGACTTGTTTGCCAAGCATACATTTGTCACTGTCTCTTGGTTTGCTTTTGTAATCCCCCTGTCTGAGCCCTCGCTCGCTGCCCGTCTGCACACTCTATACCTGCATTGTGCTGTCAGTCAGCAGCAGAGAGCCATATTTTGTGTCAGGGATGATGCCGTGGTTGATTTTAATTGTGTGTATTTGGCGTTACAAACAGCAGCTTCAGCCACGATTCAGTAATATCATGTCTGCGTGGGGGCTGAAGTGGTCATCTTCAGGAAACGGTGGGGAAAGGAGGAGAGCAGCAGATGGAGCGGGAGAGCCCAGTTGCCTAATGAGGTCTCACTTGTGGCACTGAGTGTGAAAAAGACCCTGCTTTCTTCTCTGCTCCCTCAAAAAGGGAACAGCCCTAAGATCTATTTCATGCTCTATTTTTACTCCTGACTTTTACTCCAATATTAGCACAATGGCCCAGTTTTTAAACATTTTAATAGTGCAAGTCTGTATCCATTAATGTCAATTCGACAACGCTGTCTATCAAATGGTGAACACATTTAAATGGAGGGAAATGAGTCAAGCTCCTGTTCTATAAATCACCTTTAGGTCATTGCTTTTACTTGCGTGCCCTATCCACACACTTGTTGCATTGTCTCTCTTTCTAGTCGGCTATTAAATTAATTTTCATACCCCTTTCTTGCTTGACACTGCACCCACTAACATCTTTACATAATTGTTTTTGAGCCACATACCCACACAGCCTACAGTATGTAGGTTTCTTTTTTTTCTTTTCTTTTTTTTTTTTTAGGAATCAGTTTTGTTCATCCTCAGCAAACTATAATTACTATGGTAACAAAATATGCTCCTCCTCACTAGCTTTCATTCAGATGAATTTTGAAATCGCCATCATGAAATATCACTGTGGGAGGGGGCTGCCGTTGCTCCTGGCTGCGTGATCATTTCCCAGCAGGTGAAAACATGTTAGATGATCTAGCGATGCAAGCAACTCTTGCTACATTTTCGACTCCTAAGAGAATAACTCATTGTGCAGTTTGATAAAGAATCGGGTTTTAATACGTTAAACGGGCGTCCTTTTTCGTTAGGTCTTCTATTTGTCAAGTTCACCGGGTCGAGAAGATGCGTAAAGTTTCCTCCGGCCAGAGTAGTTTTTGATCACGCAGCTGCCGCTTTGTCAGATCAAAACGAGCTTGGATGACAATAGAAAATTGAAAGGTATAAACTCGGTGGATCTTTTTTTTCCTCCTCTCTCCGCGTGCACATTAAAAGTTGTTCAGAGCCGATGGTAACGCGCTGTTAAACAGATGGAATAACAGAGATGCTGAGCTTTTGCACCTGAATCGCCATTAAGTAGGCTAAATGGATGTTTTTTTTCCCTAGCATATAAGCCATCTGAATGATATAATCATTTTTTTCTTGTGGAGATGGAGTGATAGGAATCTGCAACTTTTGGGGAATCTTGGCGCTCGAAAAGCTGTCACCGGATTCAAGGTGGATCCTTTTTTTCGTTTAGCTCCACTTCACATTTTTCTTTACTAGAAGTCTTCCTGTAGTGAAACACTCTAAGCCGACGTTCTCCTCATCTCTTTGTAGAATGGCTCGGTTCGGAGACGAGTCCGCTCCCAGCACGATGGACTCCGGGGATGGGGACGTGGAGCGCGGCGGAGAAGAAGGACAGGACGAGGCGGCAGCGGTGCTGTCGGCTTCCATGAAACAAGCCAAGGCGCAGCGGGCCCGGACCATGGCCATGTACAACCCTGTCCCACACCGGCAGAACTGCCTGACCGTCAACAGGTCGCTCTTCATATTCGCAGAGAACAACTTCATTAGGAAAACCGCAAGGCGAATCATTGAATGGCCATATCCTTCCATGAAAACACATTTTCAAAGTACAGTAGGGAAAGTGCATGTTGTCAGTTCAGCACCATGGATAGCTACAGGCAGCATGTGAAGCCTACAGCATGAAACTACAACTTTCATTCACACTTGAATGTTACACCATGTCTAAACAGTGACACAAGTACAGTTTCAGTACTCTCAATGTGTTTTGCATGACTCCTTTACACATAGGGAGTTGCCTTACATCCTCCTTTAGTGTTTGCTCATCAGCATACTGATTTCAAGCTGTTAGTTAAATCACCAAATGAATGAATTCCTCTACATAGCTGCATTTAACCTTCTTTTCATAATTCTGCTTCGTAACTGTTCAATAATGTTATTTATCTGTCAGCTCCATGTGCTTCAGTGTTGGCAGAAGACAAAAAGTTAGCATGTGGTGATCATTAGAAGCAGCTCTGCTCACTGTGGGGGTGGCATGTAGGCATCTCTGCTCATTGGAATATGAACCTGGCCATGAGTAGGTGTCAGTTCAAATCCACCAGGCAGTGTTTTTTTCCTCTTCCTGCTGCAACATCGGCCAACAGTTGAACTTTTAAGATCTACAGTAACAAATGTTATCAGGGAAGTTATTTTTCCAGCAACTGCAGCACATTCATTTAATGTGAACACAGGCAATATGTGTTCACAATTACAGGCCATACATAAGACTCCATTAGTGATACTTGTCTTGTTCACTTTAATCAAACCATTCCATAAAAACCATGTCCATATTTAGACATTTTTAAAGCACAATCAGTTCAACATCCCTCAGTTGCCATATCTACCCACTGCTCCTCCCGTTGTACACCCCCTTCAGTGGAGCATGCCAGTCTCTCACTGTTACCTAACCACAAGCTCTGTGTGGTGTGTGGGAGTGGGGCTAGTGGTCAAGACTAGCTGGCCACTGGCAGCTTGATAATGTGACTGTTGGTATCACAGAAGCAGAGGTATGTGGGAGAGAGCTGGCCAGTTGTACTGTGGTGGATTGTGGGCTGTAAAAGTAGTCAGAGTATTGACTGGGTGAGACCCAGCTTTTTGCTCACAGGGTCCAACTTCTAAGACTTCAAGTGAAAAACAGATTCATATGAATTTGTTTGCAATGGTGTTTCATTGATTGTATATTCCTGCACAAACATACTGGAGTGTTACAGTATGGTACTGCATTTCTTACAGGTTTCGAAGTTGCTGGGATTTCTGTTGCTCAATGTAGGTCAAAGTGTCTGTACCATAGTTAAGTTGATAGATAGATAGATAGATAGATAGATAGATAGATAGATAGATAGATCGATAGATAGATAGATATTTATTGATCCCAAAAAATGGGAAATTACGGTGTTGCAGCAGCACAGTTGAAGAACAGTGCCAGTATAAAAATTCTCTGGTTGTAGCATCTTTTCTGTGTTGTATATCATTGTAAACTGCATATCTTTGTGTTTTTGACTGTTGTTCAGACAAAACAATATATTTTAAGATGTCACCTTGGAGTCTTGGAAACTAGGGTGGATATTCTTATGTTTTATGTTGTTGATGTTTTATAGATTCATTTATATATATATATATATATATATATATATATATATATATATATATATATATATATATATATATATATATATATATATATATATATATATATATATATATATATATATATATATATATATATATATATATATATATATATATATATACCTCAAAAAAAAAGTAATGAGCAGATTGATGCATTCTGAAAATAATCATTAGTTGCAGCCTGTGTGTATACTTTACATCACTGCTGATTTTTGTTTTATGTATTCATTCTACCTTCCAGACAGCCATGGTTTCCATTTATTTGCATAGAACACAAATCCCATTAGCACACTACTAAAGCTTTAATTATTTATCTATTCCATCACACTCTATTAAGAATGTAACTTTGATAAAATACTGTAGACTTGATAGATTGATTTGTTAGTTGATAGAAAATTAATCTGCAATTATTTTAAGAATCCTTAATCGTTTAATATTGTTATAATAATAGTTATAATCGTTTTGGTAGTATATTTAAAAAAAATAAATATACTACCAAATATTCCCTAATTCCAGCTTCTCAGTTGTGATTTGCTGCAACACATTTGATAGACCAGAAGACTTATGTATTAATCAAGAAAGTAATTGTCAGATTAATTAATAATGAAAATAATGGCCAGCTCAATTTATTACATCATTTAAAACCAAAGGATGTTATAAATGTATCCAGTGAAAAACATAGGAACAACTACGACAAATTGAAAAGGAAAAGGCAAAGTAGAGCCCAGATAATCTCACTGTGTCACCCTATTCCACAATTTAAGAGAGTGTCAATTATTTTTTGTTCTGTACTAAAACAAACAGCAGCTTAAAAGATCTGAAAAAAATATTAAAATATCTAACTGGGATTCATCTTAAATGGTCTAAAACATACATAATCTCTGCAGGTGTAGTGAGGGCAGGTGTGGTGGGCGAAATTTATTAAGTATTCCCCACTTTTTTTTTTTTTTTTCAACTGCCTGGAATGGCACCAATGTGGACCTGTCAATGTGAGTCAGTGTGGGTCCCCGATGGCCCCAATCACAGCACCTCTGTGAGTCAGTGACCCCATTTCACTAAAGGCAGGACAATGGGAACACTCCAGGGGACTAGAAGTCAGGCACATAACAAGTGTTGGGGCACATCTGGTTCACACATATGCACATACTGTATCCATAGGGCCCATGCATGTACACACATTTAGCTGGGAGAAAATAATAAGGTAGCCATCACTCCTGAGAAATTATCAAAATGATGCAAGAGCTTCTAGAAATAATGTGAACTTTAAAGCTTTAAAACCTACAGAAAACATTCAGACACTTAAGTTTTGAATTTGGAGTCACCTAAAATGGCCCAAATCAGTCCTGAAACAAGTTTCTTGCAGGAAATGTGGCGAGAGTTGTGGTCTATTCAACATTAGTGCACAAATACACTTCAAACTGCAAATCATTATAACTGTGGAGCTGGAAGTAAATAATTGTTTTAATGCACAATTGCAGTTTTCATTACATTGTTGATATATGACAATCTTTCAAATTCAACTTTTATATGTTAATTATTTTCACAAACGTACAGACTCACAGTGTTTCTACAACTCCTCAGCAGATTCTGCATCATATTAGGACTGCAACTAATGATTACCCTTTATGGAAGAAATAAAACTGTACAAAATTCCAAGCACAGTTTCCCAGACCCCTGAGGTGACATCTTTAAATTTTTTTTTTTTTTATCTGACCAACAGTCTAAAACTGATTTACTGAAGGTCTAAAGCACAAAGACACTGAATATGCTTTGGCTTTTTATTTATAGACTGCCCTGCTTAAGTAGAAAAGCGTTTATACTTTGAGGATGTGGTACACTAAAATTGCTGTACTGTATAACTTATACTGTAGTGTGCTGTACTGTATAACTTATACTGTAGTGTGCTGTACTGTATAACTTATACTGTAGTGTGCTGTACTGTATAACTTATACTGTAGTGTGCTGTACTGTATAACTTATACTGTAGTGTGCTGTACTGTATAACTTATACTGTAGTGTGCTGTACTGTATAACTTATACTGTAGTGTGCTGTACTGTATAACTTATACTGTAGTGTACTGTGGTGTCAGCTATAGGGAAAGGAGTTATCAGGACTTTTTGCTGTAGTTTGTTTATTAAACTTGTCAGGCCAAGGTGACCACTGCGCTCTTTTTCCCTCCCTGACCTGCCTCTCTCTTATTTTTTATTTTTTTTACTGAAAAGCACTTTTAAAAGCAGGTTGCCATGGATACTGCAATCTCTCTAACAGATTGCTCGCAATACCAGAGAATATGAACCATGCCATAATGCATCTGTCATTTAATCATCCATCCATCTATGTTTTTCTCCTTTACACTGAACTACGCACTTTGAAGTATTTGTATAATTTAGAAAATATACTGTATATATGGATAAAGAATTACACTATTAGTTATTGCTGTTACTGCTTTGGACATTTTAAGCTTGTTCAACTTAGAATATGGTGATTACTTTAGTATGGTCAAATAGGATATGTTTGATTGATCTACAATATCAGCATGTGTTTGGTTTTATCTGTTTTCTCCTTGTCTTGTGATTAAAGTACTTTCCTTAACTTTGTGGCCTTTACACCATTTGAGTACATGATCCTGGCCACCATCACCGCCAACTGTGTTGTCCTGGCCTTGGAGCAGCACCTCCCTGGAGAGGATAAGACCCCCATGGCAAAGAGACTGGTGAGCAATTCAATCTGTTTTCACATCCACATATACGGGGTTGTGAGCAAGGTCACAAAGCAAGCCAGAGTTTCTGAGAAGATCAAGTTGTTTTTGTGCCTTAAACTACAGACGTCACAAAAATAAATCCCAAATCCCCCAAAGTTAAACCTTTCTGTTAAGGGTGCAAACTTTGCTGTTAACATGTAGCATTATAAGAAGGTGTTGGATAGTTTTGCACAGAAATGGGCGAGAAAGTAATGCCTGTTTAATGTAAGATAGCTTTACATTGTTACTATGTTACCCGTTTTACCAAATGCCACATACATGTTTACCTCCTGTAGTAGAAAGACTCTGAATGGGGCCGTTTTCATGAGTATTTTTGATACCAATATTTTATTTTTTAGATCTAAGCGATGTTGGTTGACAGCACTTTTTGTTGACGTTCAAAGTATTTTCAAACAAAACGGAGGCTAGCTCACCCCTCCCTCCTCCTCATCCCATCCCTAATCTAATTCTAGTTAAGTAAAGGACTAATGTCCAAATATAAGCTATCACGACATTATGGCAGTGTGTTTTCTAACTGCACGCACTTCCTCAATTGTAAACGATGAATGTATTTATGTGTGAATCCTGCATATACTCAACAGGTTATAGCTTTGACTTTTTTTACAGACTCTGCTGACCTGCTTCTTGTACATTATTATTTTCACAGGAGAAGACAGAGCCCTACTTCATTGGGATCTTCTGCTTTGAGGCGGGGATCAAGCTGGTGGCCCTCGGTTTTGTTTTCCATAAAGGCTCCTACCTGAGGAACGGCTGGAACGTCATGGACTTCATAGTCGTCCTCAGTGGGTGAGTGACATCAGTTGGTCTCTATGACAACCTGGTGGTGAGAAATATTTGTTGTTAACATTGTCAACCAATTCCTAAGTTACTACCAAGCATACTGGTGAAATCTGTTTTTGAAGGAGGCACAAATATCTGTTCTCAGTAACTAACCAACTTTTTGAGCATCGCCATACACTCTGACTGTGAGCCAATCAAATCAGAGCAAAGCAATTGCACTTAGACTTTGGGATGGCAATAGTGTCTTAGCTTTCTTCCTGTTTCTCTCCTCGTGTCTGGATGCTTAATAGATCTTCTTCAAAGCAGTCATAGCTGGAAAAAAAGCACAAGTGTAAGTAATAACATTAGCGATGGCACACTTCAAACTTAGCCATTCATTTCAGTGAGCCAGTCTGCACAATACCAGGACCCTGTAGCTGGCTCACATAAATGGAATACAGCCATCATTAACATTAATTACACCTGAATTTTTCTTTCCATTGCATGTTGAATTATCAACAAAAATGACATTTAATACATTGCTTTTCACAGTGTTGGGTTTGAGAAACGTGTTTTTTTATGTCATTTATGTAGTAGCTATGTAGTGAAATAGTCAGTCCTGTCACCTTTCCATGCTAACTTCTGTTCCAGTAGCGTCAGTAATGTATTTTATCATATAGCTTTTCTTTAATCGTCACTCTCAAACAAAATAGTTGGTATTTTTGTACATATTCTTAGCTACATTGGTAATACTGATAATAAAACAATGATTATTTTTGCTACTATCCCTAATATTAAACTCCCAATGAAAGCTAGTGGAGCAGAAGCTAACTGTTGCTCTGAAGTGGGGTTTGGCGTTTCTGTACAAGAGCGGATGACTATTGAATAAGTGTATCTCTAATACACTGCTGTGTTTGCATATGTATTGCCATATGTTGTGGCTATATGTTTGATAACATTAATGTTAGCTAATGTACAGTATTTATGACTGAAAACAGAAGTCCATTGCTGTGTCTTCTACTATTCAAAAGGAGTCTACTTTTTGTTTGATTGTTAAATATTTCTGGATATCTAATTTTAATCTAATATCTAATACCATCAAAGTCTTCATTTTTTGTGCTCCATTCCTTCAGTAACAGTTTGTTATCTCTGACAGCTTACAAGCTAACAAGATACAAGGTCAATTTCCTCTGTAGGCAGGCCTAATACAATAGAATAGAATATGCCATTTATGTCTTTAGAGACTTATGGGACAAATAATGATGATAAATATACCCCAAAATTGTGAAAATGTAAACCCATATCTAAACATAATCCCTAACATTGTACTTCTTCACAACCATTTTTAAGCTTGTATAAACTTTAAGGATAAGGCTGCCATTATTCCAGTATAGTTTTTCTACAAATCACATGAAAATACCAAAACAACAATGTGTTTTTCTGTCTCTGAATACTATGTGGCATTCAATACCAAGCCCATTCTTTTCTACTGATGACATAAATCTAATGTAAATGTTTTACAGTCATAGTTAAAGGTGCCCTGCCACACTTATTCCATTACTTTGTGGTAATGTCTGAAGTTCTAACCATGGACTCTTAACATTCTTTGTGGAAAAGATGCGTTGGTTACCTTGTTTCAGGCCATTCTAGCGTGGTATAGGAAGCCGGCAAGAAGACTTTGCTCGATTTGTGCCAGTTTTCATTCATATTCAGTGAGCTAAGCTGCTTGACTCTGATTGGCTAACAGCTAGCCAATGAGAACCTTGCTATCAGTATCCTTTACCCAGCTCAACTGGGTGAGCTCATGAACAGTAATGAGCTCAGGCAACATGACATCAGACTGACCAGCTGTTGTAATTGCCCTGATTTCTCCACCTATTTCTTGTCAGTGGCTAGAGCTGACAGAGGAGGTAGCAGTTCATTTTCACATTCACGACATAACACAAACACATATGGACACATATTTTAAATGCAAGTAAAAACGGTTTTGTGGTGGTAGGGCACCTATTAGGAAAAAGGGAAAGAAAAAAGGCAGTGTAATTTCCTGAAACAGGTGGGCATTGTGATACACTTAGTCAAACAGGAGTACATTTTTAGGGACTATTTTCAGCCACTGATCAACAGACATTTAGTGCTTTATTTAGTAGTTATAGCAGCAGGACGGTGTATGTGGGATTGACTCAAAATAAACTTCTGTGGCTGTGTTTATCGTAATGAAAGAACATGTCACCTAGGGCAAGGATGTGGCTTGTCAATGTGATTTTGAACAATGGAGGTCTATGGCACAGAGGAATAAAGAGTAAAATTAGTACAATTGCTGATTATGTTCTTTTCATGGGATTTGTTTACAAGAAAAATGTAGAATATTGCCAGCCTTATCCTAACTACCTTCTAAATTCTAGTTGGACTTGAGCAAAGTAGCCTTTTAATGTTAACTTGCCAAGTGTAACTCTTAACAGAGCGGGTTTGTGTATGTGCATATGTGTGTGTGCGCTTGGAGGTATCTCTGCAACTGCTCGCTTTTAATTTTGGTTGAACTCCATGATGAATTACAAACTTCACCAGTTGTATTAGAGAGTGGAGAGAAATCAAATGGTGCTGCAATTAATTTTGACAGAATTCATTTTACTTTACCAGGCTGTGGCTGGTGAACCAAAAGATTAATTTTGCGACACTGATTGTCAAGTTATGTTGGTGCATTCATGCATGTGACGCTGCTTGTGTCAACGTTTGCCACGCATGCTTGTAGTGCATTTTAAAGGCTTCTCATCCCCACTCGCTGTACCTCATGTCTGACACCTGGTCAGCAGTAGTGGACCCTATAGGCAGGTCTTTATTGTGGATATATGTTGTTGTTAATTTTTTTATAAGCATATAAACACGGCATACATCCACAGAAAAACACATAAATGCAAGTAAATCTGTGTTTCCATGGCACAATCAAGCTATGCAGTCAGCAATAGGTGGGTGGATAAGTGGATTGGCAGTCGTGTCTAAAACCTGCATTGGTTTGCCCCCAGGACCTCTGTGAATTAAATGTAAACGCAGCGCTATTGTTGTGCAAAAGCATTGGAAGAATGGATGGATGCCATAGAGAAAGAGAGAAGAAAGGGGAGGGGAAATAAGGGGTGGAAAGGACGATGGAGAGACAAAAAAAATGGAGACTTCATTTGTTCCCTTTAAGACTGCAGGTTTAGTAAATTAATTGTGCAGGAGGTAAACATTGTTATCAACTATGCTGTTTATAGCTAAGTGTACAGTATTCAGCATGCAGGGAAGAATGCTGTTGGCATGTTGACATCTCATTTCAACCTGACACCCACATCCTTCTTTTTCACAGTATCTCTTATTTCTGTCTTTCCATCCCGCTGTTTTTCTCTCTCTCTGCCGCTTACATAAAAGGCACATCAGCATCATGTTTACAGACCAGTTATTGCCAGTCTAAATACTCAAAAGCTGTGTTGTTGACAGATTTCTACTGAATTTTACGAGGTTAAAGTGTTTAGTCAGTTTAAATGAACAGTACTGGTTGCTTTATTGGGATACTTTCAAATTCTCTCATTAGGCATCTGTCAAAGTTTGCTACAAAAAATGTTGCTTTCAGTTTCTGCATAAAAGGCTCGTTAACAAAAAAAAACACTGGTGCGAAAGCAACAGCTCATTATTCACAAGCCTTTGACTAGTTGTGGATTTAAAACCTTTTTTAAAATACAGTGCTGGCCACTCACGGCTGGAGTAACACATCAGTTAAATTATATTTTCAATTTCTTCACATGCATTTAGGACAATCTGTGATATTAACCTTATATTACTCCATTGAAATGCAAAGGCGTAATAATTTGATATAAATTGTCCACTGCAGGAAACTGTTGTCTTTTATCAGCCGCCCATCAAGCATGCAAAATGTGAGTGTTGCTAAAAACAGAGATTTAGCGTAGGATATCACTTGAAGGCCAGTGGTGCAAGTTGTGTAACAGTTGGAGTTCAGAGAGAACTGTGGTGTGGACCCAATTACTGTCCTCCAAAACACACTGGTGGGAACTTGAAAATGTGTGTCTTACATAACAATTATTGTCATTATGATACATTTTAACAGTTATTTACTCAGTTAACTGATTAAATGTTTGGTTTATAAAATACCCCTCATCCTCCTACATGTGGTAGGACATAAAAGTACAAGAACTGACAAACCGTCCAAAACCCAAATAATTCAATTTACTGTCATAGAAGACTAAAGCCTTTTACACACATAACGTTCAGGAACCTTTCCACCTTGCACTTTTTGACACTTGTCCTGGCAATGCCAGAATAGATGGGGGAAGGGACAGCAGCACTGCTTATCCCTGCAATGCTCCTGTTTGCATTCACACCACAGCCATACCAGCATTTTCCCTGTTACTAGGTCCTGAGTAGGGACATTGGTGGGACAGATTTTACTGCATATCAATAATTTCTTCCATTTATTCATGACCTCATGCAGGAAATGTCCCTGCACATTTCAGGGAAAGACTGGATTTGTGAAAGGGGCTTAAAGGTGCTCTAAGCGATGTTGGGTGACGTTACTTCTTGTTGACGTTCAAAGTATTCTCAAACAAAACGAGACTAGCTTGCCCCTCCTTCCTCCTCATTCTGTCCACTCCCTACCTGTGCTTCCGCGCGCACTAACCCCCCCCACCCCCAAATCCTTCTTGTCGGTTATTGGCTGGAATGCTGGAACACTTTTTGTGTATGCTTCGTGGTGCAGATGGGCACAGTTTATTTTTGTTGCCGTTTGTAGACCCTGGGCTGTCTACAGAGACCGCGTTTTTTACAGTGTGTTCTGGGGACAGGCAGCTCATGGATAGTGAGGAGATGTTTGCTGTATGTGACAACAAATGTTGTAGCCTAAAACACGCGTGACATTGCTTTGAGCATTTTTAAGAAAACCAGAAAATATTCACATTTGAGAAGCTTGAACCAGCTAAATCTTAAAAAAATTTATTTAAAAAATGGTATTAACAATTACTATTGGTCTGGTTCAACGGATGTAGATTGCTGGGATATAGCCTGAGGCACCTGATGTCAGCTCACCTTCCGCTATCTCTGCTAACTATTTAGCAAAGGGCACCATTGCTGCATCTAGAGCTTAGTGCTGCTCAGGACATTTGAGATTGGTTTAAAGAAATACAAACAAGCTAGAACATTTTTCCCCTATCCCAGAAAAGATAAGCAGTGTAGCGAGACCATACTTATTGCTAACACAGCGCTGTGGAGCTAGGTCTGGCAATGTGAGACCACTTGATTATAAAATGGTTGCCAATTAAACTTCTGTGGATCGAAAAATCAATTAACTGCCTGATCGTTTCACTTCTACTGTGCGTCTGTGGTTGTCAAGCAGTGCACGAATTACAACCATGATACTATATGTTTTAACTTACACTTAAGTCTATTCAATCTATTTATTTGTCTTCATACAAGATTGTGGCAAAAGTTTGAGCATTAGTGGTTGGAGTTTCATTGGAGAGCAGTTTGAAAGGTTTTTGGTTATCAATGCAGTGCACATTAAAGAGCCCATATTCAATATTTTTTAAATAACAATGTATTAAATCACAATGTGAAAGGGGTCATTATCAGCCAAATTTGCAGCTCCCATCGACTTTATGAAGCTTTATAGCGAGTTTCAGCTCATTTTTGTCTGGTAACTTTACGTTTTGTTTAAATCACCGCTCTCATTATAGCGTCTAGCCATTCACTACCTGCTCAACACCAAAAAGCAGACAGACACAGTTAATGACTACCTGGTGAAGATAGATAGTGGAGCATTTAGCAGCTAAGAAGCCAGTTATTTCCTGTAGGAGTGAGTAGAAACCAAAAACAGAGCTAAAAGGATGGTGAATATTGGACTTACATACATCAGGTGGCCATAAACACAACTCCAAAAAATAATAATGTTGCTCCCTAACTGCTAGATGTGTAAAAAATCAATTGTTTGCTAAGTTCACCATATCAACTTAAAAGGATGCCACGTTGTCCAAAAGGTGACAGGTTTTGGACAACGTGGCATCTGAAGAGTATGTGTCAGTACCACAACCAGCATGACTGATGTGTAAGATCGAGTGTGGTCAGATATGTGCTTTGTTGCACCTGTAACCACAGCTAAAAAATGTGGAGTTTATCTGGTTTCCATGGACTCAATTGTTGAAGTTAAGTTGTTCTCATACAACTGAAATCATGTCACCTAAGGCATAAAATACACAAAATCTTCGGTGGACTTTCTGCAGGCTACAGATCATCTTCTCGCTCAATGCCAGCCACAGCTGGTTACTGACGACCTGGTTTCCTGCCACCTATCTGACACATTTTCTGGTAGCACATATGCTGCTCTGCTCTCTTCTCTCTCTCTCTCTCTCTCTCTCTCTCTCTCTCTCTCTCTCTCTCTCACTCACACACACACACACACACACACACACACACTCTTTAGTCTGACAGTACGAGTAAGTCAGGCTTAAAAGAAAACACACGTGTCATAGCCAGATGGGAATAAAATCGAGGCCAGTGGGCCAGGGCTGGCGGCTTTTATTCCATTTCATATTAATGCATTGCTAGAAGCGAATCTGCTGGGACACTGAGCTCAATTAAAATCCTTAATCTGAGTGAAGAGTGTGTAGCAAAAAGGACAACAACTAGAACAACTTACCAAACCAATTTAATTCACTGATTCCAAAAATGGTCAATTATATCCTGGGGCGAACACATTGGCACAGGTGGACTTGGTGCTTTGATTAGCAATACATTGTCTCCCAAGTGACGTGTGTGTTTGTCTGTTACTCCATTTATAAGGCTTTAGGTACAGATTGTTGCCAGTGAACCTGTTGCTCTCATGTTGTTAGATTAGTTCTGACAACTCAACTGAATGATGTTGATCTCCAGGTTCACATTGTATGAAGGATATTAGCTTTCCCATGTGTGACACAAACTAAAAGTGTTGCTCTTTAAACAGGATGAAAACACAACTGGGTGGGAGTTGGAATTGATTCATTAGCCATCTGGCACAAAGACTCACTCACTACTGCATGGCCCCACTTTTTTCTGTGTTGTGTTCGTTTGTGGTGATGTAATTAAAGTGAAATATAGTTGACACAACTAACTTGACACTTAATGAAAATGCTGTTAAATAATAATTTGGGAGGTTTAAAATTTGATTTAGGAAAAAAATATCTCAATTAACAAAAATGTTGCTTAAAACATCAGCCCAAATAACAGTTAAGTTTGCATTAGTCTGGATCAGTGGAAGTACATTTCCAGAATAAAGCCTGACAACTAGCGGGTGGTTCATCCCCTCCGCTTCTGCTCTCTGTGTGTTGCCATTCTCAAATCCTTTCAAAAAAAAAAAAAAAAACTTTCAAGCTAGCAAGCTACACGCGGAAAATGGTTTATGTACGTTACAGGTGGTATCCAGCTAATTTAAATAGCTCATGTCACTGTATTGTGGACATATGTGGCAGTCACATTTAATATATTGTTTGACCCTCTACAATTGTAATTTTTGTAATTTATGTTGCAGTTTATGTAACTTGATGAACAGATGTTTCAACTTATTTGCTAAAGTTGCTAAAGCTAAGACATTACTCAAGTTTAGTCGTGCAACTCAATTTGGAAAATAACCCATTTGAAACTAGTTAGTAGTGAGATAAAACTTAAAAGGATTTTGCACTTGCTTTGCACTTTGCACAAACGTTATGGATTTACAAATAGATGGGGGAACCCAATCCCGGAGGTCTAGGCTCCAGGGCAGTTAGTTAGTTGTTGGTAAATTAGTCTGATCTACCTGTTCATGATTGGCATTGCATGTAAACCTACCAGTAAGCACCAGTCCCACTGCACATTTGTAACCTCAAAACCTATTAAGATTAAAACGATCTCATCAACACTATTTGCATTATACCAGGTGTTTTAAAGGACAGCAGCAGTGGTCTCAGCTCCAATTTTGCCATCATAATTTAACTGAACAAACAATAGCTTATAGTCCCAGGTGGGTTTTCTTTGGGAAAATATACACCCAGCCGGTTATTCAATGACTAATAGTGAAAAAGTGTTTTTTTTAAATGTAATCCCTATTCAACAGCGCAACATTAATGTTTCAATTAGACTTATGGTTTGTTTTTTTCCAGATTTAATTCAAAGCCATTAATGTGTTGACGCACATTACCATATGCAGAGCTGTGCTGAAATGGTGAGCAACGTGATGCTGCTGATTACTGTAGTTTTTGGTGGTGTTCTTAGTGTAGGTGGAGGTGTGTGGGAGAGGCTGCATTCTGTGCATGTAATGAATTCATCCTCTCCAGAGCCAGTTTGGTGTAATACTGTGCAACAGTGCTTTACTTAAAGAGCCAACTAGGAAGAGATTAGCCTTTCAGTATGAACATCAACTCGCTGTTGTACTGAAAGCCTTGAAAAAGTACATATCTTTCTCTGAGCAAAATGTTATTACAATGCCTTAAATTTTTCACTCCTGCAAAACTGGATTTTTTTATGTAGTCTAATGCACTGGTGGTAAAAACAAGGTCTTTTCTTCTTGTTAAATTTAAACAAATCATGTCACAGAATTGATGTTACAGCTTTATTTCTGATTTGTATTATGTTGTTTTATTTAACACAGAGGCACGATGAGAACAAGGTTCATTTTTTTGCCTTTAGTTGTAGAGAACCAAAATTCATTGTGGTGTTATTTGTAAATTTCTGACACATGCACCAAAATAGAAACATAAAGAGCGTCAGACTATACATGCTACAATGATTTGAAAGACTGACATATTATTTACAGTAGGTATGTTAATTAGGTTACTGTCAGCTCCAATTTTAACTTTAGTCTGACTGAGGGACCAACTGACCAACATACTGACATTGCCATCCCTAGAGCCCTGTTGGCTAGAATTAACACTGATGATGTCATGTCATCTTGACTTGTGCCTGAAGGCCGACAATGTGTAACTTAAAGGCTGCATTAGAATATGGAGGTGTGAAGTTAGAAAATTGTGGCAATCATCAGGGTCTAAGAAAAGATGCTAAATAAGAATTGCACTGATTTTGACCATTCTTGTCAAGTGTCTCTCAACCTTACAGAAGTTCAACAATAAATCGCTGCAGTACTCTTTTAATATTTGTGGTTATATATAAACATTTTGTGATGAGCAACTGTGCAACTCTTAGAGAAGGTCAGTTTTCCACCAAGAAACTAACCTAGAAACCCCAGACTCTTTAAACCTGTCACAGGTCCTTCCTGATCTCAATATTTAGTCATTCAGTCTGCTCTGCTGCATCTCATTCTTGACTCTGCCACTCCCTCCTGTCCTTCAGTAATCCCGTTCAGACCTATTCTTCCACCTGACCTGTTCCACCCACACACTCACCTGCTTCCTATTTCCCCTGATTACTCTGGCAGTTTAATACTGACCACACTCACCTCTTTGCCAGATTGTTTTTTGCTTTAAAACTAAACATTCCAGCGTTGTTCTTTGTAACCTGATCTCTATCCTGGCCCTGAATACTGAACACTGTGAATCAGAAGAGAGTAGGATAAAGTATCATTCGCATCTATTCCTACTCTGATTCCATATCAGTCTAATCCATCAAGCCTCAGACTCTGATTTATGCTTACTCCCTACCTGGTTAGTTTGTCTTACTCTGATCTCTGGTTGTCAAACCTTGCCTGTTTGGAATAAATCTTTGGATTGAGATGAGAGAATTTGATGTGATTGGTCATTAATGAAGCTTGCCACAACTGTACCTGTAAATTCAACTCAAAAACGGAAATTACCTGCCATTATAGGCATATTTGGGGTGTTCTGTATTGGGCTGTTTTAACTTTACACATTGAGATCTGTTTATTTAGTAACCGGGAGCACTACTCAGTCAATAAAAGCATCCCTACACGTGCCATAGTTTAGTCTTGACAGTGGATTTTTAAGAAAGGTCCTGAAAACGTTGTTTTGGACGGTGATCTTTCACCACTTTGAACAGCATTTTCAGGTTTATCCGCAGTAGTGTAAACATGGCCTTTCTCATTCACTCGCTCATTCGGCCTCTCTCCCTCCCACTGCTTTCAGGAGAGATTTTGCGTGGGCTCACACTTGAGTTTATGCCATGTGCTTTCTACCCCCTGCTCTCACACACACACACACACACACACACACACACACTCACACACACACACACTCACACACACACACTTACCCTCCCCCACACTTCCCAACACTGTCCAAAGATTTTAGCTGGGGTGTGTGTGTGTGTGTAACAGAGAGATAGAGAGAAAGCTGTAAAAATGTATCATCAAAAATCATCATGAATGATTATGATTCATGATTATGAAATTATGATTTCTAGGATATTTTTCACAACTCAGTTTAAATATTATTTAGAGAATTAGCAGCAGATATGAACGGTCTCATCCATAGAAATATGATCAGTGAAATCTTAAATGGTTACGTGTCACCAAATTGGCTTGGATGATATGGACTTAAATAAATGAAAAATGCTGTTTTTGTTAATGCAAGAGGTTTTCTTATAACATTACCTTTCCCTAATTGAAAATCACATGTGATTATACGTTGGTAAGAGATTGCCTGCCGGTTGCTCCTGTTGCTGTTTTTCATTGTTTGTGTGTGGGTGGAGGGATGTCAATGTGTGCATGGGGAGATGTGAGTAGAGATGCCTGCCAGGTGAATGTAGCTGTGCATTATCTGTCTCTCACCATACAAGTCTGGTACACTAAACAGATATACTGTACCACCCACTGGCTGGTCAGTGCTCAGTCGTCTGCATGACATCATGAAATCAGTTTATTATTTCCCCTTTTTTCGTTTTAAATGACTCCTTTCTAGAACTGTCTTTGAGTTACATCAATTTGATTTGATTTCTGTCATTGCGTTTGTCAAACACCACAGACAAAAACATTGATCTCAAGAAAGCAAAGAGAGGCTTGTTGCCGTATTACCTACTAATTGATTTTTTAAATATGTTCCTGTGGCATTTTCTCTATTTTAACCCAAATGTCTTTTTTTCTTTTCTTGCCGTCACAGATAATAGCTATTTATTCAACTGTCTTAACAAAAGAATAGAAGAAAAATAACAATAACAATGTACAGTCTGCCTAACAGCACTACCATCAATATCTCTGTATACATTGTGTGTGTGTGTGTGTGTGTGTGTGTGTGTGTGTGTGTGTGTGGTCCATCAGGATCCTGGCCACTGCTGGTGCCCACATGAACATTCCAGTGGACCTTCGGACCCTGAGGGCAGTGCGAGTGCTGAGACCTCTTAAACTTGTCTCCGGGATCCCCAGTGAGTCAGTTACCGACCTCTAATCCTGAACTGTCAGGTTGAACAAATGCCGTAATAATGCAAATAACAAGTCATTAATCTTTGGAGGTAATTTTAGGACTTTTCAGTTCAAAGATATAGTTGTTTGAGAACGTGTCTTGCAGTAATATTTATGAAAAATAGCATTTGCTGATGCACAAACATGCTTAATCTTACTTTATAATACGGTCTATCCATACCTTTTGTGTTTGTACATAATTTCAAGGTTCAAGGTTCATTTTTGCCCTTTTTCAGTTTAAAACGTATAAATATAGCATTGATACTTGCGTCTTTTTTCCATTGAACAGCTTAAACCCACCAATTTATCTGGCATTCAGAATCTACCGTGTGCTGCCAGTCATTGGTACCTTCTGTGAAAAACAGATTAGACATGTAGAAACATGTTCAAAAGCATGTTTATTGCAGTTTTTGCAACACATTTTGCAATTTTGCTTTTGTTTTATATTTGTTATTCATTTTTAAATATTTGTTTTAATCTATTAAGTGTATTACACATTACACACAAGTGTATTACAAGTAAAATACTGTGATGTTATCCTTGAACAGGATGTATTTCTCTTTGTGAATACTTCAAGGCCTGCAGATTGTGCTGAAGTCCATCATGAAGGCCATGATCCCGCTGCTACAGATTGGCCTTCTCTTGTTTTTTGCAATCCTCATGTTTGCCATCATTGGTCTGGAGTTCTACAGCGGGAAGCTTCACCAGACCTGCTTGCCATCTGTCGAAATCCTCGGTACGTCTCTTTCTGTTGTAAAGCAAAGAGGGCAGTCCACTCCACATACATACAGTGTGAAACTAAATAGTTAGACACAAGGGAAAAAGCTTTGGATTCGGTCCTAAATTAAACCTAGTTAAGATGAAATCAAAAGACATCGGCAAAGTTTGGAGGCGGACAAATGTTGCAGGATTATTTTAAACCATGTTTTGCTATCTCTCAAAGTAAGAATAAAGGGGAGTCTTCACACCTGCTTTTATCATGATACTGCCTTTAGAAGATTATTTTCAAACTTTGTTTGTTGGATTTCATCACAATAATACATATTCCTTTAGAGGATTATTGTCACACTCTGTTTTTAGATTGTGTATGATTCACTTTGATTGGTTCACCAGCAGGTACATCAAATGTGTGGTTTGCTCAATGTTTTAAATTGAAAACTGAAACTGAGACTTTCATAGATTACAGTAGCAATGAGCTCAGACATATTAATAGAGTTGTTGCCGGCTAATTTAGCTACTGCTTAATTAGTCAACAACTACTCTGTAATCACGCGCCGCACCATAGCATTTACTGTCATCGCCCTGCACAATAAAACCTGAATATGTATAAACAGCGTTTAGAGCAGGGGGGAAAATTAGCATCTTTCGCTTAAAGGTTTAAAGATTCTCTCCGAACATGTTTTAAGATGTATAAAAAATACTTAAAATCTAAAAATGCAAATGTTGTTCAAATGTTTAACTATGCAAGACAGTTTCAAGTTGTCACATCACACTTGTGTAAGTTATGTACTGGACCAATGAATGGCTGTAGTAAATCATAGAATAATGTGATTTAACAAAATTCATTTAAGATATATTTGCTGTTGACACAGAATGCATAATGTGCAATTAAGTGCATATTTAGTTGTGTAGCTAAAGCATGAGCAATACCAAAAAAACAAGAGATTTAAACTGTGAAAATGAAAGAATTATGATTATGGTTGTATAGTGTGCAAAAACAATGTGAATTAAGTGTTTTCTTAAAGCAACAGTTCTCTTAAGTTTATTCATATACATGTTATATCTTGTTTGTTTGATCACTACTAAAACCAAAGCGTAAAAAAAAAGGTCAGGGATAGATATAATAAATGGTTTGGAAATAAACAGGACATGACTCGGTTGTGAGTTGTTTGCATTACTATTTTTTTTGTAGACAATGAGACTGTCGACTCGACAGAGTTGGCGTTTGCCTGCGGAGTGAGGAAGTGTCCAGAGAAGTACGACTGTAACGACACCTGGATTGGACCCAACGACGGCATCACGCAGTTCGACAACATCCTGTTTGCTGTACTTACAGTCTTCCAGTGTATCACCATGGAGGGATGGACAGCTGTTCTCTATAATGTGAGCTTCAGTTCTGCGGAAACAAATGAATCACAAAACATCACACAGTTGTTGTAAATGTGTATTAACATGAATGTTTTTCAGACCAACGACGCCTTGGGTACCACATGGAACTGGATGTACTTCATTCCCCTCATCATTATTGGCTCGTTCTTTGTGCTGAACCTGGTGTTGGGAGTCCTGTCGGGGTAAGTGTGAATCTCCTTACATGTACAACACTGGTGTTTGTCTCTATTATGCATTATGTTTGAAATGCTTCCCTCCTCAGAGAATTTGCCAAGGAAAGGGAGAGGGTGGAGAACAGGCGGGCCTTCATGAAGCTACGCCGCCAGCAACAAGTGGAAAGAGAACTGAACGGCTACCGAGCCTGGATAGACAGGGCAGGTACTGGGCAGCAGAATTACTTCACATCTGCAGACACAATCTTGTTGTTTAATTATGTGGTGGTTTACAGTAACAGAAAGGCTTATAGTGAGTGAGTGAGCCGGCAGGCTTCAGTGGTTATGGGAGAGTTCATTTTTACTTAAGGAGACAGTTTCCACACTACAGAATAGTACAGAAAATGCATAACTGGAGCTCTCTAAAGCCACTTATTTATATAAAGTGGATGTTGAGACAAAGTCATAACAAAGTCAATGTCAGTTTAACTCATTGGGTCTGGGAATCTCCTCTGCCTGCTCTGCCCCCAGAAACATCCTGTGCCTTTCACAAGGACAGATGATGGCTCCCCATGGTTATCTTGTTTAGAGTGATTAGTAAAATATGGTATTCTTATGCAAACAATTTTAATAATAATCAGAGGAAAAGTATCTAGCATAATTTTTCTAACAGGTCTTCACAACAGACAAAACGTGATGTGTAAACGCATTCCAAAATGTTTAGATTTTTCATATGTGGCTTTTCCTGATTTTTTTGTTTCAATTTGAAACTGTACAACGTTGTTAAAAGCATTTAAAGGAATAGTTTTTTATTTTACGGAAATACCGTTTTATTCACATTCCTGCTGGAAGTTGGATGAGAAGATTGATTCCACTTTCATATCTGTCCATTTGATAGGAAGCTGAAGCCAGGTGTCAAAATTAGCCCTGTAAAGCCAACACTTGTACACTTTTGTTTTTTGTACACAACAACAAGATATAACATGTTAATAAGTGAGTTTTAGAGGCAAGACAAGGCAGCTTTATTTGTATAGAACATTTTAGCAACAGGGCATTTCAAAGTGCTTTACATAAAAAATTTAAAATAGTAAAAGTTACAGTGCAGTACAAGAAATTAAACCTTAAAGAGCAGTTAAAAACAGTAAAAAATAAAATACAAAAATAAAAGTTACATTGCAGTATAAGAAATTAAATATTAAAGAGCAGTTAAAAACAGTTAAACATATAAAAGCAGATAAAATAGCAGATTTTAGACTGCTAGTAAGGGACAGTGTATAAACCGCTGCCCCAACACACGTTATTGGAGCGAAATAACCATTTTGTGGAAACCCAAACTTTGTTGACCAGTAAGGTAGGCACTCTATACACGCAGAACCATATCTTTACCATCTCATCCATCGTTGGAAAAATTCTCAGACATATATTTGTTTCTTGTGAAGAAATACCCCCAGAATAGAACAGCCCTAATCTCCAAAATTGTTAACAAAAACAACCCAAATGGTAGCAAGTCACTCAGTTCACTTCAATATTTGTTTTAGCATCTCATCCACCATGGGCCCTGCATGATCATGTGACTTTGTGAGAGAGTGGAAGTACTTCTTTTTACACTACAATATAGTCATCACTATAAGGCTTAGTTTAATCATGGCAAACTTTGCAAAATCCTGAAAGCTCCAACTGTTTCTTGTAGATATTTCCATAAAATCTATATCACACCCATGTTGGAGACATTCTCAGAAATACATTTGTTTCCTGTTCATAAATACCCCCAGAATGGCCACAATCCTAATCTCACAAGTTGATAACAAAAATATCCCAAAAGGCACCAAGTTTACTTCAATATTTGTTTCACCCAACATTAATGATAAAGATTTCCTTTTTGTTGCTTAATTGTTTAGAAATGTTCATCAGAACAGTCAAATCTCTGTCTAATCAAGTCATTTAATTTTGATCTTACCCCTGCTGACTGTCATACAGTTTCAACAAAAATCAACTTCAGTATAAGAAATGACCACTCATTTAAAGAATGCTAAAGTTATGACTCTGGGGACAGAAAGCAGACCTGTCCCAGACGACCTGAGAGGTCTGGGTGGTTCACAGTGTAAACCATTTAGTGATTTATAAACCAGCAGAAGTATTTTGAAATTAATTCTTTGAGGCACCGGAAGTGAGTGTAAAGATTTCAGAACTGGAGTGATGTGTTCAACTTTCCAAATCCTGCTGAGACAAAAGTCCTTTAACCCTTGATATATTCTTAAGGTAGTAATAGACTGACTGTCTTAATGTGGTTGTTAAAATTCAGGTCTGAGTCAATGACTACACCAAGATTTCTGGCTTTGTCTGTTGTTTTAAACATTGTTGTTTGAAGCTGAGCGCTGACTTACAACCGTTCCTTTTTTGCTCCAAAAACAACCACCTGAGTTTTTCCTTCATTTAATTTAGAAAAGTTCTGACACATCCAGTAGATAATTTGTTCAATGCACTTAGTCAGTTTTTGTATTGGACTATAGTCCCACTGCAATAAGGTTATGTAAATTTGTGTGTTGTGTCAACTACGGTAACTTATTTAGTTGTTTTCCATAATCTGACACGGTGGAAGCATGTAGATATTAAACAGAAGAGGCCCCAGAATGGAGCCTTGGGGAACTCCGCATGTCATATTTGTATGTTAAGATGTATAATTACCTATAGACCCGAAGTAGTCCCTATTCTTTAAGTAGGATTCAAAAAAGTGCCACAATCTGTGTTTAAATGGATGTCATTAAAGACTTTAACAAGAGCCATCTCAGTGGTGTGGTGTGGTCGAAAACACTATTGGAAGGCATCAAAACCATTCTTTAGAAAAGGTTGAGTTGTTGAAAAAAAGCTTTTTCAATAATTTTACTTAAAATGGAAGGTTAGATATTATGCTGGTAGGTGGATTTGGTTGCCGTTGGGCAGAGCTAGCCTAGCTCTTTACATGCTACGCTAAGCTAACTGGCTGATTGCTGTAGTTTTATGTTTAACAGATGGACATAAGAGTGGTATCAATATTCTCATCTAACTCTGAAAAGGCAAGAAAGTGAATAAGCAAATTTCACTGTCAAACTATGACAAACTGAATCTCATTTTATACAGAAAGTAGAGTATTTTTTTGAGTTGCACGCATGCGCGCGCGCACACACACACACACACAAACACACACACAGTGGTGTAATGGCAATCTACATTGCTAGTCTCCCACGCAAGTAGAGGGTGAGAAAAAAAGTGATACTGACTTCAATTTGTGTGCATGCACATGTGTGTGTGTGAGTGAGAGAGAGAGCTGTGGTGCATATTTATGTGTGGATGGATGTGGGTGAGTGTGGGAAGAGAGAGGGAAAAGGGAGAATGAGATATTGCCAGAATGTAAGAAAGAATAAGAGCTATTTTTCTGAAGAAGGTCCTAGTGGTCTCTCAAAGCAGCATTTACATTGGTTTGGCCTCAGTTCCTGTAAACATTTGCAGACATCCTAAAGAATACAGCCCTGCAATGTATATTTCCATGTGTGATGATTTAAATTGTTTCTTAATGCAAACAAGTTTGACTGTGTATAAACTCCAGTTTTATTGTATTACAGAGGAGGTAATGCTTGCAGAGGAGAATAAAAGTTCTGGGAGATCGCCATTAGATGGTGAGTTCTTATACGTTCTTCATCACATCTAATTACACATGGATCTGCGATTACATATTATATGCTCTACATATACTGTCTGCTCTACATATACTGTCTGATTGGATTAACTGCTGTGTGTTTTAACTTTTGAAGTTCAATAAAATAAGTTTTAACCGTTGTCTTTGGGTCAAATTTGACCTGTTTTCAAAGTTTCTTCATCAGAAATATTGGTTTCTTTCAACCAAAAATAACATGAGTGGTTTTCAATGATGTTCTTCGCAAGTAAAAATGAATGTTCACAACTTTCATTGAATTTTGGATGTTTTATTTAATTATATAGCATTTGTGGTCTTCAATTTGACCTGGTGGTGCAATGGGGCACTATTGTGCTTTACAGCAGATGAACACACACACACACAGATATATATACTTATATATACTATATATATGAATGCACATGCAGAGACACACACAAACAGCCACACACACAAACAGCCACACACAAACATAATATGTAATGTAATGTAATAATTTATACTTTATCCTTTATAAATAGGCAAAACAAACCAGGTCAATTTTGACCCAGGAAGACAACAAGTGTGATTATTTTCTGCCTTTAAAAAAATTGAAATAGTTTCAAAACAGAATCCTGACTAAACTTATTCCAGTCTATGATAACCCGACAACATACTATGTTCCTCTGATCTCAAAATAATTTATAATTTCAGCTTTTTTTAAATAAGGTTTTTTGGCCGTGTATTAAAAAAATATATAATTGTAAAACTAGTACTAATAGGTTTGTAAAGAAGTTGGCAAAGAAAATGTAACACAGAAATGGGTGCTAATTTATACTTAATGCTTTATAAACTGGCAAAACAGAACAGGTCAATTTGGACCCAGGAAGACAACAAGTGCATGGTCGACGGGAAGAAAACACAAAGGTTTACCATATATCCAAACATGTCAAATGTAGTCCTGGTCGAGTTTATCCATCGCTGTACTGTAAGTCATTGTGTAAGCTGCAGGTAACCATAGCAACAATACAAATGCTTGATTTATCATTAGACAACGTCAGACCAGCAGTCTACCACTTTATATTTTTAACTTTCATTCAAGCCAACTGCATAGATGAAATCCTGCAAATCACTTTTCATACAGCATGTGAACAAATAGGAATTAAAAAAGGGTCCCAACGGACATTATAAAATAGGCAGAAGAATGAAATTAAAATTATAAACTAAGAAATGATTAAATTGACAAGTGAGTAGTAGGGGCAAGCGTCCCTTGAGCTTCTCCTTTAATTGATTGTTCATTAATTCAGGCATCAGTGGTAAAATAAGTTTTAAAATCCTTCACTAATTCATCCTATGAGAGACCTGATATCATTACACTTTTCAACAGTGCTTGCCACCTCTTCGACTCATGCTTGAGGTGCCACATATCGTGTGAGAATTGTAGGTCTTTCTGTAACGGCCCTGTGAGCTTTGAATAAAGCCATAAACAAATGTTAAAAAGCCATGACTGCAGCCAATAGATGAACCCAGCCATGTTAGGTACTTCACCATGGGTTAAACTGATCACAAACAGCCTCCTTCTCGTTTAGTAAGTGCCCATGGTATTAGGGTGCTAAATTCGTGAATTGTGAACCATGTGAATAAATTTAATGCACTATTCTATCCACAGAGTCAGCTTGCTTTGATAACTGCGGATAACAGGAAAGTGTAAAAACTAAAACTAAAGCCTACTCACTGTTAAGCAGACCTTTAGTTTACAAAGAGTGATCATTTCTTTTGTTGTTTTCATTTTCATTGGAAATATATTGAAATATTTATAACCTTGAGTTTTTGTGGAACATTTTCAGTGCTAAAGAGAGCGAGCAAGAAGACTGGTGCACGGAGAGGAGCGCCAGGGGACGAGAAGTACACAGACATGTCTACTGCCAGTTAGTAAAGGACTTTCAGTCTATTCAGTTACTCACTGCCTTTAGAGAAAGCTTCTTTTCTTGGTGTATATTTTGCCTACGTATTACCACTTCCTCACCCTCCTGCACTTCTCTCTTTCCCGCCTTTGATTCTCCCTCTCCCTCCCTCAGGCATGTCGCGATCGAGGATGAACTTCCGCAGCGGCCGGCGAGGCCCTGCTGCCTACCTGCGGCGTAAAGAACGCATGTTACGCATCTCCATCCGCCGCATGGTGAAGACAGACACTTTCTACCTGATGGTGCTCAGTCTGGTGGCTCTCAACACCATCTGTGTGGCCATCGTCCACCACAACCAGCCCGACTGGCTGACCATCTTCCTTTGTGGGTTTTTAGATCTGAATGGTGGTGCTGTTTTTTTTAAATATATTTTTCTGTTATTTACTACTTGTTATAATAAATCAGGTCATGTCTGATGAATGCATATTTTGGCAGACAGTTTCATCTCTCTTCTGTGAGCTAATTGCTTTTTTGTTTCCTCACCACTAGACTATGCTGAGTTTGTTTTCCTGGGGCTGTTTTTGGCTGAGATGTTTTTGAAAATGTATGGTCTCGGTTTCCGGCTCTACTTCCATTCATCTTTCAACTGCTTCGACTGTGGGGTGAGGTCCTTCATCCCTCATACTGACTCCCTATTACTATTATTTATGTTGCAAATGTAAAAGTTAAATTTCTAGTGCAAAATTAGGAATTAGGGTTATGCTAATTAACTGATGAAGGTGTTTTATTATGACTAAAACTTTTTTAATTAACAGATAATAAATCAGCAAGTTGACCATTCTCGCAAATGTAGTAATCACATACAAACATATAAACACATGTCTATGCTGACATGTTTTGCAGGTTATTGTTGGCAGCATCTTTGAGGTCGTTTGGGGCTTCTTCCGGCCTGGCATGTCCTTTGGGATCAGCGTACTGAGGGCACTGAGACTTCTGAGAATTTTCAAGATCACCAAGTAAGTGGGACAACCAAAAGCACAGCATTCCTGTTAAATTATGCCTTGGTTGTAGTATATTTGTGTCTATATTTCCACAGAGTTCTGTTCAAAAACAGAAAAAATAATAGATTTTTTTTTTCTTCTGTCAGATACTGGGCGTCTCTCAGGAACCTGGTTGTGTCCCTTATGAGCTCCATGAAATCCATTATCAGCCTGCTTTTTCTTCTCTTTCTGTTCGTTGTGGTGTTTGCTCTGCTGGGGATGCAGCTTTTTGGAGGAAGGTGAGTAAAAGCCTTGAAGGACATCCAAGCTGACATCCTTGCTGCATCAGTTATCAAGTTCAGCTTTTCTTAGAATATTTTTAATCTAGATTTCTGATCATGTCACAGTTTAAAATGGTAACACCCTGCAAACTGAACATCAGTTTTTTTCAATGATGAAGAGGAAAGGAAATGACATGTCGGGATGAAAATAGCTCTGCATCCTCCTCATCTTCCTCCTGCTATTCCTCCTTGGTCATATCTGACCCTGCTTTCTATCTGCCTTCCCTCTAGGTTCATCTTTGAAGATTACACTCCCACCAACTTTGACACGTTTCCAGCTGCCATCATGACAGTGTTTCAGGTTTGGCTCCCACAGATCCCCTCATTCTGCCTGCTCTCCATGACACATTGCACCCTGGGATATTTCTCACCCCAGGCGCAGATTAAACAACTCTGCTCACTCGCTCTCCAGCCCCTGCCTCCGCTATCATCCCACACATCCATGCACACATATGCGCACATGAATATCAGACAAGTGAACCCACATCAGATATGCTACAAAACCAACTGCACTGTGAAAGAGTGTTTTGATCAGCACACCCAGCAATTACATATCTCGCTGCCATTTTTAATACCATATCTTGAACTGGTTTGCAGACAGAGAATATGTCTCCTGCTTCATGTATTTTTAGGCCAACAATGAGCAATGCAATTATATATGCTAAATATTCTGTGTGTTTGCCTACAGATTCTGACTGGTGAGGACTGGAACGAGGTGATGTATAATGGGATTCGCTCGCAGGGTGGAGTGCAGTATGGAATGTGGTCATCAATCTACTTCATAGTGCTCACCCTGTTTGGAAACTGTATCCTTATTGAACCTTTAACAAGTGGGCAGAGAGCTCTGATGTAGCGTATAAGTCTGTACACAGTCAGTGGTAGAAGAAGTACTCAGATCCTTTACTTGAGTAAAAGAAGTAATACTGCAGTGTAAAAGGTCTCCATCACAAGAAAACTTTCTGCATTCAAAATGTTACTTCAGTTAAAATATAGAGCAAAATATACTGTAAATGGACTGACTGTCAGAAGTAAAAGTTATTTGATTATATTATTGTTGCTGCTGCATAGATTTAATGTTTAATGCTATTTTTGAATACTTTATATACTGCTGGGACGCAATAGTTCATAATTTTGGGAAAGACGTGTATTTGCTGTCTTGCGGAGAGTTAGATGAGAACACTTACACCACTCTAATGTAAACTGCCGCTTTTTAAAATTGAATTTAGATTCTTTTGTCATGCAAACTCAAAATGAGTTTGCATTTATGAAATTGAGAGGAGAGGACAAAGGATAATAGGTTCCCACAGTTTGGTGTGTTTGTGCTTAACTGCCTTCACGACAGATACACTGCTGAACGTCTTTTTGGCCATCGCTGTTGATAATCTGGCCAACGCACAGGAACTGACAAAGGTTTGAACTGTTTTTACCTCTGTTATGGCAGTTTAACAAATACAATATATTTATTCATACAGCACACACCTTCAATGATGTATGTTACAGGTGTAATATTTGATAGATTTATATGGTTCTCGTGTTCCAGTTCCGGTCATTAAATGTGCATATTGATTTTGTCTTTATCAGGATGAAGAGGAGGAAGAGGAGTTCTTCAACCAGAGATATGCCAGAGGCAGAGATGGCCTGATATCTGAGTAAGTTAACAAGCTAACAAAGTGAGCACTCTATGATGAAATACACTCAAGTAGTTCTTGGTTGCGAGTGTGTGACTGTTTCTCAGATCAGCTCTCCTTTTGAGCAATGGAAAATTCAGATTGGGCTGAAAACGTGTCATGATTCATTAAATATTTTTGTCTTTTTGCCGCAGATGCAAGTAGTAGAATCAAGCTTAGATTTGTACAATACAGATGCTTGTGGGAGAACTGGTGGTGTTCCTGAATGCAATCATCATGCTACTTCTGTTATTGGAAAGAAGTTGTGTAAAAAAAACAATTAGGTATTGCCAATAAGATTGATATTTCCACAATGTCTTCAACTGTGGACTCTCTGAGAACCAGTTTAAGGTGTAGCTGGTGAATGCTAAATCTGCTCCGCAGTGCCTCCAGTTGCATGGTGAATGCAGTTCAGTTAGAAAGGCATGTTTAAGGCATTGATGACACAACCCTGAATGTTTATTGAATGTGCCTGATTTAAAAGCATGACCTCTGAGAGACTGATTTTGCAGCATAACTGAACCTCCTTCTATAATCGTCTCAGCCTGCAAGTGGTGATAAGCAGCCGCTTTAGTTAATGAGATTCTTCTCTGACCTCCTGTCCTGTTCCTTCCGATGAACAATTTTTATTTTATCAGTTTATTTGTCAGGGACAATTTTTATAGGCTTTGTTACATCTAAAGTGCAACTGAGGCAATGTATGTGGGACTTCTAACCGTAGGCTAATTTTCAGTCCATTTCCCTGGTACCTGGTGGCTTTCCCACAGGTCTAATAATCCAATAAGTCAGGTGGAGGGCAGTAGGTCATTTTTGGGAACTGTGGGAATTCTTAGTGTGTCACTTCTGGGGGGAGGCACATTTTGAAGTGTGTCAGATTTTGACATACTTAGTATGACTCTGTCTGATCAGTGTCAGTTATTGCATGTTTTACAACATTTCCAACAAACTCAAATCAAAGTGATCTTTTCACATTCTAAATGGCCCAGTGTTGATTTCCTGTTGCAGTGTGTCATGTGAACGACATCAACTGACAGGACGTTAATAAGGGGCCCAGCTATTGCCTAGTAATGGAAGTCCATTAAAAAGGTCTATATCCCCAACTATTGAATGTTGGAGCTTCCCAAAAAAACAAGATAACACAAACAATAAAGAGTTTTTAAAACAATTTCTAATTTGCAACTGCACTACCAAAAGAAATGAATGAACAAATAAATGCTCACTGTGAATAATTACTTATTACAAGTGTTTAAAGTCTCTGCGAGCTTTTTTAGTTGAGTTGTATACCATATTTAAATGGAGGGACATCAGTACCTACTTGAAGGCAGGAAATCAAACATTTATATTACTGCAGGCAATAATACACATGTTTACGTGATAACACATACAAAATCCCTGGTGAAGTTATGGTGGGCCCTTTAACTCCCTAAAATCATGCAATAATGATTACAATAAACTTTTATTATAGCACATTTCAAAGTTACAAACTGCATTTCAGACAAAAGACAAAAAATAGACACTTTTGAACTCCATACAGTGAGAGAAAAGGCAACTAACACCTACATACGTATAGTGACAGGTAACTGACTCTTTAGCTGTGACACTGAATGTATCATTTGTCCGTTACATATTTGAATGTTAGTCTTGTATGTGTTGCACCTATCAAGACCCTGCTTCTGATGTGTATTACAAGCTTTTACTGGTCCCATCACATTGTCTTGTTTTATGCCTGTTTTGTGGCACTGACCAAAATGTGTATTTTGACATTCTGTCAGCTTTCAAATTAATTTTAACCTTAAAGTAAGAAAATATTTAATGTTAATGGGCATAACATTGAATGCTCCCTTGACATTATTAATCTTAAAGAACTGATTTCAGTCCCTAACCCGTGTAAACTGAATAACCTTCACCTACACTTTGTGTCCCCTTTACACACTTTATTCTGTGTCACAACAAATGTTCTATGTATGTTGTAAAACACTAATGTCTTGTTTTCAAAAATCACTCATTGATTACATGGACAACAAAAGAATCTGAATACCAGTAAGTATAATTGTATGCATCTCTGTCTCACAGAATTTCTCCCTTAAGTTTTCCTACTCCTACTCTACACTTTGTACTTAAATCCTGCACCTTACCATTTTCGTTCTTGTGGTATTTGTTCTTTTTATCTGTCCTTACCTCTTAGGTATCTTCTTTTTTTCTTTTTTGAATGTATTTGTATTTGTTTTAGCTTGAAGTATTTAGCATATATTTTTATGAGAATTGTTTTGTGTTACTGATTAACTAATTAAACTCACAGAAAAGGTCTGTCCTTTTCTTGCAGCTTTCATTTGATTTGTTTTTTCCTTTATATAACTGGTATGCTAAAGTCTTGATGTTTCTTGTCACCAATTCCTTAAATCTGGGCCTGTTGCTGCCCCATATTGATATGAAATATATTGTGGTCCTTAGTGGGAGGAGAAGGCCCTATCTATATAGGAAACGAGCCATCCACAGAGGCCGACCAAACTTCCCAGATGAGCCCGAGGACAAGACAGGGGCCCCAGACGAACAGCCCCTTAATGGCGCTAACGCCTTCTTCGTCAGCCGCCGGGAGAGGAGGAGAAAGGTTCACATGTCAGTGTGGGAGCAGAGAGCCAACCAGCTACGCAAACGACGCCAGATGGCAAGCAGAGAGGAGCTGTTTGCGAGCCCTACAGAGGACACCGTTGAAACTCCCACCATACCCCACCTTGCCGAGCCCAGCCCGACTCACCTGCCTGAGTCTCCCATGTCCGTGGGGATGCCCATCCCCGAGCCCCCGATGTCCATCACCATTCCCATCCCTGAGCCTCCAACAGTTGAGCCTCTAGTAAACCTGAGTGAGGAGAAAACTGGCGGAGCTAACCATCGGACCACAGGCGGAGGCAGGCACAGGATGGCCCGCAAGTTCAGACCCAGCCAGGGGCCAGACGAAGGGGCGAGACACAGACGTCACCGTCACCGCGATGCTCGTGCTGAAGCCAAGAGTCTGGACTGCACCCAGGCACCACATGAGGTCCCACAAGTCAGACGGTCGCATAGCCAGGAGAGGAAGATACTGGATGAGAAGGAAGAGAAGGATGACAGAGAGGAGAGAGAAAAAGTAGAGGAAGAAGGAGGGTCAATCCAAGATGATGGTGGGACATGCATCATCAACCCATACGCAGAAGTTGGAGAAGACTGTCGAAGGTAAGGCTGTTCTCATGTATTACTTGATGAGGAAGAAGGATCATATGGTTAAATACTATCTCATGAACTGAAGCATATTTGTACCCTTGTATTTGTATCCCTTTTCTTGTTGTAAGTAATTATCTGGTAAAAGCCATTTTAACTGGAATGTTTATTTGTCACTGGATATTTTCTCCTGAGACATAATGGCATATTGTCAAACATTATTCACATGCCCATATGTGCATTGAGAAAGTTTATTTAGCTGAGAAGAGATCCCTTCATGGATGTGGGGAGCAACGTCCACAGTCTACCTTTAGGACAAAAATGTATTCTCACTGTAATTAAGTAAATGGAATTATATGAAGTTTAAAAAGTTTGGGTTAAAGAAATCAAGTATGTATTTTTTCCTAAGTTACGGTCTTTCTAGTTCCCTCTAATTCCCTCTTTTGGATTCCTCATTAAAAAGAGTTAACTAAGGTTAACTTAACTTTTAAAGACACCTATTTGTCTAACTGCTGAGGCCTCATGTTTGTTTCACTTAAACTTTGGAAAGCATTTTTGCACAGAAGGAGGACTGTGGATTTTGTCCCACATCATTAGGAAGTGCTACTTTTTGTGCTCAGTGCTAACAAAAGCATGTTAACATGCTCACTGTGACAGGGTTGATGTTAAGCAGATTGAATGTTTACCATGTGTTCATCATCTTAGTATAGCATGTACTGATTAGCACTAAACACAAAGTGCAGCTGAGGTTGATGGGAATGTTGCTTGTTATGCAGAGTTTTCATCATAAACCAAAGTGCTGGACCAATTATAATTTTGACAAATCAAATCAAATCATCCTGAGGGCAACATGAATGTCAGCACCAAATGGCTTGTCAAGCCATTTAATAGTTGCTGAAACATTGCCTATATATCCATACATCTATAGAGCCAGCATAGCTAAAAACGCTCTCTCTGGAAAGATAATTGTACAACACATGATACAAATACAGTATACTTAAGTTCAGAATACAAGAGCTTTTGCACACTTCTTCTACAGGAAAGAGCCACGTCATAACATATGTATGTGTTGTTGCACTGATTTAAGTTCAGTGATCTTTCTTCTTTATTTTTTCTTCTTTATTTCAGGGACATTCCCGATCCTCCTCAGTGTGAGCAGCTGCTGGACTGTACCTGGTCAGAGCAGGGTGAAGGCGGGCACTCAGACCAAAACATCCCAGTGGAGACCGCCTTAGAGGCTACAGAGTTCAGTGTGAGGGCCATTGAGTCTGAGAGCCGCCCTGTCTCCATCAAACGGGACAAGTCCAGCCTGGTGGGAAGCGTGGCCATCGAAATGTCTGCACAACCACTGCTTGAGCTCACGGCCATGACAGGTAGCACTGTGATCACTTTTAACTGCAGTCACACTCCTTTACTGTGCATCATACTGTAGGATGTAGTGTTGGTATCACCTACACATGGACATCAGGTTAGAGTGCCAGTCTTTATTTATTTATTTATTTTATTGAATCCATTGTGCTGGTGACCCACATTGTTCTTTCTTCATCATAGCTGTCCAAACACAGCTAAAGCATTTTGTTCTATCCTCTCGGACCTCTGTCTGGGTTTTAGTGAACAGTAAAGAGTTGGAGGCATACCACTCTGAACAGACAGACAAAGAGGACAACACAGAGAAGGAGGAGGACGAGGAGGAGGAGGACGAGGAGGAACCTCCGATTCCTCCCAAACCTGTAGCTCCAGATAGCATGTTCATCTTTAAGGCCTCCAACCCGTAAGATGCTACAAAACCCACAAAATTTTGTGACTAAAATTTTGTCTCCTGTGTGCGCTCTTTCATCAACCAACAATTAACATCTCCCCCTTTTGTTGATCTGCAGTATCAGGAGGATTTGTCACTATATGGTCACTATGCGCTACTTTGAGATGACCATTCTCCTCGTGATCGTGGCAAGCAGCATTGCACTGGCTGCTGAGGACCCCGTGTGTACCAATTCAGACAGAAACAAGGTGAGAATGAAATACATCTCTCCTCAAGTGTCTATAGATTATAGTAGGGAAGAAAAGATAAGAAGCCTTTATTGTCATTATATTACAATCAATACAACAAAACTGAAAAAAGTGCCCCTCCCAGCGGTGCTTAAAATAAAACTATATTGCACACATCCATGTATAACATTAGACAAACAACCACATTTTTCATCAACATTCATCATAAAACAATAGCAGGTAGTTGCAATAATAAATATATTGCCCATATTAATAGAAACAAAGATATAATATTGCAAACATCAATAAAATGGATTGTAAAAACACTAATAAGAAATGTGAATTTGGGTGCAGAGACGTTATGTGCGTAGATTTAGAGTCTGTATGGCTTTTGAAAAGAAACTGTTAGTCTGGTGGCATCTAATCTGGTGGTTTTTGTTCTGATGGACCTGTAGTGTCTCCCTGAGGGCAGGAGATCAAAGAGATGGTGGCCAGGGTGACAACTGTCTTTAACAATGTTTTTGCTCTGGAAAAGTAGCGGGTGTGTGCAATGTCCTGTGCTCATTACAAACATGTCGGCCACGTCTGCAGGCAAAAGTGCTAATAACTTTTTCCGAACGGCCACACTCAAACTGTTCAAATGTGGATAATGGCCCACACTTTTAGGACAGTGTCTCCTTAACGGCATTCATAGTGTTGCAATTGTTTGTGCATATAAGAAGTGAGTAATCATGTGAAGAAGCATAAAACCTTTACACTGCTGGCTAATCACTGCACTAGGTGGGTGTGAATGTCTGATTGTTGGTTTGGGAAAGGGTACAATTAATGTAATTAATTTAGTTTAATTATCTGAAAAGCACCTCATATGAAACATACTGACACCTTAGAAAAGCAGTGGATGTCATAGATTTATTTAACTTCTACAAAGGTCGCGATCGCACAAGAGCTATCTGATGGTAAGAAGCAATTCTTTTTCTGACTGAAAAGAATGAATGGAAAATATGAACTTACTCATTCTGAAATACTACTGACAGTTTTAGCTTTAAGGTTTACTGTTTGATCTCAAGTTGACATAACACTGTCAGCAAGAATGTGTCGTGACACATTTAATTTCACACACATACAAGGTGCGAATCTGCAGTTTTTTCTGTGCTCTATTTGTTTTCACAACTCTGTGTCATGGAAAGTGTCACAAGTAACTAAATAAACAAACTAGTAAAAGCTACACTTGTACGAGAGAGAGAGAGACACACCAAGTAAAGATCCACACTAAGGACCAGAGATGTGGACTTGAGACTTGGTGACTTGGACTTGAGTCAACTCTAGTCACCGTTTTGATGACTTGCAACTTGACAAAAAATAAATGTCTCAACTTGGACTTGACTTGAGGCATGAGGATTCATGAGTTTGATTGTTAGCTATTAAATATAAAATAATATAATTCAATGTTGTCATGTTTCTGTCTAAACTATCAAGTATGCTATGCAGCAGCAACAACGCAAACTGTAAATCATGATTGGAACAACTCAAAAAGCTTCCAGGTATGTATTTGTCATTGTATGGCAACAAGTAACATCAAAGACCGTGATACAGCCTCATTTGTCGGACCAGTACACCACAATAGCTGGGTCTGTGCCACCTGTAGGCCTAATCGCTTTTGGATTTAAAATCTACACGTAAGAGTGCTTCGTCTTGTGTCTAAAAAAATGTTTCTTTATTTGGGACTTGACTTTCCTTAACTAAGGACTCAACTTGACTTGACTTGACTTGACTTGACATTACCTTTGACTTGACTTGCCCCCAAAAAACAACAACTCAAGACTTGCTTGAGACTTGGACCAAATGACTTGAGACTTACTTTGGACTTGAGCAAAGATGACATGGTCACAACACTGCTAAGGACACACAAAGTCACTTTTGAAATGTATGAAATTAAAACCTTCATGGACACTATTCTGCCCCAATTTACAAATGAAACAGAAGAGCTGCTCACACCTATACATTAAATTAATTTAAATTGGCTGGGGCATTCCAAGGTTGCAATTTGTTTGTACTATGACAATTAATATGCAGTACATACAGTACATATTAGAAATAGTGTGCATGTGAAAGAATAGTACAAACATGTGAGTTACTTTGCACCCTCAGAAAAGTCTTGTGTCTGTGTACTTTTTTGTTTGTAAATTATCTAGGTCCTGCGTTATTTTGATTATGTCTTCACTGGAGTGTTCACCTTCGAAATGATCATCAAGGTGGGTAACTGAAACATATATTTTCTCCACTTTAACAACACCAATCACACTTTTAAAGAATTTGATGTACTTTGATGTGTTTTGGTCCCTGTGCGTATATAAGCTGTTAACTTTACATGTCTGTATGGGTACGTTGTTTGTTCTCCAGATGATAGACCAGGGTCTTATTCTGCACGATGGCTCTTATTTCCGAGACATGTGGAACATCCTGGACTTCATTGTGGTGGTGGGAGCTCTCATTGCCTTTGCTCTAACGTGAGTCACTATACACTGCTGCCTGCAGATGACTGACTCACTGCAGCAAATCATTTTCTGAGCATACAGTATTGTTATAAACGACCTTCCCTCAAAGACACCTTTTGCAGCTTAATTTTTGCTTCATTGCAGCTAATAAACTGCAAATATGGAGGCATGCATGGTGCTGTACAGTGTGTAACTCAGATTTAAATGTTCCTATGGTCCTAAAACAAGAGGAAATATAGATGACTGTGTAATATGGGGGTTTATACATGGAACTACATGGAAGCTAAAAAGCCTCTACGTTATTTATTTTTGTCGTCCGCAGCATGAGTGTGCCAGATAACTTACTGAATCTTTTGTGCCTTTTGTTGTACTGTAGAGGATTGTATTGTATGTTAATTTCTCTGTTGTGAATATAGCTGTGATCCTGCGAGCTTTGCTCACGGTGAATCTCTTTTTATGCCTCAATTTTTCTCTGTTGTTCCTGTGGATTTTGTCACTGTTGGGGCTACCAGGAATGTGATGGGGTAAAAGATTTTGTCACACTAAATGTAAATGTATCCCATAAGCTTCTCATATATTTATTTTATTATTTTCATGTGTAAAGGTTTTCCTTTTTGTATTCAGTGTGCTTTTTTGTTTTGTTTTGTTGTGTCTTCTAAATCTCACCAAACTGCCTGACAGGTTTTAAGGGTAACATTTCTGATTATTTGGTGACATTAACAAATCATTGATGCCCTCTAATTAATGAGTTGTACCTTCAAATTAAGACTTGTTGCACAATAATCAATAGGAAATCATAAATGTTTCCATAATATGAAATAATGGAAGATAACACATTGTTGTGTTATCAGCCAAAGCCCAAAATGTATCCGTGAATCTCAGTTGAAACTCAAAACATGTACAAATAGCACAACTTATCATAACTTTTACCTGTGACACCTGCTGGGCTCTGTATAAACACACTCTAGATGAAGTTCTGTGTTTCATTGTGTTTTTTGATATGCACTTGTGTTGCCATTTTGCTTTTTACTGTTTTTCTTTTTGAATGGGTCTGTGCCATGTGTCTTTGTGAACTTGATTGAGTGTACAGCTATGTTCCTAAGGGCTGTATTTCAATGTCAACAGAAACAATAAAGGCAGAGACATCAAGACAATAAAGTCCCTCCGAGTTTTAAGAGTTCTGCGGCCTCTTAAAACCATCAAGAGGCTTCCTAAACTCAAGGTATGATGTTACCATCTGCAAACACTCGGTATTGGGGGTTTGGGTGTTTCACAGATCTTTAACAGATTGCGTTTGCTTTGCCATCCCTCTTGTCTTTCTTTTCCCCAGGCTGTTTTTGACTGTGTGGTCACATCTCTGAAGAACGTCTTCAACATCCTCATCGTGTACCAGCTCTTCATGTTCATCTTTGCTGTTATTGCCGTGCAGCTCTTCAAGGGGAAGTTCTTCTACTGCACTGACAGCTCCATGAATTCAGAGAAGGCATGCCAGTAAGTGGATATATATCTAAATCAGCAAGTAAAGTTGGAGAAAGGAGTTTACATACACAACAACTCTATATAATTAACTAATAACTAGATTTAACAAACATGGCTGCAACATTTCTGATCTTTGAGAACAAATGCTATACAATATGATATACAAAAGTCCTTGCACAAATGGCTCATAATAAGAGACTCTGGGTATAAGCAGAAAGCAGAAAATGGCCATGAAGTGCAGCACCTCAGTCTTTATACACCCCCAGATTACCTGTGATTATCTTTAGACCCCCAGATTCACTAGATGATAAGATTTGCACATCACAAAAGCTTTAATTTTTTTATCTTCATTCAAAATGCTGGTTTAATCAGTGAATTAAGTGAAACAATGACCTTCGAGTTGCTCTGCTCCCTACAGAGGCTACTACATTGACTACAGCAGAGACAAAAAGGAGGTGAAGAGGAGAGAGTGGAAGAGACATGAGTTTCACTATGACAACGTCTGCTGGGCCCTCCTCACACTTTTCACTGTCTCAACTGGAGAGGGATGGCCTCAGTAAGGGGATTTTTCTTTTTAATTCAATATATCAAAATGTAACTTAAAAAAACATATTGGTCTTACTAGCATTAAAAAATATAAATTACCTCGCTTTTCTCCCATTTTTTTCTTTCCGCTAGGGTCTTGCAACACTCTACCGATGTTACAGAGGACAGCATGGGGCCAAGTCGAGGGAACCGAATGGAGATGTCTGTGTTCTACGTGGTCTACTTTGTGGTCTTCCCCGTTCTTCTTTGTCAACATCTTTGTGGCTCTGATCATCATCACCTTCCAGGAGCAGGGTGACAAGATGATTCAGGAGTGCACTCTGGAAAAGAACGAGGTGTGTTGTGGTGTAATACATGTGCAGATAAATACACACATTTACATTTACATGTATTCATTCATGTCTGTTTTGGTAAATTTCTGTCCATCAGAGGGCTTGCATTGACTTTACTATCAGTGCCAAGCCGATGACCCGCTACATGCCCCAGAACAGACAAACCTTCCAGTACAGACTGTGGCACTTTGTGGCATCGCCTTCTTTTGAGAACACAGTGCTAGTCATGATCGCTCTCAACACTGTGGTCCTCATGATGAAGGTAAAGCACTCTGTACATCAGGATTCATTGTGGAACAGTATCTAATTGAAATGAAAGGTAATTGTTAAACCGCTGAACGGCATGCTGAGTATAGCTCTTCGTTGCTCGACAGTACAAGAATTTTGTAACTTCCAACAAGCACCTGTACCATGTACCACTTTTTTTAACTCAAAATTGCTGCACCATATGACAATAACTAAACATTGATATCAAATATAAATAAAGCAAATGCAATGTTCAATGTGATTACTAATCTCAAGCAAGTTTTAAGTCTCTGGAAGAACATCTTTACACCGTACTGAAATGAACTGTAACCAACAGCAGGGTGGAAACTATAACTTCTGATAATCCTTCTGTCAGTAAATTTAAAGTTCTCTTTTCCTTCAGTACCACTCCGCCCCGGCAGCCTACGACATGGTCCTTAAACACCTCAACTCAGCCTTCACTGTCCTCTTCTCCATGGAGTGTATACTCAAGATCATGGCATTTGGTTTGGTGGTGAGCATTGACAAAAGAAGAGATCAATTGAAGAGAGAAGCCATTTAAATCACATCTAGCACCACTGATGAAGAATTTGCCTATGTTTAGTCAGATTACATAAAACATTTTTTTTTTTCCGCAGAACTACTTTCGAGATACTTGGAATATTTTTGATTTCATCACTGTTCTTGGCAGCATCAGCGAGATAATTGTGGATTTACAGGTAAGATACTGCCAAGTCACCACTCACTTTCACGATGTTGTGACCCTTTAAAAAATGCACAAATAGCCAGTGTTAAATGCAGCATTGTCTTTTTACAAGTTTCCCTTGTGTGCTATGATCCCTGCCTCCAGACACAGCTTAAGTCATGTTGTGATGAATTTTGCCATCTGTGTTTTACATCCTGTCTCTCCCTTCTGTCTGCCACTCTCTCCCTTCCTCTCCTTTGTTTCACCCTCTCTCCAACCATTTGTGCGTCAGTCGGTGAACACCATCAACATGAGTTTCTTGAAGCTTTTCCGGGCAGCCAGGTTGATCAAGCTGCTGAGACAGGGTTACACCATCCGTATTCTGCTGTGGACCTTTGTACAATCTTTCAAGGTCGGACATTTTACAATATATTTTTCATCACTTTGATTCCTCACACAAGGTGGATGATAATGTTTTAATCTTTACTGTCCATTCTCCAACAGGCTCTTCCTTATGTTTGTCTTCTCATTGCTATGCTTTTCTTCATATACGCCATAATTGGAATGCAGGTATCCTTTCACTAATATTTCACAAATATAACAGACTGTCACGGCTCTTAATTGAAATCAAACATATATACAGTGCTTCTGTACACTCGGTTGCATGACAGTTGTAATGAATTTTACAAATGTTTGTGTGCTTAAATGTTGCTGTATTGTTGTAATTTGTATGGTGCTTGTTTGGTGCATTTTTGTCTAACTGTATATTGTATACTGTATATTATATGAGGTTATTTGCACCATTTATTGAAAGAATTGATTGCTTATATTTACTATATTACTAACCCTGGACCCCATGAAGATTATAACTGATATGGCAGAAGCTAATGGGAATCCAATGAAGTTAACAAAACCTGTTTTCTGCAGGTGTTTGGAAACATCAAGCTGAATGATGAGAGTCACATCAACCAACACAACAATTTTAAGACCTTTTTTAGTGCATTGATGCTGCTCTTCAGGTGGGCTTATGAAAAAATACCTTTCATGCCTTTAGTTTCCATTCTCTTACTTCTCTTTCATTTTCCAGAAAAGTATGACATATCATGACAAACTCACAGTTTTTAGTGCTTGTGCACAAACTGAAATAGACAACCCATTCAGTTTTTTGTGGGCTGCCTAGATCGGAAAACATGGGACAAGCCATTTAGATTTGGCTCTTCTTCCTATGTCACATGCAGGCTCATTAGAATATGCCACCCCCTATCTGAGTATCTCCTCCCACAGCTCGAAAACTACATTTGCAAAGGTGTGCCATATTTTTCTTGCAAGCCAATCTAAGCGGACTTTCGGGAGTCTTAAAGGAACAGGCACTAAAACAAAGCAGACACAGGGTGACACAGGTATACAGGTATATTCAAACAGACAGTATGAATAAAGTGTTTTTTGAACATTAAAGCGTGTAAACGTGTTCTAGTAGAAACCCAAAATACAAGCATGAACTTGAAAATGAGCATGATATGTCCCCTTTAATTTGATGTCAACTAGGTGTTTGTGTTTAAACCACCAGGAGTGCGACAGGGGAGTCCTGGCAGGAGATTATGCTTTCATGTCTATCTGGTCAGGAGTGTGAACCAGACTCCTCTATCCCCCCTCTAATCATGTCTCCAGACCACGAGGGAGGCTGTGGGACTGATTTTGCCTACTGCTACTTCGTCTCATTCATATTCTTTAGCTCGTTTCTGGTCAGGACTCCACCAAAATAACACTCTGTTTATATATTTGTCAATTTCTCTGCTGGCTTGCACACTGATTTTGTTCTACATGTCCTTTTTTAGATGCTAAATTTGTTTGTGGCTGTAATCATGGATAACTTTGAGTACCTGACACGAGACTCCTCAATTCTGGGTCCCCATCACCTGGATGAGTTTGTTCGCATCTGGGGGGAGTATGATCGTCTGGCATGGTGAGACATGATCTTATAACTGCTGCATTTTCACATTTTCAGTTTTATTTAGTATTGAGCAGACCTCATCAACATTCATGTTCTATCTTTATCCAGCAGAGGGCCGTCAAAGCGTGTGAAACACATTTTTCAGTGCAATGAGCTGTCATGTTAAGCACAAGTTGATAAAATTCCAAAAGTGCTAAAGAACATCTAGAGTTCACTGTGTTCAAGTTTTTGCTAGAAAAAGAAATCATTGTCCTAAAAATCTCCAATGCCACATAACAAGTACAAGACCTTGAAAAGGGTACTTGCTGTTTGTCTTCATCTGTATTAGATCTGTGTTTTATGACACTTTTTTTTAACTCTCCACCTTCTGCGTCTGTTTCTCTGTGCCTCTACTCACTTATCATTCTGTAGTGGTCGTATCCATTACACTGCCATGTATGAGATGTTAACCCACATGTCACCACCCCTGGGCCTGGGCAAAAAATGCCCTGCTAAGATCGCCTACAAGGTACTGCAAACATAATCACTTAACAAGCACTAAACACAGATAGATAAAATCAAAACTCAAGTAAAGCCTATCCTATCTGTATGATATATGCATGATATATACTACAGCAAAGACAAATATGAATTCTAAATAAAGTGTATTCAAGGGAACATACTAACAGACTCTTTATGATGTCGAGGGTAATACAATTGAAGGATTGTTGTTTGATTATTATTCAATTTAGGAAAATGTACAGAGACTAAATCATTTTGTCTGGTATTTCCTGCTGGATATGTATACTGAAGTGATTGACTTGTCTTCCTTTTATCCGTCTCTCAGAGGTTGGTGTTGATGAACATGCCTGTAGATGAGGACATGTCCGTTCACTTCACCTCCACGCTGATGTCACTCATCCGCACAGCTTTGGACATCAAAATAGCTAGAGGTCAGAGTCGCTAATTGGCACTTCATGATTATGATATAGCATCTAGGGGTTCAACTATAGATTAGTTGCTTGGTCTAATGACCTAAAACCAACCAACAATCCAAAACTTAAACATATTCAGTTTGCTATCATATAAAACAAACAAATGCAGCAAATCATCACAATTGAGAAAGTTGTAAGTTAGTTAGTTCATAGGTAGTTCATAGTTAGTAAGTTAATAGTTAGTTAGTTAATATGTAGTTCATAGTTAGTTAGTAAGTAGTTCTTAGTTAGTTAGTTAATAGGTAGTCCTTAGTTAGCTAATTAATTAATAGGTATGACATCAATTAGCTGAATGACTAGTTGTTCAGCTTTAGTAAAACCATTAATGTAACCTATTATATTTGCCAAGTGGCTGAATGTGGATGTTTGTCACAGGAGGGGAGGACCGTATCACTCTGGATAGTGAACTACAAAAAGAGATCAGTATCATTTGGCCTTATCTGCCTCAGAAGACATTGGACCTACTGGTACCTATCAACAAAGGTCTGGCTCTAACTACGGAGGAAATACTTACAATGTAACACTGAGAGACAAGCAGTAACAGTTAATGTAGCGTGTCTGCCCTCACAGATACGGACATGACAGTGGGAAAGATCTATGCTTCGATGATGATAATGGACTACTTCAAACTGAACAAAGCCAAGAAGCTCAGGCAACAACTTGAAGCTCAGGTCAGCTCTGCATGCTGCTATCAACTTCCTCAACCGATTTTGCAATTATATATTCAAAGAGGTACGCAATTAGATTTTGAAAATGTAGGAGAAGAAAAGCAAAAAACATTCAATCTCACAGCACAGCTTTAGACAGCCATGACAATCGTCTGTCACAAGGGATCTGTTATAATTTCCTCTGATAGTAGTATGGAACACATTTAAGGCACAATTTGATCAATTACATAAAGAAACAAAAAAAACATTTAAAAAAATTAAAGAAGAATTGCAGTAGCAAAACAGTAATCAAGTTCTTTTCCAACTGGCAATATTTCTTAACACTAGCACCACCAGGCATTTTAGAGGTTCTATATCCACCAAGAGTCTGTATCTTTTGTTATAGCTGACGGGCCATAAACGTATCACCCCTCTTCATTTCTATAGCACAGCGTTAATCTCTACAGCAGCAAGGACAAGTGCAGCCCCCATGATATATATATGTATATATATATTTATTTTAAACCTTCTATTTTGATTTTCTAAATATTATTCTATCATTATGACAGTATAGGTATGTGCAGAATAGGTATTTAGGAAAAGTTAGTACAGGATGGAAATGGAGGAATAACAATGACAGAATAATATATATTTTAAAATCACAGCGATCGATCGTAAGCGCCCACTGCTACCAAACAGAACCACAGTATGTACAGTACAAAGGGAGGAATGGCAATGTACAGAAGTTACTGAATTGTCTTGTCTTTGGGGTGTAGAGTACTCAACCCTCTTGGACATTCTTAGCCTGAACAATGTGAAAACAAATATGGAATGAAGCCCTCTGACGTCTGTTTAATTTGTTGTGTTTTTTGTTCTCTCATTTTAGAAGAGTAGCTTAATTTTTAAGCGTCTGGATGGCTCTGCTCTTCCCGAGGAAATTCTGTCCAACACCCAGACGCTGCCTATGATGGGCCACAGCGCTGGGTCAGCCCTGTGAGTTTGTGCACACGTACAGATTTTTTTTATTTGTACTTGTGCCTCTATTTATGCATTTGTTTACTATTCATCTCTATGTTAATACAGGACCAGAGGAGGATTTGTGGCTTTGAGCCCCATCTCACCTCAGGAACTGTTTTTGCAGCCCATAAGCGCCGACCCTGATGCTAGTCAAGAGCAAAATCTGGTGAGATAGAGGACCAACTTGAGCCTTCAACCATAAATACCACAACCATGTCTTAGAGCAGTGGTTCTTAACCTTTTTAACTTGTTACCCCTTAAAACAAAGCATTGTTGACTTGTCACAGGTTGCTTATGTGTAGGTGGTTGTGGGCAGTTAAATGAAACAGCAATTATCCTCCTCAGATTATTTCTTGAACAATTTTTAGAGTAAAAATTAAACATCATATTGAAGAGTAATGTTTTTTTTCTACTCTCTTATGTTTATTCATCCTACAACCCTACTTTAAGTGCAACATACATCTGCAGCATCACAGAGTGTCACATCAATTGACATCCATAACACACATCACACTCGTCCCTATTCTATGCCAGACAAAAGAAGTTGTCAAGGTATAGTAACGAGGTGAGTCGGGCACTCAGATTTCACTAGTAATTGTTACGGAATACGGATATAGTTTTTTTTCAGGCACAAGTACTAGCTTAGTACTGAGGAACAATTGCTGTAATTAGAAAACTGTCTGAGCAAGAAGATGTCAGTCTAAAGTCACGTTTTAAACATACCTCTCTCTCTTTTTGTCATGCACACATGCATGCACATGCACACATACATGCTACATCAATGCTGTGGTAGGACAGAGCATTAGTATAAAAATGCATTCCGTGCAAAAAATACATGACATATCAGCTGTTCCATCATGGTTAGGTATGGCCTGCCAAAAGGAAGGTTGGTGGTTCGATCCCTGGCCCTGCAGTCCAATGTCGAAGTGTCCTTGGGCAAGACACTGACCATCGAGTTGCCCCCGATGCTGCGCATCATAATGTAAATGTGTGTGAGTGTTTATCTGAAGAGCAGGTGGCACCTTGTACGGCAGCCTTGGCCACAGTGTATGAATGCGTGTGAATGGTGAATGGTTACTGTGTAAAAGCGCTTTGAGTAGTCATTGAGACTAGAAAAGCGCTATATAAGAACAGTCCATTTACCAGCAGCTTTTTAAAAAAGCAAAAATTCTCCCTTCTTCCCAAAACAGAGCCCTAGTGCAGTAGGAGGGATGTGCCGAGCCTGTTGGTGTGTGGACGTACATAGTAAACAATGGACGTGTGGGTTTGACACGTGTCTTACACTGCTGATGTGTGTTGCACTTTAGAGTTATCTTGTGATCCCTTAGGGGGCTCCTGACCCCCAGGTTCAGAACCACTCTCAAAAGCACAGATTTTAACTCTGAATAAGCACACCTTTCATTTAAGGGTTTAACTCCACAAAAACAGTATTAACATATTGTAATTTTTTACGTTTCTGTGACTTTTCTCCATGCCTTGCAGAGCACAGCATCGCTGCTCTTTGTGCTCCTGTCTCTTAGTCCTGTTGAGATTGGAATAGCAAAGGCAGATTGTCAAACTTGTTAATGTTTTGTTGTGTCTATATTGTCCGGTTTTACTGGTATACATCGCTTGCTAGATGAATGACATGAAATTATTTTGAAATCCCCACATATTAGTCTTTGTTCTTACAGAGGAATGTGTTTGGCCCCTAGACAGATGTTGTCTGGCTCTGTTTGTATAGCTATTAAGACCTCAACATGCATGACTGAATGTACCTCCAAGCTGAGATATGGATTCCATCTTTCCCTGTAAACTGTTTTGTTTATTGTCTATTCTTGCTCGTCTTCTCCACTGTTTCTATTCCTCCTTGAAGTCAGTTTTCCTGTTGCTAGTTTTTTAATCTGTCCGTGATTGGCTGGAATGGCTTCTGATTGGATGGCGATGGTGATGTTTATGATAGATGACCTTTAGTGATGAAATGGCTTGTCTGCCTTCCTCTCATCTAAACTGGACTTCCGTATATTGGTAGTCCTGGCGGGGATGAGCCTGATTGGTGTCCCTCCTTGCCTTCTTCTTTTGTTTCTGTACTCACCTAGGTGGGCGAGTGCAGTAGGGGGATTGAGGCCCCACAGGAGCTTCCACTAGGGAGGGGTCTGTGTGTGCGGGCCTCTTCCATGCCCCGTCTGGCTGTAGAGTCGCAGGTACACACATCTTCCATGACATGGCCTCTGATTGGAACGTGAGGATGTCAGTGGCTGCATGGGCTCTTATGCCGAAGTGCCTGGTTCCTTATGTGATGGCGAAGTTTAAATCAGTAGAGTGTTGGCTTGTCATTTTGGGAGTCTGATTAAGATTAAAAAAATTTTCAACATTAGGTGTGGAATTGTTAAAATTGGGTGTGTGATCTTTGAATGATGGTGCCTTCTTACCTTAAACTCTCTCATTTCAGCATGTTTTTTTCAAACCTTTCTTGTTTGTCTTGTCACATGTCTCTAAAATAAATAATCTGAATGTAATTACAATATGTTTTTTTGTGTATGTACCTTGTGCTTGCATGTTTGTCTGTTTTGTGTGTGTTCACATATAAGCAGACGGAGGTTGCAAGTGGCTCCATGAAACGTTCAGCCTCCACCATTGCAGATCAGCAGGTGAATGGTCTTTGGCAGGAGGAGAAAAGTCCTGAGAGACTCTATCGACCTCGTCACAAAAGCTACAAGGCTGCTGGTTAGTTCTGCTGCTCACCTGTTATTATCACATCAGCTTGTGTGCATACAGTATGAAGCATTTTTCCCCCACCATTTCCTAACATCGAACACTTGGAAACAGGAAAAATAATGACCCCCCCCCTTTAGGTAGCTCTGTATCTCTTTATCTGTCATTTAATGTCTTTTCCTCGCCTGAATGTCTTCCCTCTAGTTTCTCGGTCAGAGCACAGGCAGCAGGGCGACAGGGAGCGTGGCCGGTCTAAAGAGCGCTCTCACCTCCTTTCTCCAGACACGTCTCGTTGTAACTCAGAGGAGAGAGGTTTTCAGCCCTCACGATCCTCTAGTGTAGAGAGAGCACACCGCCAAGATAAACAGGTGGGTCAGAAAAGCTTTGTCTAACTAACTGACTTCAGGGACTTGGACATCAACAAGTTAGTGTCACAAATTAACAACATTTTAAAGTCTCTGAAAATAAAATTTAATGACCAAATTTCCCCTCCATTGCTAAACTTTGACAGGTTTAAGTTACCAGATGTCCTGCAAAAGACAGTCCATTGAAGACATTGTTTGTTTCATTTTGTCTTTATTATGGTCTCCAGGGCAACAGCTCGGACAGTCCGGTGCCCTCCACATCAGAGTCCAGCACCCCGAGCGGCCGACGACCCATATCACAGACCCCGCTCTCGCCCTCACATCTCCTACTCTCCGCTTCACCCCTCCGTCGGTGAAGACGAGGATGAGCAAGGCAGCCCAGAGACCATGAGGCGGGGCAAGCCCAACTGGGAGACCCAAGAGCAGGTCGCAGGTGACAGGCTGAGCGAGGCAGGCCTAGACGCGTCCCCTCCTCGGCGATACCCCTCCGAGCCATTCCTAGCCTCCCAAGAGGGGGACCACAGCCCAGACCCCTCTGGCCCCATGGAGACGTTGACCTTCGAGGCGGCTGTGGCCTGCAGCCTGGGACGCGCTCAAACACCATCAGCTCGGCCCGCCCACGCTTGCGGACTGGCTGGCAGGTCCCCAACGGACACTTTCGGAAGCGCCTGGCACAGACAACCTCTGTTGCTGGCTGTGATCCTCTCAGCGACACAGAGGAGGATGACAGGTGCTAGGGACAGTCGGCACAGCATGAGGGAGGAGGGGGAATCCCAGAGAGGTGTTAAGACTCTGTACGACAGTACAAAGCAAAGGTTAATGTGACTCTTTTTGCATCACTGCTTAGAGGCCACGAGCACTCTGGATGTTTGATAAAATATGAACCCAAAACAAACGAAAAGAACTTCCTGAAACTGTAGTTGCCAATTCACACACTGACAATAATTAAGGTCTATTTCCTGACTTTTACTTGATGATAGAGAGTAATAATACATCTCAAATAGATACGGGATGTACAAAATAAATGAATGGATCAAATTATGTAATTTATGTCAATGGATATTTTCATTTCTGAAGATGTTTCTAAATGATTCAGTGTTGATCTTAACATGTATCTGTGGGGTGTGTGAATATGTAACTACATTTTCTTATAAATTAATTGTTTTGTAAAATACATTGTGATCATCACACTATTGCCATTTATTAATATAGAACAAGCCATGACGAAGAGGAGATCTGATACTTTACCAGACAATGTGGATACTAATAAGTAACACTCAATAATGCTGGATTTTTTTTACAGTGTGAATGTATGTGCAGGGGAAAAAACTGCCTGATTTCCTTTGCCATTAACGTTTTGGTATGGAACATGATAAGTTGTCAGGTATGAATACAGTAATAGAATAACAGAAGATATGCTTATTTGTTTGTTATTGTTAAATCATGCCGCCAACAAACTTCAAACCTTTAAAATTATCCTTCAAAACAGTCTGTTGCTTTTATTTTTTACCAGTCAACACCCTTTAACTGAGACTTTTCCAACAATTATATTTAACATGTGTTGGGCGTGTAATTTTACCATGAACTGATATGACAACAAAATCATCGTTCATCTTTTTTTCCCTTGTGAATATCGTATGAACCATTGCAGACAATGACTGTAGAAACACATTTTAGACACCCCATGACACATTTGCTTCACAGATTAACATTACTCTATTACTTACTAATAATGTACAGAGAAATTATGCCGTTTGTAACATTTAGAGAAAAAGTAACAACAAAACAGTATCTGCTGATGGGCTTTAAAGGTAAAGGAATCCTTGGAAATGTTCATTTTAAGGTTTGTGTTTTTGTTTTATTTGCCTGAAGAAGGTCAATTCTGTGAAAATCACTTAACCAAAAACATAGCGATTTGTATCCATAAGTTCCTGGAATGCAAATACGTTGTGGGTTTTTATGTGTACAATAGCTGTATATAAAAATAAAGGTGTCCTCAACTTGCCAACTGTTATTGGATGCAATTTTATTTTTTCTGTCTGGGATCAACAACATCAGCGACCTTGATAAATAAGATCTTATAACCATGACATTAACACCTCACACAGAAACCAGTTTAAGAAACTACCAGTTAGTTTTATTTAAATACATTTTCTTGATTTACTATACTTATTAGTTGTTAAAACTGATCACATCTTTTTATTATGGTATTTGTATTGCTATTTGGTTTTTGTGATTACACAACACGTTGTCTGTATATAGCCTATTATACACTAAATAGTAAACTGTATAGGTGCACACAGAGAGTAATAAAACAGGATATCTTTACAAGGGGGTTTCTCCCTAAACTTTAGTGACCAAAGGATATTTCCGCCTAACATTAATCATAACAACAGTTCTTAACAAATGAGATTGAAGGCACATTTACACTTTTATATTAAAAGAAAACATACATAAAAACATACATTTCAACGGCAAGCAAGAAACAAGGTTTTACAAGGTCCTATACACACTTATGGTTCACCCACACAGGTGAACCATAAGTGTGAGAGTACAGTCTGCGCTAATGTTCTCACAAATAACGTATAGTGATCAGGACAGTGACAGTTAGCCAGCATTTTAAGCAGCTATATTGAATTGCCCAGTAATAATTATTCTATTAGTTTAGTTGTAGCTACCTGTTAGAAGGAACCCATCATTCCATGTATCGTTCCTGTAGTTAAAATATAAAACTATATACATATATATAATATATAATATATATATATATATATATATATATATATATATATATATATATTATATACAAATATACTATATATATATGTATATACTATATAAAAATGTATATCTTTAATAACTGGATTTTAGATTGTTTTTTTAAATCTATCTAACATATTTTATGATCCGTTTGAATAATCATTTGTTTATCACAAATTATAATGTTCATAATTAAAAGGCTTCGGCTCTCTCCGAAGAACTAGTACGTAAAGAAAATCATCCAATCACCGCGCAGAATCACACCCGTACGTCATATCCAACGGACCGATAACATGTCCTCCGATTGAAGAAAGAGCTAGCAAGGAAGCAAACTGTTTTATGTTACTTACTAAGTTTAAAGGCGGACATGTCGCTACAGTCCAACACTCAGGCAGCTCAGTGGTGCAGTCACAGCTGTTGCTGAAATAGATATTTTGTAGAAATTGTGATTCCTACAAAGGAATGAGCGACACTTATCAAGGAAGTCGTCCAGCTGGCTAGCGAAAAAGTAGCTAGCTGGGCTAGCTAGTAGCTGTCGTTAGCACGAGTTCTTTGTTTTGTTTTTCAGGTGAAGGTCCGTGTAAACATGAAGAGAATCTAGTGTAGACATTTGCTTTAACATTTAACGTGAATCTAGGAGTTTTGTAATCATGCACATTGTATATTTGGCAGTGTGTAGTTGAACTGTAAGTTAATAGTTTTTGGGTTATTAGACAAAACTAACATTAGCCACCGAGAGCAACTTTAGCAACAAAGATCTGATTCTAACCTCGGCCGGGACAGGACTGGAGACACGAAGATATGGGCAACTGTCTCAAGTCTCCGACATCAGACGACATTTCTCTGCTTCATGAGTCTCAGTCAGACAGGGCGAGTTTTGGTGACGGGACAGACCCTGACCTGGAGGCACCTCCGCCGTACCAGGTAAGAGACTGTTAATGCGCAACTTCCAGGGTAATAATTTAAGTAAAGCAAAACGTCTGTCACACGCAGGACACGTGGTTATAAAGATAATGTTAGTTAGAAACCTAAATGCTTAATATGCAGTGGGGGATGATTATTAAAGTATGACTGTGTTCCTCCTTGTTTAATGTCTGGCCTTTTTCTAAGTCTGCCTCGAGTCCAGTGTAACGTCAGTAGAATACCACAGTACGCAATCATTAACTGGCCTGTTACGGATGTCCACACCACACAGCTGCTTTATTTATCAGTTAAAACTGACGCACAGAGCCTCACCAGTCAGGCCACTTTGTAAAGACTAAGTGAGCTGACAGGAGGATCATTGTTGTTGTTGTTTTTTCATTTTTCGGGTTCTTTTGTCTGTTAACAGGAGCAGGCTCACATGCCCATGTACCATCCCACGCCTAGTCAGGCCCGTCTGGCCACCCAGCTGACAGAGGAGGAGCAGATCCGCATAGCTCAGCGCATCGGCCTCATTCAGCACCTCCCAAAGGGTGTTTATGATGGAGGGCAAGACGGCTCAGAGAAGAAGATCAGAGAGTAAGCTCTTTGCATTTTTGTGGTGTTTACATTGCTGGTGGTTGCAGGCCATTTGAGCTTAGAAATAGTAATTTATTCAAACATTTGTTTTTTTTTTCTACCCCTGACCTCAGTATACATATTGTGACACTTGTAAATGTGACTAAAATTTAATTTTATGAGTTAGTTGCAGCCCCAATATAGTCCATAAAATGTTATGGTAACAATATGTATAACATAATTTCCATCAATATAAAAAAGCTGGTACCAGAGAATAGTTAAAGGATTAATCAACTATCAAAATTGTTGCCAATTAATTATTTGTCACTCAACTACATGTATTGACAAATCATTTCAGTTCTACATACCCGTAATGTGTCCTTAAAGACCAGTGTGAGTTATATAATATATAAAGATATTGCTAAGTCCTAGATGATTTGTAGCCTCACAGCACAACGTCAACTGTATTGTCACTTAGCAGAGGACAGGTACAGAGCCAATGAAATGCAGTTGACACCCAACCAGAAGTGCAAAAGAAGCATTAAATACCAAAGAGCAGGTTGAGAACAGTATTCTGTGCAGTTATGTAGACAATAGAGATTAATTATATATTTACACTGGTGTGTATTTAAGCTCTTTTATTTAATATTTTTTCAGATGCGTCATCTGTATGCTGGACTTTGTATACGGGGACCCAATCCGGTTCCTGCCGTGTATGCACATCTACCACATGGACTGTATAGATGACTGGCTGATGAGATCCTTCACATGCCCCTCCTGCATGGAGCCTGTGGATGCTGCCCTGCTCTCCACCTACGAGACCAACTGATTTTTCACCCCTTCTTCCCCAAGCTTAGATCAAACACGGCTCATCCAGCTCTAAACACACGCACGCACACAAACCCAACAACTGCCCTCTTAGAGAGTGAAAGGAGGTAAAAAAACAAATGTGTTGGCTGTTTTCTCGCACTTTGAAAAATTCTAAATTTACTCATCTAATGTTGGCCTTCCATGCCACCATGTTTAAATAGTAAGCTGGTCTTAACCACCAGTTACACAAGTCTGTAAGAAACCGTTTCCAGGTGACCCTGCATGATTGAGTTTGTGTGTGTTTGTCATGCTGACGGTGAGCGGTGTGTGCGAGCGAGCGGCGAGCGAGCTGTTTGGGTTGTTTGACTGCATTTCCACTTGAGCTGGTCTCAGTGGTGTTTTTCCCTAACTGACCCCAGTTCATCTTCATTCCCATTTAGTCATCATACAAATGTATAATTAGGATAACAGGTTATTGACCAAAATGCAATGAGGTGTACATAGAAATCCATTTGATTTAATTTGAAGCTTTCTGTGGCAACAGTAAGACTTCCAACAACATATTGATCCTGAACATGCTCTCATATTAGAATGGGCCTACATTTTGGAGGTGTGGGAATACACAGCTGAAGTTTACACTGTTGGTGTTAGATAGTAAAGGATAAATCACTTTTCCAGTTTGACAGGATTACAAAGAAATTATGCACGCACAGAAATCCCCCAACGTTTATATGTACGCAATGTACATCTACAATAGATATCAAAGCTACATGATATTTGGTCGCTCCAAATGGCCAGAATTTATAGGAAATGCTTTGAGTTGAAGACAAAATGTGTGATCTGAATGTTTCATTAGGCCGTGTGGATAGTAGCTGGCAGCCAATGTAAAGGGCTCATTTGTGCATGGGCAGGTGGATCAGTCAGTCAACAATTAGAAATGCTTGCACACACTTTTCATCTGATCCAGAGATTTGCACTTTACTTATAGGACAGTATCTAAACAATATATTAATATATGTACCTAATAACCTTGCACTATCAATACTTCATTCCTTTTAATTTGTGAGATGCAAAAGTTGTATAGCTGAAAAAGTATTTTCAAAGCTGTCTGTAGCGGCAAAGAATGAATCTGTATAAAACAACCACATGTTTTGATTTCGCTAAATTTATTTTTCCAACCATGAAATATTCATTTGACACATCATGTGAACAAATCCATTTTGTTTTAATTAAACCAACACTGACAGTTCAGGTTTAGATATTATAGTACATCCAGCAATTAGACTCAAAAAGGCACATCAATTCACAATGTCATTATTTAACAACTGTCATGTCAACTGCAAATAAGAACATGCAACCATTTAGTTATTATTTATCCTGTTATTAATGTTGGGTGGCAGTCAATAACCCTGAAAGGCTGTAAACCCTGAGAAAACCCCCCTTAGGGTTTGTACATCCCATGAAAGGTGACAGGCATGGTGCACTCCACTTCTGCCCTGGCAATCTCAGACAGATCCTTGGCGTTGAGGATGAGGAGGTATCCTGGTCTCTGGGAGCCAGGAGCCACCACAATGGTCAGCAGCACTCCTAAGGGCACAGCACCAAATTAATTTCTATCACAGTAGGTGTTGAATTGTATATAGTGTGTTTCTATTGCTATTGACATACCATCATCCTCATCTACCCCATCAGGAGTCTGAACAAACAGAGGCTCTGAGGGGTAGGAGTCTGGTTCTTGCCATACCCAGGTCTCCTTGGTCTTCACATTCAACTTGCAGATCTACATGCATCAAAATCAGTTAATGAAAAACCTTGTTTAACACACTCTGTTTAACACACTTTCAATTGAAGGTATTTTGCCAACTTACCCTGTCTGGTATGAAATGGTTGAGACCCAGACCATAGGCGTATGTGTAATTCTTCCCTCCGTACCTCGAGTAATTAATTTGAGGGAACTCGAAGGCTACAAAAACAAAAATATTTAAAGATAAATATGTCCACCATGATTGAGTAAGTTGAATTTGTTGGGTGTGTTTGCACCTTGTCGAGGCCCGGAGAACAAAACTTCTGGCTCCAGCCAAATGTTGCCATCAGCGAGCATCACCGCTGTGGCCGTGGTGTACGGCAGGCTGACAAGATTCTTCCCCTGCTCCTCCTACATGGAGTGCGCAATGAGATAAACACAAATAACATGAGACTCTACAATTTTAGGGAGCAATTTGGGTCGTGATGAGCAAAACAGGCGACTTGCCTTGTGGACGTCCAGGGGAATAACATATCTGCGGACCTCCGGCTGTGGTGCCATCATGGCCGCCTTCTTCACCTCTTCCCAGTTAGCTCTCAAGTTAGCCAACCAGAGGTAGTTGTAAACAAACTCAAAACTGCACGAATAAACGGATTATGAACAACTAATATATCTGTATCAAATAAATATGCAGAAGATGTACAGGTAGGTTTAAATAAAAGTCTAACATTTACCCTTTCCAGCCACAGAGATCAACAACAATGAAGCCTTGGTCCTCGTAGGTGTTGATGTGATGGAACATGCCGATGGGTGCCCCTTTGAACTTGTGATCAATGTACTCTCCTGGGTCTTTCTTGGCAATGTGAAACAAGGTCTATAAACCACATTTCAAAACAGATATCATGAGATTTCAGGGGCACAGACAATGATAATATCAACAGTTAGAATCACCAAAGAGATCAAACTACTTCAAGTTCTTACTCCTTGGCTCTCGTTGGACTCGAAACAATCCATGTAGTTGGTGCCTCGAATGCTCCAAGCGCTCAGAAATTTCAGCAGGTTGATTTTCACCGGGGTCTCCACAAAGACAAAGTAGTTTTCTGACATGCCAAAGCTGAAATTATTAAGGAGCATGTCAAAGTTTGGACCTTACGTGTCAATGCTCATAACAAATGGATTATTGACAAACTTCTGAGTCTACACACACCTGTGCACATAGGAGGGCTTGAACCTCTCAGCACTGGGGAACTGCACCACCACCTTGGACTTCTCAATGGGATCAGACTTATCTAAGAAAAAGAAAGACTATTTTGAATTATTATTATTAAGCAAGCTCCAGGGGACTGACCCTGCACTGCAATCCCAGATTTAGTTGTAATTAAACCTTTTAGTGGTCACTACTAAGTTTTTTGTTAAAAAAAAAAACATTAATTTCTAAATGACAGTAGTTGTTTGTAATAATCAGCTTAAGTATGCAGTACACATATCATATTAGGTAGAGATAACTCCAAATTAGCATTCAACAGCATGTTTTCGCTATAAAAAGCATCTGAGTTTAAGGAGAAGTCGCTGCGGTCAACTACTGCAGTGACGTGTGGTGATGCCACCGCTGATGCATACCTTTCTGTGTTGGTGGAATCTTGACAATGTTGTAGGCCAGCGTTGCTCCTTTTCCCATGCAGTTTCCAATGTTATACACTGTACCATCTCTCTCAATGTGAGGATGGGCTGTCACTCCATTAATGTTGACATAGTTGCACAAGTCAACCTGCATAGAAAACAATTTTACTGTGTTTTAAAAATAAAACATGTACAGTTTCTGAAGTAAAATTACACCCCAAATGATATGATATATTTGCATTGATGTACCTTCTTCAGCGTCTCCAAGGTATCAGTGTTTACTTTAGTGATGTAGTTGGTTTCTGTTACAGCGTAGAAATCCTCACCAATAGGGTAAACGTTTACCAGGCAGTTGTCTGTGACCTCTACACCCTTGAAGTAAGAGAAAAACCTGCAAACAAAAAAAAAAAAAAGATTAAATTGTACAAAGGTAATGGTTTGTTATGAGATTAAATAAAAGTTGACACAAGTATATGTTTATATATGAGATACAAAAAACAAACAAAAAACAAAAAAAAAAACAGCTGTAGCATATTCAGCAGTGCAATCACTTAAGAGAGCCAAAGGAAAATGTGTGTATTTGTTTTCTGGATGAGTTTGACAACTTACTTTTACATTTTCATTTCATTTTTACATTTAAAAAGCATCTACATGATAGTGAAGATGAGCCGGAAAATAAATCATGTGTGGTAATGTGCCACCCACCTGGAGAAAATGTTTTTGCAGGGATCTGGGTATGCACAGGTGCCAAACTCAGTGATCACCACACGTTTCTCCGTGATGGCTCTCACGTAGGCATCTGTATTGATATACCTAAAAGAAGAAAAAGAATTTCATCCCAAAACTTTATACATCCATTTTGAAAAACATTTTTTAATTGATTTACTGGACATCCTTTATTTTATAAAATGCCGCTATGATATGATTCCATGGTGTTAATGCAGTTGTATGTGCAGCTTGATTAGAAATGCATGTACACCATTTAAAATTCAAATTTGATGCACACATACTCAAGTTTCTGCAGGTTAATTTAGCTACATGGCAGTAATGTAAATTATGCAAAATGGTCTGAAAAATTTCTAAATGCAAGTATTGTCCTCGAGGTCTTACTTTCGGTAGTAGGTGACCTGGTTGTCCTGAAAGTCGAATTTGTGCATGATGGCCTGGCCATCAAATAGGTGATAGAAAGGTTCATCTCCAATCTCAAAAAGCCCAGGTCCCAAGCGGAGAAGACTCCCCTTCAGAAATGAAGGGATCCTACCTGTATAACAGCAACATAATAAACACAAATCAGAGCTTGTTTTGAACTGTATACATTTGTAAAAAAGGCTATCAGAGCCTACTTCCTATGCTCTCAGAAGAAAGACAAAAAATACTCACTATATGACTGTCAAAGAATGATTTGCCTGCGGTCTATTTCTGTCTGAAAGATGCAAACAAACCTGTGACCGTTGCTGGAAGAGGCTCAGCCAGCTCCTCGCATGTCTCAAAAATCTTCTTGTAGCTACCAGCTGGGTGTTCAAATCTGTTGTCAAAAAGTGAAGACATCAAGCCATATCGCAGCCAAATAAATTAAATGTTAGTTAGTTAAATGTATGAGTCTGCTAGTTGAAGTCCTTAAAAGCTGTATTGCTGACAGATCATGAGTTTTTAAATCCTTCAGGAGCTTAATCAGCTGCAGATACACTGACCATTCGAGTGACTGTGTAAAGTCACAGGACCAAGAATGTATATAGAAGAGCTAAATAACATTAACAATGACTTTAAAATCCATCACTGATTAAGCTAGTTTTGAAACATGTTGTCCCCACCTTTTGGGAATCACTATGAAATTAAGAACAATTACAGACGGAATAATTTATCCGAAACTCACCGGCTGACCATGTTTTCTGCTTGTGGCACCACACAAAGCAAACTCTTAAGAAAACCACTAGTTCCTTCTGAACTGGATGTCTCTGGTCTCCCAGTGGATTTGGGGTATTTATCTGCCTCGTCCCCCTCACAGTCACTGAAAATCTTCTGTAAACCTTTCTCCAAGCCAATCATGTCCCACCGTGAACAAGAATCCCTTTGTGCCAATATCCTCTGCTGGGTGCCTCAATGGCCACCCCTCTTAAACCGGATTTATGACAGAAAATATTTATTGCACAGAACTGGCAAATATGTTGCAATTGTGCATGTGATTTTCCAATTGTATCTACAGTGGCTTGAGAAGGTTTACACACCCATGCTAAAGTTGATTAAAAAGAGGAATAAAAAAACATCTTTTGGAAATTAATCGTAATGCCTTAATTCAAAGAATTTAGGAAAATCCAACCTTTAAAAGACACCAATTTTCTTTGTGAATGCATAATGTATGTAAATAAATAATTGTTCTTCCTTAAAATACAGGGGGCATAAGTATACACACCCCTATGTTAAATTTCCATAGAGGCAGGCACATTTTTATTTTTAAATGCCAGTTATTTCATGGATCCAGGACGCTATACATCCTGATAAGGTTTCCTTGGGCTTTGGAATTAAACTAACCCCACATCATCACATAACCCTTCACCATGTTCCATTGTTGAATCACAATCTCTAGGTATGGTGAACGGTATGTGATCCTGTGGGGTTATACAAATGTGCCTGCCTCTATGGGACTTTAACATAGGGGTTTGTATACTTATGCCCTCTGTATTTTAAGGGAGAATATTTATTTATTTACAATACATTATTCATTCACAAAGAAAATTGGTGTCCATAAAAGGTTGGATTTTCTTCAATTTTTTGAATTAAGGCATTAAGATACATTTCCAAAAGATTTTTTTATTCCTCTTTTTAATCAACTTTAGCATGGGTGTGTAAACTTTTTCAAGCCACTGTATTGTTGTGCTTTAGAATATTGTTATGCTGAGTCATACTGTGCAGAGTATTGATACAATTTGTAGGGCTACATAAAAACATTGTGCAGGTAAACAAAAGTAAATGTGTATTTTAAGGTCAGTAATTCAGAACATGTATGATTAAAATGTAAATGTAATATTAAAAGTGAATTCATAGGAACATTGGGATTGAGACTCAAGTACCACCACTTTATTTTAGATTAAGTAATAGTTCTCTAAAATAGTACAGTAATAGAATGAGGGTCTATTGTAAAACAACAATAACAAGGAACCTTCACTGCTTTTATTACAATGTAACATAATAAATAATACTGATGAAATGTGGCCAGTTGTTCTTTGGTCTGAACTCAAAATCCTTAATTTACTTATCTCAGTGCAACTATAATCCATGTACAGGGATTATGCTCGATATAGCCTGGTGACAAACACTGCATTGTTCCTCCTGGGGGAAAAACACCATTAGTAGGGAAAGTTTCACCAGAAGCAGCTGGGCTTGTGACGTTGCTCCCCAGCTGACACATGCGGACAGTCGTTAATTAGCAAAAGCCCTATATAACATGTTTTATGATTATCTATTAAAAAGAAATGGTCAGTTATTAAAAACTACCAAGTGAGAGTGACAGAGGTTCAGTCAGAGGTCTGTCAACCCAAATCAGATGCCCGTATCTTTTGGCCAATTGTAACCTAGTTCCACATGGTCCTCCTCATAGAGGTTGCTCAATTGTCATGGAAATTATGAAGAGTAGGCTATAGATTTACAGATCCAGGTGACATGGTGATCTATCTATCTATCTATCTATCTATCTATCTATCTATCTATCTATAATAAATAAAATGGGGGAGATTGTGTTTGGTACAGTCACAATTTGTAGTTGCAGAGGTTATCAGAAAAAAATAATAATAAAAGGAAATATAACCATAGCAACATCCCCAACAATACTTAGGCCTACTCTCTATGGGCCTACTGTATTGTCCACGTACCTCAGTTGTCATATAGGGAGACCTCTGTTGGTTGATTGCAGGTTATACCTTTTTCAACTTTTCCAACAACATAGTATTATTGTCGCGTGCGCTGGTGGGCACGATTAGCTAATATTAGATCAATCGATGTAAGAGGTGACGGAATTAATTAGAAACCCAATAACCTTTGATGTTATAATGAAAGTATAAACCTTTTATTATTATTTTTTTTTTTTACAGCAACCGAGATCAACTAGCTAGTCGCATGCGCACTTCGTTCGGAAATTACAATATGGCGGCGACATGCTACAATCGAGAGTCGATCTAACATCTAGCCCGCTAAAAACCTACGAGGCTGTTGTTTTAATAACCTGTGGATAACCGTGACTTTAATTAAAGTTTCGTGGTTAACAGTAGTGGTGTTGTTTAAACGGTTTTAGTCTGAAAAATGAATTACACCACGAAAGTGGTCCAGGTGACAAATGTGTCGCCAAGCACAACATCGGAGCAGATGAGAACACTGTTCGGCTTTTTGGGAACCATCGAAGAACTGAAGTTATTTCCACCAGAGTGAGTTGACTATCTGGTGATGTAGCTAGCCACTTAATTGATAATAAAGTATAAAATTACCTGGAAGGTTCTCTAAATGGGTTCACTGCTTATAACGAAATATTGGGCCTAGCATGCTAACCAGAATTGTAGCTAACTAACCTAATAACGCTATTGCTAGCTAACTAGCTAACGTTACGTAACTTGGCTGACACCAGCTAGCTACATTCACGTTCATATTAATTTGACTTGTTGATTGTGTCTTACACACGTAAAGTGTAGCTAGCTAACTTCGTAATGAAGGGTCCATTCAAATATTAAAGAATCCATGTTAGCAGAGCAACGAACATAACGCGTCTAATGCTAACGTTATTTGGGTAGCAACGTTTTGTTTGTTTTTTACAGTAGTTGAAATACGTTTTTCCTCCCAGCATAGAGAAAAGATAAATGTTAAATCATTTATATAAAGACGAAAAACATACTCACGGTGAGACAAGTCATTTTGAAACTATTGTTTTCTACTGTCTCAATATTTTGTCTTTAGTAAGATAAAGTTTGACTTGAATCCGCAGTACAACGTCACAATGTTGACTTACTATCAACATAACCTTATTTCCCCTTGCAACTTATACCTTTGTTTTGTTACTGCTCCTCTATCTGTGTTTTGGAGAGGTGTAGAGAAATGTATTGACATTACAAGAACATAACAAGACTGGACACTGACAATACATCTTGTTTTGTCTTGTCTTTTGAAAACGGGGACCAACCAGAAGTTGTCCTGATAAGACATTTTGAGTCATTGCTGCAATGGCTCAAAACCTGCCTAATTTCAATAGTACTCAATTGTTATAATTATAGCAGTATTATGTGTGGATGCTGTTTTGAGGGATATAATTAATTAAATTAAATTAAATCCCATTAAATTGTGAATATGCCAAATCCAATCAATGTCAATATATGTGGGTAGAATTGGACCCCATTTCGTAAAAAGACAGGATGCAACAACATGCATTGTTTAGATTGTTGGAGATTTTATGCTATTTAATGTAATATTTGTGACTTCCTCAATAGTGATTCTCAGATGCCGGTGACATCCCGGGTGTGTTTTGTGAAGTTCCAGGAGCCAGAGTCTGTTGGAGTGTCTCAACATCTGACAAACACAGTGTTTGTGGACAGAGCATTGATTGTGGTCCCATTTGCCGAAGGTTTGTCGTCACATCATTATTTCCCGTATGAGTGGTTCTTGTTGATTGAATGCCATGAATAGTTCACAAGTCAGCTCACCTTGGTCTGTTTATATAAGCTTTTAAGATACTTTCAATGATACTGGTAATGCCATTCCCTCCCATTGTATATATGAAGTTCTTAAAGCAGATTTTTGATATACTGTGGTAGCACATCCCAAATCTGTTTTACCACAACAATGCAATTCTTTTGATGAACTGGATTGTATTTATTAGGGCAAATGCATATCAAATGGTTTGTCTCTGCCTAAAACAATAATTTGTCCTGCATGAAAGTGCAGTATACCAAAATCTGCTTCACAGACTAGGAGTTGACCAATCCCAAGCTGTCGGCGTCGCAGTGAAGTTGTTAATACTCCTAACCATATGCATTTTATTTTCTCCCCCATATTGGACTATCCACTGTTAAACTTCTCTCTGTTATTTGTGTGTGTGTATGTGTGTGTGTGTGTGTGTGTGATTTTTGTAGTGAAGAAGGCAAAAGCAGCCCCTCGTTGATGGCTGAAAGTGGTCCTCTGCCTGCCAACAGGGGATTGTAGACATTTTCAAAGGCCAGCAAGCATTCAAGTCCCACCCCCGCTCTTTCTTTTTGTCCTCTATTCTTTCTCTGCCTTCTCTTTTTTCTTTCCTTCTGTCTAATTAATCTTTTCTAGGTGGTTTAGTTTAGAGCAAAAAGTCATATCTGCGACATAGCCTAAAACTTTGCTCATTTTGCATTATTTTGCAGCACTTTGGAACACTTTTGGAGCTTCTTAGGCATTTTGGGGCAAAAGCATTGTTCCTTAACGGATATGGCTGGCAATATTTTTCATCTTTTGATGTCATCAAATTCCATGAAAAGACCATTGACCAAAAACAATTGACAGCACATCAGTGAGCCACACTGTTTCACAGGGTGACTTTTTTTGTTCGTTATGATGTACTGTATTTTAAGTCAGTGCCACCGGCACCACACTGCAGCCACAAATACTCGCTAGCACACACTACACACATCCGCCACTAAATATAGTCCCCAACAAATGTACTATTTACTCCGGTATGAAAACCTTTGCTACTCAGTTGTGTAAGTCTTTTATAAAAATGAAATTATGTATTTGTCACTTGTTATTTTAGTAGTAACAAATGACTGAGATCACAAAGTATTGTGTTGGATAATTTGTTTTGGGGGCTTCTTTGACTTAATTTAATAGTGCAGTTGAAGATTAACCGAAAAAGGGGAAGCTAAAGAGGGCACGACATGCAACACGCCTTATTATATGGGGCGCACGCTCTACCAGGTCAGCTACCTGGACGCCGCAGAAAGCATTGTTGACAATAACCAAAAATGTAACATTGCCAGCCTTATCTATAAAAATGTGCAAATTAACTCTTGAAAGAAAAAGCTTTGAAATACAATACATTGGTTGGGTTTAGTGGTAACAGCCTATACAAGGGTGTTAATAATTACTTGCGTGCAAAAACCACAATGCCCAGGCAACTGACACTACACATACTTACCCATATGAGAGCAGTTAATTGTGTGACTTAACAAAGGAACACTAATCAATGATTGGTTAGTTTATATAATAGCGGAACTACATCTCATCATAAGTTGTCTTAAGATGCCCACCCAACGTGACACTGTGTTGGTAAAATATATTCTCTTTAACAGTGGTCTTCTTTTGTTGTTGTGTTTTACAGTTCTTTTTCCTGGCTCAGCCAGTCCTGTATACCAGGCCCTGCAGAAAATACCATCCAACAGTTTTGTCCCCTGCAGCAATTTCTCTCTCTTCAGTGTGCTTTTTTATTTGAATGTTGTCATTGTGTGTCTGTATTTAAGTCATGTCCTTTTGTGAAAGAGTTCTTTTGGGGGTGGATTTACTGTGAAATGATTATAAGGTGTTTATTTGTTAAATTTTGCCAACAATCAGTGTCATATTGCAAATAAAGATGAACAATTATTTTGTAATTGGACTGTGGTAGCGCAGGTTAACCAAACCAGTGCTTTGCCTAGGTTTGTTTATTTGATTGATGCAGTGACAGGTAAGGATACTAGAATAATGATGTAAAGCAGACACGCCACCCACCCTGAATTCTGCTATTGTCATTTAGTACATACCACTATATGCTCTGACATTTGTGTTTTTGGTAAGTAAACACTAATAGCTTGTATAGTGTTCTTGCCAAAATCCCTAAAATTCTCTCTGTTGTGTGTATCTCGATTTTTCTCTGTGTGCTTTTAGTAGCGAAGCCGCCAGCGTGAGTCGCTTGTTTCAGTAAACGTCTTAATGAAAATTGAGGGCTCACCCAACTGGAGAAGCAGCTGTGCTTGCTAACGTTTGGTTCATGACTTAAAAAACACGTTCAGGTGATATATTCTTGGCAGTGTTCATTGGAGTAGTGTGATATATTCCAGCAATAGTTATGTCACTGCAATGATTATGTTGAATTAAGGGAAGTCTTCTCTGATCTGTAAGGTAACCATTTTGTTGAACCTAATATGAGGAATTGCAGTGTGAAGACTTTTTTTTTCTTTGTCTTTTCCAAAGTGTCTTCTCTGTAGTTGATGTGTGTGAAGATGTCATTCTCTCCTAATGCCGCATTTTTATTTTCCTGTAGGCTCTATTCCAGATGAGGCTAAAGCTTTGTCACTGTTGGCGCCAGCAAACGCTGTTGCAGGAATGATGCCAGGAGGAGGACTTCTTCCAACGCCAAATCCCATGTCCAATCCTGTAAGACTTCAAATTCTCTGAATATGCCGGTGCATGACCTTACAAAATTATAAAATGTTTGCTGTTGTCCCATTGTATACAATTTTAAAATGGTACAAAACAGTGGTGTATATTCTACAAGAAATTCACGCTTTAGTTAATTGAAAAAACAAAGATTTGCTGTGCCGCATCAGATTATGATCTACAGATAAACTGTTACTATTTTAATTGACTAAACAATCTCACTTCAAAGTCCATTTGGTAGCATTTCTGGAGCTTTTGTTACTTTGAGGAATCCATGTTGGTTTAAAAATTCATTCTTCAGTACACAAACACTTGTCCAGATCTCTCAACAATATGGCTGTCATAACAAAAGTGCCTTTACATGCTTGTTTGTGGTTTCTTGTATGCGATTCTACTCCAGATGGGAGGGAACCCGTTCGGTGTTCCGAACATGGATGCAATGGCTGCATTTGGATTCCCAGGACACAATATGAATCCCCAGGTGAGAGGCTTTCTTGAATGACACGGACTGTAAATGTCTTCCAAAAGTAGTGAAGTTGACTATGCAGTATATTTGATTAGACAAACAAGACAAACCTTAACCCTTCTTCCAATCTTTTTATTTTTTTTTATACAGGCTGCTGATCAGCTGTTAAAGTTCATGACAGATCCAAAGTAAGTCAGTAATAAGCTCCTTTGGTTTAAAAAAATTGAGAAAATGGATGTGTTCAACTAATTAATATCCTTTTTGTTCAGAATGAATCCTTTGGCTGCAGGCTTAAATATGAGTGCAAGCCTGAAGGCGGACGCATCTAATAGAGAAATCGAAGAGGCCATGAAGAGAGTCAGAGAAGCCCAGTCGCTCATTTCTGCTGCAATTGAACCTGGAAGTGAGTGTACAAACATTTGGAGGACTTTACTTAACAGGGCGTTGACTTAGCGGTCCACAATAATGTCTGTGTGTATTGCAAGGTTACACAAGGTCCTTTGTACATTGTACCTCGACAATTTCTTTTTTCTGTCTTGCAGATAAGGAGAGCAAAAAAGAAGCGCTCTCGGACGAGGTCCAGGTCCAGGAAGAGGAAATCCAGATCACGTTCAAGACACAGGTGATAATTACTGATAAATATCTGAGGAGTCGAGATGGAGAAGCTTTTTGTTATTTTGAGAATAAAGTTAAATGGTCTAAATGTGTGGTTGCAGGCGAACCAGAAGCAGATCAAGGCGACCATCAAACTCCAGAAGCAGGAGGCGCTCCAAAAGCCCTCGCAGCAGGAGACACACCGATGGCAAAGACCAAATCAGGCCATCTCCAAGCAGATCCAGGTGGGCTAACTGTAATAAATGCTTGCTTTTAAGCTGACTTTACGCAAATCATAGTTTTACATCTTTAACTATGATTTGAGCCTGTCTGAGATCTTAAATCCAATTTCTTACATCAAATGTATTTACAGAGATAGAAAGAAAGACGATTCAGGGAGAAGAAGATCCAAAACGCCACCTAAAAGCTACAGCACAGCCAGGAGGTCCCGCAGTGTGGACCGGTGAGTACAGCAAAGGATCTCTTGTTCTCAGATAGAAGGCGATTGAAAGTATATACTTTTATACAGCAGCCACTGAATCTTCTCAGTTTTCAAGTACTCAGCCTTTTAGTAATGTTCTGCTACGCAGGAGACGCAGGAGAAGTCGAAGCGCCAGCCGATCTCCTCCTAAAAAGTCTCCTAAAAAGAGGACTCCATCTCCTCGAAGGTTGGTGTGATTTGTGGATTAAAAAAAACACTGCTTGCCCGTTTTGCTTCTTTTTTTTTAAAAACCAAATTAGAACTAAAAGTCAACAATCTGTATTTATTTCTTTGGTCCAAACCAAATAAACTCAGTATCCTTTGTATGGGCACATTCATGGAATTTCATGGCACAGCTGACTTTTCCTCTCCTCCCTCCAGACACAAGAAAGAAAAGAAAAGGGATAAGGAAAGGGACAGGGACCGCAAGAGTGATAAAGATCACAGTCGCGAGGAACGTGAACGCTCCACCAGCAAGAAAAAGAAAAGTAAAGACAAAGAACGGGAACGGGAGCGGAAATCAGATGGGGAGAAAGGAGATTTCAAGGTCAGTATAGTATATTTAACAAGTCTTCATTCTTACACACTTACCGTGAGTGTTTCTGTTCAGATGTTAACCAGACCGGGACTGTTTATGCTTTAAAATGTCACATCCTATGGTTTGCTTTCACAGATCACCAGGGATTACGATGAGGAAGAACAAGGCTATGACAGCGCGAAAGAGAGGGAGGACAGGAAGGATTCTGACGACTCTGCTTTGTCTCCTCAGTCTGTAGAAGGCAACGGCACAGCGCGGCCTGTGAAGCAGGCCAAAGTTAATGGAGCGGACGATCACCGTGAGGAGGACATGGATGTCAGCGATTGAGTAGTGGGTCCCTCTCTTATCATCCCTCTGTTTTGTTTGTGAACCTGTTATGACTTTTTTCTGCACGGGGGTAAATCTAAAATGTGAAGTGAGCGAATGTTATAATTTTTCGCACAGAAGACTCGTCAACTCTTTTTGCAAATGTACAATGCAGAATTGTCATTTTTTGCAGGGAGTTTGCCCGAAGACAGTGTCACATTGCTTTAGAGTACCCTTATGCTTTTGCCTCTAAGAACATAGTCTGTTAAAACTGGAAGTAGGCTTACTTTGCTTTTCTTCAGCATGTGTTGTCAGGTTTTGTCATATTTTTCAAATATTGTATCTTTTACATTTTTATTTAGTGTTGTGGTGTGTTCTTAAGGCCTCTTCCCCATCTTCTCAAAACTTTTCTTGTCATTTAAAAGTGTTGTTTTATCAAGGATTTCTTTTATAATAAAGCCTATTTGGAGAACCAAGACTTGGAAAAATGAATAGGTACAACCAGATGAGCTGAAACAATAGGTGGATAGAAAATTAATCCGCAACTATTTTATTACAATGAATCATAAAAATTCCAGCTTCTAGAATGGGGGAAAAAAAATTGCAGGTGTTACTTGTCTTAATTTCAAGCTAACTTGATTTTGTGACGATGAGACTAACAAGACATTTGGCAAATCAATATGTAAATAGTCATGTTTATGCTAGACACAAATGTCTGTTTTTGGCTAAACTGACAAATTATACCTATATAGCTCATCACACGTATGTAAAATCATATAGAAATCATATATTGACAGAAGTCCCACTTATTGCTTTCAAACAGATCTATTAAAGCGACGTAGTAGAATACATGATGGTTGACAAATTCATATTAACTAAGCCCTATTTTAAGCCTCATGGAATGCTGTCTTTTTATTATATTTGCACAAAGTCAGTTAAAACATGATGCTGGTGCTTTATTTAAAGGGAAGTGAAGTAGGTATGGTTGCAGTACATATTAGCTGAAGCCAGAGACAACTCAATGGATCAGATTCTTTCTCACCAGGATATCAACTTCACAGCTTAGTTTACTTTCCTTGAATTAAATAAAATATGTGCAGACTCACAGAGGAAAGATTTTTATAAGCATTAAAAGGTGTTCCAAAGTGTTAGTTACAATTGTCATTTTTTACTTAATACCAATAAGTCTGCAGGTAATGTAACAAACACAGGGGTGCATGTTATTCAGTAGGCCAACACAGCCATAGCATGCCTTAAATATACTTAATATCAGTGCAGTATTAAACTGAGAACAGTTTACCTGATATCCCATCTGGGTTCTCCCTAACACAAACGCACATACAACCAGTGGTACCGTACAATTGTTCACTCAGACCAATCACAGAGCTCATACTATCACAACAAACAGAGACAGCCAAGAGGTAACATTAGCTAACCTGAAAATACAAGAGATGGCCTCCTGCACAGGGTAAAAGGCTTGGATAGCGAGATCTGTTTTTATGTTTAACCTTCTCCCAGCTGGTAAAGAACATTCTTATGTACTGGAAATGTATTGCTACACAGTGTTACTCCTTTGAGTGTGTGTGTGTGTGTGTGTGTGTGTGTGTTTAGAGATATATCAAGTACATCATTTATAAATGATTAAGCTCAATTTGAGTATATAGCTATATTTGTGTGGTTTTTCATATGAATTACATGTGAGACGTGAATTATTTACAGATGACAGTGTCAGTGCAGTTTTAAGAATAAGAATCCAGTAAGCAGTCCTTTCTGCTTACTGGAGAGAAGAGTAGATATTAAAATAGTGATGTCCAGGCTTTGTCTTCTGACAGCTTTCACAGGAAAGAACAGCAGCACAGAGCAGTGCATTCAACTGCTCAGGTGGTGAACAGTGAGTACAACGAAAGCGATCACTTATTTCACAAAAAACGACTGCCAATATGCATCTATAATATATGTTAGATGGCGCTCTGTAACATCTGTTTGCATTGATTCGCTTTGGATCCATCAGCAAAAATGAGAAATAACTGCTCAGTAAGACCAGTTCCCTTTTCTTCTTTAAATGGATAATATTTATATAGGAATAAAACTACTGGATACCTTTTTTTTTTTATTTCCCACATTTCGAACATATTAGCTCGCTGGTCATTTCCTTTCAGCGTCAGATGTGTTTACAGTCAGAGGTCTGGGAAGCGACTCGGATCTTCTTTGTATTCAGCGGGGATGAAGAAAGTAGACTCTTCGAATTCATCGTAGCGGAATTCCTGAAAGGTGACAGTTGCTGTGATCGTGGGGAAGACGGGGATGTCTGCAAGGGAGAAAACACAAGAAGAAAACAGGTTACTCTGATCGTTCTCGTCAAGCTCGCCCACTCACACGAACACAGCGGTAGATCGACGCACATACCAAGTTTGACTGGAAACCCAGGTGGAAGTTTCATCTGAACGAACTCCCGGAGTTTGTTGAAGTGCTTGAACGGGGCTATGACCTCCAACACGTTTAACAACCTAGAGGCAGAGGAAAGTGAGTCAGCAGCTTTTTCTTCTTTCTTTGCCAACATTCCTCGAAATGTGAACAACAAAAAGGGGATAAGTCAAACTGCAATTTGAGAGCTTGAGTGAATAAAAGAATCTCGACACAGGCTTCAGTCCCCTTTTCTCCCCTTTTGAACAGGACTATAAACATTTATGGAAAAAAAAATATGGACTAAAATAGTGCTTTCCATCCTTTTTGGCTTGTAACCCTTTAGGGAGAAACAGTATGTATACCCAATTCCTTGTCACCAGTTGCGTATGTGTTCAGAGTTACAGGTACGTTGCCTTGCTAGATTGATTAATTTGAATAGATTTTAGTGTTTTACAAAAAAGCAATGATTAACCAGACAGTTAAACTAACTTAGAGACTAGAGCCACGCTAGCAGCTCTGTGTCTGTACTCAGACACAGTGATGCTTTGAGCTAATTGCTAATGTTGGCATGCTCACAATTAGATTGCTAACATGCTGATGTTCTGCAGGTACGGCCTTTACCGTCTTACATTTGTGTGTCGGCCTGTTAATAATCTTGCCACCCCTTAGATTTATCTTGTGACCCGTTGGTCCCCCTAGTCCTCAGGGTCCAGACTAACACTGGTCTTCTATCACGCCAAGTAGTGAATTACACTCACTCTACATCCCAGATGTAAAAGATTCTATAAATGAATGGTTAGAACGCAGGACTGCAACTAAAGATTATTTTCATTCTCGATTAATCTGTCAGTTATTTTCTTGATTAGTTGATTGGTCTATACAATGTCAGAAAAAGGGGAAAATGTTTACCAAAGCCCAAGATGACATCCTCAAATGTTGCAAAACTCAAAGATATTCAGTTTACTGTCACAGAGAAAACCTTCAAATATTCACATTTAAGAAGCTGGAATCAGAGACACTTTCTTGATACTGATCCTTTTCTTAAAAAATGACTCAAACCGATTAAACCATTAACAAAATAGTTGGCAATTAATTTGATGGTGGAAAACAAATTGATTAATCTCTGCAGCGCTATTAGAATAAAAACTGGTAGGTGTATTCTGGGTGAAAAGTATCCTTTCAAGACCTAAGATAATGTGACAAAATAATTTATCTACAATTGTAGCACTGGTTTCTGTTTTTGTGATTAATGACATTCAATTTAACAGTGTACGAAAAGCAAGTACAACACCTTTTTAACATTACAAAGCACAAAATGGGAAGAAAGGAAAAAAAAATCATATTGAAAAACGATTAGCTGTTAAAAAGGGTGGGGTTTTATTGCCAGCTCCCTTAAGCTTCATTCAGTCGGGAATATAAAGCAATTTACTACATGATGTCCCAGTAATATTTTACAGCACTGCCTGTAACCCATTACAGGAAAACATAAAACCACATCCTGTTTGAACCAGTCCTCATCGACTCAGTGTAATGTAATCCTTATTTGTTTTCTACGAACCTCTTGGTTACATTATCATGAACCAACATGAAGTTTATTTAAAGCTATAGTGCGTAGTCTCCCCCATGAGGAATTCTATGTAATGACAACAAATCTGTCGGCGCATCCACATGATACAAATCTTCCGTGACCGCGCACCCCCACCCCTCCTCCACGCAGTTGCTAGTAGCCAAGGAGGACACGAAGGATTAAAAAACATGATGCCCTCTTCAGAAGAGGTAGTTATCTTCACTCGCTTTCTGCGCGGGAAAAAGTCACCCGTCAAAGTCAAAGATACAGCCACAATCTTAACACAGCTATACTGAGAGATCCAGATAGAGTTGTGTGGAGCTGATAGTCTTAATTAGCTTGATTGTGACGGACATTAATTTATATCAAAAAGTTACGCGCTAAAGCTTAATTGTTTTCTGCATATACCTTTCTTCTCAATGCAATCGATCAATGAAGCTTAAAGTGGTTACACGTTATCCATTCATGTTTAAAGAACTAATAGAAAATGTGGGTAAATAGATAACCAGCAGCAAGCAAAGATACATTTTAAACGTAAAAAAGTGTCACCAAAGAATTTCTAATAAGGGAAGTACTTCCACTCTCTCAATACTTTTGGCTTCTGAACTGGTTGCAGTTCCACCAGCGTTCCACTGGGGGTGATCGCAGGCGAGTGCAGAATGAATGGGACTCTATGGAGCTATAGCCCTCAAAATCCACTTTTCTCAGGATATCATGTTTCGTCTAGTAATTTGAATGTTGCATTTGAAAGGGGAGGCTAAGACAATACACCCTGCTGGGAGTTTTTTTTAAAGTTGCTTTTTTGTTCTAAAACGTAACGTCATACACATTATACAGCCGGAGATACTGCTTTACGGCAAGCTCTGAGTGACTTCCTTTTTGTCTCTCAAGGCATCAACAACACAGCGGACAGGTTAGGCTGTCTCTGTCAATACACGTGCTAGAAAGAGGTTTGTTTTTTGCTAATGTTTTAAAGACTGTGTCAAAATATTCACTCACACATTCTGGTTCTGCTTCCATTCACTGACCAATCAGCATTCATTAGCAGAATGCTAGAGTTTTATGGGCAACAACAACTCAACTGTAAGAAATCAAAAGGACATAAGTACTCGTTCATCCAACTTTCGACCTATAATCCACGTTGAACTTGCAAAAACTACAATCAAATCTGAGATTTGTCAACGGCACTCAGGCGAAAGAGACACATTAGTCGTCTAGCTCCGTAGAGTCCCATTCACTTTGCACTCGCATGCGATCACCCCCAGTGGAACTCTGGTGGAACTCTCCCCAAATTCGGTACAATGGGACTAAATAGGGAGTGAATAGGCTTTCCGTAGAGGGGCTTTGGCGTCACTATTAGTGTTGCTATAACATAGTTTGTCCACTAGAGAGCGCTGACTATTTTCTTTTATCTGTCCTGCACGGTCTTTTTGGGTTAGGCATTGACTTCGAGTGGTTATGGTTAGGATAGGGGATAGAATCTCTACATGTAAACATGGATGCCTGGGCAATAGGGTATTGCAGGGCGGGTCTTGGCGTGGCCATAGTAGAAAAAAAAAAGATTGAGTCCTGCACAGTACATATTGGTCACAATTAAATGGATTGTTATTAAAAATGTCAGGCACAATATTTCTACTGGCTTTTTAAACTACAAAATATTGTTTATCAGTCTTAAAACTCTGTTAAGGCTCTAATATCTACATTTACAGATGTAACCTGAAACAAATGCCACAAGCTTACAGCTGCATGAAGACATAAATACATAGGAATTGAGAGTAAAGTGGTATATTTTTTCCTTTTAAAACCGCCCGAGCAGCCTACACAGTGGTTTAGAGGAGTTAAAAAATAATCCAACATACTGACATTTTGTTGTCACATGGTAGAGCAGTTGATTCTGAATTCATCTCATCGGTGGGCCCTGGGTATTCACCCGAGTTCAATCTGTGCAGAGAGCTTTGCAAAAAGATCTGAGGAGGAAGGGATGTACTTACGACTCGATGCCTAGAGGGAAATCCTGGCTCATGGCTACAGTAGCTTTGAAGTTCTTCTTGCTTTCCTTTACACACAAGCTCTCTCCCAAGATGAGGTGGCCTGAAGGTGAGAGGAGACGCAGACAAAAGACACAAGACAGTGCTTTTTATTCTTGGTGGTTGACTTGGATGTAATGCTCACTGTCTATACGGAATTTCTTGTAACTGCCCAGATTACATTTCTAATTGTGCCAAAGACTGATGAAATCATAGAAAATACGAGCTACTTACTTTCCTTGTTCTGCAGTGATGTACTCTTCCCAGGAAATTGTGTTGGGTGCAGGAGCTGTGAGGGACTGCCGTCTCACAGGCTGAGGACAAGAAAGTAATCATCAGGGTACCATTACTATTTACAATTCAATAAAGCCTGAACAGGGATTTGTTTCTCTCTTACCTCAAAATTTTGTTCACTGATGCTGCCTCCTTTACTCAAGCTCTCCATGATGGCTTTGTTCCTCAAGATGTCCTCCTCGCTTAGGTGTTCTCGCCGTTTACGTGACTCGAGCACCAGACCGTTCACTGAGTAGAAGTCAGCCAGGAAGTTTCCAACCCTCTCCTGCACAGAAACAAGCATATTTTGTTTGGGGTTTCATCGTGAGTTATCCTTTGAATCACGCAAAACACTACTGCTGATTTCTTAAAATGTGCCAAGGTACAGCCTGAGCATAGGACTGTACTAACATTTTTTAGGACACAGAAGCTTTAAGTTAAATAAAACATAGTCATTAGGTACAAACAGGTCTTTTCAGATTTATAGTGCAACCTTTGGTAGAAAAGGCAGTCGGACTGACAGTCTCCCCGAGTTGGTCAAAAAAGTGTCTCGGAACGCATCACGTGGATCTGGATTCTCTGGAATTTCAAAGCCAGACCGTCATGGCAGCTCCATCTCATATTTAAAAAAAATAGTGTTTCTGAAAACATTTTAAGCGAGATATGGGCCATGCAGTTGCCGAATCTGTCTATTTCAGGTCAGTTTAAAAGATTTGTCAGATTTTGAGAGGCGTTTGTCACTCTTATACTGCTCGTCATTTCCGTGTTAGCACCCCACCAATCAGATTGGTCATTGAGTTTGACTGCCCGGCCTCAGATTCAACATGTTAAATCAGCCCAAATGAAGGCCGACGGCTCCTCCAACTGACGACGGCACCCCGAACAGACTAGAGTCATTATCGGGTTGGTGTGTCAGTGCCTTTAGACTACTCACATCTCATGGTCATATGGATCATGATTAGGGTTATAAAGTAGACAATGATCCATTTGAAGGAGTCGTAGGATAAATCCACAAATCTAAAACAACCAGACCTCTTCCCATTATTTTTTTGGGGCCATAGATTAGCAGAGGTTAACTATTAAAAGCCTGTAAACTTAGGCTTGCTGACTGAAAACACACCTTTACCCTGCTTACATGTAATGTTTTGATATTTAACCCCTATTTAATGTGCCTTCATTTTTATATATTTCAACTATGCCTCATTTGATATTTTCTCAAATTACTACTACAAGCTACTGTAAATCTTCTTTACCCAACATTTGTCATTGAATGGGTCAAGTAATGTTTTAGTAAGGGTTTGCCCCATAGAGCTTACTGTTTTATCCTCTCTGAACAACCAGCCAATCTGACTGCGAGAGAAACTGATCGACTTGGTGGACAGAGTTGCAGAGTAGACGTCACTGCTCATCAGAATATCCACCTCTTCTTCAGTCTCCATCTCGGACTCCTTGAGGGCAAGACAATGATAGTGAGGCATTGTGTAACTAGATAACTAGCAGCAGGCGAAGATACAGTTTGAAAGTTAAAAAAGTGTCAAAGATGTGTTTGAGGTCAGTAAGAAACAGTGTTGCTATTATACAGTTGGTCCACCAGAGAGCACTTACTATTTTTCAGCTTTTGTCCTGCACAGTACATATCTTGGTCACAATTAAATGGGGGCAAGACAATGATAGTGAGGCTGCTGTTCATATTAAACAGATGATGACACCATGTGAAACAAGAGGTCTGGTTGTCCCAATTACTCACCTCGTGGTGTATCCTTTGATACACTTTTGCTTCATTGTCTAGAACCACAAAGGACTGGGAGGGTGCGGCCTCGCCGTTGAAAATGAAGCTAAGATCTCCGCGCTGACACTTCATATCAGTGAAGTCTATGAGGGTAGTGTCAAGTCTAAATCAAGAGAGAGAGTGTTTGAAAATTGTTTCGTCCTACTTTTTAGATCTAAAAGAAGTCCTCGACCTGGATATCGACCATTTGCTGCTTTAAACGCACAGTGAATTAGATTCTCTCATACAGGACAGTTTTACCTGATGTTTAGTCCCTGCTTGTAGATTTTACAAGCATCAGATGGCAGCATCCGGGACAGCAAAGGCACTAAAATACAGAAGGGAGTGACTAACAAGTATTTTATACTCTTTATATTTTAGGTTTTGCATTGACAATAAAAGAAAAACACTCACTTATCTTTAATACAAGCCTTAAAGCAACAGTTGACCCATCTAGCAATGTTGAAGAACATAGCAAAGGAATAGGGTAAACAACTTCTTTTGTGTGTGAATTATGAAACTCACCCCAGCTCTGAAAGTCCCAATGCAGCTCCAGATAAAAGTCACCAAGCTACAGAAAACACACAACCACATCCAACTGAAGGATTCAGCTGATGTATTATGACCTAATGGGTCAGCAATTAATATGCATACTCAAGTACAGGTAAAAGTAATTTATGCAAATCAAAGCCTGCAGAGATGTTGAAAATATAATGGAGGGAATGTTCAGTGATGCAAACTGGAGTTTGGTATGGGAGTGACATCCGTGGAAGTGACGGCAGCATGATCCTCACCTCCCTGAGAGCTTTCAGTAATTTTGGCCTTTTATCCTCCACGCTCTCCCTGGATTGCTGCTTTAACTTGCGCAGTATTGCTGTGACTGAGGAAACAAGGATGAAAAAGGATAAACCTCAAGTTACACAAATGTGTGATGATGCCTTGTACATCCACTGTCTTCACATTACCTTTGAATAAACAAGGTACTACAGTCCATTTTAAATATTGATATTGTTGACCGATCCCTCTTATCACAGATATGTTGGTATCACATTTCAAATCTCTAGTAAAGTGCTTAGTGAGATTTTAATATGGTGCTACTGTTACACATACACACACGAGGAAGCATCACTACTCTGCTACAACTAAGTAAAATTTTTCAGTAGCAGTGATTAGATGGGGTGATACACTGTCCCATCAAGTGCAGCTCTTTCTACAAAGTGACCAGCAACCAATCAATAATACCAGATGGACCACAATACATTAACATATCTCAGATGTATCCTGCTTATCTTGACCGAGGCGGGAGACATCAAAGACGGACTGTAAATGGATGTGACTGATGAGTGAAGTGCTGATGAAGCACTCGCTGAACACGGACAACCAGTGGACAAGCTGCTGACGCAATGTGCACATGTGTAAAAGCGAAAGGTAAACGAATGCTGACAGGAGTGCAGTGCTTCGTGGCAAGCTGTTACCCACACATTTGATATCAAACACACATTATTCTCTATTTGGCCTTCTCAATAAGTGATAGCCAGCTGAGCGCTGAATGTTATTTAACCGAAGATCTAAATACCCCATGCTATGCCTGTCTTTGCATGTCCTTGCTAACGTGTGCGAATGTACTCAGCCCCCGCTCTGCCTCCCCCTTCATCCTTGTGAGTGGTGCAACCTTCTCAAAGCGAAACTCCTGGTCCCAGTCCCAAGCCAGCCTGGCAGGGAGAGTCGCGGCGCATATTAACAACGTTGAGGGTCATTTCTCAAACTGCTGGGCCTCAAAGCCTCCATTACAGGCTGTATAAGAGGAAGCTGATAATTCACAGTAAGGTTATCTACACAGGCAAGAAGCTTAGCTTTGTTACAAAAACAGAGATTAATGATTTAGTATGCAGCCCTTTTATAAGACACGTGGCCTGCCTGTTATCTTTTCTATTATCTTTAGTTAAGTATACAAAATTAACACCAGAACTTTAAAAAAAAAAGGAAAGAGCAGTCAGTTCATCCCAAAGGCATTAGCTGGTGCCTTTCACATGTCCTTTGATTCTTTTTCACTGAATGTCAGATCTAAAAGCAGCATCATCATCATCATCATCATCATCATCATCATCCTCCTCCTCCTCATTAAGCAGCAGCGTGACCAGGCTGTAAGCTCAGAGCTTTCTAACACTAAGCTATCATTCAGGCTGTGTTCCAGCCCATCTGGATGAGGAGTGCTCAGAGAAAATCCCCCCACCTTTATTTATTTTTTTTAAGCTGGACTGACATGATAGCAGTCTTTATATTTGTCGATGATGTACACGTTATTTACCAGAATATGGAAGTACTGTTAAAGGTTTAGGAGTTAATAATTTAAACTAAAATTTTATTTTTTTATGCCATCTTGAGATGTTGCAACTTCACTTAATTTTAACTGTGTGGCAATTATCAGATTTTATCCCCCATTTATCTGCAGAAACTGCGTACTACAGATTATCCGAGAAGACTCTAAACTGTACAAACTGCCAGGACACATTTCAGCACAGCACTGACTCTGGAGATTGAATTTACATTGACATTTTGTGTTGTAGCTTATTAAAACTCCTAATTTCAAACACCATAACCACCAAGCTGACATTTACCAATACGGCGACAATATTAGCATTCACACAGAACGCCGTTCCAGATGTCAGAATGACTGACTATCCCTTCATAGCTCTATCGAACCGTCAGACAGGCAGCATGGAACAGTAATATGATTGTAGGTAGGGCTGGGCAATATATTGATGTTGTATCAATATTCCGATATCAGACTAGATATTATCTTAGATTTTAGATATATTGTAATATCATAATATGGTAAGTGTTGTCTTTACAGGCTGCAGTAAAGTGATGTCATTTTCTGAACTTACCAGACTGTTCTAGCTGTTCTATTATTTACCTTTACCCACTAAGTCATTAAATCATTTCTGGAGCATATTTATCAAAAATCTCATTGTGTAAATACCATTTTGTTAAAGCACCAAAAGTCAACCATACAATATACATACAACCATGCAAGAATATTGTGATAATTGATTTTCTCTATATTGCCCAGCCCTAATTGTAGGTATGGCACTAAGATTAGCACAAACACATCCACCAATGAAAACCTCGGGACAGCAGACAGCTATTCAGAACAGGGTTGACATAACCTACTCATTTGCCTGTCGCCGTAGCTGATGGCTTCTGCTAGAGGGCTCCATCCCTGTGCGTTCTTTATTTTTACAGGAGCGTTATGGGCGAGAAGAAGGAGGGCACATTCTGAAAGTAAAACAAAATTATCAGAGACAAAGGGGAACATATCTACAGTATTGTCAATTCTGTGTATTGTCACTACTTTTTATTCTCTACATTGTTTTGAGCAACCATGCCGAATATAAAAAGGTAAATGTTAAGATGTTATTAGTAACTTTCCAACAGAGTCTAGATAAAGATGTCTGTGTTTAAACAGACTACAGATATTTATGTAATGACAAACTTAGTAATCATTATGCACATTTTCAGTATATTCAAATTATTTAGGTCAGCATCTACATGAGTACCAGCAACTACTACTTCTGTACCATAAATAAGGTTCTTTTCTCTGTTCCACTTCTATTTCTCCCCCTTTTTCCTGCTTATACATTTGCTTTGTGGGGTTTTTCAGTATCCAAATTGTATGTTAAGAATAGAAGTTGTCGTAAATAGTATGGAATGGAATGCCCTAATTTGTGATTTTGGGCTATATAAACTAAAGGTATTCTGCACTACACAAAAAGTATCCATGTCCTTATAAATTGGCTGATCCAAAAAAAGAAACAAACTGTGCTTTCAAAAAAAAAAATTTAATGAGGATGCCAAATGCTCTTTCAATAAAGCTACATTATGATGAAAGGACATGGAGCACAGCAGATTTAGTATAATTTTCTGGGATCAACCTGAGACTGGTAGATTATCATCCCAGAAGCTTTTTTGTTCAATTTGGTTAATCCTGTGTATGACTACGGGCTGATGAAACATTTTTTGTAAGCACTTTTACCTTTGTGGCCCATCATCACAGCCAGATGAAGAGGTGTGTTCCCTGAAAAAAGAAGCACTTCAGATGATTATCCGAGTTCATGTAAATAATATAAATAATTCCACACGATCAGAGGTGCTTGTTATATAATGTATTTTAGCAAATAACTAAATAAAAGACAAATCAGGTAATGACAGAACACTTACCATGCACATCTTTCTGAGTGATGCTATGGGTCCTGATGAGAGAGGAGAGCCGACGCACATCTCCCTTGAACACGCACTCATGAACGGGGAACTCCAAGTCCTCACTTGTCAGGATTATTGGGTTCTTGTTGTTATCATTAACAATATTGCCAAATGATGATGAATTGCCGTTAATGTTGTTTGCATTGAGATGCTGTTGCTGCTGCAGTTCCGAGGTTTTGACTGACTTTTGAAAAGCCTTGTTCGATTTGAAATGGTTACTGGTGCTGTTAGGGATAGTCCCGTTTGAGGACTCATCGTTCGTGTCCATTATCTCCTCATTTTTGTTTGGTTTGTTATGGTCCTTTCGCATGGTGCGTATCTTCTCACCTGTCATGATGACTACCGTAGGTTAACTGGCTAATTAATGTTACCGTAATACACTCTGGGAAAGATGTGGCATGTATCTAGTCAAATCTGATTTCAAATGAGTTTCTTAGCAATTTAAGCTAATAGCGATGCTTTCTAGTAGCTAGCTCTGTTAATCAAATAACGTTACACCTGCTGCTCCACAGCCTGCGTTAGCGTTAGCTACCGTTACCAGTAAACGTTCGCTAGCTGGCCCACAATAAAAAAAATGAATACGGTGGATGCGGCGATCAAAACAGAAAATAATGCTAAACATAACAGAAAACACACGCACTAAATTAGCATACAGCTATGAATTAAAACGAATAACAAACGACTACATCGTTGTCTCTACCGTTCCTCTGATATACGTTTTAAAATGGTAAAGATTCAGTTTGCTTTGCGGCAAAATCCAGGCGGACTAGATGGAATGGTAAAAGGTAGCTAGCCAACAGAGCAACGCCTGTTATCTTGGCTGCGTGTGGTAAATCTCGCGAGATTATTCTACGATGCACAATGTGTGCGCGAGTTCATGCAGTTATGTCATCTTCATGAGACGCATCTTGACTTCATCGCAGACCAGTAGCTAGCTTGCTAACAAGCTACGTTGTTTACAAGAATGGCGTCCTTAAAGAAGGGGAAGAAAGTGGTAAATCAGGAGGAACTACGACGCTTAATGAGGGAAAAACAAAGGCAAACCAATGACAAGAAGCGCATCGAGTCTCCTTTTGCTAAATACAACAGTCTCGGGCACCTCAGCTGTGTCCTGTGCAATGTGCAGGTGAAGTCTGAACTACTGTGGCCAGCGCATGTTCTTGGAAAACAGCACAAAGAAAAAGTTGCTGAGCTTAAGGGCGGAAAGAGTCAACCAGTGACACCACAGTTTCAACCAGTAAAGAGGAAAGGACCGGAAAACGAGGACGTTAACTGGAAAAAGCCGAAACCCTCGTTGGATGCAGGCCAGTCTGCGTCGTCAGGGCTGCCAGGAGATTTCTTTGAGAAACCCAGCGAAAAGGGAGCCTCCTCTACTCCAAGATCTGCAGGTCTGAGTCTGTTGGCTGAAGGTTATGACGAGGACGACGATGATGAAGAAGATGCTACAGGGGCAGGAACCACGAACCCCCCTCCGCAAGAGGCTGAATCTGCAGGACTACCCGCTGATTTCTTTGACAGCTCCATCCCATCAACTCCTGCCATCTCCCATTCAGGATCCATCCTCAAAGCAGACGTGCAAGAGAAAATCACAGAAAAGAAAGAAAACACAGCCGAGGCACTCCCCGAGGGCTTTTCGACGACCCTGTGAGAGATGCTAAAGTGCGCAACGTCGACGCACCCAAAGATCACATGGACAAGGAGTGGGACGAGTTTCAAAAGGAGATACGACAGGTAAACACAAAATCAGAGGCCATCGTGGCGGAGGACGACGAGGAGGGCCGCTTTGAACGACAGATTGAGGAAATCGATGAACAAATTGAGTGTTACAAGAGGGTTGAAGTACTGAGAGACATGCGGGATGTGGCAAAGGGCAAGCATCTGTCCATTATGGAGGAAGGTATGGAGGTAGACGCCAGCGATGAGGAAGAAGAGAATGAAGAGGAGCTGCTGGGGCTTTTGTCCCGGGACTGGAGGGCTAAAGGGGCACTGGCCTAAGTCTCTCTAAATCTCATACAACTAGGAGAAAAAAAAAACACGTGTTTCTTTTTGTACAATTCTGTCAGCAATCCAACACTTGTAAATATGTTTAAGAGCTCTTCCCCTGTTTTGGTATATAACAGACTGGATCAAATATGTTGCAGTGATGTGGGGTGTGCTTGTAAAACATTGTTTAGACGTCGTTTCTCAGTTCATGACTTAAAGCAACCAGATGGACAACAAGTCAAACTTTTCAACTTTGTGTTTATTCATTGGTGCTCACACAAAAACATTCATAAAATCTCCCCATGTACAGCAGCAGGGACCCACAATCTGTCATGATGGCCAAAGCGGTTACATTGTCCTCCAAAAACAACTAGTCGACTATGTTAAGTTCATAAATAATTTGTTCATGTTACATTATAAGCAACATGCAAAGCACAACAGAATTATTTAAGAAATGTTCAATGTTGAGTAAGACCATAAAAGCAAATTTAACCAGACCCGACCCCCTTCACAAGATAATTTGTGAGAATACATTTAAACCATTTTTACAGAGAACAATGTTTGAGTAAGACAAATTTGCTATGTAAATACACATTTATTAATTCCATTAAAAATTGAATAAAATGAATCAAGTAAAGAGTGGTGGTCAGTGCTTCTTATACTACCTGTTACACATTGTGAGCTAGGTGCCTACTGCAATTTTAAACAAGCAATATCTGTCATTTTGTTATTGCTACATATGCCTCATGAGTTACTTCAAAACTATTTCTTAATGATTCAAAGTGTTCATAGCCCTTCAAAACTTGTAGAACTGAAAGCTGCAAAAATGTACAGATTGACTAAACACATCAACGAAAATGTATAAACTAAGTGAAAATAAGAGGAAAAAAAACAAAGGAATCTGAAACCTTGTTGAGCTTAGAGATCATTTCTCACTTGTATGCTCAATTGTGTGTTTCAGTTAAAAGTTAGGAATTCGTCTCAAAACAGAAGACTCACAAAAACAGTTTCTAGTATTAATTTGTAAACATTCCTAAAATTCTATCTTAGATTCTATAAATAAGGTTCAGGGGAGTTCCATCAGGTGTTTTTTGTTGCTGGGTGAGGAAGTAGACTGACAAAGCCTACAAAGAAGTTAAATAAGACAGACTGACTAACAAAAAAAATAAAACAGCAAGTCAGAATTAAGGATGGAAAACGGGATTCAAATTAACACTTTTTCCACTGTTTATTTCATTTAAACCATGGAAATTGCTAAAATAAGTGCTGAATATTCCGTATATAGTACTGATATAGATTAAGTTTAAAATGTAAGCGTTTGTTTTGTGGACGAGGAAGTGTTGGAATAGACTGGGGAGAGGGAGTAAGTATGGGGCATGCCAGCGCCACTGTTCCACAATCAGTATGATAAATATTCAGTTCACAAAAGTGCAGCAATTACAGAAAAGGGTCCGGAACTTCGAACCCCCAGACCCTGCTGGGTATTCAACACTGCTGTCAGTGATAATGTGCTCACAAACCTACAGCAGCTCTCAGCTCCATCAGGGAGTATCTCTGGTCTCCATCATTGTCAAAACACTCCATGGTACGAACACTGGGAATTGATGTTCCAAATTCTTTCCTCAGGCCGCGGTAGGTCAACCCGAGTAAATTACGTCCAATTCCTGCTTGCTGAAAGATGTCTTCCAAATCTGTGAAAAGAACAGTTTTATTCAGAAACATGCAAACAACTGTTTGTCTGTGAGGCATGGTTTACCCTACCAATCATAAGGCTTAGGAGCAGCACCCAAGTTGTTTGGCTGATGCAACACTTTCTTTAAAGGAGGACCCCTAAACCTCCGGCTAAATATGTGCACCTCAAGGCCGTTTTATGGTTGTTTTTTAACTCCAAGCCGTTGCTATGCCGTCGCTCCTATGGCGTTGTGACCCTTTCGGAGTCCTGCTTCAGGACTGAAAGTGTTGCTTTGCATAGCTGTGCATTTCACCGCCAGAACGCTAGTGGGTGTGTGGTTTTCCGGAGGGTCAATCGCAAAACTCTTTGTGCATTGGGTGTTTCTCAAGCCGGCATGTGTATGTGGGGAATGGGTGATAGAGTGAGTGAGAAAGTGACAGCAATTTGGAGTAAGTAGTGACTCTAGAGTCATAGTGAGAGAAACATGTTTCCCCTGTTCTTTCTGACCAAGGTGGGAAATCTGTAAAAAAAGTTAAAAGTTAACCCTCTCCTGGATTTCATGTTTATGGAGAAGGAGAACCAGGAAATGAGTCGAGGGAAATGCTACGCTACCAAGCCATGGCAGAGCGGCATGCATGGCTTCAACGTGTATTGACATTTTTCGAAAGGTGCGCATCAGGCTACGATGTAGGGTCTGGCGTAGACGCAGAGGGGCCTGCAGGGGTACGCCATCGATTCTACGCAGAACCACATAACGGCCTTAAGTCTTCCACATACCTAGGGAAAACACTGATGAGAGAAATGCCCTCTTGAAATGGCTCTTTGTAAAACTGAGTATATTCATATATATTATAGTGTAGCCTTTTTTTGTGAAATATACCCATTTGCTATTTTGCAGAGAGATTGATATCACTCTCATGTCTGTGTTAAATATGCATAGGACTGGAAATGGGGAAAGTGGCTTGCCTGGCTCTGTCCAAACATACAAAAAAAGAAATCCTCTAATCAGCAGCTCTAAAGCTCACCACGTACCTACAAATCGCAAGTTAATTTTTTTACAGTGATTTGTGCTCCGGGTATTTCTTGACCTGTCTTGTCATCACCATGAGGTTGCCAGGCAACCAGTGGACATTTATGAACTATAGCCTAATATTTCCTGGGAGACATAAGAGTTGTTTGGATATCGGCAAGAAAGCTAATAAGTGCATTTCTTGAAATGTCAAAATATTCCTTTAATGAAAGTTGAACTATACATGTGGAGAGGTGATGTGCACCTTTTAGAGAACTGACACCAGGAAGGAACACCCTCTTTGGGCAAGTTGTCTCAGCATTTCTCTTAGAGCGGTTTGGAGTTAAGAAGCGTGGGCGTCTGCTTGTCTGAGGCTCTGTCAGTGGTGTGGATACCTCTGGGGGAAAAAAAAGACACAAAAATAATAAAATGCCACATGGGGAAAAGAAAACCAATGTAATGAACTGCTTTATCCTACACTGTACCGTGCACATCCCCAGGCGTTGCTTTGGTTGGAGTAGCTTCGTTCACCGTCACAGTCGCTGGACTTTCACTGGCGATTGCTGCTGCGTTATTGTCCTTTGCCTGTAAAGCAGATGGAAGATGAAATGTAAAATGCATATAGTTGTCTATTACTGTCTGGGCCAGACATTTCCAACCAGATGTGCCAGTGCTTTAAAAATGCTGAAATAAAATGTGAAGCTTCATATTACTCACGCTTTGCTTTGACCCGTTCTCTAATGACGACACTCTCTGCTGAAGATCTGTGACCTTAGAGAGGAGGATGTGGATCTGCTCATCAGTCTGTGTAAGATGCAGCTCCTCTGTCTTGTTAGCCTCACTCACTGCTTTTCTCAGGTCAGTTATGTCCTATGATTTAAAAAAGAAAATCCATGTACAGTACAGCAACTTGCAGTTTACTGTTAGATGAGATTCCTGCCACTTTCTAAGACTCGTCAGAATCTAGGCAATCTAAAGTTTCAAGAATATGGAGATCTCAGCCAGCTAGCAATTCATCATTGACCACATACACACATTAAGGTCACTGTATAAAAGAAATATGTAAAAGTGTATGATTATTTGCTGATCCTCTTTGCCCATCCTATTATGCTTATAACAAATAAAGTAGAGAAAACACACTGCAGTTGTCTCAGATATTTGACCTAGTTTCATTTAGCTAACGGAAGCATCTAAGCTCCCAAAATAGATTGGCACTGGTTTCATGTATTATGAATGGAAATCCAAAGCATGGATCCAAGAAAGGACAGGGCCTTCTTAACCCGTCGGCGCTGTCAATGTAAGCCTGACAAGAACTGCCAAAACATGAATGTGTGCGTGGGTGGGTAAACAAATAAATTAATCTGGCAGTGACAAAGTTCACCACAGTTTCTGGTTTGGATTCCTGCCGTAGTTAAGCAGATCAACCAACATTTCATCAACAGACTCATCTTGGCATATGTAAGTACATTTGCCTCAATTCTAAGTGAGACAAATGTGCAAAAGCAAAACCACAGCTAGGAACTGAGAAGTAGTACATTAAATACTGGCATGCCAAGTTGTTCAACTAATTTAATTCTTGACAGGACAGATGAAGACATGAAAGGGGAGAGAGAGGGGGAACGACATGCAGCCGCAGGTCGGAGTCGAACCTGGGTAAACCCTTTATTTATTATATATATATATATATATATATATATATGTGTGTGTGCCCGCTCTACCAACTGTGCTGTCTGGGTACCCAAGCACAATGCACTGCTAACTTGTTTTATAAAACACAACTGCCATACGTTTATGCATAAATACTAAATGAAAAAAGCAGCAATATTTGTAGTGAACATAGACATATAAATAAGCAAAGACAAGCTGGCAAACTAAATAAGTGAAATCCAACTTTGACTCATGAAAAATCTATGGGTTTGCTTATGTGAAATACTAGAGCTTGCAGCCATCTACAAGCTTGTCATGTGCCCAAAACACTGTATTGATGTTTCAGTAGTTAAATATAGTTTGAAAAATCCTTCTGAAAGGTATTCTCTTTGACTATTCTGCTTCTCATTGCAAACAAGATCCATCATCCCTGAATGTGAGACACAAGTGTTGATTCATTCTGAGATAAAAAAATAAATCAATACTAAAACTTGGAAAAATGTTGAGTATGGAACAGTTACTCTTGCAAGTCCAGACAAAATAAGATTAAAATTAAGTCAATAAATCAAAAAGGGAAAACCTACACAATAATCTCAAAGATTGCATGAAGGTGTGAATTTAGAGCTGTTGAAAAGATGTTTAGGTTTTGTAGCCCTGCTATCCTATTTCATCTGAGCATGTTACCATACCAACTGCCAGCTGTTACAGTTACAAATGCTTGAGTTTTACCATTGTCTTCTTCAACTCCTCATCTTTCTTCTGATTTTCCAGAGCAGCCTGCATAGTCTTCACGTCATGCTGTACACTTGTTAGTGTACTGCCAATTGTAGCAACACTCTGGAAAAGAAAAATACTCTGCGAGGTCAATTGTTATAATCAGTAAAACAAAAAGAATAGCAATAGATAGATTCTCAATCAAATTTCATCCATGCATATTACTCTGCCTTCACCTTTTGAAGCTCTTCAACTGTAGTGGGAAGGCTGATTAAGTCGGCAGCTGATTTTAAGTTGGTCTTTAAATGGTTTACCGCAGAGTCCAGCAAACTGATCTGCAAGAGTAAAATTACACAAGCTCTTCGGTTACACCTCTAAGACAGAATTACTGATCTATTTAGCCACTCCCAAAGAAAACTAAAACTTGCACAGCATTATGTTTGCACATTTAGGTCAAGAAAATAAAAGGTAACTCAAGTATGACCAACGCCGCAAGTCTAGATATTCTCAAACACATTGTCATGAGCAGTGGTTAGTGTGTGACAGTGTGAATGTTAAAGTGACTTCAACACCTCTGAGCAACGAAAACAACTGACCTTTCTGTTCATTTCTGTTAGGTTAGACCAGAGCTTGCTCAACCCCTTGTCTCCGTTTTCAAGATCATCAAGCTTTCTCTCCTTGTTTTTCAGGTCCTCACTAAGTTTTGGTATTTCACTTGATGAGACCTTTTGGCTGGATTCCACTGTTACAGAAACATCACAACAACATGAAAGAAGTGTTAAAGACAAATGAATGCATATGTAACTGGGATATAACAGGTTTAAGTCACACAAGGTAACTGTGTGTGTGACAGTGAGCCTTACTACTATGCAGCTTTTCTTTCAGTGAGTCTAGATCCTCTTTCAGTGCAATCTGCATCCATATGAGTCCAGCACAGGCCATAACGCAGGCAGCAAGTATGATGAACAGAAACAAGGGGTAGCACACATTGCAGCACTGCGAGTAGCTTCTTCTGAAAAGAGAAGAATGATGACAATGTTAGACATTACAACTGCACAGTCGCTTTCATTATTAATGAAAGAGATATTTTCAGAAGACTGCATTCCGTGTCATATAGATTTATAGAATATAGATTTGCAGAGGAAAGAGGGACTCTTCCTGCCTATTTGATTCAACATTTTATATATTTCATTATAATTATACAAAATATAATACCCAAATTAAAGGTTTTTAAACTGATCACTCACTTTCCAAAGTTAGCTCCGCTGCTCAGGTTGTTGAACTCGTCATCGTCCGAGCTGGAGTCGGACTCCGAGTCCGGCGGCTCGGTTCGGAGAAGTCGGTGACCGGACCCCTTTTTGGTCTTCTTTCTCTTGCTGTCCCCGAGTCCGATCAAGGCGTTCAACTCCTTCCTCTTCTTCATCTTCTTTTGAGGGGTCAGCGAACCCGCCAAGCCCGATTTAAACCCGACTAAATCCAAAGTTTTGTCCAGTTTGATTGATGTTGTCGTTTATGTAGCAGCTAAGCTAGCTACCTATTCAATTCGTAGCTTGGATTTCAACCACGCAACGTTGCTAACGGATATAAACACATCGGACTTTGTCTGTTGGTTTCCTTGTTGATTTACAACGAATACAAACAAATGTTCAACAGCTGATCTGCATTACTTTACTTTCCCAAAAGAGCTTCTCCAAAACCACTTTTTCGACTAGCTGCTGGGGGGGTCACATAGCTAGCTATGTTAGCTGACTCGGCTAGCATCTGACACCTTGCTAACAGTAGCTAACAGGCTGGATATCGTTATTATGCTATCATCGTCTCAACGAGTTTTGAAAATACGTGCCTCGACATCGCTCATTTTGGAAACACTACAAAATGGTTTTAAGTAGATAAATAAAACCTGTCAATCGTAAAATCAAAATATGCGGCACTGTAGCTATATTTCCAGCGATCTGTCTGTATTGTTTGGGCAGGGCGTCCAAGTAACCTCACAGCTGATTGGTGCAACGGGCAGCTAAAACTTCCTGTGCTCTTTCTGACTGGGAGCGACACAGAGCACAACACCGCCTGCACCGGACAACCAGTTTACATCGATGCTGCAGAAAGTCAAAAACAATATAAGTAAGTCGAATTAGCAAAAGTATAAACGGGATGTATATCATTGAAAACATGTTAGATTTAACTAGCTAAAGACAACTATAAGGGCTTCCGGCGTGCAACCGTGCAAATGAACGTTACTTACCATTTGTCTTTTGCTAGTTCCAAGCATAGTTCCAAGCCGTACTCGGTCCCAAAGACAATTTTATTTGAAAGTACTGGTCCCCTCTCCTTTCAGTGTGAGTGTTTAATCATGAGGCTAATTACAAGGTCGAGTGAAATAAAAACAAAACCTACTGAAAGAAAAGTAGGTTATCAATATTGTTTTCTTTCCACTTGTTTTCCTTGTTTTGCAGTATTTTTTATATAGTTAACGTTATATACTGTTTGCTGAACAATATTGTGATGTGATCTTATCATGTTATCTTTTTCAGATTTCTGACGAACAGAGTTTACCTAATGTTGTTATGTATTGGATTCTTGCTTTGATTCTTTCACATAATTTAGCATGTGGTGTCCTTATAGCTCCTCCGGAACCTCTCAGTGAGTGCAAGCCTGGTGGCCCTAATGGATTCCAACTATGAACCAATTATCAGAATTACCGTAATTTTAGTACATTTTAGTATAGATTAATTGACTAATCGTTGCATCTCTAATTTAACATCTAACATTTGTAACCTGTTTCTCTCTCTCTCTCTCTCTCTCTCTCTCTCTCTCTACCTATCTATCTATCTATCTATATATATATATATATATATATATATATATATATATATATATCACACATACAGAAAGTTATACCTCAGGTCTTTGTCATCGTTGTGTCAGTGTATTTTGGTTTTACCAGCTTTTACATAATCTTTTCATGAATGCAACACATTCTATAAAACAGGGTTTATATTTTTGTTTCAATTCGCCTCTTCAGCAGGGGTGCGGCAGAAATCCAGCTGACTCGGAGTGCTATTGGGCTGACCCAGCAAGATATATGGGCTAAGTCAAAGCAGGGTCTCTGCAGAATGGCCTTTAGCTCTTTTTCATTGAAAACGGACTCCCACTGGCCTGCTTTTGGCTTTGCAAATATGTTCCTTTATGTGCATTCCCTCGCATACAACCACACCACAATACTAATAATAAAGACCCTGAATGAAAATCTCCACACTGGACCAATTTACATACTCGCAAAGGAACATCTCAGTATGAGTTTGGTTATTGAGTTGCACGAGATGAGGTCTGCTGCTTTATTATCCTCAGAAAATAATTTCTCATGGCAATGCTTGTTGGTTCACAATAATAGCACTATGCCGCCCACCCACACAAATACAAAGCTAATCTGTCTGCAAGACAGATGCGCTTTTTCTTTTGTGTACGTGCATAAACTGAGATGCAGCTACTGTATTGGTTGAATCCTACAGCAGCATGTAGGTAACAGAGCAAAATTCAATCAGTGGTTCTCTCTACTAAGAACACCTGGTGAGGGAACAAGCATCGCGCTAAGGGCCGGCACAGACCCCTGCCAGCAAGAGGGTGCAAATCAAAGCATTGGAGGTATTTCATCTCTTTGCTGGAGTCTCAGTTTTTCATCTGGGGTTAAGACTGAAAGGATGACTTATGGCTCCTCACATCTACAACCATGAGGTAGGGAGCATTAGAAGCCCATGACTACGATTACTACAAAACACTTGTTTTCACACTTTGTTCACAGCGGGGTTTTTTTTATATTTCCACCAGGAGTGATTCCTGCATCTGTCGGACAGGGTGGAAGCTCCCTCGGGTGCTGAAAGAGAATGTAAATAGTGGTGGTGGCATAATAGGAAAATACTGAATAGAACTGACTTATTGATGTATTTCGTCTAACATGGCCGACTTTGTGAATACAGATTACCATCAGTTGGAAGCAGGGCTTCTGTTAGAATACCAATTTCTCTCACCAGGCGTTTCTACCGTTTATTTAGAACATATCGGCCTTATGTTGGATAGCTCAACTAGTAGACATGAAGATTTCATCATAAAATTTATGAAGGCTGACCGATGAAATGGGACCCACATGGTATTTAGAACTTTGACACACTTTGTAACTTCATCTCTGACTGCTGCAGACTGACGCTTTGTAAGGAAACAAACGCATAATTTGCAGTAAAGCATAATCTTTTGTTTTTTATTTGCCAAGCTTTCAATGTTTATGCTTAATCGCTTTTTTGTTTAATTAAAGGCCCGCAAAACGGGATTTCTTAATCTAACTATGAGGAATGGGGACCTACACAAATTTGTCCCAAAGTTAGAATCGTTTTGGTTTCTGTTTGTGCTGCCCTCATCTCTGATTTGTTTAGCAATTCCAACAAGTATACTATGAAGAGCCGAAGTCATGACGTCATATCTACTTTTCATATTTTACAAGTATGACACATTGCCATCATCTATAGCAGTCACAATAAGAAATTAAAACCTTTTGTAATTTTAAGTTAAACTTTGTGATATGGGATAAAGCGGCAGCTCACATGAAAAACCTACAAGCGTGCCAGTGCAGGTACCTGCTCCATCAAAAATTGGTTTAGTCCATATCGATAAAACTCAACGCTCTTTTCTGAAGTTTTTTTTTTTTTTTACTTTCTGGTTTTAATTTCAGCTGTAGTCACCTCTTTTGTTAGGTCCAAATGTTTAGTCTGCAAACTAAGGCTAATGGGACAATATTTTTTGTTTGTTAAAGCCTTCTAAAAGAACATCAACAACCAAAGGTAACTATCACGTAAGACAAGCTTGAACTAGTGATGGCCAAATGACGCTTCGTGAGCTAGAGTCTTTTTTTTCAGAGCCCACTAGATGGCCATCACTAGCTTGAACTAGGTAACATTTGGCATCTCTTTGAAATATTACTTAAATGATTAATCAATTATCAGAATAGTTTCTGGTTAATTTCCAGATGGAAAAAAATCAATTAAAACATAATAGCCTACTTCCACTACTCCCAATGACAATCAGCTAACATGAACACAATGGGAATAAAAAAGTCATGTGCCAATCAGGATTTAGCAACATTTGAATCAAGAGGTATTGACAGTTAGTGGTTGTTTGCTTATGTTGCCAAACGGTCAATTCAATCTGATTAACACCCCCCCCTCCACACACATATACACACACACACGCACAGTCCTGATGAAGCTGATGAGCTCAGTTTCCAAGTTTTTTTCCACCCGAACTTTGTGATTGTGTCTTATTTAGCCATAAATATTGAATCTTATAAAGACATATTAAATATTTAAAGTTTTCTGGTTGCTTTAATGATGCACTGAGAAAAGGGATGCACTGAATCAGTATATTTTCATTATTTAATAATTATTTATTTAGAATATGAGTGAATTATTTAGACCACTCAAACTTTATTCCATATGATTCCTCCAACTGCTTTGGTCTGGTGGAGTTCAATCATACTGCTTGTCTGCAGCATATCCAGAACATGATACATTTGCTGCTGGAGATGAAACTTACATGACAAATGACACCAGAGTTGTGACATGAGAGCGAACCAAAAAAAAAGTTGTCAAAGCTAAGAGTGATCGCTCTGTGGCATTTGAGTGACCCCATCGCAGATGTCTTTTGTCAGTCAGCTTGGCTGATGAAGGCTTCTGATAGTGTAAATCAGGGAATCAGCAGGGGGCAATGTTCTCACATCAAACAATTCTTGACATGCAGCATGACTGGCAACACTTGAATCAAGGACAGATAAGCTCAGAATCACTGGCCTGGCTCAATCCAATGGCTGCAATGCAAGTATCTTTCATATCCAGCACAGTGGTCATCATTGCTATTTGTTGTGCTGTGATATTGACTGCAGCATCCTGTGCAGAGCTCTAATTGTAAAGGGCTTGTACACCTAAATATTTTACACACTGCCAGACTCAACGTTAGCCACATAAATACACAGTTAGCTATGTTTAGGGAGCGAAAATGCATTTGGGATCACGTAACCATTAATAATGAACACAATTGTACATCCATTGTGAGTTGCCAGGAAATATTCTCAGCGTAAAAGCAAAGACAGAGTGAGATGACAGTTTGACGACTATTTGCAGCTTTTTTTGTAACTTCCTCCGTGTAGAAGTGTCAGTTAAATATCTTAAAAGTAAAAGAACATTAGACAGGAACATCATGATTTAGCCATTCATTTTCTGCCTTCTGCCAGAAATCATACTGTGGTAGCACTCAACTGTCTAGGCCACCACAGCTGTGATACAGCAAAAGTCTGATATCATCTGAAATAGATTAAATGGAATATATTAATATATTAAGGAAATAAAAGGGTCGAGAGAGAGATAACTTGGACAAGGATAGCACTCTTTGATTGAATTTTGTGGAAAATTCAAACTCTATGCACAATAAGTTTATGAGGCTTCGGAGGTTATTCGTTATTGTAAATCTTTTTTTTTTCTTGGGGGTTCAATCCCAGGCTCCTCTGGCCACATGTCAAAGTCTTCCTGAGCAAGACTCTGAACCCCCAAGTTTCTCCCTGGATGCTGTATAGCTGTCTACTGCTGTTAATACTAGGGTGGGTTAAATTGCACAAATATACTTTCACTACAATGTGTGTGTATGTGACAATTAAGTTTTTTTTGTTTTTGTTAATATGTTCATGTATTTCAATGTGGAAGCTTATGCCACCCATCTCAATGATATTAATAAGCAGTTGTACTGATAGGTCTCCCATGTTGTGTAAAGCAGCTGAGTATAAGGCAGAGATATCAGACATTTTAAATTCAATGAGATTTAAGGATTGGTTTCACAGACAGACATCCAAAGTTCTCTTTTTCAGTGTATTAGACCAGGATTAGTTTAATCCATGTCTGTGAAATAGGCCCTTCATTTTTCTGGTAATGTCTTCAGTGTACTAGGTGTCTTCCTCTCATTCTTTGGATTTTGTGTTATTTGCTGAGGAGTTGAAAATAGAGCTATATATCCAACATAATCACATTTTTCAAAATGGTTACAAGCAAGTTTATAGATTTGCAAAATAGTCGAGAGGTCAGAAGAAGAGCAAAAGACAACAGAAGGAGAACGAAGGCAAACAGTGGAGGAAGAATGCATGGTGACGTGAAGGAAATCAGGAAAAATCCATTGAAATTTTGCAGATTTCATTAAAAAAGTGAGTGATTAAAGCATGACAAAGAGGGAATTGATTTTATTGATGTGGCAGCATGTGTGTAGATTGGGGGAAATCTAGATCAGGGAAGGCAAGAACAACGGCTGTTTGCCACAACTGTTTCAATAAGGAGGAAGAGAATATAGCGGATATGTACCTGCTTTTCCAAGAAACACCACAAAGTGCATGTTGGGGGTAAATTGTGGTAAACAGAAATACTGCTCTGGTCTAGATTTCTCACACAGCGGCTATTTCATTAAGTACATCCAGCTTGCAGCAGACCAGGCTCCCTTTACTGCAGTTCATCTGTGACAAGGGCTGATGGGTTTTGTGCTGTGAAATGCAGCTATGCAGCAGTTGCTGTATTTTCAGAGATGAAAATTCTGTAGTTTTATTACCGTATATTGCTAGACGTGTGATGGTTGTATCACTTTTCACATTTATACCCACATTTCCTTGCTTATTTAGGTCCTCTTTCTAGAGTTTTCTTCAAGATCTACTAGTAATGGCTTACATCTGTCTGTTACACACCGGGTGGTTAAAAAAAAGCATCTACAAGGCAAATACAGAGACTTATTTTTTACTTCAAAGACAGGGAGTGAAATGTGACATCCTATCCCACACACTTTAATTTGTAAGTTGTATTGGCAGATGCATTCTTGCATACTGTGTGTGTGTGTGTGTGTGTGTGTGTGTGTGTGTGTGCTCGCACAGTCTTTTCGAGTTTAAGCAAGTTACATTAAATATGGGTGAGGTTCATTTGAACTACATAACATACTGCTGGATAGCTTAATATATAATAATATATATATTTTGAATTAATTAATTATAATTTTTATATATTTTTCTTAAATTATATTTTGTATTAATAATCTGAATCTGCAAAGTAACTACAATTTAATGTATTAGAGTAAAAAGTACAATATCTTCCTCTGAAATGTGGTGGAGTATAATTTAAAAAATATAAAATATAAATACTCAAGTAACGTATAAGTACCTTAAAATTGTTCTAAAGCACGTACTCTCTTTCCACCACTGTATTGTACTGTAACTATAAGTTCAAAGAATGAGTAATATATATATGTTGTGCACATATTGTGCATAGTCCCTCTAGATTACCTCTATTTCCCCCACATTTGAAGCTCTCTTCAACTTTGTGTTTAACTTTAACGTGCAAATATAAATATCTTGTATGTATGTTACTGTGCTGTGGCGTTACTATCACTTTATCATTTCATAACATTATTTTTCCCTTTAAAATCTAATTATCCTCATCTTATTTTAATAATTTCACTAACTCTCACACAGCATGTGTAAATGTGAGAATTTCACATATTACACTCTTTATTCATACTGTCATCATTTTGGCTGTTTTCTGTTTCATTCATATAGACTTTACACATGTGGGGTTTTAACTATCAGGAGCATCTGCTCAGTGTTAATGCAGCGCACATCAGATCGGGAAAAATTGAAAGTGTTGGACCTTGACTGAGATAATGGTCTATTCACATCCATACATGTGGTCATGGAATAATGTCAGCCTATTACAGTATTTACTTTCAATTAACTGTAGTTTAGCCAGGAGTTATTCAAGAAAACATCTAAATATCTGTTCTTTTATACTTTTATTATATTTATTGATATTCAAAAATATGTATGAATTGTAAAAATTGTTCAGGATGTTTGGATAACAAAGCAGACCAGTTTGCGTTTCGTTTCATGTAAACAAACCTCAGAAACTGATACAGCTGTGTTTGGGAAAGAGAAAAAAAAATCACACAGACATTTTAAGTTTGTCTCCAACATCATGCGGTTTCTCTATCTGAAGGCGGTACTGTGCTGTTTTTTTTATTTATTTCATTTTAAACAAACAAATTAAAATTGGCTTGTTTGTGGCCGGCCCTTTTCACTTGCTCGATTCCTGCTGCCTCCCTCAGTCTCGGCCAGTAATGAGCTGGGTTTCTTTGCTCCCCGAGCTATTGTTGACTGGAGGGTTTGCTGGTTGTCCAATGCATGAAAAGCGCAGGAGGGGTGTCTGTTTATGAGATACTGGAACCAACATGCCTGGAAATGACAATCACAGCAGCACCCTCAGTGTCGCTTAATTCGACAAAGCCTGCTTTGTATACTGCAACTCTCAGCCATGTGCCTCTGATTCACTGACGACGAGAAGCGGTTCATTTTCGTGAATGTATCTAATTATATTCTCATAACCTTTCCTGATCATTGCAAGTAGCAAAGAAGTGCTCCAGTTATGAAACAGCAAAGTATTTTTGTTTTCTAAAGATAATGTGAAGAAATCAAAAGGGAAATTTGCAAAAGATGTTATGTACAAGCATCATTTCTCCTCTAACCATTGCACGCTAAATGAAATGTGCTTCCAACTTATGTTGAGGTGCAGGCAACACTGTTTAGGTTCTTTGTGCTTGGCTGCATTCATCTACTGTCAAGCTGAAGTTGATCTGCAATTCTCTTTGTAGCAGATCCTCTCGCAGACGCACGAGGGAGAAACCTTGTCGAGGCGCATGAGAGGAAAACCAGCACATTTGGGTAGAACTAAAACCTTCAAAGCATTCTTCATCAGTCAGATCTTTTAAGTGATTCAACCTATAGTGCAGACTAGCACATGGAAAAAGATATCCTATATTTTTTGGTAGCATGTGTTATTTGTGTTTCTCTGGACCTTGAGGTTCATGGATCCCCCGCAAAATGAAGTGAGAGCCTGCAGCAGCTGCCAGACAGCATGTAATATGGACATACTACCTCCTCTGATGAGGTCGAGAGGAAAGACACATTTTTAAAAGGAGTAAGGAGATAAGAGGATTAGGGCTGATAATGTGTGTGAAACCTCCCACTAAGACAAGTGAGCCTTGTTATAGAATACCTGTGACTCATGTAAGGGCTGTTTACAATGGATTCCTAGACAGTCACAAGACAACGAAGAAGAATTTTGATTGGTTGGTTCAGAATGTGTTGGTGGCAGATGTGATACTTAAAAGGTCATCAACAGTACCTTTTTAATGTTTTTCTAAAGCGCATATTTTTTATAATAGAAGGCACATTCTGAATCCCTCTGTCACTGAAACCCTTTCCTTATTACTACCTAATTTGTTATAATTCATTCTAAGTTGTAATTAAATGTGCCCCCGCACCTTGGTAGCAGATGGGCTCTTAAAGCGCACAGAAAATATAAAAAGGGAATTTTAATGAACTTAGTAAATAACCTGTGAGTGTGAGAAATGATCTAAGAAATGTCGTTATCAAACAAGATGTTGTACATTGTTGGCCTATGGTAGTCACCATGTGCAAAGGATTTACTTGCAATCTAGTGTTTGGAGTACTAAAGCAAAAAAAGGGTTAGGTTAACTTGGTCCTTGCAATTGAAGTAATTAGTAAAGCAACTGGAACATGTTTATTTGCTCAAAAACACCAGAAAGAGTAGCCAAATGCATGTGGAAGCAATGCCAAAAAACACAACTGTTCCCACATTGGCCCTATTATCATATCCAGGTTATAAAAGGTTTGATTGATGGAGGCGTTGGCAGAACAGCAAAAAATTCTTTCTTGGCATATTTACATGTGGTAAATCACTGCCTACGGAGTGAGTGACTTGGCATTTGTGCCATCCGCAAACATTAATAAGACATAAATAAATAGAATGAGGGAAAGGTGATTATGTATGTCTGTTGGGATTTTGAAGCAGGATGCTTCTGACAAAAGAACAGGCTCCCTCGCCAAGCCTCTATCAGCTTCCTAAGTCATATCAGATGTTTGGGCTTTATTGGGACTTGAAATAGTTATTAGCCCGAGCACCCGCCCTGCTGGATTTATCTCCTGTGAAATAAAGACCCACACAATAATGAGTACCGCTTAGTGTGATATCTGTTTCTTTAACTAATTTTCTTTCATTAAATCTAAAACTACACCTTGAATTATGACAGGCAGGTGAATGGTAGTTAATATAAGAGGCAGTATATCTCTTGACAAGACTAGTATCCTTGAAATTCATTTCCGAAATTCAAACCAAAATCATACAATGTACAACACAGCCACTGTGGCTCTAAATAAAAACCTCATTGCCGTGGAACAGTGTAGACATTTTGCTCAGCCTGTACTGAAAACCTTCAGCAGCAGGGATTAGGAGAGAAGGTGGAGCATTTATGCCACATGTTTCCTAAATTACACAATGCGGGTCATTTCCATAGGGGGGAAAAAGTAGGCCTGCGGCGTATCTAATTTGTCTATAATACCAGCAGAAATAGAGAATCTTCTGCCAAGCAGCATCTCAACTTCTCCCTTTGCCTGACATCCTGTTGCCGGAATTGCAAAACTCCTTGCCAATCTCCTGCCGATATTCCATGAAATCAGACGAAAAAAAACCCAAACAAGTCATGCCCTGGAAGGATTGTTTTATCCAATCCAATGTGTTTTAATTTACAATTCCTGAAGTATTCAGTTGTTTAGTTTTTACTGCAAAAGTATTTCCAAAACACATTAAACATGAATTATGTTTACTATTTTTTGTGCTACATTGATGATTGATAATTTACTAAAGTGGGTAAACATTTTTTTTTAGCTTTTTTAAATCAACTGGACTAGCCAATGTTATAATTCATGAAGGTATACTCATTCTGATTAGAAACCTGGTCAGCAGTCGAGTGTAAATGCCTGTGTTTGTACAGATTTGAATGTGTAACTGTATAAAAGTGGACTGGGGACTTGCTGAAGATATGGTACCGTACATGGTCATTAATTAATAAATTAATCAAAAAAAGCTGCATTTATTTTATTAGACAACATAAAACTGTATTAACCCCAATCTCAAACATCTGTGCCAAACAGTGTTAATAAATCTTGTATTTATTAAAGATATTTTTTTTTAATTATTAAGGGCACTAATGAAAGAGAATATTTATTAAAAATAATAAATATTCAGGCCTACTTCGGTAATACTATATTTAAACAATGTAAGTGTTGTTTTGTCTCTTTGCAGTGTGCATTTCTTAAATAAGAGTGGAGGTGTGAAAATACCTGCAGTTGGCATAATGCCTAAAAACAAATACAAGAAAAGAAATAATAAAAAAAAACAGTCATTCTTCTGTATGGTCAGAAATGAACAGTCATGCTGATTCAATTTAACACTGCTACAGGAGTGTAAAAATATTACTCAATAAGTACGGTGCAGTGTAAAGCCTGAATTTGTGTTTAAGAAATAGGACCACTGCTGCTACTGATGCTGTCACTGTTTCTGCCCTGTGGGTGCAAAGTGACAATACACCTTGGGAAAGGAAGGGAAACCTTTTCTCAAATTGCAGTCAAGGGAAACTGCACTAAGAAGCGTTTACCATTCAGGTGTTGGTCAAAGCCTGAGGGTTGGATGTGCTTGACTATTTCAAATTGATTACAGGGTGATGGGTGGCCGCTAGACCTAAATTTAGGAACGCTTTCACAAGTGAGATCTGAGATTTTAGGCTACAGTCAGACTGCTCCCTTTGCTCAGGGTTATGAGCTGCTTTTCTACTTGTGTTCAAAGTTAGGCACAAAGCACAGATCATACCTAATACACACAGACAGGGAAGCCAAAATACTATTCGGCTTTTCCCCCCTCAATGTCAAATTGATTTCAAATTGAGTTTTGTAATTTTCTAGGGACGTTATACATCTAATTGTCTGTTCTTTGATTATCAGTGATGGCGCATATTTCTGCTGTAACCTCCTTTTAGCCACAGATGAAGGTTAGCCTCTACTTGATGAGAAAGAAAAATAACACATTCTTTTCTTCTGTGACTGCTTCCTTTGTGTCCTAGTTAACATTTCTATTATAGATAAAAATAAAACCTTCCAAAAATAGACAAAATAACCTTTTGTTCTAACAGGTAAAACAGTTAAACACTTTACGCCCTTATGACAGTGTAGAGTTCAACATCTACTGTAGCTGCGTTTCACAATCTGTTAAAATATAGTTGTGGTATTAATAGCAGTTGTACTTAAATTTGATGAAAATGAAGATGGACATCTGCTAATCTGTTAATTAGAGCAGAGACATACTATGTATCTACAGTTGAAGAAATAAATAAAAAGACGGAAAATTACAGGAAATAAAAATCTTCAATATTACGCTTTTAACCACAGTTTCTAAGACAATTGCAAAAACTTGTCAAACTGCACTTCATTCTATGTACATATTTCTGTAAATGAACACCCAGTACAGTCTACTACCCTTCGATAAATGCTTGATGGTGTTTTAAGCCCCCAACGTCTCCTTCCAGGCAGAGCTGCGATCCTTGACTTCAAGGCACCTAACCCTAAATTAACCATAACCATAACCATAGCCTAATCCTAGTGTGTTGGGAGCTTAAAACACTGAAAAACTCAATAAATCCTATCATCATAAAGGTTATAATGTTGGAGAGATGTTGATTTAACTTCATGGTCATTTTAGAGGCTTTAGTTTGTGGTATTGTTGAATTGCGTTACACTGAGGGGACACATTTTATTTATGTTATGAAATGGGAGTTTGGATAGAATTGTTTTCTGATTATCAATTATCAATGAGAGTGCCTTATTACCCACATCTAAATATCTACTTTAAATTTAAATATTAGGACGCCTGGGTAGCTCACCTGGTAAAGAGCGTGGCCGTATATAGAGGTTTACTCCTCGGCCAACAAATAATCTTTAAATTTTATGTTTTTTAAATATTGTATTTATTTCAAATAGCCATACTCAAAATAAGGCATATTAATAATTTCAAGATATTCAAGTTTGAATACGTCAATATTCGTTAACATCATAGAAATGAATCCTTTGTCCACTAAAGTGAAGGATCATGTCAATCATTTGTTCATTATTGACACAAGCAGAACAAAGTTTTTAACAGTGGTAACAAAAACACAATAATTGTGATTTAAATATCTTTTGACACAATGTTTCAGGTGACTCAGGACTCAGAAACAGCATCCCTGCCCTGCTTATGTTCTTAAATGTGTCTCTGCTGTATAATTCACACCATGCCACTACTGTGTTACATGTCATGTTGATAATGACACAACGCATTTGTCAGTTCACACCCTCTAGTTTGTCCCTCCCATCATCCTGTGTTTGGATAAACATTTGGGCCACTTAAACAGACAACTGCCAGCGCTGTAAACTGTGTTGGGATGCTCAACAGCAATATGCACAACGCCACTTAGCATTATTTAGCAAGACATGTAGTAAACTTCATCCACTAGGAGCTGGAATATGATCACTATAACACAACAACACTGTCCAATTGACTTATATTAGTGTCAGGCTTCTTGTTAACACAACCGTGGTGGTCTGATTAACTGCTGTGGGTGCAGACCCTATGTAAAAATCCATATCGCTGCATGTTGTCACCACATGTCATTTTCACAGTAACATAATTCCTATAATGGGTGTCTGGTAACTCTGGGTGCTCAGTTCATTGTATACAATGAAATTCATCTTGATAGGTCAATCTCAAGAGTAAAACTGGGCAGGGCTGTTGTAAAACTGTAGTTCTTATATACTTTCTGTGCATCACTCACTGTGGATTACCATGACTGGAGAGTTCATTTTGTCACACTTCATGGTGCTTAAAAACAAGGAAAATATAATCCGCCTGTCTGTGCCAGTATGGTGCAGAAGGACCTGCTGCTCCCCAGTGCAAGAAAATTCAGACACGTAGATAATATCAGCAGAAGAAATCTGTGCCAGGAAGAGAAAATAACACATGTTGGTCTGATTCTGTCATACAAGAAAACATAATGCCTAATCAGCTAATTGGGTCCAGGAAAAAACTAAACGAATTACCCTGTTACTGTTTGTGTCAGAGTCAGGGATAACCATGCAATTTTGATTTTAAAAACATTCATATTTTGATAAGGGTCTGTAAGGCCCTTACAGATGGGGGCAAGCTTGCCCTCTTAATTATACTTACCTAACATAATAACCCAGATAGAAGTCATTCTCTGCAAGTTGCCATTCTCTGCTGCTATTATGTAATACATGTATTTGTCAATTTGGATATATTTTTACAAACTTTTCTGTGGAGCCCCAAATCTGACAAAATGTAGTTAATGTTGTCAGAAAAGACAACTGAATAGAGCAATACATAATATTGTTAAATGAATAATTGAAATGTAGGTATACAACTTTATACTTGCCCATACATTCAGTTGGTAAAAAAAAATAAAAAAAAATATATTTTTTAACTTAAATTACTTTTATTTATCTCTCACTAGCTCTTTTTCCAACTCTTTTTTTCTCCATGCAACATTTTCCATTTTCCTCACCACATTCCCATTTTTCCTAAAGCATATACATTAATGAGATGGGCATATCCATGTATGTCCAGAGTGATTGGTCCAGGGTTTACGTGTGTGTGTGTGTGTGTGTGTATGTGTGTGTGATTTATCCATGTTAAGACGTAAAAGGTTGCGAAAAGGCATAAATGTGGGGCAGCTATTGTTCGATTGACTCATTTTCCTCATCTTCAAAGTTTTGTGGTTGTTGTGATTGCCAACGAGATTAATTTTCCAGAGATGTTACTAAACTCTTTTGTCCTCTCATTTTATTTATTGTCATTGTGTGTGTGTGTGTGTGTGTGTGTGTGTGTGTGTGTGTGTGTGTCTGTGTGTGCTGTTTCAGGGCTTCATAAAAATTCTGTATGAAATAAGGTTTAACAAAACATACTTTTCAATTAAGCTTTTACTCGTCCACATTTCCACTTGCAGTCGCACACCTACATATAATTTAATTTTAATAAAAATAACTATTATATAAAAAAAACTACTCACATAATTTCCCAAATTGTTTACTGTAACTTTAAAGCCCCATTGAAAATAAATCAACAGGTTTTACCCTCTTGCTGTTTGGTTAGTCATGTTTTATGCTCTGCGGAAATCTAATTTTGGAATGAAACTCTTCACTTGATACAGATTAATCAAATTTTTTTGCTGCATTTTAATGAATCAAGTTCTATTCCAAACTGAGCAAAGACAGAATGTAAAAGAGTTTAATCTGTTTGTGTCATTCAGTTTGACAGTGAGGATTGCTCACAGACTGAAAAGTTGCATCTCTGTTGAAACCTCTGGGCATTACCATAAGGAGAAATTAACCCTGTCCTTTGCTGTTTGATGTGGTCTGATGATGTAAAGAGCCACAGTCAACAGTGTAAAGATACAAGCACCAGTCTCTATGCTTGGGAGTTGTGTGTGAGGCATGCGATGATGGTATATGAAGCATGCTCTCTGCTAGCCTTCTTCTTAACAGCTTCCAGCCACGGATGATGTCACTTCTTGCCCTGCAGAGGAGTAATCAGTCTCTTGCATGCCTGAAGGGCCCCTTAGGAGTTATCAGTCTTTGATAGTTGTCTCTGCAGCTGATTCAATCTGTAACACTTTAGGCCCTGCGTGAGCATATAACAAACATACTTAATCATTTCTGTCGTTGGATGTGCAGAAAGTCCTCCTAGTTATGTTCTAGTTGCAGAGTATTAATATCAGATCAGACAAAGTGCTATGCCTTGCAAGAGGTATAATTGCATACATGCGCATGACAGAGGGAGACGCTGAGTGTCAGATTCTCTCACACACACACACACACACACATATACACACACACCCCCAGGCTGATAGAAGCATACTGAGGCACACACGCACAGCTCAGTGTGCCACTTCCTCATCTCCTGCTGCTCTGTCCTTAAACCTCTTCACCCTCCATGCAGGGAGTAGACACTGTGCTCTTTTCTCTTTGTCATGGTAATAACACTAAGCCTAACTGTCCCCCATTTTGCCTGTCAACTTGCATTTATTTTGTTTTCCTTTTTTCTTTTCTTTCTCTGGCATGTACTGTTAGGTTTCTTGGGGTGCGTTTAAGTCCCTCCCTGCGTCATTCACAACTCCTGGAACCAATTATATTATCCGGCCGACCCTTTCAATTCCTACAGAGGGAAGGACAGAAAGAAATCTAGATCTATTCTCTGTGCCGGCAGCATCACACCTTTTCTTAAGATCTCATTCCTTGCTGTGCTTTCTCTGTTCCTCTCAAACTCTTGCCTCAGTAGTTTCTCATTCGTTCCATGAAGCACCCGCTTACAGTGTGAATAAGGGTCTTGTTGCTTGCAACACCAACATACTGCTGCGTGACACAGTATCTGCTGTAGTCTGCCATTCCAGCAGGATGCTTGCCTCAGAGCCTAACCGTATTGTCTGAGTGTTCACCTCACCCCTGGCTATCTGCTGTGCTCTGGCTTAAGGCTTATCCTCAGGCCTCTGCAGAGCTGCCGGGCCAATGAACACTAACAACTTTCCCTTTGTATGCTGTGAGAACCTCTCTACCCGCTCTGGCACATTTACTACTACTGTCTACCTGTAATACAGATATTATTCTGTCTGTATAGTAGTGGCACAAAAGTATGTTGTATTATGTTGAATTGTTGTGGACAAGCCTCTCGCTTTAATACATTTGGTGTTCTGAACAATTCATCACCACACATCTTGGTCAAAATCTCTTGAACAATGCAGAGCTGGTTGTTAAGATGAGATAACATCTCTTGTTTTTGATACCACATCTGGTGGTTTTACAAAGTGAAGCACACTTGATATATGATGTTGAGAAATGCAGTCTTAATGGGTCAAAAATGAACTGTCTATCTAATGTATCTACCATGGGCATTGATCTGTAGCCAAATCAGACTCTACTCCTCTGTAAAGGCTTTCCGCAGGATTTTGGGATGCTGGCTTCAGGGAATTGCTTTCATTCAGCCACAAGAAAATTAGTGAGGTCAGGGCACTGTTGTTGGACAATAAGGCCAGGCTCACAAGCAGTGTTTCAATTCATCCCAAAATGTGTTGTGTGTTTAAATTCTTCCACAAAATACTCTGAACGTAATTTTTTATGGACAAGGCTTTGTGCATGGAGAAATTATCTATCTATCTATCTATCTATCTATCTATCTATCTATCTATCTATCTATTGTATCTATCTATTGTATCTATCTATCTATCTATCATCCAGGGAGTTGATTTGGTCATTTTAGTCTGTCCAGCTATCTATCTACTATCTCTGTTTTGCAGCCCAGTGGGTGTTAACACAAGATGTGTTGCCATCGTATTGATGCCACAATGTCCATTTGACTCTCAGATGCCTCTCACATTTTTTTGACACCTCTTAAAGTTTAAAGCAATCTACCCCACATGCGGTGCTGTTTCGAAGGCATTGAGGTAGCCATCACATGGTAAACTATTCTTTCATCTTCTCACTAGCTGTTATTGCAATCAGACAAGGCTTTTCCCGAATAATCATTGGCTTTGATATAGATGCAATTCCATTGAGATTTGCGTATCGTCAATTCTTTTTATGTTGCGTTTCTCAGCTGCTTGACATTGGTTTCCTTTGACTGCAAAGTAAAGCTTAACTTCAGATAGATTACATATAAAAATCAGTTCCCGACTCTCCTATCCTGAAGGGTGAGATCCTGTGTATACGACTGATTGAAATTCCAGTACTACAGTCAAAGTTGGCCTCAGTTTCAGCTGAAAAGCGGTCCAATGTAATTATCATAATTGGAGTTTTAAAAGCAGGGGAACTGTCAAAACTCCCATGCAGTATAATACACCTATTGGCTAGATAGGAGCCACCATACAAGCACAATAATTTGTCAAGAATGCCATTAGCTGAAGAAAATGCCCTCCATTGTTGTTCTGTGACACCTGTGGTTACCTTTTTACAGACAAGCTATTATTAGGTGTTCAAAGAAAGATGTAGATTGGGAATATATTAGGGCTGCCAAACGATTCTTTTTTTCTTAATCACGACTAATTGCTGAATTTCTATATTTAATCACGATTAAGCACAGGTTTTATCACATAATTCAAATTCTATTATTTTGCATTTCAGAACTGTTTTAAAGTACATATTAACAATGGAAAGCAATTATATCACCAGTATATATTGATTGGGAATCAAAATAATGCAAAGAAAGTTGCTTTATGAGCTTGAATTTGGGATTTGGATTTGTTTATTATTTACTTATTTACTGTAAACCAAAAAAAAATGAATCTGTCATTATTGCACAATTCCTCCAAGTACCTAACTAAAAAAACTAAAAATGCCTATCCTTACACCACAGAAATTACTTTGAGAAAACACTTTGTTTGTACAAACAAAATGGTCTAAAAACCGCTGACCGGTCTGCAGTTAGTTGCCACCTATTCGTAGTAATTTTTTGGGATTTGGTTTTATCCACAGGTTGGCAACTAGCACTCTCCAAAATAGTGCTTATCCTGAGCCCGCTAGTATCAACCTGAGTCACGTTAACTGTACTACGCTTGGCTCGTAGGTGTTTGCTCAAGCTTGAATATCGTTCATTGAATTTAATTCGGCTTTACACAATGTGCATATAGCTTTTGACTTGTCTACTGAGCTGTCCAACAGTTTTGGGAAAAAAAAGCGCCATTCAGAATTGTGTTGCTGCTATCTTTCTCCTCCGTGCCTGCAGCAGAAGGACATGTTACAAGGAAGTATGGCAGCTTGATGATAAGTAGAGGTGCGACGAAGGGTCAACATAGTAGCCTAGCCCCAAGAGGCCGTAGATTCTATTGATTTCAGAACAGCTACACACGACACGAAGCCGAGTGAAGTGTAAAATAAATTAATAAATGGCGGCATGCGATTAATGCGATTTAAAAAAATGAACTTTTATGCTTGGCCCTTAATCACATCACAATTAACGTGTTAATGCTGACAGCCATAGAATATATATGTTAATTTATCCACTTTAGTATTTTAAATGTATTTATTGTGGCTTACTTTCTATTATTATTGTTGTTGTATTTGTGGTTGTCTGTTTTATATGCTTGTTGCCTTGAAATGGTCATTGTTTGAAACCTTTAAATAAATGCAAAAAATAAATACATTAATGCATACCAGTGAAAAACAATCACCTAAAATGTGACATTAAACCAATTTAACATTCATAGGTAACTTAAAAAAAATATTTATATATTATTTCTGAATTTTCCATGTTGGAGGCTCTGTGGCAACCTGGAGGTCAGCAATAATGTCCATAAGACATTGCATTGATCTAAAGCCTTTCTGGAACAATGTAAACTATGAAATGTGCAACTCCAAACAACTGCACTGCACAGAAAATGTTTACAATTGAATAATCCACCTGGCTAAAGTGGCAGGAAAAAAAATGGATACATAAGGTTGAACATGTAGCTTAAGTGTTTATATATGAAACTATTCACACTCGGAGAGTGCAGACGACCGGCAAGGCCAATGGTGCATTCATGTGCTCCTCGGTTGGTCCCAATACCATAGTTGGGAAGTTGTTCTTACGACTTTGGTGTGTTCATGAGCTTAAAGTTGTATTGTCAATACAACATGGACGCTACAAGAAGATATTGTGTTGCTTAGTGCTTAAAGCTGTTACCAGTATTTTTGTGACAATGAAGCGCAAAGCAAACGAATCAAGTGAGCCCTAAAAAGATGAAATGATGATGATGATGATCCACTTAAATGCAGCACAAATGCCCAATCTCAAATGCGACTCTGACACTTGATTCTGGTCCACTCCTAAATGTATTGTGTTCCCCCTTGGCCCATGCTACCCACTTCCACCAAGTTTAATGAAAATATGACCTTTTCCATAATCCTGTTGACAGACATACAAACTGAAAAAGCCATACCAAAAACATAACTTACTTGGCAGAGAATAACTGAAAAATAATCTCTTCCAGCACCAGACAGACAGGCAGGCAGGCTTCCAGTAATGTTTGAGGTGTTTAATTTCAGACCAAAATAAATGATGCGAGATGCAGATGGGTTGGGGAGCATGCAGCACGTGTTGAGTGAAGCTTGGTTGCTCATGCAGGGTGGTGCTCATCTTTGCATAGCATCCAATAGTGTATTGATCTGGTGGTGATAAGCTTGTGATTGTAGGTGTTCTCATGACAAGTTCAGAACCAGCTGCCCTGACAGCATGGGGCAAAACAAGCTCCTGGTGAGGTTTACAGCCCCCCTGTACACACTTGGCCACAGAACAAATTCAGCAGGAGGTGCTCAGGTCACTGTCAGTTCAGACTCCCGGATTTCTCGTCCTGCAGTGTGGAGCTGCTGCTGAGAGAGGAGGCATGGATAGAGACTATAGAGCTCTGCAGGCACAATCTTATTTATATTCAGTGTATAGATTTACCCTGACTCATCATGGTGCAGGAAGAAGTATTAAGAGTGCTGCTGCACATCACTGGAATAAAATATATCTGCTCAGTGACATCAAGCAAAGCAAAGAAAATCAATCATTTACATATGACAGTTGGTTGTGAAACAGAAACCCTTGTGTTGGCATACTGACTTCACACGTTGCTAAAATGTATATTAATCCTATTTTTTTTTCATAAGCGCCCTCGCAAAATGCCAATCAGATGTCAGCATGGCCTCATGTTTGTAAAATATAGATTTCTTTAATAACAACAAAACAAATTTGACATCTCCAACTTTCATCAAAGCAACCTCATAAGAAACGGATTGCTCGACTGAGTTTTCATAGCTGCTGCATCGTTCTCAAGTGGGATGAAACCATACTGAAGAGCACGTTAAGAGGACCCTTAATACAATACATTAACAGAACCAATGTACACACATCTAAACTATTTTAATGTGTCTGTGGGACAAAGTGAGACTAGCCTTCAATCCAATGCCATGTACAGTATGTAGATATTATGTCTAGTGGATCAATACATATGACACAATAGATGTTTTGGAACTTTTGATATTTATTGCCCCTCAACAGGCCACAACTGGGCAAAGTTAAATAATGCTTGTTAAGCACTAAGGCAAAAATAAATAACAAATACAAATACATACACTCTTTGTAGTGCAAATAAGTGTTTATACTTGTGTGTGTGTGTGTGTGTGTGTGTGTGTGTGTGTGTGTGTGTGATAGAGCGAGGGAGAAGTGAGAGAGTGACACTGATTAGCTTGGAGCGAGTAGCCACTCTAGAGTCATAGTGCTTATGTTTTCTGACCACGGTGGGAAAACTTTAGCAGGAAAAGTCCCCCCCCCCCTCCTTGATTTCATAACGCCATACCTGTCTCTCGTTGACTGACTCACTTGTGTTGTTCATTGTGTCCGACTATGTGTGCTTTCGAACACCCGCCCAACTCTACCTCTGATTGGCTTACCATGAAATTTTACTCAACCTCTGCCAATCTTCAGCATTTATTTGCTTGTCTTGTGCACGGCCCACTAATCAAGGAAGAAAAAAAAGTCTTTGCCTCTCGGCTCAGAGATCAAGTTGGTCTGATGCATTTTTCGGCAGTAAAGGTAACAGCGTTATTAAGATGGGAAGAGTAATCAATTAGATTACTTGTTACTGAAAAAAGTAACGCTGTTAGTAACGCCGTTATTTATAATGCTGTTATTCCCATCACTGCTGAAGAGGGATGTTTCATCATATAAGAATAACAACTGTTAGTCCTGATGCCACAAGCCACAGTATAGAAAATTCACAGCTGCCTGTGTTTAAGGCCCTATTAATTCCAAGCATGACTGCTAAAAGATGAAACAGCTGGCTATAAACTATCTTGACAAACTTCTGCGTTGTATGGTGAAAAAAACAGCCATACTTAGACAGTCTCTGTGTCAGTGATTTTTTATTTCCTCTACCGTTGCTTGTGCTACATTTCCCCCAACTCTGCCAGAATCATCACTTCTTCAGAGGAAGGACAGAGAGCATATTTAATTTCCCAACAGTTCACTTAGGACTCTTTCTTAGGATACCTCAAGGACTTTACAGGTTGCCTTTTTTCAGGGGTTTAGAGCTTGCTTTGTACTACCACTGACATGAAACATTAAATGGATCCTGCATGAAACAGTTGGGACTTAGAGTACCTTGAACCTCTTGTCTAGATCCCTTGTCTCTCAAACAGCAGTACATCATAATGTTAAACTGTTGAAGTGTGGGTTTGACAACTCAACATCTAAACTCAAGCCTCATCAGCCTAAGTGGAGTTTATGTAACACACAAGCTATTAGATGTGTATTGGAAGATTAGCCTTGAAGATGATTCCCCAGTTCCCGCCATGAAGCCAGCACCTCTGGGGGGCAGTAGAGGCATCAACGCTTCCTTTCATCTCATCCTGGCTGCAGGAAAAGGGGCAAGGTCAGATGGGATTTGAGCTTGGCTCACCACCACATGTGTCTTTGCTTGCCTAGTCTTGCTTCAGGCATAGATTATCCCGTATACCGGCTACTGTTACAGTCTACCTTAGTGCCTTGTGTGCCACACCAGATTCTGATTGGCATGTCAGGAGACTCTTCCTATTATTATATTCCTTTCATATTAATGCAACCAAAGCCCTTTCTTCACTTTACTGATAAAAATATACACACACATCAAACAAATGTAAATAGCATGATTTTTTCTACCAAAATATACATCAACCAAGCTAGAGCTAGAAGTCATTTACAGAGTTACAGTGCTGGAAATGCTTCACCTGTGTGGAATGAATGTTTAGCCCTATATTTACTTATTTGTGTGCTACTTCAGCAATTTAAAAAAAAATAGACACTTTGATACTATTTTCACAATTATGATTTTCAGCCAGGCATTCAACCCGGACACCTCTTTAAGGACACTGCATGTGATTAAAGATTAATAAATCTTTGGGAATGCTTGCAGTCTCCTTTGACGACACATCCTTTACATGGCCTACATTTGTTTCATTTGAATAGTTGTAGCACAAACACAATGAGGGCTCTCTGGGTTTGCAATGGTCTGCAAACTAGCATGTGGCTTGATTGTACTGACGATTTGGCAGGGAAAGGATGAGCGGGACTGAAAGAGAAATCTTCCAATGAGTGAAAGGAATTAGAAATGCATTATGTTTCTGGCGAGTGAGGACTGTGAATAGAAGATATGTGGGATGGAAATTAATAACTTTAGGACTCTCGCTACTTGTCACCAATCCTGCCATTTGAGGAACAGGGTAAAATTGTCAAATGTAAAGGTCTGTAAAAGAAAATTAAGAATATGTCAAAGACAAATTTAGTTTTTCACACCTGATATTGCTACCTTTATTTTTGTCTTTTAAAAGAATAGATGAATTTGATTGGTCAACAGACACATATTTCTCACACATTTCTCCCATAATAGACCCAAAACAAAAAATGCATCAAACTTTTTGTAGTTTTATGGACTTCTTCAAGGCTCATCAGGCCTCAGGAGGACTTTGCTTAGAGTCCCTGTATGGCAAGGTTGCAGTCATCCAGCAGTGGCCTCCGTCTGGCATTTTACCCAGAGTACATCCTGTGGGAGCGGGAGCTTTGGAGCCGGCTGCGTGACCACATCAAACAATGGCTTTTTGTTGTAAACAAAGCCAGGGCAGCTTGCCGGGGGCCCTCTTTCTCTCTCTCCTCCCGCTCACGGCCGGATCCAGTCTGCCTACCATAATTCTGGACTGTCAGACAAATGTGCGTCAATGCACCACAAGTCTCTATTTGCATTTGTACACAAAGACCATAAACCTGGCAGTGAAACAGACATATTCAAATGTGTTTAGAAAATAGTAAAACAAGATGAAAAGCAAAACTAAAAGTTGGCCTCAAGAGGATAATTAAAACACAATCACCTGAACAGTTGTTTGAGTGCATGGCATGAAACATAATGTCCTTATGTTTCTTTGTTGTTCAGTGTAACCACTGCTGCAGCTGCTTTGTCCAGGGGATAGAGTAAAAGTTGTGCATAAAATGTTTTATTTGTGTCTGTTTTCCTGAAATATACTCTCACATATGCTTATTTGCAACTTGCAAACAATTTTTTATTAAGATATTTTTGAGTTTGAACTTCTAAGTGACACGCCAAGCAGCAGTCATGTACAACATAAAGTAATGGAAAGTTGTCTAAGTACTATAAATATTTATACATTATTTACAATTTAATACATTTTCATATGCTATTTAATGGTAGACCATGAATTCCAATAATCATTGCCGAGTCCCTGCTACACTGCTATGTTACCTTTAGCAAGAGTTTAACTGGGTAGTTTTTTTTTCCCATAATAATTTAATTTAGCTACTGCTTTATTTGGTTATGTGGAATACCTAATGAAATAACCAAAATGTTAAGGCTAGCTGGGGCCATCTCACCAGTTAGCTTTGGCTTGATGTGCTTACTTTAGCTGTATGTTTTTAGCTGTTTCATAGTTACTGCAAATATAAAAACAGATTACACTTTTGTCTGCTATAATGTCTTTTTTAAATTGTAAAAACACTTTTAAAATATCAGATTCAGGTCTTTACTCATTTTTGATCAACTATGTTGATTCTGTGTTGCCTTTGTAGGGCAGAATAGATTTCCAGTTAAGCTCTGTTGGCACACTGACCAGTGTAACGAACAAGCCACAATCACCATGAAATTAGACTTAATAGTTACCCTAAGGTGCTGCACTACAATGTCACACAACATCGGAGAAACCAGGACTAATTCAAAGAACTAGCAATGTGCTGCAATGTGCTGCAATCCCTGCTGTTCCATGTTAATGCCCTTACCTTTCATGCATCTGGCGTGCACTTGATCAAAAGTGACAATGCAGAATGTTTTCACAGTAGGGCTCGGGCTGATCCTAGTGATTTACACCATGTTATTGTCAGGGGTGTTGATTGCACTCGCTTGGTATATACCAGCTATCTTACCATATCTATGATAATGAAAGGTTTTGCACACCCTGCTAATTGAAATGCTGGTGCGAAGCAGCAGCTGGGATGTGTGCTTTGCTATTAACACTAGTAATAGTTTGGATGGGAAATGGAAACAGGAAAGGGAAAGGGGAGGCCCATCACTGTGTCCCAGGAGCCCCGGAGATCCTCCGAGGCTGTTTGTGTTTTTCTATTATGGCACCTATGTATATTTTATCCAAACTGATGTTCTCTCAGCAACTCATGCAGAGTAGAATTTGGAAAGCTGGTTAATTGCAACGTTTGCCGATAATTGTTTCATTAATTTTAGCTGGCTCTCATTGTTCCTGACCAGGCACATGGGTCCAAGTCTACACAGTGCTTGGCAGTAGTTTTTAAACAAAGGGGAAATGGAACAACCTGCTTCACTACCCCTGCTGATCCCTCGGGTTTCAGCTAGTTTTTCTTTTCGTTTTTTCTCTCATACCTAGTCTGTCAAGGGCATTCCCCTGTTTCCAGGCTTCTGGAAACCTGCAGAGGACAATTATTGTAAAAGCTGTTGAAGGCACGCAGCAGGGGACCAGATTTACGTACCCTCTCCATATTCCCCTCAACAGATTGTCCAGAACGTTTGTTCTTAAATAAATACTAAAGCTTACAAAATCCTGTAAAAATATTCTCTTCAAAGAAAATGTACACTGTAAGGTTCAGACATCATTTGTTTTGTTTTTGACAAAAGGAGGATTAGCATGCTGTTAACATTCATGTTCTGATTCTACTTCGTATGAAGTGGAAACGATAATGGATTGAATTCTTATCAAGTATGTGCATGCTAATCACACCACTTTGCTATTTTAGATCCACATGGTGACTGCTGAAGGGGAAAGAAGCGCCTATTGACTCGATTTGAATCCATTGGTGAGCACATGTTCCAATCTTAACACTGAGAGCTAGGGTTGTAAAGTGTGGCGATGGGAAGTACACCAGAGGGCAGAGGCCACTGGCTTTATTGCTGTTTGAAGCACTGCTGTGTGTATTTGAGGCTTGAAACTTTGAATTAGATCTGCTTCAGCACATCTCCAGCTGGGAACTATGTAAATTGACAGCAAGGAGCCTTATCTGTGCAAGAATAGTTAAAGCATCCACCATCAGCTCTAGAGCTACAGGCACTAGGATTTTATATCCTCTACGCTTAGTGACTAGTCTATAAATTGTCATGTACCAATGATTGAAAAGAGCTCCTCTTGTTATCTTGTGGCCATCAACAGCAAGAATGTAACCATATGAGCGTATCCTGCTGATAAAATCTATTTCTGGTTTGGCCTTTGGGGCTAAAGCTTTTTCATTTGAGAGAATTAACCCAGCATGAAAATATTTTTCAGTGTCTTTTTGTTCTTAAAGAAAAACAGGATATCCAGGCTTTTCAATTCATGTACAGTTATTCAAAATAAAGGAAGAATCCAATCCCTCCAGTGTGAGGCTTATAAGAATACATTTCAGCTTTGAATCAGTGTGTGCCGCAGGCGGGTGTGGCCTGTAGACGCTGGGCATGGCTCTACAGTAAGAGACAACAGTCCTCCGTCATGGCTAGTGGACGTTTTGTCTTGAATTGCAAAAACACATGAGGAGCCTGTGCAACAGAGAAAAAAAGGCTATCATTTATTATTCAAATGATATGAGGTCCAGCAGATGGTGAAAGAGGGGTGGTGGGCATGCGGCAGAAAACCTCCTTCGCTCTACCTCTGTGATTTCAGTCAGCCTGTAACGAAATAAAAAGTTCAAAGGGAATCAGCGATCGTGACTGATCTCATTAGCATATTTCCAATGAGCAACATTAGAAGCAGAGATGGGGGAGTGGAAGGGCATATGCCATTCAGGAACTATTCAATGTATGTTGTTTATAATACTTCACTTACATATACTTAATTTACTATTTACTGAGTACACTGTTTTAACTTTATCCTGTGTCAGATGATCCTTGGTTTCCAACAAGTAAAGGCAGTGTCGCAAAAATGTAAATTTTCTGATCCACAGTCAACAAGTTTTTAGTTATAAGGACTTATGCTCCTATTTGAATAGTTTGAATAGAGCCTTTGTCTATTTATGGAAATTTGTAAGCATTTGCAACATCTATTATACAGTATGTGTTGAATAAAAACATCTTTTCAGTGTTTTGTAGCATCTGAATATTCCAATGTCAAGAAAGAAAATAAATACTGAAATATAAAATACATCCATTTCTTATTTATTTTTATTTTGTCTTGATAAAAGTACCGGCAGCCTAGCATAAAAGCTTGGAAACACTAGCCTCCTATCAGCACTTCTTAAGCACACTTATGCCTCATTTCTACTGCATTGTTCGACTCAACTTAACGCTAGTAACTTTTGGTACCATGTGCTTTTTTTCAATTTCATTTCCACTACAGATACTACCTCCTCAGTGTAAGCTGGATTCTGAGCTGATCGTGTGTAACTTTCAGCACATTATCTTCAACGCAACACTCACTGGATACTTGTATCTGCAACAATGTCTGCACTTTGGCAATTATACAAGGTAGTGTCCTGCGTGGTTTGCAAGTGGCCATTTAAAAAAAATGTGGGGCGAATGAACATAAATTGAGGTTTTTATTGACGGTATCTTGGCTATTTAGAAATGGTGGGTTTGTGCATGATGTCCCATGTTGTGCTAGTGATGGTTCTCTCTGACCAATCAATGGTCTGCAGTGTCCACATTCTAGTAGCTCACCTTGCTTGGAACCTTGATCAAGATATAAATTAATAATTAATAATATTAGTTACTGACATTAATTAGTTTTAAGGTGCTGGTAGGTGGATTTAATTACCTTTAGGTAGAGACAGGCTAGCGGATTCTACCTGCTTCCAGTCATTATGCTAAGCTACATTAACCTGTTGCATGGTATCAATCTTCTCATCTAACTTTCTGCAAGAATGAGCATATTTCCCAAAACTGTTAAACTATTCCTTTAACAAGCCTTGTTAAAATTGAGTTCTGTGCACAGTTCCTTTAGGTTATATTCCTTTTTTACTCTTTTTCTTCTCCAGTATTTGACAACATACACAGACCCTGGCATAACAACTTCAAAAGTCTAAAAAGATTTATACTGCACAATATAGTATACGGTACAATAGATGGTAAATAGTTATGCTTTCTCAGAAACCCACAATAGCTCTATTCACTCATTGGACACTGTAGTATTATAGAGTGCATTCGCGTCATACCATTTGCCTGAGAACTGTAAAACACCGGCATGTGTGAGGTGAACAAACTAAGGCTTGGCTTGTAAAAAAAAGCAGAAAACTCTTAAGCTGCCGTTCAGACACATGACTTCAGCACCTGTTAAGGGGTTACTTAAGTGTCAGCCTGTGACCACGTGCACCCAGAAACACACAGCCAGTCTATCATACATGGAACTTCATGTATACCTTATTCTGTGAGAGGCAGTTCATCCTTCTTTAGTGAACAGAGTCCATATCTGATTTGAAATATTGGACCTGGAGATGCTCTTGCCCGCTAGGCACGACTGTATTTCAAAAGCTGAAATTTGAGTGTGTTTTTCTGAAGTTCCCTGTGGTGCTGTTCTTCTGGACCACAACAGGCCAAGGATCTGCCAGCAGTAACTTTTTTCATTGAAAATATAGAGAAACATCTACCATATAAAGCACAAAAGGAATTTGGTTAGAGAAGGAATGCAATAAAACGTATAAAAAAGCCAAATTTGACTTTACACAAAGGATCTAAGAATGTCGCAGAACCAAGGGATATAAAAGGAACAAATAGATCACAATCTTTTCATTTATGGGTTATAAAAAAAGGGGCGGTCGGATCCCGGTTTTGGTTATTGCAGATCATAGGAATGTTCTGTCTGCAGAGTAGAAAGAAAACTGAAACTGTACATAAAAGCATGCAATTTGTTAATCTTAATTTGGAAATGATCGTGAAAACAGTAGGCTAATATTTTGGCAGTTTTACCACTTGTTATTTGCATATTAATTAGGGTAAATTCAAACACAGTGCCCTCCTTTTTGAAAATGTGTTACATTACAAACTAAGAGAATTGTAATGGAAGTCTCTAAACAGAAACATTTGGACATTTGGTTTGGCATTGTTCTTTTATTCAGCACAGATGAAAAGTGGTTTAAATACATTGCAGATTAATGTAACAAAAATCCCATTGCTGGGAAAACACACAAATCTTGCTTTATTGGGAATAATAATTGTTTTGAATGTCTGTACTGAAGATTAGATCAGTGTTAGAAGCTTTAACTTTATTCTATCCACTTCCTGGTGCCAGATAAAATGAGCCCTCACTGCTTTTTGCAGCTCACACATGACATCCTTTCAGTCTGTGAATCTCACTCCTCTTTGCATTGCCACCTTGTAAATTCCTCCCCCTGCTTTAAATCCATTTAGTGCTTTGAAAATGAAGAGACCACCATATGCTTGGAACATACCTTCGCTCGCAACAGGTTCTTCTTTTTTCTGCCTCCCACTCAAACACTCAAACACTCAAACACTTGCTCCTCTCCCCTTGGTGACCAGAATAGAAGCAGCAAAGCGACATTGACGAGCCCACTAGGCCTGCAGGCTGACGTTAGCCCACCCTGGGATGAGGCTGGTGAAGGACCACCCCAGCAGGCTGGTAAGCCCCGGGTGCCTCGGACAATTTATGACACTTACAAAGGGAGGTTGCACTTTAGAAAGCAAGTGGCTGAGTCATAGACCTGCCGCTTGGCTTCGTGCTTCCATTTAAGGGTTTATTTTTTATTGTTTGTTATGCCAACAGAGTTCTTTGTTGCCAGTATTACTATCTTGACCTGCTACAGTCACATATTGTCTTTCATTCATGTAATTATTCATTTTCCTGTGCTTTTTTGGACACTTTAAGCTTGAAAACCATTTACATATACATATACTCTTTGATTTATATCTCTTAACAGCTCCCAAGACAATTTTCTTACTAATAACAGTGAGATTTCCATGAATTATTAGAATTTAAAAACCATCCCATAAAGACGTTGTATTCATATCTTAGCCACTGTTTATGGTACAGACTACATTGATATCTCTGAATACTCCAGATCGTACACTGATCCAGTTTGCATAAGCTCATTATGATAACATGTACAGTTTAGGTGTTGCCTAATGCATTTCTGTCTATGGTGCCTAGTTCACCTCCATCATATCTCTATCTCTTTCACAGTAATTAGTACAACTCCACACAAATGCTCCATTTTCTGCAGTAAGCAAGTGTTAATACACTCATTATAAGAGCATTTATAGTTTATGAGTAATCCTGAGTTGTATAATGGAGGCCCATTTAGTCCCATTGTTTTCATAACATATTTTATTATTATTATTGACTCCTGAAATTGCAGTGAGCCTTCAAAGGTATAGACAGTAATCAGAAGCACTCCTTCAGTCTGACTGCACAAAAGCAGTAAAATTAGGACCAGACTGTGGACGAGGCTTAATCCACAGCAGATTCTTCCCCCTCAGCTTGAATAAAGCTTTGCAGCGTGGCTCTCCACCATGTCTGCCTGCTCTGGTAACAAGCCTTCTTCTGTGAGTGGAGAGAAAAATTCATAAGCAAGGCAAAGGTAGGGATAACTTCCCTCCCTTCCTCTTCAAATACAGGCATGCTAAGCTTCACCGTAGAGAATGGCGGTAGGGGGGCACAGAGGAGCATTCAAGCCCCTTCTCCCCCCACTGCTCAGTTTTTAACCAGCCTTTTCCACGACCAAGTGTGCATGCAAGGCAAGCCAAAATAGATAATGAGGAATGTCAGCCTAGAAACAGAAAATCACCTCAACCAAGACCAAGCTGTTCCAGAGGACTGGATCGCATTCCACAGCAACTTTGAGTGATTTATTTACAACCAAAAAAAAAAAAAGTCCCCCAAAAAGACATCTATCTACACAGCTGGTTAATGCCAACTGGTTGTGACTGGTGATGAGTAATGACATCCCTTTGAGTCCGTCGCTTTGTTCTGCTGTGTCTGGATGATGGATCATTCTTTTAAATCCATTTTCAAGATGTGCAGATTGTCCGGTTCATAATTATTATTGTTTAAAAATGAATCCCAGAACTCTAAGAAGTCATTTTCCCCTCCGTCAGGTCAGTTGTGTTATCACGTTTCTGTGGAGAGTTGAAGCCGTAGATGTCCACTTTTCACTGTGCTCATCAACGGTAGATCTAGGGTCCATACAAACCCGATTAAGAATCAATTTGAGCCAGTGTCAGACAGTCTGGCGCCTGGAGAGGGGTAAATGCTTTTAATATGAACATTTTATCGTTGTCTCACAGTCTTCCATCGCCTAACAGTCTGGCATGTGTAAAGTATCTGTCATGATGCCTTATGCCTGAATACTACCACAGTAGTATGTCCACAAACATCCACACATGGCATGCATATGAAAAGGAAGGTAGAAACACTGATATGTGAAACAATCCTTCTTGAAAGGCATAAATCATAAAATACTCCAGAACAATGAGCGTTTGACAGTAGCCGTGATTGGCATATTTATTTTCTTTGCTTTTCTCTCTAACCCAGTCTAAATGTAGGCCCAAGACAAATGTCATAGCATTAAATTCACTCTTGAATCATGTCAAACATATTTGACATGGGCCCGGATTGATGTGGTTGCCACGCTTTAAAAAACTGACACCATTGACACTCTTATCTTGCAAATAGCCTAAGTAACTTCCTCCTATGCTTCCTTCCACTTCACATCTATGACAGTAAGACTAATGGAATTGAGTATGTATATGGCTCTGCATATCATAGCATTTGTTTGTTATTGTCAATTATTTCAAGCGTAAAAATCACAGATTTCAAGAATAGATTGGATGTTTTACACCAGAATAATGCATAATTATCACACATGTCATTTATGATGGAGCTATCAAATTGTTATTATACTATACTTCTGCCTCTGCTCCCTAACAGGTGGCACACTTACTAAATGTATTTTTCATAAATTTGTAGCATTTCAGATAAGAAAAGCCTGGACGTAGAGCACACGGCGCCTATGCCTCTAACACAACAGCCTCTCCCTGCATGGCAGCTCTCTCCACATTGACATACCTGTGGCTGTGAAATGTCATTATTATTTTTGATGCAATGCTGTGCAGAAAAGAGCCGTCTAGAGATGTTGGCTTCTGAGTGTGGCTGAGTAGCTGAGTGGCGGTCAAGGAATGAGTCATTTTTTCTGATCTTATTCACCTGAGCATAAAAGTAATTTCTTTACACAAGTCATATTGTGATTTTTTTCATGCCGTTATTTATTTTTCACTTTTGTGACTCATTGTTACTGTGTCTACTATAGTGTTTATTGATATTTTAGATCCAAACGTTGGCCATGTGAAAGGGTCTTGATGACCCACTGACCAACTTTCAGGCTTAGCTTGTTCACTACAAGCATTTTCTCAATAGAATATCTTTTATTGCTCTTTGTGGAAAGCTTAAACACAATACTGTGGTTTTCTGTCATATTAAACACACTTATACAAGCACCTTTTAACATAAAGACAGTTTGTTGTGTTGGCATTAAACAACAGCTTCCATGAGGCTTTGAAAATAAACTGGAAGAACAGGAAAACGTCATGTTATTCCAAGATGGTGACCCTGACTTGGCTAATTCTATAATGTTACTAGTAGCGGTTTGTGTTCAAGTGAAATCAGATACAAACAAATGGGGAACAGATTAATTAACTATATTGACTGAATTTAAGTCAATTGATTTGTTTTTAGTTGATTTTGTTTTTGATGTAACTGCAGAAATTCCTGATATCTCTCAGTCGAAAATACAACTGGAATGTGACGACCTTTCCTACATAGCTGCATGTAACCTTAACTTGAACAATATCTGGGCTGGAAAGTAAGAATGGGATAGATCAGCAATCACATTTTTGGACGACTTAAGATATAGTTGTATGATGGCAGAAATGGTCACGTGAGGGTTAAATTTGTGCATTGACAGTATGGGGTTATATATTGTAACTTGGGTTTAATGACCTTGAACAGTGGACGTTGGCTGACCTGAAGCATCCATATTTGTTTGCTTTTTCAGACATTCAACACATTATTTAGCATGTTTACGTGAATGGAAAGTGTATTGACAGACACTTACATAATGTAGCATATGACTCATGACAAATGTTATTATTTAAAGGTCCTGCCAAACGACCACATTCACACACACGCACGCACACACACACAGGTGTGCCTCTGTTCAAGTTTAAGTTGGGTGGAGCAATGCTGGTAATTACGTGAGTTTACTTAACTACCAAATAAAGGTAGTCAAGGTGTGATTCGCCTAACAGGACATTTGCCTTTTCACTAACAGGAGAGCAAGATGTGTATTGCTACTAACAAAGCCATGACAAAATGTGTTTTCAACCTCCCAGTGCTTCAGCTTTTTGGGGGAAAAAACAAATAAAAACATCATGAGAAGTATATTAGGTGAGTGGAACAGAAGCTAGCTTGAAATGGGGGAAGAACTGCATTCAAAGTCCCAAACCACCCTAAAGACTGCATGTGTTCCACTAACATCTATTCCTCCATGTGTTTTTTGCATTAAGGATTTATTTTACCCCATTTATCTTGTGAGCTGCTTTGCAAATGAATGACTTCCAACCAACCCTTGAGAGGATAATATCTTCCTGTTTGGTGGATTTATTATTTATTGCGTCTGTGTTTGTGTGAGGGTTAAAATGTATGGTATGCGTCTGAGCTCCAGGTGCTAAAAATAGAGGCAGTCCCAGAACTGCTACTTGAGTGACAGGGTTCCTTTTACTGGCACGCGAAGATGACCCATTTCCTCTTTTCCTAAAAAGTTAACCACCACCTACTGCATTATGTTATGCTATACATGTACTACTTCATTCAACTATGGTATTTTCTGCCAGACCAGTTGTTTTTAGTACTATATAGTTTATTCTTCTGTCTGTATTTCTTCAAAGAAAGATCTGACTTGGCGAGTGAACAGTAACAGTGTGAAGAAAACTTAACTATCAGCTACCGTTGAATGGAATCATGAGATGCTGTAAATCTTTTTACTTCTTTCTGTCGTTTTTTTTTCTCTGCCTTTTCATGCTGGAACAATGAGCATCTGTTTTCAATGTGTCAGTGTTTCTGCCTCATATGTGGAAGAGGGTAGACTCGCTGCACAACAACAGAGGAACAACACTTATAACTACTCTCTAAGATAAACATTCAACATTGGAAAGTAAGTTAAAAACAAATGTTCCTAAATGCTTTACCAAGTACTTTAAAATGCTCAAGTATAGAGTGAGATGCATTCTTCAGATAAGCTTGTTTTTGGGCTGAGACACATTGATATTTTTGGAGCAAATCACACAGCTGGAAAGTAGTCACTCTAGTACATTACTTTTATTTGTTGGATGTTTCCCCCCATATAAGAGCATTTTTACAGATGTTTCAAGGACAGAGAAAATGCGACGTTCTGTGAGCCAAAAAGATCTAGAGGGCAGACAAGTCTGGATCCATGTTGCATGTCAGATTGTATCTATTGTAGAGTTGAATTCACTTTCTATGCTTGATCTAACTTCTGTCAGCAAAGTCTGTAGTCAAGTCTCATGGGGGGGGAATGGTGGACTAACTTCCATGAGGGAGAATATACTTAGGGTTCTGAAATTCAAAGCCACCTCCAAAGCAACTTTAAAGTACCAAATTAATAATTCAGTATGCTGTCTATACTATGACTAACTATGTAGCTTCCAAATTAGCTTGCTTTTTCACTCTGCAAAACCAAATGCCTTTTGGGGACAAATCAAGTTAAAAGTTGAAGTTTTAGCTATTGTTTGAAAACATTTTTGTAAGACTATAGGCTAGTACTTATTTGGCTGAACACAAGACATGTCATTTAAGAAATAAGAATTTTCAGTGTCTTTTAGGTAGCCCTAAGATTGGTTTCACTAATTATAAGTCGAAATTTGTAAACTAGTTTTTACTCAATTTTAACACCCAGTAACTGCTAGATGTTATTGATGTTTAGCTAATGTTAGCTAAAACTAACCTAAGCTTGTGACTGAGAAGTAAAATAAGCAATATGACATATGGTCAACATTCCTGACTTTAAACTTTGATAGAAAATATGTTAAAAAGCAATGTAAACTGAGGACATTTTAAATTACATTTCACAAAAATAACACATTATACCACAAATTACAAAGCATTAAACTGATTCCATCATGTTCGCATACTGAAATATTTTTCACTCATTCTAAAATGCATTCACTGCTTACTCTAAGACACATAATTATCCATGGATGTATGCATTATATAACAAAATAATACTTGTATTCAATTACTACATTAAAACGAACGTTGCAACAGACAAAACAGTTCTTATGATTAGTTTTTACTAAATATTTCTTCTAGTAACTACCAGGAGTAACTGTTAGCTAAAATTAACATTAGCTTGTGAGTGAGAAGTTAAAAAAAGGCAACATGAAATATGGTAAACATTTCTGACCTAACAATTTGATTTCAATTTGATTATGAAACAGTATAAACTGGGAAATTTAAAATTAGTTTTCACAAAAATAACACAATACTTCAAATTCAAAATAGTTAAGCTAATAACATCAGGCTAACTATTACTTTTCCGCTAATTTTAAAATACAGAAACACTACTAATTCTGAAATATACTTCTGTGTGCATGTTTAAAATAGAACAAAGTAATTTACATTTATAATAGATTGACAGATAGGTTTATTATATTCCTTGCCCCCAAAAACTGTTACATTTATAAGTTATGTTATGTCTGTTGATTGCGAGGTGCTACAGATGTTTCCTGGTAACTGATTTACACATTGTCGCTGACGAGTTCTTTACGTTTTTATTGGTGGAAACTAGCTGATTCAGTAAGTAAGGTTGAAACTATCTAGTAGTTCCCTCAGAACTAAGGAAAGATACACACAATCAAAGTAATGGATTTATGAATAGCTGGTGCGAACCAATCTGGTCCTCATTGAATTAAGTCATTGTCTTATCGTGAATGTGGTAGAGTTCACTTGTGGTTGAACCTTTTAATCAAGCCCATTTCATCATGGGAACTGTTATTACAAGACTGTCGAGATCATGATAATTCCCACCCTTTTTCATGCTGCCCTATGATTAGTAAACTATAGAAAGCTACTCCATACAATAAGCTGGGAAATGGATGCCGCAAAGAATTAGCTTCCTCTCAGTGCAGAAAGAACAGACAGTGTTTCTGTCTGTGAGGAACAAGAGCATTTGTCAATTCCCATAAAGAAAGCTAAAAAAAAACTCAGTTTCGATCCTTTGATTTTTCTTTGAATTTGTGGCTTTTGATCTTAATGAGTAAAACCACCTAATAATTACTCAAGACATATTTACCGCAGCATTCCCAGCTACCCTCTTATTTACCACAAGAATGTTTGTTGAAACACCCCACATTATGAGGTTTTTCCCATAATGTGAACGGCACATTTGGAGGAAAAACACACACACAATGCACGAGAAGACAAAATAAAAAAGAACATGTAGCGCTGAAACAACTTGAATTCGGACACTGTGTCTCTCTGTGGGGTCTCTGCGGCTGCAAAAATACCACAAAAACGCTACCCCCCAAAAATGTAATTATCACTTCTATAATCCAATTTAACATCTGAAGTTTGGATTCACAAGAAGTGGAGTTGACTTTGTGTTTGAAGGCATGCGGGCTGCTGTTTTCTTGTGTTTCGGGAGCTTATTTTCAAATAAAAGAATCAGAAACCGTATTATAATTCCAGAGCAAAAACTTAATAACCAATAAAATAAATAAACATCTGTATGTAGTACATAACAACCTAACATAACCACAATGTATTCTCACAAATGTTGCATGTGTTGCTGAACAAGGTAAGCCAGTTTGTTTCTGTCCTACATTAAGCTGTAATGCAGAGAAAAGCACTAGCAGTCATGAGCAATAAAGTAATGTTTATGCATGGATGGTATTTATTCTCCCTAATGTTAATTAACACAAATGGAGTCATTAAAAGCTATGGTCAAATGTGGAAATTAAGTTTTGACAAAAACTGAGGGAAGTATAAATTAAAGAGGGAGCATGTTGTTTTCGCGCTGCTATAATTTCAATGTGGATTAAACTGGAGGCTCATAAAGACCTATGATTTACAGAATGGACTCTGTTCTAATGATGAAGTCTGATCTCTCACAGTGAAATTTATTTATTCTCTTTAGATGAATCAGCAAAACTGAGTCTTGTTTTTTAGCTTTTTTTGTGCTATTACTAGGGGTTTGATTGCACGATGACCGCAGACTAGAATGACAGGCTGAAGCAAAAAAAGCAAAGCCAAGCATTTTCTGACAATTTCATCAGTCCTCATAAAAAGAAGACAAAAAACAGAGACAAGGGCAGACTGTGTGTATTTACATATATACTGCATTGACCACAATGAATAAAACCCCAGCAAGCTGGGCTCTCCTGGGTCAGTTCAAATGAAATAGAGAGTTTACACTTTCAGTAGTAGGCCATACATAAACATTGTTTCTCTAAATAAGAATATGTGCCAGGGGATCAGCATCATTACATCTGTTTTCTTTTTACTCTTCTATTCTTTATTATGTAAAACTACGCCTCAGAAAACATGCAAGCTTTGCACTAATCCACTCACTTTCCACCTGGTGAATTTGACCCAAATTCACATTTCCCCTTTGCGGCCATGGGACTGTTTTCTATTGAAGCCACGTGTAACGGAGACCATTGACCCGACTATATACTTATGAGAGGAAGAGAAGAGAACTGATATTTAGGACATTAATACTTCCAAACTTGGAGATTTTGTGTTTGCTCTTAGACTTTTTTTTCAAGCAAAATATGTCTTACAGCTGAATTTGCACCACTGAGGTAGCTCTTTTATTACCATGCTGAAAAGTAAAAATAGGCATATTGGAGAAGAATGAAAAGCTCCTACTCACAGTATAATATCATGTTCAAAAGAAAGCTGCATGGGGTGGAACTTTAGAAACCTGAGGAAAATGTTACCATAAACCTGCTTCCAGCTGGGCAGATCATTTTCCTTCCAGTACATCGATTGTTGAGAAATGACAACAGAAACTTGACATGATATGTAGAGGTAAAATGACAGAGCTCAGACAGCATTAAACATTGCATGTCACATTGACCAGAAAGTCAATGCAGAGACATGCTCACAATGAGGACACAGCAGGTAGTACAGCACAGGTAGATATTACACCTTTCATGAACCATTAGTACGCTGTGTTACTTTTGCTTACCACAGGCGTAATGGTTTCTAATGATACCCTCACTGGGGTGACTGAATAAATCAGAACATGTTTTTTGTTCCAGTTATTCCAAGACAGAATATGTAGCCTGCAGCTGGCATATCCGGAACAGTCAACAAATCAGGACTAATAGGGGATCTGCCCTGCTTAAACACGCTGTAGTCCAGTTTGTCATTGAGATTATATCAAATTTGTTTCCAAATGGCAATTTAATGATAATTTTTTGCAGTTTACAGTAAATTCCTAATGGGCTTTTTAGTTTTAAAGTGTAATTTCATTGACAAACTCATCATTTCCAGTCAACTCAGTTATAGTTGCATGTTTTTTTGGGGTGCCAAGTCAGTTACAATTCTGGTCTCCATTCACAACCGTAATATCAGGATTCAATTTATCCCTTTTCCATTGTAACCAACAGAGCACAAACATGGTGTGCTTTAAAAACAAAAGGCAGAGACAGTGCAACAAAATTCCTATTTGCATCATGAATGATTTCTTCAGTTAAAGTCAAGCATCTCTGGAAACTGTTGCAATGTATTGTGCATACATATATACAGTACATAATGGTATTCTTCCATTAAATAAGAAACAAACTGACCAAAGATATAGAACCATAGTGTGAAAAAAATCAATATTCTTTAAATATTCCTTTGAAGACTTGTAATGTGCCTGCAGGACAAGATATCGGCCCTGTTGCACTTGTAGTGTTTTCTTTTATCTCCTAATTACCCTTACAATATTCAAATAGGACATTATGCAGTTTATAGAAATGTCTGACCCACCTAGCCTTTTTAAAGAATAAATATTAGACACTCAACACTCAACTTCCAGCTTAAATTCAATAGATACGAAGTACATTGTTTAGGATGTTTAATATTTATTACCTTATATAAAAGTAACATTGTTGTATTTACATGTGAAATACAACCTGAATTTGGACCATGTTGCTGTACACTTTAAATCAAAGCTAACCAATTTATAAAACACGCTACTGTATTTTAGAAATTTGAATGTATTCCTTCAACCTTTCCTGGCAACCATTGGTTTCTATTCATTGGTTTCTACTCCTGAAGCTTTCTTTACTTGTGCAACGCATCAGTCAACATTAAGACTGCAGTTCTGTTTGTCTAGACCGGCGGGGGAGGGTGTATAGCTACAGACCCAGCACCCCTTCTCTTCTCTGCTTCTCTTCATCTTCGTCAGACTCATCTACCAACCCTTGTAGAACTGGCTCTCCCTGTAAAGAAGTTTTTCCTTGCCACTGTCACTTGCTCTTTGGGGAATTAATGGAATTGAAGGTCTTTGTAAGTTATAGAGTGTGGTCTAGACCTCTATCTGTAAAGTGTCTTGAGATACAGTAACTCTTGTTATGATCTGATACTATAAATAAAATTGAATTCAATTGAGAACCATTTCCCTTTACATCACATTATTGTTGAGTGCATTTTTGCATATTGGAAAATTGATATAACATTGGCAAAAATATATACACATTTATTGTTCACTGAAGGATTATTGCTCAAGCTAGGCTCAAGAGTTTGATATCATTTATAATGTACATAGATGAATGGAAATCAATGGCTGCCTGAAACATTAGGAGAAATACAAACATGCTTTGGAAAATTGTTTAAAGTTTACATGATTTAAACTTTAAGATGTAAAACTTGCAAACACAGTATGGTCTTTCTGTTTCCACATTTGAAACGAGTCATGTTTATACATAAATATATGACAAAATGGGGGTATAGTCGTGAAAATTATAGTCATAAATGCTTTTTATCTGTGAAGTGAAAAATACACTTTGATTTGATGCATACTTTTTAATTTATAAAAAAGCTGTGTGTGTCCAAAAAGCTTTAGTGATTTTAATTCACAAGTGTTTTTTTTTACATGACAACATTTCAAAGGGATTGTAAATTAAATGTATTTATATAAATTCATGAGATTTCGGTGGAGCATTGTGAAATTCCGTGGTCTAAATCCTGTTTGATAACTTTTCCATGTCAACAAGAATAACCTTTTAAGTGAGGTGCTGAGCATCGAAATGTCTTTCTATTAACATATGGCTGAACACTGAATGTTTGAACACAACATGTATCAGCATCTGTTCCCTGATTGAATATCACTATATTCTGGAGGTTTAGGGGGCGTGTTTGTATGAATATGACTAGTGGATTTATTTTGTGCATGGTAAACGTTGAGGGTTAAGCCTTGTAATTGTATTGCCATTTTCCTTCAGCCATACTTGCTTGGACTCTTTCTACACATCACACCTACATTACTAACATACCAAAGTTTGATTTATTTGTTTCATATAATTTGTATGTTGGTTATTGTATACACTGTAACCTATACCACAGTTACATCCCTTCTCACTATCTATCATTGGATTCTTGTGGTTGACATTTTCATTATCAATTAATCTTATTTTGTTTTAACAATTGAGGCATCATTTCATCTATGAAGAGAAAAATACTTTGCCCATCTATTACAAGAGACAGGTGCTTAGGAGAGTGACAAGTAGGTCAAAAGTTGCAAAGAAACTTCTGCACACTGTCTAACTTGCAAACATAAATTGAATGGCAACACTTCTGTACTAGACCTTCATTAGGAAGGTTGTTAGTGCTTGTTAGTTGCAGCCCAATAATTTGGCATTTGCTTGATGAAGGTCTAGTACTTAAACGTTACCATTACATTTATCTTTGCAAGTTAGACCAAAAGCCCAATATAACACCTTGAAATTGCTTGCTTTGTCTGATCAACACTCCAAAACCCAAAGATGTTCTGTTTAGTGTTAAATTAAGACAAAGAAAAGGTGCAAATCTTTACAAGTGATAAGCTGGAACAACAATTGTTACACACTAACTTTCTATCAATTGACTTCATCAATCATCCCCCTTATATTTTCACCTCTACTAAACTGTAAACTGTAAAATTCACTCATCTTTACATAGGTATATCTTCATACACTTTGCTGCTGTTGGCACCATCTGATTAGATGCTAAACTTTTGTAGAATAGCTATCAGAGGGGTTTTAAGTGCAGAGATGAGTGTTACCCTCCCTGGCAACAAGACCCTGTTACATATACCCTTTCCGCACTAAGGAATACTTTTTGTCAAAAAAATACTAAAATATTAAAAAAGTGATATTCTTTTCACCTTGATGCATTCTACTTCATCTTATTATACATCTGTGGACTCACCCAATTAAAAAAAATCTTATTTAAGCCTCATTATAGCAGTGTTTTTATCATCATTATCAGTAATCATCAGTGTTTTTGGTAGTCTAATTAATGGCCTTGCACTTGTTTTGCCTTCCTGATTGAACTTGGTGCGTTCTGATTAAAATACTGTGCAACATGGGTTGGAGAAAACACAGCGAACGTGTTGTGTTCATGCATGATATCTGACCACACAAGATAACTGGGTTTAAATTAGCTTTAATCGGGGCTGTCATAATTAGCATTAGGGTCCAGTCCGTGCCTTGCCAGAAGTCCGCTTCAGGTTTTGTGTGCCGCCCTCGACAGCCAGCTGCTGCAGAGCAGGGGACCGGTGCGCCGTTTCTCCTCGCCTTGTTTGCCTCCAGTCCGGCTGTAGCTCCGACTGTCTGCACGGCGTGTGGATGAGTCGCAGAGGTAACGACCAGCAGCGCACCGAAAGCTAGACTGAATAAGTCATATTAGCCTGTATCTCTTCGGGCTGTACATGTGAACCAGGCCGCTGGAGATCTGCAGAGAGACTTGACGTGCTCGGAGTTTAATTTTGTAGCGAGACTGGGGTGCATCTCGTCTCCTTCAAGTGCTCCTTTTTTTTTAAGCAGTCTATCCGTAGCGCTCCCGTCGGAAGGAGCCTTGGTGCACGCACAAGAGGAAGGGAGGGGGGAGGTAACGATCATTACTTTTGGACAGACTCGCCATGGAGCTATTCGTCCGGTCCCGGGCGTTTTGGCTTGAAGAGGAACAGATACCTGCCACAGGAAACCCCACCATCTGTCCACTGTGAGGAAAGTGGAGCATGCAGCCGAGCCCCAGCCGTCTTTGTGCGACCCGCTGCTTAGTTTCTGGGGGCCTCTTCTGAAAAAGGGAGAAGAAGGGGGCTCCTGGTGTTGATCTGAAATTTACACTTCATACCGGGATCCATATTTTGGCACGGCTTACCACAGTAAGTAGCCTTTAAAAGCGGATGATTTTAATCTTTCAAGGGAGATGCTAAATTATGCCTTTGCTAAATCAATACCATGTATTTACACTCAGGATATCATAAGGCAAATGTCAGAAACCGGGCCCACGGGCTCCTCCAGCAGTTCAAAACTGTTGTTATGAGATCAATGCATAGCATATCAAGTGCATAGTATACGATGTTATTCTGTAGTGTTTGGAGCCTCAAGACTTTTGATGAACATGAAGTTGCTTGGCTATTAGGGTAATTACATGTGGATTAAAGTATATCTATATTTAATTTAAATTAAAATCCCACTGAAGGATGTATTCTTTTGTACGTGATAAAAATGTGAAATTCTTATATTATATTATATATTCAAATTATATAGAAATTGAATTATTTTGGATGTAAAATGAACACTCCGACAAGAAAAGTCCTGGATATGGATAAAAAGAAAAGCCCAATGGGATTTATAAAATAATCAGCGTTATAAAATGGTGAAAAAAAGTAGGGCTCACACAAACATCTCCACCCAGTTTCAGGACACCAGGAGCTAAGTACTTGGATGTCAGTTACTGTCTCCATTTACTTCTCCATTTTGCGGCTATAAAATAAGATCATTTCACAGAGCATGTATAATTCAAAGAATTGAGTCAGCCATGTGTGATAATGACACGCACACACACAGACACACACACACACACACACACACACACACACACACACACACACACACACAGTTTTTACAGGCAAAGAGACCATATCTCAGGCTGATGTTAAGCTTTTAGAGATAGGGCTGCATAGACTTCAGCTAGAAACCCCAGGAGAGCATGACCACGGCAGACTAAAACATCAAGGTTAAATAACATTTACACACAATCCATACTGTCAATGCCATATCAGGATAGTGGTGCAACCTTATATAAGCCATACTGACAAGTTTGGAAACTGAGAGCTTCCCCCTGCATTTACTTATATAACAGCTTTCATGCATGGAAGTATAGATGATGACTCTGTCCAAATCCAGTTGTTTTTGGACATCAAAGCAAACCAAAAGCATTTTCTGTTCAGTTTTGATCTAAGAAAACAGCAACATTATATAAGACATATGCACAGTGTGAGACATTTCCTCACCACCATACAAATCCAAGCATTTTCTGACCGTGGCGGGGAAGTTTTTCTGTCACGCCAGCCATTTTGGAAGACTAGATAAAAAAAGTCTGCTTAGTTGGGATGAAGTTGAATGTGGCTGCTTGATAATGAAACACCAATCAGTGAGTACTGAAGATGAGAAGGTCCCCGTGCCAATGGACCATAATGCAATGTTTTACTGGTGAATGTAGATGTTGAAAAAATCCTCTGCATTTCATCTTGGTCTATTTCATGAAACAAATGCTGGGACAGTGGGTTTTAGGAATTCAAATAGAGGAGTGGGACAAATGTTCTCCCTCCCTCCTCCTTCTCCTCTCCACACTCTCTACCTTCATTCCGTCTCTCACCCGTCCCACACTTGCTGGTTTAGTCCATTTGTCTGTGTTGTCTTGGGAGGAAGTGCCATCTCATCTCACATTGCGCAAATGGTTTCAATGCATGCTAGTGTGAATTCTAGCGGGTTTTTGTTGCTGCCAATTTCCATATCAAAGTGTCTGCATTTCAATAGGGAGAACTTGAGCTACCAGCCCCCTTCTTCTAAGCTGTTCTGATAGTGTTGCTGCTGGTGGTGCTTCTGACAGGATTGCTGGACACTGCAGTTGTGTGTGTGTGTGTGTGTGTGTGTGTGTGTGTGTGTGAAGGAAGTGTTTGTGTTGGAAGCAGATTTAGTGTGGATTGGTAGAATTTCTTGGCCAAAATCTAACACCAGAAGCCATGTATTTTGTGGAAATGTTAGAGGGACGTGGTTATGTTAAGAAGATTTTGTCCTGTTATAACATTTTCCCCAGTATTCCTCAGCAAGAGCATACAACATTAAAACAAAGAAAGGTCTGTATTGTGTCATTTTTAAGAATGAGAACCCACCACGTCCATGGTGGGAGAGTAAAAAGCATAAATAACTGTTTACATGTTTTGACTGGTATTTTAGTCACAGCATCTCAAATGCGCCAAAATAAATCTTTCTTCAGGTGTAAAATAAATGACTTAATTCCACATTCAGTGAGTATAGATGTAAAGACGCAGAGCATTCAAGCTTTGTGAGCGACTCTGAGTACCTAGCAGTGTCTGATTGTTTTTCTGTCGCAGAGATAATATTTATTCCCTATTCTGTGCAGCTGTTGTCTATCAGTGAAAGAATGCGGCAAGACACTGCTTATTTTTGATGGATTTTTTTGTTGTCTTGATACATGGCATAATATTCTCTTCAATTTTAGACAGCTTAGTAGAAGAAAATAGTCATTTTGAGTGAGCACAAAGATAAACAAAGAATAAAAAAGGCTTTCTTGCTTTGTGTGTGCCCTTACTTTAGAAGTAGGATCAGCATAGGTTAATAGTGAACAAGTGCAGCTTGGGACATGTTATTACACAAAGACAGGAAATGGAAATGCCATTGGGAGCGCAGTAGGGTTCGGCGGGCCCTTCATGGTCCTGTTCCTGCTCCTGGGTAATAACATGAGCCAACTGCTCCCCAACCTGCTAGAGAAGAGAGCTTGCTTCTTCCTTTGTTCAGACCAAATAACATCACAAAACTTAAAAAAAGAGCAAAGAGTTTGAGTTTTGAACCCAGAGAGCAGGAAGGGGGAGAAAAAAAGAGGACTTCACCTGCTTTCTTCACTCAAGGCGGGTGGGTTTGACAGCTGTCTTGTTCAGTTCCTGACACGCTCACTCTGAAAAGTTGGACAAACAAATGGACAGAGACAGGGAGTGAATAATGGTAGATGAGACATGACAATTGCAATGGTCTTCGTGGAGAAAATATTGCATTTTTAGACCTACATAATTCATCAGAAATTGCATTATTTTCTCCTCTAAGACCATTGCATGTCTTCTCCTTCTCCTTCTGACAAACTCAAGACAATAGGCCCCCTTCTGCACTGTGTATGTGTTGGAGGATATAGGGCAGGACTAATAGCAAGTGTGTTGAGTCGAGAAAAAGTCTGTGGAAACCACGCTGTGGTGTGTTAAGCTAAGCCTGGTTGTTGCCAAATTATTAAAAAGCTGCTGAAGAGGAGATGTACACACATTCTGTTCTGTCGAGGCTGCTATCGGTGCTGACATTGGCATCCATGCTCCTACTCATCTCCCAAGATAAATTTCTTCCCGGGTGAGTGTTGCTGCAAAATGGTCTAGAATGTAGTCTGATTCCGGAGGGGCTGACACCATACATGACATTTACCGGTGATGCTGTGAAGAGGCACCAACCTCCCAAAAAAGCAAAGGGCATTTGGTTTATTTAATATAGTGCTTTGGGGTGAGTTTGTCATGTAACTGAAAAAAAGACAGCATAGCTATTTTGTGGCTTGCCTCAGAAATAAAGAGACAGATGACTGGAACAAATGATTATGTGTTTGGGTAGTTAACGCAATGGATGGCTATGTGTACTTGCTTCTTTTAGCCGAGAAAATACATCTGGGGGGCTCTCCCGTACTACCACCTCCTGTGTTTAAAATGACAGTTAACTTTCGCCCACTGCTTTAAAATGGATGTTTAATGATCAACAGAGGCTTGGAGCTTAGGTCTAGCAGTCACACTGGCTCTCATTGCAGAGCCTCTGCTTAGAAAGCTACCCCCTCTGTGTGGTTAAAGGATGCTGCTGCTCAAAAAGGAGGCTAATTTTTGAGTGATGGATCATCAGAGGTCTCTTTGGGATGTGTGTTAACCCTTTGGTGTGTGCAGATCTCTCCCACTTGGGAGCCGTTGGCAGTGTGTGATGGATGTGTCCCGGGTCTTTAGGCTCCATATATCAGAAGATTAGCACTGACCTGTGAGTTGTCTGGGCCGCCCTCAGAGCTTCTTCTCCAACACTAGCTGACATTAGCATATGAGGACACTGCTCTGTCTCAGGGGGATACAAAGATAGTGTGCTTTATTTGGTTCTGTCAAAGTATAGGTCACAGGAAGTGTGCAGATTAAAGGCTGAGGGCTTTGTGTTGGTATTGGGTGTATCTGACAGGTCATCTGTCTTCAACTGAGTAAATGCTTCTCTCTTCTTCAAATTCCTAAATAGTATCATATAATTCTCCACAAATTGAGGTTCAGGCCATGCTTCACTGCAGAAAAATCTCTCCCTGTCCTCCTTGCTATTCATGAATCACATAAAAATGCTAATCACTCTGCTGATGTGGTGTAACATTGTTATTCCTTATTTTGCATTGAAAAGAAAGACATTGTGTAATGTAACAAGTATACACCCAAATTCACGTTTTATTTTCCAAATCCGGAGGGCCTCCACTCAAATTTTTCTATTAAATGCCTACACATGAACAGCATAGGTTCATTTACTTCTTGAGGAGCCAGTTTTATGCTGTATTGAAAGGCTGAATTGAATATTTTTTTAAGTTTTGTGGCAGATTCTCTAAAATGATCATAAAATCCTTCCACATTTAGTGTTCTTATCTACTGTCCACATACAAAATATTTCCGCATATGTTTAGTTGTATCTTTATGTATATAAATAATACTTTTATTGCCAATTTTCAGTGAGCATATTGAAAAAAGAGGCACAGGATCACCTGTAGTCTGCCACGTCTAATGGCTATTCGATGTCTGTTTGATGTCACTTGGTGTCTTGCAAAGAAGCCAATGTGTTTTCAAGGTGAACATATATTGTCAAAGCCCTTGAACGTTCCCTGGGCCTTGATTGGCAGGCGTTGTCACAGGAGATGAGAAGCGTTGGGAGTCACACAGCAAAGAGAATCTATTACCTAGGATGGCAAGGCGTGCTTTCACAACGTGTCAGTGCAGTCAGCCATCTTGCTCTCTTTCTGTGGAATAGTCCTTCCTCGGCGCAGCGAGGGGACAGCTTTCAAGTTTAATTTTGGTGGCTGCCATAAGTAATTTTATTGATGTCTTATACTTCACACTATGATGAATTATCATGTGAATCCAAAAACATTTAAGCGTTCATCAGCAGCGGTGTGTAATAGAACCAGGCTCAGCTGAGCCCTTCCTGGTATAGTTGTGCTGCTTTGCTCCATTTCAAAAACCTCCTTAACACAGAGAGAGAGAGAAAGAGAGGGAGAGAGAGACTGCAGGCTCTGTGAGTTACAGTGAGAGAAGCAAGCTTGTTGTTGATCAGCCAAGCAAATCAGATCTTGATATTTGAAGAGTGGCGTTGTGATTGCTAATCACTCCACTGCTGAGTTTTAATTAGGAGACTCATAAGCATTATGTCGTTTCTCAGCAGAGCATAGTCAAGCATCAGATGTACTTAAAAGAACAAATAATTTGTTTTCATCCCAGTCAGGCCTAGAAAACCAGGCACAGGTTTCTTTAGTACTATAGATAAATTTGTTATTTATTTTATGTACTTCTGTAAAAAGTTAATCATATTGCAGCATAATAGTGTTTAATGTGAGCTTGTGTATGTAATACATTATCTTAAATCATATCATGATATCAAAGAAATCAAAAAATGACTGATTTTCAGCACCACAACCATTCATGGATGCTTTTTGCATATCCAAAGAAAGCCTGAATCTAATCTTAGGCTACTTTCTTTGAGATGGTGTTATAGATTGGACTGAGCTTATTGTTAATGGGTAGGTTTCTGTCCTGTGCTCCTAAGACCTTTGTTAGGACATTTTAATTACAGCAGAGCTGGATGTAATTGATCTAGGCTTAGAGGGATTTCACCGTCAATGAGAATGAGCCTGGGTGTTAATACAGCCGAGCAAATGCTTCCACCTCTGTGCTGCACTCACACAGGGCCGGTCAAGGGGAGAGGAGATGTGCCTTCTTGTTTTTTTAGTTTTTTTACATCTGTCTTAGTGCTGGGCGGTATGACCAAAAATTTGTATCGCTGCATTTTTTAAGATTCTGGAGGTTTCACGGTATATCATGGTATTTTCCTTCTTTTGCTTGACTGGGCTTTTATATTGGTTAATGGCTTATTCCATTATCAGGAGTACATTTTCAATATCATCATTTTACTAAAAGGATTACTAAAGGATTTGCTTGGCTCCGCAACATTATACAATAAAGTTAAATGAAGGAGAATGCATGAAACAGTTACAGAATCTAAACTATTTTTATTGTGCAAACTGCAAAGTAGTAAAATACACTTGAATGAATGAATACAGCTACAAACAACTTTAACATTGTTTCCCTTTCAAAACATCAAAGTTGTAAGATAGTTGTAGAAACCAAACCTAAGTAGGGTTGTTGTAAAAAAGTGGGCAACTGAACGTAGCTCCGCTGTCAGCCTTCGTCGGTCTTTGAATAATGTTAGTAGGTTGGCGGACATATTTCAAATTATTGTGTGCTATGGTGTTTTATCCTGTTAAAGAGAGTTAGTTGTGAGTTATTAATTGCTGTAGCCTATTATAAAGTTACTACCATGATTGAGAAGGGTACGCAGTTAAGCAGTTAACGTTCAAAATTATCCCGTGGATTACTTTGGCCACAGCGCTCTCTGCGACAATGCATTGGTGTTACAGTATATGAAAAATTTAAATCGTACGAGAAATACTTGTATAGACCGGTATACCGTTCAGCACTATTCTGGCTTTTATGTGTAATGGTTCCGCCTCACAGGGCCGGCTGACACGTCTTCCCTCTGCTTCCACATCAACATATCTGTTGCCAACATTGTTGCCACCTCAAGTGTCCTCTTACGAAGCACTTTCTTCATGCTTCCGTGTTGTCACCCACCATGTTTAAATTTTTATACTGCTGTTAGATAATGCTTCCCGGTGAAGGTGAATTATTGATGTCCTTGTTGGTATGAGCGGGACAGGGCAGGCTTTTAACTCTCTGAGCTGCTGGTTCTCTTAACCGGTAACTAAGGGACACCGCACAAACACCCAAAGGAATGATGTACTGGAGGAGGAAAAAAAACTGAGGCAGGGCTGAAAATAAAATAAGAGAAGCATGCATCCTTTACACTACTGTTGTGCTAAGCCACACAGCACAAGGGAATCTTGGCAGCAGAGAAAGGCATGCATCTACTAAAGGAATTTATCAGTTTTTGAAGCATTGGATATGGTATGGTGGCTGTGTGTTGGTTGCTTATATTTGTTGCTTTATATGGGGGTACACACATCACTCTAGCTTTGCTTTTTTATTTTATATAGACATATGTTTCAAGTAGTGTGACGTGAAGGTGATTTTGGCGGGTTTGAATGTAGCCACTAAAACTGAAATGATTCGGTGATTATTGCTTTTCTTGTTTTGTATCATTGTAAACTGATATCTTTGAGGTCTGGACTGTTGTCACATTGGGCTCCAGGAACTTGTGACAGACATTCTTCTCTTTGTTTTCTGATGTTCTATACAGTAAAGGATTCATTGGTTAACCGTAAAAAGATCAACAAATTAATTGATAATGAAAATAATTAGGCATGTGCAGATTAATCGGCCAAACATTTGTGTCAGCCGATATTGACCTTGTTGACTGGCATCGGCAGCAAATAAGAGGACATTCATCGATGGCAATGGCTGTTTTTTTTTTTTTATTTGTGTTGGTTTGCGGTTAGACTCGGACAACAGTTGCTAGCCTATGCTTCTACTGCAGCTGCTAATTAAGAGCATCCACTAGCTGGATACAACTTTGGCATAATGTAAGAGGGCAACGGGTGCGGTGTGCATCTTACAAATATACATGAGAAAAAATGTCAGCGGTGTGGGAGTATTACACTGTCTCCAAGGAAGATCAGTGACAAGAATGTGGTATTCTGAATGAAAAACGTTTTTAATTGCGTTTAATGTATGTTGCACAGATTGATTGTTTTTGCTGGGCTATGTAAGTACTGAACAATTATTCTCATTGAGAAGATAGTTGAGGCGAAAAGAAGGTTTTGAAGTAGTTTTCAAAGCAAGAGTATTGGAAGAAGGTTACATTAAAAGTTTCATATTTTCATAACAGTTTCATAACAGTCTAATCTGTTTTAAAGAGTTTGACCCTCAAAGACAAAGAGTGAAACATGCTGCACACACAGTGACTGTCTAACACACATAGCTGCGTTTCAGTAAAATCTGTCCTTCACCACTAAATGTATGCCTGTACACCCTGACAGCTGTCCTGATTCTTGTAGCACGCACTTTCATCATTGTTCCAATTCAGTCTCTCCGCACTTGTATGGCCCTCCAGTTTGCATTACAATGGAGCGAGCAGAAAAACATTGTGGAAATGCTGGTAAAGCGTATAATTTGGCATGCTGAGATTCAGCAGTAATGTCCTTTTTAGATACATTCTAGGCTCCATTTTAACATTCATTTTAGAGATGTGGACATTTTCTGCCTAAATCATTCCATTTGCCCCTGTAAACAGTCTCACACATTTGGTGCATTTACGACATTAAGTCTGGCCAGTGTTGCATTCCAAGATTTGACCCAAATTTGTGGAAATTTATCTAGTTGTTTGGATGCACGTTGTGTAATTTTGTTGTATTTTTATCTATTCTGACTTGTTAAAGTTCAGGTTGCACCAGTGAGGGGTCCGTAAGAAAAGTATGTCTCAGCTTTTTCTTTCACAGCAGGGATCAATCTAACTGCTATGTAGGAAGAGGTATTTTAAGCCCACCAATAAACCTGCAGTGGTCCATCTTTCAAATTAAGTGTTACAATTGAATCAGGGGTAGTAAGTCTTAAATAATAATAACCCTGAGACTGTCACAGGCAAGAAAGGAAGAGAACAAGAAAGTAATTATGGACAAAGAAACAAGAAAAACAGGTCCAACCAGTTCCCATTTCCCACTGGAAATACTGCAGATTGATGCCTGTGTCTTTGTTTCCAAAGGAACAGACCGAGTGGGTGGACAAATTAATAGAAACCAATACTGAGAAAAACGACTTTGAACTGAAAACAAGCATGAAACTCGTCCAGGCCTACAGCACATGTGCATATTAACTCCATGGCTCACTTCCAACTCAATACAGCCAAACTGGAAAAAGGATATTAGCTTCATATTTTACAAACTGGTGAAATACTGTTTCTCTACTAAAGAATGTTTCTAATCAGAGCTGTAATTTTAAATAATCTGCCTCTAATAAATGCTATTAGATTTGAACAGGACAGAACACATGATTTCTTTCAAGATCATAAAGCATTTTAAGCATTTGAATTACAATTAACATTTTGAATAAAAATAACCAAGGATCTCTGTTTTTTTTTTTATTCATACAAAAAACATGACCCAGAAAACCACAGCACATCTACTTATTTTCCTGCGTTCTATACTGTATATTCATATTACATTCATATTTTGTGCCACTAATTACGTGCCATTATTTTCCCTTTCACGATTGTCTTTTTTTTTTTTTTTTTTAAATGTGACTACATTTCAGTTGCTTCTGTGATGACTGTTGAATTATCAGTTATATGTCTGGAAAAAAAATTATAAAAGATTTTAAATGCCAATCCTTAAGATGTCAGTCCTGGTTTATTGGCAACATCAGGTGGTAACAACAAATGTAGGTTAATACTATACGTCCCAGAATACTGGGGACAGCAAAACAAAATACTGTCGTTTCAATAAAGAAGTCAGGCAATAATTGGCCCTTTTCCATTGTTTTTTGACAAACTGTGATCTGATTTGATGCTGCTCACGGCATGAGTCTGCGAATTGTGAAAGTGAAAGTTAGTTACCTTGCTGAGAAGTTAGGAGTGCAGCCATCGCCTGCAGCTCTTCATCTAACAGCTTACAGTGACTGCTCCTTCTTGTTCCATTACTCCCTGCCAAGCGACGTCTTTTGGGCCTGAAAAGTAAAGCAAATGCAGAAGTGCATTAAACTTGTATTTTTGTATTTTGTATTTTCCAGCAGGGGGTTACTCCACTGGTAGCATAAAGAAGGTAGATTTGACAGAAGTTGAACTGAATTATTACAGTGTTATTACATTACTCAGTAAACATTTTCCTAACATGTTTATGGTCTCAATTGTTAGTTTCAAGTCTTCTTCAATACAGCATGATCATCATTTTATAAATTATGGTCCCATTTATTGTTAAAAACGACATTGGGGATGCTTTAGGGTGTGGCTACACGCCAACCTGTTAATCAGGAAAGAGGCTTAGCGTCTCTATGGCACTGTGTACATTAAAATAGATGCAAACTTGTTTGCTTGGTTTCCTTTTCAAACCTTAACAGTGTGTTTTCGGTTCATGAAAATTAATTGGAACATTTTGGTTGCCTAAAAATGTCTTTTTTAGCATTTGGTAGCATCTGGCCAACCAAAGCTAGCTAGCTAGCTAGCGCTAGCTGTTTGGAAAAGTTTACCAATTTTCAACCAGATCAACACTCAGCAGTAGAATAACTGGCAACACACAATAAATCAGCCTCAGCTGAATAGCATTGCAATTACATTATATTACAGCGTGCAGGTATCGATTAGGAGGGTACCCTTTACACCTTTGTCAAAGGCAAAGACATAAATATACCTAGTTTTTAAGCAAAACACTGAGAAACTGAAAAAAATGATATGGTGACATGAGTTTGTTTGCACATGTTTCAATCTGCAGAAAAAAATGCCTACTCTCTACTGTTAAACACAGTGGTGGGTCCATAATAGCATTGGCAGCCATCTCATGGGACTCATTAATTCAATTCAATGCAATTCAATACATTTTATTTATAGTATCAAATCATAAGTCATAAGAGTTATCTCAAGACACTTTACAGATAGTGTAGATCTAGACCACACTCTATAATTTACAAAGACCCAGCAATTCCATTGATCATTAGGACTGACGATTTCTTCACACCGTTGTGTAATAGCTAAGGTGCATGAGACAATATTACTAATTTTACTGTAGCTGTAGCAGAACCACGTTTTACAGTGGTTTCATGAATTAATTAATGTGGACTCAATGACCACCTCCTTCAGCTCTCACACAAGCAGGGACTTCTTCAAGAAAATTGCACACTTCTTGTAGAGACTAAAGTCACCTAGACTACTCATTAGCACCTTGATATTTATATGTCAATAGGTTTTCACTCACTGTAGCTCTTCCACATTGATCTTTAGGGTTCCCTTCCTTTAAAGGCATAATTAATCATTTTTATTTACTTTATTTATTTTTTTATCTTAATGTGGTTGTTATGTAATGTGTGAATGCAAAGTGGAAAGTAGGTCTTGGTAATAATGTAGTATTATCATATATTGACTTCGGTGAATTCTACAGGATGTTGTGATATTGTTTTACAATATTGTGTTACTTGTCCAAAATAACAATTCCAGACAAGTTTTAATTAAAAACTAATGAAATGAGTAGTGGAAATTTAATATGTGCATATGTTATGTTGATGCATAATTTTTTAACAGTTAATTGACTTTAAGAAACATTTGCTCATTTTAGGGCTGAAGCTCACAATTGTTTTCATTATAAGTTAATTTGCAGTTATTGCCTCCATTCACAGCTCTATAAATTGTTATAAAATAGTCACAAATGACCATCACAATTTCCCAGAATCCAATGTGATGTCTTCAAATAGCTTGTCAGTCCATATCCAACAATATACAGTTTACAATATGGACCAGAGAAAAACAATATATACTTTAACGATTAATTAATCGTCAAAGTAGTTGCAGAACAATGCTCTGTTGATTGACTAATTAAATCGAGTTGATTCAGTTTTAGATTATTATTCTTTATTATAAATCTAGCACTGGTCACATATGCACTGAGGTGCCAGGTAATATGTAATACATCTTAACTCTATGACAGTTATAATGTTCATTGTTGAAAAATAACTTAATTCAGCAGTGGTCATCTTAGAGGCTGTTGTGGGATTGTTGAATTGTCAATTTGTTTTCATGTCAACAACATATTTGTATTAATATTAGATTTTTTATATGCAGTGATTTGTGCTTTACAACTTCACACACCAAATACACACCTTGATGATTTTGCTAAACAAGCACAACACTCAAGCCAAAATTCAATATTTTCACCATGTTTCTGAGGCACATTACAGTCCTGAATTAATGCATGTCAGGCACGAGTGACTAGAGACCACACAAACGGTCCACAGTTAGAATGCAGCCCATGTGCTGACCATGTATTGTATAGGTAATGCAAAGCAGACTGGATCTGGGACAAAAATGTGCTATACGTTGGACAAAACCTTAAACTTTTCAATGAATCAACTTGAGGAAGGTGATAAAACCAGGGTTCGGTGTACGTGAAGCAAGTCATGAAGTTGTCATTGTGGAAAAACAGTCACAGCTGAAAGAAACCATATAACTTTTAATAGGTTTTAAATCAATAAGATGCACTGAGTGTAAAGTAAGTGAGTAACTAAGTGTAAATCAGAATGTCAGGAGAGCCGCAGCAGTGATGAAAAATGTCTGATTTACAGTAATGTTCTTGTGATTAAAAATAAATTCTCCCTATATAAAACAAGACATTAACGTAACAGCTGTGTGGCAGAATGTGGGAATGGAGGTGCTTCTACTACTGGCAGATCTGAGTTAATTGTATCAGGTTCTACATGAGTTTTCTATGAACAATAACTTGATTAAAAAATAAGACAATAGAAATTGCACATGGGACAGGGCGACTGCACTGTATTAAGGAGAGGATGACCGGGGCCATGTATTGCGAGATTTTGGGGAACAACCTCCTTCCCTCAGTTAGAGCATTGAAGATGGGTCGAGGCTGGGTCTTCCAACATGACAATGACCCGAAGCACACAGCCAGGATAACCAAGGAGTGGCTCAGTAAGAAGCATATCAAGGTTCTGGCGTGGCCTAGCCAGTCTCCAGACCTAAACCCAATAGAGAATCTTTGGAGGGAGCTCAAACTCCGTGTTTCTCAGCGACAGCCCAGAAACCGGACTGATCTAGAGAAGATCTGTGTGGAGGAGTGGGCCAAAATCCCTTCTGCAGTGTGTGCAAACCTGGTGAAAAACTACAGGAAACATTTGACCTCTGGAATTGCACACAAAGGCTACTGTACCAAATATTAACCTTGATTTTCTCAGGTGTTCAAATACTTATTTGTAGCCGTATCATAGAAATAAATAGTTAAAAAATCATACATTGTGATTTATGGATTTTTTTTTTTTTTTTTTTTTAGATTATGTCTCTCACAGTGGACATGCACCTACGACACTCAAGTTCATGTATCAGAATCGGTATCAGGAAGAAAAAAATGGTATCGGACCACCGCTACCTCCCAAATAACCTCTGCTAAAGCCTCAGCTAGTCCCATTCAAAATGACAACTCTGAGATAATTTGCAAATAATGTCCCTTTTTGGGGGGGGGGGGACGCTGCACACTATCGTCTTCCCTTAACCCCAAACTGACATCACTCTGGTCCAGATACAACAGCTGTCTCCTTTTTCTGTTTTGTCATTGTTTAAACAATTTGCTGTCAGTTGCGGAAATTATGTTTGATAATTATGATACATCTTTGTTGCGATGGCAGCCCATGAATGGAGACTGATGAAGCACATTTGTCCTCGCCTGCATGTTTTCATTAACATTAACACGTCATTTTTTGTTGTTAGTATTAGCAGTTACTTTATGTACATTCTTATGAAAACTAATCTAGTCTGAATTAAGCATGGTGTCAATGTATTTCCCCCAATAAGGTGTGAACATCAACACATCACCTGCTGGAAATGTGTTGAAGGAGTGAATTAATTTGTTGTGAGTTGAGGTTTGGGGTGATGCTGCTGGGCCACTCGAGTTTTTTTTATAAAAATGTGTTTTTGACATTTGAGAGAGCTGGAGGTATGCAGTGGGTGTGTGAATGTGTCTGTGTGGGGAGTGCTAGAATCATGTGTGTAGGAGGCGGGAAGTGAGGCTGTCAGTGCATTTATAAAGAGACTGATTTGAAGAAGAGAAACCTCTCTTTTCCATGTCAGAGTCGAGTTGCTCTCTGCTCCTCTCCGGTGACCCTACTGCTTAACCAACTGCTCTGAGGTCAGCCATATAATTTCAATGCCAAGCTGGATTGGCTACTGAGCTCGGAGTATTAACCTGTGGCTGACTATTAGAGATTGAAACAGACATTTTCACACATTTTCAAATTTGTAATTCAGCTTTTTAGCAGAATATATTCAAAAAGCCCAAGTACCCTTTGCAAAATGTTGAAGTGGAGAATCTAAAAATGACTGTACAACCATAAAACATTTCTGCATCACAATTGGTTTGTGCATGTCAAGATTACCAATAATTAGGTCATGTACTGTATATATACAGTATATATATATGCCAGTCAGAGCTGAATCAATTAGATATTTAATCAAAAGAAAATGAATATACTTAAATTAAAATCAAACAAACTATTTTGATAATCATTTAAGTACTTTTTGAAGCAAACATAGCAGTAAATCACTGTTTCCAATTTGTCAAGTATGAATATTCTCAATCTTCAATCATAGCAAAGTGTATATTTTAGGCTTTTAGATGATTTGAAAACATCACGATGGAAAAGGTTATAGACAAAGCAATTATACAAATAAACAACAGTTAAACCGATAATGAAAATAATAGTAAGTTGCAGCCCATAAGTCAATATATTTTTTGATGAAGTAGACAGATATAATAATAGTAGTGAGTGTCATTATTCCGTTGACAGGTGATTTCAACTACAAACATCCGCTTTGTGTCTTTTTTTCAAGTGCCTGCTCCTCCGCACGGCTCCTTTTTGAAGACTTTAACACCCCATCCTCTCTTCATTTGGCTTGACACTAACCTGGTTGTTCAGTCTGGGTCTTCTTTGTTCTCCTTACTTTACTAAGCTTCTTTGCTCACCCCTCTCTGTTTCACCATGTCCATCTGCCCGCTGGCACTCTATCTTATCTACTGCCTCAATCATTTGGCCAAGAGCTGCTGAACACACCAACTGTTTTGCTTTCTCTCTTTCAATAAAATAGTGAAGCAGTGATTGCACCTTTTAGGGGGTTTCGGTTTGGGCTTTTTGAGCTGCACTAAAGAACATTTTCTCTTTTCAGAAGTCTTTGTTTAATGTAGAGCCATTTATTCTGAAAACAAAGATAACATAAAAGCTGCAATTTAATTGCCTTGAATTAGAGTTTTGCTCATTTAAATGTTACAGGAAGTCATTCTGACCCACACATAAACAAAAGATTTAAGAAGTTCTGTGATCTATTAACCATCTTATGAAAATCTGTTGACACAAATTATTTATAGGCACTGAATCAGGCTTTAATTTAGACGGAAAACAGTAAGCACACACCGACTCATAGGAAGTAATCCAAAGCCATTTCCCTAAAAATAAAACTAGAGCTGAAATGATAAGCCAGTTAATCGATTAGTCAGTTGTAAGAAAAATAACTTGGATAATTGGATAATCAATAGTTCCGGACTGTTTATTTTACAATAACTATATTTTTGGACTAGAGGTTTGAAACAAGAGGTTTGAAGATGGGAAAGTTTTTCACAGTTTTTGTACATTTTAATCCAAACAACTAATTGAGAAAATAATCTGTTGATTAACCAATAATAAAAATATTTTGTTAGTTGCAGCCCCAAAGGAAACCATGCAACACATTGCACATCAAACTGGAGCAAAGTAACAACATTTCTTATGACATCCTTATCACATCTTTTTATGTTGCTATGAAAAGAATAATTTAAAAGCATCAAAGATTATGTTTGGGATATCTTGTTGCTTGTTGTTCTCGAGGACTTTTCTTAGTGAATCAATTGGTCCAAAAATAGTATAAAATGTCCAAATAAATGTTCAAAGTACTTGTTTTGTCCAGTCTACAGTTAAAAACAACATTGATTATCCAAATAGTTGTTGATCGATTTAATCGACTACTCATTGCAGATCTCCTGTCATCAAAAAAGCAACAAAACAGGTTTGTTTAGGGTATTGTGTTACTCGTAAAAGTCAATTAGTCTATAAAATGTAATTTTGCTTAACAAAATGACGTAATTTTCTGTTGATCGTCAGTTGAGAAATCTTTATTGTTTCTTTGTGTGCTGTAAACCAGCCATTTGTATACAACCTGTTTATCGTAATGTGCGTGTCTTATCAGTTCTGTGTTGAGAAAACACTGCAGACTGAGCTCTGTGTCAGCCCATCTCTGTTTCTGGCAGTTAAAGGCAAGTTCACTACATCTCTGGTGGAGCCAAGGAAATGACATCATGTCCCTGTAGGGGTTGAAAGCGCAGGCCTGACAGGACTGTCATGACAAAAGAGTTCCTTGGGAACATCAGGGTGCACCGAGGACAGAAATAAAGTGTCTGGAGGCTGTATTTTCCTGTAGTTCCCGTCTCCCACTTCTAACACATCAACCATTTTCTGATGTTTAAAATTCCCCTCTCACGTGTGACTTTTTTGCCCTGAATGTAGTGCACCGGGGGCGGGGCAGAACGTTCTCCAAATAAGCAGTTACTCAAAGAGTGGAAGAAGAATCATTGTGTTGGCAAGTTCCAGCTCAACATCTCTATTTCACTTGTAGGTTTTCAGCTTACACTTGGACTTGCGCATTAGTTTTGTTTCAGCCTTACTTGATATGTATGTATGCGCTCTTTATCTCTCTTTGCTTGGCGTTGACAATTGAAAATAAATTAACATTCCTGGGCTTTATTTTTGTCTTTTCTAAGCCTGTGGAGAAAACTTGGAGGCGCACCCAGGAGGTCAGGCCATACTCACAGGCTGTCAATCCTCCACGGTGACCCTACCACCCCTTTTTTCTCCCCCTTCCATTCTTCTCCTCCTCTGCTCTCCTTCTCCCATCCATTTAGTCCCTCCCGGCTTAGAAACTCCCAAACTCCCCCTTCTCTCACTTCGCTCTTTCACTGGCCGCCTCTCCAGCTTGAGTGAGGCAGACACAAGCTTTGTCAAAGGAAACTCGCATTCATTCAGCCGGCTGTTGCACATAGCCTTGTATTTCATGTGAAGACATGTGGGCTGTCTCTTTCTATCCATTTATTTTAATTATGCTTTAATTGCTTTCCGTCCTCTTTTAAATGCTTGCTTATTATTTCTATCAGGCTGATGTGAAAAATTGGCTGTGGACTGTGATTCTCTCCATTATCTTAACTGATGATAGATTTATCTCCTTCCTTCTCCTTTCCACTGTGTATGTATCGCACATAAAAGAAAAACAGATGTCGCGAATGTTTGCGTATCATTTTTCATTTCATTGGTGGTTTTCCTGTGGTCTTGTTTCCAGAAAGACATACTGTTAATAGAGAGAGATAACCTGAGGAATATATATATATACTTGTATTTTGTTTTTAGCAAGAAGAGCTGAAGGCGCATATGAAAATGAATAACTTTTATTAAATGAGTGGTCGTCTGGTGTATATTAAATGTTTGCGCTCATTAGATTAAGTGTTGGTGCTGACAATTAGTCATAACTGTGCAACTTTTTTTTCTTTTTTTTCTCAAATCTGCCTCAGTGGAACATAATGATAATTTTGCAAAGCTTGCAGGCCGAGAAACGAGAAACCGGGGATAGTAGACAACACAATATTTGAGGGGTTAACGATGCCTCACTCACCCCCCCCATCCACAACCACCATCCGCCTGTCCCCTGATGTGAAATTATGATACGTCTGTCAGTGCTTGTGTAAAGCATCTGAATGTTAATCGCCTAATCCTTTTATCTCAAGTCCGGACTGATTCAGTGCAGAAATCCCACCAAACAAAACAGTGTTTTTAGGAAGATGAGCATGGCTGTGTCCTCCACCAGCTTAAGGAAGAAAGGAGACATGTTACTCAGCGGGGCAACGGCTGATCAGGAGAAAGAATCCCCGGGGTGGTGAGGGCAAGTCTGCATCCGCGAGGCCTGGCAGGCTCTCGTCCCCTGGTGTCTAGAGGGCTAAGTGGCTCAGCAGGCCCAGCAGGCCAGAATGGCGGGGGGATGTCCCCCCAACAGTTTCCAATCTCCTCCTGTCAACCACCATTATGGTTACCCCATGGCCCCAGGCCTAATATTTGCGGAAGATTAATGGCTAAAGAAGAAGTCATGTGTGTCTCTGGAGATTTTGTGCTCTGCCCAATATTGAACTGGTGGCAGTCGTGTTAGAAGGCTTGAGAATGTGACCAGCCTCTGTAGACTAGGTCTGAGACTTCCCACACAGAAGAGCTTGCGCCCTCCAATTCGGTCTTATCTGATCTGCTACGGCGCCACTGGCAGATAAACAGCTGGAAGACAAATAAAACCACAATTCCTATAAAAACCACCCAAGTTGTACTGATAAATTATAAGGTAGGTGTATTTGTATTTCCTTGGCACAGACTGTGCTGCACAACTGCTCGGCCAGGGTGACTGCAAATGAAAATAAACAATCTCAGCCTGCTAGGTGCAGATCGAGTGGGCTTTTTTTTCAGCTATTATCCTACGTCCGGGCATCAGTGACCTATAGAATGAATCCCAAAGTGACTTCAATTATTACTCAGTATGCTAATGTGAAAGCTTCACATATTTTGTGGGTTCTCATGTTGCCAAAAATATCTAAGCGCATTAGTGGGGCTCGGAGGCCGATCAGAGCAGACTGCTGTGCTGCTCAAATTTAGGTTCATTATAAAATAATCAGGGTAGTTGACGAGTGGCTCTGGAGGAGCGGCATCCAGAGCCGGGAAACATTCACTCTCCTCTGCATAGCGACGGCTACCAAGTGACGGATCCTATTTACTGTGTGTGTGTTTGTGTGCGTGTGCGTGCGTGCATGTGCGTGCATTGGGGAAATGCTGGATAGTAAGCACATGGGACTAAACAAGATACAATATATTGGTGTGTGTGTGTTTTTGTGTAAGTGTGGGGATGCTGTCTCTGCATGTGTGTCTTCAGAAGTGCGCATGTCATTGGTATGATGTGTGTGCATGCATATATATGTTTGTGTGTGTGTGTGTTGTGTATGTGTGACATTTCACATGACACAACACATCCCTCCTCGGTGTTTGATTTTGGTAAGCAGCTTATCCGTCTGGAGTGTTAGTCCGTCTCAGGCTCTAACCTTTTGCTGCTTTTGCAGACAAAGGGCTGTTTTTGCCACCCCTTGATAAGGAAGGAGACAAAAGTTGCTCTCAAAGCAGCTGTGTCTCTAATGGCGTCCTGTGTGAATGTGTTGATAGAGCAACAAGCTTTCTCCTCCGGGATCTGGGAGTAAATGGCGAAGGTGGAACAGGGAAGCTTGGGGGAATGAGGCAGTATGAACATTGTATTGTAACACGTTGCAAAGTGCTGAACAAGTGCTGAGAACCAGGCACCCTGTTTGCTTTTTTTTAATGTCAAACATTTGTGAAGTTGTAAAAGTATTTCTGCGAAAATGGCACACCTGAAGTGGTAAGGATACTAACAATAACCGTCCATTTCCTCAGTTTTAATGCTCTTTCCGCTCCCTTTTTTCCAGATAAGAAGATGACCTGTGATGCTTCTCCGAGAACTACTGATCGTTGACATCTCTCCAGATTTCCACTCTCCCACTGCAACGCACTGAAACACTATTATTAGCCAAAAGGCTCCCTGGATTGTCTGCATACAACACACAATGGCCTCTGCACTGTGGAGGTGTCCGATGTTTCGCTGCCTCTTCTTCCTTCTCTTTTGCTTCCACTGTTCACAAGGTGAGTAACCATGGAATTGAATGGCAAAAGTGTTAATGTGATTCTCGTCATACTTTCAAAAAGCCACTCATTATTCAGCTTATGAATGTGTGGAATTTAATAGCACATATTCTTTAATGTGTGACAATAGTTCTTCTTTAGGGGTTTTACTCTTGGAGTGTGAAAAATGTGTTTCAAAGACTTTGTACTAAACTCATTGTATATCCCTGCCAACCCATGGACACTATCATTCACTTCCAGAACAACACATAACTGTTGTGTCTGAGTGTACTTTGAGCTACTGAAGCCAACGCAAATAGATGCATTTTGTAATATTTTTTCTGAGCAGCCAGTGTACCTAAAAGCATAAAAAATAACACACTTGATTAGTGCCAGACTCAAGAACTGGGAAAGTATGTGTCAGTGTTTTTAATTGTCTGCAATGAGATCCCAAGGCTCTTTTTTGGTTCTTTCCTTCACTTTTGATGAGTACATTTGGCTGTAATTACAATTGTCACAAAACACTTCCGTCTGTTACATGCCCATCAAACCACTGATGTTATGGTATGTCTGCTTAATGATTATCATTACATTTTTTTCCCCATTCATTCCTATTGTACCGGGAAACAAAGTAACCCAAAATCACATGCTCGTGTGCCAAGCATTGATTACAGCTAGATAGTTAAAGCACATTATTTTGGGGGCTTCCTTTTCAATTTGGATTTTGCCCTTTTTCTCCCTCTTGCTATTTCTCTTCTAGTTGTATTTTAGGTTTGGCTGTGGTGTATAGTTTAACAAATATAGATTGCTATGGAGCAGGCCATCCCTGCAGTCTTTTAAGCAGAAATGCATTTTTTGGTAGATAGTAATTTTAGATGATATATAAAAGTCTTACTGATGCATTTGAAGAATTTCCCTCTGATGTGGCCTGGCTTAGAAACTGAGTTAAATAGTCCTGTTGGAATTCATAAAGAGGAATACTGCTTTGGTATGCAGCAAGTTCAGGTTTTGGGTTTCATTGGATGTGAGGGCTCTCAGGCCTAAGAATGCATATTATTTGCCATCCATCAATAAAGGAATGCACGTGTGTGTGTGTGTGTGTGGCTCCCTTTGAAAACAATATCTGATTCTATCCACATGCCACTCACCTCCAGCCTGTCCAGCCCTGAGGGCATGCATCCCAGCGCTTATGATCTACGCTTCCATCATAGTGCCAGCACCGAAAACTCTACTTGATAATTACCTCCTGTCCCTCACCAGGAGAGAGTATAATCAGGTTATAGCTTTCACCCAAAACATTCCTCATGCTATGAAAATGCTCATTGACATAGCTGAAAAGAAAGGTATTTTTCTCTCTCCTGGTATCGACTTTCCTGGTCAGTTGCAAAAATGAACACCAGTCAGCCTCTGTTTTGACAAACTTTATCAATTTGTGCAAAATCAAATGCTAGCAGGCATTCAGTTAAAGTTAAAATCCTTTAAGCGGCTATATTCAATATTTCTATATTATGTATCAAATAACAATACAACCTACAGATGAACTTGATTTTATGGATCTCTATAGCCAGTTTCAGCTCATTCTTTAACTGTCCCAACTTTACTGTTTTGGTTCAATCTCATAGCGTTGTTTAAAGCTGGTGACACACCAAGCAGAAGGCAAAGAACTCTTGGCCACGAAGCGTTTCCTCGCGTTGCCTTGCCTTGCCACACAATAACTCTCCATAGATACATACAACAATTCAGCGTTGACCCACCTGAATCGGCCAGTGGTAGCCAGGCCCCAAGGAAGAGCCCTCAGCTCAGCAGCCACTTTTGTCCAGTGGGAACTCATAGTATTGCAACAATACATGTCCCTGCAGCCCAAAAAGGATTTCCCTATAGGCCACCATTGTAAAAGAGACATCTCTAAAACTGTTGACAAGGCACCTCAACCTACAAACAAGGTCGGTTATGACTCTTTCTATTCAGAATTTTTAAACCATGGATTTTTATATTTGAAAACTTCCCTCTAGCCAGGCAAAGTGATTTAAAAACCTGTGATGTCACCACATTCAAAGTCTATGGGCTCAGCAGGAATTCCCAGGTGGGGCCAGCAGGAGAAACACTACTGCTGCATATATACCCGGAAGTTTAGAAACATTTTGACGTATCGTCAGGCGAGCAACTTCACTGAACTGAAAAGACGCTATTTGGGATCCGGTATACATTTAATATAATACATCCATGGCGGTAGTTTGGATTGTACAGTCCCTCTGCCTCACTCCCAGCTGGGATAAGGCTGGCTAGCTTGTTCATCTCCCAAGTTATCATCTGCCTCTCGGCAAAGCAGTCTCTACAAAGGGACAGAGCAGACGGCTGTACCAGTTTTCAGCAAAAAAGCTCTAAAAACCCACTGTTGCTGCCTGCTCAGCACAAAAAGCAGACCGACACAGTTAGTGACTAGCTGGTGAACATAGTAGAGCATTTAGCAGCAAAAGAGACAGATATTCCCTCAGGAGTTGATAGTTGAAAAACAGAACTAGAAAAGAGTAATTATTTGACTTAAATTCACCTTGTTGCCAGAAATAAGACTCAAGTTGCCAGTTGAATGCTTTTAATGTGAAGTAGTAAGGTAGAAAATGTTCTGTTTGCAATGGCAGTAACTTACAGCTTTGATATGGGGTTAAGAAAGTGAGCAGTAAACGGTGATGTTGTTATCAATGAGATGAAAGTAAAAACAGTAATGCTGCATTACAATATTGCTTAGTTTCCTGTTAAAATCTTTTATCCATGTGAAGGCAATTTGAATCCAGAACAAATGTTGAAAATGGGGTCGAATGGCATGAAAATATCTAATTTTAAAGAATGTCAAATCTTAGTCCTTTTAATATTTTTGATTGGGTATAATGGTGCAGGGAAAACATCACAAGGACACTTCTCTATTCTCCGCATATGCTATTTCTTGTTCTCAATATTTGCACTGCATTTCTTCTTTATCCATGTGCTGTTATATAACAGGTATATAAAATGACGCTCCTGCTAGAGTAAACTAGGTCATGCAGGTATCAGATTTGTTTTAGATGTTTCAGACCGCCCAGTCTGCAGATATGAAAGAAGACAACCCGATTCAAAGGAAGCAGCCACAAAGGTGGGTCAAGTGCACAGGCACATACCTGCTGTGACTGAATGAGAGCTGTTATCTGAGTCTTTAAAGTAAAGAAAGCCAGATTTGGGGGGATTATGTCGTAAAGTCTAGTGTCAACGCTTTTAGTTGGCTGATGTGTTGAAATGCCAAAGGGAGAGCAGGCACTTTGGTCTTCATATCTAAATATTGCACAAAAGGAAAATGTAAAAGATGAAATGGTTAGTCTCATATCTGCACAGACGAGGATCAGAGTGAAGAGGCATTGTTTGTTTTGGTCCGAGAAAGTGTTCCAGCTTGGACAGAGTGGGCAAATGACGGACATTAATATTCTGGCTTTTTAATAATCAAGTCAGAAGAAACAGAATCACTTCCCTGAAAAAAAGATTTTCTGCTCTTGTTTTTTTTTCATTTTAGTTTTGAGCCCCCCACTGTTCTGGATAACACACTACATATTTCTCTCTAAGGGAGATTGTGAAATATTCCTTGGTTGAACATACCAGCATGATTGTGTTTTCCCCCAAAAGGTTGTAAAGGTTAACAATATGTCTCAGCACAACATTTGTCTCAAGCAGTGCCATACATTGTGCTGATGGAGGACCCTCCCTCGTGCCTCACTGGCATTTCCAGTCCTGGGGTTAACTGAATGGGGAAGCTATTGTGGTCTAACTCCTCTCTGGCCCCTGGCCATACACATCCAGTCTGTCATCCATTGATATGCTTGGCTTACCATTTTATAATTCATATTGAATGCTGCGGATCTATGGCAGGGCGATCATGAATTATCAGCTACACCATTGGAGATTCACAGATGACTGGTCAATCTATGTACAACCACCGAAGGAAAAAAAAATCTGTTACTATATTAGTCTTATATGAAAATTGCCAACTGTAAGTATGTCAAGAAATAAGGCAGGGGTTTATTATAAGGATTGAATGGATTTTCTTGCCACATGGAGATAGATACATCATCACATTTGTTATTTTTATCTTCATTTCTAATACAGTTTTGTCTGCGTTTTGCCCCTCTCTCTACAGTGTGCAGCTTTTCAGTTTCTGTACTGAGCACCAGATATATCACCAGATATATTTTTGCATAGCATTGTACAACAATATGCTGGTTTAATAATAACTGAGGATCTGGAAAGTTTTGAATCATGTGAGAACATGAAATTGAAATGAGCCAGAGTCACATGGATCTCTAGGATCAGTATTTTACTCAGAGGAAATGAAATACAATATCACCCTTGATGGGGTCATCCTAGATTTATTGCAACAGCGATTTCCTGACTGCGTTTTTGGTAAAGTAAAAGCAGTAAGAAATGTTTCCATCCAATATGCGAATGTAGGAGCAAAGCTCTTTTCCCTGTAGGAGAAACGCTTGTGCTTTATTGTGTGCTGAGACATGGTTGTGGGTATGTAGCCAGCTGATGAACAAACACTTAATTTAATGGTCGAGGAGCAACGGTTTTCTGACAGTTTGATTTCATTAGTTAAGCATGTTTTAAAGCTCTCATGCTTAGAGCACCTCGGAGCCATTCAATTCACACCCCTTATGGTAACAAATTGTATAAACATGGGAGGAGAAGCCTACCTCATTCTTTCCTTTCGTGAATGATGTCCACACTTTTTTTTCTTCATCTCCAGGCAGCCTAATTCAAATAATAGATGAGTCCCGCTTACAACCACAAAGTAGTTTGCTTCAGAATCTAAACTTTTGGATTTGCTCGGTGTAAGTCTGCTTCACAGGAGGGTTCAGCTGTCATAACAAAGTAATGCATTTAATCTTGAGTGGAAGCAGAAGGGTTTCAAATAAAATCAAGTCTACACTATAGAAAGCTGTAGTTTTCCTTGTGTGTGGGGAGGCGTTTGCCAACCATATAAATCAGGATTGGAACAGAGACAAAAGTATTTATGGAGGCAACAAGAACCTGTCGGATTTCCGTGTGCTTCAGTGTTCACTCAATACTTTTAAATAGCTTGGAGGCATGTCAGAACTAATATAATTTAAACAAAAAGCACAACAGCTAAACAAACATGCAAAAGCAAAAAGAGATATATAATTTAACACCAAAGGGACATTGTGCTAAGGCAATCAAACAGAATGTTGTTCTCAATAAATATGCGGCAGCACATTTTCTGTTTTAGCACAGCCTCTCCAGCTGTTTTTTTCTCTAATCGTGACATACATTTACAAGCAGTTATTTATTAGCTTGATTTTGGAGAGACATTGTCTGTGTAAAAGAAGACGAAGGCCATTTGAACAAATAACCCCTCGCTGTTGCAAAAAGAAAAAGAGAGCAAAGCCTTAACTATGTTTACTCGGTGTCAAGTTGTTCAAAAATGATGCATTTGTCTCTACCTGTCCTCCTCTTCGCTCCGTATCAGAAATGTCAAAACAGCACACATTTTTGATTCTGCTGGTTATAAGTTACACATTAAAGGTGGCAATGCTAATGTCAAGCAGTGGGGAAAGGATGGCAATTAATTAAAGAAATTACGATGATTTGGTAAATGTGCTTTTGTGTGCTTTCTTTGACTCGTGTGTGTGTTTTAGTGTGCACAGTTTTTCCGATGTGTCGCACACACACTTGCGTCTGAGAGGGAGAAAAACGTACAGAGAGGGACTGGTGTTTAAATATAAGATGAAACTGGTTCCACTTTGGTACATGTACCAATGGTTTCTCTTTCATTCCACTTTCTTTTGCATGGCTTATGGTCATGTATGATTAAAACCAGTGTAATACTGTGTGTTGGGTCTTGCTCTTTGTGTCTGCCGGCTAGCTCTTACTACTAGGCAATGAATGCAGCTCTGTTGCTTTCACTGTATTAGTAATCCCCTCAGGCTGAGAGGCTGTGCCATAGAGCATGACCACACATTTTTTGTCCAGGAATTAAATGTCACCTAAGGGTGGGTCACCTGCAAACAAAAGGCCACCAGGCGATTTGCAGGTCTAAACAGTCAAAGATAAGGAAGCCCTCTCCTGCAGTGCAGGAAATTGAATAAGTACGCAGCAAAAAAAAATAGTCTGAGAAACAACAAAGCACAAAGAACGTTTTTGTTTGCCTTGCTCTATCGGTGTTGACCCCCTCCTGTAGCATATATATCCCCATTGAGTGCACAAGGCACAATGGCCTCATCGAAGACGAGGGGCAGGAAACTGTCTGTCATGAAGATCTCCCCATCTGTGCATCTCTTATCAGTGCCCCTGTTTTCAGCTCGCATTGACCGGAATGCTGGTGGAAGGGAATGGGGCAAGGTCATCACGCTCAAGCCAATCAAAGTGGTCAGTGTTCCAGAGATAGCAGTGGGTTATTGCCAAGGAATGTGCCTGGATGTTTTTTTTTCATTGACTTTCCTGGTAAATCTTCGAGAGACTCCAAATGGAGCTGTATAAAAGTCCTTAAAGGCCTTGCCTGTTGCACCGTATGTAGGGTCGCATGTGTAGTATGCATACATAGTGTGCTGGCAGTGTTTTTGTATGCGTGGGAAACTAACGGAGTGCTCCAACCTGAAAAGCAAGGTTCACGTGCCGAGTGGAGACGGCTATCTAGACTACTTTTTGGTAGCCTTGCTAGCTTGGCTACTATGTTACAAGAAGGTAAACAGGTGACAAAGCGCATACTAACTGTGCTTAATTTTTTTAATTAAAAGTCTGTACAGTAAAGAGAAAAATGCAAACCGTTTTATCACTGTTGAGGTTTGACAAATTGTGATGTGAACAATGCAAACAAATTCAAATGTATTGTTACAATATAAAAAAAACATTTCAAATGAGACTCTTTTAGCAAGGCAACCCCCTCCAATACAATTTCTTAATTAATAATAATAATTTAATTATAATTAATATTCATACAAACATTATGCCCTTATGACTTTGTCATTTTTATTAATTTTATTTGTATTGTATTATTTACATTTGTTTGATCACTGCCTGAGAACCAAGTTTTTGATTGGTACGACTACATCACTGTAATTGTTTTGCACATGACTATGAAGCTTCAATTTGAACTTGAACTACTTGATCAGTTTTTGAAAACCACATTGAAGGAGGCCTTCAAAATAAATTATTTTCCACTTTCAGCATTACAATTCTATTATCATATTATTTCTGAAATTGTTTAATGTGTGGGTTGCTGTCCCCCAACAAAAGATTCCTCTGTTCCGAATGACAAAGAGGCCACTGAAGTAAATAGACAAACATCATTTTCAATATTCTATTCCTACTAAAATGTTTTTATGGAGCTAGAACAGTGACAGTAACATGTGGTATTGAAAATAAAATTTGGCATTGAAACAAGAAATATTGGCACTGAAAAATGTTGAACTGACACCTCCTAAAACTAGGAAAACACAGTTAGGTCAGTTTGTCAGTGAACGTGTTCTGCCTGTTAGTGAGTGTGTGATTGTTACTGTTAGTGTGTGATTGTTACTGTTAGTGAGTGTGTGATTGTTACTGTTAGTGAGTGTGTGATTTGCCTAAAAATCTGTCAGTCAGCAGCTATACTTGTGGTTGGAGGAGAGTTATGGGGGAGGTGTGTTAAGGTTCCGTGTCAGTGTTAGCAGCAGGTAGAGCGTAGCTCGTTCTCTTAATACATCCATGACAAAGCTAATGAGAGACACAAGCGAGTCAAGACAGGAATTACTGTTATAATAAATACTAGATTATAGAAAATAAATAGACATCCCCGGTGGGAAACTTAGCTACAATTAGCCACAAGTTAGCTGACGTGTGCTAGCCATGGATGAATTAAGACAACAGTGCTAACCTCTGCTAACAGCACAGCTTAAGCCTACATTAAAAGTTAAGACTAAACCAGCCTGCTTCTATGAGATAAACAGACTTACTTGAGATTTGGAGGTTGCAGGTGAACTTGAGGAAGACATTGCAGATATGCAGTTTTAACACATCTGTGAGGATTTCTGTGGAGGTTGCGATCTCTGCCAGTGGCCTATGTAAATTACCCGTAAACCACGGCCTCTTTGCCCCGCCCCTCAGGCCCCTCCAACTTACGCCAAAACAGTGACAGAAAGTTGAAACTAAAAACCAGTGACATTGTAAAAATGTTGACTGCGTAAAAAAACAATCTGTCACTGAAAAGACACAGACATCAAGAAAAAAATGTAGATTGACATTGGAAAACCTAGCATAATGCAAACAAATGTGAAATTAAAGCTGCAAGCAGCAATCAACGGGCCCTCGCCTCCTTGCAGGTGGGGGGTACTGGCAGACGCCACTGTTTGCGGCCGTGCACTTAGACACTGCAAAGTCAAAGATTGTTTTTGCTCCAGCTCCTTGCGTGCTATCTCTGTGTGTGTGCTTCTGTCTGTGTTTGACCCAACCTGCTCCCCTTCCTTAAAAAACTCCCATATTTGTCAAATAAAAAGGAGAGCGCATAATGCCTTCTATTCCTAGGTATAGATAGGTTTACTAGTACTTACCTGAACTAACAACATAATCCCTGTCACTAGATATAAAGAGAACGTTGACTTTCACTCTGTGCTATTTACTGACAGTAAAACTCACCAGGAGACTTCCCTAACTCTCAACAATTCCTCATTTGCCCTCTCACGTCTGGCAGGTTTGAAATTATACAGCTGCTGGCCAAAATTCTAGTACTAGGCTGAGGCTTCTCTCCCCAATGTGATGTCATCATCCAATTGAGTAAAAAAAACCGCTAATACCAAACATGACAAAAAACTGGCCTTAAACACTATTTGGAGACATTTAAAAAAAATGATATACATATCTTGAGTGCTTTTTTTACCCAGTGGTGGTTAACCTGCAACACAGCCTTTAAACGGTTCACAAGTTATGAAAGGGGGTGTGGTCTGTGTACATAGGTGTAGATAAAGTATAGGGGGCGGCTCAGTATCACATGTAGACCACACTTTCTAAGTTTCATGTAAATCGGAATAACTTTTGCCAAGATGCAGCCGTTACTCTTTGAACAGCCACCTACAGGAAGTTGGTCCTCTATAACTGCGCATTATGCATTTGCTATCAAAATTCTTTTGATAGATTTTGTCACGAGGGTCCACCAAGTCTAGATCCAAGTTTTTGTGCAGATTGGATTCACAGCCCAGGAGGAGTTAGACACAGTATGTTTCCCATATATATCGTTAACAAAAAAATCTAACAGCGCCATTTAATGGCCGATTTACTCAAGATTTGGCATGGGTGCTCAAGTTGCTATGCGGAACAACTGTGTCATGTTTGGTGGCAATTGGAATAAATCTTGGCCAGATTCGCAACTACCTTTTTCAAAAGCCCTGACAGGAAGTTGATTCTCTATAACTTGCACATTTCTTGCAAAATTTCTAAATTCTTTGGATAACTTTTCGTCATGAGTGTCAAGAGACACTACCTGCAAAGATTCAAGAAGATTTCAATCACGGCCTAGGAGGAGTTTGAAAGAAACATTTTCATGTGTAAAACACGCCCACCTTCCGGTTGGCCGGAGCTAATGAAGGTAAATGGGAAATATGTCTGCAGGTGATACGCATGTTCCCTGAAAAGTTAGTATGATAAATTATTACTTTTGCTGAACTCATGGTGCATGTTAGGGGGCGCTATGGAGCCCCTGTCAACGCCCAAGACCAATCACTACAGAAGTGGTTTTTCATTGGTCTGACATGTGTGCAAGTTTTTGTGAGTTTTCCCGCATGCTAAGACCCTCAAAAATGAGACGGGAGAGGTGCAGAGTGATAATCCTTACAAAAACAATAGGTTCCTTGCACTTCGTGCTAGTAGACTGTTGGTGCCCTTGCACTTCATTGCTCAGGCCCTAATAATATCATAGGATTGTGAAAATATTACTTTTTGTTTGTTTTGATTTTGTCAGTTCAACATTTTTCAGTGCCAATATTTATTCTTTCAGTGCCAAATTTTATTTTCAATACCACAGGTTACTGTCACTGTTCTAGCTCCAAATTTTTTACTTTAACCTTTATTCACTAAAAGTCACAAATCATCAAACCCACAGCCTGCTAGTTGTAATGCTAGCTCAGCTACCATCTGTCACTGGCCTTGCAGTTTTCCCTGTATGCAAATAATGGCTCTATTTTCTTTGAAACTGGAGTGCAAGCGCAAAAGGCTTTGACCCAACACATTTTGTCCAGTCCTGGTGAAACATAGGCAGTCTAGAAAAAGGGGCTACAGGAGGATAAATATTGTTTACAGGAGCTTTGAATGTGTCCTAAAGCCATTCCTGATAGGGATCATCCATTAATCTAAGCTAGCACAGGTGCTGTCTTAATAGCTTTAAAACGCTGAATTAGTATGTGCAATTAAATGTGCAAATTAAAAAACGTATGTTCAAATTAAGGACGTAAAACAAAACATTCATGACCTAGTTTTTTTTGTCTGTGCACTAGAGTTTGGCGGTATCCAAAATTTGATATTGATGAACTTTGTCACTCGGTGCGCAACTTGCCATCTTTCCACCTCTCTCTCTCTCTCTCTTTCTCCTCCACACTGTCACGTGATGACAACAACAAATAAGCATTTTTAGGCATTAAATAAATTATACTTAATATTTAATCCTTGTCTCTTATATAAGTGCATTGCATTTGTTTTAATGACGGTATTGAAACTGATACGTTGCTATTTTTAAGACCCCATGGTATACCGCATTACCGTATTAACACCCAATTCTGCACCAGCTAAAGCCACGGAAAAATCTTAAACACAATTTAATGTTAGAACAAATACCAGAATTGGCCTGCGCCACTTCATCCGCATAAACACAGCCCCAACTACAACACTTCATCTTCGGCATAAGTGGGTTTATATGGAAAGACGAAAGCACCAACATGGACTTGTGAAAGTGATAGCACCTACTACCTTAGGCTACTACTGTATGTCAGGCTCTGCATAAATATAAAGAGTGTCTCCTATCAGAATTGTCTGTTCATTATTGTCTTGAGGCCCTGATCTCTATTCCTAGTCATCCTTGTAGTCGGTGGCTCATTATTCATGTAATCCGTGTTTCAGTTGCAGCTTCTCCTGACACCCTGTCTATGTGACGTACTGAGTAAGCCTCCTGGGCTCGCTCTGTACAGGCAGGGCTGGGTGAAGGAGGGTTGATTAGGAGGGTGAAATGGGGAGACTCTGCCACAGCAAACATGAACAGAGACACAAGCATGTGATGGAGCCAAACCCACATCCTCCTCCTTTTTCACTCTCCATCCGCACCCTGAGGGAGACAATTGACTTATTCTGAGACGTTTTCTTGAGCGGAAAATCCAGTGGGGGTTTAAGTGCAGGGGTAAAATATGGGCTTTAAGGGGAGTTAAGCATCACTCAGGGTAGATCAAACCTGTGAAACTATAGCCCTGCTGCACTTGGGAAGGAACACACCTCTTTCTATGTGTTTCATCAACTTCCCTGCAAAAAGAGATGCAACAATATGTTAGATATTGAACAAGCAATGAACTAATTCTGTCAAAATGGATCTCCCCCAGGAGCATATAGGTTTTTCATCTTCCAAGTAGAATTTTTTTTTCTCTAAAATGTTTAGCTTTTGTTACAGTTATTTGTCTCTTTATGAAAGGGGTGTTTTCTCAGTAGACCATACAAGGTGTCAAATTATACTTTGCTTTAATCTGAGTGATGTGTCCATGGACCCGAACAAAAGAAGACGTTACATCTGGTAATGTCTCTGCAAATGAATTACTCTTATCAATGTGTCTTATATTAAGCACTGACCCTCTTTACATTCTGAGGATTATATGGGTTAGTGATGTAATGATGCTTCCTTGCTGATTGTCTTTGATGTGCGCCCACAGTGTCAGGGATCATTCAACTTATCGACAGGAGAGAAAACCTTGATTACTTGCGGCCAAATTAAGACTCAGTCATTATAGCTCTGCACTTTCTGGCTTTTTTAACTTTAGTTCTGACTCCTTTGGGAGACATTTTTCATTTGCAGTCTTCTCTGCAGCTAAGCCGGCTGTTATGTTGAACCAAAGTAATCCACCGTGTCAACTGTACATCAGTTGTGGGAAGATTTAAACATTTTCTGTAAGTTGCATAATTTGAGATGTCAAAATAAAAAAGCCTGTGCATTTCAAATATTTTATGTACATTGTGGTATGTACGTTTAAAAGATATACAATGTCTGTGTGTGTGTGTGTGTGTCTTTCAAATATCCCGAGAACCGTTCATCTTATCTACTTCAAACTTGGCTTCCTGTAATAGTACAGTGTTATCCTCTGAAGTAGAAGTACACTGTAAAGGGGGATTTATATTTCTACGGAGGCTCCACACAGAGCTTTTGCTGTAGCCTACCTAAATAGTCTGAAGTTTGTACTTGTGCGTCAGTGTGTGCGTTGATCTCTTTAAGAGAATAGCAGGGCCGGCATTGGTGTATGCACGGGGATTGTGTTGCAACTTTAGAGTCTCCCCTGTGCTTTGTTACCAAGGTCGGAAATCTGTAGCTGGAAAAGTTATCCCTCTCCTTGATTTCATGTTGTTTATGGAGAAGATGAATCGGGGAACGAGTCGGGGTAAATGCAACGCTACCAAGCAACAGCCAACCGGCATGCGATGACACAGCGTTTAGTTAAATTTTTTTAAAAAGAGGTGCATGTCTGGCGACTGCGTAGGGTCCGGCGTAGGGTCTGTATCTCCACATACCTACGTACGTACCCACAGTGTTGATGTAACGCAGAAGCATTAATTGGCCTTTAGTCAGTATACAGTGGGGTTGCATAGTAAGTGTTTTGGGGTCTTATGTAAGTTATTTTGGGGTAAAATAGTTCTAGAGATAGCTACAAACAGCAATGCCACAGCCCAAGTAATCAGCCCATTCCACACATAATCATTTTAAATGGGCACTGCACTAGCAAGAATAAATAAGATTTACATAAATAAAATTTATGTAAATAAGATATATATAATATTACTGCAAATTCCGTGAAGAAGTTCAAGTTCTCAAATTTGTGACTTTTTTTCATTAAAAATGTCATAAAACATTCCCCTCTCTGTTTTTTTCACAAATCTCTCCCTGATTATGAGTATACTGGATTTGGCCTTTAATTTCTTCCTGCTCACCTACAAGAGAAAACTTCCACTCCTGTATCTGTGGGGATAGGATTGAGCTTTGTCTAAATTGTCCCACCTGAGGAGTTTACTGGCAGCAGCAGGGTCTATCTCACTTAGCCTCAGCAATATGACAAATCCTTACTCTTAAACCCCTTCAATAAGACATGCGTCAAGGTGGAGCATATGATTCTCTCCTTCCACCTACTCTTTTTTTTTTGTAAGTCAAGAAACATTCAGGAGATAAATCAGAGAAAAGGTCATGGCCATGAATACAAATGTTTTCTTTGGAATGTGAAGTGGCTACACTGAATTCATGTATCAGGAGAAAAGAGATATGACTCAGAGCGCTTCATCTAACCTCAAATGGACTCTATCTATGTGACTCCTATATTGCCAGTTTCTATTTTTGAATACTTATATCGTAATCAAGAGTGTCTGATAGCAGTTGTCTGGGAAAGGGGGGTGTAGCCCTGGGGTTTGTGGTCTAGCCTGACACCGTCTTTAGAAACAATTCCCAGCAAGGTGGACTAGAGCGGGGACTAAAGTGTCATGGGAAATGGTGCCATATGTCCAACTAGATTTTCAGTGTTTCACCGCATTTTGACTGTTGAAATGAAATATGAGCCCTTGTGGCAGAGAAAGGGAGTTCTCGGGGTGTTGTCTGTATTTGAAAAGCAGGTGTTATTTTGTGAATCCCAAATCTCTTTTCTCATCTCCCACCTCGGTCCTGTGTGACTTTCACTTCTGATGGGTGGTCATGTACTACATTTGTAAATGTTAGTCACACATTTTGAGCAGCAACACCGGATGCCTTACAAATTTATGGATGTGGGAGTGGACATTTTGAGTATTTTCTTTGTACATTGTTAGTTGTCCAAATTAGTCCAAGTATTTATTTATTTAGTAAGTTGAAAGGCATGTGCATGGACAGTGAAGTGTACTTTTGATTTATTTAATACATAAAAAGTTTACTGCAATGGTCTTTTGGATTAAAAAAAATGTTAAGCTAATTTTATTCTTTGGCCAGCAAACAAAAGTTCCACTGAACAGATTAGAAATAGAGCATTTAAGAACAAAGGAGCTGGAAAAAAAGAGGTAAAACATTGATGATGCTTTGTTCCCGAATCTTAAGATTTAAAATGTGTGTTCATTTTGTTATCATACTTTATGAATTTCCATTGAAACTTTCACCAGAGCAAAACATGCTGTGAGACCACTCTGTCACTCCGGATATTGGATTACGGAGGCATCCCCCGCTGTTGGAGGAAAAGCTTGACTCTAAGATCTGCGCTTTCTTCCAAAGATGTTGGCTACCAGTAATATCAGGAATAAAACAACATAAAAAGACAAACAAGCTTGAGGTACTCCTGCTGTGACCACGGTGGGGGAACTCTTATTTGACTAAAGGCTACACCCTCCTTTATGCTGCAGAGAAAGCGTCCCTGTCAAACCCAAGCCCAGAACAATGGGGGCCAGCCTTGGGGAAACAGGGCCATTTGCATGCAGCTGTTTGCCGTTTCCAGGACCACAAAGGCCAATCAAAGGAACCTTAATGGAGGATGACAAGCGTCAACCAACGCCTTTGCTCTCTGTCTGTGCCAGCTCTAGCCACTCTGTCTACCCTCCAAAAAATGGCCCACTTCTTTTTTCTTTTGGACTGATCAAACATTCCTCCAGTTCTTTCTCCCACCGTCGCAGTGGAGTTTGTAGGGTTAAAGGTCGGCCTCAACTGCTAACGCACAAGGCAGCAAAGATGAACCTTAACATGTGTTATGGTCTGGCGCTTGCAGTCCCCAAATGGCAATATCTTGACACCAAAACCTCAATTATCTTTTTGCTTCATCTCCAGGGTTTTAAAAGCCACCAAGTGCAACTCTGTGGATGGTTTCAGATGTGCCCATCTGAGCCACAGTAGCACTTCCAATTTCAAGGGTGTTGATAGAAAACAAAATATGTATTATGAGGGATTGTTGCCAGTGAATTATAGGCTGTCAACTAAGAAAAAAAGAGAAACTCCCAGAATGCAACATATTGAGAAGCAGTCCTGGGCCCTTGCTTTGCAATCCTGAGTTCAAAAGACGGCTTAGCAGCCAGGTCAGGGGGAGGAATCTGAAAAGCTACTTTCCTCACATTCACTTACTGACCAGAATGCATGATAAGGCTTTGTGTCAACAAGGCCAGGAATGGGAATCACAGCCAATTATGGCTAAGTCAAAGTGGTTACCTAGGCAATTTGACTAAATGGTCATATAAAGCATTATTCAATTCCCTCACTGATTGTGTAATGTAAAGTTAATCCAAGGTACAGACACAGAGAGAGAAAGCGGGCCATTCTCTTCTTCTTTTTACACACACGTTGGATCGTGTTATAGATTTTTTCCTGCAGTTTTCCTGACACCGTTTTCCCTGCAGCTGGTGCCCTTCTGTCGCAGTCTTCAACTGCTGCAAAGTTGAACAGTCAAACAAAGCACAGAACGCAAGATGAAAAGCTTTTCATACCCCCCCTAAGACATTGACATTTGTGCACACAAACAATCTTCCTCTCTTTTCTAAAATCTCTCAAAACTTGTTTGAACCGAGAAAATCAACACAGAAGAATACCTACATCCAGAAATCTTTGTTGTCACAAGGTTTTTCTTTCTTAGCTTTTCTTTGTTAGCTGTGATTACATCCTTAAATCTTAAGCAGCATCTAGCTAAGTAAACCAAAAATATATTCCCTTGAATTCAGCTCTCATCCTTCAGAGCGAAACATCTCCTTTATATATATTTTAACTTTTCAGACAGATTTGTCCTTACTTGCCCAATTACAAGTTGACAAGTCATTAATGAGACTGAGACTATATGCAGTTTGGAGAAAAAGCACTTTCTTCTGTAAGCTGCCGGTACAGTCAAGCTACTCCCCATAATTGATGCAGTGTTAGCCTATGACCAGATACAGCATCTATACAGGCGAGGGAGGAGCAGGCCAGCAAGGCACAGGCCAAATCAATCGCTAGACCTCCGATGACAGCAGCATGCCATCATGGAAGGCAGCTGGCGTGTGCATGTGTGTCAGTGAGGGTGTTTTAGCTGGAAAACTGTCTCAGAATTTTAAAACCCCCATGAAATTCATTCTTTTTGTATGCTGCCGTGATAAACCCGTCACTCCTTCCATGAGGAATGGCAGGCGGGTCGATCATTAGTCTTCGCAGTAAAGCCGGTGACTCCACTCTGTGTTTTATCATTTACCATTCTGGACAGGTTTTCTCAAAGGTTTGGATAATTGTAGTGGTTATTGGAATAGATGGAGTGACCCCACAGCCCTCCACTTATGGTTCGACTACACTGACGTCTCCTAATGAGGTGATAAACAGTCCAGCTAAGCAGAGTCTACTGGCCATTAGACAGATCATGGCACTGTAATGAAATGTCTAGTGGCCGAATGCCAGATAAATTATACCGTTAGTTTCATATTTTCTTTTACTGCTACCACTACTAGTGCGTGCAGAAGTTTCTCCTAATATGAGATGCCTCCAACATTATATTCTCAACAATGTTTCACAGATGTCTGTGTTTGCTAGTATGACATGTGCAGACTGACAAAGAATATATAAGTGAGCCAGGCACAGCAGGCTGAAATGACTAGCAGACATTTGGGTCAGGGGGTTTTAGGGTAGGAATTTCAAGCCGGGACCACTTCATCTTTGAGCAGTTCGAACAATGCTAATTGCGTCAGGCCCTGACTGTCAGAAGTGTGAGGATAATTAGAGTGCGGGGGAAAAGTGAACCCGGGGTGGTAAGCGTTAGTACACGACAATGCTCGGAAGCCAATGGAAGCATGGAAAAAGCAAGAGGCTAAAAGGAGGGCTAATTAGGAAAGAGCAGTGCAGAAAATACAAATGGTAGCTGCCCCCTCAGGGACCTGCTGCAAACAACGGCGATTATTGACGGTTCATGCAACGCTCTGTTTGCACTTCTTAAATGAAACACATTTGCATGTTCTACTTAGATTTTACTTAATTGTTTTTTTAGAATTGCAAATACATTTTTCTTTGGATCATTTTAACCTCAGATAATGGATTTCTTTTTTTCTTCAGTTTTTGTATTACTTTTCTCTCTCTTTGCAAATCTGCACATTTTTAGTTCCACCTTTTTTGTGTCATGACAAAAGGAAATACAGAAAAATAACCTATTTCATTGCAATTTGCTGAAAATGAGTGGACAGATTTGAGCAAAATAGTTAATTTTCTCCAAAGTAGAGCTATTTGGCTTTAATCCCATCTGCTGTGTTCCATGTATAGATTTTTCCTCCTGTGTGGACTCCAGACTCTTCGATCGTCGACATTGTAAAATGGATTATGTTACACTTCATTCTGCCGGGATTCTGACTTTTTCTCTATCTTTCTTTACAGAGCTAGTACAGCTAAAGAAACAAATGAGGGGGCTTGCACGACTGTAAAACAAACTATTCTCGGTCCAGATAGGTTTGGCTCCGTGTTGGATGTTCTCTAGGTGGAGGCCTTCCTGATGCTCTGTAGCCTTAGTGTTTGCTCAAGAATTTATGAGGTTACCATTGGTCTCCAATGACTTCGATTTGATGTCTTAGCCAACATCCAAGACCACAGAAAGAAGGAGGGATGAATTGTTTTGTCTTTCTCCATTCCTGTATCGCGTGTAATGGCTCGTCTGTTTAAAATTGTGGTAAACATTGGACTGCTGTTGCCTATTTATTTTGTGCCAGTGGATTTTTACCGCATTATGTGTGGTCTTACTGTATTGCAGCACTAATCCTTTTAATTGTATTATTTCTCTAAAGGTTTTGTCTCTGTCTTTGTGCCTCTGCCAGGGTTCATCCGTGCGGCCTTGCCTTTCGGGCTGGTCAGGAGGGAGCTCTCGTGTGAAGGATATGCAATTGATCTCCGGTGCCCGGGGAGTGATGTCATTATGATCGAGACGGCCAACTACGGCCGAACCGATGACAAGATCTGTGACGCTGACCCATTCCAGATGGAGAACGTCAACTGCTACCTCCCCGATGCCTACAAGATCATATCACAAAGGTAAAACACGGGGGAGAGGAGGAATCTTATTTCACAAACATAACCAGGAGCTGGCAAAGTATGAACCTTTTTTTTTCTCTCCTGCTGCCTCTAACATATCTGTGCACAAAAGAAACGTTTAAATTATCACCCTTCTTGTGCAGCCACGTACATTCCGGACAATTAATCAACATCTCACACCTTTTTTCAATTTTGACTAAATTATGTAGGTGGTGTTTTTGAAATTCTGGAAAACTGGGGCACAGATTAATTCTTGACAGACAAGAATTGACATCCGTGTGGCAGAGCTCTTCACACCAGCTGTGTGTTGTTGCTGCTGTTTAAGTCATAATCAGCGTAGCTCAGTGAGACTCCAAGTCACATGAACACCCTCTTAATTCCCTATTTGGAACATTAGCCCTCCTTTGTTCGATTACCTGTACTGGATTGAAGTGACTTTGCCTCAGGTAGTGAGCAGTACCCATCATCATGCCTGTTATCCCAGTTACCCTCTTACAGGATGCTGCTTTGCTGTCAAATGACTGCACAACAACACTTCAACTCGACTGCTGCCTACCCCTAGAGGGGTGTGTATTTTTAAAGGGCACTGGATGAACTATTCATAAATAGTAACTAGCACAGTTCATCTTCTAATACACTGCTCTATCCTAACCTAGCCCCTTAGGCTAGCTTCTGAGCATCCCCACCCACCATCGATCTCCTTTGGGTTAAATCCCTCATTCATATTTGTATTTACTCCCATGAGGTGCAGCACTACAGAATAGCCCAGGAATAGATCAAGTCCTCCTGTCTTACTCTGAATTTACAGCCGAGTCCGAGTACTCTCGTACAGTAACATTCCGCTGACAGTGTCCATGCCCCTTGGTTAGTCTGCAACCTACTACATAGTGCACCACATCTGTTGACAAGTCAAACACTCACTTGCTGGAGCTGAACTTCAAACTTATCTCCATGGAAGATTCCCTGGAGGCGGTGTTTGAGCGAAAGCTTTGAGAAGACTCTTCACCACAAGCCCTCGGCTAGAATTATTCTAATGATTCAGATCAGAGGAAATGGGCTCCTGACCGTAATTAAAGTTGATGTGATAACCAGGGATGTTAAAGCAGTCACAAAGCTTATAGAGACTGTAATCAGTCCTCTTTCAGTCTGCGGCAAACTAAAACAAGGAGAATGTTTAACTGGCAAAACATTAAGACACAGCTCTCTGCCAATGTCGGGGGAGATGAACAAAAGGCAATAGCACCACGGACAGATAAAAAAACACATTAAACAAGATTGGGGAGATATAAACAGTGAGACGTCTGCCACACAGAGTGGCAGTTTTGTTGGTTTGGAAATTGCGACAAAAGTATTCATCAGCAACCCGTTTTTCACAACAAAAGCAGCTAGACAGGAATCATTTGGATTGATTTTCAGCAACATCAAAGTGTTTTGTCAAGTAAAAATATTTGATTGTAGACAAAAAATAGTGTCTTGATGAAAAATGTGACAAGGAACTAATTGCAACGCAGGTTACTGGGGATGTTTAATATTCTGGTGATCATTCTCTCAGAGATGGAGTGTAAATGGACGGCATGTCCGACATCCCTCTCTGCCGACCTTGTTCCCTATACCTCTTTGTTTTCTACTATTGTAGGTAAAAAAAAACACAAGAAGATAATCTAAATAAGGCTGTTTTGCTGACTTACATAACCTCATTTCATTGGCCACCAATTCTCTGACTCAGTGAAACTAACTTAATAAAGTTTATTTATTCTGGTCAGAGGTGCAGCTCTTGGATACAACGGAAGCAGGATTCAGACACTTTACAACCATGAGATTTTGCTCAGTGCAATAGAGATTACTTCCAGCGATTTCAGCGGCAGTTTAAAACAGAGGAAGCGTGACTAAATGCTTAGCAACAACACCTCCCTTTTCTCCAAAGCATCTAAAAATTGCAGTACAATAAATGCCAGAGTGAATTCTTACAATGTGGAAAGATTAGCAGTGGCTGAATAATTATGTAGATTTTTTTTTTTTTACTTTTACTTAATATTTTCATAGTAACACTTGCACCGATTGTGATACGTAAACAATAAACAACCAAAATAGCCAGCTCAAAATCAATGTGACACAACAGATAAACATTGCCATAAACACTGCTATGGGTGAATGCCATGTTATTTGCTGACAGGACAATGGTAGGCAAACGAGGCGTATATCGGCCTTTGAATTGGTGCGTCCCTGTTAACAATGGATGAAATTACCTTGTGTAGTAAAAAATGAAAGGTTCACTTGTAGTCACATACCCACGGAAAATTAACAACCTACACTGCAGTTCAGCTTTAAACGTCTCTCAGCTCATTGTTTAGGCAGCTGCTTTAGTGAAAAAGCTCTGATACAGATTGATAGACTGTATCCTACCTGCGCAGCACCAGCAACGTTAGACAAAGTTAGCGGTTAGCTGGTGAACATAGTGCAGCATTGAGTAGCTTAAGAGCCAGATATTTCCCTCAGGATTTGGAAGATACAAAAACAGAGCTAAGAAGAGAGTGAATATATTACTAGGCCAGAAAAAAGAACTCCAAATAAACACTAAAATTACTCCGTATCTTCTGTATGTGTAAATAGGTAATTATTTGCAAACACATTAGCCACATCAACTTAAGTGGTGAAAATATGTCAGTGTTATTTTTTGTTTTTGTTTTTTGTGAGCAAAAGAATTAACTCCATTACAAGTAAAAAACACTGCATTAAAAGTTTTACTTAATTAAAAACACTTAAGTATAATAATCAAAAGTAAAAACAACTATAATGCCGAATGGCTTCATTTAAGGTTTGTATTATTATATGCATGTTAGCAGCAATGTAATATTGTAGCTGGTTGAAGTGGAGGAAATGTATATACATTTCATCATAATAATATATAAGAATGCATTATAATAAATGGCTTATATGAAATATGTATGTTAAATGTTAAGTGTTAAACGGCACATATCCTCAAATTGTACACAAGTACAGTACTGCAGTACTGTATCGGAGCCAGTGTCAGTCAGACTTAAAAACCCCCGAATTAAATTGATTATCTCTGGGTGTATTTGAAGTGATTCTGTTGCTCGCATCTGCCGTCAGTCAGTTCAAATTTTGTTGCAGTAACCCATGTCCCTTTCAGCAGCGCACACTGCAATGAAGCCGTAAAAGGGAAACTCTTAAGTGCACCTGGCACCATACTGGCAGTGATGTTTGATCTAATGCTATTTGTAAATTTCAAAATGGACTTTGCACCTTTGTGCATATATATATATATATATAAAATGTTTAATAGTCCATTAGTTTCTCAGGGAAGGCTTTTGTTATGAAAATAGCTGCATAACTGGATTTAGAGTGCAGTGTGAAAAGCAAAATCTCTTCTTGGTTAATGTACATACATTTACTTTTTACAATTATGACTTCAACGTTCTGCATAGTTAAAAGTGCAGTGGCAATGCTTTGTGGGGTTGTTGCCCGTGACAAAAAGCCTCTTGAATTACTAATGATTCTTTGAAAGTCATGTCCAATGTTGAAATGTATGTCCAACTTCCATGACTGCTACTGACCTTCTGAAATATTTATCTCAGGCTTGCAAATTGTTGAATGTCCTATTTTGGGGCCAATTTCTTCTTGTTTGCTTCTGTTACTGCTGATATTATTCTAAATCCCTCGGCATCAAGAGAACTTGATTGAAGTCGTCTGCTCCCCCCCAACCCCAGTTGTCTGCGTGTTTCACCCAACCATACAGTATTTGATTTTGTTAGCAACCAGAAACATCTGCAAACACACACACACACACACTCATTTTGCAATTCACACATCCGACTGTTAATTAACAGTGGGACATTATTTCATACCAGTATGCAATAACCTCTCATAAAAAAGACACATTCACGCCCAGTTTGTCGCATACACACAGAGGAGCCGCTCTGTTTCAACAGAGGCCACCATTCCAGTCCACATGCATGTCACCGCCACCTGTTTTATGTGCTTTAATGAATGTCTTCCCTTTCAATAGTGGTATAAGGACGCTGTTAAGGAAATGCCATCACTAGTTCCTTACATGCCTTTATCTGCTCGCTTATTCATGATCACATTCATTTATATTATTTATACATCTTTAATGCTTTCATTCCTCTCTCTGTTTGCCAAGGTTTAAACTAGAATGCATATGTGACAGTCCTGGCTGGGATTTCATCAATCTCTTTGTAACTGTAACTATGCACTTTCTCCCCCACTCTTTGCTGTCAATGTCTTTGCCGAGTTCTCTTGCTGTGGGTAGTCATGATGAAATCTCTGGTCAATCTTTTTTTCTAGGTGCAACAACCGTACGCAGTGTGTGGTTGTCACTGGCTCTGATGTCTTTCCTGATCCATGCCCTGGCACCTACAAGTACTTAGAGGTCCAGTATGAGTGTGTTCCCTATAGTAAGTATCGCCATCCAAATCTCATACTGAACTCTTTTTGTGTGTTAAGTGTCTGTAGACTAGACAGATGAGCTGTAACCACAGTCTGTATACTCTTCAGTTGTTCAAAATGTGTATTATTATTATAAGGATATAACCCTTGAGATGTATTAGCTCGTTTTTTCAGGGGAGTTACAAGTATGTTTGTTTTACAGATGAAACTTCAACTGGAAGACTAGCATGTTTTTTTGTAGTTCGTCAGGAAGAGGGTGGTTCTTCCGTTGTAAAAATAAGGTGTAAAATGAAGTAGGATACAGCGGTTATACAATAAATCTGTAGTGATTTAGTGTAAGTAAGTAACAAATATAAATCAAATCTTTGAGTTTAAGTTATACATAACTTTAGTTATTTAAAAATGTTGAAAGCTAAACCTTATCAGATTTGGAAATGGATTAGAAATCATTCAAATATATTAAGATGATTTAATACTAGATTTGCATTTAATACAAGATAAAAGGTGTGCGATGTGAGATGTCTGCCCTGAGCACACTAAAGTAAATATCTGTGGTCTGTAGTATGCAGTGCCCACAACATTACAAAAAATGAAATTCTCAATGAATCTCAACAGCAACATCTTTTTCAGAAACAGTGTTTCTTTTACTCTGGATAATCCAAAGGACTCTCTCTTAAATTTGGTGCATTTTGCTGACATAATAAAGGCTAGATTACAAAGAAATGGGTACATTGTAAGCCTTAGTTTAGTTAAAGGACATTGTGTTCACTAATGTCCTGTGGAAACTACAGAGACTTGTAAAACAGTATAAGTGATAATGATCATAGAAGTTTAACCAAATTCCCGTAGTGTGTGACGGATCAGCTTTAGTGTTTCTCTGTGAACATGATTTCATTAAATGTGCTGTAGAGTTGGTTAAAACCGGCACTAGATTAAACCCTGTCTTTGGTATGTGATTTGAGTTAATCTGCTTTAAAAGGGTGTTTTAGAGTAGTTTATAAGAGCAGCTTTAGGCTTCATTCCTGCCTGTGAAAGTACTTTGTATTTAAATTGATGAATTGTAAACATCTTCAGAAATATTCACCCTTTTTTCTCTTCTTTCAAACAGACCTCCCTTTCACCTCTTGTCCTGTAACCCCCCCCACTAACCTCTGTGCTCTCCTTTTTTTAAACTTTTAAGCTTTCACATATTGTCTCCAGCCTCTCCCCCCACTCCACCCAGAGTCGATGCAGCTTCAACAGTCCACTAAAGAAACTCCATATTAGGCAGACTGTTCATCAGTCATCTCATGTGCTTTTGCTCTCTTTGGCTCATTTAAGAGTTTGTAACATTAGCACCGTGTCATGTTTTATGTGTGTGGCCGAGGGAGTTTGGAATCGAGTTTCTATTTGTGTTTATAAAGTTTGAATAAACTCCACCCACAGTCAATACATGCCAAACAAAACTCCAGTGATGTTTTTCTAAGAATGTTATCCATCTAATAATGACCAGGGGATGTTTTTTTTCTTGCCACTTAGGAGAAGCATTTTTAGAGGGATTTATACTGCTTTTACATCAGCCAATGCATTATTTTGTTGGCAGTTAAAGACTGAGGACTAAGTAGGAATCAAAAGTTATTATGCACTGGAAATCATGGCACATAGCCTGTCTCCAGCTATAACTTGTCTGTTTTTATATCCTAGGATGAGAGGTTGTTTCACTAACAAACACCTTTTTTTTCCGAGCTCTTCTTCCCAAAGCAGCCCTGCAGTTCTTCTCATGGTCATATCCTCCAACTAATTCTTCTCTTTGTACCTGGTAGTTGACTCATGATAACCTTTCTCTCCCTTTTGCACTCTTTTATGCTTTCTTTTCCAATGCCTGAAATAGAAGTGGAGCAAAAAGGTAAATGAGTGGTCTGGTCCCCCCCCACACACACACACACACACACTCACCCCCCTGGCTCCTTGTTCTGTGGTGTTGAGTACAGCTCCCCCTACGTCTCGTCCCCCTCCTTGTTGCCTCTCCTGTCAATTCCTAAACCTATAGGAGGATTGTTTGCACCCATGGAGTCCAAATGAATTTCAGAACAGAATTTCAAATGACATCCATGATCAACAAATGTAGTTTTTTCCTCTCAATTTGAAAGAAAACACCAACTGTTCAGTGTTGATTTGTTCCAGGGACTCTTGCCTAGCACTTTGTTAACCCTTGAAGAATGAGTAGTTGTGTGTGTATATATTCTTATTTGGCAGTCTAGTTTGCTTGGCCCAACTTCTGCTGCACCCATAGCACGTGATGTGAAATAGCAGTGATGGCTGAGTGAGATTGGCACAGACAAAAAAAAAAAGTTTGAAAGGAAAACAAGAATTCATTGTGTCCCTTTTTAGCCAGAACCAATTAATTTAAAACCATCTAAATGGGAACAGTGCCACGGCCTCCCTCACCCATCACTGGTTACTCTTGTGTTCTGCCACAGAAGCAGTGAAAATCCTTTACCAATGTTGTTCGATCTATTCCCCAACCTCCACTTTCATTTTACCTCTGCTTTGCTGCCGCCACCACCATTGACAACCTGTTGTTCACTCTTATCACAAGAGATGAAGTCTGTTCCCTTTTCATTTTGGTTTATGACCTCAGTCATGTTAGAATGCATGTGCTGTGTGTCCATATACCCAGCTCTTCATGTGACATTTGATGTCAGAGACAGGCTGGTATTTAAGTGTAAACTCTATTTTCCCCACTTCCCATGTCTTTTATTTGCAGGATTTTTTACCCTTTCCGTTCACATTTTGTTTTGTTTTGTCCCTGTTAGGATGTAGCAGCAGACCCTTGAGATGCAAGTTCTCTTAACGTCACACACACTTCTCATTCCCAATAACCACTATGACACGTCCATTTATTTTCTTTTTTCCCTATCCACTAGCAATAGTACAAAAGCACTAGTTAAAACATTCCTCCAAATTCACAATCCCTGATCTTTTTTTTATCCCGTACTTTTGTTGTTCAGCAGCAAGAATGATGCGTGTCAAATGTGTTATGTACGTTCGAAATATTTTACCTTACTGTATTTTCTTTCACTCTCTTCTCTGTCACTAGTTTTCATTTGTCCCGGGACTCTGAAGGGTGTAGGAGACGCCACCTTCCTGTTTGAGGCAGAGCAGCAAGCGGGGTCGTGGTGCAAAGACCCGCTGCAGGCCGGTGACAAAGTCTTCTTTATGCCCTGGACTCCGTACCGCACTGACATCCTCATCGAGTACGCCTCTCTGGAGGACTTCAAAAATGGTCGCCAGACCACTACCTATAAACTGCCGCACCGTGTTGACGGGACAGGCTTTGTGGCCTATGATGGGGCTATCTTCTTCAACAAGGAACGCACTCGCAACATTGTCAAGTTTGACCTGCGCACTCGCATCAAAAGCGGCGAGGCTATTGTTAATAATGCCAACTATCACGACACCTCACCTTACCGCTGGGGTGGCAAGACGGACATTGACCTAGCAGTAGACGAGAGGGGCTTATGGGTAATCTACGCCACGGAGCAGAACAATGGGCGCATTGTGGTGAGCCAGCTCAACCCATACACTCTCCGCTTTGAGGCCACATGGGAGACAGCGTACGACAAGCGCTCTGCCTCTAACGCCTTTATGGTGTGCGGCGTGCTCCCCACGTGGTGCGTTCAACCTACGAAGAGAACGAAAGCGAGGCCAGCAGGAGCCAAATTGATTACATCTACAATACCAAGCTGAGCCAGGGCGAATACACTGACATCCTCTTCCCTAACCAGTACCAGTACATCACCGCTGTGGATTACAACCCCAGAGACAACCAGCTATATGTGTGGAATAACTTTTACATCCTGCGCTACGACCTGGACTTTGGGCCACCGGATCCTGCTGAAGGTGAGAGCTGCTCCCATTTTTGGTTTCATTCACTTTCTTTTTTTCTAATTGATATATTGTTTGGTTGCAGCATGGCGTGTCACAGATGGATGGCTTTTAATGTTGGATGCAATTCAGAGGTGACAGAGAAAAGAGGATTGTGTTAGTCTTGGGGAACAGGCTCATTTGCAGACAGAAATTCCAGGTTCACCTTGGAATGAGGGATAGCTCCCAGTGGGATTGCTCCTGTCTCTTTATTACCATCAGGCAAGCTCAGGCCCTCAGTCCAGCTGAAGCTTGGGCCCTATCAAATCCTTTAATCTCTGGCTTCATCTGAAACCATTATGATGAATATATATATTTATAAACATTTGAGAAGTAGTGTGTGTGTGTGTGTGTATATATATATATATATATATATATTTTTTTTTTTTATTTTTTTTAAATATTTTATAATTTAGGAGGAAAATAGCCATCCTATTGTGGCCAGATATTTTAAAGCACCTGGCTTAAGTGTGTGAGTTGTGTACCACATGGTGAATCAGTGTAGAAGAGTAGCTGGAAAGAGAGATCAATTACAGTGAAGAATCATGTCTGGTGGTTCGAGAGCTTACATTAATCTGTGAAGTGTTGAGAGGTGACATATATGTCATCAGACAGGGACCTTACATTAATATGATAATGGGCTTAATTACTTGACTGCAGCCACCTTATCCCACAGAGGGTATCCTGTGTGACGTTGGGGAACAAGGATCTTGACTTGACCTCTAGTTATGTTAGAAGCTCTGGTTGCCCCTAAGCACTGGTCTGGAAGTTATGATTTTTAACTTCTGGATATTCAGGAGGGGTGGCCAGGGGGGAATCTGATTCTTGATCTGAGCTGTTGAAGGGGGGTTTAACATTGATGTCTCAATGGTGGCTGTGTGCTCCTGAACTCTAACCTCTTGTCAACAAGTCTGTTTGTTTTCCTGCCATTCCCTGGAATCCCCCCAGCATGATAACTCGGTACCCAGGGGTTGGGGTGGTGGGTCTGTTTGTTAGAACAGATGACTTTGTATCTGTTTTGCTGAACAACCAAAGCCTCAATTAAGAGTACGTTAGAGGAGATATGTAAAATACTCAAACTTGAATGAGTTCTCCATGCATGCAAACTGCCTGCTCAACTGTTCACGTCCTGATGTATGTTAATGTAATTAACAACTGAATTCTCATAATTACTCTCCTCTCAAAAGAGGCTCAGTGAGAGGAGGAAAGTGGCCATCACAGAGCATTTTCAATGAAGGGTTTAATGTGCTCTTTCAGCTAGTGTAAAGCCTCGGTAAACATTAATGCCACATAGGCGTAGCGTTGCCAATTGCATCAGGGACAGTGCATTTAATCAAGGAACCCAACAGAACATAGTAGTTGATTTCACTACTTATTCTAAATACCAGTTTCCGTCCGCTGTTCCGTTATTGGGATCTAATCAGAAATGTGTCCTTGCAGCAGAACTTGTCATGGTGTATGGGACAATTTGAACTGCTGTGAGCTCAAGAAGGAGAGATGAGTCATGACTAGATGCCATGTCCAGCAGTAGCACACCAGGCTTTGCGACTTGCACTTGAAAATAATTGGTTCTTGTTTATTAGTTTTTTTCAGATCTACACCTTTAACTTCTTTACTGTGTAGCTATTAGAATTTATTGCTGCCTATGATATGGCGTTGAATTAAACAACCTATTCTGCAAGGTAATCTAATGGTGCTGAAAGAATGTCTCTCACTCTGAAACTGAGGGGCACTTGAGGCGTAAAGGAAATTAATTGTGCCCATTAAGATTCATCGACCACAGAGTGTTACCTCGAACACCCAACCCAGTGTATTTCTCTCCCTTGTAGGACTTGTGTAACACAATGAGTGTCTGTGTCCTTTTCTGTCAGAAGCATCAACCTTGGCTGTAATGCTCATGCAGAGAGGTGCTAAAGTGTCTGCAGGATTAGGGGTTTATAAGGGAGTTTTAGCAAAGTGATCAAAGCAGAAAATAATTGACCTTAGCAACTTGTCTGCAGTTTCCTTTACCTTGTGTACAGTGTTTGTATCACTGCAGGTTTCTTAATTCTGGCCCTGGTTGATGTGATTAGCTAAGATCTTTTCCCATATTGATCTTTCTGCTTATTCTTCCAAACAATTCACACGCATTGAAAGAAAATGTCTACTCCCTGCTAATGCATTGTGAACACAAAACAGCAATGATCAATACTTAGAGTCTACCTCCTTAGAGGTGCATGCCAATAAATAGCACACCAAAGCGCCCGTCGTTAGAAAACTTAGGACACCAGTAATGTATTCTCTGTGATGTGCAAAGGCATTAACTGATTTCAGTCCAATGAATTAAAAACAAAAACAATCAGAGGAGCCTGCAATCGCCAAGAGCATTTCAAACTAACAAGGAGCGAAAGGAGAAAATTAATTTGTATTTGAAGTTGCATTGATCTGAGGCCTTAAAGACAAGGGGCATAAAATGAATGGCTTTGTCCAAACGGCTTAGCCCACTGCCGTAATCCAGTAGCAGTGAGCACAAATGAGCTATACGCTTAATTGAAATGTGAAGCAAAACCAGTATTTTATATCCTGCTTGCCACATGATAGATAGCAATAATTATTAACGCAGTTTATTGCTCAGCTATTTTGTAGCTAAACTCAGATGTGCACCTCGCTGCACTTTGACATGCTTTTATATCTTTGAACGACGTGTCCAGGTCAGCCGTCAAGAAAGAGGACATTTATAGATGTATCATGCACTAAGCCTGTGTTCCACCCTCTGAAGCATGATGTTCGGCAGCAAAAATAGTAGCTGAAGTAATGAAGTCAGGAGATTTGCAAGAGCTCTAATTGTTCTGCTTCTCACTATGCATCAACGCTGGCAAGATTATGGCAGGAAATTGTTTAAGTTAGGCCTAGACGACAGAGTTTTAGGTTGTTTTTTCTCTTTGTATTTCTTTATTTCTGAGTGTATTTCTGTCTGCACATGTATTTTTGTCTTTATTGTGAGCCACCTTCCTCTGACTTAAACCGTCTAGTTATGTCTATGCCATGTTTGCTGCTCCACAGTACCCAGTTGCAGGCCTCATAAATTAACCGCATAGACACAGGATACGTCCGGCAGAGCGTTTTTCTGTCTACTGCTCTTTAAATAGCCAATGTTAATTAAACAGTGAGGCCCGCAACATTTTCTCAGCAGTTTGAGTTTTTTCATTAAGCAGAAATAAAGACATATTCCACAGCTTTGGATAAAAAACGGCAGATGAATTGTCATGTGGCTTTGCACCTTCCATGCCAAGCCTTGTACTCTTATCACGTAGGCCTGGATGAAGCAGAACAGCATAAGCGCATATAAACAGCCTAATGTAATATTCATGTCTTCTGGGACTTGTTTTCCTGTCATTAATTACCAGCACTGGCTCTAGGTAAAGAGGCAAAAAAGACCAACTGTAGCTCTTACACAGATCTTATCTTCTGATACAGCCTTGTTATTAAGTCATGCTCAAATGCACAATATATAAAGATATATGAAGACCCACACACATGTAGTCACATCTTGTCTTTACTTATTGTGGTATATCGGGCACCGTCAGCGTGGCAACATCCCTATTGTTTGGTTAAAGCAAAAGTTTGGGACATTTTGGTAAATACGTTTATTTGCTTTGTCGGGGCGAGTTAAATGAGAGGATCAATAAAACTCTGTCTGTACAGTATTATGAAGGTACCAGCAGCTTAGCACAAAGGTAACAAAATCAATTTACCAGTACCTAAAGCTCACTAATTAACAGTGTTGTGCAGAATTTGATAACTCAGTAATGTGTATGTCCTGATTACTTTTTTAAAATACAGTTACAGTTAACATTTAAGCTAGCTGTTCAAGGTCAGTAAATACCTCCTCAATGTAGACTATTTGTTAAACAGTTTTTTTTATTTTTATTTCTACACATAATATAACGATTACTTTTTCTTTTGAGAAATTAGTATACTTTTTTTTTTCAATGAGTAATAAGTAATTGATTACATTTTTCAAGTAACTTGCCCCACACTTTAATTACACGTTACATCTTGCTTGTTTAATCCGTCCAAAAAACGTAGTGCAACAACCAAAATTCACTGTTTTACTGGGGGTTATGTTCCGGATGTTGTATTAGCTCTGAGCAGTTGCCAAGCAACCACACTACAGCAAGAAACTGTGCCTGGCCAGGAAATGTTACGGCACATAACCCACCATAAAACGGTAAATTGTAATTTTTACACTTTTTGTACGCAATAAACAAACAAGATATAACATGAGTTTTAGAGGTACTGATACTTGGATTTTGTTATCTTTGGACAGAGCCAGGCTAGCGGTTTCCCTGTTTCTTGTTTTCCTGTCTTTATGTTAAGGTAAGCTAACCAGTTACTGGCTGTAGCCTTATATTTTCCATACATTATATTTACCTTGCTCTATTTCTCTACTGTCACAGCTGGGTTTTTTCTTTTTAATGTGGATTGACAATAGGAGGTTCGCTCACCATTTCATACCGTTTAGATGGTATGCAGCTCAATCTGATGCTTTTCAGTTCAAGGACACATTCCAAAGGAAAAGAAAGGGCGCTGTAGCACACATTGATTGATTTTCACCCTTTAATAACTGAGCTCTGCATATTCAATATTTCCTTTCAACTATATCTATTTGTCTATTTGTCATTTTACTGGAAGAATTAGCATTGTAGTTGATATATCTTAAAAATGTAAACCAATTAAGAGCAGCTTGGTTTGGCTGTGAGTTGCCATTGCTCTTTAGGTATTAGACGGCTTATGATCTATTTATCCTGGCTTTTAAATGGACAGTTAAATAATGTTTACTGCTCTGACTGTGTGTGTAATTTGAGATAAAATGTTCTTTTAGTTCAGCAGTGTAAGCTGCCAAAGCAAGGGCAAACATCTAGACCAATCATCTGATTATGGTTTAATATGTTTTGTCATCTTCCTTGCAGATGACTCTGGAAGCTATGAAGTGATAAAACTAATTCTGCTTCATCTCTGATGTCTTGATTGATGATCTTGCACAATGGTATTTCTTTCTTTTAGTCTTTCTGTTTTAATTTACACACTCAGGGTTTGACTCTGGTCATAGCCATTTGTCAAGTGTTCAATCTCAAACTCTTCCATTATTTACAAGAGGGATTATTCAGCATATGGCAACAGTATGCCTTTGGTGTCAGATTGCCCATAAAGAGTGACTTCACTGCCTCTTGAGAGAAATGGCAGCTAATTGGTGCAGCCCTCTCTTGGTTGAGTGCCATAAGAGGACACAAGGATCTCACTGGAGGGGAATTTGCTTTTCGCAATCAAAAGTAAATTGTAGGGCGCATGGTGCAGAGACATCAAATAAACCCACATATGCTTTCGACATCTGACATTACTTGATGTAGTATTAAATAAATATGATGTTCTCCCTTTACAATCGCACTCTGACAACCCCAGACTTGCTGACTGCAAAAAGCCACAAAGATTGTATCTGGTTTTAAAACAGTCATCAACATCTCGGTGCCCTTCCTGATTAAATTGATATGATTTCATTATTCCGCATATTTACTTGTGAAATAAAATCTGAATTTTTCAAAAACTAAAATGATTATAGCATATAAAGCTCATTAGGGTTTATCTCCATTGGATTGTGTGAGTGATTAATGGAGTTAGGACTGCTGCAAACTACTATTTTCACTTTGGTTTAATCTGCCAAATATTTTTCTCAATCTGTAAATCAATATAAAAGGTCAAAATATAGTGAAAAATGCCTACCACATCATCCCAGAAATCCAAGGTGGTGATGTCTTTAAATTATAGTTATTTGATTGTTAAAGCTAGAAGAGAAGACTTTCTTTTGGTTTTAGACTCTCTGTCATTTGAAAGATTTTTCATTGTGCTCTGAGAAACTATGATTGACATTGTACACAATTTTGTAACATGTTTTAGACTAAATGACTAATCAAGAAAATAATCGTCAGATTAATTGATAATGAAAGTTGTAATTTGTTGCAGCCCTAACATGTACTGCAGCATCTCTGAAGTGATTGAACTGCTATTGTTAATATATGCTAAAAGAAAAAAGAATTTGCAGTGACAAAAAATGCCAAGACAGAACAAAATGTGTCTCTGTACGGTATGATAATTTATGCTGAAGTGTGGGTGGTAGAGGGCTTTGAGCTCAGGAGTTAGAGCAATGTGGTCTCAGGAGCAGGTTATTCAGGTGATGCAAGCAAGCTGTTACAGGCAGATGCATATTAGGGCTTATATTAGCCAGTGAATAAGCAGGAGTTTGCTCAGGTATGGAGAGGTTTAATATTCTCAAACCCAATTATACTTGCCCTTGTATTGCATTATATGCGTATATTGAATCAACAGAGTCAGCCTATGAATCATCTCTTTTTTCCTGAGTCAAAAAATCTTCACTGGCAGTACACATATTTGAATAGTTTTAAACAAAGTTTCTTCTTTGTGCTAAACTTAGCAAAAAAAGGAAGGAAATTTGTGTTTGATAGATTATTTGCTATTAATGCTTTTTGGCAATAAATCTTATACCGTTTGAAAGCCTGTTTAGTGTTATGGAACGGCACTGGAGGTTGGACCCAAAAGCAGACGTGACACACAGGAAATCTGTTTAAGTGATTTAATAAAGATACATACAGTATATGCTGTACAGTGTATATATATATATATATATATATATATATATATATATATATATATATATATATATATATATATATATATATATATATATATATATACAGTAATAGTGCAAGGGACAAGGGGGTGTCCAAGGGATCCAGTGGTGGGTACAGTGCGCTCCCCAGAGCGTGCCCAGTGAATCAGTGTCTTTTGTTTGTGGCGTTGACCATGTGGACCAGAAAACAGATTTACACAGGGAGCAAGGAGTTACAACTGTACCACACTAGTAGACTGAACAATCTGCCGACGAGTGGATCACAGAGCCGGCCTAAAGTACTGCCGGGGGATGATTAGGGAATGGGCTTCACCTGACGCAGCCTGCAAACTAAGCCACATCCACAACTCACAGACACAGGAGGACGAAACATGAGGGATAACAAACCAGGAAACAGACGATGCACACAAACAAGAGAGAAAAGGGCTGCCATGATGGCAACATAACATTTAGTTCCCTTTCAAATGGGGCACCATTTTAAAGGAACATGCATCCACAACATTTGTGGGATGAGCAGCAGCGCTGAGTATGTGGGTGGCACCCATGAAAAATTTACCAAATCTACTCTCCCAATGCCAAGCAGCTTATTCTGCCATTGACTCATTTGGTGTTTGGTGGATTGGATGATTGAAGTTTGAAAAAACAAGACATATTGGCAATTTAACAATTTATTCATTTCACAATCAAGAGCCTTAGTAGCGTGTGGAAGAACCATACACAGCCACAACAGCCTGGCTCCTCCTGCTCATGCTGTTCACTGGCTGATGACCATCCAAATTTCCTTACTTTTTGTGCTAAACTTATATCTTCCTGCTCGTGTTAACCGCACATGTCAGCTGTTACTTATGCAACCTGGCCAACCTGTGAATGTGTGGGTGACAGACGCAAGGACTTGAGTGTAAGTTAATTAGCTAGGGTTCCTGCCAGGGGAAAAGGTCATTGAGTAAAATGTCACAACTCAGCCAACACTGTAGGGTGGTTGAGGGTTTAGTTTCTTTTTTTAATAATAAGCATCACAGGAACACTGTTTCCTCCCAGCTGTGGCCTCCAGACCTCATCGCCAGATATCAGCTTTGTATTAAACACAGATATTTCCCTGGAATGAAAAAGCAAAGACTTTCCTGACTGGCTGATTAGTGTGAAACATGAAATGTGGGCTTGTGTCACCGTTTTCTCTCAGGAAATGGAGATGCGTGTTGGATGATGGATTGTCAAATAGGATGATATTGCATTTTCCCAGAAGCACCTAGGGATCATGAAGATAACACTATAGTGCCTTTCACAACAGTAGACCTCATTGTTGAAAGCTGCTTTTTTCTCTAAATACAATCAGGTGGTTGTGGGTAAAAATGTATGATCATTCATACAGAAGATTAGTATATCCATGTAGACACACGCACATACAAATATTTACTCTTTTCTCTTTGTATTCATTATTATTATGTTAGTTATACTGTATACAATGTATAGATTTCCTATTTCTGCTCTCATTTCTTAGTCTATCTAGTCTATTGTCTATATTTCCTATCTCCAGGCTCTATGCAGCAGCTATCCATCTGTGGTTTTAAGCAGGAACACACCTGAGTAATGGAGCAAACACAAGTGCACTTACACACGTGCATGCACACATTTACACATAGATTTGCTTTGAATTGTAGACATGGATTGAATACAGTGGAAATGCATTATCGCTGATGTATGTTTTTGCTCGGAGCAGTGCAGTTCTCCTTCTGCACACTAGCTTTATCAAAGTGAGAGAGGTGAACTAGGCAGAAAAAGTAAAATGCAGACAGGCTTTGTCTTCATTGTTGACATTTAATCAGCCCAAGGTACTGATTCTGTTAGAAGGAAATCAGTGTTTTGTCAAAGGATGCCCGACCAGCACTGCTTGTCTTATTTAGGGGATTAAGTAAACTAAAAATAGCAAGAGATAGATGTGTTGAGCTGCATAAAGCTTTTAATTTCCAGGAATAATGGGCAGCAGTAACTCTAGCAATACCGACAAGCCACGGGACTCCAAACAGTTGCAGTTCCCCTACTGTTGGAAAAAATGGGAGTTCAAAGCAAGAACATTCATGACTCAAGCTCTAACAGCTTCACTCTTCTCTCACTCTAGTGCCAACCAGTGAAGATTTCTCGTTCTCGTCATCCATACCCAAGACTATTGTGGTCACCACCACCACTGTGTCCACTGTGAAGAGTCAGGGTGACACCACTGTATCAGGAGCAGATCCAAGAGATGGGAGGGATCCGTTTCAGGACAATCGTGGCTCAGGTACAGCAGAGCCCACCAACCCTGAGCTGCCACCAACACCCAGGCGCTTCTGTGAGAACGACCCGGAGGAGAGCCATCGACTGGCCCCAGACCCACACTGGAAGCACTGTGGAGAGGCCCTGCCCCAAAGGGACCAGAGGTAAGCCCACTATCTGTGTTTGTTAGTGTTTGTTATTACATGGCTTGGTTAAATACTTGGTTCTGATCATTTTGGAGGGCATCCATCAATCGGCAAAAAGAAGTCCGGTTAATTTATCAGCTGTGGCAAAAAGTAGGGAAAACCCAACGTCAGGGTCCTGCATCTCCCTGTCGGGATTGTATTTGCTGTGATGTCCGCCTCACTCTACATTATACTAATGTTATAACTTTATGTAAAATGTTCTTTAAACTTACACTCCATTAAACCTAAATCTAAACCTTTTTCTACCCACTGTTGTGCCTACAGGATGCTAGCGATATATAGAACATCCATGGACTGCTTATACTACAGCTTCTGTCATTGTCATTTCCAAAAACTGTGCCTATTTACTAAGTGTACTATTTCCATATTGTTTCATATTGTCTCCATGTACTGAGGCAGTGTGCGTGAAGAGAGAAAAATGCTGTTGCCCTTTACATCCCTAACAGAGCACAGACACAGTGAAGATGGTGAACAATAGTTGGGATGTTATGAAATAGAAGGCAGGATCCAAAGTAAAGTGTTTACTTATTGTCTGAATTACATTCAGGTAGTATATTCACAGTTATGTCTCACATTAAATATAACTTCTGGAAGTGTAGGAAGTCAGCAGTAAAAGAAGCATTGTGCTGTTATACCCCTTGGGTTGACAATGATACTCACACAGGAATCTCTCATGAGATACCTTAACACCTCATCACAGAGACTGGCAGAACTGTCAAAATATAAAGTGGGGCCATTGGAGGAGGAAAGCTAAAAAGAGACAATGTTTTGACTGTGGGGGTGAAAAGGGAATGAGTCTTGGATTACATACAATACAGTATATTGTTGCTGTTGTCAGTGGGGGGTGTCTTCATTAGGATTATTTTTTTATTTACACATGCATAGCATTAAAATAATTTAGGCAATAACAAACCAGAGTCCACTGTTTTTTCCTGTCAGTTTTGTCCAAGCTATGTATGAACCTGACTCTGTTTTAGTATGCCTTCTGTAATTTTCTCTGTTTTATTTGTGTTAATTTTACAAAGCAGCCTTTCAGATTGTTGGAAGTGGTTGTTCCTGGCAACAGTTTCCTGCACCAAAGAGTTGATGTGAATGAGTAATCAGCAGAAAAAAACTGTATTTGAGCAAGGTTTTGGCTTCTTTCCAACTGTTGTGTTTATTGTGTGGTACTGCAGGCATCGCCTCCTTCCTCTGCACTGTGACAGGGACCTGGTGCTCCAAAGGCCCAGACCTCAGCAACTGCACCTCCCACTGGGTGACTCAAGTGGCACAAAAGGTAAAACAGCAATGTGTCAATTACAAAATATAGCAGCAAACAAGTAACACGTCTCAAATCAAACATCTAGCAGGAATGTGTTACCCGTTCGCTTGCTCAGTTTGTTTTTCTTATACCAGCAGAGAACTGGTCAAGGGTAAAGATTATGAAAATACTTCAGCTATTTGTGTCTTAAATACAGCGTGGTAGCAGAGAGAAATGAGCTATCAGGAGTAAATGCCAACTTCTGCACTCAGTTACTGAGAATCAAAGACCCAGAGCTGCTTTCTTCACTGACTTTTTTGCTTTGATGTTCAACTGCCATGCAGGTAGAAATCTAATGGACCCAGACAGATAGCAGTTTCAGAAGCCTGAAAGGACCATAATGCAACACAAACGCATAATATTGAATTTTAAGGAAGAGATTTCTCTTGAACTGAAAAACACCTTGCACATACAGCAGGTTCAGAAAAGGTTTCTGGGTGCTCGCAGTGGGCATTTTGGATAATGTAGATGTGACTAATTTAAGAACTATGCCTCAATTCCATGCACTACTAATTATATGCAGGATTTTGAAAAGGTCTGAAACACTCTAAAGAAACAGGCAGTATCCACAGCATATCAGCTTGATTTTTAAGTGTGTAGTTAACATTATTTCCATATAGAAGCTATTCTGAGATGCAAATCATTCAAATCGATGTAAATAAATTAAATTGATGGTGATCATACAGCTTCAAAATGATCTTTAAAAATAATCATTCATTCTTTGAAAACATATCTATGCTGCCAACATGGAATGGATGCAGCATAGATATGTTTTCAAAGAATAAATGATTATTTTTTTAATGAATTATGAGTTAATTGTTTTCTACTTGTGATTAAAAGTATGCCACTTAAAAAAAGTTGGTTTATTAACACAAGCAGTATGGTGTTTGATACCTTTTTGTTGTATAGTCTTCTGAAATAAGGAATGTGTTGTCCTGAGGCTTTACGGCATGAACTCTGTTTTGAGAACATTTTGTATTGTTTCTATTTAAGAATGTTTTATTTGACTCATTTTTAAGAACCACACCAACACATGTTGTTCTGTGTAATTGCAGTTATTATTCAAAGCTGGTTACACCAATTGCTAGCCTTGTAGTGGCAGAAGAGAAATGTAGTTATATGTTTTTATTACTATATATTTGCTGCTTATTAGCAAGTGAAACCAGATTCAAAACAGTATATTTGGCTGAATTGATTTTATTAGCATTGATACTGAATTTTATTTAGATGTTATTGCCAACATTGGTGGTGTTGCAGCCATTATGCCACGTGACACTCCTGTAGTTCTTCTTTCGGAAAGTTGGAGATATCCCAGCTACCAAAAATGTCTGATACATCCGACTCGGAATTAGACTTTGCCTGTATGTTATGACATTAACGTTGCATTAGCTTTCTCTTTGTGTGTGTGTGCGGTTGCATGTGCGTGTGTGTGTGTGTGTGTGTGTGTGTGTGTGTGTGCTTCATTTCCTCTTAGTACCAAATGGAAGTTAATTGATTTTTGTATACTAATATCATGAATATGAGTATATATAGTATATACTGTCTATATATGCTCAGCTCAGTAAAGGCAGGTTGGGGGGGGGGGGAGGGGGGAGGGAGGTTTGGCAACAATTTAAAAATAATTGGTGGAATATACTGATCACACATGAGAATACAAACACAGACAGCGTAACATTTTTTCAGAGTTTCTTTAGCTTGTGTGTTACAGTTATGCTATTGTGTTCAATCCCAGTGTTTATATTCATTCTGCACACAATGCCTTTCTTTCCTTCTGAACAAGCAATGGATTATGACTCTGTGGAGTGTGTGGGATTCATTATTTTAGCTTCGGCTTGCAGAACCATCTCAGGGCTTCTTCAATGACGCTTCACTGACACCCCCTTGTTTTCCCCGTTGCTGTTTTTAGATTCGAAGTGGCGAAAATGCTGCTAATTTAGCCAATGAGCTGGCACGCCACACACAGGGCCCGGTGTTTGCCGGAGACGTCAGCTCCTCGGTGCGCCTGATGGAGCAGCTTGTGGATATCCTGGATGCTCAGCTGCAGGAGCTAAGGCCCAGCGAGAAGGACTCAGCTGGTCGCAGCTTCAACAAGGTACTGTGAAATTCCTGTTTAGCATAAACTTCATTCCCTCTTTGCTCCAACTCTGTGTCAGCATGGCTCAGAACGTTCATTAGCAGGACGCCTACCAATACACACAAACACAAACCTGCACATGGAATCACACACTCTTGGACACACACAGTCTTCACTGGCTAGGGAGGCAGGTCTAGCCCTGAGGGGAAGCTCATTCCTCTGCAGCTTCCTGGTAATTACCGGCTTTGGAAACACAGACTCACCTGGCAGTGTTACCTTAAAGGAGCTAATGGCCATGAGCCCCCCACCAACACAAAGAATAACACTTCATTGCTGACAAGTGTGGAATTGCTCACTCCTGGAGCTTCTGCAGGCATTTGTCAAGAAAAGAGTAGGCCCAAGACTTACTTACATCTTTCAGCTGCAGGCAGTCTCATGGAGAGATGAGTGACAGTTATAAAATTACATTATTATTCAGACTTTCTTGACAGCAGTTGTTCTGTAAACAAGGTTATTTTCACCAAAATGATGCCCCTTGTTTGTGCCTTTTTGTTCAAGACAGCTGCATTGCTGTTACGCATGTGAAGATAAGAGCTTCAAGGTTTCTCACTGACTTGTACATCACAACAACAACAGCGTGAGATTGGCTGATGACAAGCAACAATGACAGAAGTTAAAGCACCATACCCGTGGCTTTGCAAGTTCTATTGGCTTTTTTTAGTGTCTTCTTTACTAAATAGCATACACACATGGTTTGTGTTCAAGGAGCTAAAACACTGGTATGGTTCTTAAAGTTGCACGCAGCCCTTTCCCACAAATTGACAAGTGGTAAATGGGGGTGTCTATGGCAACAATCTTGTCTTGGTTGAAGAAAACGTGTTTATGATGCGGCAGTTGTAATCGGGATACAAAGAACATGTATCTTTTGTTGTGACACCTACAGTATGTGATTATCTCCACTTTGACTCAGTTAGGTAGGAGAAGGTAACTATAAACACAAAGGGTTCTACAAAATAGCTACTATATTTTGCTCTCCATGCCATGAAATACAAATGACCTCATCCCTCATTGTTTATCTTCTCATTGTATTTTAAAGCATCGTTAATGGGGAGCATCAGAATCTAGTCTCAGCATTTTTTCCTCCACACTACTGTGCATTTCTCATCTCTTCCCCTCACTATATTGTGATTCATATTTAGAATTCCCCTGAAAAGCATTTAGAGCTGTTGGATCATTTCAAGGTTGTGGTTTATAGACCTGTGCCTTTCTTTCTTTTCATTAATTCTGTACTTTATGGTAAGTGTGTGGCATGATTTAATGCTTCCTGTGTTTTTACCACCTCTTTCTACAATCTGTCTTTTGTGCTTGATCCTCTTGTTGTGTGGAAAAGCTTCAAAAAAGAGAGAAGACATGCAGGGCGTACATGAAGGTATAACTACTACTGTAGGCTTTCCATGTTACTTTTGTACCCCCGATCCCTAACCCCTGACCGGCAGCATGCAGCACTGTCTGTCTTCATGTCCAAGATTGTCTTGTTACAGTATGTGCCTGGTGAACTGCTTTTACAAGATGTGGCTGCTTCCTCGTCTGATTCGCTGTCTTTTCTCCCGTCATTCAGTCTGTCTGAGGATGCCACCGTTAATATCATTCTGTCTTTGTCTTGTTTCCCCTCCTCTGTGTGCTATCACTTGTACATCTTTCTTCATTTTTCCCTCTTCTCCCCTTCTTCCTCCCGCACTCTTCCTCTCTCTCCGTCTCTCTTGTCGGCTCTTCATACGCTGTGTGAATAATTGCCTTCCCATGGTCGTAATTACATCTCCCTGTCAGCCAGAAGTGTGATCAAAGTGGCAGTGTGCTTAATTTTCACTTGCTTACATTGTACAATGTTTAGTCTCCCTTGTCCCCTTATCAAAAAAAAGTCTCCTCATCCCTTGCAGTCGTGTTTTATCCATCCTCTAGATGTTTTACCTTTCCTCTGCTGTGCGGAGTATATTTCCTCAGCTAGGTTCTGCTGAAAGACAAGGCCATGGTGTTAACACTGGGGAGGAGATGCCTTGCATGTCTTTACACAATTCAGTGGCTCAGGGGGTATATAAAGTTGAGTTGTTTTCACTTCAAAAGAGTGTTGCATTTCCCTCAGCTGATTTAAAGAATGTCTGTTTAGCTGTGTTAGCAGCATGGATCTATGGATGGTCATGTCGGCCAGTCTGTAAGTACACCACTTTGGTCCAGACTGAAATATCTCAACAACTGTAGGATAGATTGACATAACATTTTATACAGACATTTATGGTGCCCAGAGGATGAATCCTAATGTATTTTATGATGTCCTTACTTTTCCTCTAGCACCACCATGAGGTTGACATTTGTGGTTTTAAAAGAGTGCTCCACCGATTTAGCATTGCACTATATCAGTCACAAAAAAGTATCAAAACCAATGCAACAGAACTAGAACCATCATCTTTTTATTCCATGCATTTTTCTTCCTTGTTAAAACCTGGCACCTACATTACCCACAATGCTCAACTGCCAACAATTAAGGCAGAGATTTGGGCATGTTATGCAAGTAATTGCAACTATGCACCTAATGTAGCCTTGGGCTGCTAGTCTGAGGCACATATGAGAAGTGGGCTACAAAGCTCTGCCCCAACTGATAATGACTCAAGTGACATCACATGAGGTAATTTATCAAACTTTGCACCACTCCCTCTGGAGACACAAATGCTTTGTACAAATTATTTCAGATATGCAGTAGCACTTCCCAAGACCTGTAAACAGACTTTCCTGTGTAAATTTGGTGGATATCCCCTTAGCGTAAAATATCTCAACTATTGGATGGATTTTGCAGACATTTGCGTCCCCCTCAGGATGAATTGTAACTTTGAACAATAACCTTTACCTGCTCATCCAGTGCTATGATTAGGTCAAAAATGTAATTTGTCCTAACTGCAAAACGTATGACTTTTCATGAGCCTCAGCGGCATAGATATATCTACGTAGATGTTTCATCCAGCTTGTGAGATGCGTCTCTGCCGCCATTGCCATCTTGGTCAGGAGTAAGATCCGTTCTGACCCTAAAGACTCATAGAAAAGCATAGACTTTTGTCCTGCTTTTGGATGTTCATGCGAAAGAAAAGCCAAAACTAAGCAAACTAAAACAAAATAGTTTAAAAATGTAGCAAGAAATTATGATTTGAATTATAGATAGACCACTGTCCTTGATAGACAAACATTAGGAGGTATGGTCACTATGGACCAATATGGCAGCCACATTGTTTGCTTCATTAAACAGCAGCGGTGCGGGATCTACGTACCGGTGTATATATATCTATGCCTCAGCTGTACCTTGTGTTTAGTGCTAATTAGCAAATGTTAGCATGCTAACAAGCCACACTAAGATGGTGAACACGGTAAACATTACACCTGCCACCTGCCAAACATCAGGATTTTGTTCACTGCTGTGCCTACATTAAAGCTGTGGTAGGCACTTTATTTATTTTGGCGTTGTTGGGGAAAACATTCATAATAACTTTTCAGTAATTCAAGTGGTATGAGAGAAAACTAGACTTCTGCACCTCCTCTCGGCTCTGTTGTCAGGCTTTCGATAATCTAGATGTGACTTGAGATCTGCTGTTGCTCTTGGAAGTCAGAACTGTTTGCCTAGCTCATTTCATTTCTTTACCTAAAGTAAGCTATGGGGGCGCCGGTAGTAGCACCCCTGTGATTTGTAAAGTGACCTCCTTGCAGGCGAGAATTAAGGAGGATTCAGTACAAACACAGATTTTTTCTGTGCTACACAAATTAAAGACAGACGACCTTTTATTCTCCTTTTGGATTCATGGGTCCTTTTGAGGATGGCTCACCGGGGGGTTGGAAGACCTTTTAGTGTCTGTCTGGTTGTAATGGTTACAACCCTTTAATGGCCACTCCTGTCCGTCTTGCAGAGAGAGAGAGAGAGAGAGAAAGAGAGAGAGACTTAGTCATAGCCATCATAGTCACAGCTCACAGGCTTCCAGTTGCCTGCAAGGTCAGAGCCACAGAGATTGATTTCTGTGCTCGGGCCGAGATATAAAGACACGCTGAGAGCCCTGTGTCTGGATACAGTCATCATCGCTGTGGTTGATATGAGCTCATTGGTTAAACGTTGCGGTTAATCATATATTGGTACGAACTTTGGTTGATCCCCTTTCTTGTTATTATTCCAGGCGCACGGATAATCCTGTCTGTAGTCAATTAGTGTTTTGGATAATCACAGCTGTGGCTAATTGGTACAGTGAGCAAGGGCTTGTTGTGGTTAATTATCGTTGTTGTGGTGGGCATTGCTGTGGTTAATGGCACCTATGGTTAAATTGTCACTCTGATTTACCACACCAAGGGTTGAGCTAAATTCTGAATCTTACAGCTGTCAACATTGTGGTTGTTGTGTCAAGCAGGAGTCATGAACTCTTCCAGGGTCAAAGGAAACTCTTGTTTTATCAACATATGATACTTGTGTGGGTTTTGTGGAATGTTTTGTTTACTTACTGCTTATCAGAAAGCAGGAAATGAAAGGATTGCCGTTGAAAACAAGCAGAAGTGTTCCCCCATCTTGCTTCAGACTGCCACTCTGGACAAGGATTTCATGATAATGCCCACTTTCCTCCAGGAGAATAGTGTCCAAGGCCATTGTGGGCAGATCATGTTAGGAAAATAATACTATTGTTCATGGTGGTAATTGTTCTCTTGGAAAATCAAAACCAGGAATTGAGAAAGCACCATTGTATACAGTTTAATCCAGTGAATGTAAAAAAAAAAAAACATTTGGTTTCTATTTCCTCTTCCCCTGAAGCATTTTTACATAATTCAAAAAAGAAAAATGGTCCAAAAGAGACTTCCTTTGATTAGGCTTATTTTTCGTAAACAGAATACTAAACGATACATAATGCATTTTTTATCATCATTATTATTTTAGTTACCCTTGACTTTCTTGAACCCTCGTTTCTTTGGTCAGAGTGATCTTGATATTTCAGTGTAAGTCGTTGTTGCTGCTGTCACTGTTGGCCATGCATGCCCTTTTTATCATTTGCTGCCTCGTCCCTGCTTTTTGTTATTAAATTGAAGTTATGACGGGAGGAAACAGCAAGCTGACATTTTACTTGTCTCCATGGATACAGGCAATTGTGGACACTGTTGACAACCTCCTGAGGCCAGAAGCTCTGAAATCATGGAAAGACATGAATTCCACGGAACAAACACATGCCGCCACAATGCTACTGGATACCCTGGAGGAAGGGGCGTTTGTCCTTGCAGAAAACCTAATTGAGCCGGCGATCGTAAAAGTGCCTGCAGAGAATATCAGTAAGTTTCTTTCCAATAACTATAAAACAAACCAAAACAACAGGTACACATCTATCAGTGACAATGTATGATGCTGATGGTTATTTTTCTTTTTGTCTGTGCACCACATCTTAGTAAAATAGTTTCAAACTGGTACATTTGTCTTCAGGGTAATTCTTTTTTAGCTATTCCCCAAGAACAATATTAGTTCAGAAATGGCCACATCTAGCTGATGTCACAATAAAAGATGTATCTAAAAAAAGCAAATATGTCCACAAATACGTATTCTCACTTGCAGTTATTAGCAAGATTGATTGTCATTCAGTCATATTTCTACTCATACCTCTTTGTTGCTACGGTTATGGTCTCTTACTCACCCTTTTTGTCTCATACCTCATTGGTTTTTAATCTTTTTCTTGCATAGTAAAGTCACCTATTTGAATAGTGTGCTTCAAGATGAACTGTCTAGACCTCTGGGGGAAAACAAAGAAATCAATTGAAGGGCATTGTTCCATTCATACAGCGCTCTATCTGTTCACTGCGAGCCTTTCCCATTAAGTGGTAGTTAACTAAGCTGATAAGGACTAGTTGCTCCGTGTCTACCAAAAGAACTGATTATTACATTGTATAATATGCTGTATATTGGCTACTTAATCACTGCATTGAGGCAGTAGTTATGAGCTTTTCAAACTCTTGCTTATCTGTGCATTAGAGATAATAAACAGCCATATGAAGAAGCATAGAACCTGACATCCCTTGAAGAGTTGGAAAAAATGTAAAAGTGATTGTTGCTCCTATTTAGCAGTATGTCAAAGCCAAAACGGCACCTCCAGGCGAGCACCAAGGCCAAGACGAGGGAATGGGCAGGAAGAGCAAAGAGAGAGCTTGAAACTAGACAGGGGGAACAATTCCTCATCTCCGTCTGTCATAAGCCATCTATCTGAGGAAGTGAGGCCGTTTCTGGCTGTTTCTGACGGGAGGGAGTGTGTCCTCCTGACCCTTCAGTAATTTCACACATCAAAGGGAGCACCACCCGGCAGCTAGCAAACCGGCGAGAGGGGCTGCTGAAATTTGAAAGATTTTTAGAGATTTGCTCGTCGAGCCCAGAGTTATCTGAACCCACAAGGGAGAGAAAAAGTAAAAGCTCAATGATATTTTTGATCCCATGAATTTTTGACATTCATGCTGCAGAAGGCTGCATGCTTGCGTTTGCTAATCTTCTGTCACTGCTCTTGTTGTTATTTCTTCTTTTTCTCTTGCCTATGAGGCTTTCACAATGCTAACCAACAGCTTAGTGACATGTTTTTTTTTTAAAGTAAATTGCACTCTACGGGGCCTTGCCAACGAGATTAGATTCTGTTTCTGGTAAAATGAACCTCAGGTCTTTACACATACCCTGCTGGGCCTTAGCGTTAGAGCACTATTAAACACTATGTACCGCCCATGAGTAATCGTCTCTCTATTTCTCTCTCTCTCTCTCGTTCCTCTCATTGCTCAGTGTTGGATGTGTACGTGTTAAGCACCGACGGTCAAGTGCAAGACTTCAGGTTTCCTCAGACAAGCAAGGGTGCAGCGTCTCTTCAGCTTTCCTCCAACACGGTCAAAGTCAACAGCAAAAATGGTGAGAAAAACATAGTTGCTACAAAAACATTTAATCCTGATTAATTTTTAGCTTTTGTTTTTCTTTTTGGGTTGTATCAACAATTGACTGGTGAGGTACAAAGTGTTTAGTTAGTTGTCTTTTGTGCAATGAAGGTGAGGGCTATCACATCAGATATTTCTAATGGAGAAGTTTGGGAAACACACCTGTTCGCTTTCTTACTGAGAGTTAAATGACCTTAATTATACAACCAAATGCTCGGATTTAGCTTAGCTTAAAGACTGGAAGCAGGGGAAAACAACTAACCTGGCTCTGTCAAAAGTTAAAATATTATGCTAATTTACATGATGTATTTTGTTTGCAGATTCTGTACACAAAAGGAAATGTAAAAACGCAAAGTTGCCAAATGTAACTGGCAATGCACCAGGCTCACAAAACTCTAACTAGGCAGTTCTGATCGAATCAGGATTATGTTATTGTATTGCATATTTATGCCTTAAATGTTTTCAGAAACACATTTTAGTGGAGTGTTTAGCCTTAATTTGAAAAAAAGTTTGTCATCCGGACGCCATGTCATTATTTTGCTTTAAAACCTACCAAGCATTGCCCCATTGCTCTGATTGGTTGTCGGTCTATTCAGAGGCCTTTGGTTCCCCTTCGAGGGGAACTCGAACTGCGTCGGTGACGACACTATGGGAACACCATAGTGTCGTCACCGACGCAGTGTCTCGTTCCCCTATCTCGGGGAACCGGGGTTACATACGTAACCCGAGACGGTCTATGCTGTTGATTATTGGAAATCGGAAATTAACTGAAAGGTTCCAGACTAATACATAATTGCGAATAAGTCTGGCAATAAACTCAATTGGCTACTGAGAAAAAAAATGGTAGCAAGGCAGCTATATCTAGAACTGCAAATTCATAATGGACTCAATGCTGCCCCTATGTCTTTTGGTAAAAAAAAAACATCTTTTACGTCTGTAATAAGTTCATTAAAGGATCATTTTGGGGAAAAAACATTTGAGTTATACGCTAATTCTAAAGTTTAAAAAATATAGGAAAGTGGAACTGTTCCTTTAAGGTTTGTGCATTCATACATTGAATACATATCTTAATTTTCACGAAATAGATTACTTTTAATTCACTTGTTTATGCTCCTTCAGTATGTCTGATGATTGTTTAATTGCCGGTTGCAGGTGTGGCCAAGCTGGTATTTGTGCTCTACAAACACCTGGGTCAGTTCCTCAGCACCGAGAATGCCACACTGAGGGGAATGGGGGATATAAACAAACGCAACCTCTCTCTCACAGTCAACTCACACATCCTGTCAGCTTCTATCACCAAGGAGTCCAGCCGTGTGTTTGTGGCCGACCCTGTGATCTTCACACTGGAGCACCTGGATGTAAGACTCCTCCTGAGATTTACCCAGACCACACTGTAGAGCCGGGCTGTTAAAATACTGAAACAGCTGCACAGGCTTTTGTAGTGAAGGGGAATTGCAACACTTTGATGGATCATTGTTGTAGAAAAACTGTTGGAGTAAAGAGATGGCATCTATAGTTTGCCGGTGTGTCATAGGTGGTGGTGACACTACTAGATTTAGAGAAGCAAGTTGAGCTTTTTCTGTGCTTGGAAACCGCCATAGTAACCCTTCACACATTTCAACATATTAAGATTCTGTTTTATTTCTTTATTTGGATCTCCATCATGTAGTCAAGCAACTTTACTTGCACATATTCTAACTGTTAAAGGACACATATGCACAATCTACACATTAGGTACATTGATATCCTGTTTCTTGCACTTAGAGATATGAAATATACAAGGTGTGTTTCTGTACAATTAAGGATTTAGCTGCACATGTTATATATGTATATATACATAAATTATATGTTTAAGCAGCTTTTTCTCTGTGTGTATGTGTTTTTGTAGAAGGAGCACTACTACAATCCCAACTGTTCCTTCTGGAATTACTCAGAGCGGAGCATGATGGGATATTGGTCCACTCAGGGCTGTAAACTGCTGGAAACCAACAAGAGCCACACCACTTGCTCCTGCAGTCACTTGACCAACTTTGCCATCCTCATGGCTCATCAGGGAAATGTGGTAGGTGACTCACTCCTTGTGGTTTGCACAAGCTATTTTTGTCTCTCAGTTACCTGTTCTTCCGTCTTGCTGACAGATTTGTGCACTCACGGCAAGAACAAGAATGCCATTTCAGTGGAGAAAATTAGATTATTGCTGGAGAAGGTAAAGGGTGGGGGAGGAGGTGGAGAAAAGGGGTGAGGGTTGTCACTTTAAAAGAGCGAGATTGTGGATCAGGATAGGAAGTGCTGTACCATCATCGGAGGTAATTATATTTTACCTATGGTCCGTGTCTAATATTCCTTCATGCGTATGTCCCCGAGAATTATGGGAAACAGTCTACCCTCAGCTTTAACTTGTGTTTCCACCCCTCTTGAAGTGGTGTAGGATCCATTTGGTCGCGAAATGCAATTACAATCCAATTACATGATAAATAGCATGTGTAGCGAGGACCTAGCCAGTAATAAATGTGGAGGATAAGTTTGTGGTTTGTTTAATACTATGTCCCATTTCATGAACTCTGTCCCTGTCATCTGTCTTAACCTCAACCTTAACCACAACTTGAAACCAGAGCCCCCGAGGCTAGGCTTAGCCTCACACCAATTCTTGCACATCACCTCAACTGCAACTCCTGCCCTCAATAAAATTACAAATATCACAGGAGGAATTGCCTCACATTCAGGCCAACATGTCCTTGAGTGATATTTTGTATGGTCAAGTCTGTTATTTTCAGATTTGCCTGGTGCCCATCTTGAAACACGCTCAGTTTTAGATCTTCGGAAACAGAGTGATATGTCCTCAAAAAAGGGAACCCACATCACATGATTGCAGTTCGTTGTGGGAGATTTTTAAGCTGATGTCGCTTTCTGCCACATGGGCCCCATAATGTGATTTAAGCATGTTCGGTTTCAGTGCCAAATCTCATTAGGTACGATCATGTTAAAGGATATGTTCCCTGAAGCTAATATGAGGCTTAAAGGTCCCATTGCATGAAAATTTCACTTTATGAGGTTTTTAAATATTAATATGCATTTCCCCAGCCTGCCTGTGGTCCCCCAGTGGCTAGAAATGGCGATAGGTGTAGCCCAAGCCCTGGGTGTCCTGCTCTGCCTTTGAGAAAATGAAAACTCAGATGGGCTGATTTGAAATCTTACTCCTTATGAGGTATAAGGGGCAAGGTTACCACCCATTTCTCTGCTTTGCCCACCCAGAGAATTTGGCACGCCCATGAAAGAGAGACATCATGGCTTTCAAACGAGAGTTGGTCAAGGCCACACCCCCAGACTCCACCTTGACCCCCTCTCTCCTCCTCAAAAGCTACAGACAAAGAAATGGCACATACTAAGGAAATATCATTGTGGGATTGGCTCTAGTGGCTGTAATTCTGCACCAAGGCTGCATTTTACGAAAGAGAATTCAGATATGGTAGGTTAGGTGACCACTAAGGCCTATTTAAAAGCATCCAAAAAGCACCATGACACGGGACCTTTAAACAGTCTGTTAGTCAAGTCAAGTGGATATTTTCCAAAGATGCTGTCTCCTTTCACTTCAGCTCAACAGGGAAACACTATGGAAACACAGAAAAAAAAATATTAGATTAAAATATTGTATAAATATTTATACGTCTCACATCTCTTCCATTGAAAGTGCCTTAGGGTGGGATTTTTTTAAATGCCTACTATGAACAGGAGGAATGATCACAATGACTAAAATTTAATTTATTGTTCATATAGGAATATGGCTATTTAAGACAATGTCTGTTTCTCTGTAGGGGGAGGGGAGCGTCTACGACCTTCTTCTCACCGTTATCACACGGATGGGTATTGCCGTGTCCCTCGTCTGCCTGGCCATCAGCCTCTTCACTTTCTGCTTCTTCAGAGGTTTGCAAAGCGACCGCAATACCATTCACAAAAACCTCTGCCTCAACCTCTTCATCGGCGAGCTTGTCTACCTCGTGGGCATCAACATGACAGAAGCAAAGGTACCATGGAAATTGTACTGCAGACAGTTTTAACCTTTTATACTGCTGATGGATAGCCTCATCTGCTGTGGTTAACCTTTAAATACTTCAATGTGTCCTTCAATATTCTTTTAATTGGCTGCATATTTAGCAAAAAATCCAAATTAGATTAAAATACCTATAAATATTCTGTATCTGCTTGTTGTAACACTTAAAGGTCTATGATGCTGACTCAGTGAAAGATTCACTCAGGATGATGTTTTTGTAACGTTAATATTTTTACCATATGTGCATTTTCACATATACTGTAATCTCATTTCTGAGTTGTTGGGGAAATTAACGATGCAATAAATATGTTTGAAAAAATGAAAAAAATCATTTTATCACCTATTAAAGGTGTTATGACTATCGTGATTGCAGTTGCCTTTTTACTCATCCAGCAGACACAAAGCAATGTTAGCATTCATTTGAAAGTGTTTCTGTCCGCCTAATGATAATATTATTCTTATTAATAATACTAATAATTAAACCAACTTTGCTTAGGAACAATCCTTACCTTCATAATGTCTGCATGTGTGTTCCTGTCAGCTGGTGTGCTCCATCATTGCCGGCGCGCTCCACTTCTGCTTCCTGGCTGCGTTTGCCTGGATGTGTCTGGAGGGCGTGCAGCTGTACCTCATGCTGGTTGAGGTTTTCGAGAGCGAGTTCTCACGCAGGAAGTATTACTACGTTTCCGGGTACCTCATTCCGGTAGTGGTTGTGGGCATCTCAGCAGCCATCGACTACAGAAGCTACGGCACACAGCGAGCGTAAGTGTGACATCTTTGTAGAGATTATTCTTTTGTGGGATAAAAATAAGGAGCATTAGTCATCCCTTCTCCCCATCAGCATGGATGTATGTGCTAATGATAGTAATATCACATAGAGTAGTCCATTTCTTCCCCTGGTAAATTTAAACCTTGTCACTGAAATTTCAAGAGGTTGTGAGCAATGCTGCATCATTAGTGAATGTGCTGGCTAGCTGCACTGGCCTGCTGGGTTTTTATTCTTTGCATGTGGATAATTGCCGCCCTTGTCAGTTCAAAGTTCATACAGTTATCTGCTGGTCTTCATCCAAGCAGCAAGCTTTATGCTTTGTAAAACTGCAGTCCTCTTATTTATGGAATTTAGGTCAATGCTTTATTCAAACTCCATTTTATTGCTGTAGTCTTTACTTCATTTATGTTTCCTGGTGATAAACACAGACTGAGATGCAATTCATTCTTACACTCTCTACAATACATTGTTTACTGTTCAGAATCTAAGGTATACAGAGTCAGACATCCTACATTTGTAGACTGTGAAGTCATGAGTCCAATAACCGCTGCCTTTTAGACTGCAGCTTCTCATGGCACAGGGCCAGCGCTCCCTCATGGCCGGGTTTTCTTCTCTGTGGTCAGAGGAGTCTCTATTCTGTTGCCGAGGCGTATTATCATCCAGCCAGCTCTGTTGGGCCCTAATCGATGTGACACAACTTTGTTTTGGCAATGATATGATTTAATGAACTGAATATCATCTTCTGCATCCTGTAGGTGCTGGCTGAGGGTTGATAACCATTTCATCTGGAGCTTCATTGGACCTGTAACCTTCATAATTGTGGTAAGTTGTAATGTTATGCACGCGTGTGATAACTTTTTCTTCAAAGAAAATCTTTATAGAAAACAGTTCATGGATTTTCTCTCACTCTGAACTGGCACCCTCTTAGCTCTGCTTTCTAAGTTCAATTTGCATGAAAGGAAAGTGGTCCCATTATAGCTGACATGAGGACATCAGTGTCCACTCAGCTATGAAATCCTCTGAAATCAGAATTGGTGCACAGACACAGCTTAAAGCTGTTTGGTCCTTTCTGCACATCTAGAGAATACTCCCCTCTCGCAATCAGGAGGAGAAATTGTCTCAGGCATGAAGGTCATTTGCTCAGTGGAAAAACAAGGGTGATGGTGTGTGTGTGGGGGGGTGAACATGAAGTAATGAGGGTGCGCCAGACAACCATTACCACAGCTCATAGCCCTGCTGAGGATCATGACACGTCCCCAGCCAATCCCAGCACATGGACATCTCCATCTTCACCTTTTAATATTTCATATGGTGCGCTGGGTGTTCTCAATCCACACCCACAACACATAGATGCATGCAGGAATGCATGCACACAGCGCTGAACAAACACTCACTGCATATCCATATAGGCGTATATGGCAACACACATGTAAATCTGTCCATAGACTGTAAATACATGCAGAAACTGGGCTAAATGCTGCGTCGGCAGCATTGCTTTTTTGTGCTGTATTTGGCAGAGAAGTAAGAGACCTTAATATTGTGGAGGACGGCCCCTTGGAGACCGGGCATGAGGTGGGAGTCCATAGCTTGCCTCAGTTTTCTGCAGAGTGCCTCCCTGCCTGTCCGTCCATCTGTCTCATTGGATCTGTGTCATCACTTGTGGCTGTGTTAAATGCATCTCCAGCCACTCGACTCATGCGGACGTAAAACGGCCCAAGTGGCTGAGAGACAAAACTCGGCATTACTCTAAGCTGTGATCTAAAAGCTTCTTTCTGTCTTCTTAACCACTCCTTTTTCTTCCATCTTTCCCCCCTGCCGTTGTTGGTTTCCATCTGCTTTCCACTCACACTCTATTTGTTTCCATTAAAAGACCATTTTTTTCTGTTGCCTTGCAGTGTTTCAAAATGCATCCATATGGGGAAATAATCAGGATCCTTTTGCTTAAGAATTTAAAATGAAATATTTGATCAACTGAGACTATATGGAGACCATTACGCTTTGTTTTCTTGCCAACTCATACTTTTGTTGTATATTTTCCTTCATGTACAGTCGATTGGCCACGCTTTCAAAATGCACACTCAAAGCAGATACAGGATAGAATTTTTTTTAATAATATAAACATCCGGACATATACTTGTTTTTGATTTCAAAGGTCTAATATGGTATCAGGGTAAACTGAAACAATCTCTTCCCTTTCCCTCGGTGCGACAGGCCCTGGCCTCTGGTGCTTAAAAGAGACATCCTGAAAGAATGTAAACCTCTCTGGGTGTACTGTATGGCTTGAATCACTTAAATGTGTTTCCTGGCTTCAGTAAAAATAGTTTCTAATATGGCACTGAACTCTGTTTTTTTTTTTATTTTCTTTGTTCCACAGTACATCAGGTCTACGTCAGGCCTCCATCTTGTACAGTACACTATGAGGATTTGCACTTAGGGATAGACTGTAATGTTAGACAAAACAAGAAACTTTCAATGCATCTAACTGAAGGCCAAAGCTATATGAAGTAGACCAAATAAGTTAACCTCTGTTGTTTTTCTCTTTTTGGAAGTCGGTGTTATTGTAAGCTCTGCACCGAGGTAATACATTTTTATATTCCTCCCGGTAAAGGTATGCTGGTGTTGAATCTCACTGTAGAGCCTGTAGATTAATCAATATTTTTAGTCAATAAAACATAACCACAGGTGGTAGCAACAAGTGGTGGAATGTAACCAAGTACATTACCACAAGTGCTGTACTTAAGGTACTACTTCATTTCAGAGGGGAAATATTGTATATTTTACTTCATTATAATTATTTGGCTGCTTTCAAATTAAGAACACATGAAGAGCTTGTAGAATATGATTGGTTGTTATTATAATAATCAAAACAACTTAATTGATTAGTCAATGAATGAATTAATTGATTAGTTTATTGACAGATTTCATTATTGTTAAAGGCATTTTTAATGCAGAGATTCCAGACATTTCATGTAACCTGATTCTCAAATGTGAATACTTGCTGTTTTTCCTTTTAATTATTTAAATAAATAATTAAAAAATATATACACGTTTGAGGTTTGAGGGAGACTGAGCTTTTTGGAGGGTGTCTTAAAGAGACAGGCACTAAAACAAAGCATTTCTGACAGACACGTTTATGTAAAGACAGACTGTATGAGAAAAATAATGTGATTTTTGAACAGTAAAAAGTAAATAGAAACTTATGAATCTGAAAATGAGCATAAATAAAATGATTCAAAATGAGCTCTGCCTCAACCAAACTACGCCAAACTACACAAAATGTTGCTTACCCATAAATGAATGAGTGATAATAATGTAATGATATAATATACAATAGTATGACACACACATGAGACAATTTTCTACATTGAGTTTTTTTTTTATTTCTCTTCCTGATTATACTTTTGCATTCCAATGCTGGATCTTTACTTGTAAGAGAGTATTTATTCAGTGCTGTATTAGTAATTTTACTCCTACTACCTCCACCCGCTGTCAGCAACAGGAATTTGATGCCTTTCTAAGTGCAGTCTGTTAACCCTGATATGCTTCTGTTTTGACAGGTCAATGTCATCTTCCTGGTGGTGACGATGTTCAAGATGGTGAAGCACTCCACCTCCATGAAACCTGACTCGTCCAGGCTGGGGGGTATCAGGTGAGGGGTGTCACTCTAGGAGATTAGGTGGCAGCACTGTGGTTTGCTTACTCTGAGACTGTGTGGGTGTGTTTAGTAGGGGTTGGGGGTAATATGCACCATTACAGCTTTTGCTTCCCTCCTGGAATTGTAAAATCCATATTTGACCAACACGTTTATTTGATTTCCTCTTCTCCTAACCCCGACAGGACCAATATTTATCCTTTTTACATTTTATTTGTTATAGAGGGTGCCTTTTTAGCTCATTTTATGATTTCACTATTTGCACTACGCAGGGTTGTATTGCCTTTTTTATTTCTTCACAGCTGCATTTCTGACCTTTTGGTATGTTTTTGCTCCTATGCTGGTATAGTTTACGGGCTTCCTTGGAAGACTGCTTCAACCGCATGCCTCGTAGATTTTAAGATGGTATAAACGGAAAAAAGCCCCCTCCCTCATCTTTCCGCTTCAAGTGGGCTGCATTTGCTTGCTAAAAAGACAGGTCCTCCCTCCATTTCTGTGCCTGGATTCTTATTCAGCAATGTGTTTGAGGGCAGGGTAACATATCTTATGTGGGATTTTTAGGCAGACATTCTGATTTTGGTGCAAAACAAGGCATTGAATTGGCTTTCTGGTTGTTGTTTTTAGCACACAGAAAGCCCACATTTGTGGATGCTGGATTTCACACATTGTCTCAAAAAGAGAGACAATGTGTGAAATGAAGAAAAAAAAACTCATTAACTGTCGTAAATGGGAGTCTATCTCAAATCCTCTGTGCATTTAGTTTCTGTGTGAAATGGCAACTTGTGAAAAAAAGTTGAAATAATTACTTGCTCTTTGTCTGATTAATAAGGAAAATATATATATATATATATACTTGTTTAAAAAGTCTAATAAGCCATCACTCTCATTTTTCTGTTGATCCTCTCTTAGTGACAAGCTGTTGTCCCATTTCTTCCCTCCTCACCGTGGCTCACTTCTCTCTTGTGATACCAGTAAAGAATAGCCATCGTCATTGAAACTGACTGTGAAGTTATCTTATTTCCTCTAGGCTTTCCTGGAAGCCTTCGAGGAAAAACCTGCTGTGTTTGCAGTCTCTTTAGCCAACCACTCCAAGGAAGACCAAGGAAATATTTTTTGACTCAGTGTCAAATACAGAATGCACATTCATCCTAAAACCAAAATATATTTTTTAACAAGCTGCTGTCCTGGAGCATAGAAACATCAAACCATGCAAAGAGAAAATCGACTGCAACTTTGTTAGTTTTAATAGTTAATACTTCTTCTTTTTCTTTTGCAGGTCGTGGGTGTTGGGAGCGTTTGCCCTACTTTGTCTGATGGGGCTCACATGGTCCTTTGGCTTGTTCTTCCTCAATGAATCGTCCATTGTTATGGCTTACCTCTTCACCATCTTCAACACTCTGCAAGGGATGTTCATCTTCATCTTCCACTGCCTCCTCCAGAAAAAGGTAAGATTTCGTCCTGCACCACACATTTTAAGTTGTTTAATTGAACAATTTAAATGAAGAATTAATCAACAAGTTGTTCATTAAGCAAAATGCAAAAAAATGGCTTCTTCCAGCTTCTTAAATGTCACACACCTGCGAAATATATAATTTTCTCAAATTTTATTGATTAAACAATTAATACATTAATCAAAACAACTGATTAATCTACACTATAATGGGGCCGATAAATCAATTAGTCAATAGACAGAAAAATTATCCAAAAGCAATTTTCCTATTTAAATTAATCATTGAAGCCACACACTTTCTGCATTTCTTTGCCTTTTAGTAAATTGAGGTTTTGGGGTTTTAGACTTTTTGGATTAACAAAACAAGGCATTTGAAGATGTCACAACACCCTTGGCTAAGGATCTTTTTTTCTATTATTACATTTTTCAGACAAAACAATCGATTCAAAGAAATAGTGAAAGACAAAATAGTCTGTACATTAATTGATCATGAAAACTATCATTAGTTGCAGCCCTACTATAATAAAATTCTAAAATCTCATTGCCAAGAATTTCCTATTTCTTTCCATATTTATCTAATCCTTGTACTGCAGGTGTGGATCTGTAAATATTTATACTGCAACAGTTTGAAATTTTACATGAGGCATTTCATGATATTTTATACATTTTTACTTCGCAAAACTAACATCACAGTGCTTCCTCTCTACAACATTTCAACATGTTATCATAGTTATCCCTTTTGACATTTAAACAGCTGTCAGCTGGATGACATTTGATAAAGATTTCTTTGGGGGGGAGGTGGGGGGGAGGGTTGCCTGTGTGCTCAGTGGGTCCTGATCTTTTGTTCATCTGAAGGTCCGCAAAGAGTACAGCAAATGTTTCCGTCAGTCCCAGTGCTGCGGCACGCTGCCGCCTGAGGGCCCTCACAGTGCAGCCAAGACAGCCACGTCTCGATCCACGGCCCGCTACTCATCTGCAACACAGGTACGTGTACCCCGCTGGGACATATAGGGGTTTAGGTTGGAAAAATGATGTGTGAAAAGGTTTGGATGTAATTCTTATTATTATTAATTCCAGTTCGTCTGTGTAGCCAAAGGCAACAAACCCCCAACTGCTTGGGGTGCTTGTCCATGGATAGCTGCAGCCCCCTCACTATGAAATCTCTCCATTTGTGCATGTACAGTTCCTGAGTATGTGGGGGTGTATTTCAAGCCTCTGTGTAATGTGTGTTCTAACAACAAAGTGAAAAAAATTGTTCTCCAATTTCCCTTGAGGGATTAATAAAGGATGTTTAAAAAAAAAAAGAGAAACAACCTGATATTCTGTAGCTTCATCTTCTTTGCCATAGAGCGTCATCATTATCATCCTCACTGTAGTTTATTTTGATTCAATCCCATTTACACAAAACTGTTGGTGTGAACACTCACTTGAGCACCAGATGTCTTTTACTTTGCAGCTGAAAATAGTCCCCAGTAAATGCCACATTTATTCCTACTTTAGTAATGTCTGTTAAAAACCACGGTGCCCAGATGTTTTAGGAAATGAGTGAACATTAAGCATGATTATGTTCATGACCCGTCTTTAAAGATTTGTCTTTAGAAACAATTGGCCTTGTGGCTGAGAGCCACAGAGAGCCGGGGGGAAGCTGGAGAGTATTGAGAAATAAGAAACCAACACATGTTGGTTTTGGTCTTTGCACAGGATTTGTTGACAGTAAGAAAAGTATAGGATGTCAGCCTTATCTTTTAGTAAAGACTCAAAATAACACTCTGCTCCACCTAGGTTACAAAATACAAATACATATATTTATTAACTGCCTTTTTTTATCAGGCATAAACCTCATTTTACGCACATATTGTTGAAGCACAAATAAACGCTTCAGGTTGCGGCTACGCTCATGAGACGCGAGCCTGCACGAAGACAGCTGCATAGATAAAAATGAGAGCGTATTTTAGAAGTGTTTTTGATGTCCGTCATTCGTCTGTCTCAGCCTTCCATTTGATTAAATTCACACAACACCCTGCAGCGTGTTTTTTGTACCTTTTTACATACTGTATATTTTAGTCGTGTTTAGTAAAGTATAATCTGCATAGACAACTGCTTAAATTACACAATACTCCCACTGTGATTTGAACTTATTAACCAGATCTAAATTGATTGATGAACACTCCCAGTCTGTCTGCGAGTCTGATTTACTGCAGGCAGATTCCCCTCACTCGCTATGGTGGGAAATAAAATCAATGAATCAATACAAACACTATGGATTTCTTCCCACGCAGCCAACATGAAGACTAATTTGGTCGAGTATTTTCTGCTGTCAGTCAGCCAGGCAAAGGCAGGTTAGCCAGCCGCTGTTCACTCAGCTCCAGGAGCTGCTGCTGATAGTCGGCTGATACGCTTGCGGTCGAGACACCAAGCAACTGAAAGGTTTTTGTCTAGAAGCCCTTGAAAATAAGATGGAAGACAGCCAATAATGATAACTAAATGCCCGCCTGTAATTTCACTAGCAAAAAAAAAAAAAATCGGAAGCATCACATGAGTGCGGTGTTGTGGTGATGCTGTTATCGTACCAGCCCTACACAAGTCTCTAATCTATTGTATTGTCAGGTCTATTTTAAGAGCTGTTGCCGTCTTCTGCTCAAACTATCCAACAAAGACAAAAAAAAACAGCTGCTCTGGGTCAAATTACAAGCTGTAAGATTCTTGGAGTATCCATTTTTGGTATCGGTTGGATCAGTAGCATGTGCAGGTCTTTGTTTCACCTTAGCACGGCGTGTTGATGTCATCAAGCAGGGGGTTAGTTGAATCTTAAATCTTCTTGTATACAAGTGTAGGGTCACAAAACCCACGTAGCTACTCAATCCTCAGGGCCAGACGTCTTGAATAACAGCGGCACCATGTTGATTCCTGATCAATGGCTGCTCTTCTCTCTACCCAGAGCCGCATCAGGCGGATGTGGAACGACACTGTGAGGAAGCAGTCAGAGTCCTCCTTCATCTCAGGAGACATAAACAGCACCTCCACCCTCAACCAGGGTAAGCAACGGTTTGTTCCGCCGCCACCAGAAGAGACACATACGCCGTTCTATTTGTGATGAAGCTCTGAATTCACAATAAACACTTCAATGAATGCAGCTTACATGGCTCTGTGGCAGCTGGGAAAGATAAGACACAATTTTATGCTGCATTTCTCTTAGTGTTAAGCAATAAAAAAAAATAGAAAATGCTGTCTGTGTACAAAAGTTCACAGCATTTCTCCTGCACTTTCCTGCTTGGTGGGATCATGTTTAAGACGAAGAATAGAGATAGAAGACGTGTTTTATTTAGTGTGGAACAAAATATTGCTTATGAGGACTTGAGTTGAAATCCCAGCAAGTTTGCACCAGCATCCCTAACTCATTTCTTTTTTACCCCAGAGTGATTGTCACGATGAAAGTAGAGGAGATTAGCAAAGTCAGGTTGAGGGCAGAGCAGGTTTTGGGAGTGATCCCAGCATCTCAGGCTGCAGACTGAGCCAGTGCATATTTGGCTGTAGTTATGAGTTAGTTTCATTTTTTTCTTAAAAAAACACCCAAAAAACACGCCAGCGCAAATTTTCTCAGGGCTCCAACCAAATGACTAAGTATAGTTATTACATTCTTGAGATTTACACAAGCATGCTCAGGATGATAGGGATACTGTATTATTCATGGCAGGCCACTTAGACATGGTTTGTCTAGTGTCTCGACTAGATGAGTTTGTTTAGATAGATTTGTTTCACGTAAACACTGGAGTTGATTGTGTTGCTATGCTTTGGTCAACACTTGTCGTGCTAATATTGTTTGTCAGTTACATCAGCTGACTGTTTGGATATTGGTTTGCTTTGACCAACATTTCTATGGCAGCTTTGTGTCCATAATAGAAGGCAGGCAGATCATGGGTCATAAATCTTTTGCGGTGTAATATTTTGGACAGCATATGTCAGTGTTTGTTTATGTCGACAGCTACCCAGCGCACCACCACAGACCATGAACTACAGTACCTCAAGCTCTTTTTCCTCAACTGTTTTGTTTCCTCTCTCTCTCTTCCTGTTATTTCAGGGATGACTGGCAACTACCTCCTAACTAACCCTCTCCTTCGAACCCACGACACTAACCCTTATAACAACCTGCTGGCAGAAACAGTGGTGTGCAACACCCCCTCTCCACCGGCCTTTCACTCCCCAGGTGCACATCCACCCTCCACTTTTATTCTTGATTGATTTGTGTGTGTGCATGTGTGTTTTAAGGTAAAAGTTTGGAACTGTTTGGAAAATACACTTATTTGCTTTCTTGGGGTGAGTAAGATGAGACGATCAATACCACACGTCTGTTAAATACAATGCTACAGCCAGATAGCTTAACTTAGCATAAAGACTAGACAGCTAGCCTGGCTCTGTCCAAAGGTTAAAAAAAATGTGTCTGCCAGCACCCCAATAATTAACATGTTATATCTTCTTGTTTAATGAATACAGAAACAAGAATTTTCCTGTTTTACGTAGGGGGTTATGTGCTTGACTATTTCTTGGCTCTGAGCAGTTGCTTGGCAACTAACAGACAACCAAGGACATTATTGGTCACGGACAATAAATAGTTCAGCACTTAATCCCCTGTAAAATGGCAAATTATCATTTTTACAGATTAAATGAACAAGATTTAACATATTGCTTAGTGGCCAGGTGTTTCCCCCCTGTTTCCAGTATTTGTGCTAAGCTAACCGGCGGCTGGCTATCACTTTGTAGTAAACAGAAACACAAGTGGTCTAAATCTTCTCATTTAACAGTCGGTCCAGATCATTTTTGCTGTTTCCCTTAGTATCTTTACAACATGTTTAAATTGTCTTTTGCTTACTGCCAATAAGATCCATTTAAATCACATCAGTGTCTATGGTGACCTAGTTCACTAGCAGAGCAAAGGAAACCCAATCACAGAAGAAGAAAAAAACAAGCTCATGACGCAATGCGGGCAGAGTCATAGCCCTCAGATATTCCCAGGCATTTGATGATTAAAGAGAATTTATAAAAAAAACAGCAGTATGGCAAAAGTGTGTAAGAAGAGGATATGCAGTAATGTAAAGCTTTAACCCACTGCAGTCTTCACAGTCTTGTTTTGTGCTATGAGCTTGCTTACAGCACAATGGGAGCCCTTCACACTCCGAGATAATGAAGCAGGGTTGGGACCAAACAGTGTCGGCAAAGAAAATCAAAGACTTCTTTTTTTCTGTCTGTGAGTTCAGTAGCAAGCAAGCGGCTCAGATGCAGAAGTCAGTGTGTGTGCTCAGACAGCTTGTGCATTATTATCCTAACATGTTTACCCGCTTAATCATTGTAATAATTACATGTTAACATTAGAGTATCAGAGACAGATGGTGAGAAAAGTCGTGAGATTAAATTAGCCTTTAATATGAAATGTCAGCATAAACACCTCCTTTACCTATAGAAACACTTCTTCTTCCCCCGAGGCAAGCCACTGCACTTAGTTGTGTTTATATACAGGAGCAACAGGAAGCAGTGACAACCAGGAAAGAAAAAAAAAAGATTTAACACATGGAAACTAGTTTAAGGATAGCAGGCAACCGCTTGACACACAAATGTCAAAACCTGGTGTGAAGATCACCAACCAAGTATGATATAAGCACTGAGAGACTCAGTCAAGTTTAACATGAATTTTTTTAAAAACTTTTTTCTGCTATAGTCATTACATTTAGCTCCTGGAAAAGGATGAGCGTGTCTTCTATTGTAAGTGTATTAATACTAAGTAATGCTCTGCAGATGTTCATGCGCAGAGCATGCAGTAAAATCGGTAAGGAGAACATCTTGGATGAATCTCTGCTGGAACGGTTCCCAGAGTGCAGCTGTCGCCGCGTCCAGTTGAATTCTGTTCACATCATTTCCCCACTCTCCCGGTAGACAGTACCTGTCTGTAATAACATCACTGCCAGCGCATAAACAAATGCAAATTTGGAAGTAGGGTCTATTCAGAGAGGTGTCTAATAATCTTCCACCCTCCCCCTCCCTTTTTTGTTGCCCTTTTGCTCTCTGGGCTCTTTCACACTTTTTAGAAATGACTTTGATGTTGTTTTTGGAGCTTTTTTCCTACGTTGTTATCATTCGTTTTCTGACAAGTTCATTTGAAACGAAAATACTACAGTTTCCTCATGTTTTTTTTCTGCCTGTGAGGAACAACATCCCCCTCACCCTGCTAAGTGTCAGCCTTTAACTTACAGGCTCACAGTGTACCCAGTAAATGAAATCCTCATATCAAATCAAAACAAGACCCCTTGAGCTTAGACATCGGGCTGCACAAAATGTGTGTGTGTGTGTGTGTGTGTGTGTGTGTGTGTGTGTGTTTGGCATAAAATTGATGTACACTTTAAAAAGGGAAAACTAATGGGCATTCAGAAAGAAATATTTTCATTACTATAGACTTTTTTTCTTCTAAAAACACTGTGCTTGCTGCTAAACCCTTTCACCTGCTGAGTCCAGGATTCAGTTGTCCTTGATTTTGTCCTTTAGCTCTCTTCAGCCGTTAAACACAGAATTTTGCTGTCATTCTCCATCCACCTACAGTAATTTGAACAATGCATCACATGAGCTAAATTATAGTTAATAGCAAGGACACAAAGAGTTGGATTGACTGAATCCAGGCTGGATGTTACAAGCTTTCCACTTTGGTCTTATTTCAGTGATTTTGTTGTTTCTGCTGCAATTGAAAAAAGCATCTGTTTTACTTTTTTTGCACATCAGCTGTTCTTAGGCCAGATAGCCTGAGCAGACACACTTGATGTGAGTGTTGGCAAAGTGAGTCATTGCACCGTGCCTGTCTGTTGTGCTTTGTGGGGTTGTTGCTGTGCTTGTGGTGCCCGAGTGCAGAGTAATGGCTGACCATCTGTGTTCGACATTACTCTTTTGTCTTGCCTTCTTTTAACAGGTGGAATGTTTTTTTATCCATTGTTAATGTCGCAACACTTTCTCATCAGCTTGTATTACTTTATTTCTTTTCTCTCATCCTATCTTGTTGCTTCTTGAATGCTGCTGTGTTGTTACCTGGTCATTAGCTACTTTATAGTGTGTACTATATTCTTTAAGTTTCAAGTCATCTTTTGTTCTCATTTCTCCAATATTGTTCAGGATAATCTCTAAGATTGGCTTTGATGATATTCAGCCATAATGAGGACGGACATGGTGGGGAGCTGATTGGGGTTTCCTTTGAATTTTAAATCTTTTTGTATTTTAAATTGAAATTAACCTAGAGATCAAAGAGCACAAGAGTGAAGTGTCCTGAGCAGTATCAAGTTATATGTGGATGGTGTAGTGGATGCTGTTTTGTTCTACACAAAAGGCAAAAAAAAAAATTATTATAATCTCACGCAGTCTTTTTGCCTTTTTGCAGGACAGCACTCTCTGAGCAACAGCAGGGACATCAGTGCCATGGACACCCTCCCCCTCAATGGCAATTTCAACAACAGCTACTCCCTCCGAGACGACGACTATGAGACTGTGGGCGTTAGAGCCCCGGGTGACCTAGGCGGCCTCAACTTGGATGATGCCGCCTTTGAGAAGATGATCATATCTGAGATTGTTCACAACAACCTAAGGCCCCGCGTCGGCCCCAAAGGTTGCGATGCCGCAAGGGAGCACAACAGAGCCTTGCCTCCACAGACCAGAGTGACAGTGGACAGCGGTGGGGGTGGTAGCGGCAGCGAGGATGACGCCATCGTGGCTGATCACACCGAAGCCTCATCCCCCCCAGAGAGGAAGTGGAAGAGGAGGCCACGCCACCCTGGAACTGCTCCTGCACCCCCACCACAAGGAGGCGCTGGAGGCCCCCCTCCTGCCCCAGAGGACTCACTCCCTGCTCTACAGCGCCCAGAAGGCCCCCAGGCGCCTGGAGCAGCAGGGCGGCCATGGCTCTGAGACTGTTACTGCAGTGGAGGACATGGGCTCCCATTCACCCAACAATAATAGAGACTCCCTTTACACCAGCATGCCAAACTTAAAAGACTCACCCTCACCCCCAGCTTCGCCATACCCCCCCGAGGAGGAGGAAGAGCTCTCCCCCTCACCTCGAAGCGAGAGCGAGGACGCATATCATAAAAGCATGCCTGAGCTCGGCGATGCGCCGCCGCCCCTGTCCTACTACCACATAAACCGAGGCACCAGCGACGGATGCATCCTCCCACCCAACAATGAAGACTGCGCACAGGAAGGAGAGGCACCCAGCGACGGACAAATGCAGCTTATTACCAGCCTCTGAGCCGGCCCTCTTAGTTTGCACAGGTTTTAACAGATGGGTACTTTCAGTTGATGTCAAGAGAGCTGGCAAGTCTGGCTACACACTCCACATGCTCTTCCTGTTGGGACAGGAAGTGAAATGTTGTTGGGTGGGAAAAGGAATGAAGAAATGACTTTTGCACACAAATCCCATTAACACACAAAACACGTCCATCCGAGGCCAGACAAATGTGGACTGTGAAAGCTCTGCAGTTGGACAAAAGAGGTGCTGAGAATAACACATAGGCCGCTGTGTCAGAGACAAGTCTGGCATTTCTATTGTACTGTGCTGTTGAAGAATAAGGGATGAAAAATACTCCAAGCAAAGAACTATGAAACTCCTGACATATTCTTGGGGGCCTTTGCAGAACCAGGGTCTTTTTAGTCATGAAGTACAGAACAAGAACTAGTGTGGCTACACAGTCAAGACTGTAAAGTAAAGAAACCACTAATTCAGACTCAGGCCTTATATTTTCTCTATTGCACATTTAACTGTTGTTAAAGTAACAGCTAAAGAAAATATATTTTGCTGTACCACTAGTGTAAAAAGTCAAAAAAATGTAAGAAGAAAAGAAACCATTCAGTAGTTAAGCCCTTTCAATGTTAGTAATATTCTTCAGACAAGGTTAATGGAAATGTGCTTCTTCCTCTCACACTTGACTTGTTGTAGTATGTTTCAATATAAAAAAAATGTTTTGAGAGATTTCAGTCCATATGAAATCATGCTCACGTCTCTGCTTGTGAAGTGCTTTTGCTTTCATGAATGATGAGTTTTTGCCAGTAGTATATTCTTTAACACCAGGCCATGCACAGATTTAGAGTGAATTCGAAACTTGTGTAATTTATTTTACTTGAAAGAAATTGTCAGGTTTAAAGACTTATGTGCGCGTCAATGCAATATTGCAGTTTTTGCGAACATATTTCGTCCATTGACACTAATTAATTTATTAACTGAAGTACTATACAGAAAAAAAAACATGGTTGGAAAGTGTGAAACGTGTTTGCGGCACTGATTAGGTTCATTTTATTTCTTTTGTAAGAGCCCATCTTCAGCTGATATTTAATTCAACTCTTGTTTGATATCAAATAAATGTGAAATTTTTTCTTGTTCGCAGATGTCTGGCTGCTTATTCACATTTTGCATAAAAATGTGCTATGATTAAAATGTGGGGTGATAATGAATGTTTAAGTTAGAGTGAACAAAAGCTCATAAAAAGACCAAAACTAACAATGTGTTTATCCGTTCCTAATGAATACGTTGATCTTTAAAAATTGGCCACCAATACATACTTTAATTTTTAAAAAAATCACTTCTTTACTCAACAGCTTGTTATTTTGTGAACTTTACACCAACAGGAATAAATAGTGTTTTTGTTGAGGAATATGTTTAGCTGCGCTAGTGAAGATTTACAGCAGCAGGATAAAATCTACAATGCCCATGTTTATTGTAATGAAGGAAAATAGCACACAATTTAATAGTGAACAGCACAACACTTAATTTCTGATAACTTCCATCACTGCAACAAAAACAAATTATTAATTATTCATTGCTGAAGCCAAGGCGGTGTCAAAAATGTCAAAGGAACTGTAAGTACAAAGTGTCTTTGTGTCAATTCTCATTGAGATTTTAACACAATAATAACGTGAAATATTCTCTACATTTTATGAATGATAATGAATTAACAGAAAAAACAAATGTCACAATAAATAAATTAATGTACTGTACATAAAGAACTCAGTTTTGCTCCCTGTGGTGTTATTGTGGTTTAATTGAGGAGTTATTCCTGTAAACCAAATTTGACAGCATGTGATAGATTGAATGATTCATCTGTTGTTAATTAGTTTTATGACAATACTAACTTAATTAAACCTATGTCACATTTATGTTCCACAAGTCGTGACTGTTAGCTCAGATATTTTGCATGTGAGGATATATCGACAGTAACTAAAATATACAATATCACCGTCCTCATCTTTTAACTGCCATTGTACGAACACACTATGACAGTAATTATGCAAGTTTAACAAGATGTACCCTAATCGTTTCTGATTGGTGTCTAAATCATTCCATGTCTGAACTGTAAGCACATTATCAGAGTGGATGAGACTGACATCAGAGATTTAGAAGATTTAGCGCTTGATATGTCTTTCATCTGTGGCTTTCCAGGAGTGTCCCGCTCCAACTGACCACACACACACACATTCAGCAGACAGTACAGTACATGCAGGCGCTGTGGGATCTGGGTGGTGCACTTTATTAGTTGGACTTGGGTGCCAGTTTGCTGTCAGGAGACTTGACGCAGAGGCCAAGGAAAAACCCTGAGTCCACCATGGCTGTCTGCCTTGTTGTTTGAGCATCAGCCTCTCGGTTTACACAGAGCCATCCAAAAAGCCAGGAGAGACACTAAACCGGACTGTAAATTATACGGAAACTTGGCTTCTGTTCAGATATAAATCAACTATAATGCAAAGTCGATGACCCGCTCACGCTTCAGTAGGAATGGGCCAGGCATTGTCTGTGAAAGCTTCTTTATTATAAACCATCGACACGGCTTCACATGAGACTATCCCTTTGGGGGCATGTGTGATGTCACTGCGAAGAGGGGGAGTTTCTCCATCTGTTTTTTCATAACAGACAAAATCGTGATAAATGAATGTGCTTAGCTCCTTTTGTCAAGCATAAGGATCGGTTTTGCATGATGCATATATATTGGTTCATTATTGCTAAGTCACCTGTGCTCTGTATTAGCTCTTTCACCATATTATCTTGAAGAAGTCTCTGAAATTAAACAACATATAGATGATCACCTTCTTTCCCCCAATGAAACTGGAGGGGTTCTTGATACAAAGATCAGCATATCTCGTGCTCTCCTTATTCTGCTGTGATCCGGCTATTCATAAGATATTATATTTCAAAAGAAACTCCCTCCTCCACCTTTGACTTTTCATTGGGTTGCTGATTTACCATCTGTGATTATGTAATTATATTATGATGCAGCATATTAGCCATGCAGTGTTTGCACTGTGAATGAAAAGTTGTCAAAGTTTGTTGGAGATGAAAGTGCCTCATTTATCAGCTCATCTTTTATCTGTGCTCAGTCAAAGCCCAGCTTCCATGGGGCAGTGGCGAATGAAGGCGCAATAAGACGCAGTCCAAGAAGACATTACCGTGTTTTCATTTGAATCTGTTTGATGTTCCAGCCTCTGGTGATTTGGACATTATTTCATGTCCATCATCAAAAAGACATCAAACAAGATGCTGCATCCAAAATCAGATCACAGAGCCTCGGCCAAAATGTGGTGTGTGTGTGTGTGTGTGTGCACCTAAGCTATACATATATTTTTTTTCCAAATGATTTATCCTAAATTTTGCTCAAAACTGGATTGAAAATGTTAATAGAATCAGCTTTTTGACTTTCTCCACCTAGTTCTTGCTTAAAAAAAATCCATAATTAAAATGTTATTATTAAAATGAAAAGGCGTTCTTGCAGACAATGTTTATGTTCTTAGATGGCAATCTTTTCTTTAGCTAGTGCAGGATCTGTGCATAATTACATTAGCTTAGCCACAATGCGGGAGTATTATATTTCCTCAGGGCCTCTGTAAATGTACAGCTCACATTCCTCTACTTTTTACTCTTTAGCAGGAAGATAAAGAACATCTGAATCACTCCTGCTCTGCTGCCACAGTCCCAGCAAACACTGCACCACCTTGGTCTGCACCGCCTCGGTTTCTCAGTGTGTATTTAAAGTTCAAGCAAAAAAAGCCAAAATCATTCTCCCTCACATTTTTACAGCTGTGGCGCATTATAGGTAGCACTTATAGTCTGTGTTATAGTATGAATGTAAACGTGTGAGCATGTGTGTTGAGGAAATGCTGAACAAAGTAACCACATTATGTTGTCCTGAAAATCCTGCGCTGTTAGAATTAGCTTTGTGTTTTTGTTGCGTAATCTCCCCGTGCAATTACTACAATTTAACTGTGCAGCAAAAATTAAAATTTTTGCCTTATGGCCTTTGTAGTTTGTTTTACTGGAATGCTTGTTAGGCTATCACCACAACTAGCCTCTTCCAACATCAACAGAGGGCTGTTTAAAAAGAAATATGGACTTCCTTCTCAACTTCCACAAAGAAGCCTATTATGAGAGATTAAGACTTCAGGCTTAGAATATGCTCAAGAGTCCTCTTTGAGTCCGGCTGAGAAAGACTTGATATAATTTATTGCCTCTGTGTGTGTGTGTGTGTCTGCGTCTGCGTGCATCCATGAATGTGCATACGTGTGTGTGTGTGCGTGCAAGGAAATGAAGGAAAAAAAGGCAAGGGTTACAGATAGAGAGGCAGAAGTGGAGAAAGTGTGAGAAAGAGAAGTTGAGAGATTGTGCGACAGACTGAGAGCAGCAGCAGTCCTAGATGTCAGAAACGATCCAAGTCTGAGCCCCTGTAGTTGTAAAACTGTCATACCTCGTAGGAAACACCAGCAGTGACCTCAGAATTGAGCTAAGGTAGCCTGTCACACCCATTTTACAGTAAACACTCACCAGAGGTCCGTGTTTTTGTTGGGTTGTCTCTGTTAAAATAATCGCAATGCATTCCCCTGAGACACAAACATAACATACCAGTGCCATTAGTCTGAAGCTTAGGAGAAACATTTTCCCTTATTTAAGCAATTGGTCCCACAGTTTTTGGCCTCACAGACAAAACGTAATGATCGTAATTTTAAAGATTCAGGATTGGGAGAAAAAAAGAGAATGTGAGAATAAATTCCTCTCAGGCATATCCAATATGACTTCAAAAACACATTTGAACATCAAATATGGACATTTTTATGGCCACTTCAAAGCACCTTTTGATATTCCAATTCAGAGAGACAGTATTGTTAAAAACATCTTGGACAGTAAGATCTTTGATCAATAAAGAAGAGATGTATCTTTTCCCGGCTGAAACTTGTTTATTATAGAATATGCATGTTTCATTCAGTGGTGTTTTAGAGCGATAATTACAGATCATTCTCACAGATGTTTTTCATATATCTCCAAAACGGCATACCCATTATTGTCACAGAAAACCCACCTATATACAAACACATCGGTACCTAATTTAAGTACTTTCAATTCATCACAAAAAAGAACGGAAAATAGACAAAACCTCGAAATGAGGCATTGACTGCTTATTAGATTTTTTTGTAATATATTGCTTCAAATTTAAAAAGCAAGACCGAAAGCTAAATGTTATATCAGTTTTGTTGCAGTAGTAGCACATAAATAATTTCCTGTCTGGCAGTGTTGCTCTTTGTACTTTTGTTGTGTTGCCACCAACTTCACTGTTGGATCACTGTGCACCATTAAACTGCAGGTAGTCATCAGCTACATGCCTAATTTAAAAGTTTTTTATTTACAGCTAATTTACTTACAGTTATTATAATCCCCAGGATATACAGTGCCTGGATGTGAAGTACAGCGGTACAGTAGCATGTGGAGATAATTATGAAGCTAAGATAATCAATGTCATGCCTAAAGTTGCATTCAAAAGAAGTCCAAAGCAATGTTTTCTTGGGCTGTTAGCAAGAAAATCAAAGTGATGGGTTGTAAAAAAGAAGAAAAAAAAAAGAAATAAAGTTGAGTAAAGGTTTCACTTTAGCTTTTAAAACCATGATGAACTGAGCTACTACAAATGGTGACATGTTTTATTATTGCTTTCTTGTAGTTGCTAAATGACTTCTACTACAGATTACATCAACAGAGGTTCATATTTCATCCAAATATTTGGCTTAGGAGTTTAGATGGACACATGCTCCAAACCATCCACACATATACAAAAACAAAAGAAAAACTACAATACAATAACTAAAATGTTTCATTGTGACATTTGTTATGGGAAGGATTTTGCTATCCAAACAATGTTAGAAGAAAAAATTCTGACTTATAACTACACTAAATATGCTTTACTTTTACGTTCTGGAAAAATTCTTGACACTTTTACAGAGGGGGAGATCAAATTTCAGAAAAAAGCTCTTCAGCTGTTTCAACTTCCTACTGTCAGTGTGTCCTGAAGGCATCTTCCCAAGAAATGTCCACCTGGGGACTGAACCACACGTCTGTGAGCCAATGGGAAGAGAGACGTTTCCCCAGAAGTAAAATATGTCACTTCCCTTTCTCACACATAAGTACAAGTAGGCTACTAATTTTATGGTTATTTTAAATCATTTTAGCTCAGAACAAGAAGCTTACAGTATTTTCAGTATTAAAACTGTGTCTTAGGTGAAATACAAGTAACGAAAGCCACACAAAGAGTGAAATGTTAGCAGATCTATCTTATTAGGCTTTCATGAAGATGTTTGTAACTAACCCTCCCATTTTAAAATGAGCAAGAAAAAAATAGAACATAATGCCGATATTAAATGCTCTTAGTCAGCTAAGGTACTGTTAAAGATTAGCTTGTTTCATTTGATAATTTTCTAATCATACGTTAACTTTGTATTCTGAGCAGGATGGCATAAAAGATACAGTAACACTACATCTACATAAGAGTGACACAGTGATTACACAGTCATGAAACATGAACCCTAACCCTAACTTGTCATGACAAAATCGAACGACACTTATTAAAAGAAGCATTATGTCATTTACGCCTTGTTTTATAATGTTCATGACAGTGTCATGTCACTCTTATGTAGATATCTTCAAATAAAGTGTAACCAAAAATACTTTACTTTATTTCTATATGTTGTGTATATGTTGAGAAGACAGTATAAGTTTAAGCACACATACTTTTACTAAAGTCACTAACAACCCAAAATGTTCTTTTTGATTTCAGAGGTACAGTATTATAATCTCTTCACATGGTTTTATAGGGCTAACACAAATGTTAGCTTCTCCAACAGGCTAATATCACCTGCATGTTATGTTGCAACCAGGTTGTATTTTTTGTTTAGGTTATTTAGCGTGGTATAATCCTAACGCCCCTAACACACTACAAGGATGAAGTTTTCTATTTAACAAAAAAAAAAAAACTGCTAAGTAACAAGCCTCATTTTGTGGAGGCCCTACCAGCAGACCTGGGGTCCATGGATGCAAGGTTCACAGCTGGACCAACTGCCCTATTGTTTTTTCCTAGTTGTGAATGACTGTATGAATAGTAAAATGAAAAAATAAAAAAAAATAGCCAGCACACTCAAACAGACTTGCTAGATTTTCTGAAAAGAAAAGATTTTAAAATGTAAGACTTCTAATGACGTGAAATAAATAAATAAATAAATACAGATAAGTGCAAATATGTGCATCTCTGTTGTTCAGACAGTTCTTCTCTTTCCATTTTATAATGTTTGAAAGAAATCCATTCAGAAGTTGATGCTAGAAAAAAACATTTTGTGAGTCACTCTGCAGCTTTTTGTTCTCCCTTCTGTAAGAGCTCAGACTAAAAAAGCTTGAGGCAACACGAGCAGTCATCAAGTGTTCACCCCACACCTCCACACGTCTTTCACATTTTAGTTTTAAAGAGCACAGTGCAACACTTTCTGCTTTGGTCACATCCAAGGTTGAAATCTTTGGGCAGACATTTGAGGAGACCGACCAGTTTAGTGACTGAGAGAAATTCAGATCACCCTAACAAACACGCACACAGATGTGTTTTACAAGGAGCCTAACACGCTGGCTTATATTTGACATGTGCATTTGTGATACTGTGAGTGATTAACTGTGCATGGCTGTTGTGTATGTTTCTGTGTAACATGAAGCAGGAAGAGGTCAGTGATCAGCCAGGGTTTTGGAGTGGTTTTACCAATACATATTGAGATGAGAAAATAAGCTTTAGAAGCATTTTTATCATTGTGTGAATGCTGTCTCTATGACTTTTTCAACATACAATAAATTATGACTATTATGAGTTTTTTCAACATACTATACAATCACTTTTTTCATCATACTATGATTTGTTCTTCAGAAGACTGGTTGCGGTGATGTATGTGGGGAGTTTGATACTATACTATGACTTTTCTATGACTCTTTTTAAAATACTGTACTCTGACTTCATTAAGACTTTTTTGAACATACTATACTATGACATTTTTTCAGAATTTCTTTTCGACATACTATACTATTACTTTTTTCAGAATTTTGTCGACATACCTGTACTATACTATGACTTTTTTTTGACATACTATTCTATGACTTTTTTCAACATACTATACTTTGACTTTTTTGGGACTATTTACAACATACTATACAATGAGTTTTTTATGACTTCTTTTTGACATACTATACTAGGACTTTTTACTATGACTTTTTTCTACTTACTATTCTATGACTTTTCAGGACATGCTATGTCTTCATTTAGACTTTTTCGACATACTATACTATGACTCTTTTATGAATTTTTTGGAGCATTGTGCTTTGACTCATTCTTTAGATCAGTCTGTTAGAAGACTGGCTGGGATGTCTGAGGTTGGGAGTTTGACTCCCATAAAGTGCTTTTCTTTTTTTAAGTCAGATGTCCAGAGGAAAGTCACACTATACTATGACTTTTTTCAACATACTGTACTATGACTTTTTTCAACATACTGTACTATGACTTTTTTCAACATACTGTACTATGACTTTTTTCAACATACTGTACTATGACTTTTTTCAACATACTATACATTAAAGTTTTTATGACTTGTTTTTGACATACCATACTATGACTATATTCAACATGCTACTTTGACTTTTTTCTACTTACTATTCTATGAATATTTAGGACTTACTATGTCTTCATTTAGACTTTTTTGACATACTATACTAGGAGGTTTTTCAACATACTTTACTAGGACCTTTTTTTGACATACTATACTATGACTGTTTCATGAATGTTTTGGAATGTTATACTTTGACTTGTTTTTTAGATCAGTCTGTTAGAAGACTGGTTGGGATGTCTTAGGTTGAGAGTTTGATTCCCATAAAGTGCTTTTTTTAAGTCAGACATCCAGAAGAAAGTCACACTATACTACATACTGTAGCCTATTCTGACTTCATTAAGACTTTTTTGACATACTATACTATGACTTTTTTCAACATACTATATTATGACTTTTTTGCAACATGCTATACTGTGACTCTTTTATACACTGACTTATTCTTTAGCTTGTAAAATAACTTTTTTTGAAATACTATAGTATGACGTTTGTATGACTTTTTTTGACATACCATACTATGACTTTTTTATGACTTTTTTCAACATCCTATTCTATGACTTTTTTATGACTTTTTTCAACATCCTATACTATGACTTTTTTCAACATACTGGTACTATACTTTGACTTTTTCATGATTCTTTTCTACATACTATACTATTTTACTATAAATTTACTGCTTGTAAATTTGTATGTATGTGTGTTTCTTTTGTGATATTTTTGTGTGTGGTCTGAACCCCTTTTGTAATTTGTAATGTGCCTTTGTTTTTATTGTTTTTTAATCTGGACCTTGAGTCTGTAAATAAAGGAATATATATGATTTTTTATGTTTTTTTTCAACATGCTATATTTTGACTTTTTAACATAATATACTATGACGTTTTTATAGCATTTTTTCTTCATACTATACTATGACTTTTTTTCAACACACTAGACTATGAATTCTTTCTGATTCTTTTGACATACTATACTATGACATTTTTTTGACACACTATACTTCTCCGGGGAACCATCACCTTATTGTGGTGGAGAGGTTTGTGTTGTCTGGAGCTTTGTGCTCCTGGTAGGGTCTCCCATGGCAAAGTGGTCTCAGGGGAGGGGCCAGACAAAGAATGGTTCAAAAACCTTATGGAAAATCAAGGAAGGGATCGAGGGACCCTGCCCGGTGGATTTCACAGCCCGAAAAAGCTACGTGGCACCTCTCCCTCCAGCCCACGGGCCCGCCACCTGTGGGAGGAACTAATGGGGTCGGGTGCGCTGCCGTAAGGGTGGCAGCGAAGGTCAGGGGCTTCGACAGACCAGCCCCGGGCGGCAGAGGCTGGCTCTGGGGACGTGGAATGTGCAGGAGGTGGCTTTTTAATGACTTTTTTAGACATACTATACTATAACTTTTTTGACCTTTTCCACACACTATCTATGACTTTTCTGACTTGTTTCAACATACAATTTCATACATATACTATAGGCTACATAATATACATTATTGGTATTATTTAACCTTTCAATGAAATTCATTGAAACCATTCCCACTTTTCCACATTAAGAAGCTTTTTCTGCAGGAATTGCACTTTCTATTCATCATTTTTGTTGTGAAACAATCTCGATTGTTTTGTGGTTCAAATCCTATCATCTACTGGCTAGACCCCAGGGGGTTGATTCTGAAAGCAGAGGCAAGATCTCAGAGAACAACGCAGCAAGAAGCAGGGTTCAGTTCACAATGCTCTAAAGGTTTATTGAGACACACAAGGATATAAATATTCTCTAACAATCGCTTCATTCATTTAGTTGAAGTGTAGTAAGATAAGGGAGTCAGGATGGGAGGAAGGATTGTCTCAAGGTCTGTTTACACATACATATGAACAGTGTTGCACTCTAGAATACATTAAATGGATGAGAACAACTTTCTTCAAACTTCTCACAGAATGGAATGTAGCGTTATTCACAACAATCATCTTCAACAAATAGTTCATGTACAACAATTTGGCTCTTGTTCACTTTACACTTTTTCATCCATTAACAAACTTCTTTAGAAGGTGCATTTCAGGAACTTGTATCTTTAGTTATATATATACTAAACATAAACATATTTCAATAGTAGGCATATTTCTCTTTGGGTTTATACCCATAATAATGAAGATAAAGACCTTTGGGTGAAAGCATTTTCTCTGAGGTGTAAGAAGAAATGAACCTCTTCTAACAGTTCTAAAACAAAATACAGGCCTAGCTCCTGCCTTCTGCCCAACACATTAAAACCAAATAAGTAGTTAGTTAATACACTAAGATGATGATTAATTAATGGTTTAAAACACACTACACTTGATGCTAGTGTTCATTAATGACTATAATAGTAAGAAACAGTTGTAATAATATACAGTACAATATGGCTTTATACGAGATTTCAATCGCTGACAAATACTGTACATTAATAAACATGTAACAATTTCCTCATAGCTCAAAGTGTCAAAGTGCACGCCTACTTTCTTGATGACTTGGGGGTTTAAAATAATATTTTTCCTAACTAAGATGGCCTTAGAAGTACTGTCTATCTGTTTTTCTCTTTGCAGATATAAAAAAAGAAAAAGATTGAATAATCCAAAGGATTGTTCTTGACCCTCCCATGATTTTCAAACAGCATTTCTTGTTTTCCCTGGTGACTTTTCTGGGGGTATCTGTAGTTTAATGCACCGTTGAAATGCTGCAGCTGGAAAAGTGAACAGGAACATTTTTAACAACCTCACAAAGCCCCTAAAGCCCAAACCCAGAGCTGTCTGTGATCACCTCACGCAAAAGAGGAAGCACTCCCTCAAACCGCAGACTCCAACTGCTGCATGTCAATCTTTCATGTTGGGCAGATGCAATGGTTATTTCAATTTCATTTCTCTGACCAAGCCTTTCAAGTATTGATTTTAGAAGCATCTCCTAACCACGGTTGAATTGTAATAAACATAATTCAGATTTTGGACTGGGGTGTGTGAGATATATTTGAGACCTTGAAGGCATCCAGGAGAAATGGGGATGACTGGGCTTGTTTCCAGACGGGGGAAAGAAGAATCTGTCCTGGATGTACTGGACATGTATTTCCTGGAAAAACAGCAAATATGGAGCAGAAGTCATAGTCAAAAAAGATTAGTTTCATCATAAAAAGGATATACAGCGAGGCTGTGTCCTGGAGTTGATAATGTCCCATTTGATAATGTATGTGTCTGAAACAAATTGTTCTATTACTTGTCCTTCAGTACGGTATATATATATATAATATATATAATATAATCATATAATCTGTGTGTAGGCCATCAGTCTGTGGAATTAAAGATTGAGCAAGTGAATAAAATATGCACATACACACATGCACACAACTTAGTAAAAAAAAACAGTGTAAGTATGTAAGTCATAAAAGAAGACAATGGGGTAATCTGCACAACAAGGGATGCCAACATTCATATTAGATCCAGGCCCTTGGGCGTCATTGTGTGTTATGAGTTCAGCATTAATTGCTGCCTTTGGGAAAGTTTGTTCTTGACGTAATTACTTGTCAGAGGAAACCCTGGTGCTGCGGAGGATCACGTTCTGTGACAAATAATTCAGGTTTTTAACAAGACAAAGCTGATTCCCAACACTATAAAGAACAAATGTGTCCCTCTGTTACTGGTGCTTATATAATAATTGCAGCTCCAGTACAGGCTACACCATACAAATTATACTATTTTTTATTTAATATGAATGTTATTTCATACATTTCTGCCTCTTAGAGCTGCAATGAGAAGTTGATTTAAATCAAAAACTCTCTGGTTGCTGCTTCTCATTTGTGAGGATTTTCTTTCTTTCATGAGATAGAACAACAAGATAGAAGATCTCACTTTTCGAGTCTAGCAAATTGTGATGCATTCTTTACTATTTTCTGACATTTTATAGGCCAAACCAATAATTTAATACATGTGAATACATAATGAACTTAGGTTGCAACCTTACTGTGTTTTTACATTGCATCATTCAGTACATGCCTTTGTCTAAAACCAACCTAAAATTGAACATAAACAAGTTTTAGATTTTTTTTAATTTCAGTGTCACTTTTCACATGTATTGCTCTGCTTGACAGTTTGACATACACCAACACTGTGGAACATGCACTCGTACACATGCACCCACCACACACACACACACACACACACACACACACACACACACACACACACACACACACACACACACACACACATACACACAGGCACACACAGGCACACACAGGCACACATGCCCTGTTGGACTTCGAAGCCTTGCGACCGTCATGTCCATCTTTTCAAACACTGTCCAGACAGGAGAAAAAGCCTTGACCATCAGCTCTCCTCTCTGAACCTGTCCATCACTGTCACTTTGGATCAGTGGTGCAGAACTCATCCTTCTTCTCCCTCTGGTCCCCGCTGGACTGGACTTGCTCAGTCTAGAGCCTTATATCGCTGTCAAGAGTCCCAACTGACAGCCTGCTGCTGCAGCTGATTCCAGTTTGTTGGCCCTGCTACGGGCCAATGCCAACAATCTGTGCTTTGGCAGTGGGTGGCCGTCTGGTAAAGGAAAAGCTTTGATAGGTACAATGATAAAGTTATTCATATGGGCATCTAAGTAACACGCCAAAAGCACAATCATATGTATGAAATACCAGCATGTTGGAAAGGCAATCCATGACTTTGATGTGAGAATGCTCAAGTCCTGCAGTTCACAGGGAGAGTTGGCAATGTGGGTAAAACACGCACACGTCTCAACTGCTCAAGCAGACCGGATGTCACACCAGTCCTGCGTCTATGCATGAGCTCAGGTCTTTTCTTTCTCTCTCTGCACCACATGTGTGAATTCTATTGTAATGGCTGGGGTTTCCAGAGAAGTCTGGATCTTTCAAACAAACCACAACAGGCGGTAAACCCAGCTTCTCAACCTCCCACAGAGACAGGGACAGTCAGCGGAGAAGTGAGAGTGGGGATTGGAATTTAATTACAGCCTTAAAGCCCTCAGAGTCCAATATGAGAGAGAGGGATGAGACATAAATCTACAGGGGTGCCTTTGTTTGTACGGTGGCTACAACAAAAAAATCATTCAAAACCCACTGCGGAGACACAAATGTCTGCAGAACAGCAGTTCAAAGTTTGACGGATGAACAACTGGGCTTTCAAAGACTAACAGTCACTCGCTCATTCTTTCCAGCTTTCTTTAATTAAAGTGTCCATTCTTGTTCTTTTATGGAAAACCGTGCTTCAATAACAGACTAGAAGTAACAAAGACAAATATAGCTTTGATTACACACCCTGGCCGGGTATGCCAATGAGTATATTTGACTGTATATTGAAATTATGGTATACATTCAACCAATTTTCTTAATTTTAATGGTTTTTGAGCCACAGGACGCCGGGGACTTCACTGATTAACTTTTTAGAAGGTTTACTAAACTATCTATATTTTGCAATAAATAACTTTTGGAGCTGAGATTCATGGCTAAAATCAATCTGTCTTTTCCACATTGCTGACCATAAACGCAATTCCCCTGTGTCTAAGTAAATGAACATGGATGTACTATTACAAGGAAACCTATGGCCTTATGATTGGATTCAAAGCTGCTTTGGCCGACGCATCAAGGGAATTTTTTGGGCTGCAGATTGGCCAGACTGGCGGCAGAGCGCAGAATCTGCAGAGCGAGTTAAAAGTCACAGGCCTGCTCCCAATCCATTGTATTTCAGCCAGGGTGGGGCACAGAGGATGAAAACCAGATTGGGTGCTCCACATACTGTTTTTCATAAAGCATGAAAAATAAGGCCCAAAGGACACTTTCTGTCTCCTTTTGATTTTATCTTCACATTTGTAAGAGAGATCCAGCGAGGAAGTGTTGCTTTAGTACTTTACTGAACTGTGCTCATATAGGTGTGACAGGGAACATTGAAGGGTTACATTCACAACAGTGTGGCTTGAAGTGTACTCGGAAAAAGAGAGAAAAATCAGGCCTGTGGCTCTGTGAGAGGCTGACAGGGGGTGGGGCACTCTCTAGTGCAGAAATCCAGATGTAGGTCACTGCCAAGAAATTCCAAAATCCTGATGTTCTGGCCAACAGGGAGGCTGCAAAACCTTCTCCATGTAAATAACGTCAGCAAATCACCCCTTCCAATCCCTTCCATAAAGAATCTGGAGACATTTAAGCTGAGACAGCCATGAGAATACAAACCGCATGTCTTCTTCTATAAGGGTTTCTTAAATCACCTCAGCTCTGCTAAAACAAAATATCAGGGTGCAATTTGACAGGGATACGTCAGGCAACAGAAGGGGGGGCGCATGGCATTCATTGAGCTTACATAGGAAAGAAGTTGGGATATCAACCATGATTGTTTTTGGCATCAATATCGTGCTAATATACCTTTTCAAAGTGACTAGGTTTGCTCAACAAATTGCTGCAAAATATTGCCGTTGTTTTGTTTGCCTGGACAAAAGTCTTTTGGCATCTATTTGAGGGATTGAATAGCGTAATGTACTAAACTTTCCACTGCTATAACTTGCCTTGTTTCAGGTCTAGGTCTCAATCCTCAGCGTTTGAACTAAGAGGATGAGCCTGGTATGAGAAACTGCCATGCATTTAGTGGGAAAGTTACATAAAGGCTCTGCAGCCTAAGAAAGCATATGTGATTTTTTTTGTGCACAACCAAGCAAAAAAGAGGGATTCTTCTCAAAGGAAGTTGGTTGAGAAACAGCCTGCAAAAAAATCAACACTAGCTAAATAGAGTGGGTGCATGCAGATTCCACGTGTTTTCTATTTATTTGTGTAATCGCAGCCATGCAAGTGTCATTTCAGTTTTAAGGTTCATTCCACCAACTTTATATCCATTTTTCTGACACATGCAATCTCTTTCAACAAATGTGATGACTTTCTTTCTTTTCCCAGGAGCTGGGAGGTGTTACTCACCAGATGTTTCATTCTCAGTCCACTCATGGAGATGTTTAGATTCAGCTTTTATCTTGTTGAAATGTGTGTGATGGCTGTGAGAACATTTTTTTGCAAACTGGGAGAGTGATCCATTAAAATGTCTGCGTCACACTGTGGACTTAATAGTTACTTTGGGAAACTACCTTGGGCGGCTCAGTGGTAGAGCAGTTGTTTGCCAATTGGAAGGTTGATGGTTCGATCCTTAGCCCTGTAGTCCCATGTTGAAGTGTCCTTGGGCAAGACATTGAACCACAAGTTGCCCCTGATGCTGCACCATCGGAGTGTAAATGTGTGTGAGTGTTTATCTGATGAGCTGGTAGCATCTTGTATGGCAGCGTTGGCTGCTGTGTGTGAATGGTGAATGGTTTCTGTAAGCGCTTTGAGTAGTTGATGATACTAAAAAAGCGCTCTATAAGAACAGACCTTTTAGCTTGACATTTTCTCTCCATAAAATCACAGCAAAATGACATTTGGACTCTATGCAACCAATGTAAAACTTCAGGGTGATTTTTACTACCTATCTGCACTAAAACTGCTCTCCAGCAGAGTAAGGTAGTAATGTCACTTGCCATTCTAGTACATAAAGTAATCTGAAATAAGACTGCAATTAACAATTATTTACATTAGCAATTAATTTACTAGTTCAAGTATTTGGTCTATAAAATGTCATAAAGTAATAAAAACCAGAACCCAAGTTGACACATTTAAATATCATGTTTCATCTGCCAAACAGGTCCAATGTGGACAAACTGTGAAAAGTATTAATTGTTAACTGTGCGTTGAGTCTTGAAAGAGAAAATCCTCCACACTGCTCTAAGCAAGTGTACAAGAAATTTAATTAACAAACTTTAAACCATGGCATGTCGTGCTCTAAGGAGTCTTGGGAATTTGTAGATCTATGGTACACTCAAGATACAAGTAGTGCACAACTTTGAATGACTTGTGAAAGCTGCAAGGCTGATTTGTTCATACATTCATCCATTATCAAATTTCCGTAAATAATCTTGTAAATGTGTTTGTGATATTTTTTTTTCACTCCCCCTGCCCCACCTTCATAGCCCTTTCTGTGTTCCAGGACCTCCTTATTTACACATGAAGCTCTGAATAGAACACATGAAACGTACCAATCTCACACAGTAATGTAAAAACCATCCCCCAGTCTAGAATATGTTATAATGTCTGGCAACACCCAGAAATTAGCTCACGACCACTTTAGGTGTCCCAACCCCCAGGTTGAGAGCCACTGATCTAGAGTGTCTGAAAACTGTTTCTGGAAAGATGGAAGATGTTGCTTTTTAATATTTCAAACGCAATTTTTTTTAATGCTGTTAGCACCACAAACAAATCTGCTTTGACTCCATTACATTGATGTGGTGGCAGAAACCTCAAAACCTGGGAAAGTAAAAAAAATAAAATAAAACTTACTCCAGGGCTAATTACCACTATAGGTTGGTGACAAAATATTTTTTTTGTAACTGTCCCTTTACGTATAGAAACTGTACATTATTTGATCAAAAATGAGCAAAAAAACAAAGACTTCTGGTATGTTGGCATAACATTACTGCAATGCACCATTTCACCCTGCTTGACGAAAATACCCTGTGAACTCGGCTCTAAACAAAGTGTTAAGACTGGCAGTATACACATGACATGTATGTACTGTGACATGTCAACATGACTGGTTGTATTTATCTCAGCACAGGTTGCGACTGAGCAGCCACGCATAACTGCTATACCAGTCACTAAGGTTAATTAACTATCTGGAAACTATTTTGGCCCAGCCAAGTTTGTGTCACTTCAGGTATGTCTCCATTTAATGTCTTCCGTTCTAAGTATAGGTGGCTGGCACCGGCTCAGAGTAGTTTTCCGTTATAATGACAGGACAGAAAATGCAATAATATGGGCAAAGGCTCAAAAAGGTTTCACTCACAGGTTCCCCAAAATGTTAAGACAAACATTCATTGATAAAGACCCTTTTCTCTTTTTGCAATAGTATCCAATTCAACCTACTGGTACATCAATACTGCCCTTCATACACACAAAATACCAAGCCAAACCCCAGTAAAAACTGTTAAAGCAAAAAGTGCTATAAGCAAAAGTTTGCTGGTGCGATAGCCACTAACCAACCACCAACTAAATTAACGCATTGATTTTTCCTCGCTCTTATCTGTAGACCTACTAGAGAAATATCCATTTTTATGAACTTGCTTGGTTAGTTATTCCACATAACTAAACAAGTAAATTAAAATGACTTTAGATCCAATCACTGTGGAGAAAAAAAAAACCTCTAATCTAATAATCTCTCAACTATTTTAGCAAATCTCAGTGACACTCAGTGAGTCTGGTTGAATTAATTTGGTATGGTTAGACCGTTGAATTACATAGGCCACTTATGTATTACATTACCTGAATTCATTATAAATATTAATAGTAGTTGGACAAACCCTTACCTATGGGATAGGCCATTTAATTTATAAAGGCTTATAAAAATAAAGGAAATGTTTTTAAACAAGCTAAGTTAAATGGAAAAAGAAAGCTACAGAAACACATTTTGATTGTAACCAAATCAGAATTTTTTTAATTATTATGTCGGTTGTGGCAATCATTTTTAAGTAAAGCCTAAGAAGACAAAAAATGTCATAACAACCATTCTGTTACCAGTTTGTCTGAACGCCTAAAACAGAAGAAGGACCTGCATTACACATGCATTATGTATGCAGAGATGTCAGAACGAGGGAGCTGCCCATGAACAGGAGTCCACAGCAGTTAGGAGTTTGGTGCCTTGTGCAGGGGAGCTACTGCCGTCGGCCGCAACTTCACTGCTTTTGAAAGCACTGCTCTGCCTATGTAAATAATTGTACTACAACTTATCCCATCAGGGGTTTTAAAATCAGTTGGGATATGATCAGGAAAAAGTGTCAATATTTGTTTTCATTTTTAAGGTAGATATCTCAAGAATAATTATTGTATCTTGTAGATGGTCTCAAAGCAAAAAGCAGACATAATAAGCTGCTCTTTGGTATCTATATTCATGTCTCGGCCTTATTTGTTTGGTGCATTAGCATAATGAAATATTGCATAAAGCACTTGTCATATTGTTACTTTGCCTGTACCTGCAGTGAGTCGATGTTATGTCTTCTGTTGTGACACAGTTATTGCAGCACAATTCATCAGGGGACATCAAAGCCTCGGTTTTTATGTAAAAGGCTCTCGGCAGCTTTGTATCTGTAGCTCAGTCAATTACCACTTCAGTATGGATCTGGGATTTCTGATACACAACAAAATGTACAAACATCATATTGTCATATGTCATATTGTCAAATGTATCTGCATCACATGAATTCATCATAAGTACATGAAAAGAAATGCATTAAAAATGTCTTTGTGAGACAAGCTTGTGATATGTGGCTTTTCATCCTATGTGTGTGTGTGCGTGTTTCTGTAGCGAGGTGAGTTGATATTGCATAGTGATGTGAATGCAGGATTTCATTTTCCACCTGGGTATGTAATTATTAATTGACTACATTTGCCTTTCAGACATTTTAACATATAACATTACATTCAAAATTCAAATGCAATAGGCATTTAAAAGACTTTTTCAACCTACTGTAATCATGCAGTTTACAGTAAAAGTCCCTTTGTTCTGTGTGTTTGACATTCACACTAACATCCAATAATGACAGAGACCACACTGAGATTTAAATCGAAGAAACAGCACATCTTTTCGCTTTCTTCTGGTACATGGGTCGAAATGGGTCATTACCAACAAGCTCAAATTCAAGACTATCTATGCTTTGTTCGCAGTGAGTGATTACTGAATGTGAGGCATTAGTTATGCTAACTGCCGAGCCATAAATAATATTTTAATGTGGTGAGGATGTGTGTGTCTGTTAGCATGACATCTGGGTTTTAATTCTCTGAGAAAAATCCCATATCTGCATGATCCTACAAACGCAAGCCATCTGAAGAGAATACAGATGAGAGATGGTCAGGCATGGCAACATACAGTGACCTTGACTGATTCAACATTCCTCTCTGCTCTGTATTCCAAAAACCCAGCCTTCAGTGTGTGTCTATAGTGTGAACGTACTGAGCAGCTATATGCTGGGCTGTGAAAAGGGATTTTTGAAATTAAGTATTTTTCATATTAGAATGGTTCATACTGCTTTTGAAAAAGGTCTTTTCCGTGATTTGATATGTGTGCATATGATGGGGATTGATATGCAGATGTGTGTCTGCGGATCAATATGATTTCACTGCACGTGGTCAATGGGATTTATTATCATCACTCATTTTAATGAGGTAGCAAGCTGATAGGACAACAAGCTCACTAAGAGTAATGTTCCACTGGGAGAGTGCAAAGACCGCCACCAGATGGTTCAGTTGGGAATGACTGGAATACCAAACAGGCTTTACAAACAGAATCGTTTTACTTACAAGGTTAGGCAGCATCAGTTCTGCCATGTTTACAGAAATAAACTTGAAACAGACTGTTAAAGAGTTTGAGCCAAAAAAAAGAAAGCAAAATGGATGATGTAGCACACTCCAGTCCATGCCCCATACTCAGGAAAACACATCATGATTATATACGTGTGCCACAGTGGACTAATATCTTGAAGAAAATAATGTTATTTAAGGGTCTCTGTTGTGAGCATTTTAAACGTCTGCATCATAACTTTTCACATTGGAGTGCAGAAGATGTTTCTTTTATCATGTAGGGCAGATTGATCCCTAGTTTGATTTCATAGCAAATTGTTGGCTCTTTGAAGCCTTCACTTACCACATGGTGACATTGGAAATGGTCTATTTAATACCTGTTATATTGTCAGTAGTCCTTCAGCTGCCTCAAGCCCTCTGTGAGATTGGAGACGAACAAAGTGAATATGAATTAAGTCTGTAACTGAGATGGCCCCTGGCATAGCAAAAACTGAATTAAGTGATGCTTTATGAGCCTTTCATCTGATTCCATTCTGCTAATTCTTAGTCTTAATTACAGTGGTAGCAGACAGACCTGTGCTACAAAAAGATGTGGAACATTGGAAGCCAAGCTATCAGGAGAGATAAAATGAGCAGAGAATACCACTCACACAATCTATAGATGTATAAAGGGAAAGTTAGAGTCAAACTGAATACTAAAATATCAGAAAGTACTCCTGGAATCGGTAATGTCTTGAGCAGTGTGTGTCAAGAGCCTGCGCAGACTCCTCCGCTCTGATTTTAAGTTAACAACCTCATTCCCTGCTGAACACTGGTACAGAGAGCCAAAACTGTCTCTTTGGCAAAAGCAAGTTATTTGAAAACTGTTATAATGTGGATGTTAAATTCCAGACACGGTCACATCTTATTAAAGTAGATACAGTGCATGAACTGCAGGTCTGCAATGGCTAAATATTTAGAGCAGTGGCAGCAGTCGTTTTATTTGCTAACACACAACCGCAGTGTGCTGTGCAGATGCCAAAAAGTCTCGAAAAACTAAGGAGTGGGAAAACAAAACAAAATACAACTACTTATAAACTGAGCTGTCACGAATGTAGACATGATATCAATAAAACTAATCCAAGGCTATGCCAAAGAGAATAAAGCAGCAACTGGCACTACTGAGAATAAAAAACAGAGTTAAGTCTCTGAAAACGAACACTCAACTACTTAAACTAGTGGCTCGGTTTATTACAAGTGTACATTTACTATATATCATAGAATTTCTGTTAAAATCACAGAGTTGTCAGCTAGCTTTTACCCAAGTTGGTAGAGATATTCAAGGACAGTAGGACTGCAAAAGGTTGCTATGAGTCACCAACAATAAAAGCTTTTGCAAACAAAGCACTACTGCAGCTAAAAAGAAAAAAAGGGACAGAACAAAACTTCAAACAGATTGATGAAACATTATCAAAATGAGAGTTCCCCCTCAGGGTACTCATCCCTGTTCTCACAGACATTATAGGGACTCCAAAAGCTGTCTGTGGAATTGACAAGCAGTGACAGGTCGGGTGTTTGATCTCAGTCGTAATCATTAAGATGCTTTTAATTGATACAGGTTTGTTCCCTACCACTGCAGGTTCAGCTGGAACATTTGATCTATGCTCCCTGTGGTAAACCTGTCCCTGGCAGGTGCTTCTGTCTACCTTCAACCCAGTCTCACAGCAGTTTGTGAAATGGTGACGTTATATAATCTATTGATGCGTGTACAGGGACACAATTTTCTTGTTTTTTTGTAGTGGTGAGCACGAATTTTAAATGAATGTGTTTCAATGGGAAGCATCTTTCATGATAAGAGCACGATTACGATAGCGAGTATTTTTGAAAATTCGCGTAAGAAAGTTGATCGGATGGGTGGATGGGTCAAACAACACCTCGGGGATGGCAGTTCCTTTCCGTCCCCTTGTTGTCGCCGTCTCCTATGTCTGACAGTTCCTTTCCGTGTTGTTCATTTCCTAACCACAACCGTCCCATTGTTGAAATACTTCAGTATTCAATCACCTTTTAGCTCTGCTTTTGTCCATAACGTCCATTTGTTTTTTTAGCTTAGGCTACTAGATGCTCAAATTTCTTCTCCAATAGGCTACTACTTCACATTAGGCCTCTGTTATTTAATTCTGTAATCAAGGTACACAATCTTTTAGTCTAGTTTTATGAGTTTATACAGAGGTTGATGAGTAAGTCTTAACCATGCAGTACTGCTGCAGACTGAAAAACTAAAACAATGAACTAGAGCTGCAGAGTTGGATCCTATTTCTGTAAAATCAATATAAAAAGTTGCAGGTTTAAGGTCATTTTAATTCACTTCACTTGTTAAAGGGGACCTACATTATTTCCATGGGGTAAGTTCAATCAATATCTGTGACCATGATTTACTCACTCTCAAACCAGAAAACAGAGAAGTAAATCTCAAACTTGTAATGTCATTAAGTATAAAGTCTGGAGCTGCTCCATCGACAACGAATGAAAGACTGCGTTTAAAAATGTGTATACCCAAATGTGATTCTGTGTCAGAACTGAGAAAATTACAATATAGTAATATTGTAGTTTTCTCAGTTCTGTTACAGAAAATGTACCCATATACTCAGCACATTCCCTTGGATGTTCTCACTGTCATTGAGAACATCTTTCCCAATGTATTGTCAATGGAGCACTTCAAGACATTATACTTGATGACCTCACAAATTTGAGTTTTGGAATTTTGAAAATGGACGTAGTTCCCCTCCAAGCACCTCACATGCTGTGGGGTCCCTGAGCAGCTCCTTCAGCAGCAGACTGATACACCCACGGTGTAAGAAGGAGAGGTACCGCAGGTCGTTCATCCCGGCCGCTGTCAGACTCTGCAACACCTGCACCACCTAATAATGTTTCTGTCCCCGTTTCAACTACTCACCACTCACCATGGCTTTATGGATATTTTCATTATCTGTATTTATATTTTTCCATTCCAAGTAATTATGTATACTATAGTTAAACTCAATACCATCTATACTATGGGGACTTACCTCTGCTATATTATTTAATTACATATTATTCTATTTAATTTCATGTCACTTATTCACTTACATTGCAATATTATTGTACTATGGCCACCTAACTTTACTTAACAATATCTTTTATATAATGGCACTTTACATTCATTCAGTACTTTTTGCACATTGTCTGTTGCTTGCCTGTTGTTAGTTTGTTTGATTGTCTGTTGGTTTGTTGTTGTTCTTTACTGTAGAAAAATGCTGCTGTAACAAGGGAATTTCCCCATTGTGGGATGAATAAAGTATTATCTTATCTTATCTTACATCCGAGAAAGTCTTGGCTTTCTGTCAGCACTTGACATTTTCAAAAAAAGCCAAGGCTTTCAAGTGCATTACCATGCAACCATTAACATAACATAACCTTGACTAAGTATAAAAATGACTAAATGTCAATTATGATAAATTACCTTTTCAAGCAAGTCTCTGATGTCGATTTTCATACCATACAGAAATGGACTGAAACCAGTAGCTGTCTGGGAGGTAGAAAAAATGCATCCATCAATCTAAAAACATGTGTGCACAAGTCAAGGGGGTCAAAGGTTGAAAAGTCAAGGAGGCTTGACTTCTGAGATGTATTGGGACGTGTCATTGGATTTCTACAGCCCGCATTATAATCTGTGAGAAAGTGGGTCAGAACCTTGACTCCGCCTTGACCGTGCAGTGCGGGAGCCCTGTGGTTACACCCTTTCATGTAAAACTATACTTGAATCATGACGATCGTTTGTCATGACAATCTTATATAGCCTTAACCCAGCGCCATAAATGATTATGACCAGTGTCATGTCTTATCAGCGCGGGCATTACACAGGCTTTACAGCTCGGTGGCTCAGGTTTAATATTATCATAGGTCATTTACTGTTCTGTTTACATTGCTTTGAAGGATTTATGTCCAGCCTATTCACTGTCCAGTACTCATGCAAAAGGGGCTTATGTTGATCCCAGAAGTGGAAAGATTGGGGATGGAAACAGTTGAGTTGAGGGTAACACTCTTGCTCAGTTGGGGCGGGGGAGGCAAGCATTTAAAAGAGCTTACTGCTGTAGCTTTCACTCTGGCTTTGATTGTCTTTGCTTTGATCTGGTTTGGGGCGGCCATGTTGTGCAGTGTTATCCTCCCATAATCTCTGCCATCTCTGAATCGCTGCAGTGGAAAAGACACAGAGTGGGTTTCTCTGTCTCTGCAATGCCTTAGACAATATTTTAACTCCTCACATAAAACATGAATCACCTTATCAATGTATAAATATCTTCTGAAGGAACTCTGGATACATACGAAAAAAAACTACAGCCTGTTGAGGAGGAAAAAAAATAATTTTGAAATGGAATATACAAGGTGACATGGAGCACTTTCTTGCCACACTTTGCGCTTAGAAACCTTCATGCATACCCTGTTTTAGTTAATGAATCAGTCTTCCACTTAATCAAATGCAACATTACCTTCCCTTCAGCAACTAAAACAGTGCACTACAGAGAAGCTGTTCTAGAGGGGGGTTTTCTGAGCACTGGCACTAAAGCACAACTTCAAAGAGATGTTGTGCATCTATCCCAAATTAGCTGCCTGTGCAACTGTCTGAACACTTTGAGACCATCCTCTGTTGGTAAGAATACATTATTTTGTGGTTGTAAAATTGCAGGCATTTATGTTGTAGTGCACCACTGAGCCTGCCAAAAGGACAAAAGACTTGGATATTGCCCGCATGAAGCCACAAAGTGGACCTGGTGGTCCTGGTACAGAGAATAGAGACAAGAACTTATGGTTTTCAGATCAACATTCCCAAACAGACTTCGTGTGTGTGTGTGTATGTATATATATATATATATACTGTATGAGATGCCCAGAGGTCTCCCTGCTTGGAGCTGCCACAGGAAGGGGTCACCAAGCTACAAATACAAGCATCAAAAATTGATGGCTACAAAAGAAAAATAGGAAGTGAGGATAAAGCATATTCTTCATATGTATGGCTCATGTTTCCACATTTTTTCTTTCTGTTTCCAGTTGTGAACATCTTATTAAAGCCGATAAAAGTTACAAAATAAAACTGTAGGCCTTTGCAACAGGTCATTTGAGCCTTTTGTCGGGGTTCCAATGTACATATTCAAAAGAAATATATTCACTGGGAGAGCTGTCATGTGTGTTGACACACACTTTGAATACCTTCTGCAATTTGCACATGATTTGTATCACCTGCAGGTCATTAAACAATGTGCATTTGCTTGCGGTATGATCTATAACAAAGACAGGACCTACATCACTCTGAAATATCTGATCGGTCTGCAACTGAGGACAATACAACACAGTCCTTGGTACATAATTACATAAACAAATGCATGATTAAAAGTTATACTGAAGCTATATGCCAGCTGTTTGAGGCAGGCTGATGAACAGCTGTATACATGTGTCTTTGCATACTAAATCAAATGTCCCATTGTGCTCATCTGGAGTGAATTAGGCTGTCAGAAGGAGGGGGACCTAGCAGCTTTGATATTCGCAGGAGGAAATGGGCAATGTCCTGGAACCACATACAACATCCTAATAGGAGCTGCTAACTGATAAGACAACCAGCTCATATCTGCCTTTGCAAACTTTAACCTTTCTTTATTTAGCTCACAAACTTGAAACTGTGCTTATTTTAACACATTTAAGAAATTGTTTGCTCACTTTCTTTAGTAAACATCTGCAAACCAAATCATGCATGAAAAAACCCTGAACATTTCAGATTTAACAGAATGAGTCAAATAATTCTACTCTCCAGGTAATCCTTAAATGATAGACGTAAGCTTGCCATTGCAATGTCATTGGTTTGAACCCCAGCAAAAGGAAGGATATTTAGGGATCCAGTGACAACCACAAACTGGAGAGCTGCAAATTTCACACACCTTCTCCCTATAAATTCAGTTGATGTGCAGTGGAGGAAGGCACTCAAGCCCCAACCACTGGAGTGAAGTTGGTCGGTAGCCAACAGAGGACATCTGTGGTTGTACTAGGCTGCTCCTGTTTAAATGTGTAGCAGGGTGTGTCTGAAATAAAGCAAATCTACATTTCAATTGCCTGGACAAATAAAGGCATAAAATAGCGTTTAAGTTATAATATGTTTTACACTAACCATCTTTGTAAACAAGTGGGCCTAGATGTTTGGTTACAGCAAAACAAAATCATCATAAGAGTTATCGTTTTTGTTGTTAAAACTAGATTGTGTCAGGCTGAAATAACACATCACAGTCTACTTATAGTTCTAAACAGACCCGAATCTGAAAACAGGAAAGATATGGCTTTTCATTCATTCATTTAAGAGCATAAATCATTCCTTTTGAAGCGTGGGTGAGCCTGTTTGCAAGGAACATAAGACAGCCAATATGGAGAACAGCTGGTCAGTCAGGATGAACATGACATTCTGTTTGTTTGGGAAGAAACTGGAAAGAAAGGAGAAATGAGGGGATAAAAGAGTGCAAACAGATGAGCATCACATTCAATAACAAAGTTCACAAGATAGCACACATTTTCTGTGAGAATCAACATGACACACCATGTTTATTGATGAGTGAAAAACTCTGAAAAACAATGGACACACAAAATACTTTTTTTTAAACCATCAGACGTACCCCAGCTCTAACAGGACACGCACATGCTATCACATGTTTGTCACAAAAATCTTTTTTACAAGAGAAGGCCCTCTTTGTAAATCTAAATCTCTAATTTAAACAGTAGACGACCAGCAGACTTGCATCCGCAAGATGTAATATAATTAGGGATACTGAACAGAGAATGAAATCAAGTCCTCGAGGCTGCAGTCAAAGCAAAAAAAAACATCACTGCACACAGAAGTGGAACCAGTTTTTGTCACATGTTATGGAACAGAGATCTGCTGCCCTCTTGTGTAGGAAATAATACATTCAACACAAGAGAGTATACAGTAACATTAGAAAACATTTTCTATCCATTAGTGGAGGAAGTATGCAGATTATTATCTTAAAGGTGCTATATGTAATACTGACAGCTAGTGTTTAAAATAGTTACTGCAGTACAAATTCAAAATACTGGAAAGAGTCGTCTTACCCACCCCCTCCTCCTCAGACTCAAAGTTCACAGAGGTTGCCAGGTTGAGACCGCAGCATCCACAACAATGTTGCTAGACACTTGTCTCACATATTTTACTTCACAGCACAGCGGAGTAGCTAACGTTAGATGCTGGCTATATTGACAGTTATAAAATCCCGTGCTCACGCAGAGCTCTTTACCCAACTAACAGACACACTTCCTCGGCTTAGAATTACAGTAGGAACCACTAAAAATTCCACAACCTCGACGTCCTTTTCCAGTTGACTGAAATACACACTTTATTGACTTAGAATTACGGCAACAAATGCTAAACACACGGCTAACTCACAGTCCTCTCTTCCCGATTTACAGCCCCCTCTCTTGGCTTAATATAACTCACCATTGTCAGCTACGGCCGCTGAAAAGGTGCACGTTGTAAACAGCAGTGGCCCACCTGCCTGGTCCTCCGATAACATTAGCAGTTAGCATAGACCGTTAATATTAATGGCAGTTAGCAGGGATAGCATGGCGGCATTAGCCAGGACCAGTCGGGATCACTTTACTGGCTGAGTCTCAATTGTTTTTGCGAGTAAGCAAACAACTTAGGTACTATAGCTATATAATTCAATGTGAGTATGCAAATGTTGAAATTACATAAAATGCCCGTCCCTAGTAGCCGTGATAAATTAACCTGAAGCTAATGCTTACCTGTTCAGGAGGAAATTAGCCAACTCGGCATTCTTTTGGGCTCTAAACTGTCTCAATCTTTCAAATACATCTCCAGTATATATCTAGGGTTTGTTACGTCTCTGGTCACGCAACTTTTAGAAACGTGCCGTTTTTTTGTTAGGTCGGTTAGAATCTATCACCGTTGATGACTTTGTTGGAGTTTGGGCCAATTTTGAGAATATACATGTGGCACAGTGAATCCTTAGGATTAACTGTATCTTTGGATGGCTACCTTAGTGATTACCTTACCCATAGGCCAGTAAGCCTATGGTTAATATTTGCTATTAAAATGTTGTATTCATGTTAATAAATTAAAAAAAAAACTTTCAAAAATTAACAATAATTTGAGGGCCCCCCTGTAGAAGATCTCAGTTTTAGAGCCCTCAAAACTATAAAGTGTTTAACACTACGTTGTCACATATTTCAATGGAAGTATGTATAAATAAGCCTGAGGAACAGTGTAATTACTTACCCACAGAGGAGATCAAGTAAGCAGTAAGTCTGCAATCAAACACAAATCATCAGATACCTTATCAAAATATGACAGCTGGCTGTGTGTCAGTGAGGGAGGGAACCTCCCATCCCACACGCTGAAGATAATTAGACGCATGATATCTGCATAGGGCTAAGCAATGAGCTTTGCCATCCCAACCACCATGCTTAAGCTTATCCCTGGTTATCCAATCATTTTTAAACTTGCTGTAGATCCTAACGGCACTGGGCTGATGGGACATCTGACCATCCGACCTGAAACAGTCAGTAAGCAAAACTGCAGTGATCAATAGAAGTAGACTATTCAGATTCTTTACTTAAGTAATAGTAACAATATAGTACCGCAATGTCAAAATACTCAATTAAAGGTCCTGCATTCAAAAATGTACTTTGGCCTAAGTAACAGTATTATTATAAACAGTCATCAAAATGTAGGCCTACTTATTATATCAACAGTAGAAATACTCACTAGGCATAATGACCCCTTTCGGAGTGGTACGTTATCATTTATGACTGGATATACATTATTATTTATGTGATAACATGTGTGTTTAATTTGTGAATTGAATAAAGAGAATCCTGATTTGAACTATGTGTTGCTAATAGTGACAACATTCTAAGCAACTGTACTGTTGGGCATGATGTAGCTATTTTACTCTTTTTAATGTGGACTCTGTATGTTAACATGATAAGCTGCTTGGTGTCTTCTTAACATGAACCTATGTGTGATTGCTGTTCATTGACTATCTACAGTTCAGTGTTTACCACCATAGTTTCCCTCCAGGCTCGTCACAAAGCTCAAGGATCTGAAATTAAACACCTCACTGTGCATGTGGATCCTTGACTTTCTGACAGACCACAGGTGGTGAAGGTGGGCTCTTCTATCCTCTTACCAACAGAGCACCCCAGGCTGTACTCTCTGTAAACACACACAAGGCAAAGCAGAGACTGTTTTACCTTAGACACCTGAGGAAATTATGGGTATCCCCTCAAAAAAGAGACATTTTTACTCTTGCATCATTGAGATCATCATGACAGGTAACATCACTGCCTGTTACAGAAACAGCACCAAACAGGACTACAAAGTAACAGAAGCAGAACAGAGCTAAACATACAATAGATGGTGCCCTACCCTGCCTAAAAGGATATTTACACCAGGAGTTGCAAGAAAAGGGGTATGGGATTCATTAACAATCTACCCAGGTAACAGTCTTTTCTCCCTGTTGAGGTCAGGAAGAAGGTACTGGACGCACAAGGCCAGCACTGGTGCGTCCAGTACCTGCGAGACTCAGGATGAGCTTCTACCCTCGGGCCACTTTTTTCAGAAAAGGCTTCATAGGCTAACTGCTGCCTCCAACCTTTATTATAGGACAGTGGTCCTTTATGCATAATATGTGCAGAAGAAGAAGCATAAAATAGAATTAATCAAGTAAAGTACAAGTACTTTAAAATTGTCTTTCATAACTTGGGTAAATTGACTTTTTTACCCTCCGCTACATAAAACTGTTGAACCAAATTAAAAGTTTTTACAGTTGTACAGCTGTAGGCCTACCTTTAGGGCTCCTTGTGGTTGCTATAGTGATTTATAATGCTGCAATTTAGACTGGTGAAGGGCCACATTTTTACATCATGTTGCATTTTTGATCTATATTCATCCGCTTATCCGGTATTGGGTCGCGGGGGGGGAGCAGCTTCAGCACGGGACCCCAAACTTCCCTTTCCCGAGAGAGAGGTGCCATGTAGCTTTTTCAGGCTGTGCCCGGCCGGGCTCTGTGGCAAACCCAGCCACCAGGCGCTCGCTGATGAGACCTCCATCTGGGCCTAGCTAGGCCTCCGGGCAAAGTCACTCCATCTCTACCTCGTTTTCTCATAGGGTTTTTTAACAATCTTTGTCTGGCCCCTCACCTGAGACCACTTTGGCAAGGGAGACCCTACCGGGAGCACAAAGCTCCAGACAACACAGCCCACAGGTTTATAGGGACACACAAACCTCTCCACCATGATAAGGTGATGGTTCCCAGAGAGGTTGCAAACATATACTTTTGACTGCATGGAGTTAAATGGGGTGACATTTTGAGGAAGTGAATGGTAACGGTAGGATATTGAGACTATTGTCCCTATAAATGGAGTCCACCAAATGTTAAGGCACAATTCATAATTCCTTTAACTGGATACATTTTGATCATGTGTGCTAAGATTATGGCATTTTACCTTAAAAATTAAAAGGTAATACAGTACATTTGAACCATTTATATATTTTATGTTACATATTAAAAAATATTAAGCATATAACAACTATAATAAAACTATATGTATTTTATTTTAAAATGTGAAGAGCTCCATGTAGGGAGGAGTCCTTACCCCAAGTGAAGGATTTCATATACCTTGGGGTCTTGTTTGCGAGTGAGGGGACAATGGAGTGGGAGACTGGTCAAATTATTGCTCCGTTGTGACAAAAAGAGAGCTGAGCCTGAAGGCAAAGCTCTCGAGCTACTGGTCAGTTTTCATTTCAATTTCTGAGGAGCTCAGAGTAGAGCCACTGCTCCTTCGCCTCAAAAGGAGCCAGTTAAGGTGGTTTGGGCATCTGGTAAGGATGCCTAATGGGCGCCTCCCATAGGGAACGTCCAGCTGGGAGGAGGCCTCGAGGAAGACCCAGGACTAGGTGGAGAGATTATATCCAACCTAGCCTGGGAACGCCTTGGGATCCCCCAGTCGGAGCTGGTTAATGCGGCTAGGGAAAGGGAAGTTTGGGGTCCCCAGCTGGAGCTGCTCCCCCCGTGGCCCAACACCGGATAAGCGGACGAAGTTGGATGGATGGAAGAGCTGTTTGAAAATGTCTAGAATAGTTTTCTTTTTTTAGCAGTTACAATATTAAAGTTTCGATGAGTAACAATTATTATGGACTTTTATACATGAGTGTTTTACATAATGGTAGACTATTATTACTTTTACTTAGGCAAAAAGTAAGGTAAAGAATATGAGTAATTTGTTTGTCTTTTGAAGCAAAAGTGCAAATGTGATTTGATATAATAGAATTCATTGTCTTCATTCTCTACTAATTCTGGCCTAATTGTTGTCTTTGGATTAATTTAAATGTATTCTATCTGAGTTATAGCAAGTCCCTGATGCTTGTCACATAGCCTACATAAACTTGAAATGTTGTGACGCACAATGATTCAAAATAATCAATACACTTCCAATCAAAAGTTTGGGGTCACTTACACATTTCCATACAACTCCATTATAGACAGAATACCAGCTAATCTTAGTGGGTGGCTGATCTTTAATGGAGTATCTACTACATTTCCCATTATCAGCAACCATTCATCCAATGTTCCAAAGGCACATTCTGTCTACTAATCTGATATCTTTAAAAAAAAAAAAAAAAACTAACTGAGAAAACATTGGAGAACTCTTTTCCAATTATGTAAGCACATAATGTAATCTGAAAACTGATGACCTGATTAAAAAACAACAATGCAACTGATTTCAGCTGGTATTCTGTCTATAACGGAGTGCAATGGAAATGTCTAAGTGACCCCAAACTTTTGACCCATAGTGTAAATGCAGCTAATAAATAGTTACTGTAATAGTCAAAGATCACACGTTTTTGGGGAAAGCTTTAAACAAAATCTTTACCAAAATGATCCCATTAATAGCTGAAAGAACAGCGGTGGAAAGAAACTAATGTATTTACATTTGAGCTTACTTATACTTCATTTATGTTTTAATGCTTCTTCGTAACGATCTGAGGGGTTGTGATTTGTAGTTTTATGCAATTTAAATAAAGTGTATTTGACTTCTTCCATCACTGTTTCTGGCGCAATATTTTATTTTGTCTTGGGATATGTTATTAATTTTGATAAATTCTATTTAAATATTATCTATTTCTCTGCCAAGTCTATTCATGTCTGATATAAATGCCCAAACTGTAGGCTGATGCACAGAATCATAGCATGTGTGCAGCTTTTAAACATCTATTTGTCTTCTTTCTGATGAAAGTTACCACTTAAAAACATAACTGCTATACTAAAATGTTAGATCATTCTGGCAACAGTCTTTGCGCCATATACTCTCCTGAAGATGCAGTTGTAGTCACTAACAGCTGGATAATAACACCATACAAAACAAACAAAGACGCATTTTTGACTTAAGTAAAGTCACACAAACTTGTACTCAAATGTCATCCCATATCAGTGAAATCGTGATGCTGCAAAACCGCGGAAGGAAGACACAGACATCTCTGGCCAATCCGTCTCCTTACTATACCATGAATGTAGCTGAGTGCTGGTGGTTGGAGGGTTGGAGGGTTGGAGGGTTGGAGGGGGGCAAGCAGCTGAGTCCGTAAAAGAAGTGACCGCTAGCTTCATGTCAACCACACAGGCGTTACTAGCAAGAGCGGAAATCTTTCCCAGGGAAGAAGGAGAGGGAGAGACAGAGGGAGAGTCAGGGGGTCGCTGGAAGGGATACTGGACTGCATTTCCCTAAGTTTGAACCGACTAAATATAAATATCGGTTTTGGTTTTACATATTTTTAAGAAGCTCGGGAATATCAGCTGTGGGAAGGTTAACGTGAGCTAGCCACCGCCATCTCCTCTCAGTCGGAGCGACCGTGTCTTCCACACCATGGGGAACGCTGCCACCGCCAAGAAGGGCAACGAGCTAGAGAGCGGTGAGTCCAAGCTGTAGTTTGGCCTCAGCGGCGTTTGACGCTTATCAAACCTCCTCAAAGTAGGTAGCTAACCTGTTCTAACACTTAAACTGCCCTACGGTAGCTAACGTTAAAGCAAGGGAGGGCCATCATCGTCATCTCCCGCACTGTTATCCCACCAGCGCTACTTAACACTCGCCCTTTAGTTGACGATAAATGACCATGCAGGAAATTATTCGTGTGTTTTTGCATGTAAAATTAGTTAAAAGACCCTGCTAAGTCAGCAAGTAGCAAGAAGACCCCGTGGATGTTGTTGTTTTTCTTGGCTGCAAGGGGGTGGGGAAGGGGAGCACTGACAGCGGTAACAGCCTATTAAAGCCTGTTACCGAGCCGTGAAAGCAATGCTTATCGATAACTTCCTCGTATTGATAATGTTACGCGTTAAAAGGCTGTTTGCATGCCAACTGGAGCACAAGAAGGATCAATCTAGGTGGTGGTGGGGAATTAGCCCTCAGAAGGCCCCTGTCATCTCATTCCCTTTTGATGGTGCTAGCTGTTCAGGCCTTACACATACACTAAAACACAGTTAGCCGTAACGTGTGGCTTCCTTACTATCTAAAGCCTTAGGACCAAACGTCTCAAAGCTAGCATCACTTCATCTCCCCTGTGGTGTCATCCTTAACTTATGTGAATAGCAATCAGGATGTGGGTCTCACTGTATGTTTAGCTGTAGCCTCGGTCAGCAAAGAAGTCTTTATCAGACAGAACGTTGCTCTGATCATGTCAAATCTGCAGCAATAAACCCCAAACCCATGAGTAATTGTTTTAAATAAGCAATACATTTTACTTGATTGCGGTGTGGGACTGGTTCTGCCTCGGGCTTATTCTCTGCCCCATTTTATTCTTGGCTACGTAAACAAAGCTTTCCCTCTGTACAGCACCCTGGCCAAATATGGTGAAGAAATGACAAATACCCTCTTTCCATTCATAAAACCGGGACCTACTACTGTCTTCCCAGCGTATGCACACGCACTCAGACAAACACGCGTAAAGTGTGGCACTTGCGTTTATTAAGAGCCATGATACAGGTCCATCAAGGCTCACTTCTCAA